>OX638094.1:6168666-7537333 GCA_951804965.1 Horisme vitalbata
GGATGAAAAGCAACTTAATAATGTTTAGGCTGAAATTATAATAGTTTTAAATATGTTTACTGTAGCAGGCTTCCTTTGTGATGATAATATTTGTATATTATGTCATTTTTGCTTTTTTTTGTGATGGTGAGGGTGAACTGTTTATCTACATAATAAAACACCTACTCTATTTAAGGCGACGATACATGTCAAACCTCCCTCTCGCTTGCACTATTCATAATTTTTGAAGATATAAAATCGCTGAACCTTTGTATTATTATTTTCTAGGCCGTGAAGGTTTGCTATTTTGCATAACGACATTCAGTGATTGTATATCTCCAAAAATGTTGAATAGTACAAGTGAGAGGGAGGTTTGACATGTATCGACGCCTTAACATAATTTGTTTAACATCTGGGGTCTTCCACCTGCGTAACCCAAACCAACCTCAACCGCAGACTGCAGATGGGCAGCTGCAATCAGTCCACGTGATGTTATGTATCTCACCTTACTTTTGTCATCGTCTGCACAAAAACCTTTCATAAACATCATGATCCTATACCAGTCCACTGCTGGACAAAGGCATCCCCAATCAGCGCCATTGTGACCAGCTCCCCAGCTCAACGCATACAGCTTTTACCAGCAGCCCTTCGCAGATCGTCACTGCATCTAGCTGAAGGGTGTCCTACTCTAAGTTTGCCGGGAAGCGATTTCCACTCAAGTACTCAAACCTTTGCATAAAACTATTCATATCCAAGCAAAGGACATGCACGATACATTAACATATATACATACAACTATAAAAATGACATCTTTATCAAGGATTGTATGTAAATCTCTACACATTTTATGCATGCATTCTCTAAAGGCGCAGGCTGGGCCCTCATTATGACCTGAACCATAAATTTACTTCATTAGGCCTGTTTCAACGCTGCACAAAGGGCCACTGTCTACACGCATTGGTACAGCACTAATAACAAACATACGCTTAGGAAGCGGTGGTGTTGAAGTTTTATGAAATTTAATGAGAATTTAGTAGGCAGGGATTGATTCTCAAACAATAACAAAAGGAATTAGAGTTTAAAATAAGATTATAAAATGCAAAAGTTTGTGTGTTCTCACTTAACTCGGTAAAGCCTAAACGGATATGGATTACCTAAACTTGATCCGGGTCACAAACTACATATAACTCTACAAACATATACATACGTCTTAAGTGTGTTGTAGTTAGTGACCCGGATAACACATTTTATCCGAGTACCACGCGAGCGAAGCCGTGGGCGGAAGTTTATAAATTTTTCAATAGTCTTGTAATCAAACTCTTCACTTCATGGTGGTAACTAATGTTACGATTGAAGATTATTAAAAGTAGGTAGGTAAACATTTAAAAATTACGTACTCATAATTTGAGTTATCATCATCAGCCTAAAGCAGTCCACTTCTGGACATAGGCCTCCCCCAATGAGCACCATTGCTCCCTGTCCTCAGCTCGACGTATCCAGCTTCTACCAGCAGCCTTTCGCAAATCGTCACTCCACCTGGCCGGAGTCGCCTGGTAGAACGCCCTACACTACGTTTGCCGAACCGCGGTCTCCACTCAAGAACTCGTTTTACCCCATTGGTTATCAGTTCTTCGGCATAATTTGAGTAGGTAATTGTAATTTAAACAAGGTCTGAATTGTTTGTCTATTTAAAATGACTTAAACTAAACTTTCACTTAGGGTCTTCTTGAATTTTAACCGACTTCAAAAAAAGCAGGTTTTCAGTACGTCGTTTGTTTATATGTATGTTCCTGGATTAGGTACTCGAAGACGGCTTGACCAATTTGGAAAATTATTTTTTGTTAGAAATAGTATATTTTCCTATAGGATGTCATCAGGTCAGCATTTGATGATGGGATCCTGGAGAAATTGAGGGAACTCTTCAAATTTCAAAATCTATAGCGATTTGGGTATGTTTTATAGTATCGTATTTGCTCTCGGAAAGCACCATTTGGTGAAATGTAACTGATGATGAAGACCACAGATGGCCATCGGAACTAACTCTATTTCTGGGTTTTAGTTTTGGTAAGTAAATAATTAAGTTGGTTGATGTAAAATGGCCATCGGAACTAACTCTATTTCTGAGTTTTTGTTTAGGTAAGTAAATAATTAAGCTGGTTGATTTGAAATCGGTTTTAAGTTTTGTAAAAAATATTTACTTGGAATCTAAAATGAATTCACTGAATAAACGCAAATTTCCAAGGACTCTCAAAGCCGCTGAGTAAGCTGTATTGCGTGACTCCTCGCATTTGTTAGCTATTGCAACTAAAAGATAACAAGAACAGGGTCCTAAGATGAATACCTAGAACAAAGATACTATCAAAACTGCAACTGTATTAGAAATCTAATTTAGTATAGAGGAACCCGGTAACTTTGTATCGGACCGGTACAATTGCAAAAGTTTACGTGGGTTAAATATTTTCCAGGTAACGTTGAAGGGGGAATTTTCGATGTGCTTTTCCAAGACTTCACACTATGTTATTTATACACTAGCACGTTGACTGCGAGACGTTGATTTGAAGATCATGTTATTTATAATATATCCATTATTACGATTATGAACTTTCAAAGATGCACCTATGCAGTATGTTGGCCGCACTTTTGCAGTCATAAAGCCATGTTCAAAGCCCACGGGTGACCTTAAATCTTTGACGCCAGATTTGCTCACACGAAATCAAAAAGATCATTTGGTAAGAGAGATAATTTGTAACACATCGTTATTCATATTAAATTTAAACCTCAACCACACATAATGCGAGTTTATATCGCATGATGCGGTCCACCTGCAAACCACCGCAACATCCTCAAACCGCAAATTGAGATATTCGCCGTTTTGTGACCAGGCCAATACCACATCAACCAATAATCGGGTTATGCATGAATATTGCCTCTTTTGTATACTTACGTAATTTATCTCTTTCCTTAGAAGAGGTAGGTATATAAATTTGTACTAATAATTTTGTCTTTTTTATTAGAAGAAACGTTGGCGTGACGATATCGATGCCTTTCGTACTAACTGGTGGGAGGCAGCAAGCGATCGTAAGTCGTGGAAGGAGTTGGGGTCACATTTGCCCATTTTAAAAAAAGTTAAATAATGATTACAATGAATATTTGAATACCTTATGTAATTTGATTTGGAGGGCGATCACGAATATTTCAACCTGATGTAGTATCGTATGTAGTGAATTTGGTCAATGACAAAGCGTTGTTTTGAATCTACGCTTTCTCATTGGCCAATCTAATAAGTCTACGATACGTATATTTCTTTACAAGTCTTCGTGATTGAGCCTCTGTTTAAAGGGCTGTGGAAGCTTTGTCAGATTACCCGGACTACTTATGTGGAGGTTGTGAGACTGAATCTAAGCCGTTCATCAATCGACTTTGACAAATTTGCCTTAGGTTACAAGGTATATTTATGCATAGAGTAACGAAAGAATAGTAGTGTAATGTTAGTAGTTTTACGATTTAACCGATGTAGGTAGAAATATGCTAGACAAGTTTAGTCATCGAGAAAAAAACAGATTCATAATGCTACCATGGGAATCAAACCATCCTGTTATAAAACAAAAAGATAAAACACAATACATTTGGTCGGGGCTCATAGTTCTCGAGGATATCCATTTGAAACAGAGTATCCTACGTATCAGCTGACCTATCTTAATGGATTCCACTTCGCCTCGGGCGTCAAAAAACCTTGGATAAGGAACAATACCGACCGGTTGCGTAGCTTCTAGATAGCAGTAAAGTTGTAAGTAAAGTGTACAGTAAATCTTGAATTTATTTAATTCATCTTATTAAGAGTCCAAGAAAAATTATATATATTCGGGACATCAATTACTTTGGGGCTACATGATGCTGTGTGATAGTCCAGCATTATTTATTTATTTATTTTATTTGTCTCACGCACTGTCAACTTATCCCAAACTAGTTCTACCTACGCTATATTTGTTCTAGACTGATGAACAAATATCCATTGTTACTACACAAATGTTTGTCCTAGGCGAGAATCGAACCCGTAACCCGCAACGCAGAAGGCACTGAGGCCTTGGTAGCAGCATTATGCTACGGCCTCAGTATATATTTCTCTTGAATAATTTGTAATGAGTTTTTTCAAAACACCTGATTACAATATCTAAGAAAATGTATCTTACGAAGAAGCATCTAGATTGTCGTGGACTCGCAAAAACTCGAAAATGACTCGTGTGATTTAATTTTTTTATGTTTGCCTTAATACTTATGGTGCTTTATGAAAATATAAAATTAGCAAAAACACAAAAGATCAACCAGAAAACCGAAAAAATCGAAATTGATAATTTTGTAACATCAGAATTGCCACTTAGATTACAAATAAATCATAGGTTCACTGGGTCATCTAGTGAGTAATAAAAATAAGAAAAAATATTTTGCATTTTCAAAGAAATTTTATTTTAGGGTTGGAATTTATTCCATTTGAGTTTAAAACGCATAAAAGTTCCGATTCTAAACATATTACTCCAAAACCCAGTACTTACAAATTCATTAAAAAAAGAGATCAGACATGGAGCTGACTCATAAATTTTCTTTCGGAACTGACTGGGAAAGGGTGTTATAACCTTTTACGATTTAAAAGGGTCTCCGATAAATGCTCGGTATCTCGCGGTTTGATAGACCATCGAAGTCATAGTAAAGTTGAGTTTTATTGGGCGTGGGAATCGTTTTAAATTTTTACTCTTTTAGGATGTCTACAATAAAGACTTGAGCTTTGACAACAATTTTTGCGATCGATATGCTGACTTGATCTCAAATACGAGCTACTACATATATTACTACATATATTATTATTATATATTACTTTCAATAGTTAAACGGTGGTGAAAGTAAAATACTTAGTATAAAATATTAAGGTTATTATTATTATTATATTTATGTTGCTTTGTGATTGAATCGTAAGTGCATTAAATTTTTTCGCATGCTATAAATTGACACCGATAATAGCGCGAAAATTATTAACATCAAAACAATTTGAAAAAAAAAATTAAACAATTTTTCACTTTTTATTATTAAAAATTCAAAGATAAATATGAAATATTACATTACATAATTATATACGACTAAAAGAACAATTAAATACGCTTTCAGATAAAAGGTATTCAAAGCATTTTGCTTGAGCAAATTTTGATGGCTGATAAAATATGTTTTATCCTTTTGAGTGTTCTTGCGTAAAACAGAAATACATCGCAAGAGAACAGCAGACGCTCATTTTGTACTTCTTAAAGGCCGTGGGCTTTGTCCGTCTGTATCACGAGCCCTTACAAACTTTCCATTGTCCAAACTTCTAAAAACCAGAAAGAGAGATATGAAAAATATTTTTTCATTTTACAGTAACACGTTTTCAACTTTGCGCAATTAATCGGCTAAAACAGTTTTCTTGTATTTTTTAAATAAAATGTCTCAAATCTCGAAATCTTTTTCAATTTAATATAATATATTAATTTTACGAAATCATATTTGTATACTATACTTATAGTCTGTGAATTTGAATTTTTATTTTTTGTTTGTCTATGATGCACTTAATTTTTTTATATAGATATGAGCGCTTCCGTGCTTCGGATAAGATGTTGGTCCTGGTTTTTTAGTCATTAATAAGGCGGAGGACTTCGCACTGTCTAAAAACTCCGCCACCACTGTATTAGCCACTAGCTCATACCAAGAAGGAACCAAATTTCTAATAGTTAAGTTCACCAACTTTCTTTCAATTTCAATAAAGCTTCTATTCATGTAATCGTGATCCAGTAACTCAATAAATTGCTGTGTCCAATCGATTTCATAAAAGTGGCTCAGCAACGCATGTCTTTTAATGCTCTCTACAACATTTGACACCGTGTTGCACGCTTTCGATCGCACTAATAAAGTGTGAACGACTCGCCACTGATTTTATGCATCAGCACACCTTTCTAGCTGTTTCAACAGTGTTGGAATTACCGATGAAACTCTAGCTTTTTGTAGACCAGGACACTGATTAGTTATCAAACCTTATCCTATATATATTAAAATAAGTAAAAGGCTTACATAAAATCAGTCCACTGTTGGACATAATTATATTCCCCTAATAAGAAGGGGAATAAGCCCGTAATCCTTACGCTAGGCATGCGTAAGGTTGGGAATCACACGGCACAGCTTGTTGCAATACCGACGCTGCTGCCCGTCGGCGGTCAGGCCAGGACATATTGGGGCAAATTTAACAAATATAGAATAGATAGATAGAAAATTATTTATTGCACAAGGTTATACAAGTGGACATGCGGACTTAATGCTAAGTAGCATTTTTTTCCAGAAAACCTTTGTGTAGTGTGACAATAGATTGGTAGTATCGTTAGATGATGATGATGATGAAAGTATAATAAACAGATAAAATATTTATTGTGCTTAAACCTAGAAGCTTAATTTTTCATTGACTAGTTTCTACGGACTCAAAATGATTGTAAAGTATACGATGGTTTTAAAATCTCAAAAATGTATATAATGGTGTACTACTGATACGCACGGGGTGTTCGCGGTTCCAAACCCCATCTTCGTAATCCAAGCCAACCTTACCTGCCCGTGGTGCACCCTGCTAAACAACGAACGGAGCTCTGGCAGCCGGCTGATTGCGGCATAGCACAGCCTACATCGGCCCAGCTAAATCCCTAAATGTGTGTGTGTGTGTGTGTGTGTGTGTGTGTGTGTGTGTGTGTGATACGCACGACACAGAAGTCATATGATAGGGCACCTGTGGCCGATAAGGTTAGGATGGTAGACTGGCATGGCATAGGTATGTGATGATAGAAATCATGTGACAAGAATTAATGAATTAATGAATTAATGAATTAATGAATTAATGAATTAATGAATTAATGAATTAATGAATTAATGAATTAATGAATTAATGAATTAATGAATTAATGAATTAATGAATTAATGAATTAATGAATTAATGAATTAATGAATTAATGAATTAATGAATTAATGAATTAATGAATTAATGAATTAATGAATTAATGAATTAATGAATTAATGAATTAGTGAATTAGTGAATTAGTGAATTAATGAATTAATGAATTAATGAATTAATGAATTAATGAATTAATGAATTAATGAATTAATGAATTAATGAATTAATGAATTAGTGAATTAGTGAATTAGTGAATTAGTGAATTAGTGAATTAGTGAATTAATGAATTAATGAATTAATGAATTAATGAATTAATGAATTAATGAATTCATGAATTCATGAATTCATGAATTCATTCATTAAATTAATGTATGAATTAATTGTATGAATGAATGAATGAATGAATGAATGAATGAAACAACAGATAGAAATTAGTATAGGACGCCCTCCGGCCAGGTGACGATCTGCGAAAGGCTGCTGGTAGAAGCTGGATGTGTCGAGCTCAAGACAGGGCGCAATGGCGCTCATTAGGGGAGGCCTATGTCCAGCAGTGGACTGCTATAGGCTGATGAGGATGAGACAGAAATTTAACATAAATAGAAGGTACAATGGCCGGTCTTATCGCTTGGAAGCGATCTCTTCCAGACAACCTTTGGATGGAGAGGCTATGAAAAAAATAAGGACGGCCGGGGGTGAACTTTATTTAAATAAGAATATAATCAATGATGTGCAAATTTAGCAGAGTGTTTTTAATGTGATTGGATTGACGTGTTAGAGTTAGACCGAAGAAGATATTGATAGATTGGGTCAAACAGGTTAAGAGAATTGACGGCTGGTAAGAAACAAGATGAACACATGTTGTGCCGACCCCATCTAATGTGGGAGAAGGGTAGGAAAATGATACTTTGTTTCTTCGTATGAGCTAGTGGCCAACTCTGTTGTCGCAGTTAAAGGCCTACGACATGGCTTGATGATGCACCATTCATCTTCGTATGAGTTAGTGTCTAACTTCCATGATCATAGTGAGTTTGAGTGGGCAGACAAAACATTACACAACTATAAAGTGACAACATTATCCTGTAGTTTTTTTTACGTATTTTATTTACGTGTCAATCTAAAACTGGTTTTAAATGAGGTAGGTTTTTCTTTAGTGCCCACTTGCCTTCAACTTAGTGCAAAGTTACATAATTGATGAAAAGTTTGAGATTGTTCGCAGCAATGGGCGCTGCATTTTGGTTTCTAGAAAGTTAATTTACATTGGCGTGTGTGGATAATTCAGATAATTTTCTTTTGTGACTTCTTTCGTAAAATAAAGCACTTATCCATAATGAACTGAATATTTTTTATAATGAATAACTGTTACCAGCTTATCAAAATTGTTCAAACCTTTCAGTTTCAACTGTTTTAATTCCTGACTTTCCTCGTGAAATGTCTGTATCGATTACGTGAGAACCTTAGTAGAGCATCATTATCATAATAATTATCATTTTTATTTTTATTAGCATAAAGCAGTCCATTACTGGACATTGGCGTCTTCTAATGAGTCTTTGAGACGCATCCCCACTCAAGAATTGTTTACCCCAGTAGCTGTGAGTTCTTCGGCAGATATGGCCCACTGCCATCTCAGCTTGCTAATTCTCTTGACTATGTCAACAATTTTAGTTCTATGCCGGATAGTTATCCTTCAGAAACCCCGAGTATAGTTGGTTCGATAACTTGCCATCGCACGTCCTCTGCGAATCGCAGATCTTTGTAGAGCATATTGCGAAAATCCAGCTGTTCGTACGTGCACATTTATTTCTCGTAGCTTTTATACTAACGATTATTCTGCACTATCATTCAGCATCATGTAGCCCCAAACTAAGCAGAGTTTGTGATATTACCACATGATTGATATTTTTTTTTTTGTAAATACATATACATATCATACCTAGAAAATGCTTCCTAGCATTAAGTCCACCAATTGTACTATTATCTTTGTAAAAGTGCAATAAATTATTAAATAATAAATAGAAAACACCCAGACCCGAGACAAATATCTAAAAAAACATGCAAACATATGCCCCGCGGTGGAAATCGAACCCGCAACCTTGAAGGTCGTCAAACGATCAGGTTAATTCAGGAGGAAACTCAATGTACTTGTAACTGTAACTAATGGACTTTGCGACTGCAACAGCCACTGTTAGGTGTTATTTACTTAATCTGGGCCATTACCAGACATTATTTTCATGATTATTCATGCTTAGCCAAAGTAGATTAGCGACTGCCCACGCAGAATGACACGCAGATCATCAAACCTGCAATGCTTAAGTTTGAATTGAAATGTTCCCGGTTTAATCCTACCTTTAATGCTAATAGAACAGCTAACATGCCTCTATACTATCGAATAAAATATAAAAAGAGTAGAAATAAATAACAGAGCATGCAAATAACTATCTAAAACTCCAGTCTTTCAATAGTTTTTCATAGCGTGTTTTGACTATCAGACCAAATGCCTTCCGGCTAGGTGGAGTGACGAACTGTGACACGCTGCTGACGTTGACGCTGAATACGTCAACCTGAGGGCAGGTTGCAATAGCGCTCATTATGGGAGGCCAATGTCTAGCAGTGCACTGCTATAGCCTGATGTTAGTGATAATGATGAGACCAGTTATGCATTTGCCTTACAAAATATTATAAAATTAGGTTTTTACAATAGATTTTGTCCGACCTCATTTTATTAGATATTATCAAATTGAAATTGAACTTAGAAGAGCTGGTTATTGTCAGCCATGTAGAGGAGAAAAGTTCCAGAAGAAGATTCTCAACTCGATGATATCTAGATACATTGAAAAGTCATTCTAGAATCCAGAGTGTGGTGCAGATGGCCACAAATCGGAGTTGCTGGAGATAGGCCGTCCACGCGAACAGGACATCGTTTCGCATCGCAACACAATCTTCACGAATGAAGTACCGACTACAAATAACTACCAAACTAGTCACATTACTACATGAGTCAATTTTATTCTGAACTCCAATTAAAGAAAAGGATAGGATTGATTCTTTTAGTTCAAACCCATATTTGACATCTCTAATAATATTCCTCTCATACAATTATTGGATAACTGAAACTAATTATGATTACGACGTAAACCACCGCTTGATTCCAAAATATGTCTCTATTTTATAAGTTATATTAATAGGTGATACTAAAATGTAGTCTTTACGGGTGTGCGTTGGCGTCGTGAGGCGATGATCGAATTCTGGATGTATTGTTGGATTCGAATATTTTAGATTGAATAATTTGAACGAGTATGTAGTATGGTTTACGCCCCGCACTGGAAACTTGTGTTTCTACAGTACCTACAGTTAAATACAAAATTAGATTAACAAAACGTGTTCTAAAAACGTAAGTAAATTCATATTTATGAATTATTTAAGAACCGGTCAAGGCAAATTAAATATACCCATAATTCTGTACATAGATATCAAGTACTTTATGCTATGTAATCAATCTTACACCTCTCGCATGTTAAATAAACGCTTTTATGGCGTTAACCGCAACTAAGGATCCGCTCTGCTAAAGTCACAATAAGAAAAACTTAAAAGATTTTCCACGCTTATTTCTTACAGCTTAGGACAGATTATGATGCTTAAAAGCCCTCGCCCCCTCACACTTCAAAGCCATCTCCTCACACCTAGAATTCAATTAATCTTAACGCACCCGCATCACTGCCCATAAGACTCGTGACTCGTAATTACTTTTTGTTACAAAAAGTTCACCCCGCCTGCTCCTTGCTTGTTTATGAAAAAAAGCAAAATGTAATCGAGTAACGGACACCGGACAATGAGCCATGATAAGGTATTTCTAAACCGTATCTTATTAAAATTTAAAATAGAAGTATCTACGGACAAAGGCGATAACTAGCGAACAGTAAATTACGAATAAGATTTACGCGTCCCATTCATCATTCGAGAATTAATCTCTCTGTTTCTCCATCGCCTAGAGATATTTCAATATGGCTGGAAAGAATCCCATTTATTCCTAGCGCCTGCCGACTTCGCCTCATAATTCTCCGGGAGTAACAAAGACTTGGGATCGTGGCATGACCTCAAGGCGAGGCAAAGCAATAGGAGCTAAAAAACATTTCGCACGAGCAAGCAAATGAAATCGAAATAACGTAACGTCCAGCCGAGGCAAGGTCCCGCGGAATGAGATACTGCCTTTTGATTAACCATTGTCGGGAACGTAGAGACGTCTCGAGTTGACTTTTCGGCTGCTTTTGATGTTACAAACCAGATATTTGACCGGATTGTTCTTTTTTCGTGGTAGCGCTGTCGCTATGATCTCAGCTATTTAGCATAATAACACTAATAGAAACGCGTAATTTTGTGTGTTACTTAACTCTATAGCTGCTGAATGGATTGATTAAACTTAAAAGTATATAGTAGTATATTTGTAACCTAGAATTTCATAAATATACTACTTACTATTGATCCGGGTCCACGCGAGTGGGTAGCCATGAGCAGAAGTCTAGTTATTCATACAAATTCTGTGGCTTGAGTGTGAAGAAAATACCTACCTAACGTCAAAGTTTGCGTTTACTATATTTTTGTATGAAAATGGAGCAGCGCCCCTAGCGCGAAGTTTGTAAAACCCTGACATCTCTATACAAAAATATAGTTAACGCAAACTTTAACGTAGGTATTTTCTTCGCACTCAGCCACTGTTGTCACATTTATCTGTCATCATCATCATCATCATCATCATCAGCCTATAGCAGTCCACTGCTGGACAAAGGCCTCCCCTAATGAGCGCCATTGCGCCCTGTTCTGAGTTCTCTGTTCTCTGTTCTCTGTTCGACGCATCCAGCTTCCATCAGCAGCCTTTCGGAAATCGTCAATATCTTTACTTCTGTGTCGGATAGTCTCGTTGCGGATTCTATCGTTCAGAGAAACTCCAAGCATGGCTCGTTCCATAGCTCGCTGAGCGACTTTAAACTGGAACTTTGAACTGGACTAGCCGTTCTGTGAGTGTCCATGTTTCGGCTCCGTATGTCATGACGGGTAGGACGCACTGATTGAAAACTTTCGTTTTCAAACATTATGGTATGGGTGACGAGAAAACTCGACGTAGTTTTCCAAATGCTGCCCAACTCAGCTGAATCCTCCTCTTGGCCTCCTTCTCGAAGTTGTTTTTACCCAACTGCAATTTCTGCCCGAGGTACGTGTACTCCGAAACAATGTATAGAAGGTGTCCATTAACAACGACAGGTCTCAGATCAATTCGGTCATTGACCATGACTTTGGTCTGGTCCAAATTCATGACAAGACCTATCTTTTGCAAGGCTGATGCTAGGCCGTCCAGCATCTGTTGCAGCTCTTCCAGTGACTTCGCCATGAGGACTATGTCATCAGCGAATCGCAAGTGTGAGATGAGTTCGCCGTTTTTGTTTATGCCCATACCTTTCCTGTTCAGAGTCTTAATCACATCCTACAACGCGCTTGTGAACAGTTTCGGAGATATGACATCTCCCTGTCTCACTCCGCGGCGTAGTTGGATGGGTTTTGACTGCTGGTCTTGTACTCGGACACTCATAGTGGCGGCTTCGTACAGACATCTCAACACTTCGATATAACGATAGTCCACTTGGCATCGCTCCAAGGATTTCAGGACAGCCCAGGTTTCTACAGAGTCAAAGGTTTTCTCATAGTCCACAAACGCCAGACACAGGGGCTGATTATACTCTTCGGATTTCTGTATAAACTGCCTCACTGTGTCAAAGTTATCTATGGTGCCATATTCTCCGCAAAACCCGGCCTGCTCTGGTGGCTGGAACTCATCGACTCTTCTGGCGAGACGATTTGTAATAACCCGAGAGAACAGCTTATAGATGTGACTCAAGAGCGAGCTGGGTCTGTAATTTTTAAGAAGCGTCCTATATCCCTTCTTAAAAAACAGAACCACCAAGCTTTTGTTCCACGCCTTAGGAGTTCTCCCACAGTGAAGGACGGAGTTGAAGAGGTTCTGCAGCTCCTGCACAACAGGAGCTCCTCCAGCCTTCAGAAGTTCTGAAGTAACTCCTCACCACCAGTAAGTGTTCACCAGGGCCAACACGATCTCGTCCTGGCTGATTTCTGGCAGTTCGTCGGTGTATTGGCGGTATCGTGGTTGTTACGTTGGCGGGAAAGGAGCATGTGCCTCATACAGTCGGCCGTAGAAGTCCTCGATCTCTCATAATATCTCCGGCTTCAACAAGACGGTTCGACTATCGCGTGTAGTTAACTTCGTCAGGTGACTCCTGCCCAGCTGAGTGAATACTTTGGACCCTCGGTTTCGCTCTATTGCCTCTACAATGAGGCGTGTGTTGGAGCTCCAAAGATCGCGCCGTATCATATTCGCGATTCGTTTGTTCAGGTTTGACTTCTCTGACGAAGTGGCCTGAGTGGTTTCCCGTCTGTTTGTCATCAGCTGAAGAGTCTCATCCGAGAGTTTGGACTTCTTGCCTTTATGCTGCATTTGGCAGAATTTGATGCCCTCGTCCCTTAACGTTTTGTAGGGCCTCATCAACGTCATCGGTGGGTTCCACAGCAACAAATCTATCACCGAGAAGCTTCTGAAACTTCTCTCTTTCTTATATACCTGTATGGCCAGTACTGGGGGCCATTTCTTTTTAGCGTACATATTGGGGGAATATGCCCATAATCCCCACGCTGGGCATGCGGGTTGGGGATCACAGAACACAGCTTCTCGCACCGCCGACGCTGCTACCCATCGGCGGCCAGAGAATTTAGATGTGCCGGTGTAGGCTGCGCTATGCCGCGATCAGCCGGCCGCCAGAGCCCCGTTCGCCAGACAGCAGGGTGCACCGCGTGCAAGTGAGGTTGGCTTGGGTCCGGAAGTTGGAGGTTGGAACCCCATACACCCCTTACTACATTTATCTGTAACTAAATATAACTCTAGTAAGTGACAGGTTAAGTTACTGATTAATATTAGCGGAAAATTAAAAGCAATTATTTGGTCGATGTGTTTTTTGCGGGGTTTCAGTTCACGTGTTCTTTTATTACCTCCTAATGTTTTAAAGGAGGGTGGCAGTCACGCGTTGGCCCCGAAAAGAAGCGAACTTCCTTTGGTTAATTACATGCAAGTCGGTGGCCTATGCTTAGGGTTTCACCCCACGTCACGCGATCTTATAGAACTAGAAAAAGTACGTAACTTCAATGTGGCTTAAAAAACGATTGAAATAAATTTTGATAGAACACCTAAAATCTTTGTGCTTTGTCGTGGAACGAAAAATAAATTAAGCTAGTTTATTCTATACTATAAAAAAAAGAGTAGTGTTATAAAGACGAAGCACCGAACAGTGGGTTTTAACGGGCTAAATCATAATGATGATAATGATAAATTCATGGACGTTATAGATTCGAGTTTATGTACTAGCATAAGTTTTACATCAAAATTGAGTCAATACTAATCGAAGTTCTCAGTACGGGTAATCTTATTTAGCTACAAAACGAACTTGCCAAGAAGTTTCATCATAGCTACTTTAGACTTATTTATATAAATTTAGAAAAATAACTATTTCTAAGAATACAGCAGGCGAGTACCTTGTCATAATGAAATTATATTATTAGAAAAATTCGCACCATGTAATAAAAAAATATTTGAAATAATAAAATTCATCAATTCCATAGAGTACCATCAGATATTACAGGAAGAATTATAAGAAAAAGCCTAACTTATTTAATGTTTCGTGCCAGATTTATATTCAGTATCTACTCCAAAGGTTTTAGTGCTTAAAAAGACTAACAAAAAGTCGACACTCCAGCTATGCGATAAAACGTGCAAAAAGAATTGTATGGGCGCTATAGGTTTCATGTGAGGACTAGAATAACACTGTGCCTATGATGTAGTGATACATCTATTTTGTATGACACTTTATAGAAAACTTACTTGTTGCTTCGTTTTACTTTCTTTTCAATTTCAATTCAAAATAATACGTAATTTTCGTTTACCTACAATTTTAATTGAAGAATAAACATTAAAAAACGTAGGATATACAATTTTAAGTCTCTAAATGATCGAAAAAGAGTCTGACATTTGAATTTCTAAAAAATAAAAAAATTGTGCCGGTGGAATTTGGCACAACCCAGAACTATCAATCTTTTCCTTCCTTTTTTTATAAAAGCTTAAAATTTTACCCTTCTCAGCGCAACTACCTACAAAAAATATGTAAGGCTCGCGGCTTCGTTCGCTTGGTACTTGTATAAATAGTAGTTTAAATAACATAATTCTAGAACGACATCCTTGAAAAATTTCAGCTCAATCCATTCGGTACATTTAGCGCTTCGACCGCACAAAACTTACGTAGGCCGTCAATTCAACACGATAGTTTGTTTACCGTGATTTTTTCACATCATCGTAATTCAAGCCTTTATAATCCTAGTAGGATTACTTATAAAACTTTACTATGCTAAGCTAGCCATCCACAGTATACCAAAGAGTGTGTAACCGGCCGGTGTCCGTAACGTGGTTGGTAGTGCTGTACGTTCATAGCCACGGAGCGGTCGCATCGTGAGTGTACGTGTTGTGATACCGTTTGAGAAAGTGCAAGACATTTATGTAACTGATAACTGGAGCTTTCGGAATTGCGTGATAACAGTGAGTACTGTGCTTTGTGTTTTAACTTTAGCAATATTAGCTTTTATTATTATGTCAACACGACTGATTATTAGTTTTATCATTAGATTTAGTTGCGTGATTATTTACTACTTTAGTTTGATTGATCTAATTTATTTCAACTTTTATAATGCTCGATTGTATGAGTACGTTTTGTTTTCTTATTAGTTCATCTGTACAATTCATAGATGTTACTTTTGATCACGTTAAATACTATTTTCTGTGTTTAATCCTAAAATGTATTTAAAAGTTCTTAAATGAGTCACAAACATTGTTTACCATCAGTAATGTTTGGACCGCTCTGCGCATGTCTTATCTAACGTCTAAGTACAAAGTGCCTATGTCTGTTTATGTAAAGCATCTATGTATATATTCTGTAGCAATCACAGAGTGAATACACCACCTTATCTTAAATTAAGAAGAAAAAAGTGTTGGATTTAATTAAAATCACATTTAAAAGCAGACACTTCAAACAGGAATTTTAACCCACTGTTATCTAAATGTTAGTGAGCTTATGGCACCGGCAATAGCTGAATATATTTGGCTGGTTCACTTATCATGTTATAGCCAAAGTTTTATACCAGAATCAGTAATCGTTTTTGATGACTTGTCTTACTGTAACTTCCGACTTCCACACTCACATAATTGATATCTTTAGATATACTTTCCTTGGAAAATTTTAAAATTACTTTTGGATTTTTACGATTGTATGAACTATATATTTGGTTAAAAATAATAAGATTTACCTTTCATTCATTAGCTTTTCAGTATTAGGGCGCAGAGTTTTGACTTTTACTTTGAGTTTATAAAGCAATAGCCGGACGTTTTCACACATCAAAGCCCTAAAGTAAGCAAAGCTTTTATAAAAAAAACACATAGAAGTAGTCACTTAGCATACATAATTTTCGTAAATACATACATATAATTATAAAGAAAATATTCAGGTCCTTGAAATAAGAAGTAATAAAAACTATTAAAAACTAATCGTAAAAGGAGCTTTGGATCATCTAGTTTTCCTATCTTAAAAGCATCAACCTTTAATCTGAAGCACTTTGCGCATGCGCATGCTCCCACCATCCCGTGACAATACATAGATTTATCCCAAAGATTATACAAGCTATTCCTTTTTAAGCTACTTCGGTTTCAATTCATCCATGCATCACTGCATGAGTAGTCGTTTAAAAACCTATTAGCTAGCCAAGAGATGCTGTACAGCTCTATTACATCAGATATAGAGTTGAATTTCTTATGAACTTTTTGAAGCTTAAAGTTTTTGAAATGATACTGGGATTTTTGGGATTAAATTAAGCCGCAGTTTAGTGGTAACGGAAAACCAACTCTGACTATAAAATGGTAGTAAAAATTGAGTGTCACTCAAATATCATTTTATCTACTTAGCAGGTTTTATAAATGATTGGGTATATTTTACGAAATTTGAAAATAAATCTTTGTTTGCTTTTTTAGACTTCTTCATTATTTTTTTCAGTCTATAGTAGTCCACTGCTGATCAGAAGCTTTCCCTAATGAGCGCCAGCCCATCCTATCTTCAGCTCGTCGCACCTAGCTTTAGACAAAACACTAATTGCAAAAAAAATTACACAATTCTACAAATTCGCTTGATGAATTAGCTCTACCTTCTATTCTTCTGCTGTATTTGCTGAATCATTACTAGATAACATTCGTTTCACGAAGATCCTAATATCTTTAATAGAAAAAAAAATAATGGCAGAAAAATAAGAAAAAGAAGAATTTTTAATAGAAATGAATTCTATAGTTTTCGTGGTTCCTTTACAGGATTCTGATTTGATTCGAAACCAATTTTGTATGAATCTGCTGATCACAAAAACTCCATAATTAGATGATACTTGATCATTGACTTGGGGCGACTAAGGTCTAAAAAAAAAAGAAACTAATATCCAAAGACCCGGTGATAATTTTGTTAGAGACAGTATAACTAACAAAAATCGACCCTAACTTCTACAATATAAAATGCTCGCCTGACAGTCTTGACAATATTACAAATATGAACTCTAAAACTAACGCCATAACATCTATAGTCTAATCAATATTATGGCGATGGAGATCACAAACCCACTCAATGTTGATGGCACGATCGTGATGCACTCTAGCGCCATCTAAACGACAGATCTTTGCACTTATCACTGTTGTTCGTTCTTGTTAGAGCCAAGACTATTTCCTGACAAATGTAGCTTGATACAAGACTGCGTTTAATGTACACAATGCTGGATACAAAGGTACCTAACGTATACATTTTTGCTATTATCATTTTGGACCAGTGAATGTATGTATCAGTGTTTGACAATGAATATAGGAAATAATTTACTATTATAACTATTATGTTTGTCAAATTTATTTTTTTACATTTATTATTGCCTACATTTGACAATACTGTATAGTGTAGAGCAGCACCAATTTTTAGACTGTGTTTTATCTATTAAACTTACACATTATTATAGGTCTGTAAACAGATATAGATATGTGTTCTTGTCTTTCATTTTATTTTAATATATGTACATACAATAAGTATGTAACTATAATTTATACTAACTTTTGACGTAAACAGTCTAAATAAAATAATTGTAAATTAACTATGAACTAGGTAAGTACGTCTAAAAAAACCGTAACAATTAAGCAAGAGTCATCGAAATTACCATTATCATGGCAAAACGCGTTTTATGGCTATTTCTTCAATAAGTAACCAAAAGTGGTGGTGGGTTTGCAATCCATTTTGTGTTTAAAAATATTTAGAAAAAACTCATACTTAACTTTTTAACAATACCAAAAAAAATTTTTTAGGAGAATAAATATTTGCAAAGACTCTGCTATGGTGTCGGAGATCCCCATATTATCAGTAAAAAAAACCGTCGAAGCACATACGGTATGAATAATGCGCATTTCCGGACTCATGCACACAAATATTTATATCCATACTCGACTATTCATTATCACTACATTCGAAACAGCTTCGCTATGCAATAAATACATTGATTATCAATAGAATTATGATCGTTTTACTGCGGGTATCTTATCGGCCGGTAGGATGCGCAAGCGCAGCGCGTTGAGATCTTTTGTATGGAGCTTAGACGCGCGCAACTTTGTAGCGAGTGGGGAAATATTTCGCACGGTTCTAAGAAAGCTATTCGGTTTCTGTATTCTTGGAAAGGGGAATTTATGATTATGTGGGGTAAAGTATGAAAATTTGGAATTTGAATTTTGTTTATTTATTTATAAAGTTTATAAATAGGAAACCATAATATACTTCTTTTTTGTGGAGCTCCTTATAAAATATTTAAGAAAAAGTTCTATAATTTTATATTTGTAGTAAATGTTCCTGGACCATAAACTTATCTCCCGGGAAGTATATTTATTTCAGTGGTTTATTTTTTGTGTATTTTTAGCACAAAGGCATGTAAATCTAGACGAACTAATTTTTGTTGGCGCAATTCCGTGTTTTGACCTCGTAAAGATTTTTTCTTATGATTAAGTTAGTCCTTGATTTTTGGGCGGCTGACATAGTAACACAAAAACAGTACCACGATACATGTAAGTGTGTTTTAATAGAAAACTTTTGTCAATTTCAATGTGATTGAACTAAAAAAAAAATTAAATTCACAACATACACTTCTAAAGATATGCGCAGGAATTACGTAAACTACGAAGAATCACAACATTGAATGCAAAACAAAATATTAATAGATCATTTATCTGACCCACAGCAGGTATGAAATGAAACCTTATACCAGCTTCTTACCATGATTAAATGGCGTAATCAAGCTAAGATTGGATATACTTGGCAAGTAACAAACTAATATAAAATTCTCTATCCGTCGGACCACACAAGTCTTATCGCCCATAGAGCTAGAATAAACTACGCGCCAAATTAGGGACAGTTCGAAGAAGCGACTCTGTTCTACCACTTACTGTACTAGATCTAGGGCGGTGAGTACGTGCTCTACATTATTCATGATCAATTGTTTGACGGAAAATCGTTAGGTGACTCATTAAAGAAATTCGACCGCTTATTGCTCTGAGATTTCATTTCTGATAAGAAATTGGACGTTGATAACAAATACATTGCTGAAATGGGTATTTTGTTCCGGAGTAAAGGGTTTGGAATTATTGGCTAGTTTTAACCAAGGTTGGGTAAGTATTTAATCTGATTTAGTCATAGTTGTTTTGAAACTGGTTTGAAGTTATATTAGTAGTAAATCTATTTAGTTTAAAATGAGAAATTAAGAATATTCTAATTACGATTACGACTAGCTCATGTCCCACTGGGTAAAGGCCTCCTGACAATCCGTCCAGGCATTATGATCTTGAGCTATATGTACCTACGCCATGCTATCTTAGGTGTTTAGTTCATCTCGCCATCTTTAGTTCTGTCTGCCGCAGCACCGCCTTACGTTTTCAGAGTTGGTTGTTATCTAATGATTTAATTTTAAGTTGGTAGTTTGATTATACAAATGAGGCTTACTGTTCTAGGAACCAAAATTGTATTTATTTTCAGTCTCACTAGGGATTGAGGCCGTTCTAGGAACCAAAATTGTTTTAATAGTCTCACTAGGGACTGTTGGTCAGATCTCGCGACCCTTCTGGTAACTACTATAATTTTATCCATTCATCTGATAATAGCTTAAATATGCACAACAACGTCATAAAATATTTGGGTAGATAACCCAACGTTAGGATTAATTGAGTATTTATTAGAACGATGTTGATCATTTTATTTTGTCTGAAAAACAAACAAACATACAAATAAATATGTACCTAAAATAATGTTACGTAATAATGTATTCAGACGATAGGATTTTTACAAACTTACTAGCTAAATACTTAGGTTTAGTTATGTTTATGATATACGTAGATTTATAAGTAAGTATGTTATCAAAACGGTCAAGTGACTCTCCGTACTAGTTTTCACCGTCTGACGGCAAGGCGTCATTGTTCTTTCATGTAGTTATAAAAACGTCCGTGATTATATTTCAGTGAGTATATTAAAATGTTATGATAGTAACTGAAATTCTATGATATATCCATGTTACTATAGGTATTCATAGTTTCCAATGAGGTTAGTATTCAAGTTTAACATTCGACCTACATACAAGTACCTACAGTACAAAATACCTGAATTCGACGCATAGTTTACAAAGTAAATACAAATGTATGCAATGTATTCAATCAGACGTCCTTGACTAGTTTCAAACAAATTGTGTGTATCGAATTGACACGAAAACAGATCGATAACAAAAACCGACGGAAAACTATCAAAGTTTTTTCAACGTGTTATGTCTGCAAAGGCCCTTTGCATTGGGCTTCTTTGTCACGAGTTTTATAAACAAACTATGAATTTACCTTAAAATTAATAAGATGAAACTTTTCTTGAATTAAATACAACTTTATTGCTTTAATCCTCTCCATCCAATGGTTGTCTGGAAGAGATCGATTCCTAGCGATGATACTGCCTCTTGTACCTTTTTTTCTGTTTGTATTTTTTTTAAATGAAAGTGTAGGTATACTGTATTTTCATTTTATTATTCGTTTTTATCAATGATAATTTCATAGTTTACCGATATGGCAGCTTTATCTACCCTTGTAGCTGAAGATGCTGAAAACATACATTACCTGTAATGTTCAAACGAATAAAATAAAATAAGTTTCGACTATGCCCGTTGACAAATCACCCTGTATAAAGTAAATATTAAACCAAAATGAAAACTTTACAGCCTCGAAGAGACTGTTATAGCTATCATGGGGGAAAGTTATTACAGTTTTGGAGTGTAAATATTTCCATTAGGCGGCGTCCTCGGCTATAGACGATTTCGTAATACTGTTTACAGCTACGGGACATAGAGCTCATTCATTGTACTTTAATAGTGTACAGATCAATCCGCGTACTTAAACTTTTTATTGACAGTACTGTCAGTAGAATCTGAACCGATCAACTCCCACGCAAGAAGTTTATGCTATAATCCCTGGAGATTGCTGAACAAAGTTTTGAGAAATAATTATGATGTATTTTTTATGAAGTTTCTTAATAGATTCTCGAAGAACTTAAATTCTCAAAATGAATATCTAATACCAATTGACTTTAAATATTGGTTATTATGAGTGATTAAATTATATAAGGTAGCTTTTTAACTTTAAAGCTATATTTGTATAAGATTATATAGATTACTAGCTTCCACCCGCGGCTTCGCTTCGTGATACCGGGATCAAAAGTAACTTATGTGTTAATCCAGATCTTAAACTATGTATATTCCAAGTTCCACCTAAATACGTTTAGCCGTTACGGAGTGAAGCGACCGCAATCATACACACATAAACTTTCACATTTATTATAATATTAGTATGTTTAGTGTGATGTAGTGTAATTCCAGCTTCTGCACGTTACCAAGCCAGAAGTGCAAAATAATATGAATATCAGCGTAATTCCCCGAATGAGGGGTTACGATTCACGAAAAAATACTCGTAGTTTCCAATGGTTTGATGGTTGGCGCCGACTTTTGAGTCAGAAATCCAGTCAGCCAAGTTTCATATCCTTGAGTATGTCAAAATTGTACTGGAAAAGTACTCTTTTTTATGGTACTTGAAGATGGAACAAACACATGGCCCACCTGATGTTAAGTGGTAACCATTACCTATCTGATGATAACTGACTAAAACTCCAAATGAGTCAGCGCTATCTAAGAAGCCAGTCTTTCTCTTCTTTTTAAACCGTGTAGCGAAAACCTCTCATTAGATAAGGATGTAATTCTTTGCTATTCAACCACGTGTTGCATTTTAAGTTGTTTATCGAATTATGGCTCTTCTCGCGGTTGGAATCTGTGAATCAGCTATGCTTTTTGTACTATGAAATGTATCACTACTGGCATTTATCACGCGATGACATGAGCCTTCTGTCACGTTCCTACCGCGCGTTCATACTTTCGTTTGCAATGCAATCATCTGGATTTTATGCGCTCCTAGTACACAAACCTTACCTCTGCAATAAAGCTGTTTATTATAGCTATCTAAATATCACAATAATCACACTATCACACCACAACATAATCACATTCACATTCACTAATATTATAAATGCAAAATTTGTGTGTGTTTGTGAATGTATGTGTTCCTAGGTTCCTACTCAGCTCCGTAATGGCAAAGCGGATTTGGACGAAACTTGTAATACACGTAGTTTGTAACCTGGACTAACTTATAGGCTACTTTTTATCCGAGTACCACGCAAGGGAAGCTGGAAATGACTTTCCAAATATTTGTTTAATAGATAGTAGTAGTTTTACTTACTTCAACATATTCAATTCAATTCAATTCAAATTATTTATTTGTGATACACAGGTTAAAAGGTTGTTACATGGATAGATATAAAGAGCTCACTGTGATCTGCCATTAGGCGTACAAAATTTAAAGACTACATACATGCTAATAATTAAATAATAATAATAATCAAATATCTATAATAATATGAAAAAAAAATGTTGCAAAATTTTAAAAATCAGTAAATAAATCATAAAATAGTTAAAGAATGTCAAACGAGAATAAATTAGTCCTTGTTATCAAAAAATTCTTCAATCGAGTAAAATGTCTTGTCTATTAAATAATTGAATAGAGTTGTCTTAAATGTCTTAGAGTCATTGCATGTTCTAATGTAAGCTGGTAGTTTATTAAAGATTTTGGAGGACATTCCAAACACACTATTCTTGAAGAGGGCTGTTTTAATGTTAGGTCTGAGTTGCAAGAAGTCGCGTCGTCGTGCACTAGATACGTATGGGAAAATGTGAGAGTTGCGCCTGATGTAGAGTACAATTTCATAGATGTATAATGATGTCAATGTCAATAAATTTAATTTCTTAAAAAATGGTCGGCAGCTATCTGTTCGCTTCAGGTTGCAGATAGATCGAATGCAGCTCTTTTGGGCTATAAATAAACGTTCTACTTTTACTGCATTTCCCCAAAATATGATTCCGTATCGTAGTCTTGATACAACATTACCATGGTATGCTGTAATCACTGTTTTTTGATTTGCCACCTTTCTCAACATGCGCAACGCGTAAGCATACTGGACGATTTTGCTGTGTACAAACTGTAGGTGAGACTGCCATTTCATGTCACTGTCAATGTATAGCCCAAGAAATTTAGTACTTAATGTCTCACCCACTTCTTGACCCTCATAGACAACCTTAACAGGCATCTTATCATTTACTTTTTGTCTGAAATTCATTAGCTTAGTTTTCTCTAAATTAATTTGTAAGTTGTTCTCTTTAAGCCATTCTATTATGAACTCAAGACTCGTTTTTAGTTCATGTTGGTTTTGACATACAACCGTACAGTTATCTGCGAAAAGTATCATTGAATTAGTAGTTGCCGTTATTATGTCATTAATATATAATAGGAATAAAAGCGGCCCAAGAACGCTGCCTTGAGGGACTCCATGCGACACAGTTCTTTCTGAAGAAGTAAATAATTTTTCAAGTTTCGTCTTAGTGCAGATTTTAGTTATGTGTGTTAAGTAACAGAACACAAGTGTGTTCTGTTCTCTAAATAAGATTTAAGGAGATCTAATGCAACTCCTCGTATACCATTGGCTTCCAATTTACTCAGTAGGATTTTGTGCTCTACATAGTCAAATGCCTTGGTCATATCTAAATACATCGCATATACTGGTTGTTTTTTGTCCATCCTGTTATAAATCATTTCTAAAAAGTCAAAAATAGCAGAGTCAATTGATTTATTTTTCCGAAATCCTTTCTGTTCTTTTATAAGTATTTCGTGAGTTTCAAGATATTTATATATTTTTTTTAAATATTACTTTCTCAAAAACTTTTAATAAAACTGGTACCAAAGCCACCGGTCTATAGTTTTTTAAATCAAGCCTATTTTCCTTTTTGTAAATCGGTTTTATTATTGTTACTTTAAGTTCCGATGGAAATATACCTTGTTCAAAGCAAAGGTTTATAATATGGCAAAGAATCGGAGATATGAGGCTACATACATATTTTAATACTTTGGTAGATATATTATCGATACCGGTACTGTTAGTATTCTTTAGATCTTTGATTATGTTACATATTTCTACAGGTGTAGTTGGTCTCATAAAAAATGATTTATACGAGTTATTCCTACAGCTTTGTAGATGTTTTTTTGTAACTGTTGAAGAATCGCAACGGACTAGGTCTACGTAGTAATCATTAAATGCTTGTACGATTAAATTAGGGTCTGTTATAAGGTGTTCCTTAAAATTCAACTGGCTAATATTTTCTTTAGGAAATTTCTGTTTATTTTTATTTATTATGTCCCATGTTGCCCGTGACTTATTCGCTGATGTTTGTATGTAATAGTCATTCTGAGATTTTTTTGTTAATTTAATGATTCTACTGTATCTATCAGAATAAGTCTTGAAAGCTATTTTATCACTGGAATCTTTCGATGCTCTATATTTCCAAAGTAGAGCTCGTTTGCGCTTACTACAGCTTTTTATGCCCTTGGAAATCCATTTTGGTCTTTGCTTAGTCAAATTCTTTTTTCTTACTATGGGAAAGCATAGGTCGTAGAATAATTTAAATATGTCATAAAATAATGTAAAAGCTTTAAAACCGTTTCTTGTATCATATATTTCTCCAAAAGAAAGTTGGGCAATGCAGTTTCCAAATTTTTCCATGTTTTCTTTACAATAGTCACGTTTCATAGAAAACCAGTAGTCAAGAACATACATCTTTTTTACCGGACAAGTCATCAATTGGGCTTTGTGATCGGAGACAGCAAGATCAAGTACTTCAGTTTTGGCTCCTCGTATATTATGAATAACATTATCAAGACATGTTCCGCTGCTTGCTCGTGTGATTTCTTTGACGGATATTCGAAGATTAAGTCCAGATATAATTTCCAAAAAATCACAGGAATATTTTGATTTTTCTAAAATATTTATGTTAAAATCTCCACAGATAATAATTTTATTGTTATTTTTCTCAGTCAGCATGTCAAAGATACCTTCAAAATTCCTAAAAAACAAGTCGTAATGATATACATTATATTTAGTAGCTCTGTACATGCACACGATTATTATTTTATGGTAAGTTAATTCCACAGCGCAAGTCTCCAGAACATTCGGTACATTAAATTTTACGAGATTATTGTCAAGAGTCTTAGATTTCAGACCATTTCTAACTAATATACAAGAGCCTCCGCTTCTATTACTCCTTGCAAATATAGAAGTCAAAGTAAAATTAGAAATATTTAAGAAATTAACATCTTCTGGCTTCATATTGTGTTCAGTTATACATAAAACATCTACCTGCTTACCCAAGCTCGCAATGTCATCAATGCATACTGTTAACACGTTCGCGCGAACAAGCCGTTTTTTCGGACTGCTTATATTGACACACAATTAGCCCATACAATTGAATACAGCGTGTATGTACGTTCTGCCGTGTTACATCGGTATTAAACTTACTTACATGACACAACGTTTGGTAACGTCCTGTTTTCTGACTACATTATACGTTGTGTCGTATATAACCTTTTCAATAAAATGACACATACAACGAAGACGAAACAAAAATTTGTTCATGAAAGAAATAAAACACATTTTACTAATCATTGTTTTCAATGCATGTAACTTTAATCAGTCTGACAGAAAGTCTTAGTAATTGTCTTTTATTTAGAGATCACAATGAAAAACAATCATTTTTATATTCAAAACATATCGAATGACGTTAACTCATCAAATTTTATTCCATATCGGGTTTTTTTCCCTAAACTTCTCAAAAACACGTGTTTGCGCGCAAAATACACGCGAGTCCCTCTCCTGTGACACAGCTAGACTGAAGTCTATGGCAATGTGCGGGGGGATACGACGTCTAATGACGTTGTGTCGCGGGAGCAGCACATAGCCAAGCTATATTCAGCTCTATGCTTAGGCTATTATTTGAACTGTCGCAAGTGACAGTAGCCGCTTGATATTTTTATATGATGTGACACAGAGTACGTAAATTCCAAAATTTGTATTGAAATCCGACGTGGCTTCACGTTCTAGCCGCAAGCGTCGGAACAAAAAAGGCGTGATTTCACGTTGTGTCATATCGCATATTCATTGAAAGGACTTGAAACGACGTTCTGTCCACGAACGTGTTAAAATGTCAGATTTTGTAATCAGTCCGTTTATATTTTGATGTAGTATGAAAATGTTGTTAGTCACGAAAAAACTCTCCATTTGTCGAGTCAGTGTTAGTGTCAATAGAAGCAGTTGAGGAATTATTTTTGTTGGGCGTCAGTACGTCATGTTCAGTCTGTGTACTCTGATCAATCATAGTAACCTTTTCAGTTTGAATTCCGAGGCTTCTAGAATCAATAGGCATTATTTTCGCTTGCATTTGCGCTAGGTATAATTGATGTTTACTATGATAAGACAAACGTATGATGTCCTGTAAAATATTACGACATAAATGTATGGTATAATACCTGCGCCCTGGTTTAAAATGACCATAGCCCATATCTAAGAAGATTGCATTTTTAAATTGACTACATATAAATTTCGCCTCGTAGTTCAGTTTACTTTCATTAAGATGACGATTATAGGAAGCTTCAGTTACAATTACATTTGTGTTTTGCATCGATGAGAGCCATGATGCAAGAACATAGCGCATTGAGAAAATGTTTATGTCATTTCTAAAGCCTATCAATATAACATAGTCATTTAAAGTTAACTTGCATAGATCAGATTTACAGGAAGACAAAATGTCATTCAATGTTGCTCCTGGTTTCAGGAAACTAAAGACCTCGTATTGTAGCCCTAGTAGCTCTTGTAGTATGTGTTGTACACCTTGTCCTTGTTGATCAGCTAGGATAATTACTTTGCTCGTATTTTTTGTAGTGGTGATGTTTTTATTGGTGCTAGTTGCTATGATTGTTGGTGATATTTTGTCTACTTTTTTACTGGTACAAGTACTAATAGCTACCTCTGTAGGTGACATATCTAGGACATTACCAATGTCAACAGCGTGGACAAAAGCGATACAAAAAGCTTACTTGAAATTACTAAGGTGAGCCATACAAATATCTATCTACAAGTTATTAAAAGCTGAATCATGTACATTATACACGAATGGTGATTTTACGTCATAACCCATGAATAGGTAAGTAATGAAAATAACTGGTATTGACCTTTCATTTCTATGAAAAGTTTTGACGTCATTTTCGTAGATATGCCTTTCACACGCAATATCTTGGAAAATACTCATGGAATCTGATAATGAATGAAATATCACCCCAACAATCAGTCTAGTAATTTTTTGACATTGGTAGCGTAATGGTATAGGAGAGACCTATTTACACTTAAAATCCCAGATTGTAGTTACCAGGAAAGACAGAATATAGTAAGTACATTACTGCAGCGGCCAGCAAAAGGCATTGATGAACGAACGTGTAAGTGCGGGCCAAGGCACACATACGTGAGTCCATCAATGCCTAGTAGTGGCCAAGGCTTGTATAGTACTTTTCTCAAATAATGCGCAGAAATTAAAACAAAGTAGTTCCTAGGCTGAACTTGTACATTTTTCAATAAACAGCATTCTATTTGTAAACCAATTCGAAATTTAAATAAAACCTTTGATCAGTTACCTCCTAGGTTGCCATGTTTCGGAGTAAAAGATCGTTCCATTTTGAAATTACACAACAGATATGAGTTTACATAGTAACTTATTTGGCCGCTAAACACGACAGATATGAATTTTCATACAACTTTTGCCGGCCACTACTTGCATGTATTGGGCAATCTCGAAGAAGGTTGTCAAAATAATGCTCTTATTTCCAAGCATGTTTGAGTATATATACAGTACATACTTCACACGATAAATAATGCTTGACGTTATCTAACCCCAAATTATGCAGAGCTTGTATAAATGGAAACCAAAGCACGCTGCTATACTACTTACCTATATAATTTTTTTTAATCATAAAAACATTTGTCTCGTTGCATAATAACATGTTTTTTTTTAAATCTAATACTTAGAGATTTATGCCAATGGACTTTGACAGACCGGGAAAGGATAATCGGAAACGAGTTGGCTGGTAGATAATTGAACATTTCGTTTGAGAATAATGGTCTTAAATTCCTGTATTAGTTGCCACTACACAATAGAAACAAGAATGCCGTGTATCGATCACCTTCAGGTAAGTCAGGACTTAAATTCCACCTCACTATCTGTCCACTTCAGTGGAATTTAGCGGCGATGTCAAAAGTCCAAACCCGCAATCTTAGGCCATCAACCTCATGGGTGACCATTTAGCCGCAAAAATAGGCACTTAGACACTTGCGGAGAATATAAAGTAAAGTACCTTTACCGTTTATTTTTATTCCTATCTTTATTTTTATGAGCTTTGAGCGAGTATCAGTTTATGTGCGCTTATAATAAGCCGTGTGTATGCTTAAATTAGTGTTTTGAATATTTTCAGAACCTTTGAACTTGATAATTGGCCTGCTATCCTATTGAGCCTAATCACCCCCCCTCCAACCCTCTCATTCCGCGAATATAAAAACGTTCCCTTGAAAATAATTACTGACCTAATTGGATGTACGTACATTAATTCATTGTTCTACATTCCAATACTTAATTACCATCATTTCTCATCAGCTTATACATAGCAGTCTACTACTGAATATAGGCCTCCCCTAATGATCTAATGAGCGCCATTGCGACCTTTACTCAGCTTGACGCATCCAGCTTCTACCAGCAGCCTAGTTAGCAGTAGAGTTCTTTGTGGAGGGCTCTTCCGGAAGAACTGCCACCATGCCAATTTTTGCCGTGAGTTTGTAGGATGTGGTTGCCGGGGAAATTACAGGCACAAGATGCATATCATCTTCATGCCTCAAGTTGATCGATGCAGGGCGTTTCATCGTAGAGCACGTTAAAAAAATATTATCTATGATGCGATGCTTTGTGATAGGTAATGGTTACCACTTAACATTAGGTAACCATATGCTTTTTCCATCTTCCATAAAAAAGCCTTTCATGGATCGGCACTCCACCTGGCCATAATACTATTACTGAATTTAGAATTATGATATTAACGTACAAAAGATTCCGACTAATTGAGAACCTCCTAATTTTTTTAATCTGTTAAAAATGCCTACTAACGAAGCAGAGGGTTGCGGGTTCGATTCCCGCTGTGGGACAAATGTTTGCATGTTCTGTAGATATTTGTCTCGGGTCTGGGTGTTTCTATGTATATATTTACAAAAAAATATATATATGTGTAGTATATCAATCATGTGGTTCCCATAATACAAGCTCTGCTTAGTTTGGGGCTACATGATGCTGTGTGATTAAGTCCCGCATTATTTATTTATTTATTTTAAAATAAAAAGTAAGTAACTACCCAGTTACCTAAAATCTAGTAAAGAAAATTCAATATATGTAGATACTTACAGACTTCAAATAATTGTTTCTTAAACATATGCATTGTTTCCATCTTATTTTCAGAGCTGTAGGTTGTCATATTATAAAGCTAGGTAGGTACTACTCTCCTGGCAAACTCTTTATGTAGTAGGTAATCGGTGAAACAAACCTTTTTGCCTGAAATACCATAACTCTCAGGCGCCACGTTGAAATACTAATAAAATGTGTCCGCGCATTACTGAATCAGCAATAATTGCAATCAATGCGACATTCTTACAGTCGATGCAATATTGATGGCGTTCTGCGCGTTTGAGGCTGCGCCGGCGCCGACGGCACAGATACACTAATAGTATGACTCAAATAGTTTCACTCTATGAAACATTGCATGCATTTTAAGCAATAGTAGTAGAGAATAGAATAGAAGTAGCAGTAAGTAAGAGTAGGAGTTCTTTGAGAGGCGTTCTGGAAGTACAACTACCATGCCTATTTCTATGTTTGCTGGAGCATCATTACTGTGTTTCGGTTTGAAGGGTGTGGGTGCCGGTGAAATTACAGGCACAAGAGACTTAACACCTTAATGATTCAAGTTTAAGGACGCAGGGCCTTGCATTGTAGTGCACTTTCCTAATTTGCGTGACCTACGCAGCACTACCTACTTTTTTATAAGTAATGGTTACCACCTAATATCAGGTGTGTCATGTGATAATTCCATCTTCAGGTACAATAAAAAACACCATATTTTTTACTCTATAATTATTTATTTTTAGCATGTGATATCAATTTATAATGCTTTTTTTGTAAAATAAACGTACAATTTGAAACATCCGGCTAACCCAATTAAAAAAGTGTAATAGGCAAAAAAAAAAATTTACATTACTTGAATTTTCAACGAAACACATCATTCGATACAGGAATCTCATAATTTTAATTGATTTTGCATGCAATAATCAATCTAACAGCAAAAACGTACATTAACTTGCTCTTCATAAAGCACCTCGTTGGCTCAGTGAGCAAATAGCAGCATAAAACGCAAGATGCAGATTCTATGTATGTTATGTATGTATTTACAAAAAAAAATGTATCTATGTAGTATATCAATAATGTGGTTCCCATAATACAAGCTCTGCTTAGTTTGGGGCTACATGATGCTGTGTGATAACGTCCAGGATTATTTATTTATTTATTCACGCTGCGAAAAATCCGTAAATACATATTTTGTTCCCGGATCTGGGTAATATACCTAGAAAGAAGCTGGTGGTGGTATCTCAAATAAGAAAACAACGCTATAGGTGTACGAAAGGGGTTCCAACAGCCAATGTTGATTGTGGTTGCGGAATACCGCATAAACACTGGCACAGATAAATTCCCTGACGGCCGACGGGCTGCAGGGATTATAGGCACATCCCCCTTTATAAGGGAAAGCCTATGTCCTGCAGTGGACTGATATAGGCTGGTGTGATGTGGTGGTGTGGTAACGCTATATGTATTTTGTCTAAAAAGTCGGAGACGCCCACTAGTGTATGTATCTGATTGTTGGGGTAATGTTTTTATGTACGCGGTTCGGTGACACAAGCTTACCGAAGCGATATCGTTTCCGTGTTCAAGCTAATTTATTGGCCAATGGTCAACGGGTAGTTAGCCACACATGAGCAGCTCAATTAGCTGTATTTATGTGTGAGAGATACGATAATGGTCAAAGAGATTAGGCGAGCGTTGAGAAATATAAGTAGTATTATAATTTGAATTAATGAACACTTGATTGCTTGTGTGTAATATTATAATTGGTAACTAAAATGGCTTAACCAGCAGATAAGACATTGGTTTGATTTGCTATTTCATATTGACATAATATTTATTACGTCTCAATAACATAATCAAATACACTAAAACGCAATTGTAACTTACCTAAATTATCTGTAAGTATTTATTTGTCATACCTTACCTAAACTTATTTTCATCACCATCACCACCACTACCAACACCAGCTGCTCATAGGCCTCCCTTATAAAAAAGGGGATATGCTCATAATCCCCACGCTGGGTATGGTTGGGGATCACAGGGTGTACCCTGCACCGCTTCTCGCACCGCGGACGCAGCTACCCGTTGGCGGCCAGGGGCGCTGTGCCACAATCAGCCGGCCGCCTGAGCCCTGTTAGTTACCTAGCAGGGTGCACCACTGGCAGGTGATGCTGGCTTGGATTCCTTACACCTCTATCCTAAAGTTGGAACCCCTACACCTCTATTTTTAAACTATTTTAATTGAAGTGCTAGTAGCGTAACCATAATACAAGCTCTGCTTAGTTTGAGGCTAGATGATGCGGTATGTTAATGTCCAGCATTATTTATTTATTTAATACTAGCTTCCGCCGGCGGCTTCGCTCGCGGATAAAAAGTAGCCTATGCGTTAATCCAGGTCACAAACTATGTATATTTCAAGTTTTATCCAAATCCGTTCACTACAAACAAACAAACAACATCCACGATACAAACACCTTTTACATTTTCTTTAATTCTCTCTCACAGAGTAGCACTTACCAGTTTCAATAAATACTTATTTCAAGCCACGTAACAAACCATGTAAGGCTCAGGAGTTATTGCAGAACCATCCGGAAAATGCGAGAGGTACACTTTGTTGGGAAAAAGTGATCGGTATTACTTACGTAATTGTCTCCATGACAAAATTGCTGTTGGTACAGAAAAGTTTCACAGGGTATTGTGGTTTTTAGGTCCCTACTTATCAGTTTTATGAAGACTTCGATTTGAAGATAATCATTATAACGATGTAAGTTTTTTAGCGTCACACTAGCAAAGGACAATAATATCTCATATCTCTTATTTTGTTTGGTTTTGAATATCTACACAAAGCGTCAAAGTGAACACAAATTTTGCGTTCATCGAAATAAAAACAAATTAAAAAACATAAACAATAAAACATTTTTTTATTGCATTTCTCACTGACTGGCAGTAAAAAAGTTTATTTAAACTTTTCTTAGTGTACTTCTAGAATAAATTATTAGATTTTTTTTAGTGTTAAATTTTTATGAAGATTTCGTTCTTTAAATTGCCTGCGAGGAATGCAGTAGATAAAATAATTTTTGATTTGTTAATTAGATAGGCGCAAAATTTGCGTTCCCGTTGACGATTTGTGAATATTTTCGAAACAAAACATGAATAGATGTATTTTTCTAGCGTTGATTGAAATAACTTCACAACTCACAACGTTATCGTAACTCAATCTTAACTCTACACTCAACCTTCAAAAGCTTAAAGATAATTACAGTAGAAGAGAATCCTAGCCATAAATTACACAAACTACAAGACCATCTAGACTTGAAGATGTTACATCTTCAAGTCTAAACACCATGTTCAAGAGCAACAAAAACAAGATTCTCTGACATTCGACAGCGTGGCAGTGCCCTCAACATCACTCGCCCACGACCCGACATCGGCAATTGAACAAGATCAGATCCACAGTTTAACCTATTAAGTATGCTAATACTAGAAGTCTATCTCTGTTTGGTCGTCTAGCTCGATAGTCGAATTGGATAAAATTCATTATTTTTCAGAATACAAAAATAATCTCATACACATTACTTGTAATTCAGATTTATTGGCTTTTATTTGAATATGTTGCTACACTTTGTAGGTCGTCTTGTGCCGTGACAAAGCTAGTTTTCTTTCTCGCTAAAAAAAAGGAAGCTGATTCTGGTACACAGTTTCAGACTACCACAGATTTTTTTTCGTACAATTGCAAGTTATTCTGCAAGTATACAAATTGCTCAAATACTTTGAAAAAAAAACTTGTGAATGTGTGTGAAAAGATCTGTCTAGCCTTAGGAGTAATCATCAAGTCACTTCTAAAATATCCACAAAGAAAAGGGCCAATTATTTTTCACCGGAACCCCGAAAACTGTACATGCTCTGTACCGCGCGCCGGCGCCATAAGACACAGACAAGTACTTTGAAAGAACATTAAAATGTGAAAAGAACATAGTGATTTGAGTTGGTACACTGTAAAATCACTCTACTGCGACAGACAATACCAAGTACTTTGAAAGAACATTAAAATGTGAAAAGAACATAGTGATTTCAGTTGATACACTGTAAAATGACTCTACTGCGTTTTGAATGTTGGAACAATCCACTGGATGTGAGATTTATCGGCCGACTGGCTGTGACCGTTATTGTATCTGTATCTGAGTGACATATTTGACTCCAATGCTATGTGACTGATCTATTACAGCAAGTCGTGTTTACATAAACTGTATAAATCAGTAAAGGTGGCATTGTTTATTAGCTTCCGCCCGCGGTTTCACTCGCGTGGTACCCTCACAATAGTCTGATAATAATCCTATATGTCGTTCCAGGTCGAAACTACATAATGTTGTGCAAAATGTCAGTTCTGTTCAGTAGTTTTTGCGTAAAGGAGAAATCAAAATTTCATCTCATCACATCTTTTTTCCTTATAGTCTTAATTACTTTTAGTAGTATAGACTGAAGAACGTGATTCTCATAATAATGCTCATAACTTGCCAAACTTGCTTACAAAGGTCGATAAGGCGGGTGTTATTTTTTTACGACTTTATTTACTGACCTACTCTACCAAAGCAAATTACTAGAAAATACTATTGGAAAAATTGGTCATGTATCGCCAAAATTTTGGCGGGATTTAAACATGCGACCTTCCCATCAATACAGGGACGCACTGCTAACCGCGCCACCAAGCAAACTCCTCGCCTTGTTTTGTTACAAATTTTGGAATATTATAAAGCCTATAACTGCCCAAGTTATGAAACAGAAAGAGTGAACCATAACTCACGGTGCCGGACAGAAATCGACACCAAGTCACGAGCGAACAAAACCCTGGCTTGGCTGTCCGATAGCAGTGTCAGGTTACCGAGGATTTTGACGTGCTGAGATGCAAAACAGAATTAATAGCCCCTATAACCTTTGAACAAGCTGAACATAAAGTTATAGAATTACCGAGCGGTTCGCTTTACAATAACTATTCATGGGCCTGGGAGGAAGTGAAAATTGAATTTTAACGACTTCAGTCTATTCTAGGTGGCACGGGATTATGTCTGAGGAATATCATATCGACTTAGTGACTGTTCGATAAATTACACATTCGATAAAATAGACAAAATCGTATGTACATAAATAAAAAATGTACATAATAAAACTGCAACATTTTCACACTGCATATAGACGCAAACGTTGTATTGACACATGGCTGATATACATTTCATACAATTAAAATACCTACTATTTTGCAGATCATTTGTATGATCTGCAAATATTTGGCAGAAATCAAACCCCTTATAGGTCTCAAGCGGACTTTCGCCGTCTGTGTCATAAAGAGATTTGCTATACCTAAAAAGATGCATGATGCAAGTTTACAAGTAATTTATTGAATGAAAAACTACAAAATTTGAAAAATCTTAAATCAAACTAGTTGACCTTTGGGAGTACATTTACCCTCTTTTGGGATACCATACGAATTCAAATTCAAACTCACCGTTTACATGGGTGGTGAAATTATCACACAAGATAAAAACTAAAGCTAGTTCTTGAAATTCAAACTCAATTGAGACTTAATCAATAGAATAAACTCAATAACTATTACAAACTATTCCAATTCCTTTTTGCTAACTCGTTTCCCATTCCCGATACTCGAATCTCTGAATTCAATTTCTTCGAACTAAACCACGCGTAAAATATTCACAACGAAGTGTATAACCGAAGGGCTTCATTTGCATTTGTGCCAAGTGGCCGTGTGTGGTCCTTCGTTACCATGGTAACGAAGGTATCGCGGCCAAGACGGATCACCATAGCTGATGGATGTGGCTAATTGTTGGCAAACTAGCTGGACAGAATAGATAGAGTGATAGAGCATATTTACTGTTTCAAAAATTCAGTGGAACTTACTTTATTTGAAGTCGTTTTAAAATTGATTAACGTGCATTGATTTTAGCGATTCATTGTCTTACAAAACAATTTTAAATATTTTTAATTCAAAGAAAACATACAGTCAAACTGAGGAACATCTTATTATTTTGAAAGTCGGTTCAAAATGTATTGATTAATTTTAGCAAATGGTCTTTGCCCTGCAGTGGGACAACTCAGGCTTATAATAATAATCTTAATTGACAAAACCACACACTTTAACAGACCAGACTTGACCCTTCTAGATAAAATAAACAACACAGCACCTCTTATTGACATTGCCATTCCCAACACACACAACATACAGTCCACTAATGCAGAAAAATAATCCAAATAAGTCGATCTCAAAAATGAAATGACCCGCATGTGGCGCTTTCAAAAAGTTTCCATAGTCCCAATAGTCTTGTCTACAACTGGCGTTATCCCCAAACAGCTTTTCCAATCGTTAGATTATTTAGACCTACCAAAGCATACATACATTCTTTTACAAAAAGCTGCTATTTAAACACATGTTTCGTGAGAAAATTCTTACAAACAGGACTCCCTTCAACAATCCCTCATCCTAATGAAGTACATCTATCCCACTGAGATGGACTTGGCCTAAGCCCGTGCGCTTCAGTCATTCCCGGTTTTACGTTTAAAACCGAGTATGTTTAATCTATAATAATAATAATTTAGCAAATGGTTTGAATTATTCTTTTAACAATCAAGTTTACATAATTTTGATACAGCTAATGTAACCACGACAAACATAAAAAAATACAACCGAATTGAGAACCAACTCTCTTGAAGTTGGTTAAAAAACTTTTGGAATAGATAACATTGAAATTGACGTAATTTTCGTTGCTCTAGTAAATCTAAAAGCCAAAAACCTAGCTCATTTACGTAACACAGTAATAAAACTTGATTCAAAGAAGCTCATACCGAGCCTACTGTAAATCACTATAGTTTATTACATTTTATACAGGTTAGGGTGTTAAGTATTTAGGTCACTATAATTAAAAACTTTTCTTACACGCGAAACCGAAGTTTTGTCGTGTAACTTTGTTCTAAATATTGTGTGACGTCATTATTACAGTCGGTTTTAGCTGTTGCTATAATCTGGTTATTGACAAGTAAAACAAAGTGTGGTAAAATATATGTTTTATTATGTAGAGTTAGATTTTACTAGGTTTATTCTTTCCTCATTGAGTTTGGTCCATCAATAGGGATCTATGGTATACTAACAGACGTGTAACTCTGTATTGATATCATTATCACAGTCGGTTTTAGCTGTTGCTATAACCCGGTTATTGACAAGAAAAACAAAGTGTGGTAAAATCTTTACTATTTCTATTTCGTCCCTTCAATAAGGATCTAAAGTATCATAAATTCATAACTGAAGTTTTGACGTGTAGCTTTGTTCTAAATATGGTGTGACGTCATTAGTATAGCCAGTTTTAGCTGTTTTTTTTTATGGTAGTGGATGGATGGAACAAGCACATGGTCCACCTGATGTTAAGTGGTAACCATTACCAATCACAAAACATTGAATCGTAGATCACGTTTTTTTGGAACGTGCTCTACGATGCAATGCCCTGCGTCCATCAACTTGAAGCATGAAGATGATAAGCCTCTTGTGCCTGAAATATCCCAGGCACCCACACACTTCAAACCGAAACAGTAATGCTGCTTCATGCTGCTTGTAATTTCACCGGCACCCACACCCTTCAAACCGAAACACAGCACAGCTGCTTCACGGCAGAAATAGGCGTGGTGGCAGTACTTCCCCGGACGAGCCTTCCACAAAAAACTCTACTACTACAACAACAACAACAAAAACATAGTATGGCAAAAAACGGTTTTATAAGTAGAGATAGATATTTTCAACATCATCATCATTAGCCTACAAAAGTCAACTGATAGAACAGTGAGCTTTCCCTAACGAGCGCTATTGCACCCTGTCCTTAGATATATTACTAGGTAACCTAACCTGTGTTGGGTGTCCTTATAAATGAAATAAATATATAAATAAAACTATGGACTGCTATAGGCTGATGATGATTATAACTAAGGTAAGGAAATCCGTGGCAGAGTAAACTCCATACGTATTGACCATATCTACGCAAGCACGGCCGCTATCTTTTTATAGTAGCAATGGGGCTAAATAGTTATTTTTAAACTTTTAAAGCACATCTAAAAAATATACGAATGAAGAATGTTTTTTTTTTCAAATCGACTTTCCGTTATATTATAAGTTTCGTTTGAAAAATTTGATAAACTCAAAACGTAAATTGAATATAATTATTAATATCAACGGGATATTTACCATGATTTGTGAGTTCTATTGTTTCCCGCCACTATATACCAAGACTGGTTCAAGAGGCGATTGAGATTACCAAACACAAGAATTTCAATAGAGAAGATGGTTTTCAATTATCTGGAGTCTGGAATCCTGTTGTTAGAATGTGTAGGAACCGTAAAAGTGATGTTTCAGAAGTGTGTCCTGATACAGTAAGTATTGTGTGCCGTGATCTAAAAGTGACATTGAGACCAGTGGTAGGGGTGTCGTTCGTAATAAAAGACTGAGAAAGAGGGTAGATTCGTCTGCCAGTAACTACCCACTCGCACAGACTTCAGTTCTCCCATGATCATGGCGCATGCAACTGCGTCGAAATATGGGAAACAATAGAACTCACAAATCATGGTAAGTATCCCGTTGATATTAATAATTCATATATAAAATATAGAAATAATGAAATAAAATATAGAAATAATGTTCTCAGCCATGATAGTTTCAAAAGTAAAACGAATAAATTTTAAAAATCACGCGTTTTTTTTTACATATCAAGTTTCTGTTAGTAAAAGATAACTTACGATTGAAAAATTGGATGAGTAAATTCGAAACGATTATAACTAAAACTATTAAAAATATTTAAGTCTTATTTCTTTGTTGAAATAATAACTTTTACTCATAAAACATTATTGGAGGATGGATATTTTGATCGATTCATTCTAAGAATCCCATCGCAGTGTAGTGGTGATCGTTAAAATATCCAATTTCACCATTACTTAGAATATGTAGCAATACTTTTTACTATACATGATGAAACAGATAATTGAAGGGTAAAAAATACATTTTACATTGAAAATGTTTATGTTTTCCTGATCGACGATAGTGTGATGATTTATGAAATTGTGACATTTGCCTGTAGTTTCGCAGATATGAGAGGTACACTGATGGAAATGGTAAAATGATATCTCGGGATTGAATTAAGCTACAATTTGAGATATTTTAAGAGGCGGGAGGATAAAAACTGTACTCGGTAGAAGAGCCTTTACGCGCGAGGCTAGTCTGTGCTCCGTTCAATTTATCGTCACTACGATAAAGTCAAATTTTATCGTGTGCTTTATTTTCTAATTACATTTTCAATACCTTTATTAGTTGTGCGTAGAGTGAGATCTGTAGATTTTTTGTATAGGAGCCTACTAACCTAACAAAATATTATTTTAAGTGGACTTTTCCTTATAACCTATTTACTATTATACATTTACAGACCAAACGACATTATAAATTATTTATACAATAAAATGTGATTCTAATCAAGGTTTCGTGACATTGACAACGGCACGTGAAGGTCAAATTAAATTAAGTCAAACAAAAACATCAGTCAATAATAAGTAATATGATTATTATTGAAAACTGGCAAATAATCACTTCTGAATTGATCTAAATGCAGTTCTGCCTAAACAAAGATAAATAATCTTTATACAACTACAACTAATGAGAATATTTTTTCAGACCAAAATAATTGTCTTTATATATTACTCATTGTATGTAATAGATAAATAAATAAATAATGCTGGACTATCACACAGCATCATGTAGCCCCAAACTAAGCAGAGCTTGTGTTATGGGAACCACGTGATTGATATATTACATATATATATTTTTTTTGTAAATACATCATACATAGAAAATAGATGCTCGCATGATTTGGTTTATACAATAAATGAGATATTAATATTAAAATTGACACATAAATTGCTTTGCATCATCATAAGCACATTGATCACAATTAGTTAGTCATGTCAACAAGTTTAATTTTATTGTCCTTATTTTAAATTATGATTATCGATGATTTATTTTAAATTTTCGTCTTTTTGAATAAATTATGGTAATCTACTAATGATCGACAATTTTATGGTTTGGCATTGAGTATAAGTTGATAATCAAAAAGGATTAAAGAGTATCTAGAGTTTTTTTTATGATACCTGAAGATGGAACTAGTACATGGCCCATCTGATGTTAAGAGGTATCCATTACTTATAACAAAGTATTGCTTCTTTGTCATGCATGTTTGGAACTACATTGCAGCCACCCTGAGTCCATCAACTTGAGAGATAAAGGTGATAAGTGTCATGTGCATTTATTTTCACCGGCACTCACACATAAGGCAGAAATAGGCATGATGGTAGTACTTCTCCAGAAGACCTCGACAAAGAACTCTACTACTTTTGATATCACTGAAATCACTCAAACTGAATAATATAAGACCGTTTATCACTAAGCTTTTAAAAATTCCAGCTTCAGCTGGTTGGGATACTGGGAATACGATGCATTTCAAGTAGGTATAGTTTCACCAAGGCAAGATAGGCATTCTTTGTATTCTATTTCGTTAGACCAGTTTAGTTACTTCAACTTATTTGGGTAACTGTTATAAAAGTTATAAATAACACTTTCAATTTGTAGTAAGCTGATTGTGTCCGGGTTGGGTAACCAAAACACTTTATTTAATGCTTTATCCTGATTAATGATTTTCGTTATTTATGCAACGTAACTTCCATACCATAAAGTTCAATTTCGTTTGCAAGCTTTGCTATCATTCATGGTCTAAGTGCGATTCAAACTTGCTTACCATCAATCACGGTTACGTATCTTTTGATTTGGTTCTGTTTCAGTGCTATAGGACAATAAAAAGCAAAGTTATAAAGATTTTAGTTCAATTAAAGGTATTATTTTTACTTCTGGCGCATACCGCCTTAGATTCACCACACACTTATTATTATGATATACACCACCACGAGACTATATCAGTCCACTGCTAGCCATAGGTTTCTTGTAATAAGAAGTAAGATATGCCCATAATCTTCACGCTGGGCGTGTGTGCTTGGGATTGCAGAGCACAGTTTCTCGCACCGCCAACTCTGCTGCCCGTCAGCGAATTAACCTGTGCAGGTGATAGGCTGCGCTATGCCCCAATCAGCTGGCAGCCAGAGTCCTGTTTGTTAGTTAGCTAGGCGCATTACGTGCCAGTGAGGTTGGTTTAGATTTCGAAGATGGAGGGTGGAACCCTTAACTCCCCATATACTTACATACAAGGCCCAGAAAACAAAGTATTGCAATGTGACTATAGTGTATAGATATTAACAGTAGGTTCCTTTATCTAAATGGGACTAAGTACTTGAAAATGCTCTTGGCCTAATTAGGGGAATCAAACAATGGAACCATCTGTCTGTCACCAGTTTTATAAACTAAAAAACATAACTTTGGGTATACTAATGCTTACATTTTTACGCCTGCTTTCCCAGACGCGCTTATTTTAAGGGTTATGTACCCAAAGGGTAAAAATGGGAGCCTATTACTAAGACTGCACTATCCGTATGTCTGTCACCAGGCTGTATCTGATAAACCGTGTTAAATACACAGTTGAAAATTTGATCACAGTAGATTATGTATTTCTGTTACTGATGTAATAACAAAAACTAAAAACAGATCTCCTATACAACGGTACGGAACCCTTCGTGCGCGAGTTACACAAATTTGGAGAATTTCCGATTATCGTTCTTCTCAAAGATACTCGTACATGTTCAGTCGTTAAGCTTTGTCGGTGGCCTTTGGGAGGCCTAAAAACTCTGACACCAGAGATAGCCACTCGCTCATACGAAGAAGCAAGAAAGATAAATCTTACTCCGTTAGTACGATTGAAATGGCAAGATTAAAAAGAGTATATACTGTTATTTTAACTCTAGAATATAACTATTTACATAAAAAGCTATCCAGGAATACAAAGTACGTATTCGACAATTAATTCCACAATCAACATACTTTTTATCTCTTCTAAAATCTATGTAGGAAGTGAACTGCTATACATTTTGTGTGCAGTGCCACACAACTCGTAGTCCTGTTCAAATGTACTTCCTAATCATAAACTATTTAATTGCACTATAAAATGAACTCGTTCAAATAATTTATCTACCAATTCAAGAAAATGTGTTTAGAGACAAAAGAGATTGTGGTCTGAACATAATATTTAGCAAAATCTCAATGCCTTGTTAGTGATCTAATAATAAATATCGTTTTGAAATAAGTTAAGATTTCTTCCAATATGAATATACAATCTTTGTTGATTTTTAATGTTTTTTGAAAGACAAGGTTTACGAATCTGTTTTTTTAAAATTAACCTTATCATTGCACTGTTAGGCAAAGGTCTCAGCCATCTCTTTCCACGACCTACGATCACTTGCTGCCTCCAAATAGTTAGTGTACAAAAGTCCGCCAACGTTTTCGAGGCCTGTTTCGACGTCTTCGCCCATCTGCAGGTACTCATTGGCTGACGGCATCGATCGAGGGTGTATTAGGCTCACGTAACCTGCCGCATCCCTTTTCACTTCACTTCCCACTAATCTAGTAATAATTAAAACAATCTTTATTCTAAGTTATACAGTTTACAGTATAAGCACTAACCCCCTTAAGCTGTCCTCACATTCAGCAGACGCGTCCGCGGACGTTTTTCCACGGAGGCGGGAAGGTAGTAATCGATAATCGAATATGTTCATTAACTATTATACTCTACCTCATCCCTAATAATTATTACCATTATATTAAGCCGCGTCCGAACAGTGTGAGGAGCCCATTATGCGTAACCAAATGTTATACTCATTTTATAACGGCTCGATAAAGTACCTAAGCTTGTCCCTGTCATTTACCTAAATGTAAATAAAAAGGGTGAAATGATATTTTAACGGCATTTTAGCTATGTGAGGTATATAGAACTGTTATGAATAGTACGGTTACACACTAGCACGTAGACTGCTGGCGTCGAGAGTGACCTGCGGGCTGATTGGCTAGCTCTGTTGCAAACATCAATCATTGACACCGATCCTATTTTAACAAACTGTGACAGTTTGTCGATTGACGTTCATTGAATTTCGACCGATGAATTGTCAAAGTTTGTAAAAACAGGATCGGTGTCAATCACTTCTGTTTGCAACAGAATTAGCCCATCAACCCGCTGCTTGATATAATCAGTTGCGTTTTCAGCACTCAAACCGTTAAAAGTAACCACAATCTATGCTACACTGTAACTGTTTGCAACCACCGTGAAATTTCGGTATCGAATCAATATCTTACATTTAAACAAACAGTAAATAACTTCTGTTATCTTAAACGCGTAAGCGTGTAGTTTTAATCAGTGAATTTGCATAGATCTACAATTACTTGCCACATTCTTTCAACATCTTGATTTCTTTGAGTAACGGTGCCAATGTTTTTTGAGATAATCCAAATGCCTAAGGTCTTTAAATACAAAATCAGCCTATAGCAGTCCACTGCTGCCCGTCGGCGGCTAGGGGCATTTAGCTGTGGAGACATTGGGTTGGCCTGAATAAATGAAAATGGAATTTAGCTATTCGTGCAAAAAACATTATCATCTATCTATCATCTATCATTATCATTATCATCATTATTACCAGTCCACTGCTGGGCATAGGCCTCCCCAAATATCCCTGTCCTTAGCTTGACTACTACCAGCACACATGCACAAGAAGAAAAATATTTTTTTTTTTATTCAGGAAGAACTATTTTTGATAAATATCGCTAAACTTTATTTGCTGAACAAGAGCTAATCCAGATTAAAAATAACGAGAAGGTTACATTTTGTAAGTTATTTCATAAAAAAATTCATACCAAAGACTTTGATGTCATAGATATAAATTCAAAAACTAAATTTAAACAACCTTATTTATCCAGATACTGCTATGTCGAACTAAATTGATCAACAATTTAATCTTATCTCTGCTTTATAATTGATTAATAATTGTGTAGCTCCGATATTAAAACATTGCGCAGGATTTGACAGGTGCAATTTAATTTAACAACTTGATAAACCGATTATGAATGAACGAGAAAATGCAATTATATTGGACGAACTTGTGAAAAGTTATTTATAGATATAGCATTCACAATCTTCATACCTATAAATATTTTTTACCATGCAGAGCAAATAAAGTTTATTTAAGAAGTAAACCACCCAAGTTAATTCGTTCCAAAAATGGTAGAAGTCTTTGTGGAAGGCTCATTCGGGGACGTACTACCACTAAGCCTAGTTTTTCTGCCACCGAAACAGCATTGGTGTGTTTTGGTTTGAAGGGTTCAATTTACAAGCACTCATGCCTCACGTTTAAGGACACAGGGAGGGCGTTGCATAGTAGGGCACGTTCCGAATCTTCACCTACGAAGCAATACTTTGTTATAAGTAATGGTTACCATCAGGTAGGCCATTTGCTATTTCCATCTCCAGATATAAAAAAAAAATTTTAGGGTCCACCCATAAGTTCAACTAATTGAAATATACATGATGAGTACCTTACATACAAGACGTGTGTTTATTTATTAAGTTAAAGAAATCAAATTGTAAAGAATCAAATGTATGTATGTATAGTATAAATGTATATATAGGCACATAATGTAATTAATCATTTATTTTATTATATTGTAACACCGCTTCCCCTCTGGTTCTATACAATCCAGTCCATCCAAAAGTTGCCTGGAAGAGATTGCTTTTAGCGATAAGGCCGCACATTGTATAACCGCGGATTAGTTCTATAGATTTGTTTCTTTATTTAAATTTTGTAATTTTTGGTGTACATTAAAGAGTTTTCTATTTATCTATCACACAAGTATTTAAAAAACAGGGGTAAAATAATGCTAATATCAACAATAGTTGTTTATATAGAAAACCCGTTGTGTACAGCTGAGCTGTACATTAAACTTCCCAGACTATATGTAAAATATACGTTTTATGTGTAACGTAAATAATTAATTTACAGAAGTTTATTTCTCAATCATAGTTTAGTTACCTGCCCACGTTAAGGAGTGATTAAACCGTGCTCACATAATAATTATAGACGACTAGCCTCCGTCCGTGGCTTCGATCGCGTGGTAAAATTCCAATAGTAAAAAAAATACTAGAAAGTACCTCATTACTACATTCCTATGCACTCAACTTTTTACGGCTGAATATATTTGGGTGAAACTTGGAATATAGGTACTTAGTTTGTGACCTGGATTAACGCATTAAGTGCAGACCTCGGATATGACGGATATGTTCTATAATAGTTATTATGTCGATCACTGAGAACGATTTTTTTTCATTATTATTTACTTCCTTATAATCTGTCGTCCACTTGGTACTGGTATTAAAAGTAGCCTATGTGCTTGTGTAGCTACAAGCACATAGGTTACTTTTAATACCAGTACCAAGTGGACGACAGATTATAAGGAAGTAAATAATAATGAAAAAAAATCGTTCTCCGTGATCGAGATAATAACTACTAAAGAACACTATAGAGTGACAGTCTTCCAGTGAAATTTAATAAAAATCGTCCAAGCGTGTTTGACATATATTTGCACTAATTTAATTTCTTATGTCGCTTGAAAAGTGTTCAAAGACCGTGCAATTTGACAGTGTGCGCGGGGTTTTGTTGCAGACACTTTTTTCCACGTTTTCCACTCTAGAGTTTAAATATCTGGATGCTCTCCGTTCACACTATCAACATCTATTTTTGACAATTAGGTAGCAAAGGCCCATCTAAAACACGGAAAGTTGCGGGATCGATTTCCACCCCGATACAAACAGATATGCAAATATTTGAAGATATCCATAATGGGGGAAAAGTCGTGAAGATGTATTTTTACGAAACACAATATCATATTAGTTTTTGCTCTTGCTATCGGTCCGACAGACGTTAGTATCGTCCACAAAGTAAGCACTCAGGGTAATCAGGGAAAGTATATATCTAAACAACCTCTTTAATAAGTCGTTTCTTATTTTAAATACAACCTGTACGTGTGGCCACGGAACTGGCGTCGTAAACCTGACCCACACAGCAAGGGGCGACTCATCACACGTTTTTACGACCACATTACACTGTGATAGTAAAAGACACCATCCAGAGCCAAACGGAAACCATGAAACAACCCTTATTCACACCAAAATAGCCTCTACGGCTTCGCCAATAAAATCCACTTTTATAGGTTTCTGGGAACGTTACCTCATTTATAGGACCTTATTGTGACATTCCTGTGTTCTGATTACATTCTCGATGATTTAAACTCAGTATAAGTTGTTTCTCTTTCGTTTTGGATGAGCAGAAATAGACAGTGAAACTGCGCTGCTGAAAAAATACTGCAAATACTGAGTCTTTGTAACCTCTACTACTACTCTTAGATAAGATCATCATCGTCATCATCATCATCATCAGCCTATAGCAGTCCAATGCTGGACATAGGCATCCCCTAATGAGCGCCCTGTCCTGAGCTCGACGCATCCAGCTTCTACCAGCAGTCTTTCGCAGATCGCCAGCTCACCTGGCCGGAGAACGTCTTACACTACGTTTGCCGAGCCGCGGTCTCCAATCAAGAACTCGTTTACCCCAACGGTTATCGGTTCTTCGGCAGATATGGCCAGTCCACTGCCACTTCAGCTTGCCTTTTCTTTGAGCTATGTCAACAACTCTATGTCGGATAAACTCGTTATGGATTTTATCCTTCAGAGAAACTCCGAGCATGGCTCGTTCTATAGCTCGCTGAGCGAGTTTAAACTGGTGGCCTAGCCGTACTGTGAGAGTCCACGCTTCGGCTCCGTATGTCATGACGGGTAGGACGCACTGATTGAATACTTTCGTTTTCAAACATTGTGGTATGGGTGACGAGAAAACTCGACGTAGTTTTCCAAATGCTGCCAAACCCAACTAAATCCTCCTCTTGATAAGATAAGTTAAGATATTGATTTGTTACCTCTTGTAGGTACTTGCTTTAATTTAAATTTTACAGATGTCTATCAAAGTTTAGTAATTTTCAACGGTAGATAACGTAATTTTAGACGCGATTACCCATACATACTGTCAAATTATGTATACAAACTTGTCATACAGCTACGGAAATTCTCATGTAATACTTTGCGAACAATGGAAACAAAATGTTATGTCATCAAAATAAAGACGTTGTACGTTCTTGAGCGTAAATGAATTCACTTTTTGTAATATTTGGGGTATTACCAGCCCACCCGTTGTTATACAGGTAGAATTATGTAGGTATCGCTTTCCAATGGACAATTTAAGCAACGGACAAAAAAGGCACACGGATTCCATTTATTCATTACAATGCTTTATTTGGCCGCTTGCAACACAAGCCTACGTAAAAACTACACGCGTTATTTCATTTGGAAACAACAAAGCCTACTCAAGCGTCGCATAAATATGAAAAAAAAGGTTTCTGACTATACATAAGTTAGTGGTATTTATGGAAAATAGTAATAAAGTTTAATTTTATTGAGATGTGCGGTAAAAAAGACACATTCTTTTTTTATGAGTTACTTTCCGCCCGCGGTTTCGCTCGCGTGGCACCCGGATAAAGTTTAGCTTATTTCAGGTCTAGTAGATACTATGCATATGTGCAAAATTTCAGTTTATTTTTTTGTTTTGTGTGAAGGAGGGACAAACATTTCACAATTCACATGTTCAAATTTCAATAGTTTGGTGCAATTGAAATTTGTCACCTTTAAAAAATTTGTAGGTGGTTTGGGGTTTTAGGCCTCCAATGGCCTAAAATAATATTAGGCCGAGGGCAGCGGCATGGCACAGATTATCTAGGAAATCTGAACTCCAAAATCAGGAAAAATAATCCACTTCTCAATTCAAAATCCAAAGAAATCAAAGTTATAACATTTTTGAGACTTTATTCTTTTAGATACAAAAATGGTGTTTTTGGTTATCCAAATACTATCATCATCATCATCAACCTATCGCAGTCCACTGCTGGACGTAGGTCTCTCCCACGGTTCGCCACTGAGCCCGAATACTATTATATCAAAATACTATAACCTACTGAAAAATATATATTTGTAAATGTTGTGTGCTATGGACCGAAAAAATATGGCGATAAAGGTACATTTTAGCGGATCAAATTCGGTAGAGAAATCCGGGCATACGCACAGCCTTGTAGAGGGAAATCTGAAATCTCTATTGTGTTTTGAAGTGGATTTCATATCAGCAATACAATACTCGATTTGAATTTACGCCGCGAGGTAAATAAGGTACCTTTTGATGCAGAATTCGTACAATTATGGCAACCGCAACGAATGCAAGGTGAGACAAGCCTGTGCAAGTATACCGACAACAATAATGAAATAAATCTTATTGATATCATCATTTTAGAACTAAATAGTTCATTTTCGCCTAGAACTTGCAGCTTATCGAACTTTCACTGCTGCTACTACAATTACGTCTCTGGTTCATTTGGTTAAGGGTTAATGGCTGGGTGGGGGGTGCCTCTTAGCATATTCTGAAACCCCTCCCATTCATCATTCTTCATTACATACAATAATAACTTAATTTATTAACTTTAATCAGGCAACATTATACTCATCTGTGTAACGGCTGAACGAATTTGGATCAAACTTGGAATATCCTCGTTGTACATACGAGTTGTATTAACACGTAGACTACTTTAGGCATAGGCTTCGTATCACTATCCAAGCCAAACTCGTAGATCAGCTGGGTGATTGACTAACTTTTTTGTAAACAGAAATGATTGACACCGATCCTGTTTTTACAAACTTTGACACTTCATCCGTCGAAATTCAAAGAACGTCCCTTGACAAACTGTCACAGTTTATAAAAACCGGATCAGTTTCAATCATTTCTGTTTACAACAGAGTTAGCCGATCACCCCGCAGAAATCAATAAACAAACAAAAAATAAGTGGTGATTTGTACTACATAAAATAATGTAGTTATTTAGTATATTTTATCCGAAACATTAACTTTTTTTTTTAATTTTAAGTGTTTGTCATATTTCAAAAAAGCTTTCCCATTTTTGTGATCGACCATAAGATACATACAAAGTAGGTACAGCAGTTTACACGTAGGCGTTTTATGTTCACCAACGCCAAGTTAGACAAAGCTAGATTTATTCCGTTCCTGGGTCATAACTCAGGCCAATACGTGACCGATGATCACGCCTACACGGAATATTATCGGGCGTTATCGGTGAAAATATGGTAGCATGTGTTGCCGACTCGAGGAATTGGAGCAATTGCAGTTCATGACCATAAACAGACCTTTGCGCACACTTCTGCACTTCAATTTAGAAGCTACTCGCTATTACTTGAATCTACGTGTTTCGGCGAAGATTTGAGTGATGCGAAGATAATGCACTAGACTTTTAACTGAGAATAATGGCTATAGCGACCTGCACACGTAAAGTTCCGACCGCGGGAAACAGCACGCGCCATTCCAACCCGCACTCCGAAACGTAAGTGTGATACGCGGGGCTGACAGTCCGATCTGGCATGTCGACGCGAAGGCCAATCTCACAGTTTTAACCGCGCATCAAGTCAGTGATCAGTCCCAGATGCGCGGTCCAATCCTTACGCGCCATTAGCACGACAGTTTGATCTGCAATCCAAACCGTACAGATCGGACTGTGGTTTGGAACGCAGTCCCGATACGCGGTCCGATCTTTACGTGTGCAGGGCAATTATACGTGAATCTTCACCAAAAAAAAAATAGTGCGGCCGGAGTCTAAGTTGTAAGGCATGTTTGTAAGCCTTTGTTGTAAGCTCATCAAGTAGTCAACCATTACTTATTCATCAACTGAAGCTAATACAATTGAATATGATAGAGCCAGAAACTCATAATAGATTGCAGCACCCCGAGCACCATATTGCTGAGCGCATTTTTTACCTTTTTACTCTCTTTATCTATCTTCTAAACACCTATATAAACTGATAGGAAGATGACTGACCGACTAACTGATCGATAATTAATTAACGCAACGACTTAACGACTTAACAACTTAACCGTAAGTTCTAGAAACTTGTTTTGGAGTGTCCCCATCGTCAACCTCATCAATGCCCAAGCCTTGCATCGTAGAGGTGCAATAAAAAAGCATTTCCTGAGGTAATCACCAGAATATTGTGCAGCAAGAAAAACGTCTACGCGGATGATGTCTACATTTATATTTTTTAATTATTGTGTCAGTATTTTTTTGTACAGGCATTATAGGTGACAAAATAAATTACATTATTCTATAAACATTTTATAATTATACTATAAAATCTCAGTAAAGCAGACTAATAAAACCGTAGAACTGCTAAAGCTAGAATTACATCACTTTACGTAATCGCTCCACGTACGGTCATTCTATTAGTCCTGATTTGTACTTAGCCGTCTAGATCTGGTACTATTACAAATTGACATGTGGTAACAGCCGGGGTTATGATCTTATGGTGCCTGTTAATCTGAAAGTTCTGGTAGCGTTACTTCAAAAGCTATAAATAAAGCTAAAAATTTTACAAATCAGCGTCGTGTATTATGGGTTTTTGAATAAACGCACAAGGAGGGACCGAGCGTCCTGGTGTCTTCTCATGAATATGTTAATAGTTCTTATTAGTTTTAAAATACATAAAAACCACTGAAAAGCACTTCAAAGAACTACTGAATGGCAGATTGTAAAATTGGTACGCCGTATCGATACAGAATACACATAATATCCTACTATATATAATACACATAATATAAATGCGAAAGTTTGTGAGTATATATGTATGGATGAATGGATGAATGTTTGTTACTCTTTCATGCGAAAACTACTGAATGGATTTGGATGAAACTTGGTATATACACAGTTTGTGACCTGGAATTAACAGATAAGCTACTTTTTATCCTAGTACCACGTGAGCGAAGCCGCTGGCGGAAGCTAGTCAGAATATACAATACACATACAAAATAGCATCTACGATTTGGTGACATCTTTTGCAGAAACGTACAATGTGACCCGCAGTACGAAGCGTACCTTGTTTTAATCTATGGCATTTTTGTGTCACGATAAAACCGAGCAAACCAATTAACCATCGGAATAGGTGGACCATTCCTTGGTTTATGAGTGAGCCAAATAACTCAAAAACTCTTAGGGTATGACAGGGGAGCGTGACGTGATGCGCGGGAGATCACGCGGAGAACCGTGAGGATCGGGTAGGGTTGTCATACGCCCATTCCGCGCGAACCCCATGCATCACGCCCGCAACCCCTATGAACTCTCATGGAATGAACGATCATACGTACTATACGTTTCTTGGCTAATAAATCAGCAACTTTAATGTTCCTTCCCTTCTTCTTCGTATGAGTTAGTGGCCAACTCTGGTGTCAGAGTTTTTAACTTTAATGATGAGTAGATGTAAGTTTTACAACTCCATCATTGGTTAAAGATTATTTCATAAAAGTTAATAGAATTTCCAGAAGACAGATTTTTTTTACAAGTTTTAGTCGTAAGTCGTAAGTCGATAACCGCAACTCGCAATAACTTAAAATTTATCTGCACATTATCATGAAATTATAAGAAAATAGTTGCGGAGTCAGTTAATGAAACTTGAAGATTAAAATTGGGTGTTTCTTTGAGAGTTTTCTTTATAAATTTAGAAAATAAAAATTCCTTGTAATGCTCCGTTTGGTCACTTCTTGGATGGCTGACTGACTAGTGGTATTTAGATCAGAGCACTTACATGCTTTGGAAGGCAAGATTTTGATGCGGGCTCTTTCAGTTGTCAAGCCATGTCGAAATTTTTGGACGAGGTAGAAATCCGACACCAGAGTTGGACACTAACTAGTTCATAAGGAAGAGGAGAAAGAGGAAATACTTTGAAAAATAAAAAGCAAATTAGACAGATAGATAGGAACAGAACTAAAAAAATTACAAGCAAAAATAAATCTACCAAATTCCTACTCAACATTATCTTAATAAAAAAATAGCAAGTTCGTTGTCATCTTTGTCATCCTCATCAGCTAGCAGTCCTCTGCTGATGAGCACCATTGCGCCCTGTCCTGAGCTCGACGCATCCAGCTTCTACAGCAGCTTTTCGCAGATCGTAACTCCACCTGGCCGGAGGGCATCCTACACTACGTTTGTCAGGCCGCGGTATCCACTCAAGAACTTGTTTACCCCAACGGTTAGATATCGGTTCTTCGGCAGATCTGGCCACTGCCACTTCAGCTAGGTAATTCTCTGAGATGTGACGACACCTTTAATTATATCTCGTTGTGGAAACTATCTTTCAGAGGAACATCAAGCATAGCCCGTGCCATAGCTCGTTTGCAAACCTAACTTACTGGTAGTGTCCCAACTCAATAATAGCAGTGAGAAAGTGACCGCCTGCTCTAAAGCTATTTGTACTACCAAGATATGGGCCAAAGGCAGTAAAGGTCACTTCCTGTCGCCCACAGGCCACTTTCACAAACTAGTGCAGACCATTAGAAAGGTCACTCATCAAAAATACAGTTTCCTGCTCACGTAATAGGTGTGTAAATGGCATGGTTGATGAAAGTGATGATTGGTCATTATTTAAGTTTATGGTTTGTTCTTGTAATCCTTAATCTTATAATTTATAGGGCGGTAGAAACAAACCAATCGCAGATATATCTACATACAGATAAAAAGCTGCATACTATAATGTCACGATTCGGCTTTTACTTACTCACCGATCTTCGTATCTCCTATCTTTTGGGGGTGTGAGTGGTTTCTACCCCCATCTTCAGAACCAAAGCCAACCTCGCCTGAACGGAACGTGATGCACCCTTCTAACTAGCAAACGGGTCTCTGGCAGCCGGCTGATTACAGCATAGTGCAGTCAAAAACGGGCATAGCTATATCCCCTGGCCACTCACGGGCAGCTGCGTTGGCGGTTCGAGAAGCTAATATCCCTGCGATCATTCATATACATTGGTAGAATTAAGTATAATTCTAGTACTGCTTATGGATATCGTAAATAAACCGTTAAAATACGAGACTAAGGATGAAAGAATAAATAGCTTAACCACAAGACGTAAAGATCTCGAGGTATATGCCCAAAGCTCAATATTGCTAGGCATGCTCCGGTATCAAGCTGTAAAACTTTTTAACGCACTGCAAATTGGCATGTAAGTTATTGATAGCCATTCTTTATTTAAATCTAGGACAAAGTTTTTGTTGAAACGATATTTCTACTCAATTAATGAATTCGTGAGATGTAATAATTTTGAATAGTAATTAGAGTATATTTTATTTCATTTCATTTTAGTTATTTATGTTATTTATTTAATTTTAATCTGTATGTTTTTGTTTTAATTTAGTCCTTTATTTGAAATCCGATTGTTAATTGTTCTTGAATAAGTAAACTGAAACTGAATTTATAGTAAAAATATATTTTTTTACGAGTTTTCAAGAAGAAAGTGTCTCTCCAATAACAATAATATATAACCTTTGAGATCTAACCTAACTGTTACATAACGGGAAGTTATAAGGTAAAATAATGATTGTATTGTCGAATGAGCGATTGGATATCGCAATGTATTGAATACCTATCTGTGCAGCCAGGGGCGAATAATAGATGACTTATTCCAATCTGATGAATAACTGATCATTGAATGCACCACACTGGTTCTTTCACTATCGGTATCTTTAGAGTTACTAGCGTGTGGCTCAGGCTTCTTTCGCGTCATACTTTTAAATATGTAGATAGTCTTCAAAACATAAGAATCGTTAACTTAGTTGGTTCAGCTATTTACTCGCGTAACGAACAAACACTTTATATTATTGATAATTATTATCATTTTTTTCAACATAATTTTGATTAAAATATTAGCAGTTGTCGGTAAGGTAATTACAAAATATGTAAAATACGAAAAAATATGAAAAACGTGAATTAGGTAGATAATGAATGACTAAACCGTAAAATAAATCAAGGAACTTGCTAAAATAATAAACTTACGCAAGAATACTAAAAAAGTTCTTCAAATACTAGCTTCCGCCCACGGCTTCGCTCGCGTGGTACCCGGTGCCCTATATGCTTCAGGTTCAGAATTACGTCTATGTACACAATTTCAGCTCAATTAAAAGTTTTGGCGAGAAGGAGTGACATATTTCACATTTCACTAATTTTCGTAGTATAAGATAGGATTAGTAGGATTTGAGTTTTTGGGTGGAGCTTAAATGATTAAAAAAATCAAATTATATCAAGACATATTTTTTGATATTGTACCTACCTGAAGATGGAGCAAGCCATGGCCCACCTGATGTTAAGTGGTAACCATTACCTATCACAAAGCATTGCATCGTAGATAACGCTTGTTTGGAATGTGCTCTAAGATGCAACGCCCTGCGTCCATCAATTTGAGGCATGAAGGTGATAAGCCTCTTGTGCCTAAAATTTCACAGGCACCTACACACTTCAAACTGAAACAGCAATGCTGCTTCACGTCAGAAATAGATATGGTGGTAGTCCTTCCTCCTCGAGCCCTTCATATAGAGTTCTAGTACCTACTACTAAAATCATCATCAAGGACACCAAGGACATCAATGATTTTATAGATCTTAAGTTTAAGTAGCTCTTAAATATTATATTTATTATATAGCGAGGTATAATCAATTTTAATAAGTTTTACAAGGGCACGAATTTTGACGTCAACTCAAAGACAGCGATTGAGCAAAGTTCCACAGCAATGGTGTTTGTCCGATTTGATTAGGCAGTTTACTTTCCAAATTATCTTATTATTTCAATTATAATTGTAAGACAATCTATTCTTAATTTGGGAACTTCGATACGGGTTTATAAAAAGCTAACGAATTTAATTATTTAATAAATTAAAACTAAGTGATTATGTGGTCACCGATTTCGAGGCGTTTTTAATAAAGTATTTACATTCGCTACGGATGCTGCCTGGTGACACAGACCACAACATCGGCATTACCTACTCTCTAAGGAACTGTATTCCAATGCAAGCAAAAACAATATTGTGAGCTTAATATAAGGCAAGGGGTACGCATAACTAAGGCTAAAATTGTAAAACTCTATTCACACTATTAGTTTCTAAGCAACTTCTGCTCGCTATAAAAGCCAGCCTAGCCTTTATGATAATCCAGGTCGCAAACTATGTGTATTCCAAGTTTCATCAAAATCCGTTCAGTAGTTTTTGCGTGAAAGAGTAACAAAAATTCATCCATTCATCCATGTATCCATCCATACTCACCAAATTTTTCATTTATAATATTACTAGCTTCCGCCCTCGGCTTCGCACGCGTGGTACCGGGATATAAACCTATATATCCAGGTTACAAACTATGTGTATTCCAAGTTTCATCGAAATCCGTTCAGTAGTTTTTGCGTGAAAAAGTAACAAACATTTATCCATACATCCATCCATTCTCACAAACTTTCGCATTATAATATTAGTAGGACTAAGATGTAGGATAGGATATAAAATTTCTTGAAACTGAAAATACCTATTTGTTCAGAAGAAAGAACATACATTCTTCTCTTGGTAACTGAACCGAAGTCAGTTTAAACAAACGCTGTTCAAGTTTATAATTTTACGACCCCGCCTTAAAGGTACTTGTTATAAATAAATTTTAAACGCCTGTCAGTATAACAAATAAACAATTACACGGATAATTAACTTAAACCATAATGCGTTAACGATACGGGTGCTAAATAAATAGAGCACTAATTCTTGAAATGAACAAAAACGGTAGAATATACAGGGTCCGTCTGGATCTATCTGTGTTGAGAGAAATTTGGTAAATCACACCACATCACACTGATATTATAAATGAAAATGTTAGTGTGTCTATGAGTATGTTTGTAGACACTCAACTTCGTAATGACTGAGCGGATTTGGAGAAATTTGGACTACATATAGTTTATGATCTGGATTAACACAGTATATTCCTTTTATTCGGGTACTGCGGGCATAGGCACCTGTGAACGTCCACCATTATTTTTTCATTTATTAATGCTTGATGCCCGATGATTTTAAAACCACGTAATAGCATTATTTTTGTGTCTCATAATTCGACTATTCAACAAACTTGTATAAAACCAGTTTACCTTATCAATCGACACATTTTAATCACCAAATAAATCAATAAAGCTAACATTTACTTATCTAAGTCTATTCATAACAACAATGTAATAAAAACAAAGTTTTTGCTTACGAACCCACTAATGGCAATATAATTTAAAAAATCGAATAACAATTGGTCAATTTTGTCCGAAGTAAAAATAACTAGCTTGCTAACCTTTAGCAATCAATTTTGTTACAATACACACCTACGTGTATTTTATAAAAATCCGTATAGATTTTTTGTGTGAACGAGCTCAGGCGAGTAATTTGAAAATTATCGCCATACTTCGCATCGCTGTCCATACGCGGAACAGAGATATATGAAAGAAATTCATTGAAAAGTCTATGGGATGGGAACTCGCACTGCAATTTAGACGCGTCCTGTGGGACTACTCCGCAAAACTATACTCTTAAAACGATACAACACTTCTTTGTGCCGAAACCGACTAAATGCGATGATAATCATAAAGTTATAGAAATAGAAATAGAAATAGAAACATTTATTTGACACGACACAACAATCAAAACAAAAATATATATTAGAAAATGCATAGGTACCCAACCTACCATTATAGTAACTTAAAATAAATTATATCAAATGGCGAACAGTCAACAAATAACTTAGACTTAAAGCATTGTCTAATAAGACAGCTGAACCTACTCGCCCACACACCACCATGCATTAGGTACCTATCAAGAATTCAAATTGAATTAGAGTACAGTTGCCGTGCCAAAAAGGTGACAACTCAGCATTTGTTGAGCAGTTATAACCTTAACATGATTTTTTATTGTCATTTCTGGTAGAAAATTTTGAAGAAAAGAACACGTGAATTATACAGTTTTATAATTTACTCTGTATACAACTGTTGTGCTAAAATATTGAAAAAACTAAAGGCTTCGGTACGATTTATTGTTTATTATTATTGTTTATTGATTTAATAACTAGAACGGCTTGCGCCAATTACTCTAATTATAAATATTTGGTTGAGTTTACATCTTTACATCTCTACATAGTCAAAATTCACTAAAAATAGTCAGTAATAACAAATTCAATTGGTAGTCAAATCGATCAATATCTTACTTACACACACTATCAATAAACTTATACACACTTCTGTCAGAATTAAATTAGTTGCTAATTAGTACATAGTCAACAATAATAATGTCAGTAATTATAAATTCCAATACTTAATAGTCAAATCACATGTCGAACAAAAATAATACTACACACACTTCTCACAGAAGTTCAGGCAGTCAGTCAAAATCACCTTCCATCCGTTCGCAAATACATCAGAGTCAGGGCTTGCGTCCAGGAGGGCATTGAGCGCGGAGAGGGTTCGCGGGATGGGACATTTATCATCATCATTATCATCATTAACAACAATCTACAGAATTTCACCGCTGAACATAGGTCTCCCCAAGGATTTCCACGAAGAACGATCTAGAGCCTTTACTATCCACTAATCTTGACGATATCCTCGGTCCATCTGGTGGGGGTCTCCCTACACTACGTATTTCAGATCGCGGTTACCATTCGAGAATCTACAATTGCGTTTATTTTCGCGATATATCGTTCATCGTTTAGCGGAGTAGACTTCCTGATTATGAGCATTTGCCGATGAGAAAAGTGGGAACCTCAGTACCCACATTTCATAAGCCGCTTAGCTACTTTAAAGGACTGCAAGTCAACGATAGCGGCACTGCGTTCCCTCCATAAAAGGCAGATGGTTTTATTTTTGTTACATTGTGCTCCGGCTTAAGCTTTCTACGTTTTCTTGGAGTTGTTACGTCATTTCTGTGGAAATTGTTTATGGTATTGCAGTTGAAATTAAATTTAACATTAAGATTATCTCTTCATCTGAGTACATTACCTTTAATGTATCTTTTAATTACTTCATTTAACGTAAATTTATCATCATCATCAGCCTACAGCAGTCCACTGCTGGACATAGGTCACTTCTAAGAAGCGCCATTGCACCCTGTCGTCGACGCATCCATCTTCTACTGGCAGCCTTTCGCAAATCGCCACTCCATCGGGCGTCCTACACTTGCCTGCCGAGCCATGGTCTCCACTCAAAAACTCGACAGATATGGTCAGCCTACTATCAGTTCAGCTTACTAATTCTCTGAGCTATGTCGATAACGTTAGTAAAATAAACGTAAATTCACGTATAATGAAGTCAGCTTTGACTATTATAGCTTTTACCCTTACTTAATTACAAGACGTTAGAAATTCATCATCAATTAGCTTCAAATTATATCTTGTGAAGTTGTAAATTAGGGATAAAATAAATCTACAGCTAAATAAAGCCCTTCCCTGACCATTAGCCGCAGCTTCTGTTTAATCAACTTCCTTATTACCAGCCCACTCTCGATTTCGAAGCAACGGGTGTAACCACTAGAATTGTAACCTAAAGCTTGGCATCCACTTTGCGCGTTGTATCGTAAAAAGTCTTACCATCTTCCGCAACTTCTTTCGTATTATTTTATCCTACTGGTACTCACCAAATCTGGTTACCGGATCCCGGATTGCCGACCACTTTAGTTGTGTTAAAAATGCGCATATACCTATGCTGCACACTGAAACAGTTTTTTTATTATTATTTTTTATTTTTTACTTAAAAAATCTTCCTTGGTTACTGAAATTAAGGTGCGCGGTGTTTGTGCGTTGTCAAATAAGTAAACAATGACCTTCATTGCGATCCGACCGTTTTAGGAAACCTTAAAAATACCTACTCTTAGTACCAGAGCGGTTTGATCATTCTTATATTTATTTATAAATCTACCTTCTATCTCAATCTCACGATGATCTACGATGCAATGCTTTGTGATAGCTAATGCTTACCACCTACGATCAGGTGGGCCATGAGCTTGTTCCACCTTAAGGTACATAAAAAAAAACTCCTTTCAAACCAATCGTACCCACTAGAGTTCTAAACAGATCCTACATTATTTTCACTTCCTTTAGTGATTCACTCTAAAACGCTGTAATAAGTTTTTCTATTCTTCACTGAGAATCCTTCACCAATACTAACGTAGCTTCTCTAAGACCCGCTATAGTGGACGCACACCTTTCATTACAAAACTGTTCTTCATTATCAGTGGAAACCGCTGTACTCAGGATTAATCACAGTTATTTATGCTAAAAGTTCGCACTTGAATATCAATTTCCGCATGAGAATGAGAGGGTTATCATTATCATTACCAGGCATGACTGAGCAGCTACTTAGTATTTCCTTATGTTATTTCTAATAGACAATTTACAGTACAATAGCTATTGGCCTAATAATTATTTAGCTATTTATTATTTATTTATAAAGTAAGGCTTTCCTTAATTATTTATAAAAAACCTATTCATATTCAGCCTGCGAATTCTGAGCTATATCAATAACTTTAGTTCTATGTCGGATAGTATCGTTGCGCATTCTTGGCGGTGCAAGAAGGTGTCCCTTGCGATCCCCAATATGCACACCCAGACACATAGGTAATCCCTAAGGGAGCCCTTTGTCCAGCAATAGATTGATATAGACTGATGTTGCTGCTGTTGTTGTTGAAAGCTAAGACATGTGTCATTTTTTGTTCAGAATCTCTGGTTAGTAAACCAGAGATTTTTTTCAAGTATGAAACTATACTATTTATATATTATCCCAAACTCCTTGAATGCTGTATAGTGTACCTACATAGTCTAGTAGCATTTAAAAGTTGTTTTAAACTGTTCATAGCTATAGGGTACGCTATAAAAGTGGCCCTTCAGAGACCCTAAAAAGAGCTCATATCTACGTAAGGATCCGTACTTTTCTACATTGTATTGTGGTCAGAAGAATGATGGGAAAAATCTTGTTCACGACTTACGCCTGCACGCGAAGTTTGCCGGATGCATTATGTTATTAGTCTCGGTGGTTAACTAACTTCATACTTAAATGTTTCAATGAAAAGAATTCCAAAAATATTTATGCTGCAGAGACGATTTGCGAAAGCCGCTGGTAGAAGCTGGATGCGTCGAGCTGAAGACAGGGTACAATGGCGTTCATTAGAGGAGGTATAGACCTCCTCTAATGATAGACCTTCTCTATAGCACTGCTGGACATAGGTCCAGCAGTGCTATAGGCTGATGATGATGGTTTACACTAGATCATACAGACTATGGTAAAACTTTACACGTTATCTCAGATTTCATTTTAAAATTTACCTATTAAGTACATTCAAATTCAGTTATTTAAATATAGTTAAGTTTAGTTGTGAATAAGTTAATGTTTTATGTAGGAACCTATTTTTAAAAATTTGTTACTCGTGACAAACCTGTTAAGTATTCTCAATAACTGTTAATTTTTAGAGCGCAAATAATAAACATATGTAGTAAGTAACTCACTTTGATAATGTGACTTAAAATTTCATGGTACATCTTTAAAATGCGTTACAACTGTTAATTATCCCTTATCAGTATAAAAGTCCTTTGTTCGATACCAATTACTTTTTTTCAGCTAAAAGCTTTGCATTATAACTGAGTCATATCAGACAATAAATGAATCAATTATATCTCGCGGGTTACACAACACAATGCTTGACTTGTTTTGTTTACAAATCTTGCAACCACTTGCAACTATTGTAGTCGGCAACCGCAAAATTTACTAGCGATTACGCAACTACCAGTTTTTGTGTTAGATGAAGATAGTGTCCTACAAAACGTGTCTGGCTTTAATTAACTTATCAAGCCTTTAAAAGTATCATTTTACATCTGACACTTTAGATTTATTACACCCGCTGAATGCATGATACCATAGAACAGAGAATTGCGCCCTGCACACTTAAAGATCGGACCGCGGATCGGGACTGCGTTCCAAACCGCAGTCCGATCTGTACGGTTTGGACTGCGGATCAAACTGTCGTGCTAATGGCGCGTAAAGATCGGATCGCGCATCTGGGACTGATCACTGACGTGATGCGCGGTTAAAACTGGGCAAATCAGTTAGATTTGCTTTCGCGTCGATATGCCAGATCGGACTGTCAGCCCCGCGCATCTACACGTACGTTTTTTTTTTTTCGGAGTGCAGGTTGGAATGGCGCGTGCCGTTTCCCGCGGTCCGAACTTTACGTGTGCAGGGCGCTAAAATGATACTATTATAAGAATAATCAAAGTAACTCAAATAATGTCTCAAATATTGAAAATCACTCAAATATGAAGCTATGAACTACATACAAAACTACAGAAGGTGTAACATAAATGTATTAAACTACCCTTGATACCCTCATTTTGTACGTTTGTACAAACTGATTTTTTGTAGTGTGTACAATTTATCTTTTACAGCAACTTTGTTGTACAATTTATCTTTTACAGCAACAAACAACTTTGTTCTTTGCTCTATCGAGTTCAAAATCGAAATAAAATATTAACTTCATAGATCTTTGTAGATAATGAATTTCAAAACACACTTTACACGCAATAAAAATCTTTTCAAAGCTCAGTTAGTGATGAGCTGTGGTATGTGATAACTCTGTTAACGGGAGCTTCTTGTTCATAAATAGCTACCAAGATTGTCAATGTACTTCATACATTGTCAATGGACTTCTCAATGCTAAGACGGAGAGCTTACATATTTTTTAAATTACTTTATCGAGGACTTGTATAAAATAAAACTGAAGAAGATATCATTTTTTAAGGTTAAATGTGTTTTTTAGATGTGTAAGTATAGTTTACAGTACCAATTTAATATAATGTAGAGAGAATTTCATGTCAATATCATCATATCATAGTAGGTACTGGACTCTTTTTTAATTCCGTACATTGAGTTAGGGACTTAGGGGAAACTTTAACATGAAAACAAGTACTAAGTAAACTCGGGCGAAATTGCGGGCGGGTCAGCTAGTTTCATTGATATATATATATACATATATTGTTACTTCATTTAACTCAATGGCTAGTTTTAGATAAAATTTTGGCAAACCACAAAGCTTTAACTCGCATTTTTCTTTTAATACGTCAAATTTACTGATAGTTTATGTTTTAAAAGGTTTGAAATATTTATGATTCGCAATCTAGTTCTTACTGTTCCAAGTTAGCTTAGGGGTCAGAAGTGTCTGTACGATTGTAGACAATGGCATCAAAATTTCTCAGTATATCAATAAATATTAGTGGAATGAAAACCAATTGCTTTTGAAACAGTTCAACTTTAATATGCTTCCGTTCAAATACATACTGGACAAGCTATACAAAAAAAAATTTGACCGAATTGTTGATGTCTATATGAGCTACAATCGTGCGCAATTTGAATTCTGTCTACAAATAAATATAGATAGCATATGGAATTTAAAATAGTGAGAGCAATAAAAGTTGATTAATCAAATGCAAGAATTCCTCATGTCCTTGGCTTGCACGTGCAAAAAGAAAAGCGGAATATTTTCGAGTCCGGCACGGAACCCGACAGTGAAGGTAAGCGGCTTAGTAAGCCGGTGTTACCACTCTATGGTAAGGTCTTGTCCATAAGTTCAAACTTACATTTACTATAAAAGACAATTTAAATAATAATGAAATGGGAGCAAAACTAGACATATTGGCGCACGGGAAATCAATTTTACTGTAATAATAACGAGCAATTCGTGTTTCATATTTTATTATTAACATTTTAAATTTTATAGTGTAAAAGGGGAGCCGAAACACGATTTTTAGCTGTATGGAAAAAATCACGAGGGTCCCTTAATGCCGCGAATTTTTATGGTAAAAAAACATATTTATTCGATTGTTACTAAGTAGAGACCATTGCTTATTAGTAGGTAGGTTATCATATTTTACATGATTGGATTAGAACATGTAACAATTGGGGTATTGACCCAGGGTTATTCATCAGTAAAAAAAGGTTTTACCTCCGTAATTTGTGTTTCGCTCCAGCGTTACCTAAAGTTAAGGCCAATCCTTTCAAGTAGTTTCGACGTAAAAGAGGAACAAATTTATGGGACCTTGAGAAAACACCCCATATTTTAGTGGGTTAAAGTTGTAAGGTAATATTTTTTTTAAATATTAATAAATAAAGGCGAAAAATTAAATTAGATATTAACGACTGAAAAATTCTAATTAGTCCGTCATTTACATATCAAAAAAATATTGGACACGTATTTTTTTCTTTAAGCAATTAAACAAAAAATAACAAAGATATAGTGAGTCAAAGTTCCACGTGACGTCACGATATAGTACATTTTTTACCTGGCCGTGACGTCACGAGCCCTCACTCCCGAACTTTCACGTTCTTTATCTCCGTCAATTTCTATTGATTCGATAAATAAAAAAATACATGTCTAATATTTTTTGTTGATTTAACTGAGAGACTATTTAGAATTATTTTTTTACCCAGTCGTCATTACTACTCGCTCCCACATACTCTACCTCTCTCCCACATACTCTAACTCGCTCTTTGAAATTACGATAATAAATCACCTTTAAAATTAACCAAGCTCACCTGATACTGTGATCAGACCTTACGGGCACGTATTGAGAACTGCTTTGAATCGAGTTCAGGTACCGTGGGCGGGATCCACCACTTTCGATGATGTTACGATAGTTAATCCTGATTACGTAAGTAACGCAATGTTTTGCAATGACAGGAGATTATAACTGGTTAGACAGGATTTGGGTAAGTATCTGCATTGGTATATTTCTGCGTCCTAATTAGTAAGGCGCCAGTGTTGCTTAGTATCGAAGTAGGCACCTACCTACTTCCTACCTAATCAAGAATAATTCAAACTGTACATAATTAGATTTCGCATTACTGGGACTAACTCTGTACCTACGCATAGTTTCTGGTATTTAAGAAGACCAGATTTATATACTTGCTGATTGAATTCTGGAAAATGAAAACATTTAATAATGCAACGAAAAATACCACCTTCTCCATCTCTAATAGCCTCGATATCATTCTACTAGGCGCTCCTAATAAGAAGGGCCTATAAGCTTAGCCTATTTCTGCCGCCAAGCTACATTGCTGTTTCGGTTTGACGGGTGTGGTGTGGGTGCCGGTAAATTACAGGCACATGAGGCATATCACCTTCGTACCTCAAGTCGATGGACGCAAAGCGTTGCATTTGGTCACGTTTCAAACATGCACGACCTACGAAGCAATACTTTGTTATAAGTAATGGTTACTACGTAACATTAGGTGGACCATGTGCGAGTTCTATCTTTAGTGTCAAAATAAAAAAAAAGAAGTCCATAATCCACACTTAGTAAAAAAAAACAATACCGATATGTTTAAAAAACTTTTTGTAACCATTAGGTACATTATAAATCATTCATACAAAAAATAAAATGACACAAAGTTCACTAGCCCCATGTCCCAAATCAGAGTCAGTAACAAATGATGTCTCAATTTACTACTAAAACTAACGAAATGACAGGCCTAAGTGCTTACTTCCTTACCCCAGAATACAAAACTCGTTAATATAACGTTAATGAACTCATAATGTCATGAAAAAAAACCTGAATACTCAAAAGACATAAAAAATTAAGGCTGTTGACACACCTCTTAGCGCGTGCCTTGTAATTTTACAATCTGACTCACGTTCTACCAAGTTATTATTTAGTTTAGAGCACAGATAAGGCATTGTGTACTCAACCGTTATGTTTACCTTCATTTCGGTACAGTTAAAAAGTTAAGTAATTTGTATGAGACAAAAAAAGTGTCATTATAGGTTGGAACCGGTTGATTACGGCATAGCGCAGCCTAAATCCGGTTTAGGATTGGTTGAAACCGGCTAATTACGGCATAACACAGCCTTATTCCGGCATAGCTAAATTACCTGGTCACTGATGGGCAGGAGCGTCGGCGGTGCGAGAAGCTATGCCCTGTGATCCTCCACTTGCATGCGCAGCGTGGGGAATATGGGGATTTTCTCCTAGATTGCTATTATTATAAGGAGAGGCCTATGTCCAGCAGTAGACTGATATAGGCTGATGTTGTTTTTCTTGTCTGTTGAATGTAAAAGACAGTCAGTGAGTAAAAGACTTGACGCTCAATTAATCATAAAAGCTTAATCATACCCGAACGTTCAAGGTGCGATCAACTATGGCTTCAAACTCTTACACCAGAGTTGTGGCCGTTAACTTGGGCCTTATTCTACTACACTGTTGTGCCTAGGACATGGTTAGATTGAATGGCCATAGGTTTAATAATAAAACAGAAGTACATCGCTAACCTATTGTTGACCTTGGTGTCGGTGTTTTTAGAAAATTTAAGGACCAACTAATCTACTCCTATTTCAAGTCGTAATTTGGTATCAAAAATTGGCTCGTATAAGTCCTAAGTAGGCCGAATAAACAACAATATTGCAATCGCAATTCAAGGGGCTTTCAAAAACAGCTTCCTAAAGCTTCTAAAAGCTGAAACTAACATCTAAACATACCTTCCGAAGCACGGAAGCGTGCGTATCTAAACTCTACAACCCTTTCAATATTGACCAGGTTAAGTCACTATTATTATATTATTTATTTTATTGTTAAAACTCAGGTAAATAATCGGTTGCTAGTAAATATCTTGTCTAATAAAAACAGATCAAAAGGTGTTAATTGTGCAACCTGTCCACCAATGTCAATAAATATAGTTTTGACATTATTTACAGCACGTGCCTATATTGCTTTATTTTTGTCACGTTTTAATAAAATAGTGGTAAAATGATCTAGTTTTGCAACTAAATCTTATTATTGACGAATAATGGAGAAACGTGTTCATTTAAAGTCAAAAAAGTACCTAAATATATAGATTACAACCATTTGAATTGCTTTAGTTAAAGAAAGCAATATTTCCACACCACACCACACCACACCAGCATTTAACAGTCCACTGCTGGACATAGGCCTCCCCAAATAAAGGGGGATATGCCCATAATCCCCACGCTGGGCATGCGGGTTGGGGATCGCAGGGCATAGCTTCTCGCACCACCGACGCTGCTGCCCGTCGGTGGCCAGGGGATTTAGATGTGCCGATGTAGGCTGTGCTATGCCGCAATCAGCCGGCCGCCAGAGCCCGGTTCGTTGTTTAGCAGGGTGCACCACGTGCAGGTGAGGTTGGCTTGGGTTCCGGAGATGGGGGTTGGAACCCAGTACACCCCAAGCAATATGTATTTTTGGATAATTATTTAGATTTAACAGTAAACTCAGATTATATTGCGCGATACAGTCATGCACGTGACTCTTTTGTATCAGGCTCTTTAGTAAATAAACAATTTGTAAGTGTTTGTTTTGTTAAATTGCTATCATAAAAACTTATTAAAATTTTTACTTAACACTTATGTAAAAGAACTTTATCCCTGGAAATGTCAGTCAACGATTACTTAAGTCAATGTTCCTATTAATTTTCGGTTGGTTAGGTATTAACTTATTCGGTACTTGTGTCAATAAACTTTTTTATTTAATAAAATTATAATATAAAGAATCTCAAACGTCCTTTTTAAAGGCAAAAAAGAAAAATTCTCTGAAAAAAAAACTAATTCTCTAAACTCGAACTTTATTCGCTCTAGAAATAGCAACATGATATTTCACATTCGAAAGATTCGCACCTATTCTTACTTTCCTCAGAATGTTATCCTGTGTAACCTGTTCTCAAAATGAGAGCCACACGTACGTAATGCGACACAAATGTCAATCAAACCTGACACTATGCTTAGATAATGTTGTCTTGTTCAATAGAGTGACAATCACGAAATCTGGTTATAACAGCTAACGAGTCCAAACACAGATTGCGTGCTTGCATATCATTATTTGAACTGACACTGTCCACATGGGCATGCTATTTAGTGGGTTACACAAATAACACAGACCTGTTAAAAAATGCTGAAATTTTAATATAAAAAAGAATGCTTTGAATTTTCTATAGTAATCTTTTAAATTATAGATAATTTTTAGCGTTGAGCCGAGGACAGGAAGACATGGTTTAACGACTGAAAAAGCTGGAACTGAGGCTGGTCGTCGGAGGCGTTCAGCGGGGTGATCGGCTATCTCTGTTACAAACAGAAATGATTGACACCGATCCTGTTTTAACAAACTGTGACAGTATGTCAATTGACGTTCATTGAATTTCGACGGATGAAATGTCAAAGTTTGTAAAAACAGGATCGGTGTCAATCATTTTTGTTTGCAACAGAGTTAGCCGATCACCCCCCAGGTCTCAAAGACACTAAACGGTCACCCATCCAAGTCCGGTCACTGGACGCAGTGTTGCTTAACCAAGAAGATCTGATAAGAACACCAAGGCAAACCAAACCACGTGCGGTTCCATGCTTAAAATATTACTTCAGCTAAAAAATAAATAAATGAAAATTTTCTAATTAAACAACTTCGCAATCTCCTTTTCAGTCAACTTCTTGACTCTCACGACTTGCTTTTAGACTGCAAACCGTTAACTTTGGTGTTCTATTAATTATTGGACTAGACTCAAATTGGTCAGGTATGCGTTGAACAAATACAGCCTGCTACAGCCTGGGACGTAAAACTGTGCTAGTTTGAACTCTATGCTCTTAGAAATAAGGAAAGGGAAGTAATTGTGCAAGTGAATTTTATTTCTGTAGTGCATTGGCACGTGCGCTTTACTTAGCACTCAATTATTAAAGGATATGCAAGTTATTCTATGGAGAGAAATAAACATCGAATAAGGTTGTATAGTGAATTGGTTGGAATAGTTTCTGAACCAATGTTACTCGTTAAAATGATTACAATAATATAAACAAATCAGGAATATCTTCCGAATGTGTTAGGCTATTTGACACTAGTTAAAATATGCAACGAATTCTTTTCATTTCGTTAATTTCGACGGCCTCTGTGGCGTAGTGGGCGAAGGTCCGCCTGAGACGCAGAAGGTTGCGGGTTCGATTCCCGCCGCGGGACAAATGTTTGCATGTTCTGTAGATATTTGTCTCGGGTCTGGGTGTTTCCATGTATAATATGTATGTATTTACAAAAAAAAAAAAAATATGTGTAGTATATCAATCATGTGGTTCCCATAATACAAGCTCTGCTTAGTTTGGGGCTGCATGATGCTGTGTGATTACGTCCCGCATTATTTATAATTGTGGTCCATCCTAATACATATTAATAGCATCCTAATAGATATTAATGAAATAAATGGTATATCACTACACTATATATAACAAAGTCCTTTATTTTTTGCTTATTTTACGTAAAAAGATCCCAATTATTCATGAACATTTCTGAACGAAAGAAACTCTGTGATTGGTTCGATCTCACGTGATGTCACTCGATAGTAAACAAGTGTCACGACGAGCTTCGTAGTTAGTACTTTGAGTATTTGTTTACTTGTGTGTGACGTCAGTCAAATCGTATAATATATGATTTGAAAGGCGTTTGTGATGGTGGATTCCATATTATGGAGACCGCCATTACAGAGACGCTTTTACAATTTAAACTTTAACATTATTTTATAGTGAAAATACTGCATATTACTGGAAATATTAATGGAGCGTATTTGTCATGTCACAAAGAATCATATAAAAATGAATAAAAAACTAGTCAAACAACAAAACTAAAAAAATGCTGGGTTTTCTAGGTAGTTCACAAAAAAAAATATTATTACTCCTGAATATTTGTTAAGGATTTAGTCTGCAACAATTAAGACTTTTAAATTCATGTAAACTTTTAAAAAAATGTATTTTCTGTGTAGCTTTTGTTCATAAAATGTTTAACAAAAATGTTACATTTTTGTGGTAAAAAGTTACCATATTATGGTTTATTTATTGTTATAGAGTTTTGAAACCTTAAAAAAAGGAGGTTGTTTAGGTTGTTTATCCTACTAATATAAAACGGGAGTAACTTTGCAAAATGTGAAAATGTTTGTCACTCCTTCACTCTAAAGCTACAGAACGGGCTAACCTTCAATTTTGCTCTTTATGTAGTTCTAGATTTAGAAAAACATAAAAATATTTTCCCGTACTTTTACATTGTATTTAACTCTCATTTCACTAATTGTACCTACCGAACATTATTAATAGGAACTTATTAACTAAATCATGTCGCAACAACCCCTCATGTTCTATTTAAAAACTCAAAGGCCATAACATTACAATTCTGGTTCTCCAACAATGACCTAAGTTGGTTCGAAGACAGTAGGTAGACAAATGAAATGTTCGCATTACACTGAGTTTCCTATTACCTAAACTTCTAGCGTAGTTCTTAGTGCTGCTTCACTTCTCATAAGTATCCAGTTGACGTTCAAAACCAATATTATGACATAATTTTCTTAACTAGCTTTCACACGCGCCTTCGCTTGCGAGGTATCCGGATAAAAGAAGGATTTAATATTAATTCTAATTTAGAATACTGAATGTCTGGGTAATACTTGAAATTTTGCACCTAGATATTACCTTGTATAGTGAAGGCATCCACTATGGAAGGATTTTTTTGAAATTCCACCCCCAAGGGAAAAAAAATATATAAATATAAATTATGGGATGAAATTTGTATGAAAGTCCTTCAGCTTTGAAGTTATGAGCTAAAAATTTTGTATTTAGGCTGAAAATTTAAACAAAAAAAATTATACGTGGCTCAGCGTCTTTGATTATTCCACCCCCGAAGGGTTGAAAAAGCAGAAGAATATATTTGAAAATATCCACAATAACGCAAGCGAAACCGCGGGCGGAAGCTAGTTTAGAGTAAAATTTCAGCTCAATTCGTAGTTTAGGCGTAAACTATGAACATAACACATCTTCATATTTCACATTTTTATAAAACCTTTAACCTTATTATTATTAGAAATACATAAATAATAATTTTGTTTATATTTTTACTTTGTTTGTATAATTGAAAAGTTATGTCATTATCAACTAAATACTAGAAAACCCTTCAACTTAGCAGTCTCGGAAGGTGTCACTGCAAGCGTTGGAGTCAGCTAGCTGCGCAAGCGCCTTTTATCTAAGCATCTAGCTTAGAACAATGGGCCGCGCATGCGTAATGCGTTATCTCAGATCTCTTGGCACGCCGCTCTAATGAGGAGCGCCCTACTTCAAGTGATAATTGAAGTGAAATTTGTGCTGATTCGAACTAATTGATGGTAGGCGTGTTGAAAGGTACTGTTTTTGGAGATAACAGTATTTTGAAACATAAAAAAGAATGCTTATGCTTTAAAAAAGCACCACAAGCCTGAAAATTGTAATCTAATAGTGACTTGCATAAAAATTACTCTATGTACTAATCTAGAGACTTTAATACGCCAATAGCAACGTGTCTGTGACTAGTACTTTAATTAAAGCTTCAGCAGTATTTTGGTCCAGGCAGCGGTCGTTTTAAATAAAGCAAAAGATAAAAATATTATATTGTTGCAGATAACGGTGCTTACAAAGGATGAGGAGTAAGCATCGATGGCAGCGGTACTTTCGTCCGGTCATACTAAAATCAACAGGTGAGCTTTTATTCCATACTATATATAATTTTATTTAAATTTATTTGTTTCAGTCTTAAAATTATAAAAGTTAATATAAGTGTTCATAAGATTACTTTGAATCATATAGTTTTTTGGACATCTTTTATGAATAACGTCATAAAAACCTTCTTAGGTACTCTTCGTACTTTTCTAAAAAGGATTAAAAAATGAGCTAAATGTATTTTCGATTTGTCAATCAAAAAATCTACTACTTAATTATTGCCTTTTTCCCATTTGTTTTATTCACCTCGATAATTATCTGAAATTAAGTCATTCAAATATTTTATTAGTTGGGAATCACAGTTAACACTATTTTTTATGTGAACAGCTTGAATAACAAGGTTATAAAATACACAAAATTTACATTTACACTATTATACACATTCACAAGCTTGTAATCTTGTAACAATGGTAATCCATAGATAAGTGACACAACAGATACGTCACGCAATGATCAAGCGCGCTTTGTTTTGCATTCGTGCATTGTCATATGACACCCACGCCATGCATAATTTCTCGATTCAAAATACCCCTTTCGAAATACATCTGGCTGGGACGATAAATAACCAACAAATTACTCGGGCGCGCAAATCGTATACACGTGCTGCAGCTCACAAATATGATGGCTGGTTCGCTCCTATAGAAGAAGTTAGTATGACTGTGCTTTTGACTCCAGAGCATACTACCTATATACGTAAAATAGACAGATTTTTTTCGTTTTATAATTGTTTACCCACAATTCAGGGAAAATCTAAGATTTTTATATATCCCAAAAATTTCCCTGAGAAAAAATCCCGCCTAAGTCGAAATTTTTGGGATATATAAAAATAGTAAAATAGACTATCTTAAGCCTATATTCAAGAACTCAAAATTAAAAAGGAATCATGACATTAATTTATTAACGATTTTGTTAGGTTAAAGGAGACTATTTTTGAATGGGTAAAGACAATAATGGGGTTTTTAATGCAACTCAGCCTGTAAATGAGATCTCATAGATTCCTGCTTGAAAAAAAAACCCAATGAGGCGCCACCTTTATGAATAATGTAAGGAATGCATAAACTCTGCAGTGGGCCGAAAATGACTGAAATTATGTTATGCCACTCGCTACGCTCCTCGGGTAGTCTGAGTCAGGTGTCACTCACTCGGTTTACTGTATCATCAATCCATCTCACCAGTCACACTTAGGGCCCAATTGAAAAAAAAAATAATTTCGAGTGGAGTTGGCCGCGCCGTCGACACTGAAGCGCTCATTAAGAACACTATTTGAATTGAACCAGCTGCCCACTGATTGCGCATGCGACAGTTACAAGTTGACATTTGCATGCCTGAGAAATGTTTACAGCTTGTTGGATCTACAGTTCGTAGGTGGAGAATGAATGTGTGACGTGAGGACGTTTAATCAAACTATAATGGGCACGTTGTGAGGAATACTAGCGTTCAGTCTTAATCCGAAACTCGTGCTGGTGCTCCAGTGGAATGGATATTGTGGAATGAATACTACAAGTGCTATGACATCACGTTTTCACGTTCCTTCTAAATTGTCAATTATTTTAGCGAACGTGTCGTCATTTATAAACAAACTTTTGCCGGAATAAGTAACCGTGTTCTATTGGATATTGAAATATGAAATAGCGATCAGTAGTAATCAGTTTTTCAAAGCGAAGATTTTTATAGAAAATGTGATAGATTGTGAGTAGATATCTAACTTTAAATATATATTGTCTATCTCATTATTATCATCTTCAGCCTCTGTTCATCATCAGTTCACTGTTGAACTGAGGCCTCTCCCAGTGAGCCTATCTATCCGTCAAAAATTAGTGAACTCATGCTTCGCTAATGAGAAATCCTAACTAATATAATAAATGTAAAAGTGAGTTTATTTGTTAATTACGCTTTTCAGCCATAACTACTCAACCTATCATCCTGAAATATCGCATAAAGGTAGTTAGGGGCACAGAAAAGGACCTTTAATCCAGAAAAAGAACTTTTCCTGAGGTATAGAAGAACTTTTAACACAGACGAAACATCATAAAATCTAAAATCATCATAATTTTTCAACGACTCCAAAGAAACTTTTTTAAAAATCGCCTGTATTGAAAAAAAATCATATGATAGCCTAACGCAAGTAGAGGTATTTTGAATTTTTCGATACAATTTCATCATCAGAATAATACTCAAGAACAAATTGGTAAAAAACGCCTGTATTAAAAAAAAAACATATTATCCTAACGCAAGTAGAGTACATTGTAATTTTTCGATACAAATTTCATCATCAGAATAATACTCAGAGATATATTGGTCCTTGATCAAAGAGCGAGTAGTTCAAGAATAGAGGCCCTATTTTCCTTTATATTTATGTTTTTCTTATCGTATGACGTAAATATTTTTGACCAGAACTCATATCAATCTCAGCTTAGCAGGGCTTACTCACTGTTGTGGCTTATTCCGAGTGCTAAGCCAGCGACGGGGCACTTCGTCTTTACTGGAATAGCTTAGCAAAGCTATTCGGCAGAATGGCATTTGGAACTTGCAAGTCGAGTTGTCATCACAATAACTCATAGAATTCAATTTGCGTTTCGTCTTATGTATTTGATAGTTAAATTCCAGTTTTGGATTCACTATTTCGTCATCAATATTACTAAGGAACTAACATTTTTTTGAAACTTTTTCTCAGGAAAATGATAGCTTTTTATTTTTGTAGTACCTACCTGTATTGCAAGCAGGGATGACTCACTAAATATTTTAGGTGCTTAAACCTAACGCTGGCTGTGAGTGTTCAAAATACAACTGTACTCTAGCCAAAGGTCCTCCTCCGACAAAGTTCAAAAGCCCACAATCAAAGTGTTAAAAATTTGCCTACTTGAAATATTCTATGAACGCTGAAATTATTTGAAATGTTTTTATTAACTGTTTAATTTAAATTAATCGCTCGTGGCATGGTTTACTTCACTATTCTTAACCGGGCGGAGTGTTGCTGGTGATCTCATCTTAATTAAGCGACACGACTCCCAGCCACTACTTGGATGGGTGACCGTTTAGTGGCATTTAGATCTGAGCGCGTCTGTGCTTCGGACGTCATGTTAAGATGATGCACTCGACTTTTTCAGTCGAGCCATTTCGGGGGCCGGGGAACTCCATCACCAGAATTGGCCACTAGCTCATACGAAGAAGGAAGGAAGTAAAATAGTCTCTAAACAGACACATTATAAACCAGCCCATTTAGTATGTCACATATCTTATTACGTGTCTAACGCCTACGACCTTACAAAAATTACGTCACAAGAAAATCCCGTCCAATAAAACCTAATAAAATACTTGAAGCTGTGACACGTGTGACGTAGGCAATGCTATTTGTTCTTATTGTGACACAAGGGTGACAATAGTGACATGGTTTTGGTTCATGCTGATACATGTTACATTGTCGGCTAAATTGGATTCAAAGGGTTGTTTCGAGCAGACAATCGTAGTTTTATTAGAAAAGTGATTTAGAGAGTCTATTTTGAATAAAAAATAAAGTAAGGTAATTTCGGCTTACAGAGTTTATTCTCTTATGAACAATGTACATTTCACTTGAAATGAGACTTAATTTCTAGTTCCTAAGTAGGTTTAGGTTAGCAGTAAAGGATCATTCAAAAACAATTAATTTCAGAAGTGATTCATTTTAATAACCTTAAAGATTAGGTTTTAAAATATTTAGTGGTATTATTGCGTTAGATTAGGATCCTACTAATATATTAAATGTGAATGTGTGTGTTTGTAAGGATGGATGAATGCTTGTTACTCCTTCACGCAAAAACTACTGAACGGATTTGGATCAAACTTGGAATATACATAGTTTATGACCTGATTAACACATAGGCTACTTTTTATCCGGGTACCACGCGAGCGAAGCCGCAGGCGGAAGCTAGTCACATTAATATTATAAATGCATAAGTTTGGGTCTATGTGTATTGAGAGTATGTTTGTTCCCACTCAACTCCGTAACGGCTGAACGGATTAAGAAAAAATAAGAAAAAATAACTTTAACGTGAGCGAAGCCACGGGCGGAAGCTAGTAGGGATAGGAATAAAGAAACAAACTTTTGTTCTAGAACTTTAGTCGATTGACCGGCCATCAAAATATTGCCCTGATCGCTTGCGTGCTATTAAGGTGGCATACCTATTGTAAAGACCATTGATATCAACGCTTTCAAGTTTTACCTTAGAATTGTCTTGCTTTGGACATTATTAATTTCATCGAAAGTTATCATTTTAAAATCATCATACACAATATAAATTTTGCATACATGTCGTCAGGGATACATAAAATGACATAGGGTACCTTTTATCCAGAATAAAATTCCACAGGAAAAGAAAAATTAACTTTAACGCCAGCGAAGCCATGGGCGCAAGCTAGTAGGGTTACGAATAAAGAAACAAACTTTTGTTCTAGAACTTTAGAGTCGGTTGACTCGCCATCAAAATGTTGCCCTGATCCCTTGCGTGGCTGCTGCGTACCTATTGTAGAGACCATTGATATCAACGCTTTCAAGTTTTACCTTAGAATTGTCTTGCTTTGGCCATTATTAATTTCATCGAAAGTCAGTCAATTCTAAATAGAGAGGCGATACATTTCGTAAAATTTAGCAGTCGGTGGCGATTCATCGATGTTTACGATCGACTAATGTGCCTGTTATAGCTCGTTACTTTTAGTTATGAGTGTTTCTTGTACTTAGTAATATAACCTTGCGATAAATGTAATTTATGGGGGCACTGCCGATAACAATAATTATCTCAACGGGCTTTTATAGTAATGATATGAAGTTACATTGTAAAATATTATGCTTTTAGGCATCAGACATTTCGTCAATGCCAGACATAAAATAAATAGCCTCCATTTTAATAATAATAAGATAGGTTAACATTTCGTATCATGAAACTCTTATACTTAAGATATCTATAGTGAAATTCATATGTCAGTTATATCAAACAAGCAATATAAACATGTTTGTCACCATCATCTAAGGCACAGACAATAGCTGGGGGTGGGCCTTGGTCTAGTAAATAAATTTCTTCGGCCGGATCAATTTTGAGCTTCTCCTCTCCTTTTAAATCTAGCTCTATGCCGTCTATCACATAAGTTTAGGTTTGCGACAAAGTCTTTAGCCGTCCGATTTGAACCTTAGAAGAAACTCTGGTGTTCTAGCAACATACTTTCAACATGGCCAACCTATCCGAGAAAACAAACTATAATAAACTTTACAACACCCGGCTCATAGGAAATGTTAAAAGTTTGTGATTATATCTGGACCTCTAACATACACCATCCAGCACAGCGTCGAAGATATTCTTACCTCTCAGTATTTTCCTTTCAAACACTTTCAAGCTCATTGACGACCTCTGTGGCGCAGTGGGCGAAGGTCCACCTGTGACGCAGTATGTTGTGGGTTCGATTCCCGCCGTGGGACAAATATTTACATGTTCTTCAGATATTTGTCTCGGGTCTGGGTGTTTTCTATGTATGATATGTATGTACAAAAAAAATGTATATATGTAATATATCAATCATGTGGTTCCCATAACACAAGCTCTGCTTAGTTTGGGGCTATATGATGCTGTGTAATGTGTCCAGCATTATTTATTTATTTAAGCTATGCAAACATCCTTGTGCATAGAAAACATATAATATAACTACATAATCAACCTCTAAGAGCATGATAAATGAAGTCGGTTAAAAATGAACGTTTACCACGTTTTTTCAGCCCTTTTTGACGACCTCTGTGGCGCAGTGGGCGAAGGTCCGCCTGAGACGCAGAAGGTTGCGGGTTCGATTCCCGCTGCGGGACAAATATTTGCATGTTCTGTAGATATTTGTCTCGGGTCTGGGTGTTTTATATGTATGATATGTATGTATTTAAAAAAAAAATGTGTATATCAATCATGTGGTTCCCATACTTAGTTTGGGGCTACATGATGCAGTGTGATTACATCCCGCATTATTTATCCCGCTGCGGGACAAATATTTGCATGTTCTGTAGATATTTGTCTCGGGTCTGGGTGTTTTATATGTATGATATGTATGTATTAAAAAAAAATGTGTATATCAATCATGTGGTTCCCATAATACAAGCTCTGCTTAGTTTGGGGCTACATGATGCAGTGTGATTACATCCCGCATTATTTATTTTATTTTATTTTATTTTTCACACAAATTCAACAAGTTTTCTATTTGTTGCATCCCAGCGTCCCTCACTAGCCTATGGAAGTTGCACTTGCCTATGTATGCGCAGTCACGATCACCTAATTGACTAACTTCGCCGGGACGCATGCAAAGTACTGTCACATCGTTTCCCGTAGTCGGGAAAGCCTAAAAAGTCCTTCCGTGTAAACTGGTTGCAACCAGCCTATTAGGGTAGCTGATACAATCTGACTGTATTGAAAAGCCCGCTCGATGACTCAAAACGCACGCTGACACGATAAGAATCGGCGGTTTTTAGAAGTTTATTGGCAAGTTAAACGTGCCGAGGTATGTTGTACTTTGTATTGGATCTATGAACATTTTAAAATGTTTCAATATTTTATATAAAATATATTTAATATACAAAATATTTTTTTTTTAATAGGAAACTTAAATAACAGTTTAAGTAGTATTTTTTTATTCACACCAATTTGTAACGCGACCAGGCAGAGAAGAATTGGCAATAAACTATGACTGGATATTTTTTTTTACTTCCTGATGTAAAATGAGGGGTTTTTTTACGTAATTAAATAATAATATAATAAACGTCTGTTACAATTGTTATTATTCACGTTGTATATGTAAGAATTGGCGACAGCTTCCTCCCAAGCTTTTAACATACAAATTATAAGTAGAAACCACCCAAACCTTAGATAAATACATACAAATCAACAAACATATTCGGTGGGAATTGAAGCCACAATCTTCTTCATCTCAGGCGGGGCGTCGTCCACTGCGCCACAGAAGTAGTATATTCTTGAATAAAGGGAAATAATCCCAACAGCATTATTTTATAAAATAATAAAAAACATCGAATAAACTCGAATGATACTCAATATCTCTTTATCATCGAGATTTGAGACCTCATCATCGGACATCCTGGGTTTCAATGTAAATCGGATATTCAAATCCTGACTCCTCTGTCATGCTTAACGACCTTATTTGCAATTCATTTTTCTAACAAGAGGGTTTTCAAGATATATATAAAATTGTATTGACTGACTGACTCACTGGCTTACTGACAGACACACTACTAAAATTTAAGAAGCTCTCGTGGCGTAGCTCTTGGTGTTGTTAGTAGATCATTTTGCTTAAGCAACACTCTGCCACGTTACTACTAGGATGGGGGGTTCAGCGGTATTTAGACTGACTGTATCCGTTCTCCGTAAGGCAGGCAAAGATTAGTGGGATTTAAATTCAGTACTTCTTTACTTCAGAAGGCACGTTAAGATGTTGGTCCCGGCTTTTCAATTGTTAAGCCTTCGGGTCGCCTAAAAGTTCGAACACAAGACTAGTTCATACCAAGAAAGGATGAAATAATAAAATGAACCATCTCACACAACGTCAACTGATTCATTCCAAACTAGGTAGAACCTGTACTATGGGTGCCAGCGACTACGATACAAAGATACTTATAAAAAACCTAGACACAGACACAGAATAAACACCCATAATAACCACACAAATGTTTGTCCTAGGTGGGAATCGAACCCACAACCTGCAGCTCAGAAGGCAGAGCTACTACCAACTGAGCTATGAGGCTACTAATTTCATTACAATTACTAAAATTCATAATAAATTAACTAAAAATCACGAAGCTGCGTACGGACAGCGCGTACATTGCTACGCGTAGTCGGTTACGCGTGCCTTGGAATGTCATGTCTGTACTCGCAGCTACGCGTACACTTCGGATAACGCGTGCCGCGGGAGCTGGCTTGTGGTGCGAGCCGTGGTCAGTCAGTTTCGCTATGGATCGATTGACCTCGTGTTCAGGTTCGCGGTGGTCGACATTAACTGTACGCGTATCCAATTTACGAGTGGATAGTGTACCCCGACTACACAGGAATGCGCTATATGTACCCAGCTTTATATTCTGCCTCAAATGGAGGTCACGAGTTCTCACAGTAGTACTACCAGAAGCCTTATTTACTGACTCAGTGAGAAATGATAAGCACCGGTCCTGTCTTTACAAAGTTTGACAGTTTGTCAATTGACGTTCTTTGAAATTCGATAGTTTGCTTCGATCAACAAAGGATTTTGCACTATCCGCCCGAAAGTGGCTTGTCTAAAACTCCGCCAAAACGCATCGGAACAGCAGTTTTCATTTAGTCGGCCTAGTTAAATTTTCTGTCTTATCGTCTTTATTATAGAGGCGATATTTGTATGACGCGCTTATTGGAGCAGCAGTTTTCATTCTATCGGTTTAATTAGATTTTCTGTCTTATCTCGAGATCTCAAGAGACGATATTTGTATGACGTGTTTTTGACAATGTACGGCGCGCGATATCCTTTGTATAGTTGATTGAAGATAGTTTGTGAATAGAGGTCCGGTGCAGACCATTTCGGTGAAATGAGACCTCTGTTAGCTATACTTACGCAGATAAAACCGCAGGCTCTTAACTAGTTTAGCGTTATTATTAAAAACCCAAGCATGCATTCAGGTATTGTGCAATGTGCAACGTTTATCACCACGTCCTGTCGACAGGTGCCTATCGAATAGTAATAAAGATTATCGGAATTATTATCATGGGATACATACCACACAGACATTTTGTGGAATTGTTGGATCGCCATCATCATCAGTAGTCCACTGCTGGACATAAGCCTCTCCTGACGAACGTTTTTGCGTCCTGTTCTTGTTTGACGTGACCAGCTTCTACCAGCGACCTTTACACTCCACCTATTTTCACGTCAACTGCTCAAAAATGTTAAATTACAGGCCATGTACTCTAATAGTTCCATATTTAAGGCCCGTCGGCCAAGGTATAATTGGTAACCAACACTAAAAAGAATTTACTAATTCTAAATTTGAACTAGCCTTCTTGGAGGCTGGAGAGCTTTCAAAGGAGTCTTTATTATTTGATTCTTCTCAATGTCTTTATTATTTGATTAATCCTCTAATGTTTAACACTAAATAAAACTAGGCCACCCTTTGGGAGAATACATTATACACAAAAAAGTTGCTGTTCAAAGTGCGCACGCACTCCCATGATATAAACTCCTTGCTGAAGGCAAAATAAGTTATACCATAAAGTAGACACGAAAAAGAATTTACTAATTCCAAATTCGAACTAACCTCCTCGGAAGCTGCGTATTTTAACACACCTATACTTAGAGTGCAAAAGACTGTAGAAAATACATTCTCAAAGAAAAATCTTAAAAATTTAAATTCTGCTGTCGATCCACAATAAATTTATGGTATCAACTATTATTTTTAATTAAATAGCATTAAATACCTAGGTAGTTTTTACTAATCCCTCACTCACGCTCGGGAGTTAGCTTTTTTATCATCTTCATCAATAATAAGAACAACAACCTGTAGTAGTCTACTGTCAAAAATAGGTCTCCCCTCTTTAATTTAAATGTTATAATGATATTTAGATAAGAAGCTAATTATATAGTGTATAGTTAATGAAGAGGCTAATTAATAATGTTAGTAAAATTGGATAAAAGTACGTTGTAACAAAAAATCCAAAATATGGATAACAATGTCCGTGTACTTCTAGATAGAGGGTATTATAGTCTCTCACAATACTCCATTATTCATGTTGATTAATCAAATCGCTCCCGTGCAGCCTGATAACGGTCATCACAGCCTCTTCATCTAATAGGTAGATATAATGATTAATAATACCGACATACCTATATACCTATATCTAATTACAACTGCCTAATCGTGTTATCTATTGATTAAGGCTTAAATCATCATCATCATCATTATTTCCTTGTACAGTCATAAGATACTAAATAGGTAATTAGATACCTACTGAAGTGAAGACGTGATCTTCAAGATTCAAGTTTCAAGATTCAAATGTTTATTTACGAGAATACATAAAATTATTTAGGTCTCTTCGCTATTCGCTATGTAAGTACATGTATTCAGCCTGCAAAACCAAACTAATATTTAAATATTCATTTAGGCTATAAAACAATTAATTAGTAACCAATTATTGAACTTCATACTTTATAACATACAAACAATATACAAACGAGCTCAGGACAGGGCGCAATGGCGCTCATTAGGGGAGGCCTATGTCCAGTAGTGGACTGCTATAGGCTGAAGATGATAATGGTGATGATGACGATACAAACATTTGTCTCGTGGCGGGAATTAAACCCGCTACTTATTGCGTCTCGGGCGATCCTTCGCCCACTGTACCACAGATTTCATCATTATCATTGAAGCCATCGTGGAATCAAATAAATCGTAGCTCGGAATAAACTTGTAAAAAGTATGCTCTATTATTCAGTTTCATGAATAAAAATCTTTCCATTCGGTCATGTATGTTCTTTGTCGAGTTTCATCTTATTTTCAAGACCATTTAAGTCCGACTACAAAAAAATCTACATAATTTGAATACAAGAATTGGAAAGGTCGGCATTTACGTTCAAAGGGAGCGACACGCGGCGGCGCCATTGTTCTTAACTAATATGCATAATTATTATGAAGAATTTAATTTAAATTGGCTTTGAATAAGACAGGTTTTAATTGGAAACACATTATGAGCATTTGACGTAATATTGGACCACACAAACGTATTTGGTTTCATAACGAGAGGGTCAGCTTGTAACTGGATGTACGGAGAGAGGCCTAAGAAGAGATGGATGCAGATAGATGGATTGTGTGAAACAGGATAATATGAGAGTGACTGGAGTAAGCACAGATTTGACTGGTGATAAAAAAAGTGTAAGAATAAAATAATAAATAATGCTGGACGTTATCATTATCACACAGCATCATGTAGCCCCAAACTAAGCAGAGCTTGTATTATGGGAACCACATGATTGTTATACTACATATTTATATTTTTTTTATAAAAAGAAAGCATGTTATAGCGAACACACCGTGTGACATTGTCAGGAGAATCTTTAATTTAATTTGAAATAATTATGATGGTGTTGTTAATGCGAAGAAGCTAGATTGACGTTATAGTATAAAAACAATACGTGATAACGTCAATCGAGCTTCTTCTCATTAACAACACCATCATAATTATTTCAAATTAAATTAAAGATTCTCCTGACAATGTCACACAATTTCCACAATTTTTCCAGTATAAAGTACATAGTATAAGTTCATAATAATATGAGACAACGTAGAGTTCCTGATAAACCTTAAGTTAATCAAATCAGTTTAGTTTTTTTTTACCTAGCACACTTTATTAAAATAATAACATGAACTAAAATGTTACAATCTAGCCATAACAGTAGGCTAATTAGTAACTTGATATTGATCTAGTTTATTATTATAGAATACTTATTACTAAGAACGTGTCCATCAACACTTTCTTACTGTCTCTATTTATTTACTTAAGGCGAAGATAATGAATTGAATCAGGCGTGAGTTAGCGTAAATCCATTACAAGATATTTAAAAGATAAAATATATATATATATATATAAAAAAGCTTGGTACTTGGCGAAGCAACACGTCTGCGAATTTTTACTGATGATGCCTTATGGGGAAGGCGAAACATTGTCGAATTTCTGTTGAGTTTTTATGAAACTCATCAGAGAGAGTTGGCGGAATTTGTACTAGATATTTTATCTTTTATATATCTCTTACTTAGGGCGACACTTAGTTCTTGTGTTCGTAATAAAGCAGTATTGCACAAATTTTAACTATTATTTATACTACACTAGCTCAAAAGGCTTAGTTATTTTAAGTCTTCTCACTATGTCCGTGTTATCGAGGAGCTGAACGGCCTCGACATTCACATGATGATGAAGTCTATGTTCGTGAGCTTCTGTGTATTTTATTATAACTATATCGACGAACTCTATGTCTAAACATACATCAGAAATGACGACCGGGACCTAAGTCCCGGTCGTCATTTCTGATGTACCAAGGTGCATTCACAATGTCGTTGAGTACTTTTTCTGGAATGAGTATTTTAGTTTATTTGATGGAACTAAAATTATCATCATCATCATACCGGTTCGATACGTAAGGATGCTAGGAGCTTCTCTAAGATTATTAAATTCATTTAGGTAATTTATAAAAATCTGAATAAATGAATCACATTTAAATGAAAAAAAAAACAAATATTTAGAACATATCAGACAGGGAACATGAGAACATTACGTGAAATCGTATGATTAAAATATTTTTACTTAACGATACATCATTTATTTTTTATCACCAATTTTTCACAACTGATTAAGAAATCCAATTGTCTTTTTGTTATTAAAGATCCGTCTCAGATGACCATAAAACGAAAACGATAACGTAACATTACCAAAAATATAGAAGAATTATGAATTATATTAACATGAGCTGTCATGTAGACATTAAATCATAACCACCACTTTACGTAATGGCAAATGGTTTTTTGAATCTTCTGCATTTTGTTTCGTTATGATCATTGAACATGATTTTATAGTAACACACTTCATACCTTCTTTTAAAAAAAATTAAGATATCTTCAACTCGATTTCTTCTTATTTGTTGAGCTTAACTTTTTAGTGGCCAATTCTGGTGTTTGAGTTTTTAGGAGTCAAGTATAGGTACTTGCCTAGAGTAGGCTCTACGATCTCTTTTCTACAAAAATATCCCCCTTAATGGATATCTTCAACTAAGCTTCTTTTTCGTTGAGCTTGACTTTTTCGTAGTGGCCAATTCTGGCGTTGGAGTTTTTAGGCCGCCCGAAGGCTTCCGAAATAGCTTTAGCATCATCATCATCATCACCTTATTGCAGGCCACTGCTGGAAATAGGCCTCCCCTAATGATCGTCATTGCGTCCTGTCATAAGCTCGACGCATGCAGCTTCTACCATCAGCCTTTTGCAATGGCTTGAAGATGGACCAACGTCTTAACTTTCCTTCAGAAGCATGGAAACGCCACTAATCTAACTTGAAAAAAGATACACAGTCGGCTATTAGAAGGAATATATTCAATTAAAATACAAATTCATTACAATTTTTTTCGTAAAATTAAAAGTTGAGTAAGTTGTGATGATGGGACCGGGTGAGAACGAAACAAATCCAAATAATGTGAGATAAAACCTCCAAATAAAAGGAATCCTTCGAGTACAGTGGACTTCTGGTAGGCTAATGAAGCAAATAATAGTATACTTGTTGCCAAATCTTCGGATTCTACGTCAGTGAAAATTATATCGGTTGAATAAATAATTTAAACAAGACACACGCCTCTTAACGTTTATGAGCCAGGAAACGTACCATGCTGTATCTATTGATCATAGACACAAATCGAATACGGTAATGACTTGTTGTGTGGTCTTCTAGTCTATAATGATATATTTTTTCTCATCGAAACGCTGAAAAAGAAACAATATGTGGAAATTCTGTCAATAACTAAGTACTGTACTATTTTTAATTTATTGTTAATACTTGACATTGCGTCGAGCTGTGGACAAGGCGCAATGACGCTCATTCGAGAAAGCCTCTATCCAGAAGTGAACTGCTATAGACTGATGATGGTGATGGTAACTTGAGAGAGACGCCACAAGCTCCTTTTATTTACTGCTAATACTTGACAAGAAATTTGAGTGTATATGGACAGAGTGACGAGCCCAAACAATTACTCGTTTTAGTAAGATCGTTGGCTCCACCAACTAAATGGGAACTATCCTTCAATATCCTCTTGTGAAACAAAGCAGTATAACAAACTAAAGGTCCAAAATAAAAAAACTATTAAGTAGTGGATTATAATATAAGGCAAGCAGTTGAGGTATGGAACATCCTTGTATTATTATTTTTTCCCACATGAACACCGCGGGCTTACTAATGCTACTATTTTTTTTTATAGACAAAGGTACATATTATGCTAAAAATATGAAATGTGAAGTGCTTGTTCTCCCTTCACGTCAAAATCATCTTAGTAAGGCGGGTCTATAAAAAAAATAATATAGTCTTCTTTTTATTTGAGTACTACGATCGAAAGTGCAGGCGAAAGATATAGGTAATTAATAATCAATTTATCTTGGGCTGATATTGCCACATAGTATGTAGATACTATTTTATATCAAACTATTTTTATTCTAGTATTCCGTTTTACAATTACACTTAATATCTCTCCCATATTAAAATTCATTGCACGCGATAAGCTGCACACATTTTTCATCAAGTTTTATGATATTTCTCTTCTATATATAGTTTTGTGTTTTGTCATCCATCGAATCAAAACCAAATTATATAAGATTGCATCCGTAATAGAGTTTGTTTATTGTAGTCTGCAATCATCGGTCGTAACAAACGTACTGATCCGTCCTTCCATTAATCAAAATAACTAGGACAGTACGTTTGTACTTCTGAGTAAGAACAAGCTATAGAGTTTAGCTTTGTTGTATGATCACACACATTCTTGAGTTCATACTTCAAAACTGTGCAAGGATAAAATTATGTTATGGAAGCTTCAAACTTTAGTGAATTGTGTTTATATGGACATAGTAATAAACCAGAAATCTGAAGCAACCTTTGTATTAGTAGATGAAGACGTCATCATCATTATAAGTATCGTTAAGATATGACAAGTCAAGCTCAATGGTGCAGAGATTCACAAACTAAGAATGCAGCCAGTGGGATGTCTCTCGTTGCCACGGAAAAATCATACTGATATAAAAAACTAAATATTAGGTACAAATTCCGCCAACCCTCTCTGACGAGTTTCATAAAAAACTCAACAGAATTCGACAATATTTCGCTTTCCCCATATGGCATCATCAGCAAATGATAAATTAAATCATACAGATTCAATTAAAAGGGCTAAAGCAGTTTTTAATTAGTAAAATGGCACTTTGTTTGTAGTCTGAATATATTACTCTAGTATTGAGTAAAGATTGGTCATCAAACAATGTTGAAATACCCTGTGATTTATACAATCTGATTGAGTTGATCGAATTGTCTTGAGGGAAAGTCCTAGCGGTATTCATAGGTTACGTAAGTACGTCAATTTAATAGGGAGCTGTAGGGTAATTGAGAAAACCCGTTGAGTTGTGGATTGCGGTTCGAATATCGTTAGTCAAAGCATAGGTGTCGATGCGATTAAATATCTGGTTTGTATTGTAAAATACGATATAACATTGACATGATATTTGCTTTACTTTTGTTATTTATCGTTTGTTTAATATCATACATTTTAATCAAGTAGCATTTAAATATTACAAAACGTTTAATATTATATTCATCATCATCAAACTATAGCAGTCAAATGCTGGACATAAGCCTCCTCTTATGTGCGCCATCGCACCCTGTCCTCAGTCCTTCATTACATTTACCAATTTCACGTAGATTTTCATAAAATAATATTTACACTAACTTTTCTACACATAGTAAGCCTCATCAAATTATTCATCATTACGTAAAGTGATTCACTGACTATCTGCACATCAGTGGGACTAACATGGTCTGGTATAAATCAAAGCATCTTTGGTCAGCAGTTGAAGTCGCCGCGTTTTCCGTGTTCACTTGAAATGAAGATAAAGTGCGTATAGCCAAGTTCGTCAGCCGCTTACAGTAAATGGCTAAATGTATTCTAAAGATAGTCTTTCATAGAATTTGTTAGGGATGTGATGCTTTAGATTGATGACCTAAAAGTCGGAAGATATTGATTTTGTAAAGGTAGAATATAGATCCAAAATTCGAACGCATTGATGATACTTTCTACAATGGAAAGAATATTATATCGGTGTGGTTCCTTCACATCTTTAGATGTAATTTCAGATGCAACATACCTAAGTAAAGTTATCATAAGATTATTTGGAGCAAAAAAAAGCCATAACATGCTTTAAAACTAAAATTATCAATTGTTTACCAAAATTACTAAGATACATTTTTATAACAGTCACACACGGCAACTAAAATCATTAAAAGTAAACCAATCAAAGATAACGAGTGAAAAAGTAGTCATGTGATTTAAATAGACGGTTAGGATTGATTTAGAATTCATCATCATAAGCAGAGATCCACTGCTGGACATAGGTTACCCCAACAATGCAACATTGCGCTCTGTCCTCAACACGCTAGATGCGTGCCGAAGAGGATGTCTAGGAAGTCTTATAGTTAAAAATGTCGAATGGACGAACATCAAAACATGTATAGTTGAATATTTTCCGACTAATGTCTAGCACTCTACCCGTAACCTCAGATGCCATAGAAATGAAATAAATTCTGTCTGAGATATCACCACACCAAATACGATGGGATACAATGAATCGATTAATTAAACATTTGTCTGTAAAGGAATTTATCTGTCATCTGTTATTTATTTCATCTATGTCGATTTCTATTTCAGTCAAGTTATTTATGTGTGAAGATGCTAGGGCTTGAGGCTTTTAAAGATTTATGGGTAGCTTTGCTTTTTCATTTGGTTATTTTATTTAGTAAATTCACTCTATGGTGCAGCATTGCGTATCTCAAGTAAAAGGTAAAAACTAAAACCAACGCTATGAACTTTGTCGTCGCAACGTACATGTAAAAAAACTATATATGATATAAATAAATAAATAATAAATAAATAAATAAATAATATAGATAGATAATACATAAATGAATTGACTAACCTATAAAACAAATCTGCGGTTATAATATAGGCGGCCTTATCCCCAAAAACTATCCCGTTTAGGCTACCTTTAGATTGACTAGATTATATAGAACGAGGGAAAACTGTGCTACAATACTTTAATTGTTAAATTTTTATGTTGCATTACAATTTTTATTCGAAATTATCGTTTATTCTTTAAATTATATTTCTTTTTTGTCTATTATTAAGCAAAATTTTGGAGTTATCGATATAATTTCATATTCCATTATCAATAAAATTTCTTTCTAATAATGTTCATGTTATTTGACCTCCAAAGAGCGACATTCCCAATCATCTAGCATCATTTTGTGGGTCACAACTCAACAAAGCATTCTAATGTTTCCCTTATTTAAATCTACCTTCCCGTTATCTTGACGTGACCCCCACTTAGAGTACAAGATACTGGTCATTCTTCACAAATTGCAGATCTTGGCATCACGCTCGCTTCGGGCGGCAACACACGGATAATGTGCTTGAAAGCTGATTTTAGGTCACGTAGTAAGCTGGTTGCAGGTGCTTTGATACCAGCGCTTTACGATACAAAGTTATTTGTGCCGATTTCAGATCTGGATTCCTTGCCATAAGATTAAAAGAAAAAAACCCAAAGATCAATTTATTTGAGTCACACAGTTTACTATTTAATACTTTACTATAGTTTTTTTGTGGACTTAAATTTAAATTTAGTGCTTAAATTTAATACGAGTAATAATGACACAAAAAGATCGCCACTCAACATATGCCGCAGAAGCAAGAAAGCTACTGCAGCGCTGGTTTGCAGTGGTACGAAGCGCTGCAGAAATTGTGAAATGCATTATGTTCTTAAGTCTCTAAGTTGAGTCTCGGCCGTGCACCAATAGATAATATTGTATACCTACTTAACTGTAATAAAGAAAATCTTTTGTTAGGCATAATTAAGATGCTTAAGTAATAGCTTTTGCGATAAAGCTCTTTAAATAAAGAATTAAAAAAAAGCAATAGGCTTAATATAAATAATAATAAATGTGCGAATTACCACAAACTGCATATATAAAGGAAACCCACGACTTTACGACACGTATTGATAGTGTCTTATCCACAATAAGGATGGAAACAATGAGGTTTGTGTGAAAAATAAAAGTGCGAATTACCACAAACTTCAAATATGAAGGACACCCACGACATTATGACACGTATTGACTGTGTCTTATCCACGGTAAGGCTGTAAACAAAGAGGTTTTCATTTCAATAAATAAATGCACGTATTACCACAAACTTCAAATATGAAGGTCACCCACGACATTATGACACGTATTGACTGTGTCTTATCCACAATAAGGCTGTAAACAATGAGGTTTGCATTTCGAAAAATAAATGTGCAAATTACCACAAACTGCATATATAAAGGAAACCCACGACTTTACGACACGTATTGACAGTGTCTTATCCACAATAAGCATGTAAACAATGAGGTTTGCACTTTGAAAAATAAATGTGCGAATTACCACTAACTTCATATATGAAGGACACCCACGACTTTATGGCACGTATTGACTGTGTCTTATCCACAATAAGGTTGGAAAACAAAGAGGTTTTCATATCGAAAAATAAATGCACGCATTACCACAAACTTCAAATATGAAGGAAACCCACAACCCACGACATTATGATACGTATTGACTGTGTCTTATCCACAATAAGGCTGTAAACAAAGAGGTTTTCATTTAGAAAAATAAATGTGCTAATTACCACAAACTTCAAATATGAAGGAAATTCGCGACTTTATGGCACGTATTGACTGTGTCTTATCCACAATAAGGTTGAAAATAAAGAGGTTTTCATATCGAAAAATAAATGAACGCATTACCACAAACTTCAAATATGAAGGACACCCACGACATTATGGTGAGTATTGACAGTTTCTTATCCACAATAAGGATGTAAACAATGAGGTTTGCATTTCGAAAAATAAATGTGCGAATTACCACGAACTTTATATATAAAGGAAACCCGCGACTTCACGACGCGTATTGACAGTGTCTTATCCACAATAGTTGAGAGTAATGTAAGAACTGGCCAACTTTATCTAACTAGGTCCCAGGAACGCTCATCTAGATTAGATGCAAAAGCCTACGTTATGATAAATACCGTAGGAGTATCTCGTTGCGTGTGAATTAAAAAAAACCGCGTAAAATTAACATCAACACAATAATCAATCGTGAATACCAGGCGTTGACCCGTTGGTGCAAAGGTGAATATGTAGCTGACTGAGATGCAGGTGGAGTTGGTTCTATTCCCATTGCATGACAAAATGTTGTCATTTTCTGCTGATATTTTTTTCGTGTTTAGGTGCTGTGGTACCATATTGCATGACTACCCACAACATAGAGTGCTATGATATGTATGAAATATAGGTATATATGAACAAATATATGCGTAATGTAGCTGGCAGACAGTGGATGAAAAAAGCCGAGGATCGGGCTCAGTAGCATACCTTGGGAGAGACCTCTGTCCAGCAGTGGACTACTATAGGTTGATGATGATGATTATGACCAAACAGTTGAGTGATAATGTATTTCTCCTAACACTAAAAATACTTTCTTGATATGTGCCTTCAATCAGTATTGAGCGGGCAATAAAATAGTAACTTGTGTAATCCAACATTAATACTCAGTAATTTAAGTGTAGTTAATACCTACATTTATATTTTAAATTGCTCATAAAATAGTATGTAATATATTTTCCCTAAATTATATTATTACTTGCCTACCATTATGAGTGCGAAAATGGGGCAATTAAAGGTTTATAGCGCCCTACACACGTAAAGTTTGGACCGCGGGAAACAGCAAGCGCCATTCCGACCCGCACTCCGAAACGTATGTGTAGATGCGCGGGACTGACAGTCCGATCTGGCATGTCGACGCGAAGGCAAATCTCACAATTTTAACCGCGCATCACGTCAGTGATCAGTCCCAGATGCGCGGTCCAATCTTTACGCAACATTAGCACGACAGTTTGATCCGCAGTCCAAACCGTTCGGACTGCGGTTTGGAACGCAGTCCCGATGCGCGGTCCGATCGTTACGTGTGCAGGGCGCTATTGTGTAAATTAATCCAAAAGTAGATCAATTCAACTTAATTATAGTTTAAATTTACGTTTGCTTACACATTAGTGCACGCAATCCAACGCATATTTTGATGATGTCTTTCTCCATGCAGTATTTTCTGATATTGATACATATTTAACTGGACATATTGTTAGTTACTTCACACTCAAGAGTTAAAAATAGTTGCATTACTAAAAACATACAATAATGAAGTCTATTGAACCAAGAAACTGCACAAAGATGAAAGACCTAACCGATTATTTTACTGGATTATATATCCAGTGTGTGGAGTCCATGCACCCATTGTGATGGTTGCAGTGATACGATCAGTGATGGATACGTAGACAGCTGAGGTTTGCACACACATGGGGAAGTCAATTCACCATAAAATACACGACCAAAACTCAAATACCGAACACTTCCTCAACTATCATCCTCGAGAGGGCGCTGACCTTAACAGTACATTCAGAGCTAAGCTCCTAAATTAAATAATATTTTAAAATAAACATAGTGATAATTTAAGTATTTTACGGTTGAATCGTGTGATTTGGACTACAACTCATGAGTTGTGTGAATAATTGTGTTGATTACATACGCAAGTGACTGGACGTAAATAAAACAACGGGTAACCAGTGTTCAATACATAAATAAGTCAAAATCTACTAACCCGATCAGTGAGAGACCAAAGGATTGCACAAGCTTTCGACTCCGAAGCCGAAGAACTAGCTGCTAGAAAAACTAAGTGCCAATTCGAAACATAAAAATTACTCACATCTTGCAAGTCACGGAATTGGCCTGTTTACATTTTTGATTAGTTATTTCGACACCAGGGGTCGTGCTTGTTATACTTGTGCCATCTTGTGCGTGCTAAGGGCACTGCTCAGTACTATCACAGAACTTTTAGTGGCACGGAACTCAATTGATTTTCATCTACTTCGACCAAGCGGTACTATATAACTCCTGGGGCAACCAACAGGTGGCGCTATTCCTAAATATAAAATATATTGATCTTGGATTTTTATTTTCTACGCGCGCTTTCCGCGATAGGCCACCAGAGGCGGTACTGTATAATAATTATAATAAACAACTACCACAACGTAACTTCTTACTTTCAAGATGAATTTATGCGAAGGATGTAAAAGTGAATTGAAACCAAATTCATTTCTCAAATGCTGTGATTGCATGGGCAAGTACCACTATGAATGCCTGAGTATGAAGGTTGAACAATTTTCGTCGCTGTCTAGAGAATACCTTACCAAGTGGATCTGCCCAGCTTGCAATACTGTGACGCGACGCACTAAGCCCAACATAAATACACCGGTGCGACAGCAAAATCAAGCCTCGCTGGTGGATGATTCTATGGACATATCGTGCGATAATTTTGACAGAAGTGACCGGTCTCCCAATGTGCCGATACCGTCGGCGTCGTCATCAGCTACTGAATCAATATCTACTGATAAATTTAACGAGCTACTTCATACCATCAATGCATGGCGCGATGATATGAACTCAAATATGTTGAATATAAGAGATGACATTAAAGGAACTCTGCTCGGAATACAAACTGAAATGAAATCTCTACGTTTAGAACAAGCCAATTTGAGGCAAAACATAACAAACATTTCCTCTGAGATAAATTTTCTCCAAGAATCTCTACAATTCCAAACAGATGAACAAAATACCTTGAAGAAGCGTGTCGACGAGATAGCACGTATTGGCTGCGAGCAGTCTTCCACAGTATATGCCAGCCTTGAAACTAAGATCGACTCTCTTGAACAGCAGGCAAGACAATGCAATGTAGAGATCTGCAACGTTCCTGAGCGCCGTAATGAAAACCTTATGGGCATAGTTGAATCTATTGGATCTTCCCTTCGGATTCAATTCTCCCAGAAAGACGTAGTGTCTGTCCATAGAGTTCCTCAGGCACAGCAGGGGCTAGGAAGGCCTAAAAACATAATTGTAAAGTTCACTACCCGCATACAAAGAGACAACATGATGAGCGCCTATCGTAAAGCGAAAACTCTCAAGTCTGACCAGCTCGGCATCCCGGGAACTTCATCTATTATTTACCTGAATGAACATCTGACTCTCAAAAGAAAGCAATTATTTCGGAAGTGCCGGGAGGTTGTCAAGGAACTGCAATACAGATATATCTGGGTCAAAAACTCTACAATCCTTGTACGTGAGCGTGATGACAGTCCAGCAATTGCCATCCGGACCGAGCACGATCTCGAAAAGCTCAAACCTATGCCGAAAAACAATACCTCTTAAAATTTTATTTGTAAACAAATTTGTAGTATCTAATGTTGCCATCGTGTTATTTTTGATTTTTCATAATTGCGTACCTTTTAACTGCTACAATATGAGCTGTTTCTCGATTCTTATGTACCCTAAAAAATATGTCCTATGCTATTTGATTATGTTGAAATTGTTGAACCGTCGATTGATTACCTACTTTTATCACCACGTCCTTACTGAAATATACTATTTGAAACCCTATCTGAACTCTCTGAATGCCGCACAAAACACAATCTACTCTTATAATATAAATCTCTTTATACTGTATATCTGGAATAAAGTACTAAAACAAAACCAAACACTACTCAACCTATACGTATATATAGTTGTACAATTAGATTATGGATAGTAATCCTCCTTCTAAACATCTATCCATATACTACCAAAATTGTAGAGGACTTAGAACAAAATTACACACGCTCTATATGAACATTTTATCGAACGCTTATGATGTTATTGTACTTACGGAGACATGGTTTACATCTGACATTGACAACAATGAATGGCTGGACCAGCGCTACGTGGTTTATCGGTGCGACAGAAATCGTGCTGCAACAGGTAAGAAGGATGGAGGCGGTGTTCTTGTGGCTGCATTGCGTGGGCTAAGTTCAATAGTAGTAGACTTATCCAATTTAACAAACATGTGTCAGTCCAGCTTAATTGAGCATATAATTATAGAAATACCCAGCTTGGAGAATAGCAAGAAACACATAATTAGCGCGGTTTATATTCCGCCGGATTCTTTAACTGAAGTATACGAAACTCACTTTGATATGTTGCAGTACATGCTTAACAACTCCCAGGTTGCTAATTTTTATATTTTGGGGGATTACAATATCCCCGACATGTTTTGGACTCTACCTCCACCCAACTCTTTTAATCAATCCCAGATCTCAGCTCTACAAGGTTCAGGATCCTCAAGTGTTTGCTCAGCGCTGATCAACTTTATGTCGCTTCTTGATGCGGAACAGTATAATAGTTTTGTTAATGTAAATAATAACATACTTGACTTATTCATTTCTAACTCCCCCACAGCACTTGTCCCACAAACAGCCAGCTCACTCGTACGACTTGACCCTGCTCACCCACCGTTTGTAGCGATGGCGAATATACACCATGTTATCCGACCAATGAAAAGACGTCAAATGACAAAATATAATTTCTATAAAGCCGACTACGAGCTAATTAATGATAAATTAAATGACATTGATTGGAGTGAGCTTTTGGTAAATCTTCCCTCGGAGGTAGCTGTTGATACTTTTTATAATACATTAGATAGTGTAATAAGGCAGCATACACCATTAGCAAGCATTAAAAAAACTGCCTTCCCAATTTGGTTTACACAATCACTAATACGAATTTTTAAGAAAAAACAAAAAGCTTGGGTCAGGTGGAAGAAATTTAAAAATGAACGTGATTACGAGGAATTCTCTGAACAAAGAACTAAATTTAAATCTAAATGTGATCAGTGCTATCGGAAATACATGCAAACTGTAGAAGAAAACATTACTAAAAATGTCAAACATTTTTGGACCTATCTATCGAACCGAAAAAGTAAACAGGAAATCCCCTCCTCTATGAAATACCATGACAATAAATCTAATGACCCTGAAGCCATCTGCAATATGTTTTCTGACTACTTTCAATCTGTCTTTGAGCCAACTTCTCCTAATATTTCGCAATGGCAGCCCCCCACACATCTACATGATAACAGCACCCTTATATCAAATATCCGAATTAGTAATTCTAAACTTTTATATGAACTTAAACATCTGGATCCTTCTAAAGGCCCTGGCCCTGATGGGCTCCCCTCGTTATTTTTTAGACGAACTGCAGAAGAAATAAGCAAACCACTGTTCATACTGTATAATAAATGTCTTTCTGAAGGAGTTTTCCCGGAGATATGGAAGCGCGCTAACATTACTCCAGTTCACAAGAGTGGCTCTAGGCATGATATAGAACAATATCGTCCCATATCAATATTATCCACCCTGTCAAAGCTCTTTGAGAGGTTAGTTCATATGGAAGTGTACCCAATATTGCATAATGCCATAATTAATGAACAACACGGTTTCGTTAAACATAGATCTACAACATCTAACTTGTTAATATTTACAAATTTTTTATTCACAAATATTGATGATCGCGCACAAATAGATGCAGTCTACACAGATTTTAAAAAGGCCTTTGATAGGGTGGATCATGAGCTACTTCTTAATAAGCTAGCGTTTAATGGTATACGAGGTAATTTGCTCCGTTGGTTTGCATCTTATATTCAGAATAGGTCACAGAGGGTTGTTGTCAATGGATATAATTCTAGAAGTACAATTGTAACATCTGGTGTCCCCCAGGGATCTATACTTGGGCCACTTCTTTTCATATTATTTATTAATGACATTAAGAATTGCTTTTTACATTCCAATGTCTTGTTATACGCCGATGACCTCAAAGCTTATAAAATCATTAGGACACCTGATGACTGTATCTCCTTTCAACAAGACCTTGATAGGCTATCCACTTACTGCTACGAAAATAAACTTATGTTAAGTATCCCTAAATGTAACTTAATTACTTTCACGACCAAGATAAATATAACGCATTTTACTTACACTTTATGTAATTCCCCTCTAGCCAAAGTTTCGACTGTGAGAGATTTAGGGATTCAATTGGATGAAAAATTATGCTTAAGCGGTCATATCGATAACATCGTTAATAAAGCTTTCAAAATGTACGGATTCGTAATGAGGTCTTCTACCGAATTCAAGCGTACAACCACTTATTTATATCTGTACAAAACACTAGTTCGTTCTCAACTTGAGTATGCAGTTCCTATATGGAACCCTTTTTACCATAAGTACATAGAGGCTATTGAGAGAGTTCAGCGTAAATTCCTACGTGGAATGCACTACAGGTGTTTCAGAGAATACTTATCATACAATCGACTGCTCGATAAATACAATTTACTTACACTTGAGACTAGACGCAGGTACCTTGAGGCAACCACACTTTATAAAATAGTAAATAATAATTTTGACTGTATGGAACTAGTCTCGGGCTTAGGGTTTCTTGTACCTAGGACAGTTCACAGACGCGCTGTGCGTGCCGGTAGTCTCTTTGCAACCAACACATGTCGCACTAACACAGGATGGCGCGCGCCCACTCGTCGTATGGTAGAGTTTTACAACGACAGTTTGATTGAAATTGATATTCTAGCTACTAGTATAGGGCAATTTAAATTTGCTGTTTTGAGTGTGCTCTCGTCCTAATTGCTCTTCAGCTTATCTTTTCTTTTATATTTGCTTATTACTCGTGGTTTATATTACGTACCTAAATACTTACTCTATTTATTATTATTATTATATTACCGTAATCAATAAGTACCTACATAATAATCAGATTAGCAAATAAGGACTTGTTTTTTTTTTTAATGGCTCTGTTTTGTTTGGGTCAGCAACCTCATGTGGTTGTTTTTGTAAATTTTTTGAAAGTAATCTGTGAATAACGCCGTGGGCTACATTATTACATAACATTGTCTTGTTATACCTACTCATTGTATATTTATAATGTAGCTGTTTGTTGTTCCAAAAAATAATAAAATAAAAATAAAAATAAAATAAAACTATCTTAGCCAAAGATGAATATACAAAGAAAGTTTTAAAAGAGGCTGTATTGCTTAGCCAATACATGACACGTATTAATGTCTAACAGTTTACAAAGATAGCAATCCAATTTCAAAGCGAATTACGCGAACACGATTAAGGCCGATCCTGCCCACTCTCTCCATAAAACATGTTCGATATTATGTTCAATACAACGTATGATATTTGCTAATAGCCTCGGTTATTCCGCTCACGCAGCTAACAAAGCAGATAACCCTAGTTGGACGCGCTGGTTGCATGCCCAATGATAACTGTGACTACCATAATATCCCATACATGATTTTTCAATTGGAATATTATGCTGGATCAAGGAAGGTCGACCGGCGGTGCTCATTCTACCAACTCTCACGATTGCATTCCCAGTGGACTCACATGTGTTGAAGATGGTCTTGTAATAGTAATATGGAATGGAATACAATAGAACATGATATTCGCACAGGAGTTCTATATCCTCCTTTATTCGAAATGTTCATCAAGCAATGTTTACTTAATACTCATACTCATTTATTTCACCATAGGAACATATAGTACACTTGGTTATGTCAATTTTTAAAATTAAGCATAAAACAAAAAGCTTACACAAAAGAATTTAAGTAGGTACGTAATATCATGGCCGTAAGACAGAAAAACTAATAGTTGGCATCCATTGTTTTATTTTGCCACAACTGGGCCACCTACGTTTTAGTACCTATTTCCAAACCTATCATAGTCAAAAAAATGAAGCTGCTGTAAAGGGGTAATAATATAATAGTAAAAGAATTATTGAAAAATACCCAACAGCTTGATCTGTCTTCAGATATTCTTTTATTTTATTTAATATGGGCCAGCTTGACCTCGAGGCTTCCATAGGCAAGGATGAAGTCGACTATGGGGCGAGCCTTCTTCCCACAAATCTAGACTTACAAATTCACATGATCCGCTCGATATCTAATAACGCTATGCAAATACTACAAAAGTTACAATGAAGATCCGTTAGAGATTGCGGAAGGTGAAGTAAATAATGCGCATGGAAGAACTCGTTTATTTCATACAATCAGGCCTTATAGCTAGTACAGTTTTCGGCTCTATTCCTGTCTCATAGCCAAATTTCAAGGCTGCATTCAGTTTTGAAATGCACTCATTAGTGATCAGTGAAAAGTAAGATTTACATCGCCAAATCAGGACATCTATTTTAAGTGCAGCCTTCCAATTGTTTATTGCAGATTCTTGTTGTTAGTGTGTCTATTATAAATACATAAAAACGTCAATAATTTTATTACTAATTCTACTAATACCATGAAGCTAACAGTGTGTTAAAAATATGTGAAATGTTTGCTCCACCTTTTTTTATAGAGTATATTAAATTATACTGAAACTTATCTACTAAAAAAAAGTTTGATGGTTGCAATCTGCAATCTGGTATGAATAAATAAATATTATAAAACGGAAACCGCTGATTTGCAAATATCTCCCTCCTTTTCCATTTCTGCCATATTTTTACATTGTACCTATGCCATAGCAACCGCCGGATTATCATTTGCGATGCATTTTGAAAACGCTAAGGCAATGAGAACGCCTCGGGGTGCCGCGATATTTCATCTTCCATCTTCCGATGGGAATAATATATCTTTACGTGTCGTCACAAATAGCAATCGTGATAGAATAAAGCCAGGCTTCACTAATACGGGTCAAGATATCGTATCTGTATGAGGCTAATATGAAAACGTGTCAATACTCTTCTCTGTATCTCCAGTGCACTTATGTTGTGACAGTAAGGTATATGCTAGAGACTGTGATAAAAACTTGTCAAGCTTTTATCCAACTATTGTATAAAATATCCCTTTTATATTTTGAAAATTTAAATGTTCCTGTATTATGTTTTAAAGTAAACTGTTTTTTGACGCTAACTACGCTAGGCTTGTATAGCAGCTTGTGCTCTAGACCAATTTGGAACGTCAAAATGTATTTATTGTTTTAATTATTTTTGTGCTTTCACACACAGATGTTAGTCAAATATGCATTAATGTGCTGAATGAAACAAAAGTACTCAAAACTATTGGTAACGTTGTTGAAATGTACAAGGCGCCTTATACTTATGCTATGATTGCTCTGTTCCAATCTAATCCACCAAACAAATCCATTGATGGATTTGATTCCAAATTTGTTTCACTGTAGTCTATTGCCTGCATTGTGTCTCGTACAACGTTCCTCGTTTGTCCCATGACGTGTGGCCGAGGGCTTTATAAACTCACCGTCATTATTCCAATATTTATAGCTTCGGTTTGTTCCGCAAGTGTACGGAACATCGTCGCTTATGTTAATTTATTTGCATTTCAATGAGCCACTATGCGATATCATGTCTTATTTTTATGTTCTGTTGGTAACGCGATTTTATCTTAATGTTTACTTTATGGTGTCGGATTGTGTTTTATTGGCTGTTAAAGCTTGTCAATACATTTTATGGGATATTAGAATGGGGTACATTGATTTGTTGGAGCAATTAAACTTCTTATCTATAACGAGAGATGAAATCGGTTATGTAACAGGCTTTTTCAGTTATTATTTTAGTACTTTGTGATAGGCTGATTCGAAAAGCATTTTTATATTCTTAAGTAGTTGAGCATTTTCTTTAGTGTATATAGTGTGTACTACCTTTTAACTTACATTATATCAATCATTTTATATTTATTCTTCGATGTCGCATTTGCATTCCGGATGTTCTTAAAAAGTATTTTTGCAAAAACCTAAAAGATACCACGCATTGTACATAACTTTGATTATGAAGCAATAAGCCCAAACTTTGAAAATATTTTTAACGAAAGAGTCGTGAATGAGTTTTTTAAGGATATTTCAAAGGAATTCAATACCCACGAATTCAAGCTGATTATGACATAAATAATCCCATATACATAAGCTTTTACCCACGCAAATGACCGAGACGCGTGCCTACATTAAGAAATCGTATGAAACGTTTCTACATACCTGTATGTATATATAGTTATATGACTCTGTCACAGCTTTGAATACAAATCGCGTGTTACCGGTGTACGTTTAGGAAATTTCCCATTATTCCTTGTCCTTTTTTTTTGAGATAACTTTCTACTAGATTTTAGTCTAGTAGAAACACACAAATCAAATTCTAAATATGTGCATTTTTTTCATTCAATATCTAGATGACCTCGTGAACTTGAACCACCTAAAATTGATTTGATTGTTATTAATCCGAAGGGGAAAAAATTACGGGTTGCGTATTTAAAATGTTCGGCTATTACTTTGGGTGTTTCCTAAACCACTCCGACAAATTGATCAAGACATTTCCGAGTTTATGCCATACAAACGCACGGCAATTTTATTTTATTTAAAGATGGTATCTGTGATAAAACTTCCACAATATCGTTAATATCACGTTTCAATTATCATTAAGCAAAGAATCGTATTTAAATAATCAAAAATTTGATTGATTATGAGGTCAATCAAATGGTGGCAGTTGGTTAGAGAGATGCCGGAACGATTGAAAGGGAGACGTGGGTTCCACATCAAGCTATTTCTACTGGTACTTTCTGTTCTGTGGTTCAAACCTGTTAAAAACTTTTGATAGCTTCTATTTACGTATGTATGCTCTGGTATTATAATTGGAAATAATGTTGTAACAATATATTTTTCCTGTTATTTTCCCTTAAGAAACAGTTTAGTCTTTGTAATTATTGATTAATGTATAGTTTGAGATAGACAAGTCCATGTTTGTATGCCTAACATCAATATTTCGTAATAAAGTGAGTGATTAGACACTGAATTTAGGGCTGGCACAGTAAAATAATACTTTTATAGTAACCTAGATTACAGTATTGATAAGTCTAGCTTTATAACACTAGCACGTTGACTGCGGGCCTCGGAAACGATGCCACGTGCCAGAACCCCAAGAGCACGTCCTGCAATAGGTATAGCGCGCGGTGTGTTAAGCACTCAGGCGTTAAGTTTAGTCAAACGCTCGTGGTCGATATCGAGGTATTGCAACTCAAGGAGTCAATTTCCAACTACAATGCTGTACCTAGTCATCATCATAAGCCTGTAGCAATCCACTGCTGGATATAGGGGAGAGTGGGGAAAACGCGAACGCGGGGTAATCACGAATCCAATGATTCTAATGTGTTAGAAGCGACGAGCCATATTTTACTTGCCACCATTTTGGAGATAGCGCCACCACTACGCCTCCACAAATGAGAAGCATTGCACCCTGTTCTGAGCTCGACGCATCTAGCTTCTACCAGCAGCCTTCCGCAAATTGTTACTCCGCCTGGCTGGAGGGCATCCAACACTACGTTTACCGAGCTAGGACTCGTTTACCCCAACGGTTATCGGTTCTTTGGTAAATATGGCCAGCACACTGCCACTTCAGCTATATCTATGCCTAGTATCAAGTTAAAAATATTTTCTTAGTACCCCATAAACATACCAGTATTTCCTTGACCTGCATAATTGGATAAGTGCGATACTAGCTTTAACTAAGTTCAAGTCCTATCTGGTCCGAAAATTTTGTGTATTTAAAATTTGTTTGCACCCATAATTGTATAAATAAATAAACCTTCCTGGGGGTGTTCAAGGGACCCACAAGCCTAGCGTGGGGATTATGGGTATATCCCTCCTCTTTAAGGAGAAGCCTATACCTGTCCAGCAGTGGACTAAATAAGCTTGTATTGTTGTTGTTATACCCTACCTACGTCTTATGTATGTGATATAGTTTTAACTTATTAATTTACTCATTTTTTTATTCAACACTATGTCAAAAAGCCTTCTCTAACACAATTTCTTAAAATATTTACGTTCAACCCTAATCAGGCCGGGTTTATGACTCAGAGTTTATATTACATCAATTTTACTCAGTGGGTTAAGAAATTATCAGGTTACGTTACATTCGTTAGTTAATTGTACCTAAAACACACATGGTCAATATAAGACACAGATTTCTAACTAGTTTGTACAGAGTCATAGATAACTTAGCAGACGTCAATTTACAGAATACTCGGTCCCACGGTGTTGCGTAAAACGCATAAAGGCACGAATCAACTGCGGGCTACGGATAGCTAAGAATGCGTGCGGTGACGACATTTTTTCTTACAATAATTCTAATATAAACAAAATAAATATACAGGATGGTGACGTAAATAGTATCAATATTTAAGGAGATCAATAGGCAGGTGCAGATACGGCACAAAACAAATAAATTAATTAAAAAAATATTAAGTTAAATTTTTTACACTATAAATCACCAAAATATCCATAAACTGTAAAACAGAGCAGAGTAGTGTCACTTTCTGATCAAATTATCAACTGAATAAGTCTTCGACAATTTTTAATGAATATAAAAGTATTTTCTATGATTAAATAATTTATTTATAAAACCTGCTAAACAAGAACTTAACTAACTATATTTATTTATTAGGAATGGAGCTTTAAAAAAAAATATCTCTTTAAAAATTACAATTTAGTTATAATATAATGAGGGATCTCTTCTTTTAAATTTTAACAATCAGTATTAGAAGAATCCCTTCTTTTCATTGTCAACCGACTTGTAATCAATGTAAGCAAGTGCAACAACTAACAAATAATGTAGCTTGGTAGGTAATTTAGATGATGTATACAGCTTGGATATCTTTTTAAAATTTTGTGATCGTAGCCGCCGTTGACTAGTCCCTTAATATGACTATTTGTCTATACTTACTTATGTTGGAATGTACTAACAGAAAGACATTTTTTTTCGTTTACTTGTCCAGTTTGTTATCTGTTCAATATTGTTACAAAAATGTTCTATTGTACTCTCTTTATCTCAGGAAGTGTTTTAACACGTCTGCCATTTTTTTTTCTTCGTATGAGCTAGTAGCTGACTATGGTGTCGGAGTTTTTAGGCCGCTCTAAGGCCTTCGACATGGCTTGACGACTGAAAAAGCTGAAACCATCATCTTAACGTGCCTTACTCAACACGGATCACGCCCAATATAAATGTGACTAAGCGGTCACCCATCCAAGTAATGACCGGGCGGAGTGATAGGTACACCAAAATAAGCCACGCCACGAGCACTTGCAAACAGTGATAAAAAGTATTAAGCGTACCAGATTTAGCATTAAGTTAATGTAATTAAATTGCAGATTTACACAGTTAAACCAAAATAAACAGCAATCTGATACTACAATTAATAACAAAGTTTATGGTTCATTGTGACATCTTGCATAACCACAACCACGGGCCATGGTTCACTTGGGAACAATACCTACTGCCCACCATTAACCGTAGTAGCTAGGGTCGGATTGAGGAGACAATAAAGGGGCTAGCTGGGGAAGCTACCAAAAAAGTCTTATGCTTTGGAAAAAGCTGAACTTTATTAGCAGGTTTAGGTACTTAGTGAGCGACTGTATTGATGCATTTAGAAATGTTCTTCTACCAAAAAAGTCTTATGCTTTGGAAAAAGCTGAACTTTATTAGCAGGTTTAGGTACTTAGTGAGCGACTGTATTGATGCATTTAGAAATGTTCTTATCATGTTTTTGAATAAAATATTTCTTTTCAGTAGTTTTTGGTGAGGTAATTACTCTGTTATCAAAGATTTTAGGGACAGGGATCAATTTATTTATCACTTAAGTACATGTAAATAAAATAAAAAAGACTCTGTGAGCAGTATATTTAAAAGACAAGATTTATAGTAAAAAATTCCGCGAACCTTCTCTGATGAGTTCCACAAAAACCCAACAGTAATTTAACATATGAAATAATGTTCCCTATAAATAAATAATCCTCAGGAAATTATCGACCCGCTGTATGCCTTTGGCACTCCACAGAGCTCCACAGACGTCGAGCCGAGTGCCAAGCCTAAGACAGTGAGCGGGACAAATCGAAACTTTTAGGCAGTGCCCTCTATCCATCCCTGATCTAACCATCGCTTAAATTGATTAGCTTCTGACGTAAATCGGTCAGAGATGTCTTGTTAGCCAAATGACGAACAATAGGTACGCCGCAGGTACACATACTTGGATGAGGCAACTGTAAGAGGCACCTACAACAATGAGCGGTCACGACTGTTCCAAATTAAAAATTAATGGTCTATCGAGCTGGCCCACATTGTAACGATCACTTGATTAGAACTTAGCACGATTATGTAGAATACTTTTACTAGGTTCATGGCTTTTGAAATAAAATGAATTGAAGTTGAACTCTTACAGTAATTGCTTGGGAAGTTTTCTGAAAAGATTACAAGGGCTAGTTTGGTCAGTTACGCATTGGGCAGCAAGGGTGTTTGCTGGCTGGTATGAAAATATGACCCGATAATCCAATAAAGCTGCTGGATGCGTTTGGGAGCACTCTTTTGGGGAGGCCGTCCAGCAGTAAATTGGTATAGGCTGACAATGGTAATGATGATCCGATAAACGAAAGTCTATCTATAGCCTACGAATCAGAATACGAAGTGAAGTAAATCCATGAACCGACATGATCTTGTCAAAATTGCAGGCAGTAAATAAAAAGGACCACAGCTTACAAAACATGTATAATTGTCTCTCTTAAGTTAAGCTTAGCAAACAAACAGCAGCCACCTTCAAAAGAACTTACACACAACTACGCTTAACAAAGATACCTTGCGAGTAGTGTATTGGTACAGAATAATGATAACCTCAATGTAGAGCTGATCATCGATAATCTTTGTTTTTAATGATAATTTAACTCCTAAATGCCTTGTTATAAACCTTTATTATAAGTTATAGTCATTATCGCACAAAATCCTCACTTTGTTAATTTAATATCCACAGCCGAAAAGATTACCTCTACAAGTGGCTTACTGTGTCATATGGAAAACGGAGGGTATAAAAATAATCAGATTCCAACCGCTTAGCGTTTAGGTCAGCGGTTAAGCTGCTTACTCATGCCCACTTGACCGCAATCTTGTAGCTGTAGCGCCAGTGGTTATGAATATTAGCTCATACCATTTTATTGTATTACATAATAATTTATTTTGTACAATAAACTACGTTCTGCCTCAGAACTTTGAACTAGTACGCGTTCCATGACTTTGTTTGATTAGAGTTTTCCCCTGTACTCCTTCAGGGGCTGAATTTAGTTTAAATGAAACCCGACTAAAACCAGATAATAAAAAAAACTCTAGGTAGGTAAATAATTTGTACAAGAAATCAATTTCGTTAAAGTTTTTCTTTAGCAATACGTAAGTACGTGTATTTATTTATTTATTTATTTAATTAATTAGTGTGGTCGCTAAACACAACACTTTCCACCACTTACACTAATTAACAATAAAATATTGAATATAATAAATAACATTAGGTTAAGTTATCATACCTTACAGATCAAAATACTAATTCTGGAAATAGTTAGTACACAAATAACTAAAGTAAATAATAAAAGATACAATTAAAAATATAATAATGACAATAACAAATTAAACTTTTGTTTAAAAAAAGGTTCTAGTTAAACCTTCTTAGAGGGTTAAATCCATTTACTAAGTAGTTAATAGTATTAAAGTGGAAGTCACCACACTGGCTTCTTTGTGTTCGTTTATCAATGAGGCCTTTAATTTGTAGGCCATCTAATTTAGGTGAGTAGATAATCTTATAATAGAATCAACAGTAGTTAGTAAATCAATACTTATAGCTAATCATGGAACAAGACTTTCTTTCGACTTAAATGCTTCAATAAATGCACATTTACTCAAATAATTTTATGGTTATGGACTATAATGATAATTTAGGAAAGAGCGTAGAAAAGTGATAGAGCATGGATATAAATAGCTTAAGATCAAAATGATTAGAGGGATCGTGGTGGACGTTTATGAATAGCAGTGGGACATAGCAGACTAATCGTAATCTTAATTTAGAAAAACCAAAAACGATGACCACAGGATCTTAGGCTATTGTTGATTTACCAATTTTCATCAGGATTCATAGTTATAACATTCATTTTACATAAAGGAATAGTGTCAGTTAAAAAAACATCATTGTTGTAGGAATTAAAACGTCTATAATTTATGGACTGACCCAAATTAAAATACAGATCCAGATTAGAGAGATAAAATACGCAATTATATCACAAAGCCCAAGGAAACCATTATCAAAGAAGATGTAACACCAAACACGTTGGCATGCGATTATCTCACAAAGCAACACAACAGCGGTGCAAGTACTATGTCACAGTGAAAATAAGAACCCACAGTCCCCGACAGATTTGTATAATACAAAGCTAAGAGGATAGCAGCCGTGCCATCCGTCCACTAAGCTGATTTACTGAGGTCCAACAAAGCACCTACTCAAGCCCATAGAATTAAAATAATTCAGACTTGAACTGCAAACGTGCGCTCACCCGGACCACCGGTGATTAAATATAACCCTCTAAAGATTTATAAGTGTTTATTCCTAGACTTTACAACGTCGGACTTCGCTTTGTGTCTGGTCCTAATAAATGTTGTTTGTCGTACCAGACTATTGTTACATGAGATGTTGAATACGTATGAAAAATTTATGGCCATCGTTCAGATAGAATAATCGTCATACTCGACTTACAAATGGCCGATCAAGCTTACGAACCCTTGGAGCGTGTTCATATGAATTACTTACTTGAGTTTTTGTGCATCGTTTTTGCAGTAGCTCGTTTTCTGTCGAACATATTTATTTTAATCTTTTTTCGTTTCAACTTCACGTTGTTCTTGATTTTCAAACTAAAGTCAGTTGAAACTTTGCTTCGCTGCTTTCTTCTGTTTCTATAGCATTTGTGAGTATTGAATCTACCGTATTTGTTATGAATTCTTTCATTCAAGGTTATTGTGACCATTCTAATCACCTGCTACGAAAAGAAACCAGTAAGTCCGGATAAAATTAAATGGTGGCTGCATAATTTGTCGATTACAAAGAGTTCAAATCAAAGCAAGGGCTGTACAGCCATAAATCACGTTGCTAATACACAATCATACGATATTACGAAACAACTATAGGTAATCACACTACAATGCTCAAACAAGACCGCTGAATGGCAGGCCCTAATTAACTGTCTAGAAATTCGACATTATTGCTCTTATCTTTTCGGTGCCTAACCCTTAAAACCTTCTAATTTTAATGAGGCTACAAGACCTACCCTATCTTGGTTAAGGTATAATCTATGCCGCTGCTGATCCTACCCTATGACCTTGAGTAACTGTTTCTACGCACCGGTGGATCGGTTCAGTATTCTATGGCTATTAGCACATTCGAGAATCGCTTCCAGCTACCCCGAGATGTTCGAGAAACGAGCGATCAGATCGCATTCGCACGCATATTACTGGCGGAAAGAGCCGCAGGGCACACGATCTAACCGCTCAGAAGAAACGCAGTTATAACTTTTGAATGTTTCACTTCTGACTGTACCTATTCTTTAGTGACGAACTTTTTTATGATCCCTGAATATAGTTCTAGCAAATGGCTCACCTAAGTGGTAACTATTGCTTATAACAAAGTATTGTTTCATAAGTCACGTAGTTTGGAAAGTGCTCTACGATGCAACGCCCTGTATCCATCACCATTGAGACATTAATACCGGCGCAAAAGTAGTGTGATTTTTTTTTATTCTGAGTTATAATAGAGTAAAGTCTTGTATGTGGTAGCATTTTTCATTTTATTTATAAAATCACATTACATCACACTATCACACTTCATAATCACTTTCATTCAGTGATATTATATATAATATTATAAATGCGAAAGTTTGTGAGTATATATGGATTTATGGTTGAATGTTTGTTACTCTTTCACGCAAAAACTACTGAATGGATTTGGATGAAACTAACATATAGGCTACTTTTTATCCCGGTACCACGCGAGCGAAGCCACGGGCGGAAGCTAGTAATAAAATATATCAAAGTATGGCTCATTGTAGTATAATTCTCTTACTCTGATCGATATATCATCTATTCGTTTATCTCTCTACTAGTCTTTAATCTGTGACAAATAAAGCTCATTTCAAATTATCATCTGATTTGGAGTTGCATGGGTCTGCTAACAGTACAACGGGCATGATTAGACACCACACGATAGGGCCCATTGTCGGTACACGATCGCCTCTTGTACGTCTTGAAATTGCGGAAATGGACACGGCTCGCACCCACTCTACTAGCGGGACATTTCAATTGCAGTAACCCACGGGCCAAACGGCTCAACAACATAGTATCGTCCCTATCAAGATTCATAGAGCGACTATTTCACCTTAGTACCTTCCCTTTGGGCGATCTACGTGAGTAGGTATTAAATATATACTTTGGTACAGGTATCCTTTGAACGCCCCTTTTGAAGGAACGTAGTCAATACGTTGACAACCCAAAAGACAATGATGACACGTGGAAGACACTACAAGGATACTAGGGTCCCCAAATTGTCACCGCAGTAGCCACCCCTTCAAAGAGCTGCACAGCGTTACTTTCATCTTTTTTTTCAATCTTTTTTTAATTAATCAATATTTAATTTAGATTTTGTGTAATTTCTCCTTCGTAATTTTCAATCTTGCCATCGATCCATCACCATCATTATCATCAGCCTATATCATTCCACTGCAGGACATAGGCTATAGCTCTCCTAATGAGCGCCATTGCACCATGTCCTCAGCTCGAGGCTTCTATCTTCTATCGATCCATAATGGAATCGTTTGTACTTCACTATCTTTTTTTTCTTTTTTCGATCGTTAATGGTAATCGGAGTCACACTTTCTCGTTTTTAGTTTTGTTTATTAGGGACCTATCGACGTTTAGGGCTGTTTCAAAGTTTTGGTCGATGGTCATAAACAACTGAGTCGAGGACATTAGTAAGAGTCAAGTGTCCTTATTTACGAGCCAACTAATGAGATATGCCTCGGAGTGGTACGTGACTGACTAGTCTTTCTATTTTATTTTCTCTACAGTAATTATACCTAGTTATAACTTGGGTATACTTAAAATTTTACGACATAATAATTCTTAGGATCAAAGGTATTCGTTGAAATTGAAAGGTTGAAAATGAAATCATGAAAGCTTTGATTTTCAATATAAAGTTATTTTCTGCTGAGGTTTGTACCTATGGTAGTGATTGATGTTAACAATTATAAAATATTGTTAAAATCAGTTAATATTATTAATTGCTAACAATCTAGTAACAGTATATTATCGATGTTGCTAAGTTACAATAATGATTGTTGCTTATATTCTTTTTTTTTTGGTTTTTACATTTACTATCTATTTAATTGGAGTAGGTTTCTTCTTATGACTTTTAACAATATACATTGCAAATTCCAGTGAAATTCTGATTATTCTTAAATTGTCATGAAAATTATTGTTATTATAGAAAAATAAATAAAATAAAACATGATAATTCTGTTCTCCAGGCAAAAATAAGTTCCCAACTAATGTTTCTTAGTGGTTATTATTACTTGCTATTTTAGTAGGAAATATAAGTGCAGATGGTTCATTGGAATATCTATCTGCTTTGTAATCCTATCTCCAAGCATTCAGTTGGCTGGAAGGAATAATCTAGGAAGGCTGACAGCCTGCGGTGGGTTATTTCTCAACGCCTCGTAGGATGCAGTATGTTCGCTACCAAATATACCGGCACAGTAGCGTGTAGATATGAGGTTATCTTCATTGTATTTTGCTGCATTGAAACCAGGAAGAGTGGTACGATATATTTTTTGAATATGGTCATGGCTCTGTGGAAAATGTAGAACTTTAGTAGAAATAACAATAGTGGTTTTATATTTTTCAAAAAGGCTGGATAATTATAGCGCCGGCTTGAAGTGGCTGAATTAAATGAGGGGAGGCCCTTGCTTTTTTAATATTTTACCAATAAAGGTTTTGCTTTCCAGATTAAGCTCACTCAAACTTAATAAGTAGCTACTGACAAAGTAAACATCTACAGTACTCCCTTATCTATTAGGCAGTACTGTAGTAGATGTTTACTTTGAACTTTAGTTCTAGTAAGTGTTCGTTCTAGTCGTGACGTCTAAGTATCTCAATAAAAACCTGAATTTAACCAAAATAAGAATAAAATAAATATTATAAGAATAATATAAAGGCGTTACAAGGTGCGCCGGGTTAGCTAGTAGAGTTATAGGTTAGGATTAGACTCACCATAAAATGTACAGTTGATCACTTCTTATTCGTATGATTGAACTTGAATTCAATCACAAGTCAAGTTGCTTTTTGAATTGGTACAAAAAACATAATGGAAATAACAAATTTAAAAGTTCACTGAACCAGCAAAGGTAAAATTAACGGTAACCTATGAGCGTAATTAAGTGCACTTAAAAGCCGTAAACGGTCATCCATCCAAGCACTGAGCTGACAAACCTTGTCTGCCCTTGTTAAAAGCTACGAGCGATTCATCTAACCCTAGGTCTCTCGTATTTCAATGCTTCTGACAACTATATTTCTAAAGCATTATTACTTCCTCATGATTCCTGTTAATCTAAATCTTCAATTATTATATACGCAAATAAAATTGATGTGGTTGAAGGTTAGGTAAAATTACTGGACTAAGCTGAAGTACCTACTAAACTAAAACTGTAAAACAGATTTTTTCACTATCTGTTTTATTTCCCAATTTTGCATGTAGCTGAATCTTTAAGGAGTAACATTATCTACTCTCTACGGGGAAAGAAACGTTAAGTTCCAAATACATAAAAACCATACTTTGAAATCAGAGTATAAACGGAGAAGTTTTCGTGGCTGCTATTCCTTCAACATTGTCCATAGATTCTATATTACACATCCCAATACCCGTCTATATCAATTTTAATATAAGCTACTATCATTCTTGAGTGAAAAACGCGGCTTGGCAAACGGAGTGTAGAACGCTATACAGCTCCGGCCAGATGGAGTGACGATCTGCTTGTAGAAGCTGGATGCTTCGAACTGAGGACATTAGCACTTGCCAGGGCATCCTTATGTCCAGCAGTGGACTGCTAAAGGCTTGAAGATGATGATACTGGAGTCCATTTTTCCTAATAACGGTGCATCCAATTAAGTAGGTACGTCGAAATATCAGGAAACAATAAAACTCACAAATCATGGTAAATATTCCGTTGATATTAATAGTTATACCTGTCTGGGGTAAAAATGTAATTGAGTAGGGTCAGACAGCGATGCGATCGGCGCAGGAGCATAGGTTAATCGAGTGAGGCCGGGCATGGGTTGCGATGGTTTTAGATCGATACAGTGTTAAATTACTTATTAATATTGATGAACATTGAAAAATAGTTATACGGTAAAATGCAGCAGCTTGCTCATGATAAAATTGTAAAACTTGGACAATCCACAATTTATATTGTAAGACTAGTATTCAGCTAATAAGGATGATGATTGTGAGACGATTCGATTCTCGCACTTAATTTATGAGAGTCTATGGCACAAAGAATGATATATATGGACCACTAGGTACGCTGAGAGCTCCCTGTGTCCCAGGCAATTGTGTCACTTATAATTACAATACACTGAAAAAAGTATTATGTAATGTAACTTTATACATTTAGAATTGTTTCCAATGTAGTTTTAGGTTTTAGGAAAAAAAATCCAGCTAATATTATTTTTCTAGTATGACGTAGATGCTGAATAAATTGTTAGAACAGGTGTAAAGACGATGCAGCTAAAACTCATCTTCTCATTCATAAAGTGCCTAAGCGATTTACAATTTATATAAAAAGTTCAAAGTGCGAACCATTAAAATTCCACAGTGAAACTTGATGATCAAGCTTCTGTAACTAAGCAGTCTTTTATCTAATTTATAATGAAACAAAACATAATAAACGACACAACACTCCCAGATAAAATCCGAAACTCTAGGCGTCATTTATTACGCATCCATTAGGGAAAATTATCGATTTACAGATTAGTGTTTTAGAAGTTTTCTTCAAAAAGGCGTTTACCAACCGAATAAAATTATCATTTAACTTTCTTAATAACTTTAATGGCTATTAGATTTGTAACAATTCGAGTTCTACAGCCAAAGTTAATGTCTTCGCTTTTATAAAAATGACACGCCATTTAAAACAACCTACACAGTATCAAATGATTCTCGATCCCGAAACGTAAAAGATTAAAAAACGTTGATTATCGAAATTTTAATGAGGTCATAAATAAGTCTATGCGATGATTATTCGAATAGGACAAATTGGTGCTCCCTCGGGCGATCGTAACAATAAGAGGGTCAGTTTTTTCCCGTCCAAATAAACCTTTTTTGAATGGAGGCCTGATTTTATGATTTATAGAGGCCCTTTATCCGGTCTATACTTCTACGTATTCTGTTTTGATTGAGGCTCCTTTCAGTGGCCGAAGATTGATTGTTCCTGGTCCTGTGGGAGCTTTTGTGGGCGCAGGAGTGTAAATATTTTAGTCTCGTTTTTGTTTTGTTGACGGAAAAAAATGGTGTGACTGTTAAAGGGTGGTGAGATAACATCGTTTGGGTAACACAAAAAGCTGTTGAGATTTTAATAATTTGACGGTTTGAAGTGTGCCATGAATTTTAAATAACTGACAGTAAAAAACAATTATAAAACTCGGTGATTTCACATCCTGTGCTTTCATTCTGATATTTCGGTACGTGAAAAATATGCCGTTTTGTTTTATATGAACAAATAGGTACTGTTAGTCTTACTTATTACAATAGACTGTCTGAAAGCAACAATTCTGTTTCTGTTCCAGGTAAGCGGGAATCGTGATCGAGTGCAGCCCGATAAAACCTTAAGACAAGTGAGTATTTTCCATAAACTTGCTGGTCGCATAATTTCTTTACTTCAATCTCGTGCCAAAAGCATCGAGGGTCAAAGTGTATACTGCATCATTCTGAAGGCAGCCCGTTACTTCGTGCGCTCCATATACAGGCACAAAGATAGCTTTATGGTGATTCGATAGCATTCACTTGAAAATTGGCGTTTAGGGCCTATGTTTATCTAGCGGTTGAACGGGAGCGGATGGCTTGTCCGCTGCCTTATAAACTTAACGTTGCTTGAGTACTAAAGTTTTAGCCCTTTTTAGGAGGCAAATATATATTAGAATAACGTGTGTCATTAATACAGCGCTCCCAATAATACACTTAATTCGTTTAATACTAGTAATCTATTATTATGAAGTAGTCGTCACATTTAATTTCTGTCACCTAGATTTTAGATAAAGGCAAAAATACAACTGAAATTAGTATTTTTTTACCTACGTTATTTACGTAATGCATTCATTGATCTCGTGTCACAGATTTGTCGATGGTTTTTTACTTAACTTTATGTATATAATATCTCTGATATTTAAATTATTTATTTATTTTGGCTGTGGGTAGAGTCCGCTTGATGTTCAGTCTACTCAAGTGCAAGATCAGACATAGTGCGTCGAATCGCATAACTCGACCGTAGATTGTCATGTGCGAAATTACTTTATAGTAATATCGTAGACGTATCACCTTAACAGTAAAACTTATACTTATTACAGAGAACATAAATGAACGAATTCTTGGATCAGGTTCTTAGGCTTCACATTCTAATTTAATATATTTTGTGTCTAGAAATGGACACGGATTTTTGACTTAATACTTATACATTTTATCGGGTGACGATCTGCGAAAGGCTGCTGGTAGAAGCTGGATGCGTCGAGCTCAGGACAGGGCGCAATGGCGCTCATTAGGGGAGGCCTATGTCCAGCAGTGGACTGCTATAGGTGCTGATGATGATGATGATGATGATGATGACTTATACATTGGCATGTATGTGCTTGACTACGTTTTTAAATAACCCTTAGCAAATATGTTCTATAATTACGCGTGCAATTATTTTTGTGGTTTAGACGGGCCTTATACAAACCAAATTAGTCCTAAAGCTACTCAGTTATAAAGCGTTATTGTGTTAGATTATGTAGTTCGAAATCATATTTCAATTACCTACATTCTCCAATATTTATTTTCACCAAACTAAATCCTACGATTTAAAAAATATCCAGCAACAGGCTGGTCTCAAATAGTCAAGTTTATTGCTTCACCAACACTTTTATCCAAGTGATTTTCCATTCTCAGTTACCCTGCTTGTAAATTCCGAACGCGTAGAGCTTTGCTCAAGCGTAGTGCTGAAAGCAAATAATCTACCACTCTCGGTGGTGTTTCTGTTTTCCTTAGGGGAAGCTTAGGTAAGCTTCCACTTTACCACAGGTTACATACTAGATACTATATTTATATGTGCATTTTGTTTGTTGCTTACTTTATCAAGAACAAGCTGTATTTATCATTATTATCATCATCTATAATCCGACTTAGATACGTAATTTTAAGAAGTTTTTAAACCGTAAACTTTGTAAAACATAACAGATACCTAGCGTTTCATTTTAAAACCACTCTTTAGTATTAAAAACTCAATTTGGAACTAAATTAGAATAAGGACTCAACCAACGAACAACTAATTTTAGGCAAATAGGAAGCTGAATTTAAATTATCTTTTTAAGGAATATATTGTAGAAAGTCTTAGTATGATGCCTAATATTCAGTGATTCTCCAGACTACATACGATGTTGATTACATACGAGTAGGTAAAATTGAATACAATAATTCTCTAAATACAGAAATCACCCACTCAATATTCTCCAAGACACTCGATCAATCTCTAAAAACAATTGAAGAAGAATGCATATAACAAGCGTACAGTACAAGTGCACTTAACAATCAGTAAGAAGAACAGTGACGTAGCAAATTAGTATAACGAGACGCTAAGCACCAAAACAAAAAAGCCGAACGCAGACACGAATAAAAACACTCGATACGGAATAACAATGAGGTGTTTGCTATGTAATATTCCATCTATCGATATGTTTGCATTGCATAAATGCAAGACGGAGCGACCCTGACCTCAGGCCGTTGACTCCGCGCGTGACACTTCGATTCTCTATCGATCACGACTCGATCGGAGTGCGGAAGAATCGATACATCGATATTTTTGTTCCTTATCTGATCGAGTTTGGGATCGTAGCGTGACTGGAGTTTTCCCGCGACGGTCACTCCAATCATTATAACAGTTAGGTTATTGTGTTGTTTGGTACCGTTTTCGTATCGCAGGTGTGTACCTGTGATATTGTATAGCATTTTTTGGTCATCTTTTATCAGATCTTTTATCAATATTTAATATCTGATCTTGTAGTCTGAGTATCAGATACTTCTACAGTAAATTCAAAGTCAAAGCCCTGAATAAAAATATTAATTTTTTGTTAGGTATTATGCATTACCCATATTCATCCCAGGCCTATTTCCCTTGAACATATACCTATCCTACCCAGCAGAATTTATTTTATGGGCGAAAGTTTGTGAAATTTGAAATGTTGGTCTCTCTTTAGCGAAGCCGCAGGCGGAAGCTAGTTGGCAGATAATCAATCATTTTTAGTTCTAATTATCAATACCAACGAGATATTTACCACAATGTGTTAGGTCTATTATTCCTTGATGTTCAATATATATTATTATTATTCCGATATTCGAAATTCAAGTTGATATTCCATCTAACAGAACTAAGCGCTTTAAAACATCATTTATAATGCGCAGTGCTAAAATATGGAATCAGCTACCAGCGTCTGTTTTTCCATTGGCTTACGACCTTAACAGTTTCAAAAGGAGAGTTAATAGGCATCTTCTGGGAAAGCTCGCCCCATCGTCGACCTCATCCTTGCATGCTCACGGGAGGAACAAGTCTATGCGAGTGGGTTGTTACTGAAATACGAATCTATCTACCCCCTTCTATTTTTAGTACTTTAGCAGAACGTATAAGAACAACAGCATCTCGTAATAGTGACAATACAAAACACAAGATCTACCAATAATTTTAACCTTTTTCGATCATCTTCCAGATATAAATGTTGATCAAAATATCTATAAATGTTACATCGTGCTTGACCTCTGTTTATCAAATAACTATATGTCCAAACCATAAAATATCTAATACATCATCCGAACAATATTATATGACAATAATAAGAAAACTTTGAAAAAATGTGACAAGTATGTACTTTATTTTGTAGAAGGGTTCTTTAATCTCAAATTTTTTGAAGTAAAATCCTTTAAGTATGCTATTAAATTTTTGTAGAGCGGAAAACCTCTACAAGTCATCCAGCTAGATGGGTTGGTGATATTAGAAAGACCCTGGAAGGCACCTGGTTCAGACTAGATGATCGAGATGATGGTATAATCAAAAGAAGGCCTATGCCCAGCAGTGGGTCGAAAACGGCTGATAATGATGATGATGATGATAATGAGAAAACAATTTATTTTACCAAAAATTTGACGGCCTCTGTGGAGCAGTGGGCCGCGCAAGGTCCGCCTGAGACGCAGAAGGTTGCGGGTTCGATTCCCACCGCGGGACAAACGTTTGCATTATTTGCAGATATTTCTCTCAGATCTGGGTGTTTTCTATTTATAATATGTAAGTATGTACTAAAAAAATGTATGTAAGTAATAATGTCATGCATGTGGTTCTCATAATATAAGCTCTGCTTAGTTTTTGGCTACATGATGCTGTGTGATAATGTCCAGCATTATTTATTTTATTTATTTATTTACCAATAAGGCAATCGGTAACACATGGCAAAAGTCGTTGATTAAATTAATAGCACTAACTTATCAAACTGTCAAACTAAATTGACCATCTTATGACACAATCGATTACTTTTACTTCCTTATTGTTTTTATTATAATAAAAAATAATTGAGACACTGAATAAATTTGCCGTGTTAATTGAATTTGTTGTGTTCACGTTGTACTGTATGTTTGTAACAACTTAAATTATAAAATTATGCTCACTGAATTTACTTTCATTTTTTCCCACGGTTCTGACTCGTATGCATAACATCAACATTCTTTAAAAGTTTAATACTCATTATATTTTAATACAAGCTTCTATTGCACGGCTTTGCTCGCGCGGTACCCGAACAAAAAGGAGCATAAACTTATCTCATTTCTGGTTTAAAATTACGGTCAATCCGTTCAGTAGCTTTGGTGTGTATATAGATAAAATATTGTTTTACTTCTTCAATCATATACGTACATATATACAGGTATAAGTAGATAGTACCTACAAACATTAGGCTTACAAATAGGTACATAGTAGGTCGACTGTAATCCATAACAAAAAGAAAAATTATATGTTTAGCGATTAAAGCGAGCTTTTGCCTAGAAGAAGCAACAAACTTCATCATTACATCTTCGCACACTCCCATCCAAACTTCACAATTATAAAATTGACAAACCACCTGGCCGGAGGGCGTCCTACACTATGTTTGGCTAGCTGCGGTCTCCACTCAAGAATACATTGGTTCATTGAAAGATATGGCCAGCACATTGCTTATTCGCTAAACTATGTCTACCACTTTAGTTCTATGTCGGATAGTCTCGATGCGGACCCTATCCTTCGGAGAAACTCCGATTATAGCTCGTTCCATATCATTATTGTAAAAACGCTCCTTAACATTTTAAAATAATATTGTGAGGATCCCTAATAGGGTTAATGCCAAAAGGTCACTCTGATTAGGTAGATACCTTATCTTTATAAGAAAAACTCCTTCAAGTAGAAAATTTGATGTGTTTTTTATAATATCAACGATGATCGATTGCCTAATATGACTTCCTTATTGCTTTTTTGTGTTCAAATTGAATTACGTAATGAGATTATTATAGTTCATAATAGTCTATTATATCATTGCTCTTAGCTTTTTAACTAGCATTTGCTTTCGAGACATGAATTATTGCCGATTAGTGCGTAACGATTGTTATAGAATAGGTAGGTATATGGCTTTAGGAGTCGGGAATAAGTGACGAAAGATAGTGGTCTACACTACGCAGTCTGACGTAGTCATGGTCAGGTCAATAAGTATCTGTATTTAACACATATTGACCTGACCACATTCTATCAGTGGATGAGGCCAGCCAAGCTATTAGGACTCTATAAGGGTTTAGCAAAACTACTACATTGAAAATCATGTTTCATGTACTAAAGCGGCTTGAATAGTAGTATTAAAGAAGAAAAAAAGAAATAGGTAATAAAATATGATGGCTTTCAATATTATTGGCAAAAAAACAAAATGTCATCTTCGGGCAAACCCGACGGCTACAGACCTCATGGCAGACCCAAACTTTGGTGGCTAGGCGGCATAGAGCAAGATTTAAAAGTGATTGGAGCGAAAGGCTGGAGAGTAAAAGCCCAAGATAGATCCAACTGGAGAAATTTACTTGCCCAGGCCGAGGCCCATCCGCGGCTATAGCGCCTTAGATAATTATTTCAATATTATTATTTATATAAACTATAAGTATTGGAGTTAAAGAATCCGTTGAAAGATATGAAATAACTAAACGAAAAGCAAATGTTGTGTATGTCCAAATCCTTAAGAAGTCAAGACAATGTTTTTAGGGACATTAAGGAGAGAGAAAAATTAGCCCTAAAAACATTGTCTGGTAAACAACCCAGTAAAATAAGTAATAGGTTATTCATTGAATAATGTAAAAATTATGACAAATTCACTGTTTTGTATTACATAGCTGATAGTGGTAACTGATGATTAAAAACTTGGGCCTCAATCGAATTTAACTTTAAACCTCATTTTAGTTTTGTGCACATGTATTAGCCTTAGATTAAATCAGACATGTGTAGGAAAGGACGCCTAAAGCCTGTCTAAGTCTAAGCCTAGGGTTGCGAATAGGATAACATCAAGATAGAAAGATACTTCTGTCTCTCCACCGCTTAGCTTCACAAAAATACTTTGACCTGAGATTTGGAGTCGATAATGCAGTACATTAACAAAAGGTTAGTGAACTTAAATCGTGAGATTATTTTATTATAAAGTTTTATTCAGATGTTTTTGTTTTGGTCATTATTTTTTTGCGTTCAAGCAATTTTATTTCGTTTAGGTCATAGTCCTACTTTCTTCTGAATAGCTGGGATGAAGATAATGTGTTTTGAATCTGCAAAATGCTTTAACTAAAGTAGTAGAGCCATCCACGGAGTAACTGAAACCCATGTTCTTAAAGTTTTAGACGAAAATAATATCTTTACCAAAAATTGTAGATGAAAAAGAAGCTTATAGGAGAAACTTACTGGGACGAAAAATAAGCTTATAGGAGAAGCTTACTGGGACGATAAAGAAGCTTATAGGAGAAGCTTAGTGGGACAAAAAAGAAGCTTGTAGGAAAGTTCTTGTATTTGTGAACAATCATTTAACAAGCACTTACTAACACGAACAATGCGACAAGATTTACACTTATGTACTGACATATGCATAATTGCATCATGTTCACTATTCAACTATTAAAAATCCTTAAAGATTTGCGTCTTTAAGGTCTTGTAAATAAAGTTCTTTATTGTGTACGTAAAGAACTAGTTCTGCCCACGCAATCTGCTCTTTCGACACTCAAATAAGTCATAAATTATAATTTTAAAACGCGTCTTGTGGCACACATGCTTCTAATAAACGGGTCTATGGTAGTCCATAAATATTCCCTTGACTGATCGGAATCTATTGCTTTGTTATAATAGCAAACAATATAATTTGATCTTGAAACAGATACAAATATTATAGCAACTCTTAAATGGCAAACAATATGAATCGAGCTTGAAACAAGATACTAAATCGTTAAAAAACTTTAACAGAAAGAGCACCTACGACTTTTTCCCTGAGACGCCGACGGACATTTTTATATCTTTTCTTATTACGACAATGAGAAATAGGATACCTTCGTGGACCTAATAATTACTGTTTGGACAAGGAGTAGGTCCCAATCACAATAGAGTAAATCCTTTACTACGATAGAGGGCATCAAGCGTTGTGGATCGTCGCTAAAACTATGAGCTTTTGCTCATATTTAGTAGTTTTACCAATGAGATTTCTTAAGTACGTGAGGCATCATCATCAGCCTGTAGCAGCAGCAGTTGGAAATAGGCCTCCCCAAATGAGCGCCATTGCACCATGTACTGGTGCTCATGAGGGAAGGCGTACGTAACTGAACGATGTTTAAAATCTGTATTTATGTGCAAAGCAATGGACGCGGCGCGTTTTGCGCATCAAAATACTAAAACATTAGAATTGTGGAATTGATAAGGGAGAAAGGTGATAACGATTCTGATACAAATTCTCACACATTGCCCTTCTATTGGGAAGTAGGTTTACTTTTCTGTCGTCCCCACATTACACAGATCTCCTGAGGATAACAGATCTATGTAGAGGTGGTATCATGTGGCAATCCATTGGCATTGGCATCCATACATATGACAGGACAGGATATATTTTGGCGCATGCTCACAAGATTTACAAGTGATAAATTTTAAGCTAAGCTTTCAACCATGTTTATTGCAATCATGTGTACAATAAAGAAAAGTAAAGGAAAAGTACAAAAAAAAAACAATACGAACATTACATACAGTACACTTTGAATCGTCAATGTTTTGAATTCCAATTCGTAACGCAACCAAACAGAGAAGGCCCAGTAAAGGTATAACAACATTTTCTAGGTAGCAAATCTACAAGATATCAATGGTTTTATCGATATCCTACCATTATCTACGTAGGTAAATAAGAAGTTTACCGACCAACCATATTCAATGTTTATTCTAAAGTCAAATCAATTGAAATAATATTGAAAGTAAATAAACAACTTGGTCTTTTTCTTCATAATTCATCGGCTTTTTGTGGTCTTTGAATCCTTCTATTCAATTACTGATAGAATAATTCAATTTACAATCGCGTAGGATGCATTTATCACATGCGGGATAGGTTTGGTTTGTCTTGAGCAAATATAATCGTGTTGTGTTGTGGGATAGTGAGGTGTGTAGTATCGATAAATTTAACGATATGTTTACGCTTATTCCTCAAGATTCTTATTATTTCTTACTTCATTTTTTATTTTTTAACTTATGGGTATGTAATTTACGTAGATTTAAACTTTTGGTGAAGCTAGTGGTTGCTATAAAAGTTAAATCATGTTAAGCATCGTGACTCTTGTTTTTGTTAAGAAAGGTGCTAGTTAACTTTACTAAGGATGCTAGTTTACTAAGGATTTCGTGAAATTTAGGCCACTAAGAGATGTAGAAACCTCTACGCGGAAAACCTCTACGCGGAAGAATTTGCGAGTACCCAAGACAAACATAACATACAATTTTATTTATATTTATTTGGGGTAACAAATAATTGCACTCTTAACCTAATTAAAATACTTATTCTAAGATGTTTTACTTTAAGTGCAATCAACACCGGTACCCTCCTATAAGATCGCGCGCAAACACATAACATAATGAATACAAAAGTATGTATGTATATTTTATGTCAGACTCTCACCACGTTCATAGGCAGCTACCCACATAGATATCGCGCTGTTTGTCTGTGAGCATAATTTTAGACTACAAAATAAATTGTTCATAGTTTGTGATTAAAAAAAATTACCAGCACTTGATCTCATTATCATCGATAAAACAAGTTACCTCCCTAGAGCTAGAGAACAATGCCGGCGGCGACTTGACCGGCGGACTAGCCTGATTGTAGCTTACGACGACAGCCTGCGCTATCGCAAATAAGTATTTATTGCAACCGCACAGCCTTCACCAATATGATCCTTTGTTTGTTAGTTCTGTGGACAAAGCTCTTGCCTCGTAAACGTTGGGAACATTAGTATATTTATACAAGGAGGGAGTAAATTCACATTCAATCTCTACATACTAAGATTCAAACATGTTATTGAAAGAAGTTGACACATTCATAGGAAAAATATCTGAGTTGCCTGATAACCTGTAAAGAAATGTCTTGGAAGAGCGAGCGAAGCGATCAAATTTCCCTATGTGAATAAACATGCGAAACTACGAAGTAACAGGAAAGATAAGGGTTTAATGGTAATCCAAATGATAACTTATGACAACATGAATAAAATAGTCTAAAAATCAATCCTTCACAGATTTAGTAGTAGTAGAGTTCCCTGTGGAGGGCTCATCCAGGACTAACTGCCACCATGCCCATTTCGGCCATGAAGCAGCTGTGCTGTGTTTCGGTTTGAAGGGTTTGGGTGTCTGTGAAATTACAGACACTTATCATCCTCTCAAGTTGATAGACGCAAGGCGTTGCATCGTAGAGCACGGTCCAAAAAAAGGAGATCTACGATGCAACAAAACAATGCTTTGTGATAGGTAATGGTTACTTCAAGTACCACAACAAAAATATTTCCAAGCCATTGGGTATAACTATGTTAAGACATCGTATAAATAAATATAACGTGTTCTTGAGTCAAGACCGCGGCTCGGCAAACGAAACGTAGTGTAGGACGCCCTCCGGTCAAGTTGAGTGACTATTTGCTACTGGTAGAAGCTGGATGCGTCGAGCTCAGGACAGGGCGCAATGGCGCTCATTAGGGGAGGCCAATATATCCAAGCAAATCTGTTTTTTTGAACATACCTGTAAGTTATCCACTATTTACTGTATGATCAGTACGATCACAAATATTTCAAACCGAAGTGTCGTAATTGTAACAAACAATTCTGACCCATTGGCTACAGTAACCAAGCGTTATGTTGAATCTACGCTTTATCATTGGCCAAAGTATGACATCTACGATACGAATACTTTTTCGCTAGCATTTGTGATCGAGCCTCAGTCGATCTACATAGTTTTTTGACTTGTGTAATCTATGATCGAATATTTCGTCATTCCAAATCGCATATCATCAAGTGTCAGATCATAATATGATAAAGATTATTGATAAGAACAACAATAATCCCCCGCGGATCAAATATAATACTCAAATAGTTTATTAGTACAGTCGGCTTCAAACTGTATCTTAAAATTATTACTTAACTGTATCTTAATAAGAACACTCTCTTTTCTCCAGATATTCATAACTTACTACTTACAAGCTTCTGCCCGCGTCTTCACTGGCGTGTAACCCGTATAAAAAGTAGCATATGTGTTATCCAGGCCATAATTTATGTATATTCCAAGTTTAATCCAAATCCGTTCAGCCGCTACATAATTGTGTGGGAATAAACGTACTCACACACACACACACACACACACACACACACACACACACACACACACACACACACACACACTAACACACACACATACATACACACACACACACACACACACACACAATTTTTCGCATTTATAATATTAATGTGACGTGAAGTGATTTAAGAAAATAATCTAGAAAATGTGTTGATCTCAAAACTGACATAAACGTGCTCTGGGTTAGGCACCAACTGGTTCTCATATTCAAGAAGTCATTTATATAATAACCCTTCACGCTACCAAAACCAAGATAATCCCGGTCAGTTTGGTTTATATAAGCTTTCATCCACGGCATCACTTTCGTAGTACCCGGGACGTCAAGTAAAAATATAACCATTTTGTAAGCCAGTTAATCCAGGATTTAATCTACATTTCATACCCATCGAATCCGTTTGGCCGTTCCGGCGTGAAAGATGTAAAAAAGAGTTTATCTCTATCTATAGATTTTATTTTAATGTAAAGCTTTACGGCCGACTGTACTACTGCGAGTTCGACACGATTATTAGCGGTTCATAGGTCAGATGGTATCGGTAACCAGAACTATCTACAATCTTGGTTTATAAGCTTTACAATAGATACTTATAATGAGATTATGCTGAGAGAAGCTTAACTTTAGTACACGAGTTTATTTTTAAATAACTGCGTTATGATGCTATTAAATAAATCTATAAATAATAAAGCTTCCTCCATTTACCCGTAAAAGTACTTATAGTTTATGATATTAATGAATCTTATGAATTTTTTTTTGCAGTATCATTAGACTAAAATACATTTTTAATTCATTAAAAACTTGGATATTATAAAATTATTCTCTGTTTTATTTTAATTGCCTATAGCAGTCCACTGCTGGACATGTGCCTCTCCTAATGATCACCATTGTGCTCTGACCTCAGCTCGACGTATCTAGCTTCTACTCTTTCTAGCCGGAGTCCTACACTACGTAGCCGAGCCGTAGTCTCCGCTTATATTTTCTTTAATAATTTCCTTTAGTCTATATCATGATAAACAAAGTTTTGTTTGGTCATTGGCTTCTTTCGTTGCCTGTACCAGCTACCACTGTATGACCCCGCTACCCTGCGCATTCCTTCTACGGCTTAATAATACACATGAGTCGGACATAACGATCTGGCTCTCATTAAACCGTATTCGCTCGCTAGCTATGAGTTCCTGGTACCTCGGTAAGCCACCCGTTCGACTCTGGGAAATGATTTGGGATAATTTTAGTTCAATTTGCTTTAGAAAACCAGAAATTATTACTTATACATACTAACATCCATCGTTCTTAGGAACTATTAGCTACATTATGTCTGCATGTTGCTTGGAAAAATATTTATTTCTAGGTAAAGGAATTTCAAAATTCGTTTACTAAATCTTATTAAGACAAGGCCCCGATCTTTAAATACAAAAATCGTCCAATATGCTTTAGAAAACAGAAAATGGTTCTTTAAATTGTAATGTCCTTGAGCTGGCTGGTTTAGTCTTACCGCCAAGGTAAAGGAATCCAAAAACTAAAATTTCTAACTTAACTATTACCCGAGCAGGTCCCGACCTCCACCGAAAAAAGTTTAAAAAGCAAAGTTTCAAAACTATTTTCACGTGGGAGAAAGCGCCCATCAAATTCAACAACTTTATTCCATTCCCGTAATAGTTATTCCGAGTTATTCTAAGCCCATATAAAAGTGCTGACAAAACTACAGATAAAAATGCCATAATAAAACGATTTCTACACTTTTATCGGTTGAAACGTTGAAGTTTGATATCAGATTCTGTGAGATAGAATTATATTATGGTAATAGAAGGTGATCTTTAGCATCCGGTGACGCCCAGGGCATTGTTGCGCTGACAACATGCTGTCTCACTCATTATATTAAAATTATTTATAATTCTATTCTGATCCAAAACCTGGACAGTTATAGCTTTAACGTAATCTGTGATATACAGGGTCTCTATTAAAAAAATTGCCAGTGGAAGTCCAGATTCTTTCTATATTCAGGGGCGGTTTAAATCACGCACATGTTATGTTTTACGATTTTTTATTTTTAGTTATGATTCTTCTTAGTTTTTCTCCTATCATACTATCAACTACTATGCCACAAGATTGCCAGAAGTGGAGTGATGGAGAGGAGGTCTTTACTCAGCAGTGTTGTTGGCTGAATACATAGATAGATGCACTAGTTTTTTAATCAATCGTTCAGAAAACACAACTCATCATGTCGAGCAGCTTTGCCAAGAGAAGAGACCAAGAAACTCAATATAACTGAATGTAAGGATAATAACTAATACAAAAATAATGAATAATAAAAACGATTAATACGTTACCATTTTAGGGGATAAATCCTTATTTATCCCCTAACTCTGGTCACTCTACCTCTTGATAGTACATTCTGGAACATTCTGTATACTAGTATACTATTGAAGTAATCTATGGCTATGGCTACTCTCTGGTAAGGCGTGGGTTGGGACTTAAAGCCACACATGAAAATGATTATTAGGATAGTTAACATGACTATAAAATCAGTAGCTTTATATTACGACGTATGTGGTGCTGTAAGCGATGGTCCGTCTGAGACGCAGAAGGTTGCGGGTTCGCTTTTTGCCGCGGGACATATTTGCAAGATCTGCGAAATTGTTCAATGTTTGATTTATAATATCGTTTTCAATAACCCGCATGTTCATACACCACGGGCTAATAACAAACCTTTTTAATTTAACTACTCAAAAGGTACAATTATTTGGCCACACTCTGTTTACTATTGCTTCAAATTAAATTGAGCACTTCGAATAGTAATATACAACCTATGTTTATTTCAGCAATAAAAACAATTCCTTAATAAGCTCAAGCGTATAAATTAGTTCAAATAGTTACGGAGCATACATATTATTGCGCTCCGGAAATTGAATCCGCACCTTACTAATTGCACATCGCGCCAACGAGCTCATCAATATGGTTTATTTAATTAGCTCTAGATTTTAACGATGACGAGTGCTTCAATTTATACCAATAAGTTTAATGAAATACCACAGAAAAATACAATGATATTATAAACTGCTTAAACTAAAATACACTTTTATTAGACTGTGCAATCGTAAAATTTGTTGATTTAGAAATACCTCTTCTATGCATTTATCGTTTTTTAGACGCGCGTAATACTATGCTGAACGTATAGACGTAGATCTTGCACACACTTTTTGTACACACGTCGGGACTTACTAGATGTACATGAATCGAGCTCAGCGGCATCGACGCACGTGGAAAGCTCTAATAAGCGTGAACAACTCGTAGCCTTTATGATAAAAACTCATCTACTATGAGACAACGCATGAAAACACATAATATTGGAAGGGCAGGTTTTAGAAACTTACATTTTGACGTGTATAACCAATCACACTTCAGACTAATATTATATATGCAAAAGTTTGGTCGTGTATGTTTATGGTCACATTGGTGACTTAGCTGAAACTTGGAATATACATAGTTTATGACCTGGATTAACAAATAGGCTACTTTTTATCCAGGTACCGTAAAGCTAGTCTTATCTATAAAATAACACGATCATTGTATCTGTAGATACGAAAATGTGTCCGCTATTCAACAATGTGTTCTACAACGTGTAAAAAAATCTGGTGTATAAGCGATTAGATAGTTCCTCTTTCAAGTTTCCTGTTGAATTTATGAACTGAGATAGGGCTAAATTTATTTTGATTATAAAGTGAGAAAGTGCTTATTTATAGTTTATTTTCCCAAAAAGTAGGTAACATGATTCACTAAGAATTAAATTTAAAAAAGTTGAAGTTAATGCGTAAGTTACAATGTCCTTGATTCAACATGGATAACTTCTTTTTGGTTATTTATTTGAACGTAAAAACTCAACAACCTTTTCTGTTAATGGTATGAGATAAGATTAGTAAGGACAATTTATTTATTTATTTTTAGACAACCACACCAGCCTATCAGTATATCAGTCGACTGCTGGACATACCTAGCTAAGCAAGCAGGTTGGAAATCGCAGGACACAACTTCTCGTACTGCCGACCGACGCCTTTGCCCGTCAGCGGTCAGGGCATTTAGCTGCGCCGCTGTACTCAACCGATCGTCATTTTGCGTAGGGGCGTTTGTTGTCAGGGGTACAGAAAAGGACATAGGGTATACCTTTCATTCAGAAAAAGAGTGCTGCTTCCAGGGGATAGAAAAATAACGTTTTTTTAATGCGAACGAAACCAAGGGGCATAAGCTAGTAAAATATAAAAATAAAATCAAAACGACAATATGCAAAGTTATCAAAGTTAAGCTCTTTGCTTTTTTTATGATTGGTACAAGTAGGTTGCAAAGATAGGCAACGGTTAATAAAAATAAGCATAGCGTTCCCAATCTCCTAAGCAATTTCATTCAGGTCAACAAGTGAACAGATTTTTTAACATGCGACAAAAACTTATTCAAAGCATCACTTACCCACAATGTACTGCAACATAATGCAAGGTAACGGTGTCCAACAAACACCTAGTAATCGATCCGACACCGCGAGGTGTCTCGTTAGCACTGTAATTGGACGAATCAAAGACGCCCACCGCGACGTCACTGTGTTGCTCTGTAGCTCGATCACGAATATTTGCGACAAAGTCATCGTATCGTAGACGTAAGCATTTTGTATGGTATTCGATACCGGAACATTAACTACACAAAATTTGGTATCACGAATTATTTGACATACGTTCTCGTAACCATCCTATCGTCTGCTTGTAGTTACGTAAAGACTTTTGTATGAAAACGCGATCATGAGCACTTTTTTGACGTACGTTTCGTCGCATCGCCGTCGTAGGCGTACGAATGTTTATTCACCGCGAAATTGTCAGTGAGAAAACTTGCGTAAGGTATATAGATTTTTAGATTGTTTGTTTGCTGGTGATTTTGTGCGTATAAATTACTAGGTAGGTATGCACTGGGACCTACATTTTCTTCTAGTATGTTTCTAAGGGTCTAACAAGGTTCAAATTGTAAGAAAATAATGAGCATAAAGCAAAATATTGTGATCTAGAGGTTTTTGAAAAAGAAAAGGAACTCATTGAATAAACTATACTATCTTTCTGCAAAGTTAATTGGAGTAGAGAAAAAAACATAACTTTCATTAAATAGCTCCCTATATTAAATTAGGTAGGAAATTGGTCTAGGTATCTTATGTACGTTTACCTACGTTTGCTAAATTACCTTTTGAATGAAATATTGGTTCTATGTTCATTCATTTTGTTCACTTTTGAATCATCGGCGCTCATCCTTATTTACGCAGAATGACGTCACTTTTGCGATCGTCTCGTGTTGACGATATCGTAATGAGATGCTTTGTGATCGCATACAAAGTTATCGTGTAGTAAGCACGATACGTTTACGCAGCGAATGTCAGAAATATTCGTGATCGCCCCTCTGTAATGACCACGTAACTGTATTACAAATGAGTTAGCGCGAATGTACTTCTTTTGTTTCAATTCTGTGCTTCGTAAAATAAATCAACGACAACAGAAGCTCGATCACGACGACTAGCAAACAAGACGGTGTAATTTTGGACAACCAAGAAAGAGTAGATTCAAAAAAAGCTTTGTCATTGGCTAAAGTGTTTCATTATGCTTACCATACGTCAGGTTGAAATATTCATAATCGTCATACAGAGTGGAAAGGAGAGTTTAATTCCACAAATTTCCATTGAGCTATTATTGTACCGAAGCATTAATAATTGATCTAGTACCTGGATTTAGCGCCAATTGGCCGTGACAGTCAGACATACAGACAAACACACGATTGATCAATCATTTACAGTCGGACTTATGAAACCCTAAAAAAAATCCCGTTTTCACACACGCACGGTACTCGCCTTTATACATGAAGGTATAGATAGTGATAAACGGGAATACACACAAATTTTTCGAAATAAATAGACAAGTTCCATTTCAGCTTGTCTCTCTTAAAAAACTCATTACAAAAATAGTTCCAAAAACATTATTCATACCATTCCGTGTCTTATTAGCGCACAGTAGGTGTTTACGAATAATTGGAAAAATAAAAGGCGTCGCAACAATAATGGCCAAGTAACTGTTGAACCGGTTCCAACAATGCAGGGGAATGGAAATAGTTTTTGTAATGGACAGTACTGGACTGGAAAAGTTAGAATAACAATGAGTTCTGTTTCTAAGTCTATTAATGTCTCGTTGATATAACTCAGGAAGCAAATGTGAGTCATTCCATAATATATTACTACAAGTATATAAGAAAATAAAATAAATAATGCTGAAAATTTTTACACAACATCATAATAGCAAAGTAAGTCTGAGCTTGTGATACGGGAATCATACGACTGATAAACCAATTCTACTTTTTGGTTATACTTACCAATTAAAAATAGAAAGTCCTGTTCAAAGTCACTCGATGAGCTATGGAAGGAGCTAAGCTCGGAGTTTTTATGAAGGATAAATCCCCAATGAGACTATTCAAGAAATAAAATTTTCAACATAGCTCATAGAATTAACAAGATCAAGTGGCAGTGGGCTGGCGATATCTGACGAAGAACTGACAACCGTTGGAGTAAATGAGTTCTTGAGTGGAGACAGTGTAGGATGCCCTCCGGCTAGATGAAGTGACGGTCTGCGAAGCATTAAAACTGGATGCGTCGAGCAGAGGCGCTCATTGGGGGAGGCCTATACCCAACAGTAGACTTCTATAGGCTGATGATGATGATGATGATGATATACATAGAAAATACCGAGACTTAGAGCTATCAGATATTAATAATAGAAGTTCTTTATAAAGAGCTGGTCCAGGCAAGTTCTACCACTATGACTGCTTCTGCCGCTAAGCACCATTGCTATATAACATTTTGCTCTTTAGGTATTGTTAAAACTATAGGCACATGAGGTTTTAAAAAATTAAAGGCGTGAAAGGGGTTAAAACCTTAATTTTTGGAATAACGCCAACCTTACTGGCGAGTGGTGCACCCTGCGTAATAACAAATGGGGATCCCCAACCCGCATGCACTACGTGGACATTATATGTTTATCTCCCTCTTTGCCTTATGTTATAGGTTAGTATTTTGTTGTTGTTATTGCTGAAGCTTTAGCACCTGCATGCTTCAATTACAATCCTTTTTGGGGGGTTTTTCCGTAACCCAAGCTTCTTCAAATTAACCCCTCCATCCATTGATTTAAACTGTTAGGTACTACGTATCTCAATTCCTCCATCCATTTAAAATCCCAGTTCTTTGTGCCACCATGCCTATTTCTGCCGTGGAGCAGCTATGCTGTGTTTTGAAGGCTGTGGATGCCGTTGAAATTACAGACACAAGAAGCTTATCATCTTCATACCTCAAGTTGATAGACGAAGGGCGTTGCATTGTAGAGAACGTTCCAAAAAAACATTACCTACGATGCAATGCTTTGTGATAGGTAATGGTGACCACTTAACATCAGGTGGGCCATGTGCTTGTTCTATCTCCTAGCACCATACAAAAAAACACCAATTCTGTACCTAAACTACTTATGGACTTCGTTTTTCACCCACATCTCATGAATACACGCTTATATGTTACATTACAAAACACATTCACATCTTAGACGATAAACGGAAAACACATAAAGCTATTAGCGGAGTTATTCATTGTTCCTTAAGCAAACATGCTGTTGGGCAAAAATGCTCGTATTGTGAAATTTGTAGAGTAAGCATGACTAGGATAGAGTAAAAATAAGAAATTCAAATTGTATGAACACAATATGAGACGTGGGTTGCTTACGATGACTTACTATGACAGAGCTTTTCCGCTACAGAGATTGTTTGGTTGTGGGCTTTATTGATTTGCTTTTTATATATCTTTCGATTTCATTGGTCTAATCCTTAGTAAGTGCGGTTTGAGGGGTTCTATCCTCCATCTTTGGAACCTTAACCTGCCGTGGTGCACCCTGCTAACTAAAAAACTAACAACTAGTCAGTTGATTGCAGCATATCTAACACGGACACAGCTTTATACCCCTGGCCGCCAACAGACCGTGGTGCGAGAAGATGTGCCTTGAGCATTCTGGTTAGGAATCGAACCAGAATGCTCAGCGTGGGAATTATGGGTAAATCCCCCTTCTTATTAGGGAAGTCCAGCGGTGGAATGATATGAGCTGCTGTCGTTGTTGTTGATGTTGCTGTTATATCGCCTCAAAAATTGTATAGGAGTGGCAAAAACGCTAGCCAGCAACGGAATAAAACTAAAATCACTTCGAAATCCAGGAAGCATCAACTTAAACTTAAAGGTACCGTAACTGCTAACACTTACCAAAAGACAAGAGTCACGGACTCTCATTTTACGTATTTACTCTAACAAAATGTGATTGAGCAATCTGATGTTTAGAAACCAGTAGAACTAGATCCCTTTGGACAGTCCTAACCTTTTCCTTTATCTTTAGATAGGAGATCTTAGTAAACTGGTCGCTTAGGACAAAGGTAGGAAGATAGGAGCGGGCTGGATTGCTGTTTGTTCTAAAAGCCGAATGGGATAGATCTGTGACGAATAATGTCATTTATTTACATCTAACTTAAAGGTTTTACTGTCAACAAAAACTCGGGAAATATAGTGCATATCTGTCGAGTTCTAGCATTACGTATACTACAGATTCGGCTTTAGTGCCGCTAATTGCCGTGGAACTACTTTCGTGAAAAGTTATCTACCTTATAATTCTTTGTCATTTTCCCCGCTGTCTGACAGGTGATGGTGTCGTCCATATAAACTCGCTCGAGCATGATACAAATCTAAGGAGAACGGTCTGCTAATTTGCTGTGAACATTCAGAGACGTGACCAAAGAAAGTGCTTGATCAAGCACGCCAGATGTAGCGCGTTGCGTAACTGACCCAGTAAGTTAGCACGTACAAGACTCCACCTAGGCTATTCAGCTGAGTCTATATAAATGTATCCCAGGAAGTGCTATGCGGATGCTTAGAGGCAGAGAAACCCAACCCCCTTATCGTAAACGTCATAGAGCAGATTTTTATAAATGGAATAATAGATATTAAATAATAAATAAAATAAATTATGCTGGACACTATCTCGAAGCATCATCATTGCCCCAAGATAAGCAGAGCTTGTATTATGAGACCCACATGACTGATGTACTTACATAAATATTTTTATAAATACAAACATATTATTCTTAAAAAACACCCAGACCAGAAACGAAACATTTGCAGATCATACAATCATTAGTATGTTGATGCCCTAGAACTAAAATTTGTACGGCATGTGTTATGTTAGTGTTCCAATAATAGTGGCGATCAGGGCTTGTGACCTGTCGCGTGGAATCATAACTGCTTGCAAAAAGGAGGCACGTATCGAATGCGATGTTTGGACTTGCTTCTGAATACAACCCTCTAAGGTATCCTCAATATATTTGCTACCTGTATCAATATCTGAATGTATCAATGGGGTCGTGATGATGTTTATTTTATAGGCATAGAGAAAAAAATATGGATATAAATTGTAGATAGCGTTTTTAATATTTTATGCTTGGCTTAGCTTAATAAAAAAACTTCTGGGATAAACCGTAAGCGGAGCCGCGAGAGGATGCTAGTAAGCCAAAACTAGCAAGTACTATTACGCCCAAAAACGATCAACAAAAAATAGTTTCATAATAATATAATCTTAATTGAATAATCTATTAATCAATTTTATCTAGAGCATTTTTATAGCTTCGTTTGTTGACCCGCCTCTGATTACCTAAACTTTGGTTTAAATCTGATAAGTAAAAGCTTGCTCTGTTTGGGCTGATAATATTTATGTAAAGGTGTGATTCCGTAACCGACTGCAGATAGCAGTTGCAGGCGACGTGTCGCCGCGACTCTACATGTTTTGATGTATTTCTGTACAAGCGACGTGTCGCTAGCTACGGAAAGGTACTTTAATAGTAAACTGTTTCCAACTCGCTCAAAAACAATGAAATATATAAGAATATTGTAGCATGTTAAAAATTATAAGTAAAGCATATAGCAGTCCACTGCTGGAAATAGGCCTCCCCTAATGAGCGCCATTGCACCCTGTCCTGAGCTACGACTCATCTTTATTTGCACGCATTACGAATAGGTACAATTATAAAAAAAAACAATTGTTTCTTTAGGTTCTTACTAAATAAAGAGATTTTGAATTTTGTTCAACTATGTAATAGTATGGGGCCCATCAGCCATCTCAAAAATGGTAGTTTTAATTTTGCTGTGTTTTAATATGAATCACAAATATTAACAAAAATAAACAAAGGCAACATGAGAAACAGTGACACAAAAAGGTCGCAACGCCACTCAGCTACAGAGCTGCTATGCTGCAGAAGTATGGCAGCAACAGCAGGGTAACACAACGCATAAGGTATTTACTAATACATTTAAAAAAAATAACAGTGAAAATAAAATTTATACTTACGAGGAACCATTGCAATCTAAAAAACTTATTAAAACCCTTGTTTGAAAATGCCCGGATTATTTATTTATGTAAAAATCAAAAATACTGAGATGACTAGACTAAGTACAAAATAAAACAAATCGTGCTACTTTACCATAATTACTACTAACTAAAACCTTTTTGCAATGAACACTCATGTTAAATTCAAACATGGCCTGACCTTAATTCGAATGTACGGTAACACACGCCCAAGTTTATGTTTATGTTTTTATAGCGGTTTAGTCCAGGATTTACTAATGTATTTTGGTTTAACTAACCCTCTGTACAAGTTACAAAGGTAAGTACCACTAGATTTCTTGTAACCGAATTTGGAGCTTGTGTAAACGTTGGCGTGTCGGATTTATAGTATTCATTCGTGAAATGGGACACCGCATAGTGCATTCTAAGGCCGAAGGAAGAATATTTTGACATAGACTAATTTTGGCCAATGACAACGCGTTATTTTGAATCTACGCTCAATTATACTTGATACTGCTAAAATTGTGTAAAATTATGGAAAATTCTCTATCCCAGAAGTCGCAATTTAATAAACAAGTGAAATGACGTTTACATTGATCATAATTGCAATATATGTTTACGTTACGATATGTCAAAATATTTGTGCTTCGGTTTCTGAAGTATTTATGTTGTCAGCCGATATAATGTACAAAAATATTTTTGTTGCCAAAAAACTTGCATAAAATTTTTGCGTGTCTTAGGCAAATGGAAAATAAACTCTGCACTTATCTGCGTAGATCACAGTCTACGCAGGGTACGCTTGTTTTCAGTATACGCCAGAGCTCTGTCAATTAAAAAAAAAATCAAAGCTTTTAAAAAAATTACATTTATATTTCAAAGGAAACAGAATTTAAGGAATGCGATATTTAATCTAAGAATTTTGAATTCCACTTTATGATTTATGGTCTAGCCAATTCTTCTCTGATTGGACCGTTACGAATTGGTGTAAATTCAAATTAAAAAAATTTACGTTTTAAAGTGTAGTGTATAGTGTTACATTATGTCATTACATTATTGTTGTCTTGTGTTTACTTGTGTGTGCCTGCATGCAAAACCAAATTTGCTCAATATTTTAAAAACTTTCTCGGACCATTTACGTATAACAAACTGAGTAAACGCATTCACTTTAAATCGAAGTCCATTTTTTTATGCAAAAAAGCTGTTACGGAATTTCTTAAAACCTTATCATACGCTGAAACTGAATTACTCATAAGAAGTCAGGATTAAGAAAATATGCACAGTGCGTAGTAAAATACACACACATCTTAGTAAGCACGATTTCAAGAAATATTTGTAGTGACAAAGAAACACAAACCCACACACAGAGAGAGAGAGAAATGTTACGTACACGTCATTATCTTTACTTTTATGTTTTTAAATGTACTACGTATTTTAACCTAGTCTAAGCTAAAATAAGTAAAAAATACTTTTTACTTCCTACTAATCAATCCATAGTTATACCTACCTTCTTTTCGTTTTTTATATCTAAGTACCGGGAAACTGGTTGCAAATTTTGTCTGTTTGTACCTAGATACTTACCATTAAATTTTTTGTAAAATTGTACCTACAACGATAGCGGCAAGGCGCGAGGAGGACTAGACTTACCCGTTGAGATACTGTTCTTGAATAGTTCGGCGGGTAGAGCAATCTTATTCGAACATTTTGCCACCATCATTCTGTCTGTCTGATTGAGCATAACATTAAGGATAGGAAGAAACCATATAAAATTTTATTTGAAATAAATATATTTGATTTTTGATTTGATTCTCCTACAGAGGTTATAAATATTTATTTTCTCCACTCGAGAACTCGTAAACGAGTTCGCTGTTCGGCTAACGTAGTGTAGGATGCTCTCTACCCACGTGGAGTGATGACTTGCGGTAGCCTGCTCGTAGAAGCTAGATGCGTCGAGCTCAGGACAGGGCGCAATGGCGCTCATCAAGGGGAAGTCCAGCTGCTATGGACTGATGATGATGATAAAGAGTTTATTGTGACAGAGCCTTAAACGAAACTTGTAATCAGGTCGCGAGGGGTCACTTCGCGTGATCCCCGCTATAAAGTTACGTTTTCAGATTTACAGTACCACGATAGCCCTTAATAGAGGTCACGAACTGCACGCCATTAGTACGCCCAAAGTCAAACTATCGGTTCTTACTTATCTAGAACAATATCTTCATTAGGAAGCAACGAAGATGTAATTAGGTGTAGCACAAAATTATGTTGCAATTTCATTTTTACAAAGGAATCACATAGACTTTTTTATATTCAAGGACTTGAATGTTCACTTCACTTCACTTCTTTATTAAATGGCTTCTGGGATAGTTATCCACAATTTCGCCAGTATCAAGTATAATAATTGTTCATAATAATATGAGGCAACGTAGTACGGTTTATAAGTCCAGTCGTCCAGTCTTCGGTCAGGTCCTGTTTTCTGCTATAGCCATGGCGACTATAACAAAAAACGATCGGCGCACAATTTTCTTCATCAGAGAATTCCCGTTCAATCTTCTTTTATTCCATTTCACTAATACTTGTGTCTTTTATCTAACATTTATCGGTTATAATACCATGAATATTAAACGACATATATTAGAAAAACCACTAGAAAATAAAATTTAATAAAATTGACAACCGTCGTTCAAGATGAAAAAAATGGTGTCCCGACTTGAATGTTCTCAAATCTTTACTTGTACTTTAAAATGATCGTTATTCAACACTAATGTCATGTTTTGACGCTTCGTTTTCCCTTGAAAAACTGTCAAATTTTCGACGCCTAGTTTTTATTTTTGACAGTTTTTCAAAGGAAAACGAAGCGGTATCGGTTACGGTATAATATAGGATTCGTCGGTTAGTCTATTAATGAAGGGCAAATTGGCAGCTTTATCACTGAAATCGATCTCTTCCAGGTAACAATATAATAAAATAATTATTTTTATGTTTAGCAAGCGGTCAACTACCTATACATACTATTTACATAATAGCCATGACTTCACAGTGGTTTTAATAGAAAAATCAATAGTTATTGACCGACACGGTACAGGGTCGAGCGCGACCGCCAGCTATTACCATATGCTTTCCCCACCCTCGCTCGTGGTGTGGTTTTCTTCTGTGTTTTTAGCAGATCACCTCGGCTTACCAACTCTCTGCCCGGCAAATACTTGGAAGGGTGTCCAATTAGTGGCATTTTAGATCCGAGCGCTACCATGCTTCGGAAGGCACTTCAAGATATTGGTCCCGGCTTTTTCAATCGTTAAACCATGTCAGAGGCCTTTGGGTGGCCTAAAAACTCCGACACCATAGTTGGCCACCTGCTCATACGAAGAAGAAGCCGATGAATTTTTCTTCTGAAATCTACCTTCTTGTTCTATGATTTAGTGACCAATTCTAGTGACTTTTTCTGGTGACTTGGTACTAGCGTACTCCGGTAGTGTAATGTGATATCAGGGTTTAATCACCTAGTCACTTGGCATGGCTGCCAAGTGCCAAGCAACTGAAACTTGGGACCATCATCTTATGGAACCTTCAAAAACACGTATTGCCACTAAAGGGTCCAACCGGCAGACCAGGGGGAATGATCTAAGCACTTTCGTTAACTACCTACATAAAGACATTCTTGATACTTATAAAACAAGAACTGTGTCACCAAATGTAAGAAAAGCCAATAACGATTCTAAACACGAACAAGGTCCCATTTTCAACAGCGACGCCAAAATTACCTATTGACGAGACTTTTATGGGGTAAAAATAGCTTCGCCGTTTACAAGGCAAAGCTTATGAGATCTGATTATGCTAAGCTGGGGATTTTGTAATCATTCACCCAATATAGGATTACTGTGATAATCCTATTGCCGAAGACTTCCTACGAGTTCGTTTTAGTAAAGTGATTCCGTATTTATCCATCATGAAGTGAGGATAATGCCCTGAATTAGTCCACGGTTCCGTGGTAAAAGAAACCTTATTATAATTCCTTTTTTATGTCTTTACTTTGAGTCAGTTTATGTTCGTTACAAAACGAAGACCTTTGGGATTTTAAACTAATATATTAAAAATATTTTATAATATCACAAAAAATGCGAGTCATGTGGGAGGTAGGGTTGAGGTAGGTACTTTTAATTATTGGGATTTGTAGATGGAGCCAACGGCGTTTAGCCGTAACTGCCCAAAAGTTCTACAAAGCGAAGAGTTGACTCCGTAGCGCAGTTGGTAGCACGTCCCGATATATATGGGAAGGTTGAAGGATGAAGTTCAAATAATCGAAATTTTTGGATATTAATTAACTTAGATTTTCCCTGAAAACCGAATAAAAACAGTCACTTTTCAAAATAAGCCGCAGCGTACTTGCTTTTCCGCTTAACCTGATGCCCGACTATAATGTTAGATAGTCCTTTACTTAAATACAAAACAGTCACTATTCAAAATAAGCAAGTCGCAGCGTACTTACTTTTCTGCTTAGACCTGGATGCCTGACTATAATGTTAGATAGTCCTTTACTTAGCGCTTGTACTGAAGCCGTAAACTAAATTAGCAATAAAATTTTATGGTATGGCGTGGAAACCTGACCCCGTATCACTTTGAATCGATCAGCACATAATGCTGTTGTGAGTAAGAATTTATAATAAGCGGAGAAGCTATCAGCACCTCACGTCCTTACATGTTTAGTGGTGATCGCATCCGTGACTAAGGGTTCTGATGGTAAACGACAAGGCATTTAATGAGAAAAACACTGATGTACATCAAACACAAAAATACAAACTAAAGAAGATACAATGTAAAGCATTGGTAAACTGCCAAATATTGGCAAAAAGGGTTTGATAATGGTCACCTAAAATTAAATGGTACAACCGTCTAATCTGGTTATATTTGGATACTGAAAAAAACATACATAAAAGTTTTTAATGATTTGTGGTTGACACTTCGCAGTTTATTTAAATACTTAACAAACAAACCACAAATAATTCGAATATTTTATTCAAGTTTTTTTAGTTTCCAAATAAATAACCAGATTAGAGGGTTGTACAATCTACTTTTAGATCTAACGCACTTTGTGATAATAGCGCTCTCCCTTATTTATGGTATCCAATAGATTGCAAGATTTCCTTCTTTGAGTTTATGCCATACGTAAATATCTCAGTGAATTCTTGTTTGTAACTCAAGATTGCGTTTTACACGCAATGCATTAGTGTAGCATAGCAACTCTAAGTTAAAGTTCGTTGAATCCGTATTGTGGTAAACTGGGGTCAGCGGCAAGACATCGTGCGCTAGCCATTTCGCAACATCGCCTGTAGGTAGAAGGTACTATCCCGCTGTTCAAGCCTTGGTGCTGTTCCCGCTACTTCCCATCTAAGCCGCAGGCCTCATAAATAATAATGACGAATGGTGTTCAGCTGACACTGTTGGTAACGATGCCGTTTCTTCTCTCACCTTGGACTTACAGCAATTTGTATATTCAAATAACAAAGATTCTTTTGAAAGTTTAAGGTTTTAATTTACCAATATGCCATTAGATTTTTTACAAAGAGATAATTATTATCCTGGATTATTAAATAGTATAGTTTCTGGAGTCGAAGACCTCGACTTATTAATACCCCGACGTTCCTATGCTTTCCTGAATGATCGAAGCACCATAATTGGTTTCTCGAACAAAACAAGTTAAATTGGCAACGAGAATGTGTGGGCCATATCTCAAGTTACGTCTATATACAGATAAAATCAAATTGAATTGAGCATAATTTGTATGAATTGCTAACGCTAAAAGAGAAGTTTTATTATTATAGCGGAGGTTTATCATCATACTTGTAAGTATTCAAGTTGGTAAAGCTGTTTTAGATTTGAAACAAACTTTCAAAGTCACTTGACTTAAACTTGTTAGATATTGAGAAATTCAGCTACGTAGTTATAGAATATTAGATATGAATGGTTTAAACTTGATAATATGCAACTCATAAAGTCCATTAAAATACAAAATAATACAATCAAAATGCCATTTAATAAAACAAATACACTTCCGATGAGTGAAAAATGGATGAAATAAGAACACTTAACTATTTGAAGCCCTTGAATGACTTTGATTAAACATTAAACAAACCAAAATAAACCAGCATTTTTTTTTTTATTGGGAATTGAATGGGTAATCATCAACTGCATAAAGACATTGCATCTTGTTGGAGCTCAGCATCAAGACTCACATGCGTGAATAACTTTTTGGGTAAATTCGGTCTACTGTTAACTTTATCTTAAGTTTTAGGGTCAAGAGTCTGCCGTTGCTTCAAAGAACACAATCAGTTTGAAATTCCAAAGTACGTTACCATATTATATTTCAAGGTAATACCAATTTCGTTTCCTTGATATGTTACTTTGCACCCGTGGATTCTACGGCAATTCAAATGTGCTCTCGCCATCTGATATACACAAGTCACATCGGTGGCGTTTCCGCCTGGCGCCGCAAGCCAAGGTGAAATATTTGTCTGACTTTCGACGCTAAATCTCGTCGCGTGAACGCGGTGAGCTGACTCTAAGCCGACTAAGTATCCATATCTATGTGCTAGAATTTGTCTATGTATTCGTGTAACTTCAATAAAGTTCCATAAAATAGTGCTTAAGTTTTTGTAAATCTGGTCTATATGTATTTTACTTAATCCTGATGGTCTGACCAGCCAAGAGACAAAGGTACGTCGTTCTATCGTCGTTCGTGGTGCAGATGGCTACAAATCGGAGTCGTCGAGATAGGCCGTCCACACCAACAGGACATCGCATAGTGATCACGACCTTCAGGAATTAAGTACCGACTACAAAGAAGATATTATGAATTTAACATTAAATAAATTGCTAAGCCGAGGATCGGGCTCAGTGGCGAACCTTGGGAGAGACCTACGTCCAGCAGTGGACTTGCGATAGGTTGATGATGATGATGATTATGATGATGAAATTGCTAAGATACTATGCTGAAGTTACGCGACCGAAAGTTCGTCATGATTATGCCTGCAATGCTTTTTGTCGCGTAATTTTCGGCAAAGTGTGTTTAGACGCATAATCAGCAAATTACAGTTACACTTCATTATTTTGGGAATTTGCCACTACTTCGAGTATCTTTGCCAGTGTAACCGGAATCAATCAGCGAACCAACCTTACCGGCATTGTTATAATACACTTTGGTATGTAATTATATGAGGCTATTACACTAATAAGATTCCGAGCGGCTTGTTAACACCCCAGTTTACGACCAGCTCTGGTTTTGAATCAGACCTAACGGAGTGGAATCGTGTTTACATTCGTATAGGTCTAACCTTCCTGGGTCATGTCGTAGAAGTGTTTGAAGTCCATTTTATGGTGCACCTATTCAAATCTATCACTACTCTAACTAATAAGTAGGTACTCAATTGTGATTCTTGTGATTGTGAGCTTCCGATGGCTATCCTCGCACAGTACCCGCAAAAGAATACGGTCTGAAAACGGACGGCAAAAGTATGAAAGATACCTAATTCCCCATAACAAGGCAAGAACACTTTAGTAATTGTAAACTATTAGTTATTTAATTTTATTTTATTTGATTTATTTCGACACACCTTCGACATGCCTCGAGTTATATAAACCATATACCTAACACTTATTAAAATCTAAGGACCTGTCACATAAAGGTATACATATGTGCAACATTCTTGAATAGGTAATAACAATACTAACTAACAGTGTAACAACGTAATCTAAAAAAAAGGTTTTTTATGTAATATTACAGAAACAATCTTACTTATGAATATTTATTCAAATAAAATGCAAACCAAACAAGTGATGTAGATTTAAACTTCTGCCTTAAACGAAGGCAGGCTAAGACCAAAGATGTCGGAGTCAACAACAAACACACACACACATTGTTGCTTCTAGCGTAGAACTGCATAATATGTGCCAAATTTCGGTATAGTTTTGATTCGACCCTCGACTATCGACAGCTTTCCTAATATATTTACTGCGCGTCAAGTATTATTGCGAAATTAAATAAAAACAGTTCAGATATATTTATACAGGTTCTTTGTTATACAGTATTTTTTGTGGTAATTTTAATTGTTTAATTTATACAATTTGACTTTTCTTATAAAACTGCAAGACAGTTTCATTTTTAAAAGTTCTACACCCATGTCAGACAGTTTGTATGTTTGTGCCAGTGAATTGCTTAGAAGAGCTGCGTTCACACAGTTTGGACTCGTACTATGTCATCAAATACCTGTGTCTTAAAAGTTACAAAATCCGAGTAAAATAATGGTGTTCTTACATCTCAATGTTAAAGCATCTTGTTCAAAATCAAAAGAAGATTTCAAGCAATTTTATTATTTGTTTCTTTAAAAACCAATTCAGAATATGCCAAGGTGGACATCGTCAAACATACATATATCGATATAGATACTGTATCGACTTAAATACATGTTATACAGGTATGTACCACGGTATAAGCCAATGGGCATAGGTACTACAATATTAAGAGCGAAGACTTAGTAAGTATTTTCCTTAAAAAAAAAGTCCAGCTGAAATTGTGTATTTTAAGTACCTATATATAGTTGCTATTGCTATGCTATAGTATAGATTAACCAAGTTTACTTGTACTCGCACCTTAACCAACTGCGCCTGCGCCGTCTAGATAAAACACGACAGACTACGCCCAAGAGTGGTTTACCCCAGTTTACTATTCGTTTTCAAATACTTGATACATAAAATAAGCGTTACAACGTACGGAATGGAAATTGGCAATCGGACGGTAACAAATAAACGTAGGACAAGAAACACCCTAGTTTTAGCCCAAAGCTATAGATGTAAACTATGTGGCTTGTATACAAGGTGAGTTTTAATTTGTATGTTATCCCAAAAGTGCATAAATCTATTTCCAAGATGGTCCACAACGTTTGTAAGACTTTTTCGAGTTGTATATATCGTTTTTTTTTAAGATATGCCGTTTTAATTTCTTGTAAAGATACGCTATAATTTCACTCAAAAGCTACATAGAATTACGTTTTTTTTACTACTTTTTGAATGTTATAGTTCTTCATCGAAGAAATGACTTTCAATTTAATCTAATTTCATTCAAAAGCTTGTGAAGCAGCCATAGAATAGCTGATTGGTTAAATTTTGTCCTTGACATAATGATAATAATATTTGCAGCTCCGCCTTTCTTTTAGGGCTGCCATCCACACAAAATTAAAGTATTTTGAGAAAAGTTTAGAAAAATCATGTATGTTTAAGTTCAATTCTCACAATTAAGATACAATCTTGAACCAATATGTCGGGATAGCATCCAAATTCAAATTCACCCTGTATAAAGCTGCAGAGATATATGGATACAGTTATCGTTTCCTTTATAAATAACAGGTTGAATGAAATGTTTGAAATTTTGAAGTGTACTAAATATAAAGCGACGGAAAAAGATTGATACTGAAAATTTCTATTACTGCTACTATTTTATGCTTTAGTTACGAGTTATTTAATAAGCTAGGAGAGTTGGCAGCCACCAGCTATAGAAATTTCTCAAACAACTATATAATTATGATCTAGAAGTTTCTAGTGTTAAATCCAATAATATTAGTGATCTATATACATATTATTAAAATCTAATGCCATACGTGTGTCTCGCTAAATATCGTAAACTGCTAGAACGATTCGAATTTATTATATTTTTTTGTTTTGTTTGCCTTGATTTTGTGGGGTTTAGGAACAAAGGAAAATAAGGAAATAATCTGAATGATGTGTATGATGATGACGTATTTGACGATTATTACTTGCTATAATAAGTCGAGCAAATTAGGAAAAAGAAAATTAAGAAAACCCAAAGGATTAGTCAAAAAAATTAAAAAATCTGAATGATGTGAACATTATGATGACGTATTATCCCTTGCAAGAAAAACCAGAATGAGAGTCAACAACTAGTCTACATATGATAGGAGTTATAAATAAATAAATAAATAAATAATAATAATAGCTCACGTGACTACGTGAATAAGCTAGATACAATAGTACTGTGTCAAACAAAAAGTACTTGGTAACATACCTATATGATAAAGCGCTCGTCGATTGATTCAACTTTACAGCGACAAGGTCCTAAAATGAATACTTAGCTCGTGGATGTACCTAATTATTTGAAATACTAGAATTCGTAGCCTAAATCATCTCGAACCATAATCACATGTACATACCGCTGCTTAAGTACCTACCCTATCAGGATCAACAGGAAGGCATGTATTAAATTAAAATAAAATTAAGTTAGGTAACAACAAATGAGTTAGGTTTCGCTGTTTCCGCAAAGGCATAATATAATTTCCAACAGTTCAGAAATTGACGATAACAAGCAAAACTAATTTAAACACTATTTTAACTTTGGATTTTCAATGGTTTCTTGTAGGTTTCATCTCAAATTATGTAGATGATGTCCCAATTATAATTATATAGAGTCCACACTCCACTCAATTATAACACTATTATGTATATTCATAAAAAGCGTCGTACTATTTATAACTGTTCTAGTTCATAAGAGCTCTAAAAAAATTATAAAAAAGTTTGAAAAGCCAAGGCTATTTTTTCAAATCGTTTTTCGACAAAAAATTGTTATAGGGCTCTAAAAATACAAAACAGCTTACAAAAATAACGCAAAAAATCTTCAATTGTACCCTTTGTTAACAAAATCGATTTTACGAAACGCGAAACTTAATTACAGGGTTTCTTTTGGACGAGAGGTAAACTAATAAAGCTTTTGAAACACGACCAAAGTTATTTGCATAAACAATGCCTTGTGTTATAGGGTCTTGTGTCAGAGCACAATATTGATGGAATTTTGACTTTAATTTTATGTAAGAAAAAAAGAGCTTTTCAATCACCTACATTCAATTCATTCCATTCATCACATCACATCAAACTAATATAATAAATACAAAAGTAAAAGAAAGAAGTAGAAGTTTGTATTATGTTTGATCTCACTAAACTCCGAAACGGCTGAACGGATTTAGATGAAACTTATCCAATCCAACCTACTATTATTTAACTATGTTGTTGAATTTTATTTAAATTATGACATGAGTAATCTACTCTAAGGTAATTATTAGGTATCATAACAACTACAACAACATCAACGGAGTACCTACTTAATTAATAGCTCTGACGCCAATTGGATAGCCTTAATTGGAAACTGGGATTAATTTTCTAGCAACTAGACGTTACTAGATAATGTCATTGTTACATGATAGTTGATACTTAGTTACAATAACTTTACATCATCATGATTTAAAAGTACCTATTAGTTATGAAATGTTTCACAGCCCTTTTTTCAATGGTTAGTGAAGTCGAACCTTTTGTATCACTATAAATTATTCACACCAACAACAACAATATTCAATGCGACTATCATGTGAATTATATAAGAATGAATGGTTCTTTTTTGTTTTTGAAGTTTGTTGGATGTTGATATATCGTATTGATAGTACGGTCGTGGATTTAAGTCCTGCCTTTGTTGAACATTTTGAGAATATATAAATCTTAATAGTTTTTATCCTTGTCCTCAGGATGACAATCGCCCTGGCCCTGGTGTTGCTGCTAGCAGGAGGGGCACAGGGCGGGGACCCAGTCTTCGATCCCAGCACCCTCATGCGACTGGTCCTTGTACCGTCTGATGCAGCAGTGGGCTCCGTCATCTATCGAGTGCGTGCTTCCGATCCGGACTTTGACTATCCATTGCATTTTGAGCTGATCGGTAAGTTTATTGAAGATCTAAAATTGTTTATAGGGCGTTACTTCGGTGGACATGATTCATTTCCAAGTTTGTTAATTATCATCAAACTCCAGATTCCTAAAAAACATCTCGAACGAAGCTCTTCGGAAGATTGTGTTTGTAAAAAACAGCTCTATTGGAACCAGTTAACTAAGTTTGTTGAACGTTTTGCTTTACTTTTGATTCACGCACAGCAAGGCATTACTCTCAAGCAAAACATAACTTATACACAGCAGTTAGTTTTACTTTATCGCCCACTCAACTATCTGATTCAATTACTTATACAAATAAATTTAGAACCAACACGAATTCACAAAACTAATTAAATACTACAGTTACTTAGTAAATTCCAGTGGCTATACAACGAATTGTAATTAAACCTATTTATACAGGTCAGATGGGTCGGCTGGACGTCGGCGTGGAAACACTACCCTGTACCCGGTACAACTCCGTGTGTCAAGCTAACGTGATACTGCTGAGGAGGTTGGAGCCAGGACGATACGTGGACTTCAGATTGTCGGTCAGGAACACCAGGGGTCGGAGCTCAAGGATAGCTTGTTCTATCACAGGAACAAATGCAACGACTCCGAGAGATACAATCTTCCCGCATCAGCCTAGCATTATTTTAGTACCAGAGGTATGTTTTGACTTACTTATGCCACACATTTTTTATTGTTCTTGTATGTTAGTAGCAGTGTTTATCAGTATTCAGTATTCAGTATTCAATATTTATTGCAATCATATTACATATGTAGGTACATTAAACAAAAAAATAAGTCAGATGTTAAGACTAGGTTAAGAATCAATACATAATATTATGTACCCTGTTAGGGTGTTCACAACTGAGTAGGAGCAGACCGATATTTTAAATAGGTACTTACATTATATACTTTGCACATTACTGATTGTCGTTATTATTAGTTGATTCATTTAGGAATTCGTCTAGAGAATAATATATTTTATTTAATAGCATGTCCTTTAAATTATTTGCGAAAATGTTATTCTCTTCTTGGGCTTTAAGTTTCTCTCCTCGTTTAAGTCTATCTCCTCAGGTTAGCGTTAAGTATGTTAATTAAGTCCCGTCTCTTCTTACGTATTGCATGAGAATACATTACTGAATGTATTCTTATCTGGACGTCATTGACGTCAAGTCAACTCGGCTTTGTCGGTCTCGTGCTGATTAGCTGTTACAAAAGTAAATTTGTTGACATTACTATTACTTAGGTTAAGTTCCACAATTAATGAAATGTTTCTCATAATGTTCACGGCTTTTTCATAAAATTAGCCATTAACCTCTAAGCCCTTTTAAATCACCCGAAAAAAATCAAATGGGGCCATTTGACACAGATTAAGATTCCGCAGAAATTGACCGCTACCAATTCTTTTCAAATGCGGCTTTTTCCTTTGAAACCGCTTTTAGTCCAATGACTCGTGCAAATCGCTGTTCCGTGTCGATAAATTGGAGATCTTAGCTTTAAATATCGGGGCTCATCTGCGTTTATCTCCAGTTGGCTCATTTTGGGAATGTTGGAAGTGGATAAAGCACCCCACTCACCTTTGAAAAAAGGAACCCATTGTAGTTAAATGATTGCCTGCGACCCTATTCAAAAAAGAGTTACTAAAATCTTAAATGCGGAAAACTCGGCTGTGTTTAAAAACAGGTAGGTGTTTTGAAATCACAAGCCTTTTTTGTAGCAGATATAAAATGAGACGACGCCAGATGTAGACACTCACGATGTGCCATGATTGATGATGATGACGGCAGTACAAACGGATATGGAAGATCGGAATTAACGCGCACTCTATTAAATGACACATATTTATAACTGTGCAGTGAATGATAACAGTGCATTATGTTATGAAATACATCTGCAGAATATTTTTTATTACTGACGTACATTTTCAATTTAAACCATAATGTTGCATTCTTTTCACGGGACAGTAGTGTTATTGTATCCTGAACTTTAGTAAAGTAATTAAAGATTATTATAATTAACGACCTCTGTGGCGCAGCAGACGAAGGCCTGAGACGCAGAGGGGGTTCGATTCCTTCCGTGAGAAAAATGTAAAAACATTTTAACATAAAAATGTTCTGCAAATATTCTTTTTGGGTCTAGGTCAGGGATCACCTATTAGTTTCTTGAGGAGTCCGGTTTTTAAAATAAAATTACCATCGCGGTCCGTTTCTACTTAAGTTTATTAAATAAGCAAATGTAATGTGTAACAAGGATTTTTTTTACATATCAGGGTGCAAAATTATAATTTTTACCTTGAACTATTTGTCTGAAGTTTGGAGTACTCCGCTAACTACGTCTCTCTCACTCTCTCTCGCTCACTTTATCGAACTGACGGCAGCAAAAGACACATCACGGTATACATTTTTTTATGTTACGTACTCAGTAATACAAGTTTCTGTTTGCTAAAGTCCGCAAAAAATAGGTTGGCGGTCCGGATCCGGACCACGGTCCGCCACTTGGTGACCCCTGGTCTAGGTGTTCTCTATGTATCATATGTAAGCATAAGAAACGCATAATATAATTGGTATGTCAGTTATGTGGTTTCCCATAATGCTCTGCTTATTTCATTTCATTTTATTTTTTAAGTACACTAAGTGAATTCCAAGTGAAATAATTAACTTAGTTTGGGGCTAGATGATGCTATGAGATAATATCCAGGATTTTCATTTATTGTAATGATATATGTTGTTAATTATATTATTTGAATTACAATGATAGAAAATATATTCCGTAAAAAATCACATTTTAAAATTTTTGTACCAATAAAACCTGGGTTGTTTTGTGTTGGTATTCACATTGCTAACGTAATTAAACCTATTTCATTAAATAGATACCCACTTCCCCAACTTATATTGTCTGGCTTTGTTTCTCACTACGTAAGACATAGTTTTGCTTGGACCTAGAACTATCAAACATTTCTCACAACTAAATGCAAGAAAGACTATACAAAACCTGAACGATGTCTATCACTCCTGTTTCCTTAAAAGGATGTTCCTAAAATAACTACATTTTTTCAGGACGCGAAGCGTGGGACTGATCTAGAGATAGCAATTGCCAGAAAAAATCCGCTGTCACCAAAACCTTTGGAATTGGAGCTCTGGGTGAGTTATTAGCATTTTCGTTTACGTTAAAGTCTCTTGACTCTTTGAGATTGAAAGCAGTTTTGTGTTTTTACTCCACCCTCTCATTAGGTTTGTATCTGTTGTTTGAGTTGTTTATTTTGAATCTGACAGGTTTCATAAATTGTTTTTCGTCGGTGGCTTTTTTCTGATTTTGTTTTGTCTTTGAAAAATAAAAGACAATATGATTTATATACGTACCTATCTATTCCATCTGTAATCAAGTTTGCAAACACCAAGGCGTATTTGGTTGATATTAACTTACTTATTTGACCACCATGCACCACACCAGCCTATATTAGTCCACTGCTGGAAATAGGCATTTGACATTTGTAAATAATAATTTGATGTTTCAGTTTCTCCTAGTATTATCTTTTAATTCTATCTTATCTAGATCTAAGCCATAAGTTTAAAGATTGCGAATTATTATACCATCATCATCATAGCGCTGATTATGGCGTTAAAATGGTATTATTTTTTAATGGTATTAGTTTTACCTAGTATTATCTTTTAAATTTATCCTATCTAGTTTTAAACCATAAAAAAGATTGCGAATTATTATTTCATCATCATCATCGCTCTTAATATGGCATTAAAATAGTAACAAATTGTATAATATAATTATTCAGCTGATGATTATGTATCCGTAATGACGTTTCCACACGCGCGCAGTTTGTTGTAACCGCATAATGGAGTTTCCTTACCCTAATGGGATCATTTTCCTGCGATATAGGTTCTGATGTGAGATCCTGTAAAACTCAATTTAGAATTTAATGTTGTTCAACAAATTTCAAGGGTGATTTAATCGTAATAGATTTTGAAGATACAAGTAAATTACTTAGCTTTAGGTGTACTTTGTTATTTAAAGTCTATTCAGGAGATGAATTTGGGAATAAGTGCCCGAGAGTGCTAGTCTGGCGTTTTTATTTGATGACAATGCAGTGTTGTCTCTCAAATTCGTTTTGGTAACTTAATTTTTAAATATTTAAATATTTTTAGGTATATTAAACTATTTCTGCAGAGTTTTGAGAGTAAAACTACTGTAGTGCCATGACGTGAAAAAAAATAAAAGCCTGGCATTTTTCGCTTCGCAGGTGGTACCTTGATATGTAGCCAATGTATTTATTCAAGACAAACTGTGTAGATTCCAAGCTTCATCCAAATCCGTTCAGCCGTTCTGGAGTTGAGTAGGAACAAAAATACTCACACACATAAACTTTCGCATTTTTATTATTTAGTGTGATTTAAAATCACACTTATTTTTTTATATTTTAAATCACAAGAAAAGTTAATAATTCTGTTGGCCATTAGTGGTACTTATTTATAAAAACAAATTTAAAAGCAACTTTAACAAAAAATAAAAAGAATAGTTTTCTGGAAATGTAGCTATAGGAAACATTTTACTACTAATACCCTGAGGCAGAGCAGAAAGTGCTTTTAAAGCAAATTCCCGAACATTTATTATCTTCAAATTGGATACTTTCCATTTTAACTGCCTGCACTTTCGATACTTTAAACACCATTTTAACAAAATAATAATTTAAATAACATAAATAAATAACATATTATGACAAACATAGTACTGGCAGGAGCAAAAAGAGGCCTCAGCAGTGGGTGAAATCGGGCTGCAAATGATGATGATAATGTTGTTAATATTGTAACGTTTTATTACAATCTAGGTTTTAAAAGTTTCACCTGAGATAACGTCATCTCCACCAACCAGCTTGTGGCCCAGATCTTACCCCTGTACTTTTTGTATTGTGGGTAACAAAAAGTCTAAGACCTAAGTTTGAATGTTGTCATAGCATTGGAGTGGAACTAACACTTGTAGATCATGCGATTATGAAACAGTTAAGAGCATTGCTCTTGTCGGCGGAACTGATGCAGCTCCTTCGCCTCCTCCTATCTGCCTCTCTCCAAATCAGCCTCATTTACTTCCCTATACGAAATGAAAGCTACCTTCAGCCATATTAAGGCTCATAATAATTTATCCTTGTTCTTCTCCTTCCTTCTAATTTTCTCTCTATGATAGATAGATAGATGAACTCTTTATTGCACACAACACCAATCAAAAACCAAAAATTTACAAAAACAGAAATGAAATACTAATGTAGGTACAATAGGCGGTCTTATCGCTTAAAGCGATCTATGATATTACGTATAAAACTGTTATGTCGTTTAAGGTGCTCAAAAATCTTTCTTCTTCTGTTTTCTATAACGTTGCAAAGATCATTGCAAGTAAACAGGTGCCCAAACATATTTCTTCTTCTGTTTTCTATAACGTTGCAAAGATCATTGCAAGTAAATAGCCTTCAACTAGCAGAACCACTTTTACCCTACAATACCCTGATGGGTCCGCATCTCCAATGATGCAATTACTGGACATTAAGAACGCTTTAAGGTGTGTTAAAATTCTCACAGTTCGAGGGAATGGCCGCCACGAGGTTACTTAAATGCTACAAGATGGAAATCGTGTCCTTACACGTAATTTAGCGTAGCACCATAAGTGGTACGATGTCCAGTTGAGTGTTCGGTAATTTTGAAGCACGGAGCTATTATGAGAAACATGCTCTTTAATATGTTTTTGTTCATTTTATCAAAATGTTGTGAGTTAGTTTGCCATATTTTTTATAAATTTTGCCGCTCTGTAGAAAAGTCTTACTCGCGTGAACGGGGTCCCAACATCCATCTTCGGTGCCCAAGCCATCCTCACTTGCACGTGGTGCAGTCTGCTATCTATGGAAGGGGTTCTGGTACCCGGCTGATTGCGGACTAGCGCAGCCTACATCGACACAACTAAATCTCTTGGCTACCGATGGAGCGCCGTTGGTGCGAAAAGCTGTGCTTTGCGATCTCCAACCCGCATGCCCAGCGTGGGGATTATGGGCAAATCCCCCTTTATTAGGCGAGGCCTATGTCCAGCAGTAGACTGATATAGGCTGATGTGGTGGTGGGTAGGGGTAAATATTTAATTGTATACAAGCGTCCGCCAGTCCGCCCACCGGCCAGGTGGGGTGACGATCTGCGAAAGGCTGCTGGTAGAAGCTGGATGCGTCGAGCTCAGGACAGGGCGCAATGGCGCTCATTAGGGGAGGCCTATGTCCAGCAGTGGACTGCTATTGGCTGATGATGATGATGATGATGTTGAAGCGTCCGCCAAGGCTTCGCTCACCCCAGATAAAAATTATGTTATTCTAAGTCTAAGAACTACATAATTTAATGCAAAATATTTTTGTCGTGATGGAAACAGATATTTCACATGTTCACATTCCACAAACTTTTGTCACAATATAAGTAGTCTTTACAATATAAGTAGGATATTTTTATTCACCAGACAGAATTAATAAATTCTCTGCGAAGAAAATGTAAGCCTACACTAAGAAAATACCAAGGATGTTTTATCCCAAAATTACTGACCTAGCGCGTATGTAAGGAATGATGTGAATTCTACATACCCTTGTCAGAGTTATTTTAAGGTCCAATTTTTTTATCATTATCATCATCATCAGCCCATGAAACAGCAGTGATAACAACATATAGATAACAGTATAATTATATGCATGGTTAAATTACTATTAGGTTTCGCATATTCTCGAACGCTACTATTTGTTCGGTCGCTCGCAATACAGGCTCGTATGTACGCTTTGACATGTGATTTTTTCTAATTTATTTGCTATTTTTCAAATTACTGCTGGATATAGGCCTCCTCCAAAGAGCGCCCTATCCTCAACTGGATGCATCTAGCTTTTGGCAGAAGCTAGAAGGCTCGGTAACAGCCTTTTGCAGATTGTCACTCCATCTGAGCTGAAAGCCATTTATAATACTTATTCTCAAATGTTTATCCTCGTAGCTCAGATGGTAGTAGCTCAGCTTTCTATTTTTTTGTGTCTGAGTGTTCTACTTTAATTTTATCATTCTCTGATACCCGTAGATATATTCTCTGTCTAGTTTAGGCCGTGTGTGAGATCTCTGGAATTTTTATTATTTAATTATGTTCTCAGGGTTCACCACTCTTCGCTATCCGGCAGCGTCGCGTCTCCGCCGAGAATACAGAAGGCACTATCTTCCTAGTCGGGCCCCTGGACTTCGAGGCCCAGTCCATGTACCATTTAACACTGCTGGCTGTAGTAAGATACATTTATTTTGGTATTTATTACAATGAATTAAATACTATTATTCTGATTTAGGGTAGCTGATCAACGATGGCTTAAACCCTCCTAATATTTTCGTAGGTATCGTACAAAATTGGTACACATAAAAATTCAAAAAATTACAAATTATTTATTCAGAACAGACTTAAGTATTAGGTTACAAATATGTACGATGAAACTGTAAAAGTAAAAACTGTGTAGCAGAGAAAAGTGTGCATAAAGCATAAGAAAGTAGAACTAACCTGTTTATTTTTTTTTAAATCTTAAATAATGCTGGACAGTATAACACATACATATACATATATACTAACTAGCTTCCGCCTATGGCACCCGAATAAAAAGTATATGGTGTTAATCCAGGTCACAAACTATGTTTATTCCGAGTTTCATCCAAACCCGCTCAGGTTTATGCGTGAAAGAGTAACGAACATCCACCCACCCATATTCAAAAACTTTCATTTTTATGATGATAAAACAACAATGGAACATTGTTAGCAAATCTTTATTAGTATACTTAGTAATGGATAAGATCAAATGGACTAAGAGGCTGATATCGTAGATGCTGGTATGGTAGAGCCTTTTCAAAAAAAGAGTCATGTCCTATGTTCGAGTACAAGCAATTCATAAACATGAGTAAAAGTTACTACCTGGCGCTGCTTAAATAATTTAGCAGGTGCAAAGTGTTTAAGTTATGTACGCAACTCTTCGTATAGGTATATTTCAAGCTTATCTAGATATTATTAGATATTATTATTTATTAAAGGTACTTTTAAAAAGTTTTCATTGTGGCTACTGACACCATCAAAATCACACAAGGTATGCCTCTTGCCCTTTATCTTCCTGAATTGCCCCACTGGCTCTCCATTATTACTGAACATTATCGACGTCACACTTTTCTATGATGATATAGTTGGGCGAGTAGATCTAGGAAAGCCCGAGCTGCCGCTTGCCCTGGAACCTGAAAAAGCTGCGACGGTATACAAATCGACTCAGTTTAATCTACACTTCTATTAATAATGAGGAAAGATTTGATTTTTTGTCAGGTTGTTTTTAATGGATAAACTCAAAAACAAACTGATTTTTAAATTTATTGTATCTATAGAAAGCTAACATATACCCAAATAATATTTTCAAAAATTAGAGATCCCTACAATAATTGCAATGTAACCCAGGGTACCAAAAATTTGGCTTCAAAAGTCATGGCGTGCATGAAATTGTCAGGAGACCCTATCTGTCAGATCCTTATTTAGGGTTCCGCGTAAAATATCCATAATCTAGTAAACATGTACAAACAATTCGAGTTGCAGACAAGGCAGCTCTTATTTTCATACAACTGTACCTACTTGATACAAAAAACTGAGGTAATTTTAGGTCCTACTGAGCTGGTATTTGGAATGGGAGTGCGGTTTGGCACCCACTTAGTCTATTCTTCGTATGGTACTTAATTAGTCTTTAGCTTTAGCGGCTAATTCCTTTACTGTTTGTCAATGTCTATATCAGAGTGATGATCAGATGCTCAGCAATTCCATTTATTTGCTAATGACAAACATTTAAAGTAGTGTTAATTGCATGCAATGAGTAAAGTTAAATTGGCTTTGTACAAGATAATGCTTTCAACCAGGCATTTTGCCTTATTTTTAGCATATGCCACACCTGGGTACTTGAGTACCGGTCCCTTTTCTATGGAAACTTGGACTTGTGTAATAAAATTATATGGACTAACTTAATTTCGAAATTTATAGTTTCAGCTCTTTTAATTTTATAGCTATCATCATTTGTAGAGCCATTGGGAGATCTTGCGCCTAAAAAGGCAGTCGCTGAAACCAATAAGATGTCGTTTTGATACAAATAGTAGCGTAGATAATGGAGTATGTTCCCTAGGGGTTTCTTTAAAGGGAAATTGAACCAAACTTCCATTATGTTTCAGTCCTTGATAGATCCATAGTAAATTATAAATGCAAAAGTAATTTTCTACCTATGATATGGTTTTACAGTCACCAATACTTGGGCTAAAAAATTGGTAGACACTTTTGTCGAAGAAGGTTATACCGGTACTTCTTTATTCAGTACCCACGCGATAAGTTACGAGTTTTATGTACCGCATTGTGCCCAAACCTGGACGGGAATAAAGCCTCAACTAGAAAATTCTCGTTAGAATAAAATACGGAATTCTCGGAATCACGAACAATAGTCTAGATGCTGTTGGAATTTACTTCGGCGGCATTCGTTAAAAACAAAAGAGCGCCTTCTATCGTACGTCCTCTGTTTATTAAATGGCTTTGTGTATGAATTCAACAATATGTATTCATCTTTATTTACCAACTCGTATCAACCAAAGGTTTTATAATACCAAATTACAAAATAAAATAATGCTGGAAATCATCCCACACATCATCTAGCCCCAAATTAAGCAGAGCTTGTATTATGAGAACCATTTGACTGATTATATATTTTTTTGTAAATACATTTATACATAGAATAAGCACCCAGACTCGAGACATATATTTGCAGATCATGCAAGCATTTCTTCCGTGGCGGAAATCGAACCCGCTTCGAACACCTTCTGCGTCTCAGGCAGACTTTCGCCCACAACAACAAAAACAACAATTTGTTCCAAAACCAATTACTAGTTATCTAGGATATCCATTGTTTCTTTACTTTAAATGATTACCTATACGTACGGTAATTTTATTTTATTTTAGTTCTTCTTAACAAATTTTTCGGAAGATAAACCAAGTTGTTATGGGCCCCAACAATTTTATCCATTCAACTCATATTGACCCCCTATCTGATGGATATTTTATACAAGTTTATCATCTTCATTCCCAGGATCCGTACGCAGAGCTGGGAAAGGATACTCGCAACATCGCCGGACTCGAAGTCGTGGTCGTTGTCCAGGACGTTCAAGACATGCCTCCAGTCTTCACGTCAGCGCCGCCTATCACCCACCTGCCGCGTCAGGTGGCGCCGGGGGACATGGTCGTGAGGGTCCGCGCTGAAGACGGTGATAAGGGAGCGCCAAGGCAGATCCGATACGGGCTTGTCTCAGAAGGAAATCCGTTCACGCCTTTTTTCAACATCAATGAAACTACAGGTTTGTGTATATTTTATTTGTTCAACAGTTCTTAAGTTTCAAGTTCTGTGGTGATTTCGAAAATGAATTTAAGTACGCAACTCCATTTTTTTCTGTGGATTGACCATACCCTGGTGCCAATTCTAATTCTATTGTGATAACACTAAAACATTATATAATATGACTAGTTTCCTCCCGCGGCTTCGTGTGGTAACTGGATAAAAAGTAGCCTTTAGATAGATAGATAGATAGATAAATTCTTTATTGTACACCAAATTAAAAAATACAATTTGCAGAAACATTACAATTAAAACGAAAAGGTACAATGGGCGGTCTTATCGCTAATAGCGATCTCTTCCAGACAACCTTTGGATGGACAGGATAGCACGAAAAACAAAAGACGGTGGTGTACATACATACGAAAGTAGCTGGATAAATCTATATATATAAAAGAGAACTATCCTCACTCACTCACTGACACACTCATCACGAAATCTCAGAAACTACAGGGCCTAGAGGTTTGAAATTTGGTACAGGTAGTTTTTAAAGAGTGTGAGCGCTCACTAAGAAACGGTTTTTGGAAATTCAACCCCTAAGAGGGTGAAAAGGGGTAAAAATGTTTGTATGAAAAATCGTATTCCTTGAACTTAGAAACTTGAAACCTGGGACATGTATTATTCCATACAATCAATGAAGATTGGTGTCATTGAAAATTTGAAATAGTCCTCGAGGGGGTTGCAATGGGGCGGTAAAGTTTGTATGGGAAAATCTTAACGCGTGGTGTGATTTTCTTGAAACTTCGTCAGAACACTTTGAATATTAAATAATAAAAGACTGCATACCAGGTTTTTGAAAAAAATACCTTGATGGAGGGAAATCTATACATATAAAATCCTTTGTCCTGAATGACTGATGGATCAACGTACAGCCTAAACCGCTGATCGTAGAAACCTGAAACTTGGAGGGTGTGTTCTTTGTATGACATAGGCATCCGATAAGAAACGATTTTCCGGAATTCTATCCCCCAAGGGGATGAAAAACGGTGGCAAAGTTAGTATGGAACAAAATTATTCCTTGGTCCAATCTACTTCAAATTTTGCATAAACATTCTTTAACAGAATCGATGGAAGACGTGTTTCGTATTTTATTGAAACTCATCGCCTAACGGGGTTAAAAAGGAGTAGAAAGTTATTTTGGGGGTGATTTGCATCGAAGTTGATATCAATACTCCTTAGTGACACATGTTATGCCATTTTATTTTGACAATGTCGTGTTTGAAAACTCATTTCAAATTTATTCAAAAAACGTTGTTCTCACATAAAGGCTCCTACACACAGGTGCGTGGGGAGAGGTACGTTGAAAAATATTGAATTTTTTTAAAGTTTTTCTGATCGAGTATAGTGCCCCGATTCATGAAATTCTGACATTTGCCTGTAGTTTCACAGATATGAGAGGGGTTGTTGTACATTTGCCACAAAGTAAATTCGTCACATTTTTGAAACTCCATACATTGAAAGAAAATTCGTCACATGCATTAAAAAAAGATGTATAGGTGAATGTGATCGTTCACAATTTTTGTCAATATTTGCGTCTGCCGGAGGGCTTCGAAGTGCAAGGCTTGGATTTCCAAAATAGGGTGGTAACTTTTTGAGATTTTCCAAAATTTGTTAAATTTCAACAATTTTCTGGATCGAGAATTTCCCAATTACTTTTTTTGAGCTCGCTATTCAAGAAACGGAAAAAATGATATCTCGAGATTAATAATAAATAATAATAATAAATAAATAATGCGGGACGTAATCACACAGCATCATGTAGCCCCAAACTAAGCATTGATTGAATTAAGCTACAGCTTGAGCCATCTTAGGAGGCAGACGGACAAAAACTGTAGGCAGTAGAAGGGCCTGTACGCGTAAAGCCACTCTGCGCTCCGTTCACTTTTTCGTCAGTACATTATTGTCAAATTTAATGGTGTGCTTTATTTCTAAATTACATTTTCATTGCCTTTGATAGTTGCGCGTAGTGTGAGATCTGTAGAATTTCAGCACATAATGTATTAGGACGGCTAAAAAGTTACATACTGCTGCAATAACTCAATTATGTGCAAGAAATTGGGATGCATTATCGCAATAACGCATTATTAATTTGATTGCGTGGCTTTCATATCACTGCGGCCATTAAGACCTATTGTGATCGCCACAAAAATGCAAAACCGCATGCGATATTATCGCCGATAATAACACACCTGTGTGGGGGAGCCTTAAAAGCTTGGTGCAATGAGATACTCTTTAAAATTGGAATGTCCAATAAAAAATAATATTTAAATCGGATTAGAATTCGAAATTTCAATTTCATTCATTTGTTCTTGGTTATTTGAAGACCACGGGGATAGCAAGTTATTTTTTTACATAAGGACTTGAGATTTTACACAGAGACTATAACAAAAATAAATAAACAACTAAAGCGCTGAACCATGGGTGGGACCTTGGAGAACTTGCTGCTTTTTGTAGCGATAATGAAACTTAAAGAGGGTGATTTATGTGATGAAATTTTGCATGGGTAACCAATCATAATCAAGAGTTAGGCAAATAAAAATCCATCATACCTATACCGGCTGTTAGCTTGGCGACGGAACGGAACGGAAACAGGTACCTACATAACACTACATTACGGGGTAGATAATGTAGTTATATGTAGGTACTTTTTATTCCATTCATATTTAGGGTTCCGAGTCAAATTACCGGGCTTGGGAAACATTTCACATGAAAGGAAATACGTAAAAAAAGAGTATAAACGCAAACGAAGTTGCGAGCGGGTCAGCTAGTAATATCATACACTTACCTAACTTACTACAAAATATACCTTATAAAATAAACCTACTACATAAAATATTAATATAATAAATATGAAACTATAGACTACATAATTATAATACATAAACTACATAAATACCTATTTGCTAAATATAACATTAATAGTATCCCTTAGCAATAAAACCTAGCAGTCAAGAGATCCCCAACCCGCATGCCCAGCGTGGGGATTATGGGCATATCCCCCTTTATTAGGGGAGGCCTATGTCCAGTAGTGGACTGATATAGGCTGGTGTAGTGTAGTAGTGTAGTCAAGAGAAAGGAAATGCTTAAATAATTTATCCTTAAAAATGGGCAGGGATTTAGATGATCTTATTGAGAGAGGTAAGGCGTTCCAGAGTCGTATAGCTTGTACAGTAAAAGAGTCGCTGTAAAATTTTGAGCTATGGACAGGTGTACTAAGCTGCAACGTTTCTGAAGAGCGTAAGTTTCGATCGTGTGCCTGGTGCAAGAATTCGACACGCTCCTTGAGGTAATGGGGTGAAAGAGGATTAAATAAAATACTATAAAGAAGATGCAGTATGTGCGCATTCCGGCGAAGACGAATAGGGAGCCACTTGAGCCTTGCGCGGAATTCTGAAATATGGTCATACTTGCGTAAGCCAAATATGAACCGAATACAAAGGTTTTGAAGGCGCTCAAGTTTATTTAACTGGACTTCAGTAAGGTCAGGGTAGCTGGCGTCAGCATAATCTAAAAGAGGGAGTAAAAGAGATTGTGCAAGCGTAACTTTAGTAGCGGTTGGCAGAAAGTTGCGCAGTCTACGCAACGAGGCAGAGGAGGCAAACATCTTACGACTGATCTCGGCAATATGGTTATCCCAGCATAATTTGGAGTCCACAATAATCCCCAAGTTTTTTACAAATTTGCTAATCGGTATAGGAATTTCATCAAAAAGTATAGGCGGCAATTGTGCGAAATCTATCTTAGGAATCAATTTGTGGCTACCTGCTATGATCACTTGTGTCTTTTTAGGGTTTACAGTAAGACCATAGGATTTACTCCACTCACAAATACGGTCTAAATCTGAGTTCAGCAAACTTATAGCTCCACTTATATTATCAACCGTGGATTGTGTGTAAATTTGTAAATCATCAGCATACAGGTGGTAGGAAGAAGAAAGGGTTTGAGAGATAGAATGAATAAAAGTAGCAAATAGAAGAGGAGATAAAACGCCGCCTTGAGGGACGCCAGCAGATAAGCTACACCATGAAGAGAAAGTATCTTCAATACGGATGCGCTGCCGACGCCCGAACAAGTAACTACGAAACCAGTCTATTGCCGCTGGAGATATGTTAAGAGAGCGTATCACACCCAGAAGTATTTCAAAATCCACGTTATTGAAGGCGTTACTAAAATCAAGGAGTGATAGCACTGTTACCTTTCCATTGTCCATTCCGAGTCTTATGTCGTCAGTGATTTTAACTAGTGCTGTCACTGTGCTATGACCTGGGCGGAAACCAGATTGGTTAGGGTTTAAAAGCACATTTTGGGAAAGGAATGAATGTAATTGTTTATGGATAAGACGTTCAAGTACTTTTGAGAGAAAAGGTAGGATAGATATAGGTCGGTATTCGGAAAAGGAAGATGGATTGGACTTTTTAGGTAGTGGGATGATTTGAGCTTCTTTCCAGATATCAGGAAAGGAATTAGAATCTATCGAAGCATTAAAAATATACCCGATGATGGGCACAATTTCGTCAACTATTGGCATGATCATGTTACGACTTACACTATCAGTGCCAACAGCGTTTGAGGTGATGGATGTGATACTCTTCTTAACATCACAATCGGCAACATGGCTTAAAAAAAAGGGAGGAATGTCTGGGGTTGGCTGTGAAGTAAGATAATTAAGAGTTCTATTTTTCTTTGATCCATCAATATTGGAAGAAGCTGCAAAGTGTTGATTAAGAAGATTGATATCTAAGTTTTTTGGAATGTTTTCTTGTTTAGATTTGCCAATTCCCAGGGTTCTGAGAAAACGCCATACTTTAGATGGGTCATTATTATCAACTGAGTCATGGATAAATCGGCGTTGTGCGTCTCTACACAACCTGTTGCAATGATTTCGACGATTCAGATATTTAGTTTTATTGCTATCTGTTGGCTTAAGTTTCATCCTGACTTTAGCCACGGCTTTTTTATGCATCGCCGAGCGGATTTCTTCATCTCTTGTATTTTATCGAGCTCCGCCATGCAACTAACACGACGCCTGGTGTCATCCGGCCCGAGCACGAAGACGTAACCTTCTTTAGTCCAACATTTGTCGATGCCGAAACGTTGCCTTGCCTGCATGAAAACTTCGTGACGTGTTTTCGTTAAGAACTCTGAGAGGGTGATGCCAGTATCTTTGAGATTGGTTTTTGCAAACCAAATTCTATCACGGACTGCCACATCCCGAAGCTTGACCAGTATGGGTCGGGGCCGGTCAGATGTCAGTCGGCCCATCCTATGACAGCGATTAATATCACCAGCAGTGAAACCAGGCACTTTAATCTGTCCTACAACAACCTTGGCTACAGTGCCTGTATCTGGTCCTGTAATGTTCGCAAGGCAACCAGTACGAATGACTTGAAGGCAGCAAACTCTGCGGCCAGCCCAGTGGTGGATTCCGGGACTCCAGACTGCTTCAGTTTACCTTCATAAACAGCCATCTGTTCAGTGAATGCTGCCTGCATTTGTGCCATAGATTACTTTTACCTAACCTTTGATTACTTTTTTTAACCTTTTTAACCTTTTTTAACCTTTTTTTGATTTTTTTAACCTTTGATTACTTGCAATTCCTCCATCTTGATGTTGAAGTGATGTGGCAACTTTAGTGCGTAGTTTTTCTGGGTTTATAGTGAATTGATGTAGGATATAACACTTTATGGCAGGTACAGTGTCTTAAACTTTATTTTCAAACATAAATAAATACTTTTTGCAAAGAGTTAGAATATTCATTTAAAAAAGTAAAGGAGATGAAATTTTTTAGGTGTATCTTTTTTCACACCTACCGCCCAAAAAAATTTAGTTATTCTTGGACTACTTAGCATGTCCACGTATCATCTCAATCCTATCAGTTGTATTGGCGTAAAGGAGATAAAATTGCCTCATTAGTTTCCTGCAGTGAGCTTTTACAGGCTAATGCTTTCACTCTCGAATGTCATCTTCTTATTCTTCCTTTTCGTATGAGCTATTGGCTAACTCTGGAGTTGGACTTATAGGCCTCCCGAAGGCCTCCGATATGGCTTAACGACTGAAAAGCTGGTACCAACATCTTAACGTGTCTTTCGAAGCATAGAAGCACTTTTGTCTGTATGCCACTAAACGGTTACACATCCAAGTAGTAACCGAACTATCAATGTCAACTAAACACAGCCTTATGTACGATTCCTACTTACCGGCATCGAAGAGCACCGGAGAGCATTTTATAACATGCTAAAGGACTAAGTTCCATATTTGCGTGCAATTTACACAGCTTTGAGCTTTGTCAAATAGATAAATAGATATTGCATGCAAATAAAGAACTTAACTGCTTTGTGGATGTTTCAAATTCCTCTAGCATATTTTAAAATGCGCTTCGATGTTCTCCGACGCGAGCCGGTAGGTGTGAGTCGTACATTACCGTCCAGATGAAGCGACACGCGAGTCGAGTCGGGCGTAGCTAATCTGGACGCTCTAAGCATTCCACGTGATGCAAGCCTGATTGGCTACACACACACAGACACACACACGCGCGCACGCACGCTTCAGCCTTTATATCAGTCCACTGCTAGACATAGGCTTCACTTGATTGGCTACGCGCTAGTCAAAACGCGTCATCTGGACAAGCTCTTTATAAACTATGCCATAACCAGTAAATCCTAGAGACTTCATAATATTATTTTCCTTTCATAATTTAAATATATTTCAAAACAGGTAATCTACAAAATTATTATTGCAATAGGTTATTCTTGCAAATAACTTGAGACTACTCAAGAGTTAATTTTACGTTCAAGTACTTATTTAAAGCTAAAGTAAGCGTTTAAAGTAGTTTTATGTTAATTTTAAAGGTAAAAAGGCCTTGTTATAAGTACTACTTGAACTATTATTGAAGAGTTTTATTGAGGTTGCGTGGCATAACTTCGGGTCTGGGTGTTTTCTATGTATGATATGTATGTATTTACAAAAAATATATATATGTGTAGTATATCAAGCATGTGGTTCCCATAATACAAGCTCTGCTTAGTTTGAGGCTACATGATGCTGTGTGATTACGTCCCGCATTTTTTTTTATTTTTTTATTTTAGCTTGAGCATCATGATTTCGATCGGTGAGAAAAAATATGCTTTAAACGTGACACTATGGCCTAAGCTTTATAAAAAGAAGTCTGAGTTGATTTTTGATTAACTACTACTACATAAAAATGTGCCATAATGGCGGACAAAATTGAGTATAATAAAACAGACTGCCTCGGACATGGCGCTACGTACCATGCCCGAGGAGCTAGCTAGTCCAGTGCAACACAATTGCGATCAGCACTCAAAGCGTTAAAACACAAAGACATAGACATATATTTATTTGCAACTGAAAACACAACACAATTAAATAAAAAAATAACAAATAAAATAGAGAAAAAGTTAACATAAAATATGGTGGAATGTGTGCTACCGCAGCAAAATAGCTTCGACTCGAAGCATGATATCCGCTGTTTTAGCAGCGGAAGCTGGTATTCTGCCGAATCCATCATGTGTAGAGCCTTTAAACCCTATGAGACAAGTTTACATTTAAAAATAAACTGAACATATATTTAGAGGATAGGTACTGAGTGACAAATAACCCTGAAATAACACATTCCACCATGTTTTATGTTAACTTTTTCTGTATTTTATTTGTTATTTTTTTATTTAATTGTGTTGTGTGTTCAGTTTCAAATAAATATAAAAATAAACTAGTCTCACAGGGCTTAATAAATAAATAAATAAATAATGCGGGACGTAATCACACAGCATCATTAATGGCTCTACACATGATGGATTCGGCAGAATACCAGCTACCGCTGCTAAAACAGCGTCAACATCATAAAGCTGACGTGTATATCAGGGTTATTTGTCAGTACCTATCCTTTAAATATATGTTCAGTTTATTTTTAAATGTAAACTAGTCTTACTAAGTCTTACAGGGTTTAATGGCTCTATCGCTGCCTGTGTAGAGAAATAATAGTATAATAGGATAATATCCCTTTTTTTTATACGCACCTCTAGTAGTAAATTACTGTTTTTTTATGCCAGCGTGTAGAAACTAGACAAGCTGTTTTAAATATTAAAGTATTTTTCACCCGATACCATCGCATACTTCCAGCTGCTTCCGTAGGATATCCCACTTCCTTATCAGGTCGCCACTCCCACCCACTTGCCCCACTAGCCCCACTCGCCCCAGTTGCCTCCAACTAACCTCGCGTGACCTACATGCTATCAGATTTACTTTAAACTAATTTTCTAACTTCCCTCTGAGTTCGCTATAAAACTTTCGTCATTTAGCAAGACAATTAGCCGAAACCGGTCCAAATTTTGTTGCAAATTGAAAGGCGGGCTATTTGTTATGTTACCTACCTACAGCTGTTTGAAAGCATGAGCCGAGCTAATATCGCTCGGGAACTTTACTCGTATTTTAGTCCACGTACCCGTGTCACAGAATAGTTACTAATTATGTACTTACTTATTTTAATTTTCACTCCGGGAGACTTTATCATCATCATCTCCCTGCGCCTGAGCGAAATGCTATCGTGGGGTAACGCGCTTCGGAGTTCCTAGTCTATTTTATTTGATGGCCTCCGAGTCTGTGGCGCAGTGGCAGATGGTCCGCCTGAGACGCAAAAGGTTGCAGGTTCGATTTCCGCCGATGGACAAATGTTTTCATTATTTGCAAATATTTTTCACAAGTCTGAGTATTTTCTGTGTATTCACCACACCAGCCTATATCACAATCCACTGTTGGGCATATGCCTCCCCTAATAAAGGGGGATATTCCCATAATCCACACGCCCACATCCATAATCCCCAACCCGCATACCCAGTATGCGGGTCGGGGATCGCAGGGCACAGCTTCTCGCACCACCGACGCTGCTGCCTGTTGGTGGCCAGGGCATTAAGCTGTGCCGCAATCAGCCGGCCGCCAGAGCCCCGTTAGTTGTTAAGCACGGTGCACCCTGTGTAGGTGAGGTTGGCTTGCGTTCCGAAGATAGGGGTTGGAACCTCGCACACCCAGTACCTATTAACATAGATTGGAGTAAATTAGTTTCAGTAATAAAATTTCCTTGGACAACAAAATCCTTAAAAATCATAACAAAATCTTTGCCCAGCAACTACTATAATATTACCACAATATTCTTCTATTATATTATCTGATAAAATAATTCTGTATTTTATCTTATTCTACAACACGCGCGCAAACTGGCAACATAAATCCCTAAATACAAAACGTTAACGACCAACAATAACAAATCTGCAATTTTTCCAATTGGATTTCAATCAATTAACGTGATCAGCAATTGAACATAATAAGTCTTAGTCCAGTTATTTAAGGATTATTTTACAGTGAAGGCCTTGAAGTGGCGAAGGCCTGTTTCTACTCAGGTTTTATTAGGTACTCTACATACGTGGAGTATTCACGCATTCACAGTAGGATTATTAATTCTTAACTGGCTGACATTTAGGAACTTGAACGTAGAAATAGTAAAGTTTCCACATAAAAGCGGCAAGGTACCTTACTAACTTAAGATTGGCTATTCGTAAATCAATAATGTCTGAACAACTCATGGGATATATACAGTTATTATGATATTGAAATCAAAATTAGCTGAGCAACAATGGCAACAAAATTTCAAATAAAAAAGTTTCTTCGAAAGCTTTGAAGAAAAATCTAGTAACTAGTAAGTATTTAGTTTTCTGACAAACACTCATAATTTAAGCAAATAAAACCTATGAACCCTTTAATATGTTATTTAGAAATATTTATAAAGGTCAGACGGAATGAGGTTCACAGTTTATTTTGCTGATGTTATTGGAGAAAAATATTTGCACCTTAACACCAACGTTAACTTTACTATTATTTACTTTCTATTGTCCAAATACTGAAACAGATTTTTGGTGGTGATCAAATTGACACAAACATTATACGATGTATAAATAATTCTGAAGGATTGCAGCGGAAAAGTTGTGACAATCTCAAATATTTCAGTAGCGCTTCAATCTGTTCATTCACTAAAAAGATATAACAGTCTTTGATTTCAATATTCAATAAAACCAAAAATAATTCAAAATAAAATTCAGCTTTGCAAGCCATCTTCGCTCCCATGTCCGTTAACAAGGTTCGCCGTTGACAGACACTTCGGTCGGAGAAAATTATAACAATAATCTAATGATCAGAATGGCCTGCACCTATCTTCATTAAAAAGAAATAACAATTTTCAAGTGTATAGCTACTTCTGACTAAACATGACGGTCGCTAACAGGCTCTTATAGCTGAGGAACGAGCACATAATAGCTCATTAGACCTTACCGGAGCGCTCGGCTAGCATCTATTGTTTGTAAAGCCAACGCTGAACCGTTTCATAATAAAGGCTGCCTTTGAATACTGCATCTGCTGACAGTACAATCCTTTTATAATCAACCAGGAAACTCTTTGGGTAACGCCTGTTACACCGACATGGATTTTATGTACCTTAATATGACAGAGATAGTGAAAAAATAAAGTAGGTAGTACTACTTGATTTTAGACTCTAGAAAAGTAATAACTTTGTCTAAATTTACAACACAACGATGAAACTTTTTTATTAACTTTAATTATTCATGCAAAACTGTTTTTTTTTTTTAATTTTCTGGTTTGAAAAGTTTATCTATCTATCGATCTCAAGGTTGAATGCAAGCAGACATTGCAATGAACTATCATTGCAATAGTAGGTAGGTATAGTTCCTATACTATTTTTCAACCTCTCGGTCACTTTGAAAACAAATCATACATAATTCATATAATAATAATAAGTAGGTAGAAAAGCTCTTTGTGAAGGGTTCGTTCAGGGAATTACTACAACCATGCATGCCTATTTTTGCCGTGAACCAGATAGGTACTTTCTGTAATCCTGTTTGAAAGAAGCGGGTTGCCAGTGAAATTTCAGACTCATAAAGGTAGAACATCTTCATGCCTCCATTTGACTGAGGTTGGGCACGTTATACCAAAATATGCATGCCGTATGATGCTTCGATCTACGAAATAGGTCACGGTTATATGGTCATAAGTGATGGCATTGACAACAGAGAAATATATTTAATAATATATATAATAAATATATTCAATAATATGTATTTCTGTTGTCTGTGGAAATGATTACCAGTTAATATCAAGTGGACAATGTGCCTAATCCATCTGATTTAAATATTTGTTAAATCCATATCTGCCGGGAAGCGGCATTGCTGTGTTTCTCTTTGAAGGGTGAAATTACAGGCCGATGAGGCGTTCAGGACCTACCTTCCTTACATGCTTTACCTTCGAAGCAATACTGTATGATAAGTACCTAATGGTACCACCATGTGCTAGTTTTATCTCCAGCTATCATAAAATAATAGTACATTATTGCAGCGGCCAGCAAAAAAGGCAATGATGGACGAACGTGTCAATGTGGGCTGAGGCGAAGCCGAGGCACACATACGTGAGTCCATCAATGCCTAGTTGTGGCCAAGGCTTGTACAGTACTTTTCTCAAATAATTAGAAATTAAAACAAAATAGTTCCTTGGCAGAACTCGTACATTTTTCAATAAACAGATTTCTATTTGTTTTTGCAAACCAATTCGAAACCAATTCTTTGGTTGCCATGTTTTGGAGTAAAAGATCGTTCCATTTTTAAATAACACGACAGATATGAGCACATTATGAGTTTACATAGTAATTTATTTGGCCGCTAAACACGACAGATTATAACTATTTTCATACAACTTTTGCCGGCCGCTGCTCGCATGTATTGGGCTGGTACAGCAATTTTGATTTATCTCTAATAAGGTTGTCAAATTATTCCTCTAATTTCCAAGTATATTTGAGAAAAATAAATAATAATCATCTGAATTGTCAATTATCGTAAGTAATACATTTTACTTCTGCTATACCAAATGACACTTAGAGATAGGGGACTATTCGTGCAAATTATTGTTAAAATAGTATATACCAGTCAGTACCTTACCGCTTTGTGCCATCACATTACCAGAGTCTGGGTACTTCGATTCGAAAATTATTACAGCATTGTACTCGTAAAATTTGCTCTGGAGACATCTTTATTATTATCTCTATACACGTTTTGTGTACAGAGCACGATGGGATACAGTTTGAATAGGGAGCTACAAATTTGTAGCATGTCTCGACCACGAATTGGAACGTTGCATAGGTCAGCCGTTAAATCTAGAAATTCTATTTATATTGAAAATCAATTGCCATGCTTGAGTCTCAGAAAAGCTCGAAAACGGCTCAACCGATTGAATAATTAGTTTTTGGTTTTGTTTGTCTTGATTTAGGGGTGGTTTAGGAAAAGATACATAAAAAATCCAAAGAAACAGCTTAAATTAAATCGAAAATATCTGAATAAGTTATTTTGTATGGGAATTGCCACTTTTAATAACAAATATATTTTAGGTTGTACTAAATTAACCGAGTTAACTATTATAATATAATATAGACCATGATCCGTGATGGAATAAAACTCTTTGATAAGTTAAACAAAGTACTTAAAATGTCTAAAACGAAACAATGAACTAACAATGAAAAGAGATTACGATGAATTATTCCGGAAATCCCCACCAAGCCGCCCAACTGGTGGGGATCGATTGGGTAAAAAAATAATTATAATTAGTCCGTCAGATAGATCAAAACAAAAATATTGGACACGTATTTTTTTATTTATCATATAAATAATAATTGACTGAGATATAGTGTTAAAGTTTGGGAATGGGGGCACGTGATGTCACGGCTAGGTAAAAGTTTAGTAAGCCGTGACGTCACGCGGAATTTCAACGCACTATGTCTTTGTTATTTTGTGTTTAATTGACAAAAGAAAAAATACGTGTCCAATATTTTTTGGTAATGTAAATGACGGACTAATTAGAATTTTTCAGTCATCATTCCTAATATAATATAGGGCGAAAGTTTGTGTAATGTGAAGATAAATTTTGTTCCTCCGTCACGTATAAACTACTGAACCACCACCACCACCACCAATCACCACACCAGCCTATATAAGTCCACTACTGGACAAAGGCCTCCCCTAATAAAGAAGGATATGCCTATAATTGCCACGCTGGGCATGCGTGTTGGAGATCAAAGGGCGTTTCGCACCACAGCACTACTGAACCGGTTTAGCCGAAATCTAGCTCTATGTGGTTATAGACTAGGACCTTTTTATCCAGGTACGACGAGTGTGAATCTGTGGGTGGTAGCTAATAGCACTAAATTATAAGAGCAAACGTTTAATACCTCTTCGTATGAAGCACATGCTTGCAAAATGATCTCTCAAAATGTTCTCGATAAAACTAACGACTAATCTAAGGAGCCTTGCGTAGGATACAATTTAAATAAGAGTCATTGTTCCCTGCTCCTAGGTACCATAGAATCATGACGGTAGAAGATTTCTCGTGATTTAATATTAATTTATACCTTGAATGAGTAATGGGTCTGTGTAAAGGCCAGGCTTTGCCTATTAAACAGTGAGACGTAGAGAAATGAATAAAAGACGCAATCAATTCAGTTCATTAGTTGTGGACGGTATAGAGGCGGCGGAAGTTGGATTGAATATAATATTCTTTAGAATAGATTCAACAGAATCTATTCTTTCTTGGGTGTAACGAGCTTTGGAACCCAAGTCAACCTCACTGGCATGTGGTGCACCCAACTAACTAACAAACGGGGCTTTGGCGCAGAATGATTTACTCAACCTAACGCAAGCACAGCTAAATTCCTTGGCCGTCAAAAGGTAGCAGCGTCGGCGGTACAATAAGCTGTGCCCTGCGATCCCCAATCCGTACGCCCAGCGTGGGGATTATGGGCATATCCCTTCTTATTAGGCGAGGCCTATATCCCTGTAGTAGACTAATAGCCTGGTGGTGGTGGTGGTTTCTTTAGAATTGTGCTGGTGTCAGAAACTTTGGCAGCCGTTTGCTATTAGAATCAGATGTAAGCTGCCATTATTCTAAGAACTTTTCACACTGATGAATGAATCACACATTTTGAAAGAAAATTTTATTTTGATCTCTTAGAGCTCCTTCACACCTTTCTCCAGCGTAAATAAGCGTTGCAACCACGAGGTTAAAGTTTGTTTCGGAATATTTAATCTTTATTTGCGCCCCATTTGAGTTCTCATAGGTTACAATAGCTAGTAATGGAATCAGTGCCTTATCACAACGAATTAAATGGTTAGTCGGTACATAATAAGTACCTACATGAAAAACACGCATTGTACAATATTTGCGGCTTTGAATCTAAGTAATAAAGAAAGCTTTATCCGGCAATGGTTGCGATTAATTAATTTATTCAAACTAAACAAGGATTTATGGTTTAGGAATACGGTAATTGTCAGTGATTGGACTTTGCTACTATGTAGGTAGGTTTCTACAACCGCTTATTGTCTTTCTTACAATAGCAAACTTGGAACAATTTAGCTATAATTTCAAGGATTTATCATTCTCTTATTGTCGATAACGAGACCATTCTGTGGGTAAAATTATAGTAACTCCAAGTCTGTGATAGTAACTAATGTTTCATGCATCAGAAATTTTAATTATTTTATATTATTTTCTCCGAAAATTACGATTAAGATAGGACTCGCGATTACGTATTTATTTTATACTAACGAGGTTATTTTAAAGCAAAAGTTAAAGCAATGTTCCATTTTGATCATTTCAGTACTTTTGGTGTGAAGGAACAAACATCCCTACATAGTGCTTGACATTTCACGCATACACACACACATACCAGCCTATATCAGTCCGCTTATGGAAATAAGTTTCCCCTAATAAGAAAGGGGTTATGCCTATAATATCCACGCTAGGCATGCTGATTGGGTATCGCAAGGCACAGCTTCTCACACCGCTAACGCTGCTGCACGTCAGCGGCAGTGGTAGAATTATACCAGGACACCATGACTCCGTCAAGTACCTACTATTGCAGCGTCGATCCCTTCAGGCGTTGAATGATTCGATGATTCAATATGATGCATTATGATGCATTGCGAGAGTGACGAAACACGGTGTGTTTTTAATCGGTAGGCCGCTGAGCTGAGCTGAGTCTCCAAGAGGGTATAACTCGGGCTTGGAAAGTTAGACGACATCTTTAAAGCCACCCATATTCCATTATGTCTTAAAACACGTATCTTTAACCGATGTGTACTGCCAACTATGACCTACTGAGAAACGGCGGTTCACGAAGGAGGCTATCCATAAAATCAGCGTAGCACAGAAATCTATGGAGCACGCCATGCTCGGCATCACACTTTTACGTAAATACGTAAACAGACTAAAGCCCATGATGTCAGCGAGCGGATATTAGGGCTGAAATGGAGTTGGGCAGGACACTTGGCCAGACGGAATGAAAACAGGTGGACTAAGGCGCTGACCGAGCGGTGGCCGAGAGATGGTCTTATAAATAGGGGATGTCTAGCGGGAAGGTAGGTCGACGACATCAGAAACGTGGGCGACACCTGGCTCTGACTAGCGCAGGATCAAGACGAGTGGCTTAATCAAAGGGAGGCCTATGCCCAGCAGTGGGCCGAAAATGGCTGAAATAATGATGATGATGAAGCCGCTGAGCTAGAGAGGTAGTCACCGCGCCGGGCGGAGAGCCCGACAGACCCTTCCAACTCTACCCGAGTTGAAGGACATGCGTAACACATTTTCACGCTGGCAAAAAAAGGATTCAAGATAATTTTGGAATTCCTTACGCCACTCATACTTTAAAAAATAAGCTTAACTACCTAGTAGAATCTACAATCCACCACGAATAAGAAAACTGATCTACGAAACCTAGGAACCTACTAGTTTGTCAACTCAAAACACATTAGTTTGGATTTGCGTTGTCGTAGCTTTCATAATTCATCGCCTTATCCCAAATGAATTATGCTACATTTCATAAGCTCCAACGAGATCTACATAAGTACGGGTACCTATCTCTATTTAACGCGTTAAAATATTAATGAGTCTCGATGACACGAAGGAATATTTAGTCACTTTTGTATGCTAATTTAGTCACCACGTCACGACTTTCACCGACGCTGACGGATTGTCTTGTGATGTTATAATTGAAATTTTGTACCGTAAACAGCATGAATACTAAGCATTTTTCTTTATTTTCTATCTTGGTAGTTATATTTACATAGGTGCGTAACTACATAGTTATAGGTATGTTTTGTTAGCTAGTATGTAGTTTATATTTTCATTAAAATTCAAACACTAATAAAATAGGTTAAAATCAAATGGGACTTTCTTTTTCAACAACTACATTAATCATTTTTCTAGAACGTAGCACCATCTACCGAGCATTCTGTACACTACAAGCACACAGAACTAGTCTCCGTCACACTCTGTCACACTACCATCTATCTCGTTTTGTAAAATGTCTAGTGCGCAAAGAAATTCACTAGATGGCGCTCATTTTCAGCGACGGATTCGTTCTACTCCCACAATATAGATGGAGCTACATGCAAGAAAAACGTAAAGTAGTTTTAATATGACCGAGAGAACCTAACTTTTTCTAAGTAGTTTTATATTTTTTTCAGGTGAGGTGACCTTAGAACGGCCAATAGAAGAAATTGCAGCGATATCACATGCAGGAACGCCCATACTACTGACTGTAGTAGCTGAAGAAGTCAGGTTGTCGAGAGAGGAGCCCGAAGCCATGTCTTCAACGGTGCAGCTCGCGTTCATACTTCCGGAGAGGGAAAATTCACCGCCGTACTTTGAGAATCAATTGTAAGTGATATTATTTTAATGTTCCTAGGTACCTATAATAATTCAGAATTTTTTGTTTTAATTAATTTTATTGCTATCAGTATCAGTGGCTACTTTGACTTGTTACCTATAGCTTATCTTATATTTCCAGCTACATCACTTATTTGGACGAGAACGCACCTCAAGGCACAGCTCTTACATTCCAGTGGCTACTTTGACTTGTTACCTATAGCTTATCTTATATTTCCAGCTACATCACTTATTTGGACGAGAACGCACCTCAAGGCACAGCTCTTACATTCAACGATCCTTACATTCCACAAGTGAACGACAACGATGCTGGCAAGAATGGAGTGTTCTCACTTTCCCTTGTCGGAAACAATGGAACATTCGAGATAACACCCACAGTGGCTGAGAGACATGCGCAGTTCATAATCAAAGTCAGGGATAATACTATGCTGGATTTTGAAGCGAGGAAGTCTGTAGTATTTCAGGTAAATAAGTTAATCATAAACAAACCCTCTTCGAAGACGAAATTATTGAAACTTAATGACCTTTTTTTGTAAATTTTACAGATTTTAGCTCAAGAACTTGGCCCTGCTACGAATCTATCAGCCACCGCAAATGTCACAGTATACCTGAATGATATCAACGATAACCCACCCATATTTCTTGCTCAATCTTACGATGTTGAACTACCCGAGAATGTTACCGCAGGAACAAGGGTTGTTCAAGTCGCAGCCGACGACGTTGACACAGGCGCCTTCGGAAAATTACAATTCACTGCCATATTAGGATATTTGAATACATCCCTAAACTTAGACCCTATAACTGGCATTATAACTGTTGCCACAAATAACCATGGTTTCGACAGAGAAGCGATGCCGGACCTGCATTTCTTAGTAGAGGCTAGAGACAACGAAGGAGTAGGTTTAAGAGTAACAGTGCCATTAATTATTAAGCTACTAGATGTAAATGATAACCCACCAGAGTTTGAAAGGACAGTGTATGAGTTTGTACTATCACCAAGTCTGAATAACTTTACTTCGCCAGCGTTTATCAAGGCTGTAGATAAAGACGCTGAACCACCAAATAATGTTGTCAGATATGAGATTATTCAGGGGAATAATGATGGAAAGTTTGCCATCAATGAAGAAACAGGTATGTTTTAAATTTCTTCTTTCATATTTCAGCAAATACTATTAATAATAACGAAGTAAAGAAAATTCAACATTTCATGTTATATTTTCAGGGGAACTGTATCTTTTGGAAGCTCTAAAAAGATCGAAGAAACAAAATGCTCACAGACAAAAACGTCAGTCATCAAACGATGATGATGATAGTGAAACATTTATGCTTACCATTAGAGCATACGATCTCGGTGTACCAAGACTACACTCTACAACTACCGTAAAAATATATCCTCCAGAAAGTAAAACTAGGACAATGTCATTTATAGTGCCAGGTGCAAACCCAGATAAAAAGAAGTTAGAAGATATTCTAAGTACATTATCTGGAGGAAGAGTGACCATAATCGACGTAAAGCCTTATAAAGGCGGTGATAATGGCGCTACAGATATCAGTGGTCAAGGGTCTAGTCAAGAAAAGTGCGTATAAATATCAATTTTCAATTAATATAATTAATTTATTATTTGAAAAGTGAAAAATAATACTTGATTCTTATTTTTAGAAGCGAAGTGATTGCTGTTGTACGTTTATCAGGCAATTCAGCCATCAACGTAGCTAAACTGCAAGAACAACTTGCCAAGAACATGACGATATACTCAACGAGTATAAGTAACAACGGAGCAGGGGTCTACCCGAATAGTGGCTCTGTAAATAAAGATCAGACGTCTAGCGATGACAATAGCGACTCTGTAAGTATAATTATAGTAGCTTCTAATAATACATACGAATTCAAAGTACTTTCTTTTTAATATTAAAGTAATAGCATACTTATATGTATTCTTTTATTTCAGAGTTTATACAAAGCAGAGAGTCGATTACTATTCTGGTTGCTAATCCTACTAGCAATATTAGTAGCCCTTGTGTTACTACTATTAATTTGTTGTTGTATATGTGAAGGCTGTCCACTTTATATGCCACCCAGGTAACACATTTGTTTTTGCATTTCATACTCAAAATAGTAATATTGCTATATTATTAATCACATTATCACAGCTTTATTTTTGTATAAGTTTCACATCTTTACTAACACGTCTTTTATTCTCTAACAGCCTTGAATGCACCAACTAATTCCAGTTTACGTCAGCTTTACAACACCTTAGGTAAAAATTATAAACAAATATTTGAGAAATCTACTCTAAATTGTTCAGGCTATTTAAAAATTTATAATAATCCTGAATACTTTGGAGTTATATATTCTATTTTTCAAATTTGCTTTTTCAATACCCGCAAGGGCATTAGCACTTGCTTTGTTTGCACCCTCACTTTGTATTGTAAACGTAAGAATATCAGAACAGCTAGGTACATAGATATCCATTAATAAATTCTAGGAAAAGAGTGATACGTGTCAACTCCACAGAGGACGACGTTCGTTTAGTGGTACGCGACAAGGGACTTGGCAAGGAAAACAAGTCGACGCAAAATATACAAAATAAACCAATACAAGCTAACGAATGGGGGAGAAGAGAAGCGTGGAGTGCAGAACAAACAGATTTGAGGACAAGACCAACACAGTGGAAATTCAATAAAAGGAACCAAAGGTCTAAGGAAGCATCCAAACCTGCTTCCACACCAGGCGATATGAGACAAGAATTTGTGCAGATGGCGGCTGATAATGACTATAGATACAATGACAATAGACAATCCATCAGACAAAGGTAGGTCCATCACCGACAAAATTTACTAGTTAGTTTACTTTTTGTTGACGGGTTTATAATTGTATAAAACCTTAATAAATATTTTTTTTTATTTTCAGAGATGGTCCCAACATTATTTATACAAAAGAAATGCAACTACAAGAAACATTCGCAAACAAACACAAAGAATACATAGACGACCTTGAAAATGGGTACGACAGGATTGCTACTTTGCACTATAATCGAAGAGATCAAGATAACGATTCTATACGAAGGCACGAAATTGATCGCGGCTCCGATGTTGGTGTTCTCTTCAAGTCTGATGATAAAAACCACGACAAGACTGAAGGTAAAACGAAACGTGATGTCCAAGATAAAACCCATGGTAATTCTTCCCTTACTAGAGATCAATACTTCATCAAAGAAGGAAACACAGAAATATTGAGGCTAGTTACAAGAGGTAATAATGAAGAAGAAAGGTATGTTAATCTTCCCACTTATCAACAGAGGCCAGTCACTCTGATTCCTCATACTCAGTATGTTGTTGTTGACAGTGGAAAAGATTTACTTATGGAAAGATTTATCAGAGAGCAAGGAGAAGAAGCTAAAAATATAAGAGAACAGATGGGAAAGGTAACCACAGATCTAGATAATATATCTGCAAAGGAAGGGAAAAGTTTTGGTCAAAGATCACAAGTAGGAAGCGATGTTATAAACCATTTTCACGATTATAATAACGTTGCACCGGAGATACCTGGCACAGTACCACTTAAAACTGAATTTTTACAATCTGCATTATTAGAGATGCAAAATAAGTCAACAATAAATCAAGAATTACTAGAATCTTCTCTAAGAAAACAAAATGAACTCTTGCATCAAATTTTGATAGAGCGTGAAAGAATGTTACAAAATCATGAAACTGCTTCTCAAGTAGAAAGTAAATTAGAAACCCAGAGTTTACCAGGCCACTCTGTTATAGCTACGCAAACAGAATGTCATATCGGTACACAGACAGAGCCACCACTCCTCAAACCTTCACGAAGAAAAGCAAGAAGTGATAATGACTCGTATAGCGAGGATGAATCACAAATTTTAGCTGAAGAAGACACGAATAAAGTCTCATGGGTTAAGCGTAAAAAACCTAAGAAAAAAATTAAATACAAAGATCCCAGAAGAAGTATGCGAGCTTATGATATAAAACGAAAAATAAAAACTCCCATCCTAGAAGAAAGTGAAGTGTCTCCATCTTTAGAGAGTGAAAAATACATTAAAGTTAGTAAAACAAATGAAAGAGAAGAACGAGTGAAAAAGTATGGTGATGTTACAAAAAGTACAGTAACAACATCGAAAAACGAAACAGTCAGTTCCACACAAATTAAATTATCTGACGCTGATAAAATGGCAAGACAAAGAAAAGAAATATTAATGGAAATTTCAGATTCATTGGAAGATAAAATTGATTCAGACATTAGCGAAAAGCGTTCACGACTGCAGAGGCAATCTCCAGTTGCTATAGAAGATGCCACTTCTAAGCTAGCACTAATGCATGAAAGTAGTAAAAGCAGAAATAGCTCTGCATTGTCAAGGGATAGTCGTAACCTTGTCTTTTCTAGGCAAGGTTCTTCGACAGAAGCGCGGGATGAAGTTGAATTACTTAAACTTAAGACACCTGATATTGATGAATCAATAAAAGAGACTTCAAGTAATACAGAGTCAAGTAAAAAGAAAGCAACAGAAACTGAATCCGTAAAGTCCCCAGAGAGTACAAAACCAGCTCAAAAAAGTTTACCACGATACATGCAGTGGTACGGCAACAAAAAACCGTCATCGTCCAAACAACAAGCACCAGAAAAAGCAGCCCCTAGTAAACCGAAAAGATTTTCAAAATCAAAAAACGATGAAGATAAAACCAATCGCTATGGAAAAATAATGAGCAAAGATCAAGATAGTTCTGAGGCAAAAAAAAACTTCAAAGGAAAAGAAAATGAGTTTATTCATCCGCGGCTGCTAAAAGAGGAAAAAGTGACACCCGTTCCCGAAGGGCCCCTGCCTGATGTCCATCCCTTGCTTCAGCATTCTGAACATCGCTATGAACATCAATACGAGAATAAGAATCCTCTGTGCTATATCCAACCTACTCATATTCCTAAATATTTAGGAGGGCAACCAAATATTCCTTTACCAAGAAGGCAATCAGTTGAACAACCAGTATACGTCAATCAAGATGAAGTGAAAAATAAAGATAAGTCGCAAGAAATTTCTGAAAGTGCTTTGACTCACAGCATATCAATATCTACAAGTTACGAAGAAGAAAGAAGAAACCCAGAAGTTCACGTGTCCAAGATTAATATAGGTGGAGATAATGATGTAAATCACAGGGTAACATCTAAGTTAGACGATAATGATTCAGGCATAGCAATGAATACATTAGTTCAACAAACTAACATAAAAAGATTACCAATTACGGAGAAAAAGAGTGTTTTTACCATCGCTTATGACGATGTTCAGACTAAACAATTGCGACCGGACAGCAGTTCTACTTCTTATTGATTTGTATCGTTGTTATTAAGATTATGAGTGCCTTATTGTAACCAAAAGAGTATTATTATGTAAAATAATCGAGTTCTTGTTTAAGACTTAAAGTGTCCGTCCAATTACAAATTGTACATAATTATTTTCTGTGACTGCCTTATTCATGACTGTTTAAAAAAATAAGATAGGATTATTTCGTATGCCGTGTATATTTTATTGTAGTGCATGTTGAAAGTATTACAGAATTAGGTAATAATAAAAATAATTATTATTTTAAATTATAATATTTGTAATAAGCTAATCATAAGTGTACCTACTCATCTGTAAATATTATATAAGTTCATACCTACTTAAATTTGATTACATAAAGTATAATTTTTAGCCATCTACATTAATTTAAAACATGCTGAAATGTTAATACATTGTAATTATATATTTGTTATAAAATATAAAATAAAGTAATGAAGTTATGAACTTGATAAAATGTGGTATTTTTTTTTACTATAAGTTCCTATAGTGTTACAATAAACTCATTACTCCATAGGTACCGCAATGTCTAAAAACTAAAGTTAAGCCAGTGTGTCCTACCCGTGATGACTTATGGAGCCGAAACGTAGACTCTCACATTAGCTACGGCTAGTCCACCAGCAGCTCATCAATAGATGTCAAACCTCCCTCTCGCTCGAACTATTCAACATTTTTGAACATGTAAAATCACTGAATGTAGTTATGCAAAATAGTAAACCTTCACGGCCTAGACAATAACAATACAAAGGTTCAGCAAGAATATTATGTTGAACCCAACACGTTTTCCTACCAAAAAATTTGCACCAAAATTGATCACATTGGTGCAAGTTTTTTGGTAAGAAAACGTGATATAATCAAAATGATATTATTGCTGAACCTTTGTATCTGGCGAAGTAGGTACCAGCAAACGTTGGGGTAAACGAGTTCTTGAGTGGAGACCGTGTCTCGGGAACGTAATGTAGGATGCCCTCCGCTAGATGGAGTAACAATCTGCGAAAGAGTGCTGGTACCTATAAGCTGGATACGACAGGGTGCTGCTCATTGGGAGAGGCGTAGGTCCAGCAATGGATTGCTACAGGCTGATGATGATGAATTTTAATACTTGCTAAGGCTAGAAGTACAGAGTTGTTTCTTAGATATAATTATACTTACTCAAGCAAGTACTATAATAAAACTGACCCGAACGATGGCCTTCTCCCTGTCCAAATGCTTGATTTCATACAAAAATCCCAAAGAATATAATAGATAAACATTTTAAATCACAAGGTTTGAAATGGGTAAGTCGGTATCATAAACCTACTCTTACTTAACCATCGTTTCGCGTTGGGGTTCCTTGAGTTACAGTAGCCATGTCATGATAACAGTTAGGTACCTACTTAAAGTGAATTATCATAAATGAATGTCCATACAACATTCATGTCTATTCTGCTTACCATTGTGGAGTTCCATGGTCCCTTTTTTCCCTAGCTTCCTTCCTTCTTCGTATGAGCTTGTGTCCAACTCTGGTTACGGAGTTTTTAGGCCGCCAGAATGCCTCCGTCACGGTATAGCGACTAAAAAAGCTGTAACTAACTTCATCGCTCAGCGGGCATCCATTCAAGTAGTGACAGCGCAGAATGTTGCCTGTCCAAGATCAATCAATCCGGGTCGTCTACAGTTCTCTTTGCGCGTGTGTGTGCGTGTGCGGAACTGCAGGTAAGGGCCTCGGGCATTTTCCCCATCGCCCTGGCGTCTACTCACGGGGACTACAATCCCCGGGTCACTTGGTTTTGTCCTATGAGGCCTTCCCCGGTTTTCTACTGTCCAAGATGATCTATCTACTAAGAACACTGAAATAAGTCATATGATCAATCTACTAAGAACACTGAAGTAAGTCATACCACGGTGCTTACAGGTGGTGTTGCTTGTAATAAAAATGTATTGTCATCCAAAATGAACCAACATGTAAAAATTCAACTCCGTGTTATAATTCAAGCTGGCACTGGCATGATTTTACTCCAACAAACAAACAACCATAACATTACCACGTTTTCAGTTTTTCCCGTATTTTAGATTTTCTGGGCAATTTTTATAATTTTCTTCCCCGGAAAGTAGGTATGCTGTGCCTTTTTAGTGGGTACAAAGATTTTGATTGTTCCCAAAAAACATAATTCAGAAATAACTAGATGGCGTTGAATGCAAAACTTGCAGAGCAACCACCGTACCTACGGCGCGCCCTCTGTATTCTGTGGCGCAGCGGGACGGTCTCGCAAGTCTGTTTAATTACCTACCTGCTCATTCAAAGAAAGCTTCTCAGTTTTCTGATACCCTGGTAGCTTTCGTACCAAAATCTGTCTGTCGCGTCGTCACGTCACTTCGACGCAGTTGCGGGCGGCGCTGCCGATGCCGACATTATCAATAGCGTCCATCCCATACATTTTTGGATATTTTTACTTGCGAATTCGATGTTAAGAATGTCTATAGCCACACTTTGGCTAAGCCGGACTTGATTCTCAGGAATAGAGATGATTGTCGCGTAATTTATACAAGATCTGTCATATTTACATAGAATTTTGACATCTTTCGCAATATGTATCTATATACTTGGCTGCTAATCTGCTAATACGATAAAAAAAGTTACGTATACTTACACAAAATCGGTAGGTAAGTATTATGACATATAACACAAATATGAATGATTTTAGATATAATTTATTTTTACTCAAACTAGCATTAATAATTTTTTGTTTTTATTTCCATATCCACGCAAAAATTCGTCTCGCTCGACAAAATGTGCTATGTCGTGTGAACAAAACTCACGAACCCAACTTGAAAAATACATAAAACAGATTTTAAAAAACCTATTATTTACCAACGTATAATAAGATTTTTTCTAAAACTGACTATTAAAGAACCTAGATAATTAATATAAAAAAATATAAATGTATGCCATCTTGTGTCCATCAGTTTAGTAACTTTACAACCTCACCAGCGCCGCAGAATGAGTGAACTCCACCAACGCACGTGAGTTCCTGCAGTCACTAACGCCATCGTGTTCGTCAAGTTAGTGACTTCTGGCACAGATTCTACCAGGCTCTCAGCAACAGCAAGGAAATACATACACCAAGAATGGGTGGGTAAAAACCTACTTGCTGCGCCCCGCGGTTTCACCCGCGTGGATATTTATGTCAAAACGTGTTTCATTATTTGCTTAGAGGTTTAATTTTTACCAAGTTTTTAGTGAATATGCGAACCAGGTAATATTTTTTCATAGAAGTTTCAGAAACTTATTGCACACACACAGCACTGCTTACAGCATAGCTTACACAGCCCCTAGGGGTTGTTTTGTAAAAATAAAAAATACCTACGTAATTATTTATTTTTTATTAAGTATCTAAATAAGTTTAGTAGTTACGGAGATACGTGGTAAAAAAACATTCACACTGAATTTCACATTTATTATATTATAGATTATATTATTATTATTATGTAATATTATATAGGAAGGATTTAGGATAGGATAGGAAAGGTATATTATAGTAGGATAGGAAGGATTACAATTTTGTGTCGTTTCTCCCAATATTAAGCTTTTTTTAAACGAATGCTTTCAATTTCTGTTACGCATAATGTTATCAGATTTTCATCCAAGGCATTGCGTTTGCGCATATACCTAACCTACTTATTCAAATTTGCCGCTGAATTGGTAGGTAGTAAGAAATACCTTCTGATCTAAATTATTTTAAAGACTACTTACACAGAATATTCTTATTTTCACAAGCAAACACTAATTAGGTACTTATCTAAAAAAAATATCATAAAACTATGTATATATAAAATAATACTTACACAAACCAGTGTAGTTTCCTCCTTAGAACATAATGAGCCAACGACACAGAATTAGTATCAGATAGTATTAGTTATTTGTGTAGGTAGGTACACAAATTATGAATGATTGTAGACATCATCATCATTATCATCGGCTGCAGCAGTCCACGGTTGGACATAGGCCTCCCCTCCCTTAAAAAGTGCCATTGCGCACTATCCTGAACTCAACCACAAAAAAAGAAATAGGTTTACCTAATGTCTTTTGTGGCTCAACACATCTAGCTTCTACCAGCAGCCTTTCGCAAATCGTCACGTCGTTTATTTTTATGTAGTGCCACAGGTAGGTAGGTAGTACCAATACAAAACAAATGAACTAGGTAGGTACCTTCTACTAGTTGATGAGAGATGGCACTTTGCTTCTTGGGGTGACCCGAGTGACCTCAAGTGTGAATCCATAGTCTGCTCCGTCATGTATCGTGTCGTTAATGTGAACCCATAGTCTGCTCCGTCATGTATCGTGTCGTTAATGTTTGTAGATTTTAACTCTTAGATTTTCTGAAAGCCTAGTAATTATACTTGCAAAGAAACGCGCGCCTGCTCGGTATTGCGTGTTTCTTGGACAATACAGTGTCCAAGCACATTCCAAGGCCATAAACCCTACATTACCTACATTTTAACAAAAAATCCTGATTGTCTCTGTTTTCGAAAACTAACCGTAAGCACCGTAAGTAGGTAATAAAACATGTAGACAAATCGCCAAAATGACTATTATTTCAGTAACAACACGCAGTACAGATTATTTTGTTCCTCAATCTTGCATGACAATACCATCCCATCACTACCCTGCTGCGGGCTAGACAAACTCCGCGTGTCGGCCTCGGCGCGGTTACACGACTCTTTTGCCACAATTTCTACCAGGCGTCAAGAACCACGTAGAAGGTGTGCGATCTCACTAAACGTCATCTCATGCGATTTGTACCCGTTCCAGTGAGGTAGAACGAGACCTACATATTGTACACAGCTGCTGCGCTAAGTTATGATTATGAACGCAAATGATAAGTGAAAGTTACTTGTTGCAACATAATCAAAATAATTTAAAATTGGACCCAACTTAAAATAAAGAAAGAAAAATAATTTATCTTCCTACTTCTTCTTCTTCTTCTTCTTCTTCGTATGAGCTAGTGACCAACTCTGGTGTCGGAATTTTTAGGCCGCCCGAAGGCCTCCGACATGGCTTAACGACTGAAAAGCCGGGACCAACATCTTCCTACTTATAATTTGTTTAATCGAATTTAGCTACAATAAAATAATTATTTGAAAGTTTCCAAAAGTGACATCTGACGGTTATAGGATAAAACTAATTAAAAAACTACACGTCCTTCTTTTTGTGTGATTAGGCTATTCACCGCTAGATGATGTAGCAAATGTGATGTGTATTATTAATTTTATGAAAACAAGTAGTCAGTCTCGTTGACCAACAAACAAATGTACTTAAAGTTTATTAAAATTAGGTTAAATTCTTTGTTAAGTTAGGTATAAAGCCATTTGCACAACAGTCCCCTGCGGTAGCTTCCTACTTTGATAGGATATTACTAATTATACTATTCAGCACTAGATGGCGTAACGTGTCTTGTATATAACAAAAGTAGAGTTAGTCTTTTGTTTATAATTGTCGAATTAATAAATTAAAAATAAACATTATTAATAAGTTATCACCGTTAGTTGTCCCTTGGTTTGGTATCGATGGCCATTTGCACCAGCAGACCCCTGATAAGAAATCTGATGCAAACGGTTTTCCCATTCAATTTCCTTCATTTTCAAGCACGTACCTACTCTAGCATGGATGGAACCGATTATCTTCGCATTGTGGTTCGAAGAACCTATGCAGACGAAGTCGGTAAGCTTTAGCTAAGAAGCTTTTTATAGGCAGGTCGATACCTAGGTACTATATGTATTTTTGTTATAAAAAACCACAATTTTATTCCATCACCAGCATCTTAGCTAGCCTGACTGTAAGTACTGGTAATACTGGTAGTGTAAGTCATTTATCACAGCATACGGTTTTTTTTATTTACTATGGGCCAGCTCTTGACCTCGAGGCTTGCGTGGGCAAGGATGAGGTCGAATACTAATAATAATCAAAGTCTACATTTTAATTATGTTGGCACATATGAGGTTATGGAGGACAATCGATTTTCAAATGTGTCCGGAATCTCTGTTGATTCCAGAGACAATAGAAAATCTATTGTTTCGTTCAAATCTGTATTAGAGTACAGAGCATTACAAGAAATTATGAATTTATGTGATACCCGGCTGATCTCCTCCTCACCTCCGTATAGATGTCGTAGCCAGATCTTAGAATAGAACACTTCATGATATAGCCAACCATTTAAAATCTTACTTGAGTATACCTTTATAAACTTCAAACTTTTTATTCAATAGAACCTTAAGGAACATTCTCTATCGTCCAGTTTTTAATTTACACCTATTCGTCCAAATTGAAAAGAATAAGCTAGAAACTCTCATGGATTATATTTGTAACGTGTTTGTTACAATATATATATTTTGAATTTATACGATATCCCGAATCCCCCATTCGTAATCAGGACTTTAACTGTCACCTCAACTAACTTAACTAAGAAACTAACTTAACTGAGAACCTCAGTGAATCATGAAGACTAGGACAAAGTTTAAACAAAATCAGCTGGTTTAGGAGTGCTTCACAAGCTTTCTTCACAAGCCAGTTCTTGATAACTACGAAATTCGAAAAATCTTTGAACAATTATTGTTGAGCTTCAGGAGTACAATTATCCCTTTCCAGGAAAAGATAATCGCTCAGCGAGCTATGTTTGGCGTGACTCTGAATGATAGAATCTGTAACGAGATTATCCGACATAGAACTAAAGTTGTCGACAAAGCTGTGGCAGTGGGCTGGCTATATCTGCCAAAGAACCGATAACCGTTGGGGTGAACGAGTTCTTGAGTGAAGACCGCGGCTCGCCAAACGTAGTGTAGGACGGCCCCTGGCCAGGTGGAGTGACGATTTGCGAAAGGCTGCTGGTAGAAGCTGGATGCGTCGAGCTCAGAACAGGGTGCAATGGCGCTCATTAGGGAATGCCTATGTCCAGCAGTGGACTGATATAGCCTGATAATGATGATGGTTTAAGAAACAAATTCATACTCACTGTTTTGATATAACCTACAGATTTATAAAGTTTATCATTGTTTCATAGCAAGCAGCACTCAATCATACGCCTGAGTCGTTTCATTCAGCTCATTTGCACAGACGAGTCGCGCGGAAAATTATTTCTTTTCATATCCCCATTTTTCACGTCTTAGTTAAAGTTTGAATCAAGGAAACGTTGCGTCTGTTTGTTTTCTTCGATGTTTCTTCTGAATATTTTTTTGTTTTGTTTTTACTTTGTATTTTGTTGTTGGATGTCTAAATGTATACTTTTCAGGTGCACATATAAATAAACATCCAATTAAATCCTTTGATTTGAAACTACTTACTGACAAATAATTAAATATAATTTGCAAAAATAATACTGATCTTTATTTTTCAGTTATGTAAGATGACCTAATGATTTCCTAAATCACATAACAGTTAAATAAATTCAACTCAACTTCAACATTCATTCAGTTTAAAATTAACATTTATGTTTTTATTCTTACCCGACTTTAAAAATCTATGTAAAAATAAAATAATATTACCAACATTATGATTTTTATCTCTTTCAGGATTAAGCTGGCCTTAGTACATCGCATTTAAGTAATTTTCATCGCATTTAAATTATTTCTGTGTTAATTGTCTACAATAAAAAAATTAAGTTTATATTATCGTTATTAAAAAGTTTGTGTTTTTTCCTTTCCAGTACGTAATTTTTATGCATTTGGGTTTTTTATGTAAAAACCTAAACTGTCGGAAAAATATAACATATTTTTTATAGCAAAATGAAACCACCACTTCAATCAAGACATTAAACTTTTAATAAGAAAAGTACCAAGGTGACAGAAGCATAGAGGAGGTATGGTAATGCCTCCCTGCGGCACTTGCTTTCACGGTCCACTGAGCTGATCATAATAAAAACTCGCGCCGTCGCCTTCGAAGTTTGACCATAAATTTGCTGGTCGCATACCACTCGGCTTAGGGTATCCAGACCCCACGATCTGCTTTTAATATAATAATAAATAATGTATAATATGCAGTGCTTATCAAAAGAGTGTAGTAGCGTTACCACTTGAGACAAATAAAATTTTCTTATAATAAAAAACTCATTGCCTTCTTTTTCATCACCATCCACCTCCTGCTTCGTAAAAGCTAGTAGCGAACTCTGGTGGTGGAGATTTTAGGCCAACCGAAGACCATAACACTCTTATTTGTTTAGAGCTAACCAATAAAAACATTTTTTTGTTTCTGGGGAAAACTAACCGATGAAATCGAGTAGAAAACACAAAAATAATAGGGTTTTGAACTTTCGACTATATGATTATATGAGCTGTCTATAAATAAGATGAGCTTACGATCTTTCAATATCCATATATTACTACACTTTTTGCAGTAATTTTCTATTTTTTGATACTTACCCACACTACTTTTCGCAAAGTTTTTTGCGCTTTGTTTTCCCCAGAGGGTGAAGACCATTATAAAGGTTGGGGCGATATTTTATGCGATTTTAAGTGTGTAACTGCTATAATGTCCGTTTTATTGTAGGTGAGGTGAATTATGAAGGCAGAGGTCGCTGATGTTTGATCTGTGCGTTTTTCACAATTATCCTGGTTGAAGATTAAAATAGAGTACAATTTTGTAGTGAGCTTTTTTATTGCAGCCACCCTAAAATTAAACGGAACACCGATTACCCACATGCATAGGATTGGCACAAGTCGCCAATCTCGCCAGCCAGTGTCGTGAGTTTAAGGACCTATGAGTAATTCAAGTGTACCATAACACCCAGACTAGATACGAATAGATTCCTAGCTGCAAATCATGCTGTAGGTAACATTTGCTGGGAATCGCACCCACAAAAATTGCGTCAATTGTACTAAATCTTACTACATAAATTTCTATTTCATCGCATTAGTTAATTTCAAAAATAACAATCTAAGGATCTTATTCCAGTAGTTATAACTTATAACACATGTATTTATGTACATAGCTTAAATTTCATATCTTTGAAAAAATTATGAAATACTTAACTCTTTCTATTTTAAAATTAACAAACAGATACTGACCGTTGAAAAATCAGGTTTTAGTTTAGAATTTTCTTAGGTAACTTAGTTTTCGAAACTCTGCGATCAAAATCATCTCTATCAAAGAATAAGTTATAAAATATGCCCTCTATTGAGGTCTTAGCCGTCTCTGGCACAAGTGGTTCGCATTCGAAGGGTTAACTTTGAAGTATCATTGCCATTAATAAATGGTCAAGTACAACCCTACCCTCCCCAAATTAAGACTGATCTCTGTAACTGAATTATTAAATTGACGTCATTTATTAAAGGAAATGCTGTGAAATTATGGAATTGTAAATTTATTTGGGTACCTTTTTCTGTAGTAAATGGTAGGATGTAGAGATATTTTTCTCATTCGCTAATAATCATTTACTCTTGTAAGAAAAATATCTACTAAATATCATACTAATAGAAATAATAATAAGAATTAGGTAATGATATTTTAATTAGTACGATATTTTCTCTTGATCTTTAATAAGTTTTCTATGCGAAAGCAGACAGGCTTTTTTAATTTTGGTGTGTATTTTTACCCGACTGTGCCAGAAGGAGGGTAATATAATTATGTAGGTATGTTTCAGAACAATAAAATAGAATAGAATAGAAAAGGTTTTTATTTTCAACAACAGAAAACGGTCTTAAATATATAGAAAAGAGATAGTGACGTATCAAACAATACTGAAGTTGCAAAAAGGCCCATAACTCCGCGCGTAATGCTGGTTGTAGCAACCAGCGCTGATTTTCCGTTATGGCCGTTTTACTAAATCACCATGCGGAGCGGTCGTTTACTCATAACTACTAGGTAATGGTAACTAAAAAATAACTAAAGATAAATGACCTTGATTTTTTATTTTATTTAAAGTGTTGGCCCATACTTTAGGGTATTTATGCGAAAATCGCGATCGTATCGAATTTTTTTGGATGAAATTTTTTTGAATGGAAAAGTATAAGTAAATTATTTAATCCATTTAAAATGTGATGAACTTAGATACTTGACATTTTGAAAACAGTTTATAAGACAATTCCATTAATTATCAAATTTAATATTTTTTTCCTTCAACCTGACTAATAAAGTCCAGCATTGCTTAAACAAAATTTAAGTAGTATTAATTATCTCTGCGCTATTTAATAAAAATCTTAAACTTGGAGTCGAAAAAATTTGAGTGGAGACAGTTGTTCTAATCCGTGATTGGGGAGGGTGGGCCAGCGTGGAACGCAAAAATTAAAATCATAAGAAAATAATTAAACTTCGTAGGGGATTTATTGGACACAGCTACGTGATTAATTGGTTTTTCTCTAATAAGTGTCAATTTTAGTCGTTCGCCAATTCATTGCAGAAATTTTATTAATTGGAAAATTTTAATGAATTATTCGTTAGGAGTTGGTAGTTCAGTGGTGTATGTTTTTGGGAAATTCTGAATAATGCTTATATTCTCGTTATGTTCCACATTTTGTTCTTTTGAAAATTATTAAGGGCTGATAAAGATAAGCAATTTGCAATGAGATTTCAGCAACTATAACTAAAACTAATAAAAAATTTGAACCTTTTTAAAAATCTGTTATGTAGTCAACGTAACATAGAAGTAAGTACATAATCCAAAATTTATGAAAATAAGCAGTTTATACTTAATGAGAATAGGCAAAATTTTTCAACAACTCCTTAAGGTTAAAAGGAATTACTTAGTGTAACGAAATTTAGCGGATATTAAAAAGTTTAACCCATCCACGTCCGGAACGAAGGTAATATTGACGGGGAGCAGATGGATACAAAGGGGCTTCAAAAGAATTCAAAACGGCGACAAAAAGGCGTAAAGAATCACGGGGAAGGGTGAAGTAACTTATGCGGCGAAGAAAGAGCCCAGGAATTAACAAAAATAAAAGGTGACGGCCAAGACTGTTTACGGGGTGGCGAGGGGGCCTTAATTAAAGGCTTTCGCGGACTTTTCGCGATGCAATTTGCTTAAAAGACAAGAATTATTTTTATTGAAGTCATCACTAATTTCGGTGAGGGAAAGGCCTTTTGTTTGGCCCAATAGCGGTTAATTGCGCGGGTTTTTAGGTACAGTCTAATAGGAATTTTGTGACCGCGATTCTAAATGATCGACTGTCGCACGACGATTATTTTAATTGCTATATTTTGAACTTTTACTTTTGTATTTCATTTGGAAGTTAAATGTTTTTGTACCTACAAAATTTGCGAAAGATTACGCAAATTTTTAAAGTCAGTGGACTTTTTACCTTTTATTCAAGTAAGACAAAAAGTTCACTGAATTTATGAACCTCAATATCGTAGATAAATAAAGGTTAGAAGTTAAAAAGAATAACTAATAAAATTTATCTTACCACAGAAAATGTAAATTTAAAAAACAAAGTCACAATCAAAACGAAATTTCCACAATTATTCACAAGGGAAAGAAAAAATAATGTAAATCAGTGGGATGTTTAAAAAAAGTTGTTTGTAAGACATCGGGCCACAAGGAATTTTTAATCTATTTCCTTTGTCGATTAATATTCAAGGCTCGGCCGGTCTGGTTCATCTCCTTGTCTATTATTGGACGGTCTGAGGCTTTGATTTCGAAGCTAATTACCTTCCTGGTTCCATTTGGACGTGTTCCGATGGAAATGGTAATGAGATCTTGAGCTGTAAAATATTTAATGCTGAAATCCTTGGAACAATATTGTTATAAGTTTTATATCCATAGTTTCTGTTTTAGTGAAAAAAAAAATATTTTTAGTCTAGTTTCTCTAATTAATGCGGACAGTTTTTTAACTTATGTGAAACAGTTTTTTGGATAAATTTTTCGTGTGCGGTGACCTCGAAGCAGACCACCTGCCCGATGGTCTGAGGGTATTTTGCAGACAGTTGGAGAACAGTAGATCTGGCTGGTACAAGATCACCAGGAGTGGCGTTAAAGAAAAGAAGCATTAACTCAACAGTGGGTGTTACTGGTTGAATAGATATATAGATATCATTGTGTGTTGTAGGGATCGGAATTTAAACTTTTTTCGCTACAGACCCATGAAACGAATTCAGAAATCATCATCATCAACAGCTTATAGAAGTTCACTGCTGAATTATGCTGTCTCAAGGATTTCCATTAGGTCTTTAGCCCTTTCAAGCCACTGATTATCTGAAATCTTGCCGATGTCTTCGGTCTATCTGGTGGAAAGACTCCCTACACTTCATCTTCCAGACCGGGGTTACCATTCAAAAACTTTAATTTTCCAGCACTTATTGGAGTTTTAAGAGCTATATGGCCTGCCCTTGCCCCTTCAGTTTGCCAATTCTGAGAGCTACGTCGGTTACCCTTTTCTTCTGGATTTGTTCATTGCGAATTCTATCAATTAGATCGAGAACGTTCAGAATTATAACCTATATGGAATTGTATTGTGTAGCTTGATAATAACTATTCAACAACAAACAACAACAACAGCCTATTCAGTCCACTGCTGGACATAGGCCTCCCCTATAAGAAGGGGGATTGCCCATAATCCCCACGCTGGGCATGCGGGTTGGAGATCGCAGGGTACAGCTTCTCGCACCGCCGACGCTGCTGCCCGTCGGCAGCCAGGGGATTTAGCTGTGCCGGTGTTAGGCTGCGCTATGCCGCAATCAGCCGGTCGCCAGAGCCTCGTTTGTTAGTTAGCACGGTGTACCACGTGCAGGTGAGGTTGGCTTGGGTTCCGGAGATGGGGGTTGGAACCCCTTACACCCCAATAACTATTCAAATGTATGTTAAACAAGAAACATCAATACCAATATTGGAATCTGTAAATCATAACAAACATAACAGAATCTTCCAATTTCCATAACCACGGCCCGATGATCCGAGGACCCTGGCAATTACACAAATACACTTTGCATTAACCAGAAATATTAGTTCAGGAGCTGGCCATGATATAGTGACCATAATAAATCAGAACATAAGATACCTCAGATGATAGAGCTCTCAACATGGAGCTCTAAAAAGTGACACGCTTTTATTTGAGGACCAAATTTTTTTTTGTTTTGTTTTTCTTATTAAAACTATGTTACCTAAACAGTTTGAATAAAACCTAACCAAATCAGCAAAAATAACAAGTCAATACGTATATATGGCACAGATTAACTCAAACAAGAATAAAATGGAAAGAGCTGGAGGAGGCCTTCGTGTCGCAAAGACACGCCGACGCCCAATAACCACAACTAATAATATACAAAACTAAATATATCTAACTGATAGTAATAATATTTATAATAGTAATAATACCTATAATAATGAATGGAATGTTAATGTCAATTTGGTATTAAATGAAATGTTAAATATATTTAATTGCATGCTAAACAATAATTAACTATGAAATACTCATTTATGTACATTGTGTGGGCAATAAAGGCTTAATAATAACGTATATATGATTTTAAGGGTTCTTCACGTCAAAAGAAAAAAAGAATCAATATATGATCACATTGTTGTCCGTCTGTCTGCCTGACTGTCATTACAGCTTTTTCCCAGGATTGCGTGGAGGGGAGGTATCAAGTAAAAATTAATATCAAATATTCAATTTCATTTTGAGCTGTGAAAAATATTAACTTTTAAGTCAAAATAATCAAAGGATACATCACATATTTTGACATTTTGCAAGGGAATTAAATACTATAGGTTACATCCCAGTGACCTTAAATCGATAAATTTAGCAAGAAGCAATGTCGAATAGAAAAACTTTAAATTTGTATTACATAACAAAAAAATACCTACAAGTTTGTCCGAATCGCACAAGGCTGATATTATTTAGCATTTTTATATTCTTGAATTTTTTTACTCGTACTGGTAATCTACTGAGATTTTATTTGGAAACGCAGTAGAAGAACGAGGTTTAATTTTTCTGAATTGTGTATATTTTTTAAAGACACAATAAACTTATCACTGTTTCCCTAACTACATTTCCTTAATATATTCAATATACGGCCAATGATAATTCTGGGTAGAATCCATTATGGTGTTTACTTGACCTGTGCTTAGTGCTTACTAAGACAACAGGGGTGACCGTCGGAGCACTTCTGAGTTCCTTGGGGATTTGGTAATGGTATATATTGAGGTGGTTCTTGCCAGAGTGGATGCATTGAAAATAAATAAAATTAATGAATGGTCAACTTTTATTACTCAGTGTCATTACAGGTCCAAAGTAAGCAAAGCTTTTTTTGTGGAAGTGTAGTGGCTACTATTACTTTTTTGTAATTATAAATACTTATTTGTACGTCAAAAATAAACTAAATAAATAATGCTGAGTCATCATCATCACTCAACATAATCTAGCCCCAAACAAAGAGGAGACTTGTATTATGGCAACCATATTGACTGATATACAACGTACAAACCTTTATTGCAAATACCTACTCAGACTTTGTAAGTTTGAACCGAGACAAATATAGTGAATAGTTTAGTCACAACTATCCACCTGGATAGTCTAACTTTATCTTAAATTTATAAATAAGGCTCAAAAAACGCAAAGACCAAACTTAGTAAAAACGAATACGAATACATCTTCCCTACTTTTTCCCCATTATGAATATCTTCAGATATTGCTCAGTACGCAAATCTATTGAAGATACCCTAAAGGGGGTAGTCAGAGGCAAGTCAAAACAACATTATTGCGCACATAAATTTTTCCAAACGAAAAACCCATTGGTGCACGGCTGGGATTCGAACCCACGACCTCCAGATCTTAAGTCGGGGTACATCCCAATAGGCCACCACGGCATTTTTTAAATAAAGAAAATGTTTTAAGAAAACACTTCACTATCTCCAATATTGGTGATGTTTGTGAGTTGCGGTGCGAAAGTCACGTGATTTGAATATCAAATTCAAACTGATTCACCTTTCTGTTCCACTGTTTATCTTCTTTTATTTTTGTTATCGAATGTACCGAACGTTCTTTTTATTTTGTTATCGACAGTACCGAATGTTCTTTTGTTTTGTTCCCGAACGTTTGTTTATGGATATGAGGATGAAGATTTTGGCGAGTTTACCTAAAATATACCATAGCACCACCACTAACTTGTGTTGTTTCATCGCATATTGCTTTAAACCAATGTCTAGGGAAATATACGATGAATGAACACAATACAGTAGTAGTAAAGTTCTATGTGGGGGCTCGTCCGGGGAAGTACTACCATAGACATAGACATAGACATATCATTTATTCAGTAAACGTAGGTTACATAGTTTGGTGCTTTAAAGCCTAAGTTAGGTTTAACTAAGCACTAAGTTCTCACCTATTTAACATAAACCGATTAAACTGTAGTTAACACAATTAAACCTGCACTAATATAGATACTTAGGCTAGTCAGAAACCGAGATGGTTTCTAACTAGCCCAAATATCAATATAATACGAAATGTAATTTTAGCTAGATTCATATCATACATTAGGTAGATTTATTTAGCGCGAAGCTAGCCGGTTATCACCATCACCACCACCATTCCTATTTCTTGCTGTGAAGCACCTGTGCTGTATTTCAGTTTACATTACACACACAAGAGGCTTATCATCTTCATGCCTCAAGTTAATGGACGCAGGGCGTTGCATCGTAGAGTACGTTTTTTGTACATCGTACATCTCTACGATACAATGCTTTGTGATAGGTAATGGACTTAAAATCAGGCGGACCATTTGCTTGTTCCATCTTCAAATACCATAAAAAAAACAGATAGCATGAGCCAACTTAGCCCAGCTTGAGTAGTTTCTACACAAAAAACACGCCATAAGCTTAATGCTAGCAATTTATGATGAAACAATACATTATCAGATAGCATTAGCAAGCTTATCCCAGCTTGAGTTCCTAGTTTTAAAACTACATGAAATGAGCATATTGCCCTGGATCAATGTCGAGGACTAATACGATGAAACAACGCAATAACAGATAGCTCAAGCCAGCTTAACCCAGCTTCAGTAGTTTCAAAACTACACACAATAAGCATATTGCTCTAGCTAGACCAATGTCTAGGGCAATATACGATGAAATAATATAATATCAGATAGCTTGAACCACCTTAACCCAGCTTGAGTACTTAGTTTCAAAACTACGCGCCTTAAACTTAAACAAAAAATATTCACCAATTTATAGTCACACCGAGCATATTTCAAGTCTAAAATCCGGGATAATCTATACATATCGCCCTTGACACTTTCGCCCACGAAAATTCCAAAGTGACAATATCCTATACTGAATCTCTAGAGTGAAAAATGTATGGGTACCCTACATAAAGCTGTAATGTATGGCGCGCGTGGGGAGTTATTAAAATTATAAACAAATAAAATTATTCTGTATGCACCCTTATGGTATCCGTGGTGTGAATTTATGTTTTGTATTATTGTACAGTTTTGTTTTTATTAGTAATAGAATATTCTCATGCGCTAAAAGTAATTTATAGTCTTGAAATACTTTGCAATGATTTTTGTGTAACATTGGTAGTTATATTTAACCAAATATCATCATCATCATCACCAGAGGCGGTTTTGATCCATTGGTCGCCCGCATATGAAAGATTGCCGCCCTAGCCTCGCTGTAAAGCACGAATAAAATACCAACCCCCCGAGCACAGGTAAAACATACCAACAAAATATTTTTTTCGAAATGCAAAATAAAAAATCATAGGCCGTTTAAAAACTAAAATTTTTATAAATTCCAAAAATTTCAACTCAGGCGGGATTTGAAATTATATATATATAAAAATCTTGGATTTTCCCTGAAGTGTGGGCTAGCACTTTATAAACACAAAATCGTTTAAAAATTGCTTAAGATAACGCAAAAAGAAAAGGCAATTTCCGTATCCCAGATCACATGTCGACGTTTTTCATATATCGATATGGGCTGTTCCCTTTATTTTATATTAAAGCGATAAACATGTCGATTGGTAGAATCGCGCTTGGCCGCCCACCCCTCGCGTCTTGGGAGCTACTCTGAAACACAAAAAACAAGGAACTTGCGACTGTAATACGAATGATTTAAAAAAAAATACATTTAAAGCGATCACGTTTTTTGCACACTAGCTTCCACTCACGGCTTCGCTCGCAGGGTACTTAAATTAAATAAATAAATAAATAATGCTGGACGTACCACACAGCATCATGTAGCCCCAAACTAAGCAGAGCTTGTGTTATGGGAACCACATGATTGATATTCTACATAATATACTTTTTTTGTAAATACATACATATCATACATAGAAAAAACCCAGACCCGAGACAAATATCTGCAGAACATACAAACATTTGTCCCGCAGCGGGAATCGAACCCACAACCTTCTGCGTCGCAGGCGGGCTTTCACCCACTGCGCCACAGAGGTCGTCAAACAAGACATTTACAAGTAGAACTAAATTGTAGTGTGTAATTATTACAGGTCTAGGTAGAACTACACGTCATTCTCATTCAGTTCAGTAGTGTTGGCACGTAAGAGGGACAAAGATTTAAAATTTCATATGTTCACATTTCACAAACTTACAAGGCCTATATACTTAATATTAGTATTTTCATTTATGCATCATAGATCTACATATTTAGTAGCGTTTGCTTAAAATTCGTACCTACTAAACCTTTAGTAAATAGTATATTTTGAAAGACTGAAACTGTAACCAGCTAGATTTTTTCCAGGCAGACTAATAGCGTTCTAATTTATCGAACCTATGTTACTCGTGAATTTTTAAAGAAAAAACATTAGTTTCACAGTACACTCCACCATCTGCGAGTCTAACCTCGCTTCAAATATGCAAGTCATGAGAAAACGCTTATCACGGCTTAGATAGCATCCCGAAGATAGATAGAGGGATGAATTACGGTGCCGTGTAACATATTGACGTGTACTACGTGTGCTTGATTACATTTGAATTGTGCATGACTTTCCAATGAAAACATTCAAGATGAATCATTTAGGACCAATGTCGGATAATAGGCTTTTACAATTAATCTAGAAGATATCGGACAACATTATGTAGATTTTTCTTAATTTTACAATTCATATTAGGTTGCATGATAGTAGAATAAAACATTTTTGAGAATAACTTATAGAACTGTGATTTATTTTAATACCCATGTTCGTAAATAAATAAAAATTATGCAATAGAAACAGTTTTAAAAGCGTCAATACCCACTGGATTGTAAAATACCATAATAGGCTAAGAGTGTGTTGCACTAATTTCCATAATAATATAATGTATGTATAAATAATATAATAATTTATGTAATAATTTCTAAAATAATAGGTATTTATCCTTTGATCCTATATTTTATGTACCTATATGAAGTTTGTGTGTGTATGTTTATTGCCACTCAATTCCGTAATGGCTCAACAAATTCTTCAGAAACTTGCAAATAGATTGTGACCTTGATTAACACAAAGGCTACTTTTTATCTGTGAACCACGTGAGCGAAGCCGCGAGCGCAAGCTAGTAGCTTAATATTTAATTTTTCTTCTTCTTTGTATGAGCTAGCTATAGCCAACTCTGGTGTCAGTTTTTAGACCGCCCGAACGACTTCCATCGCTTAACGGCAGAAAAAGCAGGGATCAAAATCTTAAAGAGCCTTCCGAAGCACGGGAGTGCTCTGTGCTGTGCTAATCTAAATGCCACTGAACAGTCACCCATTCAAGTAGTGACCGGGCGGAGTAAAAGCGCTTAATCTAGGATCACAGTTAAACTTTTCCCACTAATCTACTTTTTTTACAAAGTGTCAATACTGGATTGTAAAATGCCCAAGGCTAAGAGCGTGTACCTGCTAATTATTTTCATAAAATTGACCCTGTATTTGGTGTAACTATTATACTTTTAGGTCTTTTTGCATCTAGGTATTGTAGATTATTTATCTTTCACTCACGTAACCCGGACGCTGTAGTGCCTGAGACAGGGTTAGATGGCACTAAGCCTAAGGCTTGCCCTGCACCTATACAATCCTCTTAGCGTAGTCGACTAATGTACGATTAACACTTACCGGCGCGCGTCGGAGCGCATTTTAAAACATGCTAGAGGAAATGGAAACATCCACAAAGCAGTTAGGTTCCTTGTTTGAATGCTATATAAGCAGCTTTGACGTCGACCGGCTGCGCTCGAACTCCGCGACCTACTCGCGTACGCGGCCGGCTGCTCTCGGCTGCTCGCGGATGCTTGCGGCTACTGTTTCAGCCAAAGAGGTTGGATTTTTTTTTTTTTTTACTACATGTATGGTTTCGGCTCGATGCGTCCGTGTCTCCAGTCAGATTTTAGCCGTCAGGTGGCACCGGTCAGGTGGATGCGGCGCGGCAAGGATGAATCGTACATTATTCACCGAAAATACATGTGGAGCTGACGAGTGAGTAACCTGGCAGTTTGCTTTGACGGCCTCTGTGGCGCAGTGGGTAAAGGCTCGCTTGAGACGCAGAAGGTTGCGGGTTTGTTTCCTGCTGTGAGACAAATGTTTGTATTCTGCAAATATTTGTCTCTGGTCTGGATGTTTGCTATGTATATTAAGTAAGTATTAAAAAGTATAGTAGTAAATCAGTCATGTGATTCCCATGTAATCGACCTAATAATAATTATTTTAGTATTTAAGTTTAAAAATAAATAATAAAATAAGTAATGCGGGACGTAGTCACACAGCATCATCATGTAGCCCCAAACTAAGCAGAGACTGACTAACTGAGCAGTTTTATTGTTCTGTTTCTTTCCTAAATAAATAAATAAGTATTACAAGCTCTGCTTGTACTATTTATTTATACATATTAAATTGCAATGTGCGTCTAGCACATCATTTTTAACGTCTAACTCCCTCTCAAACAGAAAAAGTAACACTTTTCAAGCCCCTTCACCACTAATGCAGTTCCTCCACCATAAATTAAGTCTTGACCACCATCCCTTAGGGTTCGCACGTCAAGGGTATCAGTGGCACTTCGACAATGGCATTAAAAATGAGCTCAGGCCACTGTCAGCCCTGATGAATCGCTTCAGTGCACAGAATGGATTGAGTAGCGGTTATTTGCACAATTTTGTTATCTATCAATCAGTTTTGGATATTTCTCCGTTTCAATCTTGAATCCTTGATAAACCTGCAGCAAAAAATGAATAACGGAATTAGAATTTTAGAAAATTCGATTCAAGAAGTTTTCACTTTTACCGTATCTTTTTTTTCAACTGTACCTTTGGCCATGTACTAACATGAATTCAAGAAAACATCAAGTATCCTTACAACTAGGAATTGCTTGAGTTGCAAGAAATTAGCTGAAAACTTTTTGATAGAGTATTCTGGGAATTTTATAATTGCTATAAAACATTTATTTTTACTGTACTGAATGTATAATGTATAAAAATTTTAATAGTCTCACTTGGAGAATCTTCAATTTCGCAGGCCTACCTGAGATTATTCGAAGCAAAAGCATTACTCTAAAAGCCCGTTACTTCTTGCCTTCTTGGTTAAATAATGTTTCATTTACAAATAGGAGTTTAAAATTAAACTTCTCCAAGATCTCCCGTGTTTTTATTGTTAGTGTTGTTCATTGCACGATCTCGTTAGGAGTTCACGTGTTCAATTGTCGTGACAAATCGTACTCATAAACTCGTGTGAGCTCTTCCTTATTATGCACTCCTAGTACTTATGCTCGAAACTTTTCGAGCAATTAAGTGGCGGGTGACAATTTCGGGAACAAGATGGGTTCCTTCACACGGAGTTTCTTGTAGAGCCCTTCGAAAAACTTTATGTTGGTATTTTTAAAGTAAAAGTAAGAAAGTTTGAATAGGTACTTTTCTGGGAAAATAACTAGCGTGGAATAGGAGCAGCAAGAATACTCTTTTTACTTGCTAGTTTTTGTGGCTTTTCATAAAAAGCAGATTAAAAAGAAAATTTCCCTCAACTCTACCCTAAAAATGTTTCTGCCCTCTACCACAGCAATTAAAACCAAACCTCCTCGTCGCCGACTCAAAATAAACAGACCAACCGAGTGTTTTCCTTTAATTAGCATATCACTGTTGTCTTGTACGCTCCGTTGTTCTTCATTTCCATATGTAAAAATGATTCGAATCCCGGTCGTACAATATTGCGTATTCTGAGAGGAGTAGAGTATAGCAATGTGTCGCAAGAAACGCGAACGCTCCCTCGAAAATTATGCTGTACGCATTAATTTGCCATATTAATTTGGCCGTAAAACTCTGGCTGCGACATGGAATTCTGCAAGTTTCTCGTCCCAAGCGGCCGCTTGTTCACACAATTGGTTGTTGAACACGGGGCCTTTATGGGCCTACAGCTATTGAAATACCTATGCCCCTTTACAGGGGGCTTCGTATGTGCAATTGCTAATATCAGAGTTGTAAAACCCTTTCGCACAGTACATTGTTCTTGTATTGTTTAATTAACGTCAATTTTAGATTTACGTGTGCTTTCTTGGAATTGTGTTTGCAATTGTATTTATATTGGAACAACAGAGTTCATGATTTTGAAAAAATAAAACTGTTTTATCATAAACGAGATCAAAGTTCTTGAAACTTGGATCTCGTGCTTCAAGAAACAAAAATAATTTGGCATTATTGGCATTCGTAAATCTGTTTACTTATCTGCCAAATGAAAACCAATTTTGTGTTGTGGTTTCAGTTTAGATTTGCATTCATGAAACTTTTATTTATTCAGGCCTCAATAATATCAATGCCGCTTAAATTAAGCTATATTTGATAACAAATATAGCATATGAACATGGCCGTCGATAGCAAACAATTAGAGGCATGTTAGGGGAGCGCCGATTAAGTTATAACCTGATATATGCGGGCTAAGGGTAACCTGAGTCAGGGAGATTAAGATTCATCGGGACTCGGAAGGCCTTTACATGGAACAAGCATTGTTCTGTCTCAGAACTGTATGCTTATACTGAATCAGTAAGTACGTACCACATCAAGATAGAGTTCTTTATAATTATCTCGATGACGTACGAGTACAGACGTAGATCAACAGATCAACTCTAGGGTTCATTTTTGTGTATCGAGTAACATCAGTGATGAAGGAAATTTAAAATAGAATGGCGAGAAAAATAATTGAAAACGAATACATATCTTTATTAATTTTTTATTGGTATTTAATATATGTACCTACAATTAGGTTATTAATTCCTCAACAGTCTATTCAGTCATCAGGTCTCCCCTATAAGAAGGGGGTTATGCCCATAATACCCATGCTGAGCATGCGGGTTGGGGATAGCAGAGCACAGTTTCTCGCACCGCCGACGCTGCTGCCCATCGGTGGCCAGGGGATTTAGCAGAGCCAGTGTTAGGCTGCGCTATGCCGCAAGGGATTGAGGCAAAGCGCATCCTAACACTGGCACAGCTAAATTATTTCATGCTACATTAATTCCTCAAATCGCAAAAAAAGTTACAATCGCTAGTTGAATAATATTTTTCTGTAAACGAGTTTAAAAAGCTATAAATAAATAATGCTGCAAACTATCACACAACATCATCTAGCCCCAAATTAAGCAAAGCTTGTAATAAGGGAATCACATAATGACTGATATAGGTACTACATATATAAGTATGTAGGTACATTTAAAAAATATATATACTTATTACTTATATATAGAAAACCTAGACCCGACACAAATATTTGCATATCATAAAAACAATGTGTCGCAGCGAGAATCAAACCGGCTACCGTCTCGTCTCAGCGTATCATCTTCTTCGTCTCAGGCGGGCCTTCACTCTCTGCGCCACAGAGGTCATCTATAGTAAAGTATTTGGTGAGTTTTATTACTGGTTCATCATCAGTGCCAAGTGCCTACACAGAAACAAACATTGTATTGCGGGTGTCTTGGCGATGTTTGCCGAAGGTAGCGAATGTTAATTTAGTATTCACCCTTGCGAGCCAATATTAATATTTTGAAGGAGACGGCTTTGCAAGAAAAACATTCATTTAGTAAGTACCGTCTGTTTGGTTTCTTGATTGTTTTGCTTTTTGGTAGTATTGTTTTAAGCTATATGCGTATTAGCACAATGTGTTAGTGTAAGTTTAAGTTTTATAACTGACCACACACTGACAGTATGGACCGACATCTGACCGTAACCTTGTCTTACGCAAAGAGTTTGCATAAAAACTTTTTTGCTAAATTTATGGTCTTACGAGTAGTTCAGACCAAGGAGATTTTATATGGGAGTGCTTGCCGTATGCAAAAGTCTGCTTAATTTTTTAAAAGAGAGTAATTTTCCGACCGTTTTGGGAGAATACATTAGGCACAATTCTTGTTCAAAGGCCGGATTCCTTTGTACGTTAGTATTAGTAATTCCATGGTTCAGACAGTGCGTGCCATTCTCACTATTGCCAAAGAACTTAATGAATTAAAACAAAACAACCAGTCTAACAAACAGCCTTGACCCCACACTAGAATTTTATCAAGGGCACGCTTTTATAGTTTAGTTAGTTGATCTACAGATAGTTACTCTGGGTCTAGAATGAGCTATAGATAGATTGATAACTTGTTATTCTACACTCAAAAAGTTAGAAATGATTTTAAACATTTCAAATTTATTTAGTACACTCAAAATCACATAAAAAGTTTCAAATTATTTTAAACATTTGTAATATTTTTAGTGTAGATTAAAGAGTTATTAATCTATTTATTTAATTCTAGACCCAAAATAACTATCTGTAGATCATGCTGCGTCTCAGCCCGCTACTGTATCAACAAGGTTGTCAAAACCATACATTCAGAATTCGAAAACATGTGAACACAATACCCATTGCCAGATCAGCAAGTGCAAGTAACAAATAAACGTTTTCTTAGCCTCGTTTCCCTTATGAAAAGCTTCATGGCTACACGGTGCCATACGAACTAATCTGCGGTAACTAGCAAAGGGAGGTTCTTAATGCTCCCGAAACGCCTTCGGCCCATCACACCGCTTGACCGCCGGAATGGCCGCACTATTAAAGTGCTAAGAGGGACATTAGAAACCCCAAGGGCCTTGTCATCCGAATAATTTAAGGGCATAATTGTGTTTCGTGGGAATCGTGATGATGACAACTTTATCTTTATGAATGGATAGAGCAAGGAAAATAAAAAAAAACACCAAAGCTTAGGCTTAGGCTTTCCACCAAGCTGTAACAAACCAAACCAAATAACAAAGAATATTAAACTCTGGAAATAGCTATCACACACTTAGGTTTTCGCATCTATTCTAGATAATTTATACAACGTAAAGTGGTAACAGTCTCACTAACTGGGACGCTGTTGTGCGTGGGACGTGGTTAGATGGAGTAGCCTTGCCCAGCACCTATACCATCCTCTCAGCCTAGTCGGCCTTACTCACAGGAAAAACATGGTCAATAATAATTTTTAAGATACGAAAATTACATTAGAACAAGAGTGGTTTAATTCTTATGTTATACACCCTTTGCAGTACGATAGTTCGTTGCCTCATTTTTCATTGGACAACATTGCCAAATACAACCTAGCTCTCAAATAATAACGCAGATCAACAAAATACTGATGGGTAGTATATATACCACTCGTATAGCAAAGGTAGTAACAAAAGCGTAAAATCTTTAAAAAGCTAATAATTCACAGACTGGGGCCCTCGATAAGCAAGTTAATCCCGAAGACAAATAGAGCACGATCATTGTGACCAGTGTCCAGTTTGGGGCGGTGAGTGATGCGTTTCTTTTGTCTCGCACCACCCGGCCTGGAGACAATGTTAGGACGACTCAGCAATGGAGAATATTGAATTTGGGAATGCAAAACTCTTAGATAGTTCTGCCTAGTAACGTAAAAGCTTAACGTGCTTTTATTTTATTTTATTTTATTCTCAAGGTAAACTTACAGCTAGGTACATGAGTAAATAAGTGAATAGGTTTTGACAGCCAATTAAAAATATTCACACATTTTTTTTAAATTATAGTACTAAAAATAAATAATGCCAATTTTCATTACATATTGACTATCATTTTCTTTTTCGTGAAGTAAGAACACATCACCTGTTTGAAAATGTCACATTAGGCCATGCAACCTTCACGAAAAGTAAGTCATTAAGTGGCAATTGAGATAATGTGAGTTAAATTTGTTTTGGAACCTCTTTGTTTAAAGATTAGATTGAAGACCACAACAAAAAAAGTACTTGTTCAAAATTCCAACTAGCCTTCTTGTAGTCGAATAAGTTCCGAAGGCAGAATAAATTTTGTCTTAGACACCCATCGAGATATTTATCTAGAGTCGAAAACGTGGAAATAAGTGTGTTCTCCAAACCTTACGCACACTGACAATTACGCGGTCTTTAAACACTTCAAGCGACATAAGGTCTAAATTAGTGCATATTTGGCATTTTGAAGTTTATTTATGTCAAACACTCATGGTCGATTTTTGTTAGATTTCACTTGAAGACTTGTCATTCTAAAATGTCTTATATAATTAATCTCTATGAAGACACCACACTTAACTAAAATAACTAAATAAATTAAATAAACGCTTTTGCGTTGCTTTTTATTTTTTTATTTTATCACAATAAGTGTGAAAAGTACCAACCACCCTATGTTGATAATCTATGTATTATTAAAAACTCAAAAAGAACATGATGATAAGAGGATCAGTTGTTTTTCAGTATTTTAAAAATTTATTGATAATGCGCTTTGAATTTCATTATCTTAATTCTACAGGAAGAACAATTTCAAATTGGTCAGCTCTACAGACTCAAAACTCTGTTTCCTCAAACCAAGAGAGAAACGTCTGAATTCAGAATGTCCAGCACATTAAGCACAGACCGCAAGGCGGGGGTCGGTTTGTCAATCGGGGTGCCTTTATTTAAAATCATCGCCCATTGTGCCTAAGAAATTGCAGCCCTATAAATCTTCTAATCAGTAGACCGCCTTTATCTGAGTTTAGAATAACGTTTTCAAGATTATAATTTTTGGATGGTCAGCGTATTTTCCTTCTACAAACATAATTACTCGTAGGCATTATTCCGAAATCCGCACTATTTTCCTAAAAACGTTGTAAATCAAAGGCAAACTTAGCAATGAAAGCTCCTAAATCCCTTGTTTTATTTCTTGGCAGTTTCCAGTATTATCGGCAAATCTACCAGGCAAACATGAGTCGGGAGGATATTCGCTGAGATTTGCGAACAGACTATCGGATAAATTGACCGGTAATAATAAAATGTAAGGGGTAAGAATGTAGATGGCTATTTAGATAATTGTTGGCTGACCGTGCGTCCAGTGTATTGGAAGAGAAGAGATCCGGGGGGTTTTATTGCCACCCTGACTGGCGAGGTGGTCATTTATGGGAAAACTATCAACGACTGGATTGATGACGGCGCATTTCTTTGTTTCCCATTTGGGAGGCGAGATATTGATGTGTTATTTGACGGTTGATGTATGGAGACGCCTTCTTTATTGTTATTTACGAAGTTACTAGTAAACTTTGCGAGTTCTTGAGTGGAAACCGCGGTTCGGCAAACGTAAACGGACGCCCACCGGTCAGGTCGAGTAACGATCCGCGAAAGGCTGCTGGTAGAAGCTAGACGCGTCGAGCTCAGGTCAGGGCGCAATGGCGCTCTGGGTAGGTCTATATCTAGCAGTGTACTGCTATGGGCTGATGATGATAATGACGACAGTAAACTTATATTATCAAACATTTGATCCAAGAACGCGTTTATTGTGTAAAGTTTGTATGTCGTCAAAGCATGGCATCTCGAAACGTGACCGCCATAGCACCAAGTTGGCTGTTTAGCGGCACCTGCTGGCAATCGTCTCATAATATTCGGCTTAGCACGCCCGCCATGCATACTTGAGTCTTGAACTGAGGGAGGAGAACAAACAGTGATTTTATTGATTCCGTATGAAGGGCTGTGGGATGTAAAATTTGATTGTGTAGGCTGACGAGTTTCAATAGAGTTTATGGTAGAGCGTTTTAGGAACGAATAAATGTTTTTAACTTCATAGACTTGGAAGTTTGAATCTGAATCATAATTTTATTTCTGGTTACTACCTACTTGGTAATGTTGAGCCCTAATTGCTGTATAAATCTGTAAATGGCACACTATACGCTTAATCAAATTATCTAAACTGACAATTTTCAGGACGAAGATACAAAAGATACTATTTAGCAATATCAGAGCTAAAAGATAAGCTAATACAAAGACTATCTACAAAGGACTGAATGTTTGTCGATCTGATTATACGTTTGCAAACTGGATGGCCAGTTGACCGTCATAATTTGGGACCAGAATGCGTTCATTGGTGCATAAAATATTTGAAAGGGACGGAAAGCGCAAACGGTGAAAACGTACCATTACACTTCACACCTGCTATTTGTTCGGTCAAAAGAAAACAGAGAAATAAACATTCAGTTTGCAAATGGTATTTAGCATTTGAACGTAAACAAGAGGCTAAAGTTGGATTGCTCTGTTTTGAAGATTTTTAACCATTGCTTTGATTTTAGAACGCTTTTGATATTTTTGTTTGAAATCATATTATGTATATCATATTCTGACGACAAATATAATTGTTTTCTTTAGAATATATTATTTACTAGCTTCCACCCGCAGTTTGTCTCATGTTGAAGTTACTTTTCTTATAGAAGAAAGCCCTGAAAATGCCCTTTTGTGTACCCCGGACAACGTGTATGAGAAATTTCATTTCGATTCATGATGATTGGTAGTCAAGGCGTGAAAGCGAACAAATAAACTCAATTTCACATTTAAAACATTAATTAGGATTAGTTATGATATGGTAAAAGACAAAATATAAGATATCATGCGAACCAGCTGTTATAATCGGAACAGTACCTACAGATTTTTTAAAAATGCGTTCAACTTTTTATACACATGCGTTACACATAAAATTACATTTATAAAATGGATACAATTCTAAAAAGTATTAGTATGTGAAAAATGTAGCATTTATAACAAATTAGTAAAAACGTGAACCCTTTTTATAGAAGACAATTCAATTGAACCCCACAATAATAACAGTCATTATAAATATACCATAGACCATCTCAACACTCCACCATAATAACAAACTGAGAGCAATAAGCTACACTCGTGATACATTGCCGCAAAATAACATTATCCTTCCCCGTACTTATAAACGAAAAATCAACATAAAGTGAATAAAAGAAAATTATGAATCGCTAGAAAATAAATTACCGAGTTTTGGCGGCAAAATAACATCACATTTGAATGCCTTTTATGCTTTATGGGCCCGTAGGCTGTAACATCGTAACTATATGAAATAAGGCCCGCTGCTGCTTTATGGGACATGGAAACACGTACGGCGCATAATTTTTGAGTTGCTGTTGCAAATTCTTAAGAATTGAGTTTCGCCGTTTGAAAGTAAAAAGAAATCGTTGGTAATGATTATTGTTTTTGCAAAAAAAATTAATGTTTTTTTTAGAATAAAATTACGTTATCTTCTCAACTACACTTTGATTAAAATATGAAAACAAATAAAAAATAACGTAGCTCACTGAAGCAGTAGAAAATGACGAGACAATTTTTTATCACAGCTATAAACCATCAATTACAGAGCCTTGTCACACACCACCCACTTAGATCAGAATAATTTTTCCATAATTACATTATCGAAAAACGTAACAGCCATCTCACCTACCGCTTTTCCTCAGCCCACGTCGGCAGCCCATAATTCCTAATGACATGCAATAACCGTACCCCCAATTTTCGACATAAACCCTCCATAACAATATCGACATCAGCGAATTTTTTCTGCGACGGTATTTTTTATTCGAGAATAAGTAACACTTTTCTGTGTAATCAAAATTTCGTGAGCTGTTTATCGTCCACCCAATTTGGCTTTACCACAGTGATTCTGATTACACTTGAGTGGAATACTAAATTGAGCTTGTTGAAGACCAGCCCCCTTTTGCCTCGTTCTGTCACTACTCAGTTTCATCTCATCATCTCAGTTTCGTCTTCACCTGCGTTTTTTATCAAGTATATTCATAATAAAGAGCTCCAGAAAATGATACATATAATATTACTTGAAAAAAATTAGTGTGCCTTGTAATTAATTAAGTTGAAGATGACTTCAACTTAGTCTTTTTCCCTAAAAGAGACCTATGCAAGATAGACTTTTGGTTTCCAATTAAACAATACTTAGAAAATACAAATATATATAGTAGTCAAGAAGACTGCGAGATAAGTCGAGGGCATAGTACGCGTCACCGAACGAGATCCGACTGAGACCGTGGTGGATGGCACAATTTGCGGGATTTCTACATCCAGCAATGTGTTATGTCTGACGATGATAATGATGACAATGAATAAAACTTTGATTTTACTAGGTAGATGAGTCACTAGCACAATACATGATTCATTTTAGCAATTGGCACAACTATCATCAAAAAACTATCATCAAAAACAAGACCAGGTAAAGTGCGAGTTAACTCGCCCACCGCGGGTGACGTCAATTACGTCTAATTCATACATTCAGTATTGTATTCTCCTGGGTATCATGAGTAGTATAGTAGTGAGTTCTAGTGAGGGAAATATATAGTTTATCTCGCTCACACTCGATGTATGAGAGGGGTAGGACTTTATCTACCCCTCTTTATACTTCGCTTTTTTATAGGTAGGTTTTATAGATCCACGCGGCTAACCACCATAATTTGAAAAAGTTAGTGAAGGAAGTATCTAGTAGTTATGTAACCGACTTCAAAAAAGGAGGAAGTTCTCCATTCGGACGATTCGACTGTTTCGTGCAGTACAAATTAGGCCCATTGATGTGATACCCCACTTGACCTAGCCAACCCCCCTTTTATTTTATTTTGTTATTTTTTTACTGGCAATCTAATGCAGTTAGTACATTTTGAATCTATACCAAATTTCAAGTTGATAGCTTATGTAGTTTCTGAAAAAATCAGGTGTCAGGACAGACGGACGGACGGACAAAGCGGCACCATAAAGGTTCGTTTCAACGGTTCGGTAACATCACCCTAAAACGGACGCCCTCCAGCCAGGTGGAGTGACGATCTACGAAAGGCTGCTGGTATATGTTGGATGCGTCAGGATAGGGCGCAAAGGCACTCATTAAGGGAGGCCTATGTCCAGCAGTGGACTGCTATAGGATGATGATAATGAGGATGATCATCCAAAAATAAATATTTTTTGTAAAAACCTGCCCTCTACAGCTCATTTTATATTTCCATAGAGAAAAGGAATTTGTAAACCAATCCTCGTTTCTCCAAACTTGCTACTTTTAGCGTCGTGGCCAGTGTAGTGGAAACCGTATATTTAAATTCAGTGCGGTCCAGTGCTGCGATGTTTCAATTGTCACATCCTTCGTAATCCAGTTACAGAAGGGTGTTTTTATTATAGATTGTTTGTATCCTTTTTCAATACCTTCAACCCATTTTGCAGGCCCATGTTTGATAAATATTACAATACGAAGGATTACCCAGGACTGATTTTCCTGGCGTCAAAAAAAAATTAGGAGAGCCATCCCCACCTAAACTGGGATAGAGCTAAGAATAAGAAGAAGAAAATGGCATATTTGTGCATATTAAACTAATAACAATATTTATATTTCAACTCAAAAAGCATTTTAATGTGATTAATTCTGGAATAGTTGAAAAAAAATGTTGCCTCGTATTCGTGTAATAAGGTTTGTAAGAACCTCATCAGCATCAAAATCCACGTGCAAATCCAACTTATAAACAAAAGAATTTACTCTCACTGCCCGATAAGATTTTGCTTTCCCGTCACGTATAGGGTCCCACCTCCCAAGTTTATGACTAATGACGGGCTCATACAGTCACACCTCATGAAGGCACTTTACATTCAAATCATACTGCTTCCTGACCCTGATGAATGCTGTTCTAGCGTTGTGTGTGTTCCCAGCGTCTTAAGTTTATGTCATGAAAGATTGAAAAAGATTTATGATGGAAACGCTTATGAGGCTGAAAGAGCCTATGTTTGTCATGTTTTGTTTCGACGATTGATCATCTTCCGGGGCTAAGGATTTTATTCAGTTATAGAAATTACTGAAAAAACTTTTTATTTATTCGTTATTTATGTTTGACAGATGACTCTTATCAGACATGAACAGATTTTCAAAATTTTATTAATTTACTAAAGACTATTTTTTTATTCGTCAAATATTCCTAATAATTTATTTCATATCAAGCATGCATACACATTTTCGCATCATAAACAATTTTTCTACTTAAAAGAAAATGGCTTGTCACATTACATGGTTTTCAGACAGAACCTACACTAAGTCGTTAAGACTTGTCCAGTTCCTGTTTTCCTTCCGGTCTTACACGAAATCTTAGCCACTATTAGCAATATTCTAATATGTGATAAGGAATACGTGCATTAATAACAAATTGTTTAACAAATTAAATACATTTCACATGATAGAATAATAATAATGTTTATAATTACGCGTTTTACTAAATTACAATATCTTTATATTAATTTAACAAACAGTCGCAACTTACTATTTAAAAATCAGGTCTAAGATAGGTAGCCAAGCATTAAAAAGAGCTGTAGTTAGCCCTTAGTAAGAACTTCTCTCTTTTTCTTTATAAAAAAGTATCTGCAAAATCCTTTCTAATATTATAAAGGGGAAAATTTGTGAAATGTTTGTCCTTTCTTCACGTTAAAACTATTGAATAGATTGTACTAAAATGTTGTACATTATGTAGTTTCAGACCTGAATTAACAAATGGGTTTTTTACCGGGTACATTGCAAGCGAAGCCTCTGGTTGAAACTAGTGTATAACTATAATTTTTTCAAATCTATCAGAACTTGTTACGATGCGTTGTTGAAACCTAAAAGGATTGGCTTATTGTAAAGTCTGGCGTCGGCTTAAGACAAACATTTGCACTCACTCCGCACTCTCATTTGTAAGACGTCTGGGCCAAAGGCAAATTAATAATAAGATAAAGAAACTCTTCGGGTCTTAATTCATTAATTAAAATAATTGTATTTGCCGCGGTAGCCATTACCATTTGCGTGATTGTAATACACAGTGGAAAGTTAAGCGTTCGCGAAGTTTCTTGCGTACATAGGTACGCGTTCTTTTTTCAAGATTAGCTACATGGGTTTTATTAAAAAAAAACTGTATAGGTTAATCGGAAAATTGTGCCTCACATCCATCGAGATAGAGATCTCTAGAGCCACAAACGTGGAAAAAAATGTTCGCACCAAAATTCCGACATTGAACACTTTTCGAGCGACATAGGTGCAAATGTGGCATTTTGATGTAAATGTATATCAACGACAATCGGACGATTTTTGACAGTTTTTATAAAGCAGTGCATGTAACAGTGACTGTATAGAGTACTATCTCGATGCTTACATCACAGTACACCTTAAATAAAAGAAAATGATCTTCCGCCCGGTCAAGATTTGAATAAATGACCGCCAAATTTATACATAAAAATCAATTATCGTGCGTTATTATCTAAAAAACTCGAAAATGACTCGACCGATTCTTTCTGTTTGGGGCACTGCAATACGGCGGTGGTTTAGGATACAAAAAAGAAAACGCAAGGAACTAAACTAAAAAACTCAAAAATCTAAATTATTACAAACAAAGTTGCAAGCGTAATATCTTAAGTAAGCATTCAGATCCGAAGGCTTCATTGTGGTAGAAGGCAAGTGATACTGAACAAGGCTTTTGAAAACATTAAATACCATGTCAAAGAACTTGTAATTACCTTAAATTCACTTTTTGAAAACCAGAAAGGTATATTATGTTGAAAAAGAAGAAGATCTTTACCAGCTTTAGATAATGTGCAGTTTCCCCACTGCCTAAAAGCTTTTGAATGTTATTCTGTGTTGGATTGCTCGGCTGTCGCGCGGGTGCCATAAGAATCGCCTGATTGCTTACGAAAGGGGTCGAATCAAAAGTTTCCAAGAAAAATTTACCCAATTTCGAAGTAAAGGATACCCAACGCGAAGTTTCCAAAGATTTTTCACTTTCAACGTTAATTGCTACCGAAAGTAAAATAAATCTCTGCTACTTTGCCTTTCTTGAGGCTTGTTTTAACCCTTTGACGTAAATGGGACACCCTTGTCCCTGATATATATTAAAAAAAAATTCACTACATTAGGCCAAACTTCTTTGTAATTGGAAGTCCAAGCACTTATTTTTGAACATATCCTTTATTATTTATGGTAAAAAATGTACGGCGTGCGAAAAAAATACAAAAAGTTTATAATTCAAATTTGATGTTTTGGCGTCCATCAATGTATTATTTTGAACAATAAATTAAACTATGTTTTAATTGTTGTTGTGGTTGTTTAGTGCCAAAGTTTTCTACAATGGTAAGTAAACATTTATGTTTTATTGCTTTTTACAATAATTTGCAGGAATAAAGTAATTAAAAAACCATATAATGTTTAGGGGAAGTATGTGTCCCAATATGCTTCATAGGTCAAATACTTTATAATGTTCAAGTATGTTTTGTACAGCATTTTATGTACGTTTATTAACAGTTACTAAGCTTTTTTCACTGTTTTAGGCTCATAATGGAACGAGATTATTTTCGTTGACCTCAACGAGAATAATCTCATGCTCTCGACGAAGTTGAACAATATCTTGTGGCCATACCAGCGTCTGTGATGAGAATGGTATGAAGATGCGCTGGTATTGGGCGATGAAGATCAGACATTTATCGTACAGGGTATAGAAACTACGAATGTTCCGAAACCTGCCCCTGCTTTCTCTTTTGGAAAAAATACCCTACCAGCCATATCAATAAAAGGAAAACAAGCCAAGTGCAAGTTGGAATCGTGCACCGAGGGTTCTGTACAAACTTGTAGTTAGGAAATCATTTTTTTGTGATCTAACTATAAATTTAATGTTTCGAAAATGTTCCTTTACGTCTTGTGCTATATGAGTCATTGCTTCTTGCCAAATTTCATTATTTTAGGTCAACGGGAAGTACCCTATAGGTTGGATTCCCTTGCAAGTGTGATAAATTGCTAATATGCGTCATGAGCGGCTGTATCTTTTTTGCGTTGACTTAGAACTTTGATTGTTTTACAGCTCGAAGGGATTACAGACCTGAGTATTTGATATTTATTTCAATTTGATACATAAACGGATTCCTGAGAAAAGAGTCTTGACAGACTGACATCCAGACCGACAGATAACGCAGTGATCCTGTAAAGGTTCTCTTTTTCCATTTGAGGAACGTAACCCTAAAAAGAATAGATACAGAAATCAAGAGATCTCCACCGGCTCACACCATGGTAAAAGAAACCAAAAATGATGCGTCAATTGTGCAAAGGCAGATGTTTGTGAACACAAACCTGTGTCTCACAACAGGGTGAAACTTATTTGCGGATTTTCACTTGTAATAAATATGATTAAATTAGCATAGTATAATTATAATATATTATTATTGTACATAATAACACTGTTTTTATTCAGATATACCCTGGTATTCTCAAATAGCATGTATTTTAGAAACCCAAGAATTACACATTATTTTGACCTTTGGCGCATATTGGGACACCGGTATCCCAAGGATTTCCAAAAAATCTACCAAATTATTTATGATTTTTATAATAAATATTGTTAAATTACATCAAAATGAACCATCTAATTCACTAAAACTACTAGAATACCTTCTGTATCGATTTTGTGCGTGAAAGGGTTAAACCCGTAAGCTAATCAATTCATTAAATTGTTTGTATTTCGCTGACTTATAAAATATTGCTTGGCGTAACTTTTTTTCTATTTGTTCCGTTTTCGTTCATAAATTGACGGGGGTTGGGGGTAGATGATAGCTTTTCTGATTGCAAATATAGTATCAGTATTGAAAAAGTTTGTAAATAAAATAGATACAAAATATCACATTCCCCCGTGTGCTCATAACATTTTATCATAGGTGTAACAAAATATCGGGACAGTAAAAAAGTTCGATTCGGAATGTTATATGCGAAGTTGGTCCTAATGTTTATTGTTTGTTTTTGATGGATATCATTCAAAACATATCAGTGGAGATAGCTTCCCTTTTTAGTGCAAAAGTGAGTTCATACCATTGCAATTGGTTCATGTATCCGTATTTTTGATAAAAGTAGTGCATTTGATTGACCATTTCAGTATAGTTTAGTATCTAATGATTATCTTATTATATTATCTATTTCGCAGCAAGTTTTGCTAAACTGCATAATTCTTAGTAACTTTGGTAATCATAACTTGCAATGAAATATATCATTTTTAGATACACGAAATCAAATCTAATCAAAATTGCCAAAAAGGTTTTTTTTTGCAGTGTAATAGAAATTCCTAGTATCACATGATAACATGAACCCCAAACTAAACTCAAAGCTTGATTCTTGGGTTTCTGAGTGTATATTAACAATATAGATGTTGATACAAAGGGGCATTTCAATTTCATGAATATTATTAAGGCAAATAATAAACGAAATAAAATAAATACAAAAAAAAATACAAGATTAAATTACTTTTCAGTGCAATTCTTGGAATTCTTAAGGCTTCATCAGTTCTTGCAAGGTATAACTTTTTAACAAACCAGTTGCTAACTCATCCCTTCTATCTTAAAAAGTTTCTGTAGAGTAAGTTTGAAAATACCTGTAGTTTTCCAACACAAAATGGACTTGTCCAAAGAAAATATTAACTTGGGACGGCAGGCCCTCAGCACTTGGAAAAGATCAACATGTCTCCAACACTTCACGGACACACAATTTAAAAAGTTTTTTGCTCTTTGTTTTGTCCTGAACAAACTCAATTAGGTGCCTTGAATTATTTAATTTTGTGTCTAGCTTTTGCTACCTGTCTTTTAACTTTCGTTTTAGCAATAATATTGGCTGTCATAGCAAAGTAATGAACATTTTGATTTGATACAAATGGGAATTATGGAAAAAAACATTGTGTTTAAACATGTTTTTATCTTTTGAAACTATCATGGTTGAGAACATAATTATTAATATCAACGGGATATTTACCATGATTTGTGAGTTCTAACAGAACAGAACACACAAATCATGGTAAATATCCCGTTGATATTAATAATTATGTTTTTATCTGTTTATCATTATTATTTATACGTAAGTGACTGGATAATAGATATTTGTTATACAAGAGTGCAAAGTTGTTTTTTAACCGCGTCCTGAATTTTGATAACCGAGCAAGCGAAAGATTCTAAAATTTTAAAATATTCGAATCCTAAGCGTTAGTGAAGGAATCAAAAGAGCACGCGGTAAAAAGTCTTTGCACTCGAGTGCAACACGTAAGTTTTCATTCCAACTCAGCGAAGAAATGACTAAATGCAAAACAAACATTTATACAATCACAAAGGTTCTGAGTCTGAGTTTTTACCAAATTAAAAAAAGGTTGTATGATAAATTCGGCACCATGGCGGTAGAAGTAAATAGGTTTAATGAGGTTATGAATTCACAAACTTAGTGCACACGATGTTCTAAATTCAATTTTTGATTTTTATCCTCTTTTTCCGTTTCCTTTCATTCCTTTATCCTCTAGTAGATAAAAACGGCTTTTGCACTCAGATTTCGAAGTACAAAAATACTCTTTCCGAAATGGGGGGATGAAAAATAAATGATTGTTCCACTTTGTAACTATTTAAAGTCTATAGACCATTTTAATCAACAACGACAAAGTACCAGGCAATCAGGGCAAAGTAGGAGGTGGGTTTGAATTAGAATTGAATGTAAATGTGCGGGCTTTATCGGGGATTATAGTGTTCGTCTGCAAGTGGGAGATAGTTGCGGCCCGTCGCCGGCCCGTCCACAGTCTGTATTACATGTTCGTCTAATCCAACGTAAGGTGATCCGCAGCTCTGCTGAAAACTTCGCCAAGAAAAGGGGTTTTGTGTTTCACGTTATACCGGTTTTGTTTCAAGCCTCGGAGGCACCCGTATCATGAAGTCCTCTTTAACAAATTTTACTGCGTACTAATCCGCCCTTTTCGCTACATACGAGGTACCCTTACATGTCTTGTTCTCGAGCCAGTTATGAGGTCATAATCCGTAAATAAATCTAGGTTACACGGGGCGACTTAACTTGGATTAGGTATCATAATTAATTTAGAGATATTGGTTTATTAATGGGTCTGGCTGTGTTTGTATACTTATGAAAATTTTGCGGAAGTACGTTGGCAAATGGATAATGTTTTTTTTTAGTATATTGTATCAGTTTATTTTTGTTTTCGTTTAGTATAATGCAAACATAGTTATTTTATGTGTTCGTATGTTCTATAGTTCCATTTAATTAAAACTAATTAATTATATTCGTATAGATTTGGGAAGGGTCTTCACTTAAATCACAGTGACATTGGGATACGCGCCCACAATTCAAACTATCGTTAAGGTGCTGTTAGTTAACAGAAAACGGTAGAAGGTGCAGTTACACTACAAGCGATTAAACCATCAAGTATAATGTAGAGTTCTTCTAAAGCTCTCATACAATGCTACCTACACAATCAACGTATAAATTATATTATAATATATATTCGTTCATATCTATATACAATGCTAAGTATACATTTTGCGTCCAAATAATTACTACTATATGAGTATACTTACTAGCCTCCTGCTACGCTATTATTCTACGATATAATAATACTTCCTACTTACTTCGATATGTGCTACGCCACTTTCTACGCTACTTGCTACACCTTTTACTTCGTAATAGCGGCACAACTCCCCTACGCAAATGTTTTCGCTCTTCGCTACGCAACTTGCTACCACCCTGCTACGCTATGTGCTACGCTACTTGCTATGTTGTTGCTGCCTAAAGTTGTAATATTTACATTTCCGTACTTACTACGCTTGGTACGCTATCTCCCACGCGTCTTCCTCCGCTCCTAGCCTTTTCTTCGACCCTCTACCACCAGTTACAGCTGTCAATCCGCCCAAACCGCGCATTAAGGTAAATGGCCCGAGTAACGGGATTGGGCCAAAGGGGAGGAAATAGTAACGGAATTACAGACGCAAGGATAGAAACACGAATATGAAGCTAGTTATGGACAATAAAGCAATGTTAATGTTTTGTGTTATTTGAGTATGATTTTATGGATATGCATACCCAAACACGTTAACCACGAGATAATTAATAAAAAAATAATTGTTAAAAATATGAATTAAGTGTGTACGTTAAGTGTGTCCAAGCGATTATTCCGTAACTATTACTGATAGCTAATAATTTTTAACTAATGTCGAAAGTACGTTAACTAATCAGTAAAATGACATCAATAACTTTTTGAAAATCAAACGAAAAGTATCGAAAATTTTGTCAGTAAACACTCCCATACATTTAGTATGAGATTAGTAGAAAGGTTTTAGTTTCCATAATTTAAAAGGTTATTTTAGCTTAGTACTGATACTTGACTTGACTTGACTTCTCTATCTGGGTACTTTCTTCTGTAGGTGATAAATACAGCTCTTTTGGTGCAATCATATTTGTAGTACATTTTTAACTTATCCCTCTTCTCTCTATTGGAATATGCCATTTTTTAATCAATAAATTAAACAATCACGATTATTAACAATTGGCGGGAATAACAAACCGCAATAAAGGTTTTGAATTTAGAACGAACTAAGAGTATGTTTTTTTTATATTTTTGTATCATGTTGCTTTTCAGCCAGTTCAAATTAATGCGATATTGAAACAAGGTTTATTACTAATTTGAAGTGGTAAGAAATCTACACTTGTATCTACTTGGAAATCATTATTATCATTATCATACGTAATTTTAAAAAGGTTCCGACGAATTGAGAACCTCCACCTATTTGAAGTCGGTTAAAAATCAGATTAACGTAAAATGGGTACTAGATCACTTAAAATAAGGAAACTAAAACCTTTCTACAATTCTCATACTAAATGTATGGGAGTGTTTAATGACAAAGTTTTCGATACTTCTAGTTAAATGATTTGTGTCATTGTGCTGATTAGGTATCGTACTTTTGATACCAGTTTAAAATTATTTGATATCTGTAATAATTCTAGAATAATTCTTGGACACACATAACGATTAATCTGTTTAAACCTATAAATCACTTTACTCATAAGCGCTATGTGTTATACATAGTTAGTCCTGTCACTGATTGTCTATCGAACAGTAAGAAATGTCAATAATTTCAGCATTTTATATCTTTTCCAACAGTAAGAAATGTCAATAGTTTCAGCATTGTATATCTTTTGACAGATTTTTATTAGTGAAGACATTATTATTAGAATTCCAAGGAGTCTAACATCTATTTTCTTGAACTAACCACCTGAATTCGTGGCAATTAATCCAAAAATAAATCGGTTTCCGTTACGGAAAAGACATTTAGAACCAAATTAAACTTTCACCTTTATCTCCTACAAAGATCAATAAATCTGAGCATCTTTATCTTTGTAAATACTCTAAACTTAAGCTCAACTTAACGGCGTTTCATTATATCGCTAGATACTTAGGCTTAGGTTGGTTGAATTATGGTTATTTGAATTGTACCAAACAAAATAAATTTACTGAACGTGCCCTATACCGTTCTGCTCTTTGCATTTTTGAGTGCTTATTTCGGGCGGGATAAAAGTTTCCGTTATTTATGGGCGTTTCTAAGATTTAATGTGAAGTCAAACGGTGATAATGCGAATCCCGACTGAATATTTTGGATGGTGACGTCAGTTAGGATGTTTGATTTGTGTTTGTTTTCGACGTTGTATCGCGGTGCAAAAGTAGATATATTTTTAGAGTACTAACATATGCATATTTACTATGTTTTGATAGGTCAGATCACATTCACTACATTTATTTGAAACGCTCGTGGTATGGTTTACTTAGTTGCAGCGATTGCCGCGGTGAGAAACAATTTAAAAAGTTTAAAATATTTGTCTCTGGTTTAGGAAAAGTCTTATTGTATGAAAATATCTAGCATTATTAATTTTATTTATGCTATTTACGAATCATGAAATAATTGTGTATGGATGTATGGATGTATGGATGTATGGATGTATGGATGTATGGATGTATGGATGTATGGATGTATGGATGTATGGATGTATGGATGTATGGATGTATGGATGTATGGATGTATGGATGTATGGATGTATGGATGTACGGATGTACGGATGTATGAATGTATGGATGTACGGATGTACGGATGTACGGATGTACGGATGTACGGATGTATGGATGTACGGATGTACGGATGTACGGATGTACGGATGTACGGATGTACGGATGTATGGATGTACGGATGTATGGATGTATGGATGTATGGATGTATGGATGTATGGATGTATGGATGTATGGATGTATGGATGTATGGATGTATGGATGTATGGATGTATGGATGTATGGATGTATGGATGTATGGATGTATGGATGTATGGATGTATGGATGTATGGATGTATGGATGTATGGATGTATGGATGTATGGATGTATGGATGTATGGATGTATGGATGTATGGATGTATGGATGTATGGATGTATGGATGTATGGATGTATGGATGTATGGATGTATGGATGTATGGATGTATGGATGTATGGATGTATGGATGTATGGATGTATGGATGTATGGATGTATGGATGTATGGATGTATGGATGTATGGATGTATGGATGTATGGATGTATGGATGTATGGATGTATGGATGTATGGATGTATGGATGTATGGATGTATGGATGTATGGATGTATGGATGTATGGATGTATGGATGTATGGATGTATGGATGTATGGATGTATGGATGTATGGATGTATGGATGTATGGATGTATGGATGTATGGATGTATGGATGTATGGATGTATGGATGTATGGATGTATGGATGTATGGATGTATGGATGTATGGATGTATGGATGTATGGATGTATGGATGTATGGATGTATGGATGTATGGATGTATGGATGTATGGATGTATGGATGTATGGATGTATGGATGTATGGATGTATGGATGTATGGATGTATGGATGTATGGATTTATGGATGAATGTTTGTTACTCTTTCACGCAAAAACTACTGAACGGATTTGAATAAAACTAAGAATATATGCATTATGTGACCTGAATTAACACATATGCTACTTTTTATTACCACGGTACCACGTGAGCGAAGCCGCGGGCGGAAGCTAGCCTAAAATATTTTAGTCAATCAAGACCATATCAAAAAATCCCTCATTATAAAACTCAACCACTAAATTACACTTTAAAACCTTGCCAACTTTCCAAGCCACTAAACACCGTCTCGAAGACCAGTCAACCATGAACACCTGAAGAAACCCCCAGTTTAAAGTCCGCCATCTTTGATATAATTAGGTTGTTTGCATGCAGTCCGCGAGTCTTGTATGAATGTTGCCTATTGTCTGACATCGGACCTTTGGAGCTATATCATTTTGCACCTATCGCTAGCGGGGGTAAAAACGTGCGCGGAAGTAAAAATGGGTAAAGTAAAATATAGAGGAATATAAATCTATTTATTGAAGTTTGAAGAATTCAATCATGAAAGTAAGAAAAATGATGATATTAAAAGGTCAAAATGAAATTAAAATGAATTGAATGAAACTTTCGTTGTTGGCTGATTACGGCAAAGAGCAGCATTACACCATCACAGCTAAATCGCCTGGCTACCGATGGGCAGCAGCGTCGGCGGTGCGAAACGTTGTGCTCTGCGATCCCAAACCCGCATGCATAGCATGGGGATTATGGGCATATTCCCCTTTGTTACGGGATACCTATGCCCTGCAGTGGACTGATATAGGCTGGTGTAGTATAGAATTAAATGTTAAGGAGGACGCCTTCTGGCCAGGTGGAGTGACGATTTGCAAACGACCGCTGGTAGGAGCTGAATGCGTCGAGCTGAGGACAGGGCGCAATGACGCTCATTAGGGGAGGTTGATCATGATGCTGATGAATTAATTACATTTGATCTTCTTGCATTTTAAATCAATTAATTCATCTATAGAATTAACAGTAAGATTTTTTGTATAGTTTTTATCTGTTAAAATAAACACAAACAATTAATGAAATATACTTTATTAATTAAAATTTAAGGCACATAACATTACATTATAAGCATAAAGGCAGTACAAAAATAATAGCTATATTTCTAAAGCTTTCCATTATCTTCAGACAAAACAATTCATAATTGCAAACATCCTGAAGCATTAAAGAAATATAAACAGCCGAAACCCTCACACCGCTAACTACCCCTTGTTTGCCAAGGAGTCCGTGGAGTATAAATACTGGGCATAGATCAACTAACTGTCTATGAATATGAACAATATGAATTTGTAAAACTGCTCTCAAATATTAGATTTGTCTGTTTTTAGAAGGTTTAAATAAATAATTCAGGACATTATAACACAGCATCCTGTCTACACATGAATGATATACCTACTATTTATATAAGTAGCTTTTTTTGTAAATACATAAATATCATACAGGTATAGACTTGTTATCACTAGAATATCATAAAAAAATATTGTTGTTACAACATTGTCGTCGCGCTTAGTCGCGAGCGTCTGTCATATCTTGCTGTCGCGATTGTCGCCGTGTGTGCGGAGCTTTGAACAAAATGTATGAAAATTGTCCCCCGCAGCTTGTTGTAGCGTCTAATCGCTGACGTTTGTCGTCCAATATGCGCAGGCTGTTATAGTTAAGTGGGTACTTTTAATTTTTTTTCGCCACATATAATAGTGTACCTTATTAGGTCCTGCGTTTTAAATCATTGCCTTGTCATTTTGTGCGTTAATTATTGTCGTCTCTCATCTTGGTCTCGTCCGCTTTGTTTAATATTATTTCTCTACGAACTCTGCCATTCCTGTATAAAACAATATAAAATAAACGTATAGACATGATAAAAATATTAATCTCAAGCCTGATAGATATTTATGCATGGTCGGAACCGATTTCAACGGTCTGATAAGTATGTTGCATCGTTAGGATAATGATGTTTACAACAAAATGAAGTCGATACCTTTTCTCATAAAAGGTTTATTATAGCGCGGAACTTAACGGAAAAGTAATCTTCAAACATTCCATTATCGCTCTTCATTACCTAGCATATTTGAACAGATTTGTTTAGAATTCTCACCATCAACTATCACCTACCTAGTTTTCTAAATCCTCTGCATCATAGGTAAATCAAAAACTAATCGGAACTTTTCCATTTATAAATTCCAATATTTTTTTTTATATTGATACAACAACATAGTATACCAGTCCACTGCTAGTCATCGGTCTCCCTTTATAAGCAAAAGAATATGCCCATAACATGCTGGGCATGCTGTTCATACGGGTTGGGATCGCAGGGTACAGCTCCTCGTACCGAAAATCATCGGCGGCAAAGGGAGCTGTGACAGTGTTAAGCTGCGCTATGCCACAATCAGCCAGCTTGTAATGATAGAATATTGCTTGTCATAGCATTTCAGCTCACAGGCATAAGCTCCAGACTAAACAAATGAAAAATTTACAAGATTCACTGAAAATTTGGTAACGGAAATAGTTTTCTAAAGTCATCTGAATCAAACTGCCGATCAATTCCATCAAATTAAAAGTATGAGGGCAGAGGTTTTAAATATGTAAAGCTCACACATTAAACAGTCTGGGTATATGCCATTTTAAAGAGCTCTTCTAATTTGAACTCTATATCGATAAGCTAAGACAAAAAATTGGGAAACACATTTATCTGCTGTCTAGACATGGCAATATGAATCTTCATACAACGAGCCCGAATATTTGATTATGTAAACTGAATAGTGTAAATGTTTGGAATACTTTGGTAGAAATATAAAAGTTGTATGTGATATTATTATGTTTTCAACTTGAGGATTTAAAATAGGATAAGAAATATTTATTTGAGTCACAAATCAAAAGTAAAAAAATAAACAGAGGTACCTAAGAGCTTCAATCAATCAATCAAGGTCATCAACACTTCGACTCTACCATCATGGTTTAAGAAGTGCGGGTAAGAATCGATCGTTAGTTTGTAGCTTCAACTTCGAGAGCAACTACTCTCGAGTCTTTGGGTACTGCTCTGAGTACCATCCCTATAAGGGTTGAGTTCTCAGAGCCGTTACGCTGTCCAATTACTTTGTTACGATGGTGAAGTCCCATGCTGGTCCGGAGAATTTAGTGTCTCCAGAAGCTCGCGAGGTAGAGGTTGCCATGGGAGTTATTGTCAGGAACCTAAGAGCTTAAATCAAATAAGAGAAACAGTTACACAAAAAGGTCGCCACTTAGCGTATGTACAGAAGCAGGGTTACAATTGCAGCGCTGGTTTTCAGTATTCATTTAAGTCATACAATAATTATACTGTTTTTGATTACAACTGTATTTACAGTTACGCTAATGTAACATTGTTTGTAACAATAAAGTTTGACGAACACTGATTTTCCTTGCAAGGAATTAAAATAATTATGTAGATTTAGTTCAATCAAAAAAATAATTAATGTAATGTATAATTAAATAATTAAACAAAAAATGTAGAATGATCAATCATTTTGCGATGATCTTACTTGAAAGAATTTTATTTATTTTTCCTGAGGATTGGTACCACCTTACCTATTCTAAGATTTGGCCATGCTGTAAAGGTGTTATAATTGTTTCGAAATAAATAAATAAAATATGTGATAGTCCACACAGCATTATGTAGACACAAACTAAGCAGAGCTTAGTATAATGACCTGTATAATGGGAACGACATGACTTATATACCTACTACTATTTTTTTTGTAAATATGAATATACATAGAAAACACCCAGACAAATATCTACAAATAATACAAACATTTGCCCCGTGGCGGGAATCGAACCCACAACATTCTGAACTTCGACCTTCGACTAGTGCACCACAGAGGCCGTCTAAATAAATAAATAGATATGTGATTTGGAAATTAATAAGTAAAAGCCCAAACCGACCCAAAAAGAAAGATCGAAAAGGCATCCCAACTCGATCATAACACATTCCGTTGAATGGCAATTATCCAGGAGCGCCTAACACGAAGGAACAAACCCCGTTGTAAATTAAAAACGTACGAAAAAGAAGCATTCAAGGCCCCGACACGGAAACCGTTATGACAAATATGTGAGCCGATGGCGTTAATGAAAATGAACCTTTTGGAAAAAATTTGAACAAAAAGGAAGGTATTTGAGAAGCACATCGTGTTTGTAGGAACTGAGAGGTTTTGGTCCGGGATGTGGATTTTTCATTTGGAATTTCAATTATTGGATTCAACGCAATTGTGTCTAGAATACGGAATATGGTGCATAGTGCTATTGGAGAGTTTGAACTGAGATAGGGAATTATAATTATTGACCTGCAGAATTTCTGCAAAGTTCTTGATAGAGAGTCCATCAATTTAAAGAAAGCTGGTTTTTAATTCACAATGAAGACCAATATGAAAAGAAATATAAATGAATCCATATCAAAATAAATTATTAATTTTAGTAAATATCCAGTTAAGCTCTACATCGGATCAAGTGTAACAAACCGCCGGGTTGTGAACTACTTACACAAATTGCCTGATTTTTCACCACGGAAATTCGCCGACCAATTTTGCATTTTCACCAAATAACCAAACAAATTGTACATCAGACAACTTAGCAGACAAATGGTTTAATTAACCTGATGGCGCGGTGACTGATCTCAGTGGATTTCGGAAATTTCCCAGCAATTAGTAGCACTTGCAAATCTCATACCAATTAGGCAGACACCCAAAATCGGCGCCCTCGAAATTGTTTTTGAATGCGTAGTTTGTTGTTGGTGATTTATTTCGATTCTACCCGTGAAGTGGTAATAGCAAATGTGTGTGCTTCATTGGGTAACTTTTGTGTGACGTCGTGCTTATTTAATTAAACAGCCGATGAGACTTTAATATGCAATTTTTGGCAGCCTAGCACTGCATTGCCTATCTCTGTGGCCAATGTGGTGTGCGTCAACAAATAAGGACCATGTGGTCAACTCAAATCATTCTTTGGGTAGTACAGGAACACGGGGCGTGATGCGCGAGGGATTACGCAGGGAACAGGCAGATAAGTACACGCATCGTTTCCCGCACACTGGCTGGCTGGACTGGCTTCCGTGGTTAACCTGATAGATCTTATTCAGTACACACATTTGTAAAGGGAATTCACCTCTGTTTCTCCGCCGACTAGCCTACAATCTCCTTAAATTTTTCCCACTGTCAGCATTGAATACATTATTGTCACAACTCCAACAAAAGATACAAAGAATGCGTTTCCCATCCACAACGTTGCACAAAACGAAAGAAATCGCTTGGGACATCCTTTTGAATTATTCGTTTCTGGGATAGACATCCAGTCTGCAGTCTTGACAGCTAATTAGAGCTTTCTTTGTTAATCCAACTTACCACACCTGGAAGTCACATTGAAATTGAACTCTATAGTCAAAAACACATGACTGGTTATCGCATGGAGTCTAAGGCTCTAAGATTCATTAATTCCTTTTCTTGAAACGAGTGGTGGAAAAATACAATAATCCAGTGTGAATGAGGCATTGTGTTGAGCCAGTGTCCAGGAAGGATTTGTACTTTTTATAGCCAAATTTGCGTTTTATGGGTAGGGGAAGTGACAATTCAACTCCCTTGTTGTCTGTTTTTTGCAATTCGTGATTAGCCATGAAGTCGATTATGGATGTTTCTTGGAAATTGTTTACAATAAAACCTCCTCCTTTTTTGAAATCGGTTAAAAATACCTTAATGTTTTTAACGTAGAACTTGTAAGTTTATTGGCATTTACCTACTTATAAAAATAAAGTAATAAAAAATATTTAATATAGAATGCAATTTACTCACAGTTTTTGATATAAGTACACCTGCACTAGAATGCCCCAAACTGTTAGACCTCATACGCAATGAGTAACAAACAACAAATGTATGTAAAAATCACAGTCAACTTGAAAAAACTTCGGTATATCTGCAGAAGTTGCCAAATTATAATCCCTGTTCTGCGTTGGTTTGGGTCTTATGTGGGTGTAAAATTGATCCTTGACAATTATTTCTGGGCTCCCTCTTTCTCAATAGCCTGTGTCCAGACTCCAGATGCAAACGACTTTGAAATATGGACGGTATTTATAACGTCCTACATCGTACGGACTATTTTAATCATACTTGTTTTGTCGGATTAATTGGCGTTACCTAATTATTAAGCTTTTTGCACAAGAGACGAGGCTAAAACGTTTCTGTGGAATTTAAAATTATGAGAATAGTTTCCTATTAGTGTAGTACAAAAATGATTCGAAACATAATGCAATGTAATTTTTGTAACTTCGGGACAGCATAATATAAGCTCTAACTTAAAAAATGTCCCAAGTACTTGAGCATCCCGTAAAGTGAGTAAAAGTTACCACACTTACCTACTTAATGCTACTTAACCATTTCTTGAACCGGAATGACGAAGATCAGTACAAATATATATTTTTCATTTATGTTGTTTAAATCCAGGATGAGGCTAAAGGCCTCATCCATCGAATTTAGCAAAACCAAAAAAAAAAACACTAAACTGTGAAAACAAATTAAAGTTTTCATCGTCATTACGTTTGGTCCGTTTTCACTTTCGATCACACAAAGTGTCACCAGGCGTGCAGAGACCGCAAGAGTCAATGAAATCGCGGTGCGTGCAAAACGAGGCCGGACAGTCGGATCCAAAAACTCTAATTTATGAATAACTCCGACTTATATGAATTATTGTATTTAGAAAAAAAAAGTAACTTAATAGAAAAATAGGTATATTTTAATTGATAAATCTGTTTTTTATCCAACAAACATTTTATCTTGTTCCCGTTATTTTTCTCGCGTCTCTACTCGTATATCGGCGTTCATTTGTATAACAACGAACAGAGCGCACAGTAAAGATAATGTGTCACCTTTTCTAAATAAAACCTTTCAAGTTTTCTTAGTTTAATTTCGATCTGTTAGCTTTTTCAAATATTATTTAAGAAATCATGAAAAATCCTATTAATAGAAACTTAACCCCAAGATCGGCTGAACTGGCTGGAATGATGGCTGGAGGATGGATGGCTGAATGGCAATTTAAAAAAAAAAATTACTAAAACTAAAAGAAAAATCACGTGCAAGCCGATGAATTTCTTCCTGAGTGTACACGGAAATGCCGACGTCCGCGGTCGGACGTGACGCAGCTTGACGAAGGTCGCATTATTGCTGACCTCCGTCTAGCGCTGGGCTCCTGGTCACTCGTTTTGGTTACATTGATTTAATTCGGAAACTTTTTGGTCGGTCAGTGCCTGCGGTTTTAATTCGGGTTTTATTTTACAATCACAAGGTAAAGAATTAAATGTATTTAAGATTTATTATTCTAAATCACAGTTAATTACCATAATGTATTTTTGATACTTATCTGTTTGGTGTGATCATCTTTATTTGTATTTCATTTCACATTTTTAAATTTTCAAAAACCTTTGAACGGCTACCCGTTCGCTATATGTACAGCTCAAAGATAATATAGAGCTAACCTATTAGAACGGTTACCATCACCAAAAACAAACTCTAAACAAACTTTTAACAGGATTACCCCCATTAAAACTGTCCACTCTATCCCATTCTAATCCTTACGGATCACAGTCTAATGCACGAGATGGACAGCCGTGCGGATGAATATTGAACGTTCTAGAAACGTTTTACAAGGATAAAACAAAACATATTTACAAGGATAAAACCGTTGATTGAAATGAATATCTTGTTAAAATATACCCGCTTTGTTGTAGGATATGCTCACGGCATTATCAAGCTCTGGACGCTAATTTACGCATAGTGCATTTCAATTTAGGACATGTTTGTACATGGTATAAAAATATATTGTCACCACTAATATCTAGCAGGTTTACATTGTTAACATGAAAATAATTAGTTAAAAAAAATTCTTCAACTTTTCAAGCTATTCAGTTCAAATAAAAGTAAAACGTTGCGACTATCCGTCAGCACGCCAAATTAAATCCACAAAACAAAATAATTGTCTATCTAGTTATAAAGACTGCTTTACCAGCATGTACCGGCTACAAATATTATTGTAAAATGTAGGCTATTTTAGTTTTAAGAACTTGCAACTGCTAGAATCTGGATGCGTCGAGCTGAGAATAGGGCGCAATAACGCTTGTCGGGGAAGGCAGTGAACTGCTATTGGGCTTAAGATGATGTTGATGGTGATGATTATGATGAACTTGCATTTTAATTTAGTTATAAAATATCTACCACTCCAAATCAGATTGGTTCACTGGCTTGACTGAAAATTTTGCATCACAGCGGTGAATGTTCTTGGGTTAAAATCCTTCGTATTTGCACTCTGGTCGCCTAGGAGGTAGCTTTCATCTCACAACTCTGATTCAATATTTAATAATCCTCCGGTAACGAGCTCGTCCCGGAAAAGTTTAAATGGGCGGACGTGTATATGCTATGGAACAAGGATGTTTGGGCAGTACTAGATATCTAAGCAAATTGAAAGGCCCCTAAATTAAGAAGCATGCTTTATGCGTTTGATTCACATCTCGAAATAATACAAAAAGAAGACATCGTAATTGTGAATTTATTTTTTTATAAGGTAACAGTAAGCATAGTGATCCGTTACCAAAAATACTAAAAAAAAACTATTTTCTAATGATTTAAACTACACTTAAATAGTTCGAATAGTTATGTGAAAGTTCTGAAAACAGTTTTTAAAAAAAGAGACTGTTCGTACTTCAAGAGTTCTAACCCTAAAATGATGAGAAAAAAATATTGCTGTTAGAAATTCAAATACAATTAATAGTTTGTTTCAGTCTAAACATAATTATTATCATAATATATTTTACTCAAGCTTTCGTTCCGTTCAAGCTTGCATGGTACCTGGATAAAAAGTAGCCTATGTGTTATTACAAGTCTAGAACCTAATATGTTTAATATGTGAGAAAACTATAGGTTTATTTTGAAGAAAAAAACTCTTGCATTTTCTTAATTTTGAAATATACAGTCAGCTTAAAAAATGACATTAGTCAAATTAAATAAGTGGGTCTCAATCGACTCTATTTCTCAACAGGAACACTTTTCCCAAAGCAACTTACCAAACCAAATCGTAAGTTTTCGCGAAAATTTCAAAAAAAATGTTTTCCATACAATTTCTACGAATCGCTATTCGCCACAACATTGAGTCCATGTATGCAATGCTCAAACCGCTACACTAACTGGCTAGACTTGAAATTTTTACAGATACCTTATATATTTTAGGTAGCAGCATTGTTGTGTTTTGGTTTGATGGGTGTAAATGCCGGTGAAATTACAGGCACATGAGGCTTAATACCTTCATGCCTCAAGTTGATATTTTTACCACTAAGGCAGGATATTTTTGACATTCATCCCCTAAGGGGACAAAATAGTGGATGAAAAATTTATTAACAAAGCTTCATATTTGTTTCATATCTAGAAACAAAAAATACTCTTCGTGAACGAAGTTCTGGGCAAATGCTAGTGTATAATATAATACTGATATAAACTTAAAATTGCATTCAAATCAAAGCTAAGTCACCCACTTTATCAGCATCCACAGGGTGTTTAATTGTTAAAAGAAATCTTTGCTCTTTGTCAGCGTCGAGGGGTGGCTATTGATTTCTTTTGTTTTATGCTGATTGAGACACCTTCCCCTCACGGCAGCTTTAAAACGAATGGGAAAGAATACGCGGCGTGAAGTTTATAAATGGCGGCATAAAGAGAATAGTTTGACAATAAATTTGCTTATTGACATTATTTTGATTTATTTTTACATTGGTCTGAAAAATTGGAGTTTTTATTAAATACTTCCAGCCGCGGCTTTGTATGGGTGGTCTATCTGGATAAAAATTTGACTAAAAATGTAATGAATTATTGTGCCACTTAATAGGCCGACGCGAGAGAAATTATTGTATGATCTGCCAATCTCCACGACCTCTGTGGCGCAGTGGGCGAAGGCCCGCCTGAGACGCAGAAGGTCGCGGGTTCGATTCCCGCTGCAGGACAAATGTTTGCATGTTCTGCAGATATTTAACTCGGGTCTGGGTGTTTTCTATGTATGATATGTATGTATTTATAAAAAAAAATATGTAGTATAACAATCATGTGGTTCCCATAATACAAGCTCTGCTTAGTTTGGGGCTTCATGATGCTGTGTGATAGCGTCCTGCATCGCGAGCATTATTTATTTATTTATTTAAATATTTGTCTCGGGTCTGGGTGTTTTCTATTCAGGTTTAATTTGCAAATATTTACCAAAAAAAATTATAACAGTCATGTTGTTCCAAATGTTAACTTAAAAATATGTCATTAATCCTATTTCTCTGGATTGTGTGTTTTTCTTAACAAACCTCAAATTGCTTCGCGGTACACATACATCTTCGTCAAAGATACTGATCTGACTGACGTTTCCAAACACAACCGACTTAGAACTCTATTATACCCACTTAAGAATCAAACTTGCATAGTGTCCGTTTAGGGTGTGGTATGCCAATCAACATTAGTCCCTTTGACGATCAGTTCTAGGCTCATTTCTCCCGTGATTGACTGGGACTTAGAAAAATTAGATTGCCATTGCCACTTCAACGCGTAAGATGGGATCGGCGATTTTTTCCGAACTCTCACTAATGGGTCTCTGTTTTATCTCAAGCCCCTTAATGTTCTTATGCGGGCGACAATAATCAGATTTTGACACGTAAATGATAAAGACTGTTTGAGTATGTACTTTGAGCAATTTGATTGATGTTGGAATGGGAGTGTTCCGAATTCAAATGCTTTTTCTTAATTCAAATATTAGTGCTGATTGTTGTCAAACGCGGTTTCTTAATTTAAATCTTTATGATTCTGTTTTTAAATGAGTAACTGGAAAAATAAAATCAAAAAGTACCGTATGTTTTCATAGTGGATCTTTTTGAGCAAATATGCTATTTTTGATTTGATTATTTTTTTAGGTAAGTAACAATGTTTAGTTTTATTGTCCTATATCCTTTTTCATTTTTATCTTTTCTCTCTATAATGAATAATATACCTAATGTCAAATTTCTTGTCATTGTCACATATAGTATCATAAAAACTGTACTGGACCTATATGAGTGTGTTGTAGATGCAAATATACCTTTCTATCTATCATTATTATTATCAGTATGTAGCAGTCCACTGCTGGACATAGACCTACTGAGCGCCATTGCCCCCTGTCTTCCCCCTGTCTCCCCCTTCTCTCCAGCTTCTACTAGCAGCCTTCTAACCGATCGTCTCTCCACCCCCTCCACTCTACCCAGAGGGTGTTATAGGATACGTATTTTAAAAAAAAAATTGATACCTATATATATTGTAAGACAAAATTAATCAACAAACGTAATATTTTTATTAATAAAGTCAGTCACCTTTCTTTCATTTCGTCTCTAAGTAAGCAGCTGTTACCGGACTTATTAAGACGCACCTGTCAATCTTCAACTTTCCAATTTTTATTCCCTCCCGATTTGTAGCAGTCGTCATCCCAAACACAGTATAGATATTAGCTCTACAATCAGTAGAGATACTTGCAATGCTTTCGCGCATAGCCAATCACGGTTTGCGAAATGTCTCGTGGAATGTGAAGTGCATCTCCAAAGAACTATTAGAATCTAAGTTCCCCAAATGCGTTCCTAAGATTAATATAACTACTTTTATGTAGAATTTGTTAGTTCGTTTTGTTTTTTTTTAGGTAAGTACAACATATACATAATACAACAACAACATAAGTACAACATATACATAAGTTTAAAATTGTAGATATTCACACTCCTTTTATTCTGGTATACTTGTTACGTCATGAACATTTTCACGTCCTAGCGTATATTTTTTACATATTTTAATCAATACTGATGCTTTTATTGCGTCTACAGTACTTGATATTAATTGCGCGTCTCTAATATACTTTTTACGATTTTGGACTTTAGACAATTTTTTTAAATACGTTATCATAACGAATCAAACGAGGATAGGCAGGCATATTCCCACCTTGTAAATAATATTAATAATGCTAGACAAATCACACATCATTATCTAGCCCCAAGCTAAGCAGAGCTTGTGTTATGAGTACTTGATAACTGATATACATAATACAATATTAGTACATAGATAGATATTTTTGCTATACATAAAAAACGACCAGAACACCCTGAACAAATATCTGCAGATCGTACAAATATTTGTCCCGATGCGGAAATCGAACCCGCAACCTGCGTCGCAGGCGGACCTTCGCCCACCGCACCACAGAGGTCGCCAAAATGTTACGAAGACCGGCATATTGACCTAATGTGTCTTTTAAAATGGTCTGTTACAATCTTTTTTTGCGGAGATGTCCATAGTAATGGTGTCCAATACTCTTTTCTTTTTGTAGACCGTGAAGTTATGTTGGATATTTCCGCCAATGGTTCACAGACAGATGTACCGTTGTCACTAAGTGGAGTTGCGAGATCTTGAGCTGTAGTAGCTGACATGTCTGTGGCCATATCAGGTTCTTGAAGTGTGTTTTCATTTTCAGCAACGTTTAAGACATCCTCTATTTCCAACCATTCACCTTCTAGGTCTTCTTCCATATTTAAATTGATCTCATCTAAAGATTTTCCTTTGAATGAATCGGCTTTACCATCTTCCATTAAGATTAATAACTTAGAAAATTTTATAAATCTTAAAAAATCTTAAAAAATCGGGACCCCTCTTGATCTTTTACCCCGAATTACAATACGTTTGAATCGTTGCACCAAAATTCTTTCAGTTGCGGTCAGATTACGATCAAACTCTTCGTACTGATGTTCCTTATTATGTTCGTTTTCTACATAAGTACTTAACATGAGTCTTTGTAGCTCTCCTGGCCGTCTTCGATTAAGAAGTAGAGCACGACAGAAAACGGTTTCGGCCAATTCGTTATAGGATGTTATAGGTGTTCTGATAATTTACTGGTTCTCGTTAACTGGGCAGCTGAATTTTGAGCGACTGCGCACAAATAAATAAATAAATAAATAAATAATACGGGACGTAATCACACAGCATCACGTAGCCTCAAACTAAGCAGAGCTTGTATTCTGGGAACCACATGATTGATATAATACAAATATAATTTTTATTTGTAAATACATACATATCATACATAGAAAACACCCAGACCCGAGACAAATATCTACAGAACATGCAAACATTTGTCCCGCAGCGGGAATCGAACCCGCAACCTTCTGCGTCTCAGGTGGACCTTCGCCTACTGCGCCACAGAGGCCGTCAAAAATGGTCTTATAGTAATTTTAAATCGCTTGCCAGTGGAACAATGGTCACTTTGTTTCACATTTCTTGAGGTTCAAATCATCATTCAATTAACTGGAGGAGAGTTTTTAGATCCGTTTTGAGAATTTTCATGATGGCTATATTGCAGTTAACACTTACGTGTATGTAAAGCCAAATTCAATAGACGGCCATTTCTTGAGTTTCTGCTCACCCGTTCTAGAAAGAAGATAAGTAATAATTAGGTTTCGGCACGCGGCGCTTGGGGGTAAACTGTAAAAATAAAATAAATAAATAAATAATGCTGGACTATCACACAGCATCATGTAGCCCCAAAGTAAGCAGAGCTTGTGTTATGGGAACCATATGATTAATATATTGCATATATACTTTTTTTTGTAAATACATACATATCATACATATAAAACACCCAGACCCGAGACAAATATCTGCAGAACATGCAAACATTTGTCCCGCGGCGGGAATCGAACCCGCAACCTTCTGCGTCCCAGGCGGACCTTCGCCCACTGCGCCACAGAGGTCGTCAAAACTGTCGGATAGAATAATCGATTGGTAATATACAAAATATTCCATTTTCAATCAGCTTGATCCATTACCTACTGTCTATTGAAAAATATCAAAAGCAAATACTAACCTTTACGTGACTCCAAATTCATCAGAAATCTCAAGTTTTGCTTCATCGTGTCAGGACTTCAGTAGGTTGGTATTATCACGATAATATTCATCACAATAATAAGCTACACAACTTTAAACACATCCTTTCGTAACGTCGTTTTCGTCCGCAAACGCAAAGTTCACGAGCAGAATAAAATCAAACAATCGTCGCACGCGGCAAGACTCATAGCCTCAACGCACCCGGCAACGTCGCATATCATTCCAAAGTGTGTTTCCAAAGGCACGAGGTAGCAACTTCGCATTTGGGGTGGACGCAACATTATCGGCTAAATGTACGAAAATATACAGCCTAAAAATATACAACGATGCAGCGCCTCTAGCTGAAAATCGGCGAACTACATTATGCTCGTCCAGTCGTTCTGGAGGTGAATTTGCGTCCCAACGATTTTTTTACTATAGGTACCCAATGCCTATAGCTATGGAATGGTGGTAATTAGAGGTAAAAATAATCTTGCGTCCGTATAATGGACGCAGTAAGTCGGTGGACGTAGTATTACTATGGGATTTTTTGGGGTTGGACGCAAGAGGTATAGAGAGGCTCTCTATATTATATTGTCTAACTTCATGGCTAGAGTTGATGGACGTAGGGCCTTGCATTGTTAGGCACGTAACCTACGAAGTAATACTTAGTTATAAGTAATGGTAAAATCAGGTGGGCCATAATATGATAAGTGTACTATCTTCAGGTATCATACACAAAACTCGTCAGTTGAATTGGGTAGGACTTTCTTAGGTAGGTAAGGTACCAAAAAAGTGTATTTACTGATAGCTCTATTATTACTGTGGGAGAGTCGGCATTTTAAGACTTGTTTTAGCATATTTATTCAGGACCCCGAAGGGAGATGGACTCGTATTTTTGCCAATTCGAAAGTTGATTGTTTCGGACAATTATACCTCTTTGGAATAAAACAACAAGGAGCTTTTTGTATTTAAAAAAAAACTCGATGACTGTGTTTTTGTTTTTGGTTTTTGTTGACTTCCAGAAGAGGTTTAAAGAAGCCTCAGTTTTCAGTTTAGGTTTATGTTTTTGAATATTTTGAAAGATAATTAAGCTGTTTTGAAAAATCTAAATGTCAGAGATAAGCTACAGGACTTTAGCGACCTGTATTTGAGATTTGTTTACAAGGACAAAGCAAAAAGGTAATTCCTATCACGATTTTTTGTATTTTAAGTGTTTGTTTACCCACACTTCAGGATCTAAGATTTTTTATATATCCCAAAAATTTCGACTCAGGCGGGATTTGAAAATCATAGAATAAGCAAAGCGACACCTCTCGTCAATGTACTAAACTATTAGTCATTGAGCAGGCTTGGAAGCTGAAACGTTTCCCCTGTAGGTGAAGCAAACGGCGCTTAGTCGTGACTGCCCGAAAATTTCGACAAGGCAAGGAGTTGACTCGGTAGCGCAGTTGGTTAGCGCGTCCCGGTATTGATGGGAAGTTCGCGGGTTCAAATCCCGCGTGAGTCGAAATTTTTGGGATATATAAAAAAATCCTATCACGGCTTATATTTACAAATATTAAATTTATATTACATGAGACAATTACTGTAAATACAAAAAAGATCACTGTTTGTATTATGTTATAATTCATATCACATTTAAAATGTATGAATCATGTGGTATCTTAATAAAAAGTACGTACTTATTATCTGAATAAAATTTCAGCTCAATCCTTTTAGCAGTTTAAAACAAACATACATCTTCATATTTCACCATAATAATAATGATTGTTAGGTTTATTTATATTTTATAGTAAGGATAGGCCAAAATATAGGATAAGTAACATTTCAACAGGCCAACTTTATGTAATTATTAATATCAATGGGATATTTATCATGATTTGTGAGTTCTATTGTTTCAACTTCAGTTCTCCCGTGATCATGGCGCATGCAACTGCGTCAAAATATCGGGAAACAATAGAACTCACAAATCATGGTAAATATCCCGTTGATATTAATAATTATGTTTACAACCATGATACTTTCAAAAAAAAAACTTTATGTCGACTACTCACAACGTATCTATGTCCCTCCCCCCCAGTTAGCAAGAAGCGACGTACCTACCTAGTTTCTTGGGGTAAGGGGCTCCAACCAACACCATCGGAACTCGAGCCAACCACATCAGCACGTGGTGCCCCTAACTAACAAACGGGGTTCTGGCGGCCGGCTGATTGCGGCATAGCGCAGCCTAACACCGTCACAGCTACATTCCCTGGCGCCAACGGGCAGCAGCGTCGATGGTGTAAAAAGCTGTGTCCTGCAATGCCTAACCTGCATGTCCAGCGTAGGTATTATAGGCATATCCTCCTTTTATGGGGAGGCCTATATCCAGCAGTCCACTGATATAAGCTGGCGTTGTTGAAAGTTGACGTAGTGTGTAGTGACGTGGCGTTGTCGAATCGTTTGAAATTATTGATTTTATAACTTCAGAGGGAAAACGATCCGTTGTGAATGATGTACTTATCAAGATATACATATAAGACTGACCAGACTATACAAGAAGCTGTAATAAGAAAACGAGTGGATTCCATTACACCCAAAACACTTGAATCCATAGACACGACCGTCCAATCCTAAACAAACGAATTTTGAATAGCGAATCCTCTTCGATTTTCGATTTCGCCCACTACATTAATTCGGGGTGTTCATTAAAAATGCCATCAAGTCGCCCGTTAAAGCCTTAACGAAGTGGTACGCAATTAAAGTCGCCGCTGACGTCACCCCCTGAGGTTTGAGTGCTTCTCGAGTCTCAGGAAGGACACCTTAAGATGAATTGAAAAATTGATTGCTGATCGACATTTTTAACCAACTTTAAAAGATGAGGTTGTCAATTCGATTGAATATTTTTGTTTATGTTTTTTATCTCATAATTCCATCATTGAGGAACAACAACACCAGCCTATTTAGTCCACTGCAGGACATAGGCCACTCCTATAAGAAAGGGGATGTGCCCATAATTCTCACGTTGGGTAGACCGGTTGCTGATCGCAGGGCACAGCTTCTCGCATCGCCGACGGAGCTGCCCGTCCGCGGCCAGGAGTCTTTAGCTGTACCGATTTAGGCTGCGCTAGGCATGGCCGGGTGATGAACCGATTTGGAAAATTCTTATTTCGTTTGAGAGGGTTTACTTACTTAGAATAGAAAGGAAATTTATTAATTTGACACACAAAACGCACACAAACAAAAACAAAAATATACATAAGCTAACAAACAGTATGATAAAAACAATAAAAAATACATACAAAAATGTTAGTCTCTCCCTGTTGCGGCAAATTAGGTTCAGTCTCAGGTAAATGCTTCCTATATGGTCCCATTTAAATTTAAAGAAAAAGTATGAAAATTTTCATGAATTTCTATAACCAATTTCTTTGAAATCGTTATTCTACAAAAAAAACAAAAACAAACAAATATCATCATGACTTTTTTCTTCTTCAGATATTGTTCAGTACGCAAATCTATTGAGGATACCTTAACAGGGGTAGTCAGAGGCAAGTGCAAACATTACGTTCGATACATGCCCACTTTTTGCAAGCAGCTAGCATTCCACGGTGAAAGCCCATCGCCGCTTTTTATTGGAACACTAACCTAGCACAGTAAAGTACCCAATTATTGGCACTTTAAGCATCACCTTTCATTTAAATAGTGAAAATAATATTTATGGAGGGTTGCCAATATTTTTTTTTTTTACAAAAATACAGCTTAAGAGTTATTTTTCGTTTTAAATAAATGAAACGTCAACTTATATCGGCGCATTTATTTTATTTTTTTAATTTATGTCAAATACCACGTTTTTCCCAATTACTGGCATAGTTTGGCCAATTATCTGCATGAGCCTATACCATTTATTGGCATTTTGAATAAACCGGTATATAATGGAAAAATGTCTAAAGAGGACAAGGATAAAGTAAAAAAAGCCTAGCTTATAATCACTTTTATATATGCAGCTATACTAAGACACATAAACATGAAAACAAAACAATCAATATAACCGCCTTATCAATAATTTGGTTCATACATTATCAAATCAATGTTTAGTAAGCGTTTAGAAAAAGAAAAACAATTATAAAATTAACACTTAGGTAATTAACTACACAATAAATGAAGTACGAAATCTGAAAAGATGTAGTGTTTTTCTGCTGCAAAGGAAAAACACTACATATTTTCAGATTCCATACTTCATCCACAATAGATTTCCGCAAAGTAACGCCTAAGTCTATATCTTAACTACACAATAACTTAAACGTCAGAGGAATCAAATTCAGTCAAAAACTTCTCTATGTCAGCATCAGTGTAAACAATCTGGTTTTGTTTATTATGGTTATTTTCAGAAACTAAACTGGCATAGTCGATGCAATTTTCCTTATCCTCTTGATTTTCAATCGGTGTACAGTCTACATTTGCAGGCCGTATCAACGTGATATCTGCGCTATCCAACTTTTCAGGTGGCACAGTTTTCTTAACATCTACATTTACTCTTTCATGTTCCTTCGCAATCTTCAACTTAGCTGCTGATACTTTTCGTTTCGTCTGCTTAGTTTTTGATTCTAATTTCTTTTTTTCTCTTTCTTCTTTTCTTTTTTTTATGCCTTCTTCTTTTTCTTGTTTTACGCGAAGTTTTTCGCTTTCGATAGATCTCCATTTATCAGAAGTCAATACAAAAGGAGCTCTCTTTATGTTTCTAACGCCTTTTCGTTTTGGTGATTTTGGCAATACAAGGACATCGGTTAATTTATTGGGAGTAAGGTTTAACATTACAGTAGAAGTTTGTTGTTGTGCGACTGTTTTCATGGGGTGTTTAATTTGTTGGGACAGAATTGAAATTCTCGTATTTTTAGGCTTAGCTTCATGCACTTCTGCTTTATGAGTTACATGTAAAACTTTTTGTGAATTGTCCCATAAACAATCGTCATTGACAATATTATTGGAGTCTTCTGCTGTTACAATAATTTCTGATGCAGGTGCAGGTACGCAATCAGAATGCTCTTCTCCCAAGTATTCGCTTAAAATAACTGGCATGTTTTCAATATTCATTGCATCTAATGTAATATCCGCATCTTGTTGATTGGAAGTATTGTGTTTGTTTAAATTTGTACTATCGTTTTGCACTTCTGTGAAAAAGTTCCAAAGTTTTTGCAAATAGTTTTCTTCTGGTTTTAGTACACCTAGTTCAATTTGACTCATTTTGCTTGCTCCTATAATTTTTCTGAAGTCTTCTTTGGTCATCGCTTTTGGGATTTCATCAATTGTTTTATTAAAAGTTTCTGTTAGCGGAATATTTGCTTTCCCAAGACATTTTGTATAGTCCACAGCGTTCATATTCCATGGGCAAATACCAGTAGCTCTAAATCCATTAATAACTGTTGATGCCGAGATCGTGTTTTTGATCGTTTTGTCTAGAAGGGGTACGAAGTTATTCTTAGTGAGAGCTACTGACGGATTATTCCGCCTCCACTCTAAAACAGTTTTCTGCCAACCTGATTTCAATGGTTTGAATGCTGATACATCAGCTGGCTGCAGTAATCTGGTACAGTTGGGGTACAATGCTATCAGGACAATTTCCAATTTCTTGCATAGCTCACTAACAGCAAATGTTAAGTAAGTCTTGTGACCGTCGACAAACAATATTATGGGGAATTTAGTGCATTTTTTGATTAAGTGTGGGTGTAAGACACTCTCGATGTAATCGTGAAAGACTTCGGCTTTCATCCACCCGTTGTCACTAAGCCCTATACCCCAATTTGACGGAACCTTGGACGTAATATCGGCTGATAGACGCTTATTCGGAAATATAACCATTGGAGGTGTGAGATCTCCGTCAGCACAAAATGTGAACATTACAGTCAAGGAAGTTTTGGCGAGCGCATTGTCTACCTCATAGACATTTCTTTCGCCTTTAGGAGCCAATACAACTCCCGTTTTAGGGCAAAGAAGGAAGTTGGTCTCATCGCCATTAAATACTCGGGAAGAATCTGCGAGTATATTAAATAAATCGTTCTCTTTAAGATAATCTTCAATTTGTCTGAACCAGCTTCTCACATCATTTTCCAACACAGTAGCACTAGCCGCTGTGACTGCCTCAGGTGTGCGTACAGAAATGTTTGGATGTCGTTGAAGAAATAATTTATACCACTTTTCGCCGTTCTTAAAAACGCTGCCCCTGTTACTATTATTCATAAAGTTTGATACACTGCTAATTAAATCGTGTTTGCGTTTTGGGAAACCTTTTCTACAACTAAGCAAAATCCAATCTTCGAGATCTTTTTCTTCCTTTTCCGTCAGAATAGTAGGAGGGCCTGGACGCGACTGGTGCTCAGGGTTCTTAATCCTATATTGCAAAGTAGCCCGTGGCACTTGATAAGTCTTTGCTGCCAATTTCTTGCTCATTCCTTCTTTGATAGCTTGAAGGGCCTTATTTAAGTTTTCCGAGTTGTATGTCTTACGCCGGCGTATATCTTTGGATATTTTTCTGTTGCTCTTAGCTTTATTTTTTGGTTTCATGTTTAGATAAGTCGGGTAGTCTGAAAATAAAATTGTAGGCTAGATGACACCAATTATTGCCATACTTATGCCTAATTATTGGCCCTAGTGTCAATAATTAGTAATTTCGCGGTTGGCACGGGGGCCAAGATTTGGAACCATTGTATTTTTTACTTTTATTTTACAATCATACGAAAAAATGTGGTTAACTAATATATAAATGCTCAAAATAAACACCTGAAAACAACAACTCTAAAAAACCAATTATTGACATCGGTGCCAATAAATTAGAATATGGACATTTTTGAATACCAAATGTTGGCACTGGGATAAAATAATAAAAACAATGCAATTCTTGGAAATGAATGCTCAAATAGGTGGAATAATTCGTACTGAATTTGCTTTAAAACATTACACGTATAATAAATAATTGATAATACAAGATTCAATGATATTATGAAAGCTCTTACCTTAGCAAAAAAATAATTTTCACACATCAAGTCAGGACACGTTCAGCTGTTGTATAGTTCCGACGCCATTGTCATTTCTTTTTTTTTAATGTGTTGCCAGTTGTGTTGCTCAGAATTCTACTAATCTATTTAAATAAGTTGCAACACCGTTAGATTACATGGATTCTTATAAGAAAAGTTTAAACACAGAAATGCCAATAATTGGTGTGGTGCCAAAATGAGGTCAATTACATACCTTTCGAACTTTTTAGTTCGAGGGCATGCCGGCTTCCTCACGATGTTTTCCTTCACCATTTCGAGCTCGTGGTAATTTTCTTAAATAAATTATATCTGTTAAGTTGCGGACATGATGTGGCTTACTCTGGTGTTCTTAGCAGATCATCGGTTAAGCAACACTCAGCCCAGTCACTACTTGGATGGGTGATCGTCTTGTGGCATTTAGATCTGAGTGCTTTCGTACTTCTAAAGGCACGACAAGATATTGGTTCCATCATTTCTCGTTTAGCCATGTCAGAAGCCTTCGGGTGGCCTAAAAACTCCGTCTCCAGAGTTTGCCAACAGCTCATACAAAAAAGGAAGAAAGGACTTTTTACCTTGGAATTTATGAGTAGACCACTCACTGCCGTAACAAAATCAACAACACAAACTAACTAAAAGGCTTTTTAGACCACGCGGTATTCAGTCTGTCTTACTAAGACTGTCTTACACTTAGCGTAGTGTAATAAGAGTAAGCCACTAAGTCGGTCATAGTAAGTCTGATTAGTCAGTAAGACAGTCTTTCTTAGTAAGACTGTCTTACACTTAGCGTAGTGTAATAAGAGTAAGCCACTAAGTCGGTCATAGTAAGTCTGATTAGTCAGTAAGACAGTATGTCTTACTAAGACTGTCTTACACTTAGCGTAGTGTAATAAGAGTAAGCCACTTAGTTGGTCATAGTAAGTCTGATTAGTCAGTAAGACAGTCTGTCTTACTAAGACTGTCTTACACTTAGCGTAGTTTAATAAGAGTAAGCCACTTAGTCGGGCATAGTAAGTCTGATTAGTCAGTAAGACAGTCTGTCTTAGTAAAACTGTCTTACACTTAGCGTAGTGTAATAAGAGTAAGCCACTAAGTCGGTCATAGTAAGTCTGATTAGTCAGTAAGACAGTCTGTCATACTAAGACTGTCTTACACTTAGCGTAGTATAATAAGAGTAAGCCACTTAGTTGGTCATAGTAAGTCTGATTAGTCAGTAAGACAGTCTGTCTTACTAAGACTGTCTTACACTTTGCGTAGTGTAATAAGAGTAAGCCACTTAGTCGGGCATAGTAAGTCTGATTAGTCAGTAAGACAGTCTGTCTTACTAAGAATGTCTTACACTTAGCGTAGTGTAATAAGAGTAAGCCACTTAGTCGGTCATAGTAAGTCTGATTAGTCTGTAAGACAGTCTGTCTTACTAAGACTGTCTTACACTTAGCGTAGTGTAATAAGAGTAAGCCACTTAGTCGGGCATAGTAAGTCTGATTAGTCAGTAAGACAGTCTGTCTTAGTAAGACTGTCTTACACTTAGCGTAGTGTAATAAGAGTAAGCCACTTAGTCGGGCATAGTAAGTCTGATTAGTCAGTAAGACAGTCTGTCTTAGTAAGACTGTCTTACACTTAGCGTAGTGTAATAAGAGTAAGCCACTTAGTCGGTCATAGTAAGTCTGATTAGTCAGTAAGACAGTCTCTTTACTAAGACTGTCTTACACTTAGCGTAGTGTAATAAGAGTAAGCCACTAAGTCGGTCTGAGGCTTGACTAATTAGTTAGTAAGACATTCTTGCTAAGACAGACTGAACACTGTGTGGTTTAATAAGCCTTTTAGTACATTTTTCGAGAGGTGCATATCTAGCTTCTACTAGTTTTCTTTCTTTCTTAACTAGCTTCTGCCCGCAGCTTCACTTGGGGGTACCACCTCTTACTTCTCAACCGACTCTTTGCCCGGTTGAATAATACATATATGGCTTTTAATTGCACATACATACATATAAATTATAGGTCTCGTTTTAATCTTTAGCAGACAATAGAGGGGCCGGTCCGTCTGGGGGTATCTATCCACTTTCCGCTGGCCTAAGCAAACCCACCCTTGTTGGTTTTTCCCTTATTCCTATTTCTTCACTTCTGATTATGTTATTTCATACTTTGTGTAAACAATGGAGCAACCCTTTGCACTATTGCGGGTTTGGTGTTAAAATGGAATGTGTGGAGATGGAGTTTTCTAGAAAGCCTGGGTTTTTAGTCACAAATTTTAGTTTATACTATTTTTTTGTCAACCCAATGTAAGTATTTATGCGCTTACTTGTTGGCCTATGTTCAGCAGTGGACTGATACAGATTGAAGGTAAGGTGAGGTACATAAATATATACTAACCAAGTTATTTTGAAAAGTAAGTATTAATATGTACCTAACTAAGATTTCCGAGTTAGATTCAATCACAGACTATACAATATAGGTCGCGTCACGTAAAAAGAACGCTAGCGGTAAGCTGCGCAATACGCGATTTATCGGTATTTACCCGTGCGCAAACACACCACCTCCACTTCTTCTATCGCTCTTTTTATATAACGCGTAGGTACTATACTAAGTACAAAACACCAATAATTATTTCGTGAATATTATTTAACTTTCATGTTATAATCACCACAATTTGCAATATAACACTTATGAAATTCGCTCAAACCGAAACATAAATTGTAATATCGAATGCATTTTTAGTTTTAATAAATAAAATAAACTGCCCCTAAATAAAACAAACTATTCCCCTAACAGGCCACTCACCTTTATTTTCATATGGCTGTATTAAAACAAGCTCTCTCCACACTTATCGGTTTTATAAATATTTTTCCGCCGCTCTAACCGCTGTAAAAGGTTTTTGTATACGTTGCTTTTTGGCTCCTTTTGGCTACTAATCTAATATTGACCACCCGGCAGGCTATTGACTTATGTTTGTACGTCTCATAAAGATCTATTCGAGTTACAACGACTCGGGACAGGAACGAGTATGTTTACCCCAGTCGTTTTTTTTGCTCGGATGAAAATGTGATAATTCGCAGGGGAAAGTAATTTTTTAAAAGTATATTTTTATTCATGTTATTCATTGTGTTGTTTATTTGAGTTCAAGACGTTCAGACGATTTTTTTTTATCAAATTCTAACAAATAATGTTAAATAAATAAAAGCCGATGAAAACGAAACGATGTCAAAGAATGGTCAACATTCGAAAATAATTGCGACTCTTATGTTGGTTTATTTATATTCGGTTTTTTTTTTCTAACACGTAATCATTAATTAGTCTTCTAGGATAAAAACGAATGTAAAGTGTGTTTAAAAATTAAATATTTACGGTATAAGTAGGTACGTACAGATTGTACCTAATAATAGCGTAGCATGGAATGTCAGCTCCAGTCCCGTTCCCGTCCCGTATATCAAAAATTGCTCTTTACTCATAATAATTCGTGGAGAACATTTTATTATTCAAAATATCAATTTGCTCGGCTGGCTTTCTTTGGGTACCGCCGCATTTATTTTATTAAGTTTGTTTTAGCTAGGTTTATTAATTAGCTTGCAAATAAAAAGATCTATTCAACCAAAATTTCGTTTCGGGTTCAAAGTTCATCATATTTTTTGAAGATTCTATTTTCAAAGTTTATAGTCCACAAAAAACAAACATCACTACTTTTTATTCAGCAATCTACAGCATATAGTACGAAGTAGAAAAATTAAAGGTTTGTATGATGCACAACTACAACACGAGTATATTATTGTACCATAAACTAGATACTAAATATGTTCGTAATTTAAATTTAAATTCGACCATAGTAGCAAAAGCTGTGAGCAAAAGACAATACTTCACTAAACCGTAAAAAGGTTGAGGTTCTATTATGAGTTGCCTTTTTGCGGTGATATAATTTCACATCACGCATCATAAGATTATTCTCATTTATTTCAATATCTAAAAGTGTGGGCTGAAAGGAGGTTCCGGTCGCAACAAAGAGTCCTGCGGTATCTAAATGCTGATCTTTGGTCAGTCGCGCAAAAATTATGTTTTTCGGACTCGGTCGGTTTACTGGGTTGGAAAGAAATAAAGGCTTCATTTATTTGAACCGTATCTGAATAAAGATCCTACAAAATTATACGTACCTATGCGGTACTTTATAAAACTGAGTAAGTATGGGTAAAACCTATTTATTCCCGCCACTTTTTAATCCATAATACACAAAGGCTAGCAAGTTAAGAATGCTTTTAAGCATTATGTTCGCCTAGTACAATTGAATTTTATTGGAAAAGAGCATCTCATTATTTCTATTAAAAGGCTATTTAGACGGTGAAAAATCATTTTCTTAAATAATGTTAAATTTCAAGAGATGATGGCAGGATACTTCGAAGGAAAGAGATGCTTTGAGGACACCTTTCGCAGCAAAGAGACGATTTAGGTTGACTAAAAAAATGTTCAACAGCAACACCTGCCTATATCAGTCCACTGCTGGACAGATTGGGCATCCCTTGACAAGAATGGGGATATGCCCATAATCCGCACCCTGGGCATGCATGCGGGTTAGGCATTGCAGGGCACAGCTTCCTACCGCTCACGCTGCTGCCCGAACGGCGGCCAAGGAATGAAGTTATGCCAGAGTTAGGCTGCGTCAAGCTGCCAACAGCTAGCTGCTAGAGCCCCGTTTGTTAATTAGCACACGGTTGCTTAATTATATTTTATTCCAAACGAATTGAATGTTTCAAAAGATTATAAAGAATTTGAGTAGGTAGCATTTAGCATCTATTTGAATATGTATATCAAATAAAGGTTTAGAGCTCAATAACAAGGTAAGCTTCTGAAAAGCATAATGGTAATTCCAACTGACGGTTTCATTTTAAAACGACTGAAAAATCTCATTACCACCAACTTAATGCTAAAAACGCTCTCCAAGGCTCCGTTTTATTTCGCGTCAATTTCCACAAAGCAAAATGACTTCAATTTGAATATGTAATGGTGGCTTAAGATAATCGTCCCTGGCTTACACTAATAAAGGCGCCTGGTCTGTTTTGAACTGGATTCGTATTTCGTATCAAAAGAATCGAACTGTTCGATTCGTGGGGTGGGTAGGGTAATTTATTCGAGTGCGGCTCGCCATTTTGCGGCGAGGGCGTTCGTATCGCGCGCCGGAAGACGTTTTAAGACATCGATGCTGATTCTTTTTTTATTATGCTCCCCTGGTTTCCTTAAAGACGCTAATATAAAGCGGGCATATATAAATAAGCCGCCTTTGTGAGCCGATTCTTTGGAAGAACCCCCGAAACAATCTAAATTACATTTTCACGCAACTTCAAATGTCTTATTAATTACGTACGACTTTTCAATGCTATAAATTTTCTTTTAACGCTTCCTCCCCGAAATCGGCTTATACACAACGCTGGCTTTGCATACTGATCACTCAATTGTATTGTGAGATAACTTAAAGTTTCCTTTTCTTTATTTCTTCCTTAGAAGTGTAATTATAAATTATATTCATGGCTTTGTTCGGTGTTTTATTTAAATAGTTAGTTTAGTTAGTTACTGTAATATTACACAAACACAAACTACACACGAAGTATATTAATTACACCCATGATCAAAATCTATAAATATAAGGTTTTTTTAAACACATAAAATGCAAATTATACCTGCTCTCTCTCTCTCTTTTTTTTACTTATTTTTCTAAGGGTTTACTTACATAACTAAATAATAAATAAATAATGCGGGACGTAATCACACAGCATCATGTAGCCCCAAACTAAGCAAAGCTTGTATTATGGGAACCACATGATTGATATACTACACATATAATTTTTTTTTTGTAAATACATACATATCATACATAGAAAACACCCAGACCCGAGACAAATATCTACAGAACATGCAAACATTTGTCCCACAGCGGGAATCGAACTCGCAACCTTCTGCGTCGCAGGCGGACCTTCGCCCACTACGCCACAGAGGTCGTCTCTCTGTCTCTCTCTTCCTGGCTAATTATCCCGATACCCAATTATCCCGCATGGAGATGGGTTGATGGTGAGTATACCTAAAATTGTTGTTCCACTTCGCTCTATCTTCGACATCTGCATCAGAAACGTAATACCACCATGCCTCTGCGCAAAACCTCTGTCTACGTAATCTTAGGTCTCCCTCTAAATCTTCTACCTACATCACACATCTACAGTCATCTATTTGAAATCCATTAAGATGGATACGCAAGAAAAAATCTTATATGAAAAATGTTGGCCTGACTATTGATTATTCGCTTCAAAAACATTTCAAATCCCGCTATTTGTTTTAAAATGCAATTTTCCTCAAATACCTGGCATGTCATGAAGAAGGTCATGATTTACTGGCTTCACACAAACTATACGGGTGTCATCACCTACGGAATGACCCCGCATCCCTCAAGCTTCCACAGATAATATAGGGGATAGTGTCGCTCTCCCTAAGGATTTGTCAGACAAATGCCTCACATTGTATCAGAAAAAATCGCCTTCTCACTAGCCGTTAACGCTATTTATTGGCGATTCAGCCAGACTTTTTTATTAATAAAACGTATATTATGCGCGCAAGTGCGTTTTATGCGGGCCTTTTCTTTGAGGACATTATCGTCCATCTTCGGACATCTAATAATCGATGAAATATTTCACTTTTTCTTTTTTTTATGGAACCTGAAGATAGAACAAGCACACGAACACCTGATTTTAAGTGGTTACGATTATCACTAAGCCTTTCATTCTTGGTCACGCATATTTGAAACGTGCCCCACTATGCAACATCCTTCGTCCATCAATTTGATGCATGAATTTGATAATCCTCATATGCCTGTAATTTTACCGGCAACCCACACACTTCAAACTGAAACAGCAATGCTGCTTCACGGCAGAATAGACATGGTGGTAGTACTTTCACTGACAAGCCCTTGACAAAGAGCTCTACTACTACAAAATCTTTTATTTTTTACCATCTCATCGAATTTAAGAGTTTCCAGGGTCGACAATTTTGTCTTGTACGGTATTATACCATTGGTCAATCAACCAATGGTCGTAGTTCTTGATATCCATGACACAGAAGAGTATCCTAATTAAGGGACAAGACTGTTGAGTGCTAAGTAATTTAATTTATACTTTTTGATATTTTCTACTGTATGGCATCAATATTTTTGTTTATCGGAGAGACGCATCTCAGGTATAAGCGTGTTTACCCGAAACTGGGGGCACAAAGTAGTTATGCAAACACGATATTGATATCGAACTTGTGACAGACAAGAAAAACAAAAGTCGCATTCATATAAATACGCGTCTAGCAAAAATGTTTTATAGATGGAAAGCTCAACCTTCTAAGAAAAAAAAGTTTTCCAGTTTCTACAGAATAAAAACGGCACCGGGCAACGGTCGTAACATAAAAAGCATAGGTCTTAAGATAAATAAAATTAGGGAACTAGCCCATTCGGGTACCTCTGTTCAACGTCATCATCATCATCAGCCTATAGCAGTCCACTGCTGGACATAGGCCTCCCCTAATGAGCGCCATTGCGCCCTGTAGGACATTATCCTCCCCTATCTACCAGCAGCCTTACGCAGATCGTCTTTCCATCTGGCCGGAGAGCGTTGCGTTCTTCGTTAGACGAGACGCGGTATACACTCGCTACCTCAACTCGTTTACCTCAACAGTTACCGATTCTTCGGCAGATTTGACCACTGTAGCTTCCTAAAACACTGAGCTACCTATTTTTGATGTCATAAAATTGCTCAACATTTGGTTCTTTTACAGCGAATAAAATTTCAAACAGTTATAAACAATTTTGATTAAAATAAACGTTCCCAAATCTTATCCTGCAATCACGGGAATTGTCGGGAGTAAAATCATTAATTCCAAACTGAATATCGCATTAAAAGTAACAGCTTGTGCGCGGCTTACCACTTGGTTGTACAGTGGAGGGTAGGACGAAACGGGGTAATCAAAACGGGGGTTTATAACCCATTCATAACATCAATTGAATAAATAGAGCATGTCTTAGAACACCGCCGATTTCTTGAACCAAAAATATTTGAGCTTAGTGCATAAGATCACATTTATATTATACATGTGTGAGTTTGTATAATTATGTGTGTGTTGAGTGGTATGTGAGGTTTTTGTATGAAACATGGAATACCTAACATAGTTTGTGACCTAGATTAACACATAAGCTACTTTTTATCCCGGTGCCCCGCGAACGAAGCCGCGGGCGGAAGAACAATACATAAGCAAGTCTTAGGTTTGAACTATAAAAGCTTTCGGAATCCAGAATCACATATAAATTCATAGTAACTATTACCTAATCAGCCAGTCCACTGCTGGACATAGGCCTCCCTAAATAAAGGGCAAAAATGCCCATAATCCCCACGCTGGGCATGCGGGTTGGGGATCGCAGGGCACAGCTTCTCGCACCGCCAACGCTGCTGCCCGTCGATGGCCAGAGGATTTAGCTGTGCCGATGTAGGCTGTGCTATGCCGCAATCAGCCGGCCGCCAGAGCCCCGTTCGTTGTTCAGCAGAGTGCACCACGTGCAGGTGAGGTTGGCTTGGGTTCAGAAAATGTGGGTTGGAACCCCGTACACCCCAGTAATCAGCCAGTTTGAGCACAGACTATGTAAAAGTTACTATGGATTTCGTTACCCATGATTTCGGATTCCAGATGCATTGTGCCAGACCCTTGTAGATTTGGTGTTGATGTTCTCGTAAACCTGCAAAAAATTTAATCATTTGTCCCGCAATGGAACTCTAGGTTTTAGCTGAATGGTACTTGCTTGATAAGTCACATAAATCAACAAACTAGAGGAACTTACTCATTAAACAGATAAATACCTATCTACTCGTGCACCTAGAGCAGACTAACCGAGAATAAAAAGACTAGGTATGCAAAATATAGAAACTAATAATTAGGTGATTAAAAAACAAGTTCTGACAAAAGTTAATCTAAAAACCTGGCAACATTGGCGTAATAATGACTTTGTAACCAAAGAATCGTCAAGACCATTCTTTGGCTCGTTAAGTTTCTGCAAACGTGTCACGGCATTCTCCGTACGTGCTAAATGTTGCCAGCTTCTAGCGCCCAGACACTTTGTTATCCGGCACTTTTACATGTTTAATCGGTCCTGAGGGACAGATCGAACGGGAACACCGCAGGTGATCTTGCGACGTGAACGTTTGAGGCAAGATGTTCATTTGCTACAATGTTTGTAATTACTGGAACTAGATAAACTCATCATAGAAACTGCAGATGTATTATATAATTTTTATGTAAAATAGAGTACCTACTGAAATAATTTCTACTCAAACACAATAGGTAGGTATTTTATTATAATAAATCATAACAAAATAAATAAAAATAGTGGGTAAATCAAAATAAAAACACGACAGAACAGGCAACAATTACTAACTACAACCAACACCAGTCTGAGATATTGACCTCCCTTTATATTATTAATATGATAATTTCCACGCTAGGGAATCTCTTTCTTTTGAAATCGGTACTTCATTCCTGTTGCTCGTGATTACCATACAATGTTCTTCAGGCGTGGACGGCCTATCTCCAGCGACTCCGTTTGTGGCCATAAGCACCACTCACTAAGAACTACGTATCCGTGTCTCAAAGCTGGTGAGATCTCAGACCATCTGGTCGAATATCTTCCTCTAGAAGATTTTCTCTCTAAATGGCTTTCTAATTTATCGGCTCTACTATGTTTCATAATATGGCCGAAATATAATAAAATCCAGCCGGGGCATATCGTAGAAAACTTTTCTCGCTAGTTTTCTTATACTCGTAATTACAAAGAAGACAGTTAGCTTGAATTTAAGAAAATTTAACTGCAATGGCGACACTATTTTTCAAATTTCCAGAGGGTTTGCCACTACATTAACCGAAGTAATTAGCTAAAATCATGTCTCGTAAACATTTTCACCGCGGCCCACAAATTGTAGGCAGACCCTAACTTGGATTTATCTTTGTTTTCCTACGGAACTTTCCAATCCCTTGTGTTTGTGTAAGAGCTCAGTAAAATGCTTTTTATTCCGTGCGAGTATTGTGGTTACTCGCATCAATAAGTACGAAGACGAACCAGTCAAGTCGGCTTTACGTGTTAAAGGTTTCGTAAGCTTGTCTCTTTATGAAGATATTTTTTTGAACCACAATTTCATATTCACGCCTAGCAAAACTGGATGCGTCGAGCTGAGGACAGGGTGTGTTCATAGGGCTACCCTGTCGCAAGCAGTGGACTGCTGAGAGGTATAGACCCAGGCGCAAATTTCAGCACTGATTCCAAAATTATTATTCTATGGTCCTACAAAAAATATCATGTAAATCAGAGAAAAAAGGCTCTAGTAATTGTTTTTTACTTCATTGCTACTTTTTTCTTAGATTATTTATTTCATATAATTTAATCGTCTTTTTAATAAGCTTCCGCCAACGGCTCCGTTTGCCTGGTATACAAAGTAATAAAGTTATTTCTGATCTAGAAATATATAATTTGCAAAATTTCAACTCAACACGTTTTTACAAACTTTCACCTTGAACTAGTTAGTAAATTATGCCTAGGAAGTGTATTTTTCACTTTTAAAGCGATTGGCACTTCTCCCTCCAAGTGATTAACTTTTAATTATTTATTTAATAACTAGAACAGCTTGCATAAATTACTCTAATTATACATTAAAGTATAAATCTATTCAATATTTAACATGTCTAGGTAAATATTAACATAGGTAGATAGGTTAAATGTTGCATAGATTTACACTGTTGTTCCTTTCCTCACAAATGAAATATACAAATAATTCTCTACACTAGTCAAAACAAGAATTATAAAAACCATAAAAACTACTTTCGGAGCACAAGTTCTGTAAAACTCATAACGCTTCAAATCTTCAATCAAGCACTAAGCAGATACGAACACTGTAACAATGCATACAAAATCCTCATTGTTCCACCCGACTGATTCAACGGACAACGGACACATTGTAAAAAGCGGTATTAATATTTCGCTGGCACACCAACTCATCTGAATAGGGCGCTGGGAGGTGTCCCCTGATCGCGTCTTATCCTTACGCAAACATTCTTTACAAGGGCTGTTCATTCTATTCACTCTAGAGGTTATCTTTTATTATTTCTCTCCCGACGTTTTATTGCCTCTCATATTGACTTTTTATACGGCTCGCGAATAAATACATTTTGATTTTTCATCGCCTCGACTCGACTCTTTATGCAGTTCGTCAGACAAGCGAATTAGTACGCCTGAGGTGTCGTAAAATGTTATTTGTGTTTTTAAAACCGTCGTTTGGTTTTTAGGGTTCTTTTGCAATAAGCTTAAGCTCACACAAAGAATGATTATAAATACTAATTACTTCTAATGCCAACTACCAATGATATGTATGAAAGTAAGGGGGTTCCAACCCCCGTCTCCGGAACCCAAGCCAACCTCATCTGCTCGTGGTGCACCCTGCTAACTAACTAAAAGAGCTCTGGCGGCCGGCTGATTGCGGCATAGCGCAGCCTAGCACTGGCACAGTTTAATCCCTTGGCCGTGGATGGGCAGCAGCGTCTGCGGTGCGAGAAGCTGTGCCCTACGATCCCAAACCCGCATGCCTAGCTTGGGGATTATGGGCATATCCCCCTTATCATTGGGAAGGCCAATGTCCAGCAGTGGTCTGAAAAGGCTGGTGTTGTTGTTGTTGTTGTGTTTGCTAAACGTACATTAAATACCAACATGAGCCACTTTTAAGATTACAATTTATAAAATTATATCACTTATACAATTTATAAATTATGCGTTAATTCTAATAATAGATTCCATTCGTTTATGTTTTTGGGCCCTGATTCTTAGGAATACAGATTTTTGTAACATCTAAGGAATTTTTATTAATATTGTTCAAAGCGTGCACTCCCTGCACGAAACCAAATGAAACACGAACAAAAATCTGTGACTCATTTTTTTTTCAATAAAAATGCCCTTTGTTTCTCGTTTGTCGTCTCTTAGGTGTAACCACCACACCAGCCTATATCAGTCCACTGCTGGACATAGGCCTCCCCTAATAAAGGGGGATATGCCCATAATCCCCACGCTGGGCATGCGGGTTGGGGATCGCAGGGCACAGCTTCTCGCACCACCGACGCTGCTGCCCAACGGTGGCCAGGGGATTTAGCTGTGCCGATGTAGGCTGTGCTATGCCGCAATCAGCCGACCGCCAGAGCCCCGTTCGTTGTTTAGCAGGGTGCACCACGTGCAGGTGGGATTGGCTTGGGTTCCGAAGATAAGGGTTGGAATCCCTTACACCCCTGTTATTAGGTGTAACACTAAAGAGGAAATGAGAGACACAATTCCCTTTTGGGACAATACATTAGGCAAAGATTTTTGTTCAAAGACCGCACTCCCATACAAAAACTCTTGGTAACATCAGATTTATGATGTGAAACTGACAAATTACCATAGAAAGGTTGAGGATCTCGCGAGAGATGTCTAATGCGACCCTAATCTCTATTCCTGAAAATTAGGGCCCTCTAAGGCAATAATGAATATATCAACCTATTGTATCGAAAACGTAACGAAAAATGAAAACTATGTATAAAGTAAGTCGACTAATTTCAAAAGACACTTATCAGGTGACAAATTAAAACAAAGTACCGATGTCATATGTGTCTTATTAGCCGTACTTTGTAAGGTTCATTTCTAATTCTGTCTCGTTCCGGCATTAAGTCGTTACTGAACCCTTGAGCTTGCAGAACTAGGGTGACAATTTTTTTTAAATTTGATGGATTTTAAAAAATAGTAAAGGATATTACAGGAATTTTCATAGTTTGTCTTGCCTGTGTTTGTTTGTTTTTTGTTTATTTTGCATTGTAGAATATCATGTAGGTATTAATAAAATTGTCAATGACTATAACATTAAGAAGAATTGCAGCAACCATAATTCATCATTTTGATGATTACACACGTTGTACGTCTTTGTGATGCCTAACAAGAAGCCGCGTATTATTCATTGATAGAGGAACAGTTTTTTTATGTTACCTGAAAAGGGAACAAGCACATTTCTAACCTGATGTTCTGTGGTAATCATTACTTAAAACAAAGTATAGATCCGTAGATCACGTTTGTTTGGATCGTGCAACGCTTCAGCATTAGCTTAAGGCATGAAGGTGTTAAGCCTCATGTACCTGTAATTTCACCGGCACTCACTCACAACCTTCAAACTGTCAAACAGCAATGCTGTTACACAGCAGTGGTGGTACTTACCCGACAAGCCCTTCACAAAGAATTAGTACTAAGCTCTACAAATTACGAAACGCTTGGTCAACCTACTCATGCCGTAACTTCATTTGTGTAAGACCCGTTTCATGAGTAGATTACAAGTAATTAATTTATAAGAATATGGCGGCAAGGTACGCTTTCGGAATTAGTATCGTAGGGTGAAATGGTTTGACCGTGCTTCTGTTACCTACAATGTGCCTACCTCCTTAGCCTACAGCTGTTTAATTTGGCAGTTACAATATGTAGGTACGTACATATTACGTAATTAGTATGCTTTGGAAATGATTTATCTTAAGACCTATTCTATTTATATTTGTCAATGGACAACGGCCCGATTTTTATAGTAACAGTATATATCAATGATAACGGGCGATAGGCTTACGCGTAGTGTTCAATAGGTTAGTGTGGGTATTTGATAACGCGATAGGCACACATACCCGTTGCAGCGAAACTCATCATCTCAGTACGCGGATCGTGTACATACTTATGTAACCGTTTTGCGTCGGCCCGTTACCCGTTGACAAAAACTGTCGTTATGGAGACTATAAGGATCAAACCTCCCTCTCGCTCGCACTATTCAATATTTTTGAAGATATAAAATCACTGTATGTAGTTATTAGTAAAAAAGTAGCAAAAAAGCAAACCTTCACGGCCTAGAAAATACCAATACAAACGTTCAGCAATAATATCATTTTGATTCTATCACGTTTTCTTACCAAACTTGCAACAATGTGATCAATTTTGGTGCAATTTTTTTGGTAGGAAAACGTGTTGGTTTCAACATGATATTTTTGCTGAACCTTTGTATTGTTAGACAGAGAATTAGTAAAAATCTAAGTTTTTATGTATTATCCCACCCACACTTTAGGGAAAATCTAAGATTTGTTTACATGGGAAAAAATTATGTATAAAAATCTTAAAAATCTAAGTTATCTACATAAATCAAGTTTTGCAAATGAATACCTTTAATGACTTTGTTAATAACTGTTTTTCCAAATCAATAAGATTCACCAATATATTGCCATCCTTACCTACTCACTTTTTAGCTAGAGATAAAATCACAGACTCTGGTTTTAGTTTATTTAGTATACAAACATACCAAAAATAAAAAAATTGACTTTGAAAATCTTAATTTTTTGGAAGCATATGTGTAGTTTCATAGAAAAACTGTACACTTAGCTGTCCATTTTTTTCAAGTAAAATTACAATTAAATAAAGTATATTTATATATATAGAGCTTTTAGGTATACAAATAATTGGTGCTTTTGTAAGCACATTAATCAAATAAAATATTTTCAAGATTTTCCCGAAAAATAACAAGAAACCCGCAATAATTGCTTCTTTGTAATGAATTAACGACTTTTGTTTGCGAACTGCGATTATAATAATTAAAAGTGTCATTATAAGTGCCATCAATTCCTTCTCAAAGGAGACATTAGTGTTTTTACTGTCTTCCCCGTGATATTAATGGCAAGTTTGCCATTTAAAACACTTGTAAAATGAATTTTTACGAGATTATCTGGCTATAAAATAGCCTATTATAGGTGGTACAATAGATGACAAAATATTTTCCCTTCCCTTACAGTTTACAAACTTTTTGATTTAGTTAGCAGTATCAATTTTTTTAACTTTCATCGGACACTAATGTTATTTTTATTAAGTAAGTTTCCATAAAATATTTCTATAGTAAGGTTTATTTTCATCTTATTTTTTACCTATGTATGATTTTATCGAAAGCAGGTACGTTCTCAAAATTATCACAGCACAAGACTGTGTTCTTTAATTATTATAAGTGTAAATAAATTGATGATAATTAGTATAATTCAATAAATAAATAATGCTGGACATTACAACATATAATCAGTCAGTTATATCATTATTAATATGTCATCAGGACAGGGCGCAATGGCGCTCATTGGGGGAGGCCTATGTCCAGCAGTGGACTGCTATAGGCTGATGATGATGATGATGATGATTACAACATATCATCATACGCAACATAAATTCCAAACTAAGCAAAGCTTGTATTATGGAAGCCACATGACTGATATATTAAATATGTTTTTATTTTGTAGAAAACACCCAGACGCTGCATTTAGTAATTCAGTTGCCCACTGAAATGATTAGCACCGATCCGGTTTTTACAAACTTTGACAGTTTGTCAATTGACGTTGTTTGAATAAGGGGCCGTCCATTAATTAATTGAAGCTTGAGAGGGGGGGGTCAAAAATCACAAAATATCATAAGGGGGAGGGGGGGTGTAGTAAGATATCACGTGTATAAATTTTTTCGTCCGCGCGATTTATAAACCGAAAATTGGCGTGTTGTGTGACCTAAACTCGCCGTTGAAAGGCAACGAACGATGGTCCTTACTTTCAGAATAAAATTAGGTTATAAATAATAATGCCTGTATTTAAATATAATATTCTAAAAATATTAAGATTATTATTTGTAGGTAGGTATTAAAAAATACCCATGATTTGGGGGTACGTATAACCATCGCCCTATAAAATCATGAACTTCCGTACAACCCAGCAAATACTTTAACCAAAAATAAACAATAATTCCAAACTCGTTCCGCCATTACACGTCTATTACACAGCAGGCGCAATGAAAATTTTCTTATCGTCCAAACAAAACGGCTCAGGCGTTTTCTTAAACTGTAATAGAGAAAGTTTAGATACGCGAGTTTTATCTGACTCGCCCTCGAGGATCAATTAAAAGTGGAAACATCCGTGGACGTAACAAGGATTGAGGCAGGGGTGCGGATATTCAAATCTCGCGATGATTTTTAGCTTACTAACTACTAGTTTTCTCTTCTTTTTATACTGAGCTAGCGCATGAAATAGCAACAAATTTATAAAACACATGCAGCGCCGTAGCGCGTCTACACCGTAGAATGAGGATAATTAGAAAAAGCATGTGATCTCCATCCATTTTCTGAATTTATTCTTAGTTCTAGATATCCATAAAATAAATCCTGCTATTAACTTAATTTTGAATTATATATAATTGAAAAACCAATCCTTACTATTCATACAACATGTCAAAAGGTAAACAATGCTTAAATTATTGCCATCTCGTGTGGTGACAGGGCTAATGTTTAAATTTAAGTAGCGTTAATATAAATTGTGATTAATGTAAATTGTGAGTAATATAAATGTGATTAATGTACAGTAATATTTTATATTACCACATGCTTTTTTTTGCTTTTGCATAAGTACCCACTTTGCCCCACCACAACTACGTCCACGTGAACGTTTGACAATTACTGTTGTAATAACCAACGTGGAAGAATTCCTAAGTTTGGGTTTGGCTACGTTTTATAAGGGAAGTTTGGAAGAAAATTCCAAGTCAGAATGTGTTTTACACTCGCGGCTTTCATTACACAGTGCAATATAGTGCTACAATTTTAATGTGGAAGTAGGTACATAATCTATGGTGTTTTACCTTACTAACATATCGCACCCCTAGAACAACACGGAATTATGTCGAAAAATCTCAAAATCGACTTTATTGCATATTCGAATCCGTAAAGTTTTCCCGCGCACACCACTAAGACAAGCTTATTTAATATATAAAACATAAATTAACAATAATTAATAATAAAACATTCAAAACTTTGGCAATAACTTCGATACATAAGCAGATAACTTTTTTTTAAAGATTCTGAAAAAAGTAGCTTTTCGACATAATTCCGTGTTGTTCTAGGGGTGCGATATGTAACATTACATACATAAAATAATCATAATTCCTATCTTTATCCCTAATCGAATTGTCATCTGTAAATAAGTGTTTTATAATGAACCAAAGAAACCAAATCACGTAAAAATTTGAAAAGTAAATCTAGACATGAATATGTATTTACTCGAGAAAATGTAATTTTTTCTAACATTCTATCTTATCCTAAATTGACGACTTATGGATATCTTCAGATATTGCTCAGTACCCATATCTATTGAGGATACCCTAAAGGGGGTAGTCAGAGGCAAGTCCAAACATTACGTTAGACACATGCCCACTTTTTGCAAGCAGCTAGTATTCCACGTGACAGGTTGCAAGCCCATCGCCGCTTTTTTTTTACACTAGCCTAGGACATACCTTTCGAACTTTTTAGTTCAAGGGCATGCCAGTTTCCTCCCGATATTTTCCATCACCGTTTCGAGCTCGTGGTAATGGGCACATAAATTTTTCGAAACGCAAAATCCATTAGTGCACGGCTGGGATTCGAGCCCACGACCTCCAGATCTTAAATCGGGGTACATCCCACTAGGCCACCACGGCTCTAATCCTATCCTATACTATACTATCTTATAAGACCACAATAACTTTACATTTAGTTATTTTAAATCAACGAAAAATATGTAAAAAAATAAGAATGAAAAATATTTATTTCAGTACTTTATAAAAACTTAATACATTAGGATTTGAAGTATTATTATAAGCAAATATTTGATTAAATTATGTAAATGTCTAACTGTTCCGTATCCTAAAATATGAAACAAACATATAAATAACAACTTGCAGCAAAGTTTTAGTTTAATTTTATAATCAAATCTCGAAGACGGGTTGGGGTGCGACGGACAACTTTTAAACGGCGAGTATTCAAGCTTTACGATAATGATAGTAATAAAATATAGAAGTTTCGTTTCCTTTAAACGTTTTATTGTAAAGGGTTACGGTTTCCACATGACGAGAGAGAACAGCAATATAAATAAAAATGTGTCCTGATATCTGTATCTGTACTAATATTATAAATGTGAAAGTTTGTGTGTTTTAGTCTTCTTCGTATGAGCTAGTGACCAACTCTTGTATCGGAGTTTTTAGGCCGCCCGAAGGCCCCCGACCTGGCTTAATGACTGAAAAGCCGGGACAGACATCTTAATGTGCCTTCCGAAGCACTAAACGGTCATCCATCCAAGTAATGACCGGGCGGAGTGTTGCTTAACCAAGGTGATCTGGTAAGAACACCGAACCACGGCACGAGCGCTTCTTTTAGTATGCTTGTACAAACTCATTTCTGTAACGGCTGAATGTATTCGGATGATACTCCGAAAAAAAAACTATGTTCTTTAGTTTTTTTTTAACCTGGATTAACAAAAAGGCTACTTTTTATCAGAGTCCCACATGAGCGAAGCCGTGGATGGTAGCTAGTATGTCATATTTTATCTCCGTAGATAAACCATTGAACACATTTTGTGTTTATAAGCAGTCGTTAAACTATGTCTTTGGGTAGCTTAAAAACTCACCAGAGTTGGCCACCAACTCTTACAAAGAATAATTCGAAATAATGCTGGACAGTGCACTTTTTTGTAAATATATACGTCTTATACATAGATAACTCCCATATTCAAGGCAGCAGATCATAAAAACTCTCTCATTTCTCTCGCGGCGGGAATCGAACCTACAATCATCTGCGTCTTGGGCGCGCCTTCGCTCCACGGAGGCACCACAGAGGCCGTCGAATGGAGAAAAGAAAGAAGGAGTACATTTTTAATGGCTGTATGAAGGAGTGAACTACCTTAAAAAAATTCTTTTGTTTAAGATATTTTTAGGTGGTTTATTAATCAATTAACATTTGTTGGTAGAACGCACGGTATTTTGGCATTTATTTTCACTGATCATCCTGCTCTCTAAGTAAGAATTTGCCAATACTTGCGGGGCGTTTAAAAAGCGCCAACACAGTTGTTCCTTTAATCACCTCCTGGGACGTAAACACATAAATCCCTACAAAACTGCCTTTAATTGTCTGTTTCCGATGCTTTACCTAGCAATTTATTGTTATTTATTTGTTTTCCTCAAACACTTGCAAACTCTACTAAGATCACAGGCTTTGAAAACTAAAATGAGTGTTTGAAATTGGAATCGATGGATTTAATAATTCAGACATAATCAGAACTGGGATTGGAAACCAATTAAAAGAATAGACCCGCTGAATCGCTAGCAATGCAGCGGCTTAATGGGTTTCTATTGTTCTTGGAGCCACTATCTGGCTCGCTTTTGTCACGCATCAGACCTCTAAAACTGGACGAAACTGGACGATTAATAAACCAGCCGGTCGGCAAACAGAGAGCTGCACGCCAGAAAACGTAGCTAAAAAGCCTTGAAAAGACTAATTGAGTTGGAAAGTACCAGCTTTCCACAGACTCGGATCATCGCCTTCCGTTTTCGGAGATAGTGGATAAAACACATACGGTGACCGCCAACGCTCGAACGTGACAATGACGGCTTAGAGCAAGGAGCTTTTTACTCCTTTTGTGTCCTCACGTCCGGTCCACAACGTTACGTTTCTGACGACGTTATTTTTTAATCAAATATATCCGAGCGGGTGACGGACGATAGGGTCGCGCCGACAGTGAAAAACTAAAAGGAAAAAGACCTCTTTTAAGCAAATACAGGCGAGACCAAGTTGATTGGTTTTGTTGGCCTCCCTGTTGATTGGCACGGGTGTAAACAATACGGTTGTTTAAGTTTGGTGCGACAATAGACTTCTTTTAAGCAAATAGAGACGAGACGCGTTGATTGATTTTGTTTTCAAACTAGTAGATTAGCCTCGAGTGGCGGGACGTTTGACATCAACGATTGGGCACCCCTGAACAGCGAAACGTTTGGAGTTGAAGTTGATACGACAATGTTTTTGTGAGTTGAACAATGTGTTAGTTTTATTTTGAATGTTCGATGATGCTCACATTTTTATGAATGCGTTTCGAACTTTATAGGAGTGGTATTACAATGACAGTGTTTTTTTGGTAAAACATGGTATGGTATTTTCGATACCTTTTTAGAGAAAGTTATATTTTATATTGACTGTTACGTTTCAATGAAAACTAAAAAAAATATTCCTTTGAATTTTTACTTTATATTCCGAAACCGCTGAAATTAGGCATTTTTTTCTTCCCTCCAAAAATAATAGGTGTAAAGAAACCTGTGAATTTCCAAAGTTCATAAATTGTCCGTTATATTATTCACGGCGAGTAACCAAGCCCCATAAATCAGGACCTCCTCTATCTGCCCTCCTTCCATTAGTGACCGCGCCGCGAAAATCTCTTCTTGTGTTCTTGCATATTTTTTCTTGTTATTTGTTTATGAAATCCTAAAATTATTTCTGAACTGAAAATAAGCTTACATTACATAGTAGTATCATATCTTCACATCCAGAATCGACTCGGTAAGTAATCTAATTATACCTATAGGATGTATATATACGGATGAGATTACCTAAGAAAAGCATATGTAAAAAAACTGTCCCGTTGTCGACTACTGTACAATTTTCGTAGGTACTCTTAATAGTAGATAAGTAGCCAAGGGCTGTAAGGCATCAATTGCAGCCCGAGATATTGAGGCGCAAGAGCGCAGCGAGGGCGCCTCAATATCTCGGGCTTTACATCTCGATTGTGAGGTAAGTAGAAAAAAATCGGTATTACAAGAATAGAAGATTTTTTTTTTTCAAGAACGATATTGAGCTTCTCCATTCGATATTTAAAATTGATGACTATTATACTCACACGAAGATAAGGCTGAATAGCAAAGCGAACTCTTTGGTCATTGGGCTGAATGCATGATGTCTATTGCCAGTATGATGGTTAGATGTATGCGAACTTTTTGAAAGAAAGAAGTGGTTTTTTTTTAAATTACTTACCGCCCTAGGGCTTTTCTAGCTAAATTATTACCCTAGAGCGCTAATTAGTCACCTACAAGCCCCATTTGGAGGTAATAAGAACCTACTTACCGAACATGAGAGATGTAAATTATTTTAGGTTGATAAGTAGGTAAGAGTATGCATATACGACATGACGACGACCTTCTCTTTTATCTGGCTCATGTACCTTATTATTTCTTGGTCATTTTGTATGAAAAAATGCAAGAGACCGCAATAGATAGACCAAATGGAGAGAACTGCATCGCAACACCGACAAGAGCTAGGCTCTTAAATTGTAATAATCATATTATGGTATTTATTGATACCATATTTCTATGGTAATTAATGGAGACTAAATAAATATTAAGTAAAAAAGCTAGTTGAATTTCTAGACGAGAGTTGTAATTTTGGTTCTCGAATGTCCATCAGATTATTCTGTTCAATGTAAATACACATGAAAAATACTATAATAAACACGCGAAAAATCACTTAATCTTTACTCAACCCCTATTTTTCTCAGCACTAGATCACCAACCTATTTCCTCGAATAGGAAATTGGAGTAAGAAATGTTCCCATTTCCTGGGAGATCAACACGCATTGAATAAAACGGAGAGTAGTAAACATGTTCGTACCTTTGTATGAACACTCGTTACGTAAAGAAAGACGAAAGTACCAAAAATATTAAAGATAGACAATTTCACTCAAATAACGTTTTTTTTATGTACCTATATTCTTGTGATTGAGTGTCTTTTTCCAATTTAGGGTGCCTATTTTTATTACTTAAGTCAGCTCGAAACCAGGGAAAGTGAATTTTCAAAATTGTATCTTTCCGTCCCATTGGTTTGGCCCACCCTGTATGTCTGAGTAGACCCAGTAGTTGGTTTTGGTTACATGATGACATAAATTATATGTCCCAGCCCATAACCAAACAACTACTGGGTCTACAAATTGATCACTCTTTGTTTATGTAAAAATGAAGTGATCACTTCACCAGTCAGTTTCTCTACAATTATTACTCTGGGACAAAAACCAAATTGTTTAAAGTCAGATTTAAAATTTTCGGTTGAATTAATAGGGGTATTTTATACGTAGATTATTTTTGTATCAGAATTATGCACACTTGAACGCGTGGTCCTTGAATAAATTTATAACTGGCCGAGAATTTTGGGACGCTCATTACGGGTATTTATGTTAGGAGATAAAAATATTAGGGACAGTTTTAATCGGAAACGGATGAGCGGGGAATGTGCGCTTTCAACTTTTTCGGACAGTATGATATAAAATATTCACATTATTTTTTAAGCGTTGAATATTTTACATGAAATATATTTTTTTTTTGTTAGGAACAAACAAAAACTTTTATATTTTTTTAAATAAATAACAATTTGTGTAATTCTGTAAAAGTTTTGACTTATTTAACTTATTTATTTTCTGTTTAAAAAATTTAAATTTTAAATTTTGAGTTTACATACTTATCAGGTACCTAATTGTTTTTTTTTTCCTCTCCTTCCATGTACTCGTAGGAAAATGTTTGTACGCTTCTGTAAGCTGAACTATTGAGGCTAATTTAAGTTTATTTTTAACTATTGGCAGTTGTACCTAGTTTCTGAGAACAATAATTATATTTATCTTTGTCGTTATTTATAGACCAGAAAATAGTTAATCCCACCATATTATTATATTATGGGCCATGTGCTTGTTCCATCATCAAATATAAAAAAAAAATATATTATAGATTTATAGAAGCTGTATTTTTGAGATTGGAAATCACAATATCTCTGGGTTTTATTACTTTAATAAGTAACTTAATCATGAACTGAAATTTAAATTTATATACAAAATTATGGTCCACATATACAACACGCTTTTATAAGCTTCACTTGTAACTAACAGACAATGTAATAAAATCTTAGAGGTCAATTTTAACCTACTTATAATTGTCGTAACGAAATTAAACTTGTATGTATATGTAGTTTGGATGACAAAACTATAATTTGGAGCTGATCTGATGATAGAACCAGGAGATGTATAGTGGAAACCTTCAGGGTTTCCTAATAAGCTCCTCAAGTTTGGGCTCATATGATTTTTTTTCACGAGTCCAATAGATTAGATTTGGTAACGAGGTTTAGGTGATAGAAGAGGTAGAAGAAGAGTTTTTTTTTAATTAGGTTCGTACTTTTGATCACCACACCACTAACACCACACCAGCTAAAGTATTACTAGACCACTGATGGTCATTTGTAGTTCTACCGTTATTAAGAGGGACAGATATTTATGTCCAATTGTCCTTTTTCTCCACGCTGGGCATATTTTTGATCAGCGATTTCACAAACAAAAATATTGCACCACAACCTCTGTTTATTCCCGTCATTTTACTAACGACCACTGACATTTATCAAAACCAACAAAGTCAGTTCGGGACAGTTTTTAAGCGCTTAAAATTAATTTCCCCTGATTTCCTTTAAGAAGTTGTAACTCTCCAAGTGGGGATAATGCGATGATATATAAAAAAAGGTCCCACAGAGCCTGAGCCCCTAATAAATTATACCCTCGATAACAATGGGATTTTTTCGCGCCCTTTGTTGCAACTTTTGATATCACCTGAACGTACAGACATACTTTGAAACAAAAATGCCGAGGATTTTTTGTTTTTGTCGTAATGGCCACTTTTTTTTAAACGCAGCTTGGTCTTTTCGTTAGAAAATATTTTTTTAGTAAAACTCAGCCACGGACCTCTTAAAATATTTTATGGCAAGTTTTCTTTGGTAACTATTTGAGCCGAAAGTATGGCGACCGAAAGTATGGATAGGATGGCGACTTAAAAAGTCTCAATAATTGACCACAATATATAGATAATAATAATAATAAATAATGCTGGATCTCATCACAAAATATCATCTAGTACCAAATAAAAAACAATTTGAATTTGAATTGGATTAGGCTTACTGACCAACGAGTGAATATGACTCTCAATTTCCCCTACAAATGGACAATATAAAGTAGCCACTTCGTAAAAAATATCGTTTGAGCTCTTTTTGTCCCGAACTATAAAAAATAAAGCCCTAATATCGTTAAATGTTCCTTTGGGGAGTGACTGGACAAATGTGGAAAACTCTTACAAATAGGGTTTGCAAATAGTGGTATTTTTTTTCCAGTAGAGTAAAATTGTTATACTAAATTCCAATGTAAAATAGATTAAACAAACATCTCAGTTAATCAAAATCTGTAGAATTCAGAGTTTAAATTGTGTTGTGTTGCCAAAACCAAATTTTCTTTAAGAATGTTGTAGAATATGCCACATCGTTCCCATAACACAAGCTCTATTTACTATCAGGCTAAATGATGTTGTGTGAAAATTTCCAGCGTTAGAAAAAGTAGCCTATGTGTTTATACAGAAAACGATAAATCTATATTCTAAGTTTTACACTCACACACTTACAAGCTTTCGCATTTATAATATTAGTGTGATGTGGATATGTCTAGAATCCATTGAAAACTGATTCGTTTACCTGGAATTCCTAAGCCCAAAAACTTCGTTTAACGCGCAACTCAGTCTGAATATTTTTATGGACAGCCCTAACCAATCGAATGGGCAACTGTGGACAATTTATATTGCAATAATCCACGCGGACATTACGAACGGGCGAGTGGCCTAGCCGATATTATCGGTCGCTAGTTTGAGGACAAAAAACGAGCTCTCATTTATATCGGCCAGTAAGCACTTCACACCCTCCTGAAATGATCATGGTAGCAGGCATTCGATGCGGTGGTATCGTATTAGTTATTTGGTGTCAGAAATCTGAGTAAGTACCTAAGTGTTAAGTATTTTCACTGATAGGCAGCAACGTCGGTGCGAGATGTATTGCCCTGCGATTGGAATGTTTGTGTAAGGGAAAACAAACCGACGACAATGGTTTTTGAAAAAATATCCTTTTTAAAAGCTCCATAAGTACCTGGTATCTACTATCGTTCTAAAGTAACCTCTATAGTTATTTCGGTTAAAACGTCTTCACGGTAGCTATTTTTCTCCTTGCTTATTATTAACGCACAACGGACCAACTGGAGTCTAATTGCGGAAAAGGGAGTCCATTTACATTTTCATTTGCCTTGCTTATTATTTTAGAAAGAACACACAGATTGATATGAAAAATATTCTGAACAAAAACTATACCTACTACTTGTAACCTACAGCCTGAAAATAAAAAGTTGTTATTTACATTCTAAGCTCTAGAATAAGTTCCTTTAATTTAAACTACCCGGGGACTTTATAGGTATTATTAGTCTTAGAAGCCACTTTGCTAAAAATGACTCTGAACCATATCAGAGGAAAAGGTAGAAAGAAAAACCTTACTGCCTGTTGAAAAATGTTTGTATGATTTGCAAATATTTGTCTGGGTTCCGGGTGTTTTCTATATATTTAAAAAATAAAATTATAAGTAAAACAGTTATGTGGTTCCCATAATACAAGCTCTGCTTAGTTTGGGGCTAGATGATGCTATGTGATAATGTCCAAAATTATTTATTTTATTTATCATACTATACAACTTGACACAAACAGACCCGACTGTGTCCGACCTAAAGTTATTCCAGTCGTCATTTTCGCAAACAAACGTTTCATTGTGATGTAGGTAATTGAAAAATCGAACTACCCAGCAAGGGATTTATTATTCACATGACAATCACGTGAATTTCCGAAAAACATCCTGAAAAACGGTTCGATTGTTCCACGACGATATAAAAAATGCAGGAACTTAATCGCAGCGGCGATCAAACAACGTGAGCTCGATGAGTAAACGATCTACAGAATAGTGGGCAATTTGCGATTGATTGCGAAAACAAATTTGTTTATTGATGAGAACAGGGTAGGAACACGTAGTTACCTATTCCTTGAATCGTTAGCGTTATTCAAAAGTTAGCGTCGTGTTTCTACGAACGCACGACGAGGGAGCGAGCACACACACACACACACACACACACACACACGCACACGCGCGCACACACACACACACACACACACACACACACACACGCATACACATTGTTCCCGGATTGTGCACCGGAACGTATGGAGATCATCAACCTATTACAGGCCACTACTGAAAGTAGGTCTTCAACTTCCTTCTTCGAATGAGCTCGTTATCAACGGTGTCGGTAGATACCGGGCGGAGTGGACAAGACCAAAGTCACGGTCAATGACCGTATTGTTCCTAGACCTGTCGTCGTTAATGGACACCTCTCGACTAGTTTAAAGTAGCTCAGCGAGCTATGGAACGAGCCATGCTTGGAGTTTCACTATCCGACATAGAACTAAAGTTGTCAACATAGCTCAGAGAATTAGCAAGCTGAAATGGCTGTGAGCTGGCCATATCTGCCGAAGAACCGACAACCGTTGGAGTAAACAAGTTCTTGAGTGGAGACCGCGACTCGGCAAACGTAGTACGAGGACGCCCTCCGGCCAGGTGGGGTGACGATCTATCATAGATCATAGGCTGATGATGATGATGATGATGATGATGATGACTGTACTGTATAGCATTCCTATGTGCCGATAAAGTTACAGGATAATTGTCATTACAATAATCCTGATCATACGGGATGAATGATCAGGATTGTAATGACAATTACAATTTCTACAATGATATTGTGCTGAAAGTCATTCCTGTGTTCTGATGAAATCACAGGATAATTTCCATTACAATAATCTTGATCATACATCCCTACAATTCCTGACGTCATATATTGTGGCATGTTACCCTATCTTAACGAGATATTTATCTCGTTTTCGAAATATTTAAGTAATTTTATAGCTTGTATTAAAAAAAAACATTTATCTACCTACCTAGTAGTTTTTAGTTTTTATCGAAGTTCATACAAGAGTCGTTCTTAAGATTAATCAACAAAAACTACCACCAAACTAGACGAGTTTTCCCATTTTATTTGGAAATCACAGGATAAGTTCCATTACAATAATCTTGATCATACATCCCTACAATTCCTGACGTCATATATTGTGGCACGTTACCCTATCTCGTTATATTTATCTCGTTTTCGAAAAATTTAAGTAATTTTATAACTTGTATTCAAAAATAAAATTCATTTATCTACCTACCTAGTAGTTTTTAGTTTTTACCGAAGTTCATACAAGAGTCGTTATTAAGATTAATCAACAAAAACTACCACCAAACTAGACGAGTTTTCCCATTTTTTTCAAAACTCGTTTTAACTTCATCTTGCAAGATTCTCCAAGAATGTACCTCGTTATTTTTCTTCGACCTGGCATGCGGGTGCACCTACCCCTAAGGGGAAATGTAGCTGACTCATCAAAACAATAAACAAAGTATCGGGGGCCAATTCATTTTATTATTATGCACACCGCCTATGATTTACGCTGCATAACTTGCAGAAATACGTTGTAGATCATTTGTTTTGACGATAACTGCAAATAACCCGAGCAAAATGGTTCTATTTTGAACCTAAGTCTTTTCTTACTTGATTGGGATACCTACCATATCAACTAGTATTCCTAATGGTAGAATATCACACAGTACTGCTTTTATTCGTAAGTATATAAGTAATTTTGCCCACCTGGTTTGTTAAAGTATATCAAATTTTTGGTTCATGAATTTATAATAATAATATTGTAGTGAGATACAGTCCAAGTGAAAATTACAATAACTTTGTGTGAGGTCAACTTACCGATTTAAGTAAGCTAAAGGGAAACTTTTTTATTACCAGAAATTATCCAGTAAATATCTCATCTTTTATAAGAACAACCTTAATTACAGTTCACTGCTGGACATAGGTTTCCCTAATAGGTCATGTATACATATAATCCCCACTCTGGGTATGCGGATTTAAGGATCACAGGGCAGAGCTTCTAGCACTGCCGACGCTGCTGCCCATCAGCGTTCAGGGAATTTAGCTGTGCTCATCTTAATCTATTATATATATTCGACTTTCTTGCCAATTCTTCTCTGTTTGGTTGCGTTACGAATTGGTGGTAAATTAAAAAAAAATGACGTTTCAAAGTGTATACAGTTCCTACTGAATAAATGAATTTTGAGTTTGAGTTTGACTAATGTTTAAAATTACGCTCGCCAGAATAGTCAGTAGGTAAAAGGTAAGTAACCATCGAATCCTATATTATGCCAGCCACCCACGATCAAGTTCACCATCAAGTTTGCAGCGGACTTTATGCGGCGTCCAGTAAACTTGAGAGTGTATGGCTATGGGTGTGAATGACAAGCCTACTTGAAGTGAAAATAGAATTTTGTTCTGCTGGCTTGATCAAGTTTGCAGCGTCATGTAAACTTGAAGATGTGTGTGAGCGGTCAAGTATGCATGACGTTAGTTGGCATCGTGAGCGACGCACGCACGCACATGTTCGACTAGCAGCCATCAGGCAAACTTGCCGGTAAACTTGATCGTGTGTGTTCTATATGGACGAACTGCAAACTAGCCACACACAAACGCCGTTTCAAGTCCGCTGCAAACCTCACCGTGAACTTGATCGTGGATGGCTGGCATTATACCGTAACCGATGACGCAATGTTTTTCTTGAAACACTGTCAAAAATTAACAACAAGGCGTCGAAAATTTGACAGTTTTTCAAGAAAAAACGAAGTCATCGGTTACGGTATAATGCCAGCCACCCACGATCAAGTTCACCGTGAGGCAACGGTATAGAAACCGGTCGTAAGCATTTGATACAGCAAAATGACAGTAACTTAAAATATTTTTTAAAGTTGTAAAATATAAATAAATTTTCTACAACCTCGATGTAATATCGCGATCCTGATAAATTCAAGTTTTCTTCTATAAACACCTAATTATGTTGCGATATTTCTAAGTCTCCGCTCTGTCTGCACTGTTTCATTCATTTTCAAATCATTGCAATGTAGGTATGTACAACATACAACTACTCATTTAACCACCATGTGAATCATGGTACCACTATTATGCTAGTTTTCAAGATATTCCTAGGTCTACTTCAAGATTATCAATCAAGTAGTATTTATCCGTGGTTATTGTGTCGGTTAGGACGATATCCGCCGGATATCCGGAGGGGAGCTCGACATCATATTTTTATCATCATTATGTCAAGATTTTCTAGGAAATGTTAACATGGATACGAATAAATAGATAGCTAAATAGACAGAAAACCCATAATATTGTATTCACACCAACTTACACTATAAATAAATCGGCAATAATAATATTGGAAAGTAAATTGTTAAAAAAATTATAAAAATATAGGTGCCTAGCTAAAATTAAGTATAACGAGTAGAGGTTCTTCAACCGGTCCATATGACATCCACAGCTTCTACGGTGTCTCAAACTCAAATTTTATTTTATATTCGGTGTGATTTTTGTTTATGTTTTTTTTTTAATATTGATATTTTTTAGGCGTATATTCAGAGCAGTGGTCTTCTGTAGGTTGTTAATGATGATGATAATGATGATTGCTAATTTTTTATTGCTTTTTACAAAATAATATCAAACAAAATAATTACAAAATAAAATAAAATTTCCAGAAAACTCAATTTTGTTTTACAAAGATCGATGAGGGTCGATTTTAATTTGTTTGATAAACATGGCGGTTACATAACTATGCTTTTGGGAAGAAACGGCAAATGTTTGCACAATGTAAACATTCGCTGAAGAGCGGAAAGTAGCCGCCCAGTCATTAAAATTTAATAAAATTTTATTACGATATTGTGGCTCAGTATCAAAAGTCCGCCAAAATCGTAAGTTCCGCCGCGGGACAAATTTGTGCATTATCTACAAGTATTTGTCTCGGACCTGGGTGTGTTTTATGTATAGTTTATCAGTCTTGTGGTGCACACAACACAAGCTCAGCTTACCGTAGTACTCTTTAGTGAACGAAATTTTCCAGCATTTTTTTTATTACATTATTATTTTGACATCAATAAAAATCCTATCCATACTATTGCTACGACGTCATGTTTTGATGCCCCGCGTTTTTGTAAGTAGGCCTATATTATTATGCTGATTAATGATAGCACAGACACCTAGATTAAAACTGAAAAACAAGCATGAAAAATTGGTTTTTCGAACAACGATATTATTTATCTGCAATTAGGGTAAATAAAATTGAAGTAAAAAAACTAAATAAATAACTAAAGCTTGATCGTGAAAGTTTCAGTTAGATAAAAAACTATAAACTTTTTTAAATCAGTTTCAGTACGTTTTAGTAAATTTTTAATTTTACGTCTCGACATATAGGTATTTATTACGTAGTAGGCTTTAAAAGTTACCTAATGCTTTTTTTGATGATCTTAAAGTGACGTTTCATGCTTTTACACCAAAATTAATAACAAAATAATATAAAATAGACAAAGATTCAATTATCTCTTCATTTTAAATTTTAATAAAATGTGAGTTTCAGGCTTATTTTTTCATCGTCAGATCATAATGAAAAGTTTAACAAATACAAATTTCTTTATTTAGTAAGAACCTTATGGAACATAATTTACTCCAATTTGTATCGCGACCATACAGAGAATATTTGACATGAAACTTTGCTTTGTTTTTATCGACTTATTTATAATTATATCTATTGAATTTTAAAATGTTCATATAATCACACGTTCTCTTTTCAAATTAACTTACTGATAGTTCTATCTGGCAATTGAAAATCAGGGTTTTAACTTGCATACATCATACGTTTTGTAAGCCCAGACTCCATATTTAATCAATCGTCTAGAAAGTTGTTCCGATCGATATGCCAATCACGATTTGACTATAACCCAGCTATTTCTAAAAGTAGGCAAATCTATAATTTCCTCGTTTGAAACATAGATTTTTGAATAACCAGGGTTCTAAAGGAATTGTCTCGGTGGAAAGAGGACGAGATATCTCAAGCATTCAAGCTTTGGAGGTGGTAGGCGTGGTGAAACTGACCACGCCTGCAAATGGGCGTGTCTAAAAGATATTAAAATTAATTCAGTGCTGAAATGTTAGAGAAATGGACATGTATCTACAGTTGTACCAGTTTTTAGTTAATGTTAGAACTTACTGAAGGCCTTCGGATAATGGACTCATAGTAAATTAATAAATTAAGTCTTGCATATAAAATGGCATCAATTGATTAAATTAGCACCGAGGTATTTTCTTTTATGATCTACCTACTTATTTTCGTTCTGCTTTTATTTTAACCCCCAAAAGAATCAACATAATACTTTATTATGTACTAGGTACCAAATAAATAAAATAAAAAAATAATGCTGTAAGTGTACACTATCACACAGCATCATGTAGTCCCAAACTAAGCGGAGCTTGTATTATGGTAACCACATGTCTGATAAACTACATAGATAAAATTTTATTGTAAATACATACATTTATTATACATAGAAAACACCCAGACCTGAAAGAAATGTTTGCAGAACGTACAAACTCTGTAAATTACACAGATAGATAGATACTTTTTTGCACACCATACAAATAATTGCAACCTTAGTTTTTTCCAATCAATATCTCATTTATAATTATTTTGTTGTTTAGGGTCAACATAAATTTTGATTGCCTTTGATTAGAAAATTTAAGACATATTTTTGATTTTTTTGTTTTTTCAACACGACGACGTATTCAAACGTTTTGGGAAAATTATTTCTATTTTTAAAGGAAAACTCCACTCACCTGCTCTATGATAAATCCATCTCCTAATATTCAAAAAGTATTTAATCGTTCCGTTTTCTATGGGAACATATTTAAAAATAACAAACTTGTAATAAACCAATTATTAACAAAAGACAAGTAAACGTCTACGCCGTAGCAAGGCGGAGCTCTCTCGATGTCACACGAAATTTTCCGATCAGCTACAGAAACAACCACTTAAACCAGACCTCTGCTATTTCTTACATTTCCCGATGATAGGGCATTCGTTAGTTAGAGAAGAGGGAGGGGTAGGTCAGCGGAAAATGGTCGGTGATGGGGGTTGAAGGGATTCAGGATCTGTTACGTAACGTCAGTCGGGATTCAGAAGCCTCACGGGAGGCACGTTTGGAACCAGAATAATATAAACAACAACAACTTGTTTATCGTAAACAAGGCGCGGAACTTTTTGGAACTTTGCTGTGAACCTGTACTGATCTGAGGTAAGTTTTTTTGGAGTCTTTTTTTTACATTGATTGTATTAATTGGGGATGTTATCGAAATTATATTTTGAATTATTGAAAAATATAAATAATAAAGAATAATTTTAAAAAATCATTTGGTATAAAAAATTAACAATGAACGTTATCAAGAGCTTAGAATGTTTTAATACAATTATGGATACACTTAATTAAATAGTTATTGAAAAGCTAAATTTTTTGATTACATTTGAGCGAAAATTTCGCTTATTTGTAGGAACCAAGATGTGTAAAATGCAAATAGGATTTTTTTAATTTTTTAAGTTAAGATTTAAACGTATTGTCGGACAGTGTTTAAAAAGTGTTGCATATAAATTGATTTTGTGCATTGTAACTGTAGAAACAGTAACAGTAAATCATTTACTGTTTAGCTACTCAACGATTATAGTCTAGATATTAAAATATCTAACTAAACCCTACTTATTTTACTAGGAAATTATTGCCTGCATGGAATAATTTTTTTGAGTTTCAATGTTTTCATAAAAAAGTACTAAATCTCAGGGTTTAATTAAAGTATTCAGTTGCCAGATATTATGTCATCATCATCGGCCTATAGCAGTCCACTGCTGGACATAGGCCTCCTTAACCAACGAGACTATCCGACAAAGAACTAAAGTGGTCTACATAGCTCAGAGAATTAGCAAGTTGAAGTGAAAGTGGGCTGGTTCTTGAGTGTAGACCGCACCTCGGCAAACATAGTGTAGGACGCCCTCCGACGACGATCCTCCGTGTGACGATTAGCGAAGGGCTGCTGGTAGATGCTGAATCCGTCGAGCTGAGGACGGGCGCAATGGCACTATTAGGGGACGCTTATGTCCTACAGTAGGTTGAAGATAATGATGATGATGAGGATGGTTCCTATAAAAGAAGCACTGATTAGTTCGGGGCTAAATGTTGCTGTGTGATAGATTCAGCAATATTTATTTATTTACCTAAAAAACTGCGTTTTTAATTTTAGACACATTTACCGATACAAAATATTTCGATTACAACCAAATTAAGTTGCAACATCCCTTGTTTACGTGTCCACCCTCTGTTTACCCTGTTTACGGATGCGCCCCCCTCGCAAGGGGTGGCAGCCCTTGATCAGGGCACCCTTGAAATGCATTACTTCAAGTTTTACTAATACGCACTAAGTATGGCGTTGAGTTATCAAATAAAACCCAAATTTTGCGTAGAATCTACCCAAAATTTGAGGCATGTCCGTCTAGTGAAATCCCCGCTTAGGCAGGGACTGATAAGATTTTTACTTAGAATTTCAAATGATCAAGGTCAATTATAGAATTGTTTGACAGAAATCAATGAAAGAATAACAAGCACACATACATAGACTGTTAGAAACATAACCCATTCTTTTGCATCTTGTCCATGCACCCTCTTGTTGCGTATGATTGTCAATTACGCAAAAACCAACGCTCGCTAGAAAGAGTACTACCCACCACCCAGGTATTCCTAGGGTGGGGGCTAATGCACTTTACAAATAATTGTTGTTCGTTTTAGAGTTAGGTTCCTACCTACCTAAATTATGTTGTAAGTATTTTTCAACTAGGTGCACCTATTTATAATTGTAAAACTATTGTAACATACCTATCATTGTAACAACCAATAAATAAATAAATAAAAGATGTTGGCTTTGCCCCTTCCTTTCGGATTTGCCGTAGTCTTTTTTTTGTTTCTTAGTCCTCTGACTTAATTAGAGCCTCTTTCTACTGCTATTTATAATATCTAACTCAGACAACTTATTCAGGGGTCCGCTTAAACTAGGCTAACTACCTGTCTAAATAATAACTATGTATATAGTTAAGGGGATTGAACCATCTGATCTGTGTCCCATCTGGAACCATTTTGTTTAGGGGAGGTGGTTTTTTTTTTGGTGGATTTGCCGTAGTTATTGGTAGGTATATATATAATTTATACAAATAAATCCTTGGTTTATTAATATAAAACTTCTAACAGTAAGCTAAAATATGAATTAAAATTAAATAACTTATTAATCTGAATTGAAATAACTTCTTCCAAGACCGTCTGATTGGACCAATGTTTATTTTGGAAATTAGCTCGAACCCGGCCCACGGCCCACTCTTACAATAAATAATCTAAATTGAACCATCCCCCTGGGACAATGTCTTGCTATTGTTTAATGTACCCCAATTAATAAACTGTTTTGTTTAAGTTTTTGTAAGGAATAGAAAATTATTATAAAAACTTCTGCCCGCGGCTTTGGTCGCGTGTTACCCGGATAAAAAGTAGCGTATGTGTTAATCCAGCTCACGAACTATGTAGGTACGTATATATAGATTAGTGATGTACTTCTCTCCATTTTGTATAAAAAAACATCAAAATTAAATAATCCTTTTGTTAAATATATAAAACTTCATGCATTAGTGTAGAATCCGACTCGTGCATGCGGTTTACTCTTTATTTACTAATCTAACTAGCTAGTAATAATGTTCAATATATCTAAAATTCTACATTAAGCCACCTTACACAAATCAGCATTGATATGACAGACAGGAGTAACGAACACGCAAACTTTTCACAAAGACACCCTTTAATACAAAGCGCGACTTGACTAAATAACTTATTTACATATTTAATAGCATTCAAGGTGGCATACTGCGATTTTAAATCGTACGGTTTCCATGCTATTTTGTAGGAACAGAATCACGTTTATACTACCTGCCCTTAACCACCTTAACACAAAATATTAACGTAGTTAAATTTAATTTGTTTTCACAAATCTTTAGGATCGAAGCACGGACAAATTAAAGTTTGAAGATAGAAGAAACCTAGATTATAAACTATATACTACAGCCGAATGATAAAAATTGTGTTCGTTCAGGGTTAACATTTCCACAGTAAAAACTCGCTAATATCACGTTTTAATGTTCATAATAACAATGTAACAAACAGAATAGACGTTTTGGCCGGCCATTAGTTACTAAAATAATAATAAATAAATAATAAAATAATAAAATTATTTTATTTCGGACACAGTGGAGACCCTTATCACAAATCTTACAAAAAATATAACCTAATAAAAAAAACCTTGCAAAGATGAAACGTAAAATATAAAATTATCAAATTAAGATTATAGAATACTAAATATAAACAATTAAGGCTAGAACACACTGTGTGTGTCTTCGAGCACGCAATTTTGTATTACCGTCCATATGAACGGAAATCCAATGTTTTTAGATTGGATTGGCCGCATCCTCATGATCATCATGATGATGATGAGGATTGGCCCTATAGTCACCAAAAACTGCCAGAAAATAGCTTTACTTCACGATTGCGATTTAAAATCGCAGTACGCGCGCTCTAGATATGGTTTCATTTGTCGCGCTGTGAATTATTAATCGGTACAGTTAGCTTATTACCCTCTTTGACAATCAAATATTCAGATAAAGTTGTTTGATAAGTTACATGGAAATTAATGTTTATAAGAGAATTAGCTAATTGGAAATCTTGGAAGTTATGAATCTGTTTGACAAAACGAAGAAGGTTTATCAAGTAAGGAGTACTTGTATAAGAAAGTGAATGATATTAACATGCAAAAAATTTAAAATAGGTAGAATTGATTGTATAGAACTTGATGACGATGTTGATTATTTTGGGATTAGTAGATTCTGAAACTATTTGAATAGTCAAACAAACTTACCTCTGTAAGTGCAGTTCGACTGGAATTATTTATGCTAAATGTTGTCTCGTCGAAGATGATATACGGTTTTTTGTAGGCGCTACAGAGTGTAACGAGCTGGACTATATTGTTTACTTATAACATTATCATCGAGACGAGACAACATTGTATGCATAATTGAGATAAAGATCGTTATATAGACTACCTACTTGAAACCAAAGAAAGATAGGATATTTTTCTACTAACTTTATGTTTGTAATCACATCTCTGTTGGGCTTAGAAATAGGGAGATAGTTACCTATGTCGAGGTAAATTAAATTCGTATGTCGAATTTTGACATACCTATAGTATCCTACTCTATTGACAGCGACCCAAAATAATTACATCGCAGCTTATTTTCTTAGACGACCATCTACATAGAGCATTGTTTTCAATAAATTAAGCGAAGGACAAGAGGCGATGCCTCCGCAAACAGCCCCGGGGCTCCGTCAACACAATTATTATACTCGGACAGCCACCCTCGATAAACACTCTCTAAATAAATTAACTGGACTGCGAAAACATTTGTACGAAAGCCTGGTATTAATTGCTTTAGTTGGCTGAAGATGGAATGTTGGGGAAAAAATGTGTTAATTTTGCACCTAAATCTACCCGTAGCGTTAAGTTTATTGATGATTTGTACGATTCACACCTACTGGCACGCGTCGGTGAGCATTGAAACGCATTTTAAAATATGCTAGAGGAAATTGAAACACCCACAAAGTAGTTAAGTTCCTTATTTGCATTTCTACTTACGGATATATTTATGTCAGTGTTTGACAAAGCTCAAAGCTGCGTAAATTGCATGCAATTATGTAACTTATCTGCTTTGTGGATTTTTCAATTTCCTTTAGCATGTTATAAAATGCTCTCAGACGCGCGCCAGTAAGTGTGAATCGTACATAAGACTTACGTTACGTTACAAAAAGTACTCCTAAATAACCAATATTATACCTACTGTTTTCTTTAAAAATTTATTTGGTTGTTCTCAGGTATTGTCATGGCTTTCCCGGCCCCCGTCGCCAGAGCGAAAAAACAGAACCATGCCAACATACCTTGCCCTATAGAGAACTGCGCACGATTCACATACGGCAAGCTGCCCGACCATCTAACCAAGATCCATGGCCTGACTGGTGCTGAAAGAGATGCTTTAAACGAGCAGCAACGAAAGAGGTTCTTCAATGGCGAGCTGTGCCAAGTAAGATACCTCAAAGAATCAGCAATCAGAGAGCTCTGGGGAAGCGATTACGAAGACCCTCACATAAAAGATAAAATCCACCAAAGTTATGCTCTAGTCAAGATAAGGATAATTCCACTTACAGCCACGCAAAGAGCCCGTCCTCTCACGGAACAAGATGCTAACGTTCTGACAGCTTACAACGCCAGAACTGCACCCCGACCAGCTCGAGTGCAAAGACCGCGAAAACGGCCGAGGCCCTACCCAGAACCAGTGGTCAAACAGACACCGGAACAGTCTTCGAGTGATTCCAGCGAGGAGGAACAGAATCCCCTGCCTCCGTCTCCACCGCCGTCATCACCGTCCTTGCCTCCATCGCCTTCCCCATACGAGTTGCAGCCAGTCGAGCCGCGACTGCAAGACATATTCGATTCTAAGGGTGATGCGGGCTACAAAGCTGTTATAGACGACATGAAAAAGTCAATGACTATGGGACGCACTCTAGGGGCTAGGAAGCGGAAAGCGTATCGCACCTACAGGCGGTATGCCAAACGCTTGATCGCGTATCTACACCGCCAGCATTCACCATTGGCTTACGACGTCGACGTTCTACTTTGCGGGGAGAGGCAGGTATGCGCCTTCTTGGATCGAGTCAGCACTGAACATAAGACGAAGACCCTTAGGAACTACATCGTTGCTGCTATAAAACTCCTTGATTCGAGACTTTTTGCGATTGAAACAGATCCGTCTTGCAAAGAGAAAGTGGGTTCAATGACACGCGTTTATGATGTTCTTCATGGGAGGTTGAACGAGTGTGATAGGCTCCTTGCGCAGAAGGCTAGACCAGCGACCGCTGAGAGTTTCGACAGTGTAACTATGGAACCAAGTTTCAATAGTTACGATGACTTGGTATGAGATATATATAATAAATTTTGATCTCTTATTCATAATGTCAAGTTAGTACCGTTATGAAATAACATTTGAGCATTCCAAACAATTTAATTTAAGAAAATTTTATACATTTTGAGCACGCGAATTATCATTTTAGGCTATGCGTTTATAAATATTTATTTTGTTGACCGTCTACCAAGTTTTTCAATCATTTTTATTAAGTAACTATTTATCTATTTATTATAGTGTAGTTATTAGTAATAGGTGCAGTTATTATTAAGATCTCAATGTAAAATTAAACGTGTTTTGAGCAATAAGGTTAATTTCGTAGCATTATCGTAGCATAGGTTTAATGTGCCATTTTAATACCCGTGTATGATAAATAATATATGTACTTAATTAATTAATATTTATCTAACTTTGATGTAGACATAATAATGGTGATCCTTGTTTTTTTATTAATTATTGTGTACCAAAATAAATAAATGAGATTAATAACGTGTATTTTACCTAAACCTAGGTCCACATTATCAAAAGCAAATTAATTAGCATTACATAGGAAGGTGTTTCAAAGTTAAACTTCACAAGTGACATATATCGACATCTATTTTGTATTGTTGTGTAACTAGCATGTATTTCGTGAAATAACAGTTCTGCCACTCTCTGCTAGATGGCGCTTTTACAAAACAGAAACTAGATCTATCTAAAAATAACTCCTTCATGTTGCTAGTCGCCTGGTACTTGGCGATCGTAACCGCCTGCTCCAGATTCTACACCAGCCGGCCTTACGTTCCGAGCGTGCCATTCGCAAACGAAACTGCTTGCTTGTCCTAGAAATAAAATAACTATTTTCGAAGCTGCTACTTTTCAGTTGAACCATAGCTGAAATAGAAAAAACTGACTCATTATTATTAAATTGGATAGCCTAAAATAGAAATTCCTTTAATATTTCTGACTTTAGGGTGTGCATTCCATTCACATTTTTTTACAATCTGGAATCTTAACAGTCTCTGAAACTGGATTTTTTGTGGAGGATAACAGTCCTAATACAACAGTATTATGTATTTTACAGTAGTCAACAGTCTTTTGAGTAGGTTAACCATGTTTTAATAATTTTATGGGGTACCTACGTACCGTCCTACCTTTTCAAAGTTTGTACCTAAAATTTGGCACTTTAATAATGTTTTTGTGGATCGGCGGTCTAGAGTGTACCTAATCTCTTTACGTAACAAAATTCTACGTACCTACTCGAACTTGCCGATAGATGAGCGAGCGAAGCGATGAAACAAACCTGTGGGACGATGTTATTTCAAAAGTTTACTCATGTTCTATTCCTGTAGTAACGTTACCTTGAACCACTGAAAGTACGACCTATTTCAGTTTTACATGAGAAATCTGCGCAACTAATTTTCTAAAGTTAAATTAAGCATGAAAGTAAATTAAAGTTACGCTGCTAAGTACTCAACCTCATCATTATCATTATCAGCCGTTTTTGACATACTGCTGGGCATAGGCTATACTATAAAGGAAAGAAAAGGTTTTTTAATACTGATGTTTTTTTTATAAAATTATTAATGACCCATTTAATATTTGATTTTATATAGGTTGCTAAAATTGTTGGTAATTAAAACCTTAGGCTGATAGCATTATTCGAATTTTTTGAAGTACTTGGTGGATATTAAGTAGTAGGGTAGTCTTTCTAGTCTAGATGGAATCTTTTGGGGAGGCCAAATACCCATTAAGTTTCATTGGACTTAAACAGGCTGCCAATTTTATCGATTTATTATGATAGGTACCAGATAAGCGAACTAGCACAATGGCCCATGTTGTTAAGTGGTAACCATTACCTATCACAAAGCATTGTATCGTATATCATGCTTGTATGGAACGTGACCTACGATGCATCAACTTGAGACATAAATTTATTAAGCCTCATGTGCTTGTAATTTATCTGGCACCCAGACCCTTTAAACCGAAACACAGCAATGCTGCTTATGGACAAAAAAAGGCATAAATGTAGTACTTACCCGGATAAGCCCTCACAAAGAACTCTACTACTTTTATAGACAACTAGATGACCTTAATGACCAACCTTTTAATAGGAAACAGGTCAAGCCATCTTAGGCTATGTATCAAGGTGTTTGAAGGAATCTCAGAGATCATTAGATTAAAGTCTTCTCTAGTATAGGTACTTTAAGACATGACAAGGGTGAAACATGACACATAAGTATAAGTATCGGCTATTAATTTATTAACTAGCTTCCTACCATGGCTTTGATTGCATGGTAATCGGATAAGTAGTGTAGAGTGAGGCAAAATACAACGCAGTTTGTTTAGTAGCTATGGAGTGAAGAAGGAACTAACATGTCACATCTTCGCAAACTTTCACCTCTGTAGTTGGATTCATTTACTTACACACAGATGTCACTAGCGTGCGAACTGCGAAGCCAATGCATAAAAATCGGCTACCAGCAATTGCTCGGCAAGCGAAAAGTGCAGCGAACAATGCATTTGAACTGTCGATGACGTCATCCATTCAGTGCAAAGTGCATGTATGCAGCTGAACCTCCTCGCATTTATGGCGGCCTAGTGTTTATTCCTTTAGCGAGTGCCACCAAAGAGGCCCTATCCCCTTTGAAGCACCCTTCTCTGGGTCATCATCACGCATCTTTAGGTCATTCACCGGCGACCTTCATCTGTTTAAGTCTCTTTTCATTTGTTATTACTTTTGTATAATTATCTACATTCCTCTTACTGTCCGTAATATCAAATATTGTTGATAATGGGTGATTTTTTAATTCTGCATTGTTCAAGTAGTGCATATGCCTACTTGTACGATAAGAGTGCTGAAGACTAGTAACCGGCTAAGACGTGAGGACTGCAGGTTTGATTCCTGCTCGAATAAATGTTTCTTTCTCTGTACTAAATCTAAAGATTTTTGAATCCCACAAACTCGTATTTTTCGACTTTCACGATAAGTTATGGAACAAATTTTTAGGAAATATAAACTAAAAAATTTAGTATTCGACTGCTGGAGGTCTATTTATCATATTATAGAATTTATTCAGATAGAATGAGACGAATAAAGCAAAGCATGTTAGTCCATCTCAATAATCACTTAAGTGAAATTGGGTCTCTAATATTTAACAAATTGAAAAATGATCGTACCAGGAACTTGTTGTACAAGGACAACATAATATTTAAGTGGTACGATGCACATGCACAATCCTGCATAAAAAGGACACGCAATGCAACCACTAGAAAAACATGAGATTGCATTCATAATTTTCAAGGAGAGAAAGAAATAATTAGCATACATAATTTCAAAGATGATTTTTAGTACTTCGATGACTAAGATATAATTAGATCAAGCCAATACAGTATACACTGTTGTTTTAAATTTTATTTCTAGTCTAGAATTAAAGCAATAGGTAACAGCATTTCACTGCACACACTCATGAATCACTAACTTTTATTGCAGCTTAAATTTTCCACGAGATAAAATGCGATTGCATAACAAAATTAAAAGAGAGTGTGAAATTCTTTCAGCCTCGTGCCAGATTTTGGGATCTGCGATCAGAATGATCTGAATAATTCGATCTGGTCTTGTGATATCTACAGACAATATTGATTTTAGCTAATAATAACATCCATTTTCTTAAAGAACCTCCTCCTTTTTGAAGTCGGTTAAAAACAACATCATTTTGTTTCTATCCTCATCATTGAAAGCCACATGTTTACAAATAAATATTTTTTTTGCATTTAATGATAATTCAGTAAATGCATAGTCAAAACGGATAGAAGTTTATTTTTGGTTTTACATAAACGTACATGTGCTTAGGATATAAATAAATTAATAATAATAATAAATTGTGCTGTATACTATTACACAGCATCATCTAGACCAAAACTAATTGAATTGTTTATTATGGGAACCAACTACTCAGACTTATACTACTCACGGGACTTATACTACTCAGATACTTTTTTTTGCAAAACACTCATATAAACACCCAAACCACGCAACAATATACAAACATTTGTCTCTCGGTGGGAATCGAACCCGCAACCTTCTGCGTCTCAGGCGGACTTTCACCTGCTAGCACCCACTATGCTGCAGAGGCCGTCACATAAAAACATTTTATACTTAATGTTTGTTAGTCCTACAATAATGCTGCTATACGTTATAGGTAACAACCTAAATGTTACCAACCGACTATTTATTTTATTTATGGTAAAATCAGAAAGTATCATTGTTTTTCTATGGTTACAGACGTCTGTAGGTATTCTGAAAATACTTTTACTAAACCATTACAATAAAACTATCGATGACTTCACAGCAGTAGTTAAACCTAATAAAGTTTTCACACAAATTTTCTCCAAACGCGTAAGGGATATTTCTGTCGATCGCTTCTGCGTAGTGTTCCTTCACACCGGCATTTACGCCAATGGCTTTGCCGATGTATAAAACACGTTATTATGACTGAGTAGCGCTTATTTTGTTCCCAACATTGGTGAGAGAGCCATCTAGTGGCAGCGGCGCGAAGCGTGAACTCGTGTTTTGTGTTTGTGACATTTTTTGGAGTTCAATAATTTAAAATGCCTGGACGCCCTATTTGGCAGGTAAGGGTTTTCCTATCCTATCTCTCTGAAAATGATTAACCAATTATTCAAATATATTTTTACAATGTACTTTTAACCTTTTCGAAAAACAACTTGCCTTTATTAGGTTACGATGTAGGTAAACTTGGTTGATAGGAAACTACCAAGTATTATCAAATCCTTCGAGAATTAAAAGGAAAACTAACATTTTTGTGACATTCCTACTCATAAATCTATTTAAATCTTTGTTGATACACGACTGTGACTCATGAAATCATCCGTCGTGTTTCGTATATGTAGCTACCTACCTACTTACTTGGGTTTTCGTACAAGACACGCCTGAAAATGATCATTTATGAATTTTTGCTAGATTTTTTAAAAATACTTCTACCATGACTGAATTAACCTTAGCCTACCTGAAAATAACAGGTAAACATTTATGTTAGTCAGAGTCATACTTTGGCACAGTGACAAAACATGCTTCCAATCCAATCATTAGGGCCTGGAGTCTGGAATTCCTGTAGTAAGCTAATACCTATTAAATTTGAGTGAATATTAATCACACTGTAAAATAAAAAGCGTCTCAGGGAAAAGCAAAAACATACTTAATATAATAAAATAAAAAATCTGACGGATGTTTTACAGTTTTTTAAAGAATCTTTTTATCATTAACATTCATAAAAATATATACGTAAGAAAATCAGTCTGAGCAAATTTTTTTTTCTCCTTCCATTCTTCTATATAATTTTGGGAGGTAAATATATCAATAAAAAAATTGGGATTCTTACTTTTATAAAATATACCTACGCGTACATTTTACATGAACTTATTCTAAACTAAATGACAAAGTGCTTTTATTGCAGATTAAAAAATATGGAATTATTTTCATTATTTTCTCTTGATAAATTAACCAACTAATCAACGCTTATTTTTAAACCTTAATATTATAGCCGTTTAAACTTTCTTCGTGATGTCTTGCTTTTTACTCTGCACCGGTTTGAGGTCTCCGATCAAATAGTGGCCTGGCAGGTTATGGAACAGCTGTTGCATGAATCCAAGGAGGATATCTTCAATGGTCTTCGAGAGAATTGGCCGGAGAGATTCGGAAACTGGCCGCCAGTTAGCATTAAGGTATGCGTTGGTGCTTTCCTCTGTAAAAGTAATTTTGGCTTTAGCAAAATCATCAAGTTTAGAAAAAGTTAAGACCCTAAGAGATATTAAGGAAAGAAAATTGGCTTATTTATGAGCCATATTAAAAAACTCTTAAAAGTCGACAAGGTTTGTAGGTAAAATAATTTGAAGTTCAGATAACACACACATTATAATAAATATTTTATTGTGTCGTGTAAGTACTAAATAAAGAATGACCTTTATAAGATTGACGAAAATTACGTAATGTGATGTGACGTAAAATGACGAAACGATAAAAATTACTAAAAAAATTCGCAAATATCAAACAATGGCGTGAACCGTTGACAAACGTCTGACGACGTTGTTAACGTCTCAACGTTGCAATTTGTATCACGTTTGTACCAGGGCAACAGAAGTAAAGAAGATACCTCCGATACGCTACTTTGCTGTGGCGCTACCTATGTCTAAATGAGGGAACTAGTCCTGAGTTGAGTCATTGTGTAGGTGTAGGTTTTCAATGTGTTGGTGGCAAAGTCACAGAAGTTGCAGGCTTGCTATCTGGTATTACTACTCCACACTAGATGGAGTTACTAGTTATAATCATTCGCTTTGCTCAAAATACAAATACAAATAATACCTAGTGATTCAATTCCATCAAATAAATTGTTCATCCGCAATCGTAGGCCACCAATGTTGTATTTCACGTGCGCTGAAGTCACGTTGAAAAATGTAATATCGTCTTTACTGTATAGTTTTACCTCGCTTACAATATCGATAGTCATATTTCCTGAAAATAAAGAAGTATGAAAATTTTACACTTTTATAATTCAATAGAACGCAGTTCATCTTATTAGAACGATACCAACTAGGCTCAAACCAGCAAACTCCTCGGCCAACTAGAGGTATCAACAGAATTTTTCCTTTCAAATCGTAAGTGCCTTCAATCCTTATTTTAGGGACACGTACTTTTGTGTAGAAATCGTACGTTTTTCCATCGACCCTGAAAATATATTAGAAATATTTTTTAACAAACCTAAATCTTGGCAAAGTTAGTTTGCCTTGATCAGTTGTCCAGTGTCAATGTTCTCCGACTCAGTCGATCAAACAGTTGTCCGAAGTACCAGGCAGTCATAGGTAACAAGGAATTATTTTTGTTTACTCACTGGCTAACCAACACTTCTGTTCGACCGAAACCCGTCACGGTGACGTCATCCAGCGCAGCATTGATGTTCACCGGTCCTTCCCCTTGAAGAATTCTAATTTTAGGGATTTTAAGTGGATCCAACGGGGGCAAATCAATTTCTGGAAGACCTGAAATTTAAAGATATTCATTATAATACCTAGTTTGTATCATAATTGATACCTCATTGGGTCGCATGAGTATGGTGAAGAAATAGCGCTTTCGCTTTCCGCAAGTTATGTACAAAATGTTTCGTAATGAGGCTATGACTGTGACTAGCCCAGCGACTTGTAGACCTACCAGTCCACTATCATCAGTATTGCTTAAAACCTAAACAAGCTAAGTACCAAGATGTAGGTACTTTTCTACCGAGCCAAGACAAATAGGTAGCTACTACCACAGCTACTACCATTTTTTATTTCGTGTCATGCTGATGTGAGAAAAGTAGAAGTGTTTCTTTTAAAACCAGTTTCAGTATCATTATTTTAAGTATTGGTTATTTTATATCATCATCATCATCATCATCATCAGCCTATAGCAGTCCACTGCTGGACATAGGTCTCCCCTAATGAGCGCCATTAGGCCTGTCCTGATAAATAATAATGAATAAATAAATTATAAAATTATTTGGGACTATTTTCTAATAAATAAAAACTCTATTGATGTTGTTGGATTCTCATTTGAAAGTTGAGTGTCCTTCTGTCCAGTTGACACTCAAGTACCAGGATCGCATAATTGCCAAGATGTGGGCATGTAATTGCACAGTGGCTCAAACGGTCGAGATGGTTGCTCAACTAAGCGAACCGCCTGCACCTGGTTGTTACTTAGCGAAACATTGAAAATCCAAGCATTCCTTTTAGCATAAGAATAAAACATTGTGCAGTCCGTAAAAAATATTATTTGTAATAATTGGTTCTAAATTTTTCATAGAATTAGCGAACCAAGTACATGTTATACATCAGTAAATAACATAATGTAGATAGATTTCGATTTATTTATTATTAATTAGTACCTACGATCAAAAAACAAGAAAGTTAATTCATTCATCACTCCACTGCTGAGCATAGGTGTCTCCCAAAAATTTCCAAGGAGAAACCTTGATCATTTTCCATCCACCGACTCCCCACAATCTTGACGATCATAAATTTGTAAGTTTAGGTACTACCTGGTCCTAAAGCGTTGAATAAATTCTGAACAGCTTCACGCGAACAATCGTCGAATTCTGGGTCGCTTTTCGAGCATGTCTTCACGAAATCCGCTGAAACGTAAGATAAACAAATCAAATGGTTGTTTTTAATTTATTGGACGCGGTCAATGCCTCTTACGTCAGTTTACAACCGACTGCAATAAGCCCTAAAGAAAACTATGAAGTACCATATTAAAATTTTGTTTTTCGAAAGTTGAGATTTCATGAATGCACAATGACCACTACCTCACGTTTCTGAGCGATGTTTCAGGTTAGTGCTAATAATACCGTTCTTGGTTTCACCCGAAAATACATATATTTCAAACTTATGTAGGTACAGTAGGTAAGTGAAATTCTTCTTATTATCTTATTTATATTATTTATTGATAGCGACATTAGTTAGGTAGGTATTCGGTGAAGATTCGCGTTGAGCGAATAAGACGTAGGTACTATAAGACTTCACTTGGGAAGGCAGACAGGCAATACGATACGCCATCGATGCATACTGTTAGTATTGTAACGCGAATATTTTTTCATGATTGAATGATTTTTGTATCAATTTACTAGTTGACCCGCTCGCAACTTCGTTTGCGTGTATACGTCCCCTTCAATTGCACTACCACTCTCATTCCCACTTCCAATCCACCCCGACCTCCCACTACCACTCACTTCACTTCAACCCCACGATCACTGCCATTCCCAGTCACTAATTCTCAAAGTAGTTAGGTAGGTTTATTGTTTTTTACATTTATTTCCAATAGAGAAAAAACCTATGTAGTATCTAGTTGGGTTATTATATTGGGGGTTATTACAATGCGATTGCCTTTTGGCTTCACAGTCGCTGACAATTATTATTCTATCTACAGTGGTTTTATTCCCGAATATGGTCTTATCCTAGATAATATTCCATGCATAAAATACTATCTTGTACTTAACTCCTTGGTCCAGGCCAGTCCTTGACCCAGAAGAATCTCAAAAAGTTTGGTTTTATTACAACTTTTTTGGAAAGATCTTAAACCAAAATGGACGAACATCAAATGTTTGACAGAAAGGAACAGTATTCAAGGGAAAATAACATTGATTTTTAAATATGATATTACGTATTAAATGTAAGTAAAAAGAATTGACATTATATTTTAATGCAATTTTAGCTCTACGAGGTTTATTTAACTGTTATTCAGAATAGGACGGAGTATCAACTCATTGAATATTGAACCTATGAGCTTGTCTTTTTGCCTTTTGTTTATCTGAATTAGTTTCGTTTCTTAGTTTATTTTGTCTCTGTGCCTACTCAGTGTTAATAAGTAATAAGTATAATGTAAACCGGCTCCCGCGATACAGGCTCAGCCTCGTGCGGGGACCACTAGAAATTATTATATTTTGTAATATGTTTTTTGGTAAATAAATATATTTGTATATTTGTATTTGTTTGTTGTCCAGATGTGCGATATGGACGCACGTAACATTCCACTTGACATTTAACAAACCTGATTGGCTAGAGTCCTTTTCAAAAAAGAAGTCCCGCGGCGACACTATCGTTTGAAATTATTCAAAATGGAATGGAAATAAAATCAAATGAAATGCTTATCGAACACGTCTCCCACTAAATATTATGCAAATAACCTGTTCTGTCTAGAATTTTTTTGATACATATTCGATGTTTTATAAGCATACTGGAGATTGGGGTTTAGTTCCGCAGATTGTCGAGGAACTTCTTTCGTGAAAAGGACTCTACGCGCGACTCACAGATATAGAAGAGAGTTCTCTTCATCTAGTTAGATGAAGTCTTAAAATTCACTATATTCTGAATGTGTGTGACTCATACGTCTGATTTCTACTTTCTTATGTCCATATATCATTTGCTAGAAAGGGATGCATTCTATATCTGAATGCGATTTCTGCGATTTCATACCAGGGCATTTGTATGAACCTGCATAGAAATTTGTTCGAGCGCCCTGGTACTATTTAACATTGATATATGTATGCATCCCTTTCTAACTGATGATAACATAAGAAAGTAGAGATTGAATTTTAAGACTTTATCTAGTTCTCTTCTATATCTGTGGTTAATATCCAAATATAGTAAGAAAAAAGTTTAAGTAAAAAAAAAAAAGAGAAAAAAGTTTCTATCCAAACTCTTTGGTTTTTATAACCAAGGAGTTTTTATAACGGGAGTGCGCACTTTGTACAAAACTCTATGCTTAATGTATTCTCCCAAAGAGGGGTTGTGTTTTGTTTTTTCGTATGTGTAACATAAAAGAGGCATTTTTTTGTCAAAAATCAGGCACAGATTTTTGTGCACTGCCTGATAAAATTAAAATATCCTTGGTTATACCACAAATATAGAAGAGAACTATATAAAGTTTTACAATTTAATACGGTTGATCTCTACTTTCTTACGTCCAATATCATCAGTTAGAAAGGGATGCATTCATTATACAAATGCGACTTCAAAAAGTTAATCGTACCAGGGCGCTCGAACAAACTTCTATGCAGGTTCATACAAATGCCCTGGTACGAAGTCGCAGAAATCAATTGAATCAATTGAAATATAGTATGCATCTCCTTCTAGCAAATGTTAAATGGACATAAGAAAGTAGAGTTCAGCCGTATGAGTTGACGTTCAGAGCATAGTGAATTTTAAGGCTTTATCTACTTGTCTTCTATATCTGTGGTTAATACGTTTTTCACCGAACACAACCGACGATGACAATTTAAAAACCAGTGCCTTAATTAGTTTATTGCAAGGCTTCGCAAGGACACTCATTTAAACTTTATTTATTTCACCATAGGAACATCCATGAGAATCGTACACTTCAGCGACAAAGCCCTTTTTTGTCGAATAAAAAAAAAGTAGTAAGTGAGGATACCTATGTTAGTTACATGCATATACACGTAGAAGAATAGTAGGTAGGTACCATTTCCACGACATAACACTACGCTTCCTGGTTTGCCATGAGAATCGTCCCACGGCACGGTGACATTATGTACCTGGGCACTTTATCTACCTGTCAGGCTTCGTACCCGGTAAATGTGTACATAGGCATGTCCTGAGGGCTTACCACGAGTTTTGATAGTTTTCGAAAACTTTATAAGTTTCGGTATCTTTCCCAGTGTTGCTGTTTTAGCATTTTTAATGCTAAATTTAGCATATTTTCGGGTCTGTTAGCTTGAAAAATTCGCATTTAGCATATTTTTATGATTAACATTTTTTTGTACGTTACCTAAAAATTCAAAATTCCTAAGGAATTCAAAAGAACAATATAGATTTTAGCATTTTATTTAGCATTTTTAAAAGTTATTTATCATTTTTTGCAACATGTTTTAGCATTTTCTCCAAATAAAAAACGGCAACACTGATCTTTCCATACATTTTCGTAGTTCATGCACGTTTCCCTAGAGGCGCTGTACGAAAATGTATGGAAAGATACCAAAACCTAAAAAGTTTTCGAAAACTATCAAAACCTGTGGTAAGCCCTCTGCTGAAATATGCTTTCTTCCTTCTACGTATGACCAAATCTGGTGGCAGAGATTTTAGCGACTAAAATAGCTGGGACCAATACGAGTATCCTAACGTGCTGATATACTTGTAAATGCTGAATAGTAAAGAAAACCTTACCATCAGGCGAAATGTAGTCAAACGTAAGCATGTTTATTTAAAAAAAAACTTTCAACAATTATGTTTATGCCGGACAAACAAATTTTTATGGCACTTGAAGATGGATCAAGCACATGGCCCACCTGATGTTAAGTGGTAACTATTGCCTATCACAAAGCTTTGCATCGTAAATTAAGATTTTTTTTTAAATTGATAAGTTTGTTTGAAATAGTCCTATCGGCACGTGAAAATCGGATGCAAAGTTTCTTTCTATCAAAGTCCAACGACAGATTTCTACTAACTTTGGATGTAGGAACTTCCTAGAGCTGTATCTCTGGTTTAACATGCCAATTTATCTTAATAAGTGCCTATTAGGTATTATAAATGTGAAAGTTTGGATGGATAACGACGGCCTCTGTGGCGCAGTAGGCGAAGGTCCGCAGACACGTAGAAGGTTGCGGGTTCGATTCCCACCGCGGGACAAATGTTTGTATTATTTGCAGATATTTGTCTCGGGTCTGGGTGTTTCCTATGTATAATATGTATGTATTTACAAAAAAATGGTTATATTAGTTTATCAATCATGTGGTTCCCATAATACAAGCCTTGCTTAGTTTGGTTCTACATGATGCTGTGTGATAGTGTCCAGCATTATTTATATTTATTTACGGATGTTTTTTACTCTTTCACGAAAAAACAACAGAACAGATTTAGATGAAACATAAATAAGTATATTCCATAAATAGTTTATGAGCTTTTTGTACAGGCGGTACCTAGTTTATTATGAATGCGAAAGTTTGAATGGATGGATGTTTATTATCAATCATGCTAGAATGGCTGAACGGATTTGGACGAAACTTGGCATATACATAGTATATCGTAGAGTTTTCCCAGATGGGGGTTTTGCTCCGGCAATTTGGTCGCGCGATTGACATGCGTATCCAATCACGCTTGCTGAAAGTCACGTGGTATGTGCACGCACTTCACATTCCCATCTGGATAAATCGCCCATCTGGAAAGGCTCATAGGTATATGACCAGGGACCAGCGGGGCGATCGGCTAACTCTGTTGCAAACAGAAATTATTGACACCGATCCTGTTTTTACAAACTTTAATATTTCATCCGTCGAAATTCAATGAACATCATTTGACAAAAAGTCATAGTTTATTAAAACAGGATCGGTGTCAATAATTTCTGTTTGCAACAGAGTTAGCTGATCACCCCGCTGATCCTGATGATTCGATATATTTGATCCTATTAGAAATATGTATCGCGAGAACTGTCAATTTTCATACAGTTCTGACAGTTTCCGCGATATGTATCTATATCGCGCCTCTGCGGCGTTGCGGGCGAAGGCCCATCTGAGACACTAAAGTTTAGGGTTCGATTCCGCCGCGAAACAAATTTTGTATGATCTGCAAATATTTGTCTCGGGTGTGGATTTTGATGTAGTTATATAAAAAATGTACATAAGTTGGTACCTATATCTGTTATGAGGTTCTTAAAATACAAGCTCTGCTTAGATTGGGGCTAGATGATGCTGTGTGATGAAACGGCGTAACTGTGACTTTAAAGGTATCCATCGTTGAAGATTATCAAAACCGGTCAAGTGCGAGTCGAACTCGCGCACGAAGGGTTCCGTACTGTTGTATGGGAGCTCCGCTTAAATATTTCTACATCTGTGAAAATTTCAACTGACCAGCAATCACAGTTCATGAGATACAGCCTTTATAAACAGACAGACGGACGGTGGAGTCTTAATAATATGATCTAATTTTTACCCTTTGGGTACAGAACCCTAAAAAGTTGATTTAGTTTTGTATCAAAAACAACTGAATAAGCTAAACAGCCGTTTTAGCAACCGTTACTTTGTAGTTTTATTTACTACTAACTTCGCTCGCGGCTTCATCCGTAATAATAAAATATATATATAAAATAATAATCCTTATAATCTAAGTTCCAACCGTTCAGCCGTTCTGGCGTGAAAGAGTAACAAACATCCATACATCCTCACAAAGTTTCACGTTTATAATTTTAGAAGGAAGTAGGATAAATACATATAAATGAGTAAATTTTAATTTGAAACGAAATATCATAACAAAATCATGGTCAGAAGCTTTTTAGGGTTCCCTATCCAAAGGGTTAAAACGGGACCCTTTTACTAAGACTCCACTGTCCGTCTGTCCGTTTATCTGTCTGTCTGTCTGTCACCAGGCTGTCTCATGAACCGTGATAGCTAGACAGTTGTTTTCACACATGATGTATTTTATTTTGCCGCTATGACAATAACAAGTACTAAAAACAGAATAAAATTAATATTTAAGTGGGGCTCCCATACAAAGAGACGGTACCCTTCGTGCGCTTATCCGACTCGCACTTGGCAGGTTCTTTCTTTTACTTAAAACATATTTTTAATCAAATTCAAAAAAAGAGGTGGTTCTCAATGCGTCGGAATGTTTAGGTACTTCACAGGTGGTCCCATATAAATTTAATTCCTGAGGGATGATATGGTATACTTTCCCCGCAGAACTCACTAGGCTTGGAGTTCTTAAGTTTTTCCTTGTACTTAAACTGTTTTTATTTTAACCTCTAATAGTAGATTGTTTTACAAGGGACTAAACCATCCTGACAAGACCGAGTTATAATGGGTGGTTTTGGCCCGAGTAAAACACTCTACTTTTCATTTCGATTGCGAGAAAATAAAACAATTCAAAATTGGACAATTTTCAAAAATTTTATTAAAAATTAATCAACCTTCATAAAACATCACCAAGACAAAAAAAAGATTGACGGAGCACCATGAAGTCGAGTTTTTATGTAAGAGAACGAATGCTTTGTACGGGCTGATGATTTTAGACAAAAATTAAAAAGAAAAAATACTTTTTAGCCACACTATTATGATACACTTTTTGAGCAAGAGAAGTGAAAAATATATCTTAGTAGAGTCCAATGTAACCAACAAAAGCCTTGAAATGTCACCTACTGCAATGGGCTACTTGTGGCTTCTTGTGCAAGCTTCTGTTCAAACAATGTTTACCTTGATATTCGAGTTATTATGTGCAATACTTTGAGAGAAAATGGTAAACAAACATAGTTCTCAGATGTTATCTTGTTTTAGTGCTCTATTAATTTGGAAATATAAATGTGCAACATGCATATCATCATCATTACCCTAAAGCAGTCCACTACTGGACATAGACCTCCCTAATGAGCGCCTCAGCTCGACGCATCCACCTTCTACAGCTTTTCACAGATTAAAATAAGTATTTAGGTAAAGATAAGATAAGATAAAAATATTTTTATCGAAACCAAAATACTGTGTACATTTTTAAACTTTACATAATTATGTAAATTAATTGCAAAAGAAAGAAAAAACTAACCTTAATCAAATCAAATTTAAAATAAACCTAACTTATAAAAAGAGCTAAGTTAAATATGGCTATGAATTGTAATAATATGAGGTTCGATGGCAAAAAAAAATAGGGTTATTAATAGCTAGGCAGTTATGACATGTCTATGTATGTGGTGTATGTATGTAAGTATGTGGTGTTGTGTGATATTATAATGTTTTATGGATTGATCTGATCTGAAATAAATGAGTAATAATAATAATATGTATTTTTATGTAAAGTGGGTAAATCTCTATTCCCCACACTAGGATTCCCGGTAATTACTGGTTCAAGATCATTGAAGCATTTTAATCAAATGGATTAAGTTGATACCCACTAATCAAAATATTGGTATTTATATAGGACGTTATAAAAAAAATCTGACTGTGTATTAGTATGTTTACTAGCTTCCTCCCGCGTCTTCGTTCGCGTGGTACCGGGATAGAAAGTAACCTATGTGTGAATCCAGGTAACAAACTATGTGTATTCCAAGTTTCATCCAAATCCGTTCAGTAGTTTTTGCGTGAAAAAGTAACAAACATTCATCCATACATCCACACTTACAAACCTGAAGTAGGAAGTAGGATATAGTAAGATTACAAATCTAAATGATTTTTTTCAACTGAATTAAATTAGGTATTTTTTATCATACGAGGTGAGGCGCTCATTGGTCCACTTGGTACTATTATATGCTGATGATGATGAGAATATTTTGATACTCATCAAAACATTGGAACTTATAAAAGTACCTACATACATTTTTCTGACCGTGTATACATATCGTAAGTTAAAACGTATGTTTTCGCTGAATTGAATTTATTTGAGCCAAATGGATTATTTTGATAATAATCAAAACACTGAAATTTATAAAGGTACTTACATTTTTATGGCCGTGTATAGTTTTAAATATATGTTTTCAACAGTATAATGATGTGGATTTTACTGAGAAGGTTTACTCATTTCTTCTTCTTTGTCTAAGCTAACTCTGTTGTTTCAGTTTTTTAGGCTACGAAGCACTCAATAATATAGATTTAGTCAAAACATTTTTCGACAGAAAATAAATTTTCTAAATACTTTTAAATCTGTTAGCTTTCATCAAAAGTTACAACATTCGAAAGAGCATAATCCAGAAGCCAATAATTTGTAAAAACCAGACGAACGAACTAACAGATACACGTTTCTAAATTTATTTTGGATGTGGCTGAAGATTTATGAGTACGAAACTAAAAATAAATTGCAGATTTCATGAAAACTTATTTATTACTCCTACCAAAGTCATTTGAGAAGGTTGAGGTTAAAACTTTTTATTGACAACGGTCATATCAAAGACAATTATAATTTATTTTCTAAATAACTTTGTCATTCATATTTATGGAAATACGAGTATCGCGGTATCCTTCCTTCGTATGAGTTAGTAGTCTACTCTAGTGTCAGAGATTTTAGGCCTTCGACATGGCTTAAAGACTGAAAAATCCGGGACCAACTTCGTAAAGTGCCTTCCGAAGCACGGAAGCCACTAATCTACCCACTTAACGGTCACCCATCCAAGTAGTGACCGGGCGGAATATTGCGTAAACAAGGTGATGAACACCGAAGTAAACCACGCCACGAGCGCGGAACCCTAAAAGATAAGACCCTGGACCTGGAGCAGAACATGTAGAGCAAACAATCATTTGTCTGGTTGTGAGAATCGACACTGCACCCGAGGTGCAAGAGGCCATACCGATCAAAACGCTATGACCACACCGTCAAAGCAGTGATATAACCCAATTTATGCAACACCAAAGAATAAACATTGCAAAACCATCAAACGATCCACCTAATTACCCCATCTGTTCATCTCAAAAATACACTAAATTTGGGTCAATTCACTCCATCCATAAGTAGGTCAACATATCAAAAATAGGTGCACTTACGTTTCGTCTTAAAATATTCCGCGGCAGTATAGTGGAGCACAAACGTCACTAGTAATAATTTGAACTGCATTTTTAGTTTGAAATAGGAATGCCCTGAGTAGGCTTGAGTTGGTGGGCTGATACTAAAACCGCTTTACCAGTCTCCACTTGCCACAAGAATGTTAAAGGAGGGGAGTGGTACGCAATTGTAAACTATGTAAATAAAGCTTGAACTTTGGTTGCTTAAGCTATTATTGCTAATATCGGGTAAACATTGATTTGTCAAAACTCAAAAATGTTTGATTATGCAAACTTGTGCAACCGTATTAAGATTGTTACGTTTCTTTTGACTTCTGAAGTAAACTGCTTATGCATTGGTTGTTGATATGATTATGAATTTTAAATACATATAACGACGGAAGAGCATTTTGATTATAGGATGGATGTTTGGTGATGTTTCATACAATTTGAAAATTTAACGTAATTTGGACCTCGAAGAACCATTTGCAAGATATGTAAATATTTGCCCCACAACGGAAATCAAACCAGACTCAGATGCAAAACGTTAAAAAGTACAAGGACAACATGTGTCGAAGAAAGTGAGCGAACCAATTTCTTAGGAGACTTGCATATAAGGTGCAGAACGGTATTTATTAGCTCGGTATCATACCAACTGCTTGTTAACTGTGCCGTTACGGTCAGCTCCATAGTACCAGACCTCGAAGAAACACTTGCAAGATATGCAAACGTTTGCCCCACAACGGAAATGAAACCAAACTCAGACCCAAAACATTAAAAAGTACAAGGACAACATGTGTCGAAGAAAGTGAATGAAAAAATTCTTAGGAAAGTTGCATATTAGGTGAATCAGAACGATATTAATTAGCTCGGTATCATACCAACTGCTTGTTAACTGTGGCATTACGTGCATTAACTGTTACATTCGTTCCGTAACATCAATTCCTCGTTGTAAAGCATGTGGTAATAAAAGGTACCTTCAACTGTTTTAATTGTTCTGCAGAATGTGATAGATGTTGGGTAATCTTTGACGGGAAAATAGATAAACTGGATATCATGGTATTATAGGTTCAATTAAGTAATTACGTATTCATTATCAATATGACGACCTCTCTGGTGCAGTGGGAAAAGCCTTGCCTCAGACGCAGAAGGTTGTGGGCTCGATTCTGCAAATATTTGTCTTGGGTCTGGTGTGTTTTCTATGTATAATACATATGTATTTACAAAAAGAAAATTAAGTAATATAACATAAATGTTGTTCCCATAATACAAGCTCTGCTTAATTTGGGGCTAGATGATGCTGTATGATAGTGTCCAGCATTATAATTAAATAATAATTAATTATCAATAAATAGTTGAACGAACGTATGTGAAAATATTGGAACAAATATCTTTAAAATAAATCTTCCAAGTGCGAGTCGGATTCGTGCACGAACGGTTCCGTATCTTTGTATGGGAGCCCCACTTAAATATTTATTTTATACTGTTTTTAGTATTTGTTGTTAAAGCGGGAACAGAAATACATCATCTGTGAAAATTTCAACTGTCTTTCTACGGTTCATGAGATGCAGCCTGGTGACAGTCAGACAGACGGACAGTGAAATCTACAATGGAAATAGGTCTATGTAATAGAGTTTTTATTATTATCATTTTTTTTTTCAATACATTAGGTACAAGTCAATTTGCGTTTTAGTAGATTTGAGTGCTTGCCCCATTAAAAAGTAGTCACTAGGCAAAGATCAAATATAGTCAAATTGTATCCCAGACAGGCCAAGTCAAACTCGATTTTTATTAACAAGACCACCAGTGTCTAGTATATAAGCTACCTTAACTCTTACAAAATGGCTCAGCAACTGCCATGGTCATCTTCGCAAATGGACACAAATCTGCAGTTAGCAATTATGTTTCGTGTACAAAAAAACTGTGGGATCAGATGAACTCCATCAATGATAGTTAAATAAGATAGAATGTCAATAAGGGTAGGAAATTCTTTATTACACATGGTATCAACAAAAACATAGGCGAACTAACTGCTAAATTGCATTTACTTTAATTTATTAGAACCTTTGAGCCGTGTGGAGATAGATTGGTTGTGCTACTAATTTGATATACTCGTATTAAAATTTATATCGAGTAACAATCATAATTTTGTTCAAATACTTTAGTGACGATAATTAAATTAACAATGTACTATTGACAATAAATTTATTGAGATTACAATAAGAAGCGTTCAAGTGCTTTGAAGTGGTAGTATAATAAAAAAAATATTCTAAGAGAAACGAATAAATAACTGTAAATGATTTTCCGGCGAAATAACAAGGTGTTTACGTTTCTTTGATAGTGATCGTTAATATTATCATAATAGTGTAGGTACCTAATTTATGATGTGTAGTAGATAATAACCAGAGTGGCCAAAAATTAAACTCTCTGGTAGAGAAAACCATCTCGCAAAGGTTAATTCTAATAATAAAAAGAGATCTAAAACACTTTGCCCAAACCATCAATCTACGTTTGGGAAATAAAAATGCCTATCCATCTCTGAAGATGAGGTATATTCTCTAAAATATACATTATTTTATTTCGGACAACAAATGCATCCACACAGAAAATGTTAGGCACTCAATAATATTTATTTATATCACTTACCATATAAACGTCGAGGCCATCCAACTCCTCGACAACACAGACATTGTGAGAAGGCTCAAAAGGAAACCTTTTGAGTCAGTGTAGTGTCAAACAATAGCATAGTGTAGTGTATGGTGTTAATGCAACTTTTAATGAACACAAGAAGAAAGTGTCCTCCCCTTAATAAGAGACAGTAAGAAAAGTGCCAATGGACACATTCTTAGAAATAGTATTTATAAATTAATTGAGTTAAATTCAAATTACTCATTACCCTACTTCACTAGATTGTATTACAATTAGGGTACCGTAGTTATGTGGTAAACTAAATTATAAAAAAAAAACACTGCACGAAACAATGTCACGTGGGAGAGGTGATTCTACCAGCTATACTTTGTAAATTAAAAGTTATGGTATGATGTAGAGCTAAAAGGTACTAGTGATTGTGGTAATATGGTCAAAAAACTTCCATTATACAAAGGTTTCGTCATGTACGACTACATTACCGGCTGATGAATTTTGTCACAATATCACGCGATGTGGGAGCTACTGTGAAATACTCATTATATATCGCAATAACGAGAACAAAACCTCGTTTTTATCTACTGCGTTGGTATAGTGTGAAGTGTTTTAACTGCGTTTTAACCTGTACAAGTGTGCAACTCTAAAAATCTATCTTTGTCTGTCTGTTTATCGACGTAGTTCCTAGTTTCGGGCCGGATTTTACTAGTGTTGGTCGAATCGTTTTGTGAACCTAGCTTTAGAAGGAAAAAGATCCGTTGTGAATACTGTATAATCACTAGTTATTTTTTTTAATTTTAAACTGATTTACCTAAACTTTCAAAAAAATAATGCCATGGGCTTGTGTTGGTGTAGTGATGCAATTTTTTCCATATTGCTTTTTCCATTGGGTCTTTATGTTCTTACACGACATGACTCATTTAGTATTATTATTATAAACTTATCATAATTTAATACTTAAATACTAAAAATGATAATGCATAAGTTTGTAATCACTTTATACCATAGCGATCTGAGAGACTAGAAAAGTAGAACGGCTGCTAGGATGGAGCAAACCCAAAAAAAGGGAGGATGAAAACTAGCACACCATACATGAGTATGGTGAGGCCATACTCATGTATGGTGGAGGTAGGAAGGCCAGGGAAATTATGAAATTTCCCTGGCCTTCCTAATACTTGATCGCCACTTGTTGTGGTCTTGACTTGAATCATTGCTGGCGTTAGGCCGAGCATCGTCATATCCTCGGATGGTTCTAGTCCATGCAGTTGCCAGGCGACCTACGCCTCTCTTGCCCTCGTCTATATCTATCACTCATCTCGTGATGTGGTATTCATCACATTACATGACCATACCAGCGAAATCGGCCAACTAACACATCATACTCTAGACTAAAAATAGACATAGACATAGACATAGATTTACGTTTATTTACTACTTAAGCACACATACAGCATAATTATCACTAAAACAGTTTATGTTTAACCTAAGTACCTACATACATAATTACTATTAACAAGAGTAAAGAAAAATTAAAAAATAAAAAGAGTACAGTACCTATATTATGACAATACAAATCTATATGTAGTGTTGTTCTGTGTGCTACAGCAGTAAAACGGTCCCGACTCAGCATTATGCTTCGCTATCCAAAGACATGCTGACAATATAGTCTAGAAATAGTTTCGCAGTAGAGCTCATTTTGCACAATGTTTCGACATTACCAACTCTGTTCCTCTCATGATCGTAAGTTTATCGGGTCATACTTAGAACTTGCACAATGAATTTGCTAAGCCCAGTTATTGCCCATGGCTATATTATAATGAGTATCTACTGACATTATTGTATCGAAATGGGCGAAATCGGTTTGAACTTATAAACTTAGCTTAGCTTATACCTTATACCTTAAGTGTATATTGTATAGCCACCGTTAGACCAAGTCTAACTAGGTAGATCTCTGTGATGGCCACTAGCTAGCGTTACATGTTACTGCTGAAAAGTTGGTTAGGTTAGGTTACTTAAATAAAATAATAAAAATAAATAAATATATTACAAACATACATTCACCCTAAAAACATAACCCGACCGAAGAGGACTTCAGACTTACGAATTGGTGTAAATTCAAATTTAAAAAAATGACTTTTCAAAGTGTAGTATGTGCTTATTGAATAAATTTTTTTTTGAGTCGTGTAAAAAATAATTAATGCCGGACATTTTCACATCACATTAGAGATTTACAAACACACAGAGATATCTATAGGTAGGTACTTTACCAGCAAGCCCCAAACTAGGTGTTCCCACACAACTCCGTAACGGCTGAACGGATTAAGATGAAACTTGGCACATTTATAGTTTGTGACATGGATTAAGACGTAGGTTTTTTATCTTGGTACTTACCACGCGAGCGCAGCAGCGGGCGGAAACTAGTTACAATGTTAATAGGCATTTAAAAGTCTAAGTAGTTTTTACGTGATCCTTGAAAAAACATTTGTCATTGTAATTTAAAGTTTTTTAATAATAGACTTGATCATACAAAGTAGCCAAAATATTCTGAAACGGGAACAGTTTAAACTTCCAACTGCCTTGTAATTACAACTAATTGGAGTACAAATTTAAATGTAATGTCAAGGCTTTCAGATGAGAGCACCATCCATACCGAGTTGGCTACGTTTCAAAGTAAACATTGTACCCCACGTAGTGATGGAGTAACTCATTCTGGAATAGTCATAAAGTATTATGAGATTGCTAACAAGACAACAGTTAAACAATCAACTGCTGGTATAGATTACGGCAAAAAAATATCAACACAACCGACCAACTTTAAAAATTGAAAAATGTTCACTTGAGCTAAAAGTCAATAAAAATAGCAGGCTTTACGACGAGATACCTACTTTAAAGAACAAAAAACATGAGTTGAAACGTGTCTCGGCAAACGTAGTGTAGAACGCCTTCCGGCTGGACTGACGATCTGCGAAAGGCTGCGGGTAGAAGCTGCATGTGTCGAGATGAGTGCTTAAAGAGCGCAATGGGGAGGGCTATGACCAGCAGTGGACTGGCATAGACTGTTGATGATTATGATGAACTTAGTACTTAGTATTCTGAAATGATAAAAATGTAGGTGCCTACTTAGTATTCCGAAAAGCTAAAAAATCGTGACCTACAAGTCCTTGTTAGTAAAATAAGCTTCCAAAATAGGAATATTAAACAAAGTACAGGCAGATTAAAACCAATGCCAAGAAACCGCACTGCTCCTACCGACATTTATAGTCCCAAAACAGGTTAATGCTTGACCTAGTAAGCTAACATTAAAGACTGTACATTTACCCATTTGTACCTAGACATTTTGTACAGAATTTAGTAATATTTCAAATGTGAATGCACCTATTTATTTGTTGATTTTGGTCTTGAAATGGGTAGTTTACTACCACGTTACTTACGTTCCTTTTTGTTGAATTTTGACTCCGAATACTGACTCCAGTAGACTGGACTTACGTTCCTTTAGATTTAAGATATTAGGTATGAATGAAGCAAACAATTTACAACCAAATTGAGAACCTCCTACGTTTATTGAAGTCGGTTAAATTTGTGAAGTAGGTTAATTCCGTCTTCTGTACCTTGGTGTTAATACACCGATACTTTTTGCTTTTCAAATCTATAATAACAAGGTATCAAAATCTTATTTTATCTTATGAGCCTGCCTGATCCCACTGCAGGGCAAAGGCCTACCTTCTCTCTTTCCATAAAAAAATCAAAATCAATTTTTTAATTAAATTTTCATATTATGAAATGTCCGAGAAAATTTAGCGGTAGATGTCCACTCTGCTATAATTTTAGGAATGAATGGGTTGAACGACCTCTGCGTGTCTTTGTGGAAATAGCCTAGACTCGGCTTCTCCATAAATTATATTGCGCTGTGACATTGCGAGATCAGTGGGCACTTTGCAGTGTTGCCAACAAATCACGTTTTTGATAAATCTGTTAATTTTACAGTATTATCGAACTTTACTGATAAACACCTCGTAGATGAACTATTAAATCTTCGTGAGTAGCTTGTTAGTTAGCTCTCCCATAAGTTATATTGTAAATAGAAGTGTGCGAGATTAGTGGTGTGCGAATTCATGTTTTGAATTGACTTTATACTATAGTATAGTATTATATACTATAGTGAACTGTAAAATCTTCGTAGTAGCAATACACCTTAATTCTTTAAGCAACAAACAACCATTACATTCTCAAAAACGGAGTAATCTTATATATATACTTCTGGACTTGATTAATAAATAGGTATTTCTGTAAGTAGGTTGGGTGGCACATATTACAGTTTTTGTATTTTCCTACAGTTGTTAATATTCTTACTTATTTTTATCAAATAAAACTGTAGTGTGAGATGGCAACACCAACATTTGACTCAAAACAACTTTTATCATAAAAATATGGGACATGACGATGTGTTTTATGCAGCTAATATTTTATTAGCATCAGCTGTTACCACATAATTTGATTAATAATGAGAATATTTTTTTTATAATTAAGCAATGAGAATAAAATTAAATTTATTTATATTTTTTTTATCGATTTAAATTATTTGGGACCCATAAAATTTTTATATAATTTTTTTAGAATTTAAACGCACATAATTAAGTATTCTCGATGAAAATGCCCAAAAAGTTTTGTCCCACGTTTCATCTTTTGTGTAACTCTAAATATGACATCTGTGATGACACCACAAAAATCTGTACCTAATGTATTGTTAGGTACAGATTTTTGTCCAAAGCGCGCATTCCTTTGTATGCTAATACCTCCGTAGTAGTCATTCCATGATTTTTCAAGGCTCTACTTGAAGCCTGAAGGATGACGCTTAGTACCTATAGCTAATGTGGTAGCTACAATAGCTTGCAAAAGTTTTAAAAATCTTATCTTTTCGTTAATCGATCTCATTAATTGATCTAACTGATTCCTTCTTATCTTAGTTGTCTACAGGTATGTTCTTTCGTAGATTCCCCGTGGTACAAATATTTATCATTTGCCATTTCCTATTTTGTATGTACCTAAAAGTAGTAGTACAGTTCTTTGTGGAGGTCTTTGTCTTTCTCGCCCGAGGAAGTACTGCCACCATGCCTATTTCTGCCGTGAAGCAGCTGTGCTGTGTTTTCGTTTGAAGGGTGCCCGTGAGATTACAGGCACAAGACGCTTTTCATCTTTATGCCTCAAGTTGATGACGTATTGCATATAATATGTATATTGCATCGTAAACGTATTGCATATATTTATACTGCATGGTAGAGCACGTTTCAAAAAACGCGCCATGCTTTGTGATAGATAATAATAAAAAAAGATATGTACATTGTAGCTATTTTTTGTTTCATTATAGACACATAATTTTTATTTAACAATCCACTCTCCCCCAATTACGTTATAGAACGTTTCTCCCCTCTATATACCCAAAATCGTCCTCCCCGTTCCCAGAGTTGTCTTCGACTTATGACCCCTGAACACAATATCTCTTTCAGCACGGATTCATTTACTGTGTCTAACCATGATAAACGAATGATACTAAAAATTAACAATGATGCGTTGGAAATTTAACAGTTTTTCAAGGGAAAACGAATTGCATCGGTAACAGAATAATTATAAGAACCGGCCGTTAGCAGACACAGTCTGTGGAATCTCTTCCAGCAGATAACCGTAGCTCTGTCTCTTTAGGAATCTACAAAACCAAATTTATCATTCTGTCTCTACAAAATAGTCAATGAAAGAATTGAGCTTCTACGTATGTATATATTAATTGATTCTTTGTCTCTTATTTATTTTTAGAGTGAATTTATTATTTTTCTACTATTTCACATAGCAAATCTGTTATCACTACCAATCTATCTCCACACTAAACAAAGGTTGTCTTGAAGAAAATACTACTTAGCATCAAGTTCACCTGTGTACTTGTTTCATCTTGAGCAATAAATAATTTACTATCTATCTATTATATGTATTATTAACTAGTGCTGCTAAATCAGCCTTGATCTCTTAATCAATGAAGCTTTGCTATAATTATCTCTTGGTACGATTATAATTATTAGACTTAATGAGTGCACATCTACATTTATCAACGACTTCGTGCATCTAAATTTATTTCATCCAGCTGCTCGATTCAATAATAAAACTCGTTCAAGATAAATTAGCACTCATAGTTATAGCTATTTTCAATTTATATAGATACTCAGAAGAAATCTGACGAAAGTGTTTTGTAATTTTTGATAATTTAGTCTTTGAATTCTTGATGAAAATATGGTTTCGGATTAAAAAACATTTCAATGAATTCCTTAAAAACAAGTTTATTAAAAATAAAAATATTTACAAGCTAGATTAAAAATAATTTAATAAAAGACTTACATACTGTAACAAAATTAAGTGAAAAGTATTTGTTAGAAATAATTCTCAAGTTTACAAAGATCAATAACACAAGCGTAAGCGCTGCAATTTATAAAAAAATCAGGAATTTCACGAAAAGTGGCAAAAGTTTTATAAATCGAAAAAAAAAACAAAATGAGAACAAACGTGAGTTTTTAAAAGCAAAATAAATTAAAAAATAATTGAAAATGTAATTCGATTTTTAAAATCGGATAGAAAGTCCTAATACTGGCTGGTTCCGCGTGGTTTCATTTTTTTTTATTTACATATGACGGGTGTTACCAAAACCGCCATGGCCGGACTGTGAGGCGCCTTTATTGAAGCCCATTTGAAGGTTCAGCTCAGAATTATGGGCTTTAAGCTGTTCCTCTGTGAATGTGCGCTCGTTCTTTTCAGCCATTTTGGGTCCGAGTTGTGGGCCGGTCCATTCTGGGTGTTTTTGTGTCTGAAAAATTCAAGAGCTCATCAGTTTAATTGATCAAAATTCTTGAGCTCGTTATTCTAAAGTTTATCAATATTGTAGCAATATTGGTTTTTGCTATAACAGCATGGGTAAGGCACCTTCTGAGAATCAAATTTCATTGTGGTCCTTTCTCTAATTTACCTTCTTTTTGATATTGTAGGTACTCTTCTAGACTAAAGTAGTCCTTATCCTATTAAAGGTAGAGCTGAGTTTATAAAACTTACAATTCTTCCTAGTGAGTACAGGCAGAGTGTGACTTGAGGAATGTTGCGCCTTTCGAAAAGATCAGCAGTCTGGAAGATTTCTTCTTCTGGAACACCGTATTTCTTGATAGCTGCTTGGAACCTGAAATACGATACATTTAAAATTAACTCTTATTACCAGCAGTCAAAAGATATTTTGATTTTCTACGGTTGTTGGAATTTTTTAAAGTCATGTCTAATATGGTTCAAAATTCATAGTTTTTAAGATTACCTTTGAATGTTCTCCATCAACTGGAAGTTGGTTCCTTTCTCCTGGATCTTCTTGACTGATCCGGGAGATAGTTTGTTGATCAATTTGCATAGAATGACTCCGTTTTTGAGGATATCTTCATAGTCACCGTTAGGTAAGGGCTCGCCTGTCACCGCCGCAATCCAGTTGAGGACCTCCTGCTCTTGTTCCTTGTTTCTGGGCTAAATACAACATGAAAAGTCAGTTTCAGTTGCTAATTAGGTACATTCTTGGAAGGTAATTCAATTATTTAAGTAAATAGTTTGACTCCTGTTCTTTTTTTACTTAGTTTCTAGTTTGTAAGTGGCCCAATTCCTAATAGATGATGATGATGATGATGATGATATCACACGAACAGTCGGGTGATCACGAATATTTAAATCTGACGTATCCTTAACTTCAAAATGGTCAATGACAAAGCGTTAATTAGAATAAACGTTTTCTCATTGGTAAAAATTTTACGTCTAACGATACCAAATGGTACATTTTCGCTATACTTTGTGACCCAGCCTATGACAATGCTAACATACTTTTTTGTTATTGCATACCTATTTAAAATATCATCTTAGTTCATTGATACCAAAGATTTGTGTGTATTTTGTAACCCCAAGAGTTACAAAAGGTTTTTTTGCATAGGTACACATCGTTCCGGTGATAAAAAGCAGTTTTTGATCTAAGAACTTAATATCCTTATATATATTGCTATGTAGGTATATCACCGCATTCTATTTTCTGTTATATACCTAGTCGTACTTAACGCAAAAACCCTATGCAAAAACCTACGTTAATTTTACAATAAATTAATTTAATTTTGCATTACAATAAATTAATTAAATTTTTAACAATCTGCTTTTTGGTGACACTCATTCGTAGGTATTGCATTGATTTCAACCATAGCTAGATACATAGCACCTTCAAAGATTATCGTCACCAATTTCGTGAAAATATCAGTGCACATCAGAAATCAAGTTTCACTCTTTAAAAATGATTTAGTAGCCGACTTACTCTGATTGCTATAAATACACAGTCAAAATGCTCTCAGCGTTGAACGCCTACAAAACATATGTTTACAGAACACTGTAATGTGTTTTGCTGCTGTTTATTTTACGATACACTAAATCAGAATTAGAAATGAAAACAACCAAAGTAACAAGATCATCATCAGTATGAATCTGAAGAAGTTACGGAGTAGTAAAGCTGTTTTGCTTATGAAGGGAAGGAAGAACTACATCAATCGTGGTTTATAGATTTGTGATTTTTGATAGCTTTATTTTAACATCTTTGTACCATGTTTTATGCAAATAAACAATTATGATTATGATTATTTAGGTAAATTGTAGTGGTATGTGTCCAGCAGTAAACCTTTTAGCTTAAATTAAACTTCATCATCATTTTAAATTACTGCAGAAAATAAGAGAAAACATATACATTAAAGTTACCACATTAACCTACTGTTAATGATAACGCACCTACAAGGTATGAACAAAAATTTGAAATAACAAACTGAACGTGGATTATTTAATACTACTGAAATACATTAAATTAACCTATTGATTTAATTAATTATCTGTTAAAATTAGCCAACCTCTCAGAAACAAAATGACTAAATACAATACTGACATTATTTTTGTGTCTATAGATCTCTAATCTTGTTTTATCTCACCTCATCCCACGACCAACAATGATAACGAAATTGCACATAGCAATTTTAAATTTGAAAAGTTTTTTAAATACTAAATGGAACAAATAGGCGATAATGCTCTTATCTTGATAGATCAAAGCGGCCACCGAATGGTGACCAAGAGATGAGGTAGACCTACTGCCCGGTGTTCGGAGGTTATTGTGATGGCAGTATAGATAACAGATCCGGCTTGCGCAAGACGGCCAGGAGTGGCATGCTATTGAAGAGGTCTTTACTCAGCTTTGGGTGTTGCTGGCTGAATATAAGTACCTGTATAGTAGTACCCAATTCATGACATAACTTAGGTACTCCAAATTAGGCCACCTATCATTGCGCCCGGCTAATACTACCAATAGTGCGTCTTGCCTTGCTTTATCTTGTGCGTAACTATACGCGTTTAGTATTATATCGATTTTGGGACCTGCGTTTTTAAATGATTTAAAAAGGAAGGAGGGTCGACGTTTTTTTAATTTAAAAACTAAATAATATAAATTGTCTCATCGAACTCGTCGTTTCTTTCAAAGCATGAATCTATCAACAAGATTTAGTTCAATGTAAATCTCTTCAGCATCACTGACAGTTCCCAGACTATGATGGCACAATGTTTGTGTTAACACGTTATTTTCGGTGATGCTGGAGCACGCTCATAACGACTTGGCACTGGAACGGCCGTTTTATGGCTTATGTTCAAGAATTGCATGTTACTAGAGAATAAATTTTTAAACTATCATAGGCAGTAGCGTGATTTTCACTATATAGTTCGTTGCGCTTTGATGCAATGTTGTTGGAAGTATAAACAACATCATGGCACCATAATTAACGTTTTTTGCTGAAATTATTAGAATAAAAGACATTAACACTATCTCAGGATGACCAAGAATTAATTTAACTAACTGTCGCAGCGAAGAATCGAGTTGTATACTTAAGAGACAACCCCAAATTTATTTAGTCGTTTTTGTTGAAATTATTGAAATAGAAATAGAGGATCGAACATATCCATTGATCTTATTCAAACAGGATAGCCAATTTAACCGTTGTCACGGCGAAGAATCGAATCGCATTCTCAGATATAAAATTATAGAGAAGATTATTTAAAAAAAAAAGTAGATACCTACAAAAATCTAGTCTTTGACTAAAGATTAACTTATCATGACCAAGAAAGTTCAAGGTATCAAGACATTCAAGAAGAAGAAGAAGAACTGAATGACGCTCCAAAACAGCTGTGATTCAATGCGCGTGAGCACATTGACGTCACTGCTCAGAAGCTGAAAAATTACCGCACTAAGAGTAAAACATTAACGATATTCTAAACATTGAATTCTCATGTTTGCTGTTGCCCAGAAAAAATATTTTAATTATCCACATTGAGTTCGCTACATTAATGGGTTTCTAATTTCTAGTGCATCATCACTATCATCATCAATCTATAGTCCAGCAGTCCACTGCTGGACGTAGGTCTCTCCCAAGATACCCCACCTAGCGCATGTACCTACCGCTCTAACTGCACTACTTAGTCATATTGATGACTAGTGAACGATCTAATGGAATTGTCCATGTAGAAAAGGATACAACAATTTCAAATAATCTGTTTTTCAAAAATTGAAAAATAGATTATTTGAAAATAGGAAGCCACCGTATCTATTCTAAAGGCTTAAAGCTTAAAGATTAAAGTTTCAGCAGTTCTATTAACCTCAGATAGCTTAAATGGCGTTAAAATATCATGTCACCTCTTTGTATTTACCAGTGACAAGCTTATTTTATCAAGGGTTAAAAAATGACATTTGTTGTATTAATAAGAATAAGGGGGTCAATTTTCAGTCGGTAGCAACAAGGCAAAAATAAACCACCTAATTAATATCCATTAATAATTGATCATCTCTGAGTACGGTGTTCCATTTTCCTCAAAGCATAGGCATTATAAAACTCTGCAATGTTCATTTGTTGTTTTAAATTATGATGTTTGTGTTACTCGTAAATGATCTCTATTGTTATGAGTAAGTCAGTATATTATTTTTAATCCATTGTTATTGTTATGAATGAGGTATGAATGTTTTATGGAGTAGTGTAGCTTTCAGTCACGGCTTCGCTCGCGGTAAAGTTGTTTTTCTATCTGGAAACTTTTTCCTACTCTGTTCCCTGACAACGCGTATACGAAATTTCTTAATGGTTGGTGTTGTTTAAGGCGTGAAAGCGTAACAAACAAATAAACAAATAAACGCTCGCTAGTAAATTTCGCATTTATAATATTTGTAAAGATAAGAATTTTGTAAAAGTGCTTTACACAACTATAAAACTATACTAGCTAAGTGTTTAATTTCAGTAGCATTTAGGTCATTTATCTAATAATTAGATACAATTTCCCGACTAATTATTTGAAACAATTTATGAAATTAGGTAATTTTGCTACAAAAATTATCAGTTACGTTGGTTTGTCTTACAAATATTGTGTTTTGTTTGACATAGCTTTTCAAACATAACAAACATAAAAAAATATGCCGAAACATACAAATATTAAAAGTATTTAGTAAGTTCCAATGATATGAGAGATAGGCTAAAGCAATAATAAAATAAACTGTTTCTTACAGCCATAATTAATCACAATTTGACACTTGGTCCGGAGCAGGTTTTCACTGTGGTATCAACAAGTGAACTGAAGACTAGGATCCGCCCGCCCAAGAGGACGCCGCGCGGGGGCGGGCGGTTACTCCTGTTGACTGAAGTGCAGCTAAAAGGAAAGCGCTGGCTCACTTGATATGAGCTGTCATAGCTTAGTTAATTGATAGGGGTACCTACTATTTTTTAAAAACTTTACATCCTTTTTATTACATATCATATAATTTTAAACATTTTTTTCCGTTCTGTGAATATTTGTGGCTCGTAGTGAAAGAAAGTGTAGATTTGACATAACTTCAAAATAAAACTTATAATGAAAATTAAAAGTTTGTGGCATATTAATAGCACGTTGACTGCGGGCATGACGCTCCGCGCCATGCTCAAAGAGGTCGACGTGCAGCAGGGGCACCATTGTATTTTCAGCAATCAAAGCGTTATGGGGTGTACCTAAGGAGTTCCAACCTCCAACTTCAGAACCCAATCCAACCTCACTTGATCGTGGTGCACCTTGCTGTATAACAACGGAGGTCTGATAGCCGGCTGATTTCAGCATAGTGCAGACTAAATCAAATCCTCTGGTCAACGACGGTCGGTGGAGAAGAAGTTGTGCCCTAAGATTCCTAACCAGCATGCTCAGTGAGGGGTATTTTCCCCTTTGAAAATGAGATGCAGGATCCTTTTGACGAATATAATTTATCATATTAATTAATGGGTTTATTATAATTTAATTCTACTTAAGTACATTTTATAACTTGGTCTAGCTTGGTTGTCCAGACAAGTTAACTACTAAACTTGGCTGATTTTACTCATTATTTGCGATACACAATTGACTAATGAATAATTGCAATTATCGCGATGTTGTTCCCTAATATGGGCATGTGCTCACATGAATAAAAGATCACTCATTGACATACATAAAGCAAATATATCACGACAAAATGTATGCTTAGCTTAAACTCTGATGTATTTCAATGTCTTAGGTGCTTTAATTGTTTTGTTATTCAATTCAAAGAGTTCCTAGTTAAATATATTTTTTTGAATGCTGTTTTGCTGGTTGCTATAACAAAGCATAAAAAGTATATTAAATAAAGTATTGTAAGCATAAAAAGATTAAATGGTTGACGTTCCAAATGTACCAGGATTGGTCGAAACAAAAAATCACATTAACTTTCACTAATAACGTTATTGAAGTTTAGTTCAAAAAATACAACCGAATTGAGAACCTCCTCCTTTTTTTGAAGTCTCTTAAAAAGTATCATTTAAGTATTGTTATTTCCCAAGATTTTCATGAATTTCGAACTAGAATATTATTATCATCAGCCTAAAGCAGTCCACTGCTGGACATATGTCTTGCCACATGAGTGCAATGGTGCCCTGTCCTCAGCTCGACGCATTCAGCTTCTACCAGCAACCTTTCGCAGATCGCCACTCCATCCGGAGGACTGATAATATAATAAGTAATACTTTTTTATTATTTTTACAAGTCTTATACTAGCACGTTGACTGCTGCCCTCGGATTAATTATGACGCTAAGCGCTTCCACGAGGACGACCGACGCCGCGCCGACGCTTTGCTTTGCAGAATCACATCTGGGTTTTCAGCACTCAAAGTCTTAAAATAATCTTGCCATTTACATTTCAGCTGTGATAAAAGCTATATGCTGCGCCTACACCCAACGTCATTTTTATTTACATCTTCCGCTAACGCAATTTTCCTCCGGAAACAAGCGGTAAATTCTCGTACATAATGAAAAGTGTGTTTTTCATCCCATTCATCATGACGTAGACCCTGTGTCAACAAAACTCGTTGGTGATAAAATTTCATTCATGATTCTAGTGAGGGCGGAATTCTAAAATCAGATCCACTCAGTGACTTAATTTTATCTCGTAACTTAACTTTGAGATCGATACTTACGTACGTCTAAAACCTATTTGTAGTCTATTATGTACCTTACTAGCATAACGATGTGTACCTACCTACCTACCTAAACTGTTTACAATAAGTTTTTTGTTTTTGTTTAATAAATTATTCTTATTCTTATTTGTATTGCCACAGATAATATAATAGTTAGTAATGCTACAGCTATTATTCAATTCCCGCCGCGAGACAAATAGGTAGTATTTGTATGACATGCATATATTTGTCTCGAGGTCTGAATGTTCTATGCATGATATGTGTACTTAGATTAACAAAAAAGTATGTAAGATATCCCTCCTCTTCCGACGTTCCCTCAGTTCTGAGGATCGTGACCCGTTTGGTGCAATCTTTTCACTGACTTTTCTCCATCGGCTTCTATCGGCCGCCTGATGGAGAGCCACGCTAACTGGTATCTTTAGGTGTTCGAATACTTGGTCCGTCCATCGTTTGGGACTTCTTCCTCGTGGCCTTTTACCCTCCACCTTTCCGGTCACCATGTAAGATATAAGGTTCCCATAATATACCTAAGCTCTGCTTAGTTTGGGCTCATTTGGAGCCGATGATGCAGTGTGAAAGTGTTCATTATTATTGTTTTATTTTAAACCGTGGTTATACGCTAATACCGTCCTACCACGCGCACTTAAAGTCATAAACTTGATTATAAAATACATTCATTAGTGCTCTTCCAAGTTGCGAACTTATCTACGAATTAGAAGTCGAAGGGAAGTCTTCGACTATATTCGTAAATATTGTATGGAAATGTTGACATAATCAGCTTCACACGATTGACTATGACTTTTTTGTGGATAAGGCGGACTAGGTTGGTAGGAGGTACCTATAAGAGCTGGGCTAGTCTATTTAGAATAAATCATGAAGCGATCTTCAAACTTCAGGACACCGTTGAACCCCCACTTCAATTATGTAGCTTCATGTTAGCGATATAAGTCGATGTATTTTAAACATCGTTATAACTTTAAAAGGTTTTTTTTTAAACCAAGACACCTTTTAATTAAAACGCGACAATTAAAGGCTTATGTTCAGATTAGGCTTATAAGTTCAACCAGGAGTTTAATAATTACAGATTTTTTTTATGGTATACTTGAAGATGGAACAAGCATATGGCCCACCTGATGTTAAGTTAATCACAAAGCATGGCATCGTAGATCAAGTTCTTTTGCTCTACGATGCAATGCCCTACGTCCATCAATTTTACGCAAGATCAAGACGATAAGCCTCGTGTACCTGTAATTTCACCGGCACCCACATGATGACCATCAAAAGTACTTAAAGGTGCCTACTGTCGTATATTACTTGCGATAAAACCATTGTTATTGCGACACGATAATATAAACATCTGCCAACCCAACGTATACCCAATCGTAAATAAAACTTACCACAATAGATTCTTACTGTGGTTTTTATTACTAGGCATTAGAATGCTTATGTCCAGTCTTCAGCGAAATAAATTGCTCATTCACCCATGCGAGTGAATACTGAAAACTTCAATTTTTTTTATCTTTTTTTCCTAAAACTCACAACTTTTTTGTTAGGTTTAGGTTGGTGTTGTGGTTAAGGTTGGACTACTTTGTTTTACTTGTGTTCTTGAAAATATAGTCGAATAAATTATAATAATTTCTCATCGATACATTGAGTTAGGTAGAATAACGTTATATTTATGTACGTACATAAAGGAACAGTTTCAGTAGTAGAAACCCACCTCCAAGGTAAGGTACTACCTACGATGTACCTACCTATCTTTTGTCTAGAGTCTACCAAACTCCACGGATCCCCAATTTACCTATCCGTAAACAATAAAAAAACCCACCTGACAAGCTTAGTTAACTCAAACCTAGGCTTTCTGTCTTAGAAATATTAGAAGCTCAAACTAAAATAACTAATGAATTTACTATGCACACTTTTACATGGACACTGTAAATGTTTGCTTGGATATTCCAAGCGTCTTGAGGTTCGCGTAGGAAAATAACATCCATGGCGTCAGTCTTTCATTCTAATAATAACGTTATCCAGCAACGTCAAAAGCTGAGAGATTGGGTAATATAATTACCAAGCGGCAAAAGTAGATAAACATTCGAGATTCTTCAAAGTCCTTCTTCATAATTATGAGCTAGTGACCAACTCAACCTCCAACGTGGCTTAACAACTGAAAAGAAACCGGGACATTTTACCATCTGCCAAACGCGTCTCTCTAAACGGAAACGCTCCGATGCCACTAAACAGTCACCTTTCCAAGTAGTGACCGGATGGAGTGTTGCATATCTCAGATGATCTAATAGGAATACTAAACCACAGATAATATAAACCAGTAGTTTAGTTTTCAGAGAATTCAGTGAAACTATCTTCTTAATTAAGAATACTATGTTCATTTTAAATTCATTGAACTCATTAACTGAATAACAATTGAATTTGGCAGATTTTATGAGTTTACTTACCTACCTACTTGTTTATAATTGGATTATAAAATCAAGTCACGTTCAATCCTAAAATATAAATTTAACCGTCGCAAATTGGTTTTTGATTTGCTTAGTCCTTGGAGCTTGACTGTACCAGAAAATAAATACTTATTAAATAAATAATGCTGGAAACTATCCCACAGCATCATGTAGGCTCAAACTAAGCAGAGCTTGTACTATGGGAACCATATTATGACTGATATATATGTACTGTATTTTGTAAATACATACCTACATATTATATATAGAAAGCATCTAGACCTGAGACCAAAATCTGAAGATAGTTTTGTCCCGCGGCGGAAATTGAACCAGTAACCTTCTACGTCTCAGGCGGACCTTCGCCCACTGCGCCACAGAGGTCGTCAAAAACCTACGTACCTACAGTTTTATTCTTATACGTATCATGATTAATCAGCTAATATTTGTTCTGAGTTTGGATATAGGTCCACTTACAACGAGAAAATCTTGACTTCGAAACCAAACATAACAAAGTTACATCTAAAGTCATTTATCTGGTCAAATAACGAATTTCCGCCAAGGAAATCGCGTCCTTGTGATATATACCTACCTATATCTACCTACTAGGTTTACCTACTTCTTCTTTGTATGAGTGGCCAACTCTGATGTCGGAGTTTTTTTAGGCAGCCTAAAAGCTTCCGACATAGCTAAAAAAGCCGGGACCAACATCTTAACGAGCCTTCCAAAGCACGGAAGTGCTCAGATCTAAATGCCCCTAAACGGTCCCCCATCCAAGTAGTGACCTGCTGCGGGTTTAATCTGATAAAAACACCAAAGCAAACCACGCCATGAGTGTATCTAAAGTACTGCTAACCTACTAGGTATCTCCACAGACAATAATAAAAGCGCCTATAACCTACTAGGTAATTCACAAGACAATGATAATTGTTTATCTGGTGCTATTGCCCTTACTTATCTGTTTAGAGTAAAACAAAGTACATATTATCTTATCAGTCTCTTATTTTTGCAAAGTAAAAACAAAAATTCTTGTTGACCAGTAAACCAACTGCCCTTACTCTTCAACATCAACATCAACAGCCTATATCAGTCCACTGCTGGACATAGGCCTCCCCTAATAAGAAGGGGGATATGCCCATAATCCCCACGCTGGGCATGCGGGTTGGGGATCGCAGGGCACAGCTTCTAGCACCACCGACGCTGCTGCCCATCGGCAGTCAGGGAATGTAGCTGTGCCGGTGTTTTAGGCTGCGCTGTACCGCAATCAGCCGGCCGCCAGAGAGTCGTTTGTTAGTTAGCAGGGTGCACCACGTGTAGGTGAGGTTGGCTTGGGTTCCGCTTAGATGGAGGATGGAACCACTTACACCCCTTACCAGCCAGCCCTTACTCTTATCTATTATTTATTACTGACTTTAGGTATAAAGTGCAGGTAAATAAATGCAAAGAAAAAAATAATTACCTTGAATCGTACACAAATGCACATTAAAATTTTAGTAAAAATAAAAATACTTATTGTTGTAAGCATTTATCATGATAAAAATTACGATAAGAAACCATAGACTCCAATAATTTTGCTTAATTAGTTCAATATAAATGTCGATAAACAAAGAGAGATCTTGGGAAATTATGTTCCTTACCTAGGTGTTCCAGTAAAAGTGCATTTCTAAACATGTAATTCCATAGTTTGATATCACACGTCAATTGTGGCAAAGGACCCTAAAATACTTCTTCCTCCTCTTCATATTATTTTGTCCTCTCGCCATTGAATAATCCTTTATTTATAAATCCAAAAATTGCTTTAAATTGTCTTGAGCATTTTTCCTTTTAGAAGTCTTCATTTCCATAGTACTATAGGGTTCCCACAGTTTTTTCAGTCCTTCAATAAAATTAATTTAATTAATTTACTCAAGGAAATATTCGACTAATCTTTTTCATTAAAGCTGGTAACTTGCCTACCATCATATATATTCTTGGTTGGTTTCATTTTCACTCAACATTTTTGAATTTCACTGACTCAATGACTGAATGTTTACGTTCACATATTAACACTGTATTTTTTCACTTCTATGATATGATTTATCATAAAAACAATATTGTCTTTTAAATGAATCAATAAAAAAATCAGCACTGCCGGATTCGTATTTACAACGAAAGTATAAAAAATAACAGAACAGACAGCCGTTGTGAAAATCATTTTCATAATGCGCAGGACATTTCCAATGCGTCCGTTTTATTAAACAAACTGGTGACAATAAGCAACGTTTTTAAAAACGGGTTAGTACTAATTTAGTACATTCGAACAATGAGTAATAAGTCCTTTGGTATGTATAGGTCTGAGAAGTTGCGATTCTGTAGTTTGCTATGGGACGTTGATTATATTCCTCGATCGTTGTCTAAAAAAAAAGTTTTACTTTCAATGTTTATGTGCCATTAGGTGAACCACAGATAATCAAATTTACCTGTTTACCACTCATATTGTATTTACGAATAAATCAATGAATTTTGCTGGTTTTGATCTCAAGGTAGATAAGAAATATTTAGGGACTGCCACTACTTTCATCAGTCCCTTTAAGGTTTTTAGGGAAATCAAATAAGAAAGTTGTCTCGAAAAATACGGGAAAAACTGATAGTGGATAATGCTACTTTCTAAGCGATTTTTTATGAGCTTATGAAATTGGACAAGGCGTTTATGTTGGGTTTATTATGTTCAGGATATATGAACTTTATTTATGATAACTCACTGAATTAACTACCTGTAAATGTAGAGTTATTAATTAATGAACTATGAACTACCCACATAGTGTGGTATAGCCACGCTGTGACTAATAATTTATTCTATTCTAATTTTATTCTATTCTATCCTAGAATACGCCTATCATATCCTTGGATAGGATATGTCCTATCTTGTTCTATTATATTATGTCCTATTCTCTTAGTAATTTAACGACTGCTCAATACCTGCAATCGCCGTTGAAGTCATAATGATGTTTAATAGAATCCCAAACCGTGATGTTCTTTTGACTTTGAAGAGGCATTCACATTTTATTATTTTAAATTCATTCGCGAGAATTTTTCAAACATACGCATCTACTCTTTTGTCACTAGCTACATACCTACACATTGATATACAAGTTACGGTTACCCTTTATCTCAATGCTTAAAACGGTGAAGAAAAACACAATGAGAACACGCGCTGCTTAGTCAGCTCCACACGTATTTACCATGTCTTTCCTGTGGGTAACACCTACTGAGAGGGTAGTTTATGTGCTGGGCAAGCCTACCCCATCTAACAGTTTCCGAAACACTATCACAAAGTTACCACTTGGAGCTCTATAAATCATCTAAAAATGTTAATATACTTTTATCACTGACCGTACCGGTCTACCGTTCGTATTAGTTAGTAACTGTTTTATGTAATTTATAATTATATCCAATGGTAAAAGGCCTTGACCGATTTGAAGGGTACGTAAACAACGGATATGCCAACTGCACTAAGTATACATTACGACTTTCTTACCACTTCGGACACAAATTGCACATTTTTTAATTATTATTAAGGTAGTAAGGAGAAGATATGATTGGTGGCAGTTTATAGCCGTAAATAGTAAAACAATTTCCGGTATTGTACGTTTATTGACTACGAATAGTGATGGTTATTGGGTAGAGTCAGAATTATCGCAGGCAGCCTTTTTTACTTCGCTTTATGAGGATGGGATGGTAATGTTCCTTCATGTTATTTTCGTACGTATATTTTAAGTCACTTTGTTTTAAGGATTTCCTTCTGATTTTTTAATTTGTTCTTGAGATCCTTTGCTGATCAAAATCTGAACGCTATCAGAATGGGAGCTATGACAAGGCCCATCTTGTTCTTCAAGTTCTCAACTATGAGTGCAAGCTTGAGTTGTCAAAATGGTTTTTTAAATGGAAAAGTGTACCTATGATAAGACTTGATATCGTAATCAGACTTGAGATCGGTTTAAAATAAATAAAAGCCTCATGATCAAGAACTCTTCATAGCTACAACAACTCCATCTTGTCCTTCAAGATCTTAAATAAGAATGCAAGCTGGAGTTGTCAAAATGGTTATTAAATGGAAATGTGTAACTTTGAGAAGACTTGATATCGTGATCAGACTAGCGATCTGTTTAAAATAATGAAGAACTCTTCATAGCTACTACAACTCATTAGAGAGAAAAACAGGTAAAACCTTCATTTACAAAAGGCGGTTTCATAAGTATCTATTTCTGCAAAAATCGAACTCGCACCTGTTGCGTCTTATCAGTTAGCTTCCGAATAGCCAGTTGAGACGCGAGAGGGGGCGGGTTCGATTCCCGCTGCAGGACAAAACTAGCAAGATCTACAGATTTGTTCTGGTTCTGGGTGATGCCGTATCATGGTGTACTGATTCGCGGCTCCTGATACCCGCTGACATAGGAGAGAGTGTGGGATCAAGACTTTTTCAAGTGACTTAAGTTACGTGGTAGGGTTTCGCCCTACGGCTTGTTGGATTGACGATCTACGAAAGGCTGAGGACAGGGCGCAATAGCGCTCATTACGGAATACCTATCTAGTCTGTTAAGCTCATGATGATGATGACACAGATGCAAAAATATTCTTAGCTCCGAGATTTGATAGGCCTTTTCTTTCCAGTGTGCCGGTAAACGCGAGCCCGAGAAGGAACTCGAAGCCCAAGCATGGATAGAGTCTGTAATCGGAGAGCGGTTCCCCTCAGACCTTCCCTTCGAGTTGGCTCTCCGCGACGGCATCATCCTCTGCAAGCTGATGAACAGGCTGCAGCCAGGCATCATCACCAAGGTCAACATCTCCGGTGGTGATTACAAGTTCATGGATAATATCAACCAGTAAGTGACAGCAATAGCATTTTACCGAATCGTATGTAGATTTGAAGTGAACATGAAAATTACCTATGCAAGTTGTAGCTTCTCCGGTTTTGGACGTCTGCATCAAGTTTTTATCAGGATAACAATTAGCAGGTTATTAAGTACCTACCTAATGCTTAGGTTCTGTGAGTCAAACTTAGGTAGGTACCTAGGATTTAAAAGTGGTTCATAAGTTCATAATACCGTGTTATGACTAATAAAATCATTGTGTTGTGTTAAACTAAGGAAGTCTGTGTTCTTATTCTAGATATGAAGTAGGTAGGTGCTAATTTAGATAAAAATACAATATTAACAGTTGAAAATTTAAATTGAACTTAGGTATCTGTTGTAAGAGATAACACATGAACAATTATAAAACTAGTTACAGTATTAAACCTTAGTAATAACATTGAATAAAATATGAGTAGTTACATAAAATAACGACAAACATCATTTATAATGCTGGTAGCTGATGTTGATTGGTATGCAAGGAAGCGCCTGCGCACTGAGCATGGCTTTACAAAGGATTTTGAATACAATTTAGGAGTTAGGTAGTACCTACCTACTAAGTACTAAACAATCAAGACGTGTGCTTTATGTACGTATGCACAATGTACCTACTTATCTACAGCAGAAATTTTGAGATGTATATATCTATAAACAAAACAGAAGAGGAAATGTGTTTGGACACCTTATACGGCATGCCAGCTTTATACGAAACGTCATAGAGGGAAAAGTAGAAGGAAAGAGATGTAGGGAAGACAATTGATAAATTATATGATCCACATTAAAGAGAAAATAGATGTCATGTCGTATAGGGAGGGAAGTAAAGGAGGCTGCTTTGAGAGGCTTAGGGAAGGAGCTGCATCAGTTGCATCGACAAGACCACAGCTCTTAAAGAAAAGGATGAAATCCATAACAATATAGATACATACTAGTGTCCCTACCCAGACTTAATGAATTTTCGAAACTTGTTTCTATCATGTAGGTTAATTCCCCTGGGAAAAGTCATATGAAAATACCCACGTGCGTACTTTACATTTCCTTTCCTTTCACTCTGAACATCCGGTTGTTTTGCAGACCTTGCCGTAGGTAGAGCCTACCTACTTATACCTAGTTTATCTACTTAATAAGTCAAACATCACTAAGAAGTTCAACTATGTATATTATATTAAATTTAAAACAGCATAAATTGTACTAATGGATAAGACTGCCACCTAGGCAGTTAATAAAAGTAGAGTACCTTACAAAAAAAAACTTGAGAGGTGTCAAGGGACACCCGGATGGAACGAAGTAGCTTTCTATGAGAGAGATAGAGAGAGACAGACAGAAAAACACGCGAACGTCGCACGGCTTCATTAAAATACAGATCATAGGTAACATAAATTCAAATTAAAACATGCAAAAAAGACGTAATCATCACCCAAAGCGAATTGAACTGGGTGTCGCGGCGCGGCAGCCTATACGGCGAGGCTAACGAGCCTGAGCATAAGGTGGTTGAAATAAGCGCAGAAGTCTTTATACCATGACGTCATCAGCCCAACCATTTGACAATTACAAAGTGTTGTTACAACTTTTGGTCTTAATTTTTCCGTCTAGCCCCCTTTCGCAACGCGCGATAAGGAACTTCGTTCCAAAAATATTTTGAAAATGTAGGTAGCTAAGCTAGTTATCATCATCATCATCAGCCAATAGCAATGCACTGCTGGCCTTAGGTCTCCCTTAATGAGCGCCATTGCTAGTTAGATGGAATGTTATTCAGTGTACCTACCAATAAAACCAAGTTACATTCACATACTGTTTATTCCAGTTTGGATTTTTTTATGGATAAGAATTTAAACCTTCGCTGCAAATGCACTATGAAGAGTCGAGTCAAGTGGTTTCATTTCAATTTCGTTGGCAGCTCGCCAACAGATATTTTACGAGATTCACTCTTCCTAAATCCTACTTAGCTAAAAATAGATTTTATCTAAGGCAAATGCCCGATAAATGGTCTGTAACTCAACATATTTGTGTCTGACTGAACAACTTTTTAACGTCTCTCCCTATACAATCCTTCATGAGTATGTATTGGCACTTTACATATATATTAGTATTTAATGTACTAGAATAAATAAATAACGCGGGACGTAATCACACAGCATCATGCAGCCCCAAACTAAGCAGAGCTTGTATTATGGGAACCACATGATTGATATACTACACATATATTATTTTTTTTGTAAATACATACATATTATACATAGAAAACACCCAGACCCGAGACAAATATCTACAGAACATGCAAACATTTGTCCCGAAGCGGCAATCGAACCCGCGACCTTCTGCGTCTCAGGCGGACCTTCGCCCAGAAGCGCAAATGGCTTGGCTTAGTTCAGTGTTCTACGCAGATCATGTTAAGCAACACTTAGCCTTGTTACTACTTGGAGAGGTGACCGTTTAGTGGCATTTAAATCTGAGCACTACATAACTGTGCTTCGGAAGGCACGTTAAGATGTTGGTCCCTTTTTCAGTCGTTAAACCATGTCGGAGGCCTTCTGGCGGCGTAAAAACTCCGACATTATCAGAGTTGGTCACTTACTCATACGAAGGAGTTATGTAACTTCCTACAAAGTTTCACATCCGAATTTTATATTGCACTTGGGTCTTCCTCTAGAATTTACCAGATGGGCTGCAAGTGGAAAGTCTCTGGGTGAACAAGGCTAATTTTAATTTGTGAAAAGGAAAATGGTTCTGAAAAGGCCGCTCTTCCGTGAAAATCGTAGGAGTTCAGTACTGCTCTTTTAGAGTTTTTTTCAATCACTACAAAAGTAAGGTGCTTTGGAGGTGATCTAGCTACACTATACCTAAGGATTGATTATTTTTTACAGATTCCAAAAAGCCTGCGTGAAGTACGGTGTGCCCGACGTAGACTTATTCCAGACCACTGATCTCTGGGACCAGAAGAACATCGCTCTTGTCACATCCACCATCTTCGCTATCGGCAGGACGGTAAGAAAGAAAGAAAGAAAGAATAACATATATAAAGAAATACATTCCGTATTTAATTTGACACACAAAAAGGAAGGTTCACAAACAAAAGAAGAAAAGTGTAAGCATTCACTCGATAATAAAGTTGATTTTGCAACTACAAAATCCCCAATTTTAGGAGCATCACAATTAACTAGTAACCAACTATTTAACTTTTTCTTGAATATGGTTACTTCTAATACTTTAAGTTCTTCAGGCAATTTATTTGAAATGACTAGACATGATATAAACATCTATTATTTTTTAAAACGGAATATGCACATAATTCCCAGGCTGGGCATGTGGGTTGGAGATCGCAGGGCACAGTTTCTTGCAACCTTATCCCTATTTCCCATTTCCCGGATCCCTAATAATGGGGGTCTTCATGGGGATCCACGGACTAACCCGTTTAAGCAGTAGCAATAAACAATGTTCCGATCTTCCAGGCACACAAGCACCCAGAATGGCGCGGCCCCACCCTCGGCCCCAAGCCCGCTGATGAGAACCGCCGCGAGTTCAGCGAAGACATCCTCAGAGCTGGTGAAGGTGTCATCGGCTTACAGGCCGGCACCAACAACTTCGCAACGCAGTCCGGACAGAACTTCGGAGCGAGCCGCAAGATAATTTTGGGAAAGTGAAGATCTAATGGCTGAGGCCGTAGCGTTGTCTTTAGCACCACATATATTAAATTAAGATTTAAAGAAATACACTACTTTTAATTATAATAAGTTTGTATGATTATGCCAGCAAAGTTTTTCTCGCGTAGGAGCTACACAAGTAAAGATATATTAAGCATTATTCAACAATTGGACAACTCTATTGTAACATGGTAGGTTATAAAACCAAACTTGGTCTGGCCAAGTCGTAATATCCCCTTTCTTTTATGGGCAGCCCTATATTCAGCAGTGGACTGATGTAGGCTGGTGGTGTGTTGGTGTTGGTGCAGTCGTATTTAGGCCCACGTTAGAGACCAAAAATAATTTCTAGAGTCGCTGTCATCGAAACCGATGAGGACTTTATACAAATCACAATTATTAGATATTGTTCAGCCGTTTTGATCCCACTACAGGGCAAAGGCTTTTTCCTCTTTCCACTCCTCGCGATTCGATGCTAATACAAGCCGAGCTCTTTAATGCGCGTCGAGCTCAACTTTCCATCTTTTTCTGGGTCTTCCACGTCACCGTCTGGTGTTGATCTATTTAGAAATAGTAGGTTCATAATCATTTACACAATTATTATATTGGACCTGTGGGAAAAAGGTGCCAGAATACATCTGCACCATAATAATACCGTAATATCGCAGATAACAGAGTGCCTAGTGCGAGTTTTTTACCAGCTCGATCGCGTTTCCGTTTACGAAAATTTATATGGAATTGAGGTAGCGCCATTTAGTGAGACGCACTGACTCCTTTCTATGTAAATTTGCGTAAACGGAAACATGTTCAAGCCGGTAAAAAAACTCGCACTAGGCACTCAGAGGTAATATACAATAAAAAATACGAAATCAAGCGTTAGTCTAGCAAACATGGAATTATCTTACAATCGAATGTGGTGGTGCTGTTTAACAAAGACTACACTAACTGCCTCAAAATAGTGTGAATGAGATCGCGCCTATGATATATTGTTGACTTTTATTAGATACATTGACGACGGTGTCTTTCGGGTTAACCGGAGTGAGTCATATATTAAAACACAACACAATAAAGGTTCTCAGAAATGTTGTTTGAGTTTAATTTTCCTACCCACGATATTTTAGGCCCTTCCTTCCACATAGATAATAGTGTCGATTCTGTTGTTCTCTTTTCTAAACTTAACTTAATTTGACAGCTTTAAAGTTATAGCTATCCTTGTCATTTAGATCCAAAAGAAAGGGATAGTATCACTTAGGAATGTTAAGTTAAGTTTAGTTTAGGAAAATGCACAACAGAATCGACATAAATTTAAAAATTCTTCTAATGCCAATATTTAGTGCCATTTGGTTGGTGGTTTCTAGAAATCTAGGTCAATATTTAGGTGCCAAAAAACTAGGAGTTACAGTTATGTAACTGTGTATACCAGAGCTAAAGGTCTAAATCTTGCACATCTGGATTATGGATCCAGCAAACGACTGAAGCGAGGTATTATGAATATCCTCAGATTTAGTTCCGAATTGGCTCTTCGCATCAGCTAGTGGCCACTCTGGTGTCGGAGATTTTAGACCGCCCGAAGGCCTCATGCATTAACGACTGAATAACCGGGACTAACATAATAAAGAACCTTCCGAAGGACGAAAGCGCGCAGATCGAAATTCTACTAAACGGTCATCCATGTAGCGATCAGACGGAGTGTTGCTTAACTCAGATGGTTGTCTTAGAACACTGCAGTAAGCCAGGCCAGGTGCGTACAAGATAATAATTGTGTACTACACACGTAATCAAAGTTTAGTAATATGGATGTTCAAAGGAAATATATTATTTTTCTGTATAGGTAAAGTCAACTACATACTATTTTTCTGTATAGCTACAAGTAATAAAATTGATTGAAATACAGGCCAAAATCTATGTACTTAACACATTGCCGACAGAACAACAGATTTAAAATCCGTGGGAATTGTACCTAGGTAAATTATGTAATGGACCATCATGATCTCCTCCCTGCCCTTATCCCACGGTCGGCAGATGTTTTTTTCTTCCATTTTCTCCTATCCGCCGTCGTCTGAACACATAATGTAATGAACATTATTATTCTTAATATTTCAAGCATTGCCTGAACGAGATATTATCCTATGCAACGTTGTGCTATGTCAAACTAGAAAGTCCTTGCTAACAGATGACAAAGCGCTCGTCGAATGATTGACTTTTACAGCGACACAGTCCTAAAATGTTCATCATATCGCACGTGACTGTACCTAAGTAAAATTAGGAGATTGGTAAAACAAAAAAATATGCTAAGAATTAATTATTTATTAATCAACTACATCCAAAAATATTACTCGGGCAAATACATAACAAATATTAAACTTATCAATACATTTTAATTCGCTGAATTATCCGCAGCACCAACAAAGAAATTTTATTTCATGTGACATTATTCTTTGATATTTGATTATATCTTATAGTAAAGTATAGCATTAACATTAATAAACTATGTAGCTGTTGCAGTAACACACATGTTAGTTTTTGAGACAACCTTTTTATAGGTGCGAGACATTTATCAACACTCAAATGATTTTGACCAAATAAACGAATCAACTGCTCAGTCATTTTACACTGAAGAATTCTATCTAAACCGCAAACAAATTGAAAATTCTTGAAAACAAATATTATGCGCGCTTTACATGGGGGACTAAAGCCGCACGGTTTCTGCCGCACGGCGAAAATCGAATGTAATCGGATAGGTGACAGATGGAGAAAAAGTTTCAAAGTACACTGCTTCTCGACTTTGAACATGCGGCGGCGATGGTAACTAAAATCGACCGTGTAAATGCTCAGTCGCAGGCGATTGCTACTATCGATAACTATTTTTTAATGCGATTTTCGACCCGTGTAAATGCGGGATTGTTACAAGCGATTAGACTAGAAGCTAGCCGCACGAATAAATTCAACCCATGTAAATCCGCCATTTTATTTTTCACACATACTTTGACGATAGAATATTTTTTCTTTTCTCAAAACACAAACTGGTGTTTAAATCATAAAAATATGTAACCCACATAATCATTTATCATATTATAAATCTCATGCAGCTAAAATAGCAACAATATCTGTTGAAATCTCATTAATATAATGACTGAATTATAAAAGGTCTATTTAATGCTGGCATTCTATTTAGGAGACAACATTTTCTTTCATTGATCCGAATATTAACAATTTGGCTAAGACAGCGCTTTGTGAGAAACAGATATTGTGCATGAGCAAACTACACTTCTTATTTGCCCAACAGTTTTATAAGTTAACTTACATATTACCTTAAATTATTTGTTTTATTTGGAAGAACCAATATAAATGAAGTACACTATTTTGTACCATAACATTTTGATTATAAATAAGTCACTACGAAGGCAACTTAAAAAATGCCAGTATTACAAAAATAAAAACCGATCGGTATTTGTTGTCTCCGGTTTTGGATATGTATGATAATAACAATTCTGCTGTACATTTTTCTAAACTTTATTAGACAGTTTAATATTGAGTAAGAAGCTGAACTTCGGTTTGAGCTCGACAAAAAGCTGGATGACTTACCGACAAGAATGGTATGTTAGGCATCAAAGAGCAAACCAAAAGGTAGATCGACAGGCCCTGACTAAATTTATTATAAGAGTTAAATATGCCAAATCAAAATACAAACAGTCGCTGTAACCGAAATCAGCCAGGACTACATCAAATCTTGGTTTAATAAAGATGTGGACGAAAAGCTATAATTTTAGAGCCATCTTTAGTTTGGAAAAAATGCACAACCGAATTGCCACCGTTATCTCATTTCTATTATGCCTGTAACTAAGCTAAAAAGCTACAATATCGCATCAATGCAAAATAGTATTTTTTATTAATTTGTACTTCAATCATAACAGTATGAGTATTGTAAATGTAATTTGATTATTCATGTTCCTAATGTAATAACTAAACATAATTAGCTAACCACTCAGATCAAAGTATGGTAGTAAACATTTCTAAGTTAATATTTAATACGGGAAAAAAATCACAGGGCCATTTCCAAAACCAACCGACTTAAAAAAATATATTTAAATATTGAAATTGATTCTTAGGGCGGTATTTTTTCGTCAAATTTAAATGGGACCAAAGGAGAAGTATACTGTTTTTTTAACTAAATCGTTTCATCAATAACGAAGTTGTGAGGTAACATAAAAAATACAACTGAATAGAGAACCTTCTCCTTTCTTTGAAGTCTGTTATAAACCTGATATTTAAAATACCGATGATATCTGTACTACAGTTTCATAAAAGATCTATGGTTGTCACAAAGCGCTATTAATGTGGTTAGTTTTAAAAAACTACCTACATAAACAAAAAACTATTAGTAAGTACTACTATGTTCTGCGCGCTTAAGTAACGGATGAAATAAATATGACATCTAAATAATAAAGTAATATTATGAATACAGTCAGTTCAAAAATGAATCGGCGCCGCGAAAATGACTGTTTTCAAGCATTGCAACGTCCCCAAATCCTATGACAGCGATTCTAAAGCTTCGTACATATCTACCAAAAGGTAGCGTGTCCAGAACGTAAATTGGCAGTCACGGTACAGACAATAGTTTAGACAAAACATTTTCTCCGAGGATACTGGTCGTCGTGTCTATTCGAACACGCTCTGCTCGCGTGCACTAGATGCGAAATATATACTGTGTATAAAAGAATACTGTCTGGCGCGCTGAATATCTGTATATCTGAATGAAGCTTTAGTCTGCACCATAGATATAAAATAAACCAGTAGAAGACCAAAGGGATCGCAAAAATAAAACCACTTTGAGATTGACAACAATATGTTCGCGGATACCTTTAAAATTTTGGTTGAAATTTTGCAGACTGTAAGTCTTTTTTTACCCTACGGCAAAACCAAAAGGAAGGGATTTATTTTTAGCAGTCTATGTATGTTGATTCTTGTATCTCTACCTGAAAAAGACAAACAAATCTGAACTAACCTCTTTGGTCCGTACAGACTCTACTACATTTCGAAATGACCCTGATCCAAACATAGGTAAACTTATATGGCACTCAATAATAACAATATAAGAAAAAATATCATAATATTGTAAAAAAAATACTTGTTCAGACAGTTCTCACAGTTATAACTTACGCAGGCCTTAAACTTAGGCATTTCTTATCCTAGGAACAGTGGCCAGAGCGTGTCATTTCACACCTTACTACAAAGCTAGCAGAGGCTCGATCACGAAGACAAGCGAAAGTTATTCGTATCATAGACGTAAAATGTTTGGCCAATGAGAAAGCATAGATTCAAAAAAACGTTTTGTCATTGACCAAAATTTTTCGTTACGCTTACGTCAGGTTGAAATATTCGTGATCACTCTACTGACATCTGTTAGTTTTGCTTTTTCTCGCTTGGGGCGCTGTTCCATTTGCATACAAAATTAAAGTTATTGCAAGGTATAAATTGACATACTCACACCTCTATTCTCTATCATGTTATTTGTATAACTGAATGATGTCCAGCGTAAATCGGCGGACGCCAGGACTAGGAATTTGAAATTTAATTTTGATTTAAATTTCAATGTAAACTCGGACGTATCGATACAGATACTGGAAGACCAACAACTGTGTATCAAAGAGACGTAAGATCCATTGATGTAAAGTTGTCGATCTCTGAGCTTTGAAATTTATATCTTGTTACCATTAAATACATACGAATTTATTTTGATAAATTTAAATTAGTATAAGATTAATTGTGCTGCCATCCGATTTGAGCTGGCATTATGGCATGAGCCTGTTTATAGCTGTTATAACTCGGTTCCTGTAATTCGTTTTGATCTAAACATGTCCGCCTTTTTTTACAATAACTGATAAAATAATTATTTTCACTGGATCGCTAACTACATACATCAAAGTAACTAACTACATCAAAGTTATGTTCTAAGGCTAGTTTTAATAATATTGCTCAATATTGCTTAACGCGATAGGCGTTACAAAGGCACTTTGATAGACGCGATAGGCGTTACAAAGACACTTTGCTATTCGCAATAGGCACTTTGACCGACGCGATAGGCGCTACAATGGCTCTTCGATAAACGCGATTAGTGTTACAAAGGCACTTTGATAGACGCGAAAAGCGTTACAACGGCACTTTGCCCGCGAAAGGTGCTACAGAGGCACTACTAAACGGAATAAGCGTTGCAAATACACTTTGCTGAACGCGATAGGCGTGACAAAGGCACTTTGCTAAACGACCATATGTTAGCACCAATGTATTGCTTTAACAACCTGAACATCTGTTTTTGTCTACACCAGGGCACTAAAACACCTAAGTCATATTAATTTGAAACATGAATCAGAAAAAACTATGAAATAAATAATCCAAAAATGGCACAACCATTGTTCAAGGTAATAAAAATGGTTTTTGAATTTGCACTTACTGCATAAAACATCCCGATTTTCCCCGAATAACAGTCACGCACTGACGTAACGCGTCATCTGCACATAAACGAACTTTTTATGGTGTAATTTATTTAAATGAACGATTTTTATGATGCATAATTATATCAGAAAATTGTGGTTCAATACTACACCTCTAAAGGCGTAATTCCTAGGAATTTTGTAAAGGTGCCCTGACGTAAACAACTAAACTTACAAAATATTATGCTTAATATTATTTACAAGACTAGTGACGGTGCGTTGCAATAAATACAAAGCGTTATTTACATGTTATTGGATGATACACTCGTGGCCTCAAGCGGTAAAACAATGGTTTTATTAATTCGTTAATTTGTGAAAAGCTTTTTTTGATTTTGCAAAACACAGTAAATCAATTTATTACGTCGTTAAGTAATTTTAGTGATTATTATAAAGCCTAGTGATTCAAACTACTTTTGTTATAGACTTATTTACTACGGTTTAACGATCAATTTTCTTTGAGACTGCGTTGAAAGATTTTTTTACGATCACGAGTTAATTGTACCGTAAGTATTGTATGGTGTAATTTATGAATCATGTGATTTTGAACTTTAATCCCGTCGCTAAAAAGAATAATACCGATCAACGATATCACTGAATATAATTCGCGCGCAAATCAAAATAGGATAGAACCTTGTCAAAGTAATTCGAAATCATATTTCGATTTACTTTGACAAGTTTCCATCTTTTCCTTCAAGAGCATACGTATCTCGTCCCATCTCACAATGACAGTATTTCAAGCACTGTATGCGCTTAAAAGCCAATATTTGCACGCAAACAAAAGCAGTGTCAATGACCGAAACTTTTCCTCTTTAAAGACGTTGTCTCGGGTATTTGCTGAAAAAACCCTAACGCTTGACAGACCAAGACCATTATTGCAGAGTGCACCATCCACGCAATTGTCAAAGGTTGACAACGCCATTCTCTGGGTAATACTCGGCGACCGCGCCGTCTCCGTTCACTTGGTCACGTATGACTACGGTCGGTTGACTGGTGGTACTGTTTGTTCTGGAATAATAAAGAACGCATATTAGTTTATTTTTGACATTGAAAATGTTTATGTTTTCCTGGTCCTGGTGGTATTTATGAAACATTTACATTTGCCTGTAGTTTCGCAGATATGAGAGGTACGCGGATGTGCTATATGTCAAAATGTGCGTCGTGCCACAGGGCTTCAAAGTGCAATTTGTATTCTCAAAATATTTTTTTATTTTTTATTTATTATGGGCCAGCTCCTGACCTCGAGGCTTGCATAGGCAAAGATGAGGACCACGATGGGGCGAGCTTTCCCAGAAGATGACATAAAAACTTCTTACTTCTTACCCTAAAGAATTTTGAAAATCACAATTGACGGAGATATTGGTAATCATAGGGCGAAAATTACAAGTGAGGATGAGGTTTTTCGAGTTTTCCGGGAAAAGTACCAATCCCTCAGGAATAAGATTTATATGGGACCACCTGTGAAGTATACTTTAAAAAAAGAAAAAAATTTTGGAAATAGGTTTACAATTGAAGGATATATCGGTGAACATACATAAAAAAGTCGAAAAAACAAGGTTCTGACGAATTGAGAACCTCCTCCTTTTTGAAGTCGGTTAATAATAAAAACTGACTTTGGTATTTACCTCCGAGTAGTTTTGCAAGTCTGACATTCGACAAGAACGATTGAGTTATTGTCTATATCTGTTTCAATGCTGCTGGTGCGACGCAGGTCAGCCGTGTTGATTCTGTGGTCTTGTATAGCGCGCCATAGACGTAGTTCTACTCCACCTCTGTTGATAGATAAACTGATAAGAACGGTACGTGGCATAGATGAAGAAAGAAGCTGGTAGCGAATGCCTGTTTCCTTAATGTTTGGCCCCGAAATTCTTACTAATCCCTAATTAAGATGTGCCGGGCACTGGGTACAGCGTCGGTGGTGCGAGAAGCTGTGCCCTGCGATCCCCAACCCGCATGCCCAGCGTGGGGATTATGGGCATATTCACCTTTATTAGGGGAGGCCTATGTCCAGCAGTGGACTGATATAGGCTGGTGTGGTGGTGGTGGTGTGGTGGGTACTGGGTTTGAATCGGGTACCCTACCTGTAGTATCCGGCAGATTTTCAGAATCTAGATAGGATTCTTATTAAGGCGACGATACATGTCAAACCTCCCTCTCGCTCGCACTGGTCAACATTTTTGAAGATATAAAATCACTGAATGTAATTAGCAAAATAGCAAACCTTCACGGCCTAGAAAATAACAATTCAAAGGTTCAGCAATAATATCGTGAGGCATTTTGTTCAGAGGACTGTCAAATGACATATAGAACAAATTGACTTCATCATCATCAGTCTATAGCAGTCCACTGCTTCACATAGGCTTCCCCCAATGAGCACCATTGTCCCCTATCCTCAGCAACACATCCAGTTTTTACTCTTATGTACGATACACACCTACCAGCGGGCGTCGGAGAGCATCGAAGCGCATTTTAAAACATGCTAGAGGAAATTGAAACATCCACAAAGTAGTTAAGTTTCTTATTTGCATGCAATTTACACAGCTTTGAGCTTTGTCAAACACTGACAAAAATACCCACAGCGAAACATACCGCCGGCTCGCTAACGGGCCGCTCGTCCCACTCACGTCAGTCATTTATCATTGACAGCCAAACTCACCCCTTTAAAACGCGAAACTAGGTGCCGCGACTATAGCAAGTTAATATACGATTCTCACTTACCGGCGCGCGTCGGAGAGCATTTTATAACATGCTAAAGGAAATTGGGGCATCCACAAAGCATTAAGTTCCTTATTTGCATGCAATTTACGTAGCCTTTAGCTTTGTCAAACACAGACATTAATAGATCCGTTAGTAGATATTGCATGCAAATAAGGAACTTAACTGCTTTGTGGATGTTTCAAATTTTTGTAGCATGTTTTAAAATGCGCTTCGATGCTCTTGGACGCGCGCCGGTAGGTGTGAGTCGTACATAAGGGTTAAGCAATGCTTACTTAAGATTGAGCCTCGTAATATCTTCCCTTTGCGCGTGGTGTAACAAGTCTTCTAAAGTGTATTGTTCCGATATAAGCGCACGTGTCGCACTAATGGGGATTCCCCGGGCGTCCATCCAATCACGAAGCCGGCTCTCTTGCTCCGGGTCAGGTGATTCGTCCGTTGAGATTGGACTAGTGCTTCTGCAAGTAATCAGATAAGTTATATAACTTTTTTAAATATTTTATTAGAAAGAAGAATGTAAACTCTTTGATTTTGCTTGAATCCTAATTATTATTTTATAAATTTTGAGACTTACAACGCGTGCTTACGAGTATTTTTCTAAAGGTTTTGAAGGCCTTTGGCGTGCATTGAGAGAAGGCCCACCTGAGACGCAGAAGGTTGCGGGTTCGATTGCCGCGGCGAGACAAATGTTCATGACAATCAAAAACAATGACATCGAAACACCCAGCCCCGATACAAATATTTGCTTAGTTTGGGGCTATATGATGCTGTATGAAGTCTAGTATTATTTATTTAAGTTACCGAGGTCTTTTTTCAACGAATTCTCGAATAATTTGAGTTTGCATTCTCTGTTCCTCCAGCATTGTTCTAAGCAGCGTCTGATATTGCTGATAGCATTCCAGCAATTCTTGATGTAATCTGGAAAATAATGTGCAAACATATACAAACTATTTTATTTATTTATTTATTAGGATAAACGGTCATACATTGAATATTATTAGTAAAAAGTAAGTGATGGTAAGTACCTATTAGTAAACTTACATAGACCATGACATCATACACAGATTAAAATACACGAAATTACATTCAGTCATAACAATTATCATCGATATAATATATATATCAAAGGAGAATGCCGTCTGATGTATGGCGCTCTGTACCAAGACTAAAGTGAGTGCGCCAAAAAAATCTCCAATAAGTTTTTAGGCGATTCTACTGTCAAAATAATCAATAATGAGGGTTATTGTCATAGTAACACTTTACATCAATGTTTGTTGCCATGGTAACGTATATATCATTGGTTGTTGCAGTCTAATGGCGGCGTGCGGCGGAAACCAAATCATCAAAATATTTTTTTACTTGATTATTAATCCCGTCGGTGTGTAAAACTAAAGAAAATATTAATGTAATTAATAAAATATAATAATTTTTATGGGATACGTTTGGCTTTGTCGCAATTGGTACGGGTTCTCGGCATTCTCCTTTAAAGAGAACGTTGGACCAGCTAGTGGCTGACCTATTCCAATGTACAATAACATACATCGAACATTTATCGTCCAGTATAAACTATCCAACATTCAACGTCCAATGATTAATGCCATAACTTCTTGTACTGAACCGCCTTCCAACCTCCTTTTCGTATTCATCATGAGCCAGTGCTGAACACTGGCATCGGTGCTTAGGCTGCCCCAGGCCTCCGACATGGCTTCGACCATGGGGTTTCGCCACCATTTGTTGCTAGCATTGAAGTTACAAGTGACAAGTAGTTGGTAAATAGCTATTGTACAAAATTTAACTATAAGTGGCATTATTAGGAATTAAAACTAGAACTTATGATGAACCTTAACCAAATTTATAAATACAACACATGCTTACTAAATAGAAAAAAATAACCAAAGAAATACACTCACAAATGATATTAACAAAGAAAAAAACGCGATGACAAGACAAGCAAATAATATTATCCTAAGAACTCCTAGGATTAACAATGGAAAAAAAAATATCATGTACGAGGGTGTGAAACTTTATAACAAATTACCGAAGGATATTAAAGAAATAAACTCACAAACCACATTTAAAAGATTGCTCAAAAACCACATTTTAAAGGATTTTTTATTGATAACCACACTAGGTACCTAACTTTACAAGTCAACTATCACTAATTTGCTGTAGCATAAATATATCACAGTGGGCATAGCCTTAAACTCATTATCGCGGCAGCAGCGGACCAGCGAGCGCCCGGCGCGCACCGCGGCCGGTTTTTGCTCGCTATCCACTTCTTATTAGATTAGATTGTATACATAACGATCACCTATAATTATTTTTTTAGATTGTCTTTAAACGCTGAAAGGCACACTAACCACTTTAGATTTAGTTTTTCTCTGTAAGTGAATTTATTATAATTCTTAAGAGAAATAAATGTTTATAAACCGTAAACCAAACTGTGGGTTTGTCGCGTGGTTGTTTACGGACAATAACAATGTCATAAATCTACGTATCATTTAGGTTTTAGAATGCCAACAGTGAAAAATGGTTCAAGAGAAACCTTAATCACATTAATTCATTTTCTGGCTTGGAGCAAAGTGTTGCATTGCCTCGCCAAGTTATACTTGTGGCACTGTACTTCTTGTACTCACCCAGAGTTAAGCACTTACTTGTGGTTCTCCTGCCTTAGTTGGTGCAATTGGTGGTCTCTTGTTGAAGTGGCTGTGGACATGGCAGACGGTGTCGCTGCTTCGCCGCCGCTTGCACCGCCGCTGACGCCGCCACGACGAGAATCCTGGCCCGCTAAGTTTGCTCCGAGCTCTAAAGCAAATACCTTTTAAATCTCACGAGTTTTGTACAGTTGCTTCCGTTTACTTCAACTTGCATTTGCTTAGAGTTCTAACAGAAATTGAAAGAAATTTTGCCTGAGAAATGAAACAAGTTTCTTACTAAAGTGCAAACGTACTATAATGAGAATAGATGAGAACATTTTAATCGTATAGTAGTCGACTAGTATGGCGATCACAAATATTTAAACCATTTTTTTTTTAACGTGGGGAAATCCTCATGGATACCATTCCATTACGGGGTAACAGAATGATTATGCCGGACTCCTACCGGCCAAAACCACCACGATGTTCCGTCCTAGGCCTTTATGCCAAAACCATGGGTGCTCTTGAGGACTTTCCCACAGACAAATATTTCAACCTGACTTATCGTAAGTTTAACGAGAATTTCTCCGCTTTCTCATTGGTCAACATTTTAAGACTACGATACGAATACTTTTGCGCTAGTCTTCGTGATCGCGGTCTCCACTCAAGAACTCGGCACACATGGCCAGCCCACCGACTGTCATTTCAGCTTGCTAATTCTCTGAGCTATTTTGACTACTTTAGTTCTATGATAGTTAGTCTCATTGCGGATTCTATTCTTCAAAGAGACTCCGAAAAACAACTGTGTTTGTAACAATATACTCTAAATAGATAATAAAAAATCAATGATTTAGAATGCTGCCTTAGCTTTCGGGATGAACGTCAATGGAAAAGTCAAGAAAATCTAGAAATAACTTTTAAAAGTTACCTGGCGATAAAACAGTAATGGCCGCCTGAACCGCATTCCTAACAAGATTATCCAGTGCGAACATCCAATGCGGCTTGATACTGTGCATTCTTAAAACAGCATTCACTGCCTCTTGGAACATGTATATCGCTGAATGCAGCTCATTTATAGCATTGGAATCGAAGTCCAGTTCTTCCCGTAAAGTGTTGATGGCTTGCTCGATAACACTACGGTTTTGATCCATTATGTAGCCTTTGAGCGCGCATCGTAGGGTTTCTAGATGGTTCTGCAAAATGTTGGTTAGGTTAGTCTGTTCATATACAACCGACTTCAAAAAAAGGAGGAGGTTCTCAATTGATTTTTTTTTACAGTTACACTTGTATAATCACGGCCAATAAGATGTGTTATTTTTTTTAATGAATTTGTAGTTAATTATCTAAGTTTAGGTAGGTATGTACCTTTAAAACATATTGAAAATGTTTTTTTTTAACATAATGATTGAATGTATCCATTCAAAATCAAAATCAACATACGTTTATTCAGTAAGCACATAAAGTATACGTACACTTTGAAACATTTGACGTGACAATTTTGTATATGTATAACTAAATGGTCAATAAATGAATCTGAATCTGAATCTACATTTCACTAAGTAAGCGGCGCCCCTCTAATAAAGTACTTCATTTTCTGTGGTATATTTCACCGGAAAAAATACAAAACTTCATAGGCGTCAGCTGCCAAAAGTTCGAATTCTGGCCATGCACAAAGTTTATTTGTCGTTTACAGAAATTTAAAATTTTGCTCGTTTTGAAACGAAGGAAACGAACGAAAGAAAACATCAAAAGGAAACCGGCATGCCTTAGAACTAAAAGTCGGAAGGTATTATACAGCTAGATTAGTGTTCCAATAAAAGCGTCAGTAAGCTTGCAACCTGTCACGTGGAATGCTAAATGCTTGCAAGAAGTGGACCTGTATCGAATATGATTTGACTTGCTTCTGACTACCCTAATAGATTTGCGCAATGAGCAATATTTTAAGATATCAAAAATGGGGTAAAATTCATGAAGATGTATATTTTCTTGTCGTATGACGTCCCTTTAGAGTGCAGTCCGACCAACCAGCGCTGTTACCTTACATCACATGTATGGTAGCAGCATTTACCTGAGACTTAACCTGTTTGGCCGCAACAGGGAGGGGCTTCGTGTGTGTGTGTGTATTTTATTGTTTATAACATACTGCTTGTCACTATGTATATTTATATTTTTGTTTGTGTGCCCTCCTTTTGTGTTTCAAATAAAAAAAAATCATTTTTTCTTCTATTTTTAAATAATATAAGTAGTAAAAAAATATAAAACTAACCATTGTCAAAACAGTGTTCCCGAAATCCTGTTGTACGCTAAGCATCCATTTTGAGCAGATCTTCTCGCTGTCCTGCTCTAACACACGCGAGAGAGTGAGACGACGCTGCGAATCTTTCTTCAGCAAGTAAAACCCGTCTGATTCCAGCTCTATCGACGATCTAGGGACGCTCGTCATATCCACCTGAAAATTTACGTGAATTAAATTCTTTAAAACCACAGTAATATATTAAAATAAATTATAACACATAATACGTAGTTGAGTGATCCCAAACAAGGCAGAGCACCTTAAATTATTAATGTATTCACACTAACAGAAACATACAAAACAAAACGGACGATAATAATAACGAAAGGAAACAATGGGCGGTCTCATCAATTACAGCGATCTCTTTCCCTACAATCTTTTGATGAGAAACCGTCGCATTAGATTAGATGCGACTGTTTTCTTAGGTATTACTCAAATATGACGAAATCATTACATTTATATTCGTACAAGGGCTTCGGTGGCGCAATGAATGATATGAGTGATTTCACAAACGTGGCTTTCACAAAGACAATACCATTTTTTTATAATACTTGAAGATGGAACTAGCATAAAGCCCATCTGATGTTAAGTGGTAACTAATACATATAACAAAGTATTATATACTGCAACGCCCTGCGTCCATCAACTTGACGCAAGTTAAGGGTGAATAAAGGTGATAAACCTTATGTAAATCTAATTTCACGAGCACCTTTCAATCTGAAATACAGCAAAGAGCGTTATAGAAATAGGCATGGTGGTACTTTTCCGGACGAGCGCTCCTACTACCATCGATTATTTTTAAAAAATGGAAGGAACAAACCTCTGGTGAAAGCAGACCGCCAGAAGAACTCCGTCTATTTAACAATGTATCATTAGCATCCATCTCATCAGTAGACGGTGTGTTTGGCATCGTACTAGAACATAATCATAAATTTAATATCACAAATACAAAACCAAAAAACACATACAAAGCGCTAATAGAGTTAGAATAGGTTAAAAACTTGAGCGATACACGAAATGTTACATTTCAATACGATTTTGATAAGCCCATTCAAAAATGAGACGTACGCACGTGATTTACGTAAATGTGCACGTAAGTACGGACGTGTATACGTAGGATGTTTAAAATTTTGATTTAATGTGAATCTAAAAGCAGGTGTTGGTGCATGACATGCTGGCAATGTGCAAAGTGGATGTGATGTGATTTTTCATAGAATGCTATATTTTTAACGAGCATAAACGCCTTGTAAACTCTGGGAGAATTATAATCAGCTATTTGGTTCTTTAATTTGGTTACATTGTAATGTACCGAAATATAAGCAACACGTTCTTTTTTGCACAATTTGCATGAAAATACATGAAAATACATGATACCTAGCCATCACTTATATACTGGTTCATTACAACACCTCTTCTACGCATGACCTAGTGGTCAACTCTGGTACCGGAATTTTTAGGCCTCGACATGATCACATAACATAATATCTCACTTTTATAACTGTATATTTTGTGATGGTAACGGCTTCCAATCTTCATCTTTGCGACCAAGCCAATATCACCTAAACGTGGTGCACCCTGCTAACTGACAGCGCTTTGACGGCCGGCTGATTGCAAAATAGCGCAGTCAACATACATCGGCACAACTAAATTTCATGGCCTTGCGACACCTGGTGTGGGGATTACGGTCATATATTAAGGGAGAGATAGGCCCCCATCATATTAAGGGAGGACTATCAGCGGTTATAGCAGCTTATTTAATAAAGCAATTTTGATTTTTGACCTTCGGACTTTTAACATTTTTTAAGCCCCGAAAAACGTCAAAGTATAGTATTCTATGAGCCGTATAAGTGCGTACAATTTACCTGCTATTCGAATAGTCCGGCGGGTATATCAGTATCGGTGAGAGCATCGAAGACGCGGTCCGAGTGATGGTGGGGTTAGACCGCACTGTCTTCACCCTTGACGGAAAAACAACGCTTAGGTGCAAAGCAATCGACATGTTATTACAACTGTTATGTGTTGTTATTGTGGCTGTAGTGAAATTGTGATTCAGTGCCTGTGAGACCTATTTATCTGTTTCGTTCCTACATATCAATGATATTCTTTCCATTATTCGTACGAGCTAGTGGCCAACTCAAGGTGTCGCCTTGGATATGTATGGCAGACATAAAACTGGGCCTCAGGCATAAGCAGTATTAACTTATTGGTGGTGTGTTGTTATTGTAAATTAATTATAATGAATGAATTATATTTTTGATACTAGACCCTTTTTGTTTAAAATTTGGAATGACTTTATAAAAAAATTGTAGCTTAAATAGTTACCAATTTTTAATTTTTATTATGGCTACAAATTAATCATAATTGCACGACGTTTCCGATGTGCTGGCTTCTTAATTTTCTCAATAACAAAGGATTTATTGATATTGAAACCTTAGAGCTAGTTACGCTGCGCCGCTTAGCGCGGGCTGAATATTTATCTTAGGGCTAACTTTACACATATGACAGTGTTTGTTAAGAAACCTTGCAAATTTGAAAAGTTAGCCCTGGACTAAACCGGTAGCCCGGGCTAAGAGGAACAGCGCAAGTGGTTCTTAATGATTATGCTTCATTTTTCTTTTATATATCTTCACAGCATAAACGTGCGCTATTTTCTAATTATAAGTTGAACGGACCATTTAAGGCATAATTCAAGCAGCTTATCAGAAAGTACAACAAGTTTGGTCATTTGCAATAAGAACTGCTGCTACTGAAGCAAATTTCACTACAAAACCACTAAATTAACACAAAATAACTCCTAATGTCCACATGACATTTTATGTGTTTAATATTCACACCTGCTCCATTAAACAATGTTTGAAGGGCGAATGAATTATGCCAATTGATTTCATGTAAAACTCAAAAACAATGTTATTTTTTAGTACCATTTATCTATAAGTCATATTATCAGACTCCGAATATTCACGCTCAGTAACTGCGAAACATTTTCTACATTTGAGAAATTCAATTATTTTCTCAATTAATTTATACTGATGTGAGAAAAGTAATTAACTTTCTCAAAACAAAGAAACAACGCTTATATTTGCCGTTGATAATGTGACCAAGAGATTCTGCCACGACAAACAAAAGAACGAGCGTTAGAATTTCTCACTCTATGATACAAAAGAGCGAGACAGACTTATTCTCACTCGATTATAGAACAGAGCGAGACAGACATACTGCCCCCGTTAATTTATTTGGTCTAGGCTTGATACTAATTACCTTTCACCGCATCATGTCATGGTATGATCGAAAACATCACACAACGCAAAACTTTCAAAGTTCAAATGCCATGCGTTTATGATACGGAAATATAAAAAAAACTATTTGAGTTCATGCTTTCAACTAGGAAAAGCAATTTCTAATGTGCTTTAGTGTTGTATTTGTTTTATTTATGTGATTCTTTGATTGAGACAATTCCTTAGGAAAGATATAAGATAAACTAATATGCTAAACACAGGGTCGTATCATATACAAATGCTGAGGGCAGCACATAATTTAATGCTTGCAAGATTTACATGCGTTTGTGTTTGGTAAAAATATACCAAGTTAATTTACAATAATTTTATTTCAGGGTACCCTAGACCGCATTATGATTATGTAGGTACATTAAGTAACAAGCAGGTCAAGAAAACTAACCGAAAAGAAACAAAGATTGAAAAATAAAACGACCGAAATAGACAAATCTAAAAAGAAATATACAGTTCCCATAAAATATTTTTGTTTATGACAAAACTATCATTCCAACTAATCTCCCATTTTTCAGTGAACTTTAAATTCATAAAGGCTATATCTCCAGTAATAAAAGGCACTGTCTCAATCAAAGAACCCACACCAGTACAAACTTACTCGATCTCCGGGCTGCTAGGCAGAGCGCCCGGCATACTCGGTTCAGATATTTTCTTGTGGGCGAGAGGGCGTACCTTGTCCGCCGGTACGGATATACTTCGACTGTAGTCCATACTACTGCCTAAACGGTTGGTAGGCTTTTTCTTTCTACAACAATAGAATAAGGTTATCATCATCATCATTTTCAGCATATAGCAGTCCATGGCGGGACATAGGCCTCCCCAAACGAGCGCATTTGCGCCCTGTCCTGAGCTCGACGCATCCATCTTCTACCAGCATGCTCTCGACCTGGCCGCAGGGCGCAATAATGTAGTATCACACTAATATTATAAATGCGGTTTGTGTGTGTGAGTACATTTATATCCAGTAAACTCCTTAGGGGCAGAACGGATTTGGATGAAACTTAGAACATACTAATTTGTGACCTGCATCAACACAAAGACTCTGGCGACCTCTGTGTCGCAGTGGGCGAAGGTCCGCCTGTGACGCAGGTTGCGGGTTCGATTCCCGCTGCGGGACAAATGTTTGCATGTTCTGCAGATATTTGTCTCGGGTCTGGGTGTTTTCTATGTATGATATGTATGAATTTACAAAAAAAATATTATATTATATAAATACTATATAGTATATCAATCATGTGGTTCCCATAATACAAGCTCTGCTTAGTTTGGGGCTACATGATGCTGTGTGATAACGTCCAGGATTTTTTTTTTTAAATTTTAAAGACTACTTTGTATCATATAATACCACGCGAGCGAATCTACGGGTGAAAATAAATTGTTTTTTAAGATACATTTATTTATTTACTTTGACCCACCAACAAATACCACTTGATAAAATGGAGCGCTTATAGGTATGTGCAACATACTTGAAGATGGAACAAGCACATGACCTACCTAATGTAATAGCAATTACAAAGTATTGCATCATAGATCGCTGATGTCAGGAACAAGGCCTACGATGCAACGCCTTGCGTCCATCAACTTGAACCATGAAGGTGATAAGCCTCATGTGGTTTCGGGGTGTAAGGGGTTTTAACCTTCATCTCTGTAACCCAAACCAACCTCAACTGCCAGTGATTCACATGAATTAATATAAATAAATAAATAATGCTGGGAACTATCAAACATCACCATATGGCCCCAAACTAAGCAGAGCTTGTATTATGGAAACACGTGATTGATATACTACTTAAATACCTTTTTTTTGTAAATATATACACAGAAAACATTTGTCTAGCGGCGGGAATCGAACCCGCAACCTTCTGCACCTCAGGTGGACCTTCGCCCGCTGCGCCATACAGGTCGTCCGTTGCTACATTGCTAATGCCAAATAAGAAACAAGGCTCTGGCAGCCTGCTAAATCCCCTGCAGGTCGGCGGTGCGAGCTGTGACCTTCGATCCCCAACCCAAAATCTTAACGCTGGGCACGCCCAGCCCATTTTGGGCATATCTTCCCTCTTATTAAGAGAAGCCTATTTCTAGCAGTGAACTTACTTCCTTCTTCGTATAAGCTAGTGGCCGACTCTATTGTCGGAGATTTTAGGTCGCCCGAAGACCTCCGGAATGGCTTAACGACTCTAAAAGCTGGGACCAACATCTTAACGTGCCTTCCGCAGCACGGGAGCGCTCAGATCTAAATGCCACTATTGTCGCTGTTACCCGCGGAGTCTGCGGAGTGTTACTTTACTAAGATGATATGCTAAGAACACAGAAGTAAGCTACGCTACGAACGCAATGCTTTCACGAACAGCGAACTGATATAGACGGATGTTTTTGTTGTTGTATAATGGTAGTATATAGTTTCACAAGTAGTAATATAGTTTCACAAGTAGTAGTAGTAATATAGTTTCACAAGGGGCTATGAATATTTTCGACATCATTAATCTTTTCTTTATGGTTTAAATTACTATGAACAGTAATGTACGATTCACACTTACCGGCGCGCGTCGGAGAACATCGAAGCGCTTTTTAAAAACATGCGAGAGGATATTGAAACTTCCACAAAGCAGTTAAGTTCCTTATTTGCATGCAATATCTATTTATGTCAGTGTTTGACAAAGCTCAAAACTGCATAAATTGCATGCAAATAAGGAACTGCGGGACAAATGTTTGCATGTTCTGCAGATATTGGCTCGGGTCTGGGTGTTTTCTATGAATGATATGTATGTATCTACAAAAAAAAGGTATTTAAGTAGTATATCAATCACGCGCTTCCCATAATACAAGCTCTGCTTAGTTTGGGGTCATATGGTGATGTCTGATAGTGCCCAGCATTATTTATTTATTTATATTTATTCATGTGAATCACTGGCAGTTGAGGTTGGCTTGGCTTTCTGGATGTTTCGCATGTTAGAAAAGGCTCTCCGACGCGCGTCGGTAACTGTGAATCATACATAAGTATATCGATACGTACTCGCACAAAAATGGATCCTCCAACAACTCAGCAGCGGTTGCACGTTGTTCCGGTTCTGGTATAAAACACCTCAGTATAAAGCTTTTCGCTCTCTGACTTAATTCACTTGGGATTTCCGGGTGTATTTTGTAGTATCCAACCTGTAAATATTGTAAAACGAAGTCAATTTCTGTTAAAGGAATCTAAACTATAACAAAATGGAAAAAATATAAATTACCTTAAAGACAGCAGCCTGTGGCGAACCTAGTTCAATGAACGGTGGATTTCCAGTTGCCATTTCTACGACCGTACAACCCAAAGACCAAATATCAGCCTGTAATAAACAATTTGATACTATTAGGTGTAAATTATGTCAACAATGCATCCGTTCAAGCAAACAAAACGGTACACATTGGTAATTTAGCCGTATAAGGCCATAACTTCTCTGGCTTTATAAAGCTTAGAAAACTGTTTGAGTTACGGGTGCAATTAGTAATCAGGCCACTCGGTTTATAAGCGAGCCAAAAAAGCGAGGTTGTGACGGGGTGTTGACAACGGCCGCCCCGCCCTATCTCTCCACCTCCATTATGTTGGGCCTGCGATTCCCGATGTACCTCTACATCTCACAGGGACAATCATTCATTTATGTATTTTCAAACAATAAAATATGGTCGGTTTTTTTACAAAAATTGAAACCTTACAAGGGTCAGATTTTAGTGGCGACAGTGGATGGTCACCACGGCCACGTCAGACTTGTAAACAGCAGTGTCCCAGCGAATTTCAAATAACAGGTTCCATTTTCCAATAGTTATTCTTATAACTATCGGAGCAGTTAGTCAATTTGGAAAAACAATTTTTATTATACGATTCCCGGAATAATCCAATGGATCTAACGCTCGGACTGTACATCCTGAATCGAAAACTACTTTGACCTGCTTTATGACCCTTGGTTTAGGGGTGATTTGGAGAGGAAAACCCCAAAGGAAAGGGAAAAGCCTAAACATCACGATTTTTTTAAAAGGGATAGCTACTTTTTGTGTAAACTCAAGAATTTGAACAGGAAAACGGCAGTTAGCTAGTTAGTATTCTACTTACAGGTGCTCCATAACCCCTCTGCCCTTTATCAATGACCTCAGGCGCCATGTATTGCAGTGTTCCAGCGAAAGTCTCAGTGGAAGGACAAAGCCCGGCCAAACGCTTCGACGTGCCGAAATCAGATATCTTGACAACCCCACTGTAGGTATTTACTAGTACATTGTCACCTTTTATATCGCGGTGAACGATTTTCTGGTCGTGCAAGTACTTTAGTCCTGTAAAATAGTCAGTTTTAGATATTTCAAATGATTATTTATGTAAATGAAATCATCAGTTGATAATGGCGTTATGGTGCATTTCCTAATCATGGACATTTTCGTCTTAGCAGACTAATCACCCGTTGCACCAATAAAGTCGTCAAAACAATATTTACCTTCCAATATCTGCTTCGTGTAATACGCTATAGTCGCTTCATTTTCCTTCAGCGGTCCCCATTTAGATCGCAAAAGCGCTGAAAGCGAACCTCCTGGCACTTGTTCCATGAATATCTTGAAGTAATTGTCTTCAGATATTGAACCGAGATACTGGAAAATAAGATTGCTTATTAAGTTTATTTTTTTAAAGAAACGTTTGTTCGCGTGGTAGATCTTAATTTAAAAATCTTCGTAGTTACAATACTCTATCATACATTTTTATACTTTAGCATGTATTTCAAATCTTTGAGAGAAGAGATATTGAAATAAATGTTTTGTTTCTTCTTCTTTCTATTTATCAATATTATTGTCGGTAAAAAATTGCAAAGCGGCTTTTTCAGTCGTTAAGTCATACGGAGGCCTCCAGGCGGCTTAAAAACTCCGACACCGGAGTTGGCCACGAGCTCACACATAGAAGGAACAAGGAAGGAGTATTTTCATAAATGTTGAATAATAAAACCTTAAAATATCTTTATTTCCTTCCGGAATAATGTAACATTTACTTTCTTCTACTTTAGCACGTCTTTACTCGATACAAGACGTTGACCAAGTGATCGCTCGCCAGCCACCGATCACCCCACCTTTTAACATTGTCTATGACGTCATCGCTAGTTATTATGACTTCAAGGTTCAAATTTTACGGTTATGATACGAACCCCAAGATATACGTTTATAGACTGCAATTTGAAACCCAAAAAGCAGTATTTCTTGAAATTGGACTAATATTAATATTAATAAGTAATATTTTTATTTCAGGCAACTTATACGTACATCAATTACAATTACATCATAAGATTACTAAGACACATCCAAATCTACTAACCTGCACTATATTCCTATGCCTCAGCTGCGAATGCAGTAGAATCTCTTCATGCAATGGTTGTACGTCGCCAAGATTACGTTCAGGTATTTCCTTGACAGCGATCCTGACTTGCGTGTTCAGATCCCTTGCAGCATACACCACGCCGTATGTTCCCTTTCCAAGTACTACTCTTTTATTGCAATCGTCTAGCTCATATTCGAACTGTAAAATTATATAATAAAATATAATAGGGTAAGGTATACTCTAACTCTTAAAATAACAGTTTTAGAATCAAAGTTATAGCCCTTTATCCTAATGGTCACTGCTAGACCCTATCTGGGTCGTGAATGGCAGGCGTTGAAAAAGCAATTATCAGAATACCAGGGAGTCTGTTTTGAGGAAGATTTACAAAACTCACCAAAAAAACAATAAGAAAAACTTTTCTTTTATTCTCTTTTTGTGGCGCAGTGAGCTCCGTCTGAGACACAGAAGGTTGGGTTCGTCGGCTAATATGGCCAGCCCACTGCCATTATAGCTTGCTAATTTTTAGAGTCAATAACTTTAGTTCTACTCTCGTTGTGGATTATATACTTCAGAGAAACTCCGAACTAACTACACACGCGGCAGAATTAATATTTAAAATATTGTCATGTATGGAAAATGTAAGAATGGTTTAGAAATATCTGACCTTTAGCTGGTCCTGCATAACGCTGGTATCCAAGTCGGTGACCTTTTCATGATCAGCGGTCAATTCCCCCAATAAATCGTGCAGACGCTGACGACATGCTTGCGATGGGAGAAATATTTGGAAGTCATCGGAATTCTCACTGACGTACAGGAACAAGCAACGCTCGTCGCGCTTGTATAAGCTGGAAAGATGGCAAGGGTTATTTTGTAGGGTCTGTTATAGCCATTCTCAGTCTATAGCAGTCCACTGCTGGATATCGGGCGTAATGAGGGGCCCAGGGGTCCAGCCCCTTTAGCTACTACAATAGAGAAGACAATTTTTCCTGATTGTGGGTCGGGTCTCCATTCATCCCAAACATGTCTATTTTTTTCCAACCAGTTGTTTGACAATTCTTTAGACAACCATGTTAAACATTCAAAATTTAGCTACAGCTACATAAAAAAGGAAGTTTTCCCTATTCTTCTGTCTATGAATCCCTTGTCTAGCCGTCTGTCCTTAGCTCAACGCATACAGCTTCTATCTGCAGCCTTTCGCAAACCATCATTCCAAGTCTTATCTAGTGTAATGCTCGTATGAAACATCTGCCTCCGGTTTCGCTCACGTGGTATCGGAAAAAAAATAGGCTATGTATCAAACCAGGTTACAAACTATGTTTAATCAAAGTTAATTCAGCCGTTACGGAGTTGAGTAAGAACAAACACAACTTTAGTTATTCCCTAGAAGCTTTAGGTGATACCTCATACAAACCAAGTAGTCGAAGCATGTTTACAGTTAAGTAAAGGCTTACCTGTAACTCCTAATCATGTCAGAGGTGAACAACCATCTGTGCACCTGCCGACATTTTCCCACCATCGCCTCCAAACAAAGGTTGAGGATCTCTATTGATTTCTCTTCTGCACCCATATTCACATTCAAATAGGACGGCATATATACTTTCGCTGTTTCTAAAATTATAACCTGAAATAGCAAAAAGTAGATACATTAGTAAACTTGAATTTTAAATGCTTTATTTAATTTGACTTTGAGTAAAAGGTAAGAATATTTTTGAACATTATTGCCTATTCTTATAAAAGAGTTACCTAATTAAAGAGTTTTGCTAGCCCTGTGACTGTTTGTATCCAATGGTAAGAAATGACAATAGTTTATGCATCGTTTGTCTTTTGACAGATTTTTATAAGACCATATCTGTTTTGTGACCAAAGTAAATGTGTGGGATATTTTTAAATTCCCCAACATCGTTGACCCAAGAATCTCGATTGACCATGCTTTTTTTTGTTTTCAGATAGCATAATAAATACTTTCGGGCAGCTTTCATTTCCGACACCAGAATTGGCCATAGCTCTTATGAATAAAAATCAAGTACAATTTAATATAAATATGTATTAATATAATACCACTTACAGGGAACCTAATGATATTATCACAGCTGCTCTTAGTTGCTTCAACAAAATACTCCATCCAGAATGAAAATACTTGTTGCTCAGGCGACGTATCTTCGCTCTTTCTAAATCTGTGGATCGGAATCACTTTTGTTTATGACCATAAATAAGGTAACCCTGTTTAGGTAAGGCTGTTTTATCTGTTGTGACCACGACCATAGTGTCATGGTATTAGTCCAGTGACTAAAGCTACTGTTTCATTAAAGTGTCCTACATACAATAGTCACAACGCTTCTGCATTGGCTGCAAATAGTATTTCCTCTATTTGGGTCGGATTGTACTAGGATAATAAAAAGCGGCGATGGGCTTGTAACCTGTCACGTGGAATGCTAGCTGCTTGAAAAAAGTGGGCATGTATCGAACGTAAGGTTTGGACTTGCCTCTGACTACCCCCGTTAAGGTATCCTCTATAGATTTGCATACTGAGCAATATCTGAAGATATCCATAATGGGGAAGAAGTCGTGAAGATGTTTGTTTTGTTTTTGTACTAGGATTGGTAGAATCGTTTGCTGAGTCTAACTTGAGAGAGACATAGATCTGTTGTAACTATTGTATAAGAAGGGCCTGCAGTGGAGGTGGCGTTTGCGTTTGTAAACCTAAGTAGACTTCATATAGGCGAGGCTGTGATGCGGCTTGAAAGAGGCTGGCCACCACAAGCTCCATCCCTTTTCGGCAGATTTGAACGTAAGAAGTATCTATTTTTGGCGCAATGGTCATAAGGACGATAGCCGTATAAAAATCATGATGATGACCTCATATCAAATGGTACAGGCCGTAGCCGGCTGTGTGATTTATACAACCTGCGACCACAGTCCGCGCCTGTGTGATGGACACTTTATGCTTCTAATGCTGAGATTTACTTATCGTCCTTTTTATTACTATGTATTAGAAAATTACAGCAATAACTAAAATTAAACAACGCAATTAGATGCAGGCACGGGCTAAACAGAATAGCGGTGGCATACAAAGCAATGAAGTGACAATGGGCAAGCTATATAGCTCGGAGAACCGATAATCATTGGGGAACAAAGGTTCTCGAAAGGCGACAACAATCTCGTAGACGGAGTCTAAAATTAAACAACGCAATTAGATGCAGGCACGGGCAAAACAGAATAGCGGTGGCATATAAAGCAATGAAGTGGCAATGGGCAAGCCATATAGCTCGGAGAACCTATAATCATTGTGGAATAAAGGTTCTCGAAAGGCGACAGCAATCTAGAGACGGAATGTAGGGAGACATCGTGAAGATTGCACGTAATCGGTTGATTTATAGGGCTCGGGAGCGTTTTTCGTGAAAACTTTTGGAGGATTTTTACGTAGTCCTGTGCTAGGACGGAGATCTAGAAGAAAGTTGCAACGTCCCAGTAGTCCTTGAGTGATGAAAGGGATCCTTTCTTACCTATTAGACCTATGTTCAGCAATGGACTTCTATAGGTTGTTTTTGGTGATGATGACACAGCAATACGGCTTCTAATAGCTTTTTTTTATGTAGTTTTTTATCAATATAAAAAAACGCTTTAAAAACTCCGACACCAGGTTTGGCCACTAGCTCATACGATAACAAATGAGATCAAGATCATGTTTTCGCCTTAAAAATGTTTATCTAAGATTTTTTATGATTCATCAACGAGGTTAGCAGCATGAAAATAATATCAATCAACACTAAGCTTCTTGTAAAATTTGCGTTATGTCAAGCGCATAAAAGGCAAATAAACTCTTGCACACAAAACCTAGTATATAAAATCAGTTCACCTTCTAACATACCTATCGATAAGCTCAATATTTCCGATGGTAGACTTGAGGTACCAATTAGGTGGTTTCAGTTTGAACATGCATTCTGCCGCTTGTATAGCTTTTACATAGTCCTGTGCTAGGACGGAGATCTCGAAGAAGGTTGCAACGTCCCAGTAGTCCTTGAGTGATGAAAGGGATCCTTTCTTACCTATTAGATGGTTTAGGACCATTCCTGAAACATAGATAAACCAGAGCTTGGATCAGAACTTTTCTCTGTTTCATACTATCTAAAAGAGATAAACATGGATAGATTGATTGGCATCATAGCTCAGTTGGTAGTAGCTCTGCCTTCTACGCTGTAGGTCGCGGGTTCGATTTCCATCAAAGACAAACATTTGTGTGGTTATCATTGGTGTTTGTTCTGTGTCTGAGTGTTTAATAAGTATCATTGTATGTTTCTTGAGTGGAGACCGCGGCTGGGCAAACGTAGTGTAGGACGCCCTCCGACCAGGTGTATTGACAATCTGCGAAAGGCTGCTGGTAGAAGCTGGATGCGTCGAGCTCAGGACAGGGCGCAATGGCACTCATTAGGGGAGGCCTATGTCCAGCAGTGGACTGCTATAGGCTGATGATGATGATGATGATGATTGTATGTTTATCAGTCTCTGGTGCCAGTTTACAGGCTCTGGCTAGTTTGGGATCTGTTAACAGAGTGTAAGATTTAGCACTAGGTTCCGCTCGCGTGGTATAAGGCTGTGGGTCACAAGCTATTTATATTCTGAGTTTCATCAAAATCATTTCAGCCGTTACGAGCTCAGTGGGAACAAAAATAGTCTCTCTTACACACATACTAATTTTTACTTCAATGGGTGTAAGATGTTCGTACCTCTATCTTTCGAACCCAAGCCAACCTCACCTGCCCATGGTGCCGGCCGGCTGATTGCAGGAAAGCGCAGACTAACACCGGCACAGCTAAATCCCCTGCGACGATGGTGCGAGAAGCTGTACCCTGCGATCCCCAACCCGCTTGCCCAGCGTGGAGGGCATATCCCTTTCTTTTAAGGGAGGCCCTATGTCAAGCAGTGGACTGAATAGACTGAATTTGGTTACTTCAAGAAGCTGAATACAATTAAGTTTTAATATTTACCGATATGTTGCAGCTCTTGCGAGTTTTTGAAATCATTTCCGGCTATGACTAGAAGAGTGGCGAGATTGATCCCTGCATATTCGTTTGGTTGCACTTCAAAACCTTGTCTGTACCTGAAAATACATTTAATTTTAAGTCTTACACCACTACAACAGAGACACAACAGTATAAGGCCCCATACCATAAATCGATAAATTTGTCTCGACACAAACAAGTTTTAAATAAATAATCCAAATAATGAGACTTTGATAAAAAAAACAAATAATTCAGGGCAGTATGATACATCAACATATAACCCCAAACTAAGCAGAGTATGTGCTATGGGAACCACATGACCGATACACTATTTTTTTTTAAATACATACATATAATACATAGAAAACACCCAGAGTCGAGACAAATTTTTGCAGATCATACAAACATTTGTCTCGCGACGGGAATCGAGCCCGCAACCTTCAGCTTCTCAGGCGAGCCTTCGCCCACTGCGCTTATTTTGATAACTTACCAGTGTATAGCGTTATTCAAACTTTCCTTATCCGAATGCTGAGATTCAACGAATTTGTCCTTATAAATACGGCCGCACAGACAAAGCATGTCTGGAAACTTGTTTTCCTTCTTTTCCAGAGCTTTTACACAGACTTTGAGTGCATTCTCTCTATCGCCTTCTTTGTTTCTCCTGAGAAATATATATGATAAATAACATTTTCATATCAATGATTGAAATCACAGTGCTTGTCGAATTGCTTTTTCACTTCTTTTACTGTTTTTTTTCTTGTTTGATTTATTACTACATTCCAATGTAATCTGGGGCATAAGGGGTTCCAACCTCCATTTTCGTAACCCAAGCCAACCTAACCAGCATGAGGTGCATCCTGTTAAATATCAAACGGGGCACTGGCAATCAGCTGATTGCGGCATAGCGCAGCCTTACACCGGGAGAGCTTAATAACTTGACCAACGAAGGACAGCAACGTCGGTGGGACGATAAGCTGCGCTCTGCGATCGGCTACCCGCATGCAGAGCGTGGGAATTATGGACATAACATCATTTGTCATCAGGCCTATGCCCTGCAGTGGATTGCAATAGGCTAGTAGTATGAAATCTTACCTATTCATAGCAAAAGCGTACATAAACCTTATAATAGGCATATTAACATAATTCTTTCTATTCATAATAGTCTTCAAATCATCAACAACTTGTACAATCGCGTCGTAATCCTGAATCTCTCTGTACGATATCAACATGTTGAGTATAGTGTCTCCGGATAGTACCGCTGGATCATCTAGACGTCTGCGCATTGCGTGTAATACATTAGCCAGTTCCTGCCCTGTGTAGATCTCACGTGCTTTACGAAGATCCGAGAGGAATTTCTCTTGGAGATGTGCTCTGGAAAATTATGAAACGAGATTCTAAATTATAAAACTCTCAAAAAGCTGACAGACAGACTAACTAACTTACTGACTGTTCCCATAGTATGAATCGTACCACAAGGAAATGTTCAATCAATTTTTTAAACCCAATTTTAATCTATGATAAATGGAAATTACTGAATAGGAATAATGTTCTTGTAGGTTGCAAGGTTTTTCATTCAAAACAGGTAATTGTCGAAAAAAGTAACTATAAAATATAGCTCGAAAACGAAAACTATGAATTTTCGTATGAGGGATACTAATTGACAATCAACCAACAGTCTTAGCTTATAGTAGAGTATAGTATTTTTTTTAATTTATACCAATTCGTAACGTGACCAAACAGAGAAGAATTGGCAAGAAACTCTGCTAGGCTTATATATTTTTAAATGACAGTTAAACAATATTTTTTCTTAGATAACTTGATGAGACATATTTTTATCAAACAAATTATATAAATTTATATTAACAAACATGCCAATAACAACTTGCCTATCGAAAATTGTTCATAGCTATTTTAATATGCTATCTACACCGGCTCTTAGACACTTAGCCTTAAGTCCTAGAGATTTTAAATGAAGGGTGTTCCTTGAATAGTGTATGACCCTTATGTAAGGTTTTTCATGAAACACAGCGCCTAAAAAGATGCAGTGGCAATTGGAGTTGAAGAACTGCTTTATCAGCATCAGCCTATAGCAGTCAACTGCAGGACATAGGCCTCCCCAATGAGCGCCTTTGCGCCCTATCCTGAGTTCAGACAACAGAATATATTGAGGAAGCCATACAAGTGGTAATCAGCACATTTTTAAAGCAATTAGGATTATTTACCCATGTAAATAATGTGTACGCAAGAAATGAATATATCTATCCAGCATTCCACGTGACAGGTTGTGGCCCCATCACCGCGTTTATTGGAACACAAACCTAGCTCATGCCTTACGAATTTTCGTCATAGGGTATGTCGGTTTCCTCACGTTTTCCTGCACATGCAAATTTTTCGAAACGAAAACGAAAAACCAATGGTGATCGGCCGGGATTCAAACCGACGACCTTTAGATCGGTAGTCGGGTTACATCCCACTCGGCCACCACGGTTCTAATCTAATTACTAAAAATAATTTATTAAATCCATACTTAGTCTGGACCTCAACGTCTTGGAGAATATTCTTCAGTCGCAATGTGAGATGTTGTTTCGGATCTGACGAATCTCCCCCTTTGAATTTAGTAGCTGCCGGGTTTGTGGTTACACAAGTACCCATATCCGTTAACTTGTATGACACGAACAGAAAGTTTGGCAGGGAAATCTGAAAAAATGAAACAAAAATAAATTATCTTCAAACTGTTGCCCGCCTTAACTAATTTACTCATTATAATAAATTGTTTTTATTAAAAATTTAAAATCTACATAAATACACATTGAGTTACTTTTCATCATCATCATCATCAGCCTATAGCAGTCTACTGCTGGACATAGACCTCCTATTGAGCGCCATTGCGCCCTGTCCTGAGCTCGACGCATCCAGCTTCTACCAGCAGCCTTTCGCAGATCGTCACCCCACCTGGCCGGAGGGCGTCCTACACTACGTTTGCCGAGCCGCGGTCTCCACTCAAGAACTCGTTTACCCCAACGGTTATCGGTTCTTCGGCAGATATGGCCAGCCCACTGCCACTTCAGCTTGCTAATTCTCTGAGCTATGTCGACAACTTTAGTTCTATGTCGGATAAACTCGTTACGGATTTTATACTTCAGAGAAACCCCGAGCATAGCTCGTTCCATAGCTCGCTGAGCGACTTTAAACTGTTGGACTAGCCGAACTGTGAGTGTCCACGTTTCGGCTCCGTATGTCATGACGGGTAGGACGCACTGATCGAATACTTTCGTTTTCAAACATTGGGGTATGGGTGACGAGAAAACTCGACGTAGTTACTTTAAAGTACGAGTTACTTTTATTTAATCTAATCTATTGAATGCAATTATTGAGTAATTCCAACATGAATTACACCTTTATATTGTAAAAGTTGACCATCCTATTCATTACAATATACCATTTAAGCCTTAGATAGTTAAAATAATGTTTAAAAAACATGTCACCTTTTTATTTACATCTAAATGTTAGGAATAAGATTACTTTATCGAGCCGTTATATCATTCAATTTGGTTATGAGGGGTTTAGTCTGAGAATCCTTCTTAATTATTAGATATCATTTTATAATATTAAAAGTTAAATTTTGCATGCAGTTTGCACCAATGATTCAGGTGACATTTAGCATTGTGTTTATTTTGTATGTAGACACACAACACTAACATGCAGTTTATTACACTAACATGTTTTGTTTATTGGGCTCGACAACAATATTTTTTTCTGGATGATCTGCATCATATCTAACATGGAAAGAGATATTTCCTCTTTTTAATAATACTTAAAACACAAACCATGCCTCATTACTATTATGATTCACTTCACATCATTTCTTAACCACAAATACCTATTATTATTTATTGAATGATTCTCAATACACAAAAATTATAAGTAAACAAGATATTAGTTGAAACAGCTATTAGGTAGGAAAAACCCATAGTAATATCAATGAAAACCGTAACAAATAATAATTTTCAATTGAAGGAATTATTGTGTGCTAATATACTCATAGTATTACAGTACAGCAATACTCATGTTATCTTGGGATTTAATTAGGTTTGTTTCATCATCATCATCATAAGTCTATAGCAGCCTACGGCTGGACATAACTCTCCCCTCCCCTAAGGAGCGCCATTGCGTCCTATCCTCTGTTCGACTCTTCCAGCTTCTACCAGCATCCTAACTATCTATGTGCGGCCTCTGTGGCGCAGTGGGCGAAGGTTCGACTGAGACGCAGAAGATCGATTTCTATGTATGTATTTACAAAAAAAAAGTATATAAGTTGTTTATCAATCATTTTCTCGATTCTCGATTTCGGGTTCGATTCCCGCCGCGAGAAATTTTTTGTATGATTTGCAAATATTTGTCTTGGGTCTGGGTGTTCTCTATGTATAATATGTATGTATTTACAAAAAAAAGTATTTATGTAGTATATCAATCATTTGGTTCCCATAATACAAGCTCTGCTTAGTTTGGAGCTAGATGATGGTGTGTGGTAGTGTCCAGGATTGTTTGTTTGTCCATTACTAAAGATAGTAATAATAGCACTTTCTCTTAACACTTGATAAAGGTTATTTTTATAACCTTTGACATACTTAAGTTGTATTATCTGGCTGCCCTAGTTGTATTGCATTTTTAAACATAGAAGCGGTCGTGGCATACTTCGATGTTCTTAGTCGATCATTTGACTTAAGCAACACTCCACCTGGTCACTACTTGGATGGGTGACCGTTTATTGTCATTTAAATCCGAGAGCTTCTGTGCTTTGGAAGAAATATTAAGATGTTAGTATCGGCTTTTTCAGTTGTTAAGCCATGTTGGAGGTTTTCGGGCGGCCTAATCATACAAAGAAGAAGTACCTACACTACTGTCTCTAGATACCAACAGCCTAATAATTAATATTACAATTATGAGCAGGTGCACAACCACAACAAAAGATCCCTTGAATGATTTGAAATCCTGATGTACCTATCCCTTCCAGCCCAGTTTTAAGACTAAGACTCAAATAGATAAATAATTGTAATTTCTTTCTTTGTATCTTTAATTTTAACTACAAAACACACATACAAAAGAACAAAATGTAGGTACACTGATACTAAAAAAAACTATGTATGTGTTTCAGTGAGACAAATAGGTCATAAACACAATGCATAATTTTGCTCAATGAGCAATAACAGATTTTTGGCTATAACTCGCAGAGGTAATATGAATGATACTGTAAAGCTTGTTATATGATTTATTAAAACAACTTTTGGGAACTCAACATGCTTTAAATTCATTCAATTCTTATAACCTCAATTGCACCTTGCTTGTGTCAACAATGCAATGGCGGGCCATCCCAAAAGCATGACATTTGACTTTTTTAGGTTCTGATACACGCATATTACTGATACATTATACAACAAACCAGTAAGTAAGATGGTATAATGTGAAACATATTCAGTGCAAAAGCGACAGCTCTTAAGTATAGAGGACTCAGAGTGAAGTGAGGTGATATATATCAATGTGTCAAAGCAAGAGGCTCATATATTAATGATTCTAGCTTTGAATGCTAAAAACACAACTAAGCTGCATGAGCAGGCCGCCCTCCTTGGCCATGGGGTATAGGGTCATGTCCGGGCACAGTCAACATGATAAACTCAAGGAAAGTTCCAATAAGTAAATATTTTCATCATCTTTTTATTTGGTTAAATTGAAAAATAGCAGCCATTATGATTCAATTAAAGGAATACATTTGATATGTCCTGGCATGATTGAGCGCAGACAGGACAATTTGACAAATTGAATATAATAGCGATTGTGCCCCTCGGGTACGGTCAATGAGCATACATTGTAAACAGACAATTTTCCAGTATGAAGAGGCAGTGTTCAAAGTCTAGTGGAAAGATTCACAGAGAATGAATTAAAGATAGTCTATAAAGGTTTTAAGACATTACTAACCAGAGTTTTGTTAAAAGTTTACTTAATAAATAAAATATCTATCTATCTAAACAATTCAAAATAGGACAAAATTGGACACCACATTAATCAAATTTCTTTGACAATTGCCAATCTATCTGAATTATAACTTTGAACTACTAACTTTGGGGCTATTTCTTTTCATTTAAAAACTGTCAAAAATCTTCAAATAATTATGACCAATCTGTGATCACATTTTAATCAATTTATTAAAACTTCTGTTTCTTTGATCAAAGTCACATAGTAAAATCAAATTGAACAGTAGCTTAACATCCTTTATCGGTTTTTATTTGGGGACTTGAAGTCACATGGTAACTATGTCAGTCCCATAGGAGCTAAACATCTAAAAATGTTATTAAATAAATATTCTCTTGACGAATTTATAAATTACTCAAATAACAGTAATGACAATCAGTAATCAACAGTCTTATGTATTTAAAATATCGGTCTGCTCCTACTCACTGTTGTGAACACCCTTACTGGGTACATATTATGTATTGAATATTTCCTGGTCTTAAGACCTGACTAAACTTTAATATACCATATATAATATGATTGATAAACATTGAATACTAAATACTGAATACATAAAATATGAAAAAATCTTATGAGTCAAATTTACCTTTAGCCGTAGTGTAGAATCAGGGTCAACATCATTGTAAAGCAGTACATTCTCTTTCATATCAAAGCTCTCCCTCACTCCAAGGTGGTATAGCAATGAGCTCTGCTGTACCTGTATACTGAGGTCTACTAATGCTACATCTGCATTATAGAATGTGTCCAGCACATTTGTCTCTCCAAAATCTAGCTTTTCAAACTGAAATAAAACAGAACAAATAACAATACAATACGTTGATCAGGAATCCTAAGCTCTTACACAATTCCTCCGAGCGAGCAGTGGTTTAAATGCAATCTGTACAGACTTGGACATATACTTGTTCAACACTGCCTCTCGTAAACTTAAAAGCGAGTTGGCAAAATCCTTTTTTCGAAATGGTTTGTTTTATTAGTAAGTATAATCTTTCCCTGTTTATGTCTAGTGCCTAAAAATCTCTTGTATTTCTTGTCCATTTACTTACTTACTACCATTGTATACATACTGTTACTATCTGTGGAAACTTTTAATTGGCCTTCTGTAATGTTTAATCGCTTTATTCTAAAAAAATTGTACCTAGCTGTAATTGTTCCAATAAAAATAAAATATAATAAAATACCAGTCTATATCAGTTAATTGCTGGATATAGGTCTCCCCTAAGGGGGATTTGCCCATAATCTCTGCTCTGAGCAACCAGCATATGTTGGGGACTGCACGGAAATCTGTATTTACTTATTTTTATGGGTTAAATAGAAGTGCCAAGTGTTTGTAGCAAAAATTTATTTCAGACTGGCTCTCAATGGCATTCATACGTTCAAAGCTACTCATTATTAGAACTACCTATATTACACAGGGCACTGCTGATACTGTTGCCTGTAGGTGGCCAAGGAATTTAGCTAAGATCGCTAATACCTATGCTGTTTCGACACATTTAGAGAGCTCAAGGAGAACAAGAATGTACCAAAAGCCAGAGTGTCGGTTTCACTCATCCTGACGATGATGATGATCAAGCTTTCTAAATCAGTCGAAACGGCATCCATACCTTCATAGCTCCACCACCATAACATATTGTTACATAAGAATACATGTAAAATTCCCTTTATCTATTTATAGGAGTTAATGCAGCTTGGTTTTATGAGTAAAATAACTTCTCATATACCTAAAACCATGAATACAAACATCATGTATGTATTATGCTATTGCATGGAATGAATAGGATTACGCCTAATCAAGGTTTTTAAGACAGGCAAGTTTATTTTTAATGATTTCTATTAAATGTCAGCAACAAGTCTACTAAATTCGAAGAGCCATAAAAACAAAGGGCTTTCTCAAAAAGAAACAGATGTTGTATCTCCGATTGGTCAAAATAAGTGGACAAAGAAAAATGAGGGGTCAGCTAGCTAAACTGCTTGCAAGCGAAACTGTTTTAAAATTGGTAAGGTAGACTTATCGCTGATAGTACCTAAAGTAGGCAGGTGAGTTAGTTTTTATGATTCTTATGTTATTTATGGTACTAAATCTTAAGGTCAGGTATAAACTCACATGAATATGATGCAAATTAGCGTTGACCAGCTCTGAAGCCAGCCGTACTTCCTCCAGCGCTCTTTTTCTATGGGCCATATTCGTAGTTTGTGAGATATCCAAAACACAGGCAATATCCATCCGAGGACGTTGGTTTGAGCCCCCGGGCTGCACCGTAGCATTCGACCCATCGCTGCAAACACTCTCGCAAACACTTCTCACTTCTCCAGCTAAAAAATAAAAGAACGTAAAGAGTTTTCAAATCACAACATGAAAACAGAGTCCAGCCGTTGCCAACCTGTGTCTTCCAGCGGGGCAGATGTGTTAGCATTGCCGAATGTTATCATTTTCTCACGTTTGTTATCATTTGGACAGTTTAAACACACATTTTTCTTTCAATTTAATGTTTGAGTTTGAGACAAAATAAATTCCACATTCCACAACAACAAGTAGCACGAGCTTGTGTTATTTAACACTAGTGATGTGGTACGCTAGTTTGTTTTACTTTTTGTTTTGTTTGTTATGTCAAATAATTCCCCTTCGCCCTATTGACATTCCATCGACCGTACCGACAATCCTTTTTTTTTTCTCTATAACATTACCATTTGTGTGATCATGAACTGATCAAACTCAAGCTAACTCTTCTTGTTCTTAGCTTTTGTTTGTGTTTATCTGTCACAAACGTGCATCATTTAATCAGAGTAGGTCATCTATACAATACTACCTACTTATACTTACCACATCTATCTTGCATCTTGATTAAAGTAATACCCCCTTAAATTATGTTTGGCCCTTGAAGTTGGTGGCTATGGCGACAAAGATTTTATTTTTGAACCTGGCCTGATTCTGACGATTCGATATTTTTTTATTCTATTAGATACATATCGGAGGACTGTAAAATTTCCTACAGTTTTGAGAGTTTCCGCGATATAAATTTAATAGAATCAAATATATCGAATCGTCAGTATCAGGCCCCAGATTGTACTAAGATTGGTCGAATATAGTACAAAGGGAAAAGATCCATTGTTACAATTGAGCTTAATATTTTTCTCGTCGTGTTACGAATTAATAAAAATTAAAAAAAAAGTGAATCCTTTGGATCCATGGATTTGGATTATAGGATGATTACATTTCATTTTCTCCATGTAATATAATTTATTTTTAAGAATGTGAACTTTTAAAATTATATCGACAAGTCTTATATATTATTTTGTAGTGCATTATAGACAATGTTGTAAGTTTTTGTCTGTTAAGCACTGCATCCGCTAGATAAAGAAGTAGGTATTAAGTTTAACTAGCCCCGTATCATGTGCCCCCTGTAAGTCGTTTTATTGGCATAAGCGGTTTTCATAGTCATACCCATAAACAACATGCTGCATGCTTAGCATGCTGATAGTAAAAAGGTACCGTCCCGGACGAGCCGTTCACAATAGACCCTCACAGCAGGCCCGACAAACAAAAATACGCCATAAACGTTGAACTTGATGTTTATGGAACAATCAACAATAAATTCCTGTCTACCATAAAGTCACATAAAATTCTTTGTTTTGTTATACTCATATAATTAATAGTTCCCATCCCTAATAATCATGACCTTGAAAACCACAGACATTAAAACCCCTTACTAAAAGCTGCAGACAGCGCCATCTTTTGCAAAGAATGTAGGGTATTTTCTCATTGTAAGCTTACAGTTTGTCGCATCTTGAACCTATAGTATAGCTAGGTGTCACTATTTACAATGGTTTTTATTGTGTTTGTTAGATGTCGCTTTAACGCATCGCATTTCACATGTGATATAAATTTAGAATAAAATCCAAGATCTCACAGATGACAGAATATTTGCAAAATGTCAACAACTTAACGCAACGCAATTTTTAGCACCTCCACTGACAATTCAATTCAACAATTCCTACGGGCACAGATAACATAATACAAATAATAGTACAGATACCTCATCCCATACAAAGAAACCGGACCGCTCTAACTCGGGCTATTCTTCGGGCTATTTTGTTTCAGTAGAGTGGGCTCTAGATGGCGCTCGCTATAGCACCGCTGCGGTGGATAGCGAGCGCCATCTAGCGCTTCGGGCTATCGTGTGGATTTTTTTTCTGACATAAAAAACTTAAAGAACTAAGATACCTTTCACAACGTAGTACCACTTGTTGCCACCGGAAGAGTGACGAAATTATTGAGTTTTGTAAAAATACTAAATCTGTATTTTTTTTTGGATCTTTTCCATTTCCTGTACTTATATTTTTTATAAGTAGAACGGTCATCTTTCACAGACTTAGTTTTACTTTTTTTGTGAGATTTACGCAGTCATCAATAAGAAATCGGTACCTGTACCACCATCTATTGAGATTTAGTATGCTAATTTTCGTTTCTTAGGGATGAGACCCCATGCTACCGGTAAAATTACAGGCACATGAGGCTTTAGTAAGTAAGTCTTCATCTTCTTCATGGCTCAAGTTGATTTATGGTAGGCCTAGATAGAGACGCAGTGGCGTTGCATCTTAGAGCATGTTCCAAAAAAACCCGGCCAAGTGCGAGTCGAACTCGCGCACGAATGGTTCCGTACCATTAACTATACATTTATTTATGAGCTCCCTTAATTGTTTTTATCCACTAATCCGGTAACGTTGTCACGGCCATCAGAGGGTTTACCACAGGTTTTTATAGTTTACGAAAACTTTATAAGTTTCGGTATATTTCCATACATTTTCAGGCCCCGCCTCTCGCCTCTAGGGAAACGTGCATGAACTACGAAAATGTATGGAAAGATACCGAAACTTATAAAGTTTTCGAAAACTATCAAAAACTGTGGTAAGCCCTAAGATGGCCAACATTTACGCCCATTAGAAAAAAATATTTATCCTAATTTAATTATTTATTTTTGAAGTGAAATTTCACAAAATATTTACAACTAAATATTCACAAAATATTTACAACTAAATATTCTGTGAATATTTCACTAGTCTACCTGTTGCCGTTATAATATCGGACAGACAGACAGACGAACAGTGGAGTATTAGTAATGAGTCCCGTTTCTACCCTTTGGGTAGGAACTCTAAAAACGTGACTTCGAAACATCAGGTAAGCCATATAAGCTATGTAGATGTACTGGGGTTGGTATTATGTCTACTCAATTAATTATGTACGAAGCGTCTAATTATATTAGAATATGCTCCAGACATCGGATTTGAATTTCAATTGTGTTTCCTAAACTCGTTTTCAGCAAGAAAAGAACAGCTAGATCATAGGTACCTACTTCATTTTTTACCTTTAAACTACTAAATTAGCAAACAGACATACGGTGCTTCTAATGGTAAGCGGTTCGCGTTATTATCTTTTCAAGATTTTGAATTGGGATCCTTACTAGTTTACCTATATACTACTAAGTTAGCAAACAGACATACGGTGCTTCTGATGGTAAGCGGTTCCCGTAATTAGGTATCAAGCTTTTGAATTGGGATCGTTACTAGGTAACTACTGTACCTATATTTATTCATAAAAGAATATTCAAATCAGTAGGTATCGGTCCCTTGCAGGAGCATTTGGATTGTTAAAATACCAATGATCTCAAAAAACACCCAAACCTGAGACAAATACCTGCAAATAATGCAAACATTTGTCCCGCGGATCGTACCCGCAATCTTCTGCGCAATCTGTGCGTTGCGGACCCTCGCTCACTGCGCCACAGGCCGTCCTAACCACAGTCCTAAGTTCTAACTAAGTGTAAATCAGCTATGAGCGTTAACTCGGGGTTGAATCAGCTATCATAAAATTATGCTGTGGCTTTCGTCTGGCGGAAGATAGGACCAGTTAATTTCATTAGTTCTGCCCACAGCTTTTAAATGTAAATCTAGCGGTGATCTCATTACGAATTCTTTCTTTTCGGGAATTAATTGACAAACCGATAGAAGGGCCACGTAGTCGCTATCTATAAATTGAAGCTTTACAGGTAGGTATCTTTCTTATTATCATCAACTTGTAGAAAGCCTCGTAGCACCCGCTCGTAGAATACACGCTTAGAATCAGCTTTGAAATTAGTTCGTAGAGCCACAGTAGAGCTCCACGACGTTTAGAAAACCCACGATGATTCGAAAAGTACCTACGTTGACTTACTTTCCTTCGTGACTCAATAACAAACTAAAATGGCTCAACCTATCTTCATGTAATTAATAATAATAATAAATAATAAATAACGTGGGACGTAATCACACAGCATCATGTAGCCCCAAACTAAGCAGAGCTTGTATTATGGGAACCACATGATTGATATACTACACATAGAAAACATCCAAACCCGAGACAAATATCTACAGAACATGCAAACAATGGTACCGCAGCGGGAATCCAACCCGCAACCTTCTGCGTCTCAGGCGGACTTTCGCCCACTGCGGCACAGAGGCCGTCAAATTAAATTTATTCTTAATAACATCATCATCATCATTAGCAGCAGCCTATAGCAGTCTACTTCTGGACATAGGCCTCCCCTAATGAGCGACATTGCGCCCTGTTATGAGCTCTTAATGCCATAGGTATTAGTAATATTATTTAATTTAAATTTAAATTTAAATCTCATGGATATCTGTTTATTGCGCTAAATTATAAAATAATACTGGATAATTAAGACACATAGGTAATCTACCTCCTTGTAACAATAACACTAGCTAAGTTATTTATTATGAAAATCTTATGCAAAATCTACACATTGTGCTTTCTGTATATTCATGTCATTCTAATTTCAGACGGTACACAGATTGGAACAGTAAATTGCATTGTAATAGCACCATGTGGGCGACACACCCTTGCCCAGAATCGACTCTCCCCGCTCCCACACATTACGCCAAAATTAAGACAGCTGCTTGCGATGCCAATATGCAAATCTGGAGTAAACCCCATCCTATACAAATATCTTTATTAGCAAATTGAAACACAGAAAGCATTTCAACGCTAAACCAACCCTTGCCTCAAACAACCGGTATCCTTTGAATAGCTCGGATAAGTAAAATAAAAGCTCCGTTTCAGAGTTTCCTTCAAACAAACGAAGGAATCCCATTCCTTTACATTCACGATAAATCACAAGGCAGTTGGCGCATTCTTACGATTTCCCCGGACCAGCGGCTTGGAAAACATCGTGTGTAACCTGCAACAAAAACATCAAGCGATAACAACAACGATAACGCGATATTGCCAGTATTCATGATCAAGGTACTTACTTTAGAAGTTTTAATAAAATTCCCTAAAGATTTTCCTCGAAGCGGGATGAAGCAATTTTCCAATACAACCAGGTCTGCATGCGAGAGGTAGTCTTACAAGCTGAATTGATACTTCAGACACGACGAAGCTCCATTCTCTTGAAAGCTTTTATATTATATTATGTAAGGTCTTTCAACACGTGGTGGAACGTCTGTCGAAGATCTCCGATTCTCTTGGGTAAAGAAAGTGTTCGATTCAGCAAAAGACGCCGCAAAAAGCTTGAATAAACTTGTAAAAAGGTGATAGCTATGCAGTACGTGTAAAGATGTGGTATCTAGATAGTAATAACATATTAGATATTTTGTCTATTCATTGAATTTCTTTATTGACAATGCCAGATGGGTTGGATAACTGCACATAAGATATTTGATTTTGGCTTCTTTGTGCTATCATCATCATCATTGGCCTATAGTAGTTCACAACTGAATATTATACTAAGTTAAATGTAAAATACCTACAATATAATGCTAACTACGGTCGGGCATGTATTGCTTATGGTTATGGCTATAAGCGATAAGACCGCTCATTGTACTTTCATTTTTATTTAAATAATTGCTGGACGTTTGATACCGCGAATGCTACGTTCCATAGCTCTCTGGCAGACTTTGAGTTTGGACTTCTGCGCCTCAGTCAGATGTTTGGAAGTCTATGGGGGAGACCTATGCGAAGCAGTTGGTGACGATAAAGGTTTAAAAAAATTGCTGGACGTTAGCACACAGCATCATGTAGCCCTAAACTATGCAGAGCTAGTGTTATGGGAACCACATTATACTTTGTTTTGTAAATACATAAATATCATACATAGAAAACACCCAGACCCGAGACGAATATCTGCAGAATATACAAACATTTGTCCTGCAGCGGGAACCGAACCCGAAACCTTCTGTGTCTCAGGCAGGCCTTCGCCCACTGCACCGAAGAGGTCGTCATTAATGCTGTTATCCGTTTTATTAGCGTCCTCCCATGGTGGTATCAAAGTGATCTTGGTCATATACTATGTTTAACCCAAGTTTCATCCAAATCCGCTCTGTAGTTTTTGCGTTAGAGTAACAAACATCCATACATGCTCACAAACTTTCGCGTTTAGACTAATAATAATAGTAGGATATGATAGGACTAATGAAGAAGATAACAAGGTTAAAATATCACACTTTTATGTACGTAGAATCAAGTCTAGACCGTTCACATTATTCTAGTTTTTATTTCACATCGATCGGTACAATATTACCGAAGTTATAAGCATGGGAAGTTTACGTAGGTTTTTTAAATCTCGTCAGTGAACGCAAGTAGCGCGTGACGTCATCGCTCCTATACGGCGCGGCGCGGCGGGCGTCCGTAGTACATTTTGCTGCTAAGTTGTTTGCTCTCGTACGCTCTGGTTATGTTTATTAATATAAAATAATGCTGATTGAGTGAGTGTATCGTGTAAATTATTGTTTTAGAACTAAAATGGAAGAAGGATTTCAAAAAGGCCAATCTAACAACCTTCCCATAGTTCACGATATGATGGTGGCAGAATATTTTATAAAAAATAAAGAAATCATTAACCTTGGAATATACTGCGAGTCGAGTACCCTACATACCTACACATACATGTATATACATATACATGTATCGGGGAGCCCCCCTTAATTCATTTTAATTTAATTTAATTATTTATTTTTGAAGTAAATATGTAAACAAAATATTCTGTGAATATTTCAAGCGTCTACCTGTTGCCGTTATTAATATCAAGCAAAAAACGACAAAAAAGTGGCATCAGAAATAAATCATCGGTGAACATTTCAACTGTCTAACTATCATGGTTCATGAGTTACAGCTCGGTGACAGATAAACGGACAGACAGACATACAGACGGACAGCGAAGTCTTAGTAATAGGGTTTCCGTTTTTACCCTTTGGGTACGGAACATTAAAAAGCATAATACTAGCAAAAACCAAGTACCTACCTAGTCTACGTACTAGGTACTTACTTAGTATTTCACATGGCAAGGTTAAGTACCTACTACTTGGTATTTCACATGGTATTTGAACAATTGACATCGAAATGATGTTCACAACAATATATATATGCTGTTGTTTTTGGCCCTAATGGATGTGCTCTTCTCAAAGCATTTGTCAATTTTTTTGATTTTCAGATCCTTAGGAACGTCAAAAAACAACTTTTCGGGTGTTTTTGTGGCCTATTTTTACACTGAGACACAATACAACATTAATTAGATGGACTCATGTAGTTTTTATTGTTTCTTATTTAAAATAAACAAAGTAGTTCCGCGCGCGACGGGCACATTCGGGTAAATGCTTCGAATCCCCGAGTCGCTCGCGCGGAGACAGCGGGTTAGACCGAAAATGTTAACTTTGCACTTTTATGTCTCGGTCAGTTTTAGAGATAGAAAAATAATAAAAACACAATTGTTCTCGTCATTTTTTGTAGAATATTTTGGCATATAGAACAAAAAATGGTTTTCTTCTTTATTGTCCCGCCCGCAACTTCGTTTGCGTGTACCTATACGCTTTATGTAGGTATACGTGTGTACTTTCACGATAAATGTTTACAAGAAATGGTAAATTTTGCAAGGAACCTTAAATTTATTAAAAAGTACTAACCTATACGTTACCTACCTGTACCCGTACCCGTTCCTGGCTCCGCTCTCTATTTCGTTCCCATTCCTGGTCCCGTTCTCGTTGGCGACCCGTCATTAAGTCTACAGTGGTACAAAGAATACCTATGCTAAATTTCAGATATCTAGACCCTGTAGTTTCTGAAATTTCGTGATGAGTGTATCAGTGAATGAGTATAAGTACTTCTCTTTTATATTTAAAGATGATGTTTATGTTGGAGAGAGTACAATAATGAGTTTTCTCTCTATTTTTGTGTCGAATGTAATGTTGTCGTGGTTATACTAACCCCATCTGTTAAATATGTAGATCTATACAGATATGTTTGTATTGAGATTATATGAAGGGAGAAAAGTCATGACAATGTTTATTTCTGAAAATATGCCCCGAAACCCGGGGTAAAGTAAATACCTGTGAGATAAAGTGAAGTCGTTAGAATAAATTAAGATTGAGATAAAATATACCGTACGTACCGCTTAAGCGCATCACTTCTTCCAAATTGCTCAAGGCTCAGGCTCATAGGGATGAGCGAGAACTGTTTGAAATTATCTTTAATTAGTAATTTTATGGAAAGAGAATTGATAATATTTATTTCGAGTTATGGGTATTATGTCTCGTATTCGTTTTAAGCGATAAGACCGCCCATAGTCAATGTAGGTAAAATACTTATAGTTTATTTCCACAAAACGGCACATAAGTACCTATACTTCAACACAAAGTAATAAGCTTGTTGCGCCCACTTACATTACTATTTCATGTTTCTCTGTTTTTGTAAATTTTTGGTTTTTAATTGGTGTTGTGTGCAATAAAGAGTTCATCTATCTATCTATCTATCTATCTATAAAGTGTCTAGATAAGTCTAGACCTAGGGTAAGGTGTATTTAAACTCGCTTATGTTTTTCGCTCAGTTTTTTTCTGGATGAAAGGCACCTTATGTGTTTTTCTGTAACATTGCGTTAACGTGTATGCAATTTTTTGTATGATTTGTCTTTTAAAATTTAATTATGATCGTTCGTGAAAACATCTCAAACAAATTAACTCGCTTTCAAGTTTTAAGTTAGTCTCATGTGAATACTTTACCTACCAGAACCAGCTCCCTTAGACCGAAAAATAACAATGCGGCTTGTCAGGCATATTTTATTTGTAGGCACTCATCTTTCGCCTACCCTTATTCCAGTATATCTATTTGTGGCACATTTATAGGCACTATTCAATAAATATTTTGTTAATATATTCGTGTACCGGTTCCGTGACAACCAAAAAAGCCTTGCGACAAGGGTTTGTCACCAGTCACGGCTAAAAAACTTCCGTTTTTCTATTAAATAAGTTATGTTCTTAATTTATTCTGTGAATCTGTCCCCTACATCCCTAGCTTAGACGGGTTGTAACGATCTCGTGCCCGATATAAATCCAAATTATGCAAGTAACAACGTTTTGGTTCCCTGCCAGCAGACGAGCGATATAAGCACAAATATAATTACCAGGAACCACCAGACCTTTCCGAATAGCAAGATAAATAAGGGGACGTAAAACTTATAGTCTTACAAAATGTTAAAACGCTCGTCGTAGGCATGGCTAACTTCGTTGTTCTTTAAAGACAGTTAAAGTTTTGTTTAGTAGTAGTAGAGTTCTTTGTGGAGGGCTCGTCCGGGGAAGAACTGCCACCATGTCTATTTCTGCCGTGAAGCAGCTGTGCTGTATTTCGGTTTGAAGGGTGGTGGTGAAATTACAGGCACAAGAAGCGTATCATCTTCATGCCTCATGTTAATGGACGCAGGGCGTTGCATCGTAGAGCACGTTCCACAAAAACGTGATCTACGATGCAATGCTTTGTGATAGGTAATGGTTACCGCTTAACATCAGGTGGACAATGCGCTTGTGCCATAATAAAGTACCTATTTGGGTCACAAATTACCAAATAAACAAAAGGTTATGGCCTATGTCAAGCTGTGGACTGCATCATTATCAGCCTGTGCTGTGATGAAACAAAAGTTATTTACTTAAATGTAAGAGCATCAAACATTGAAACAAAAAGGTCGCCAATCAGCATAATGCTGGAGAACTATAGTAGCAGCTGCAGCGCTGGTTGTTAGTGGCGCTACCACTAACATAACTCAGATGATCGATAATAGCAGTACATCTGACTTATGCAGTACTCCACTTCATATATAATATACGCAAGGCAACAAAACCTAAGTTCCTCATATTGCCTCAGTTCGCAGTATTTTGTCCGCAGTGTCTTTGCAAGGTTTTAGGGCCCAAAGGTACAAAGCTTTGTAGCTTTATTAAAAAACAATTGAAACTAAAGATATCTGAGAACTTTTTTACGTTTTATACAACAACATAAATGTGTAACTTACTTTTTAACCTATTTATTGATTTATCCATTAATACATAAGGTACCTGGCTGGAGTGATTAATGGATTATTTCTTATTCTTAAAAGTCTATCTGATCCCACTGCAGGGCAAAGGCCTCCCTTCCCTCTTTCCATACTTATACTTCCATATGATTATGGGAAAAGGCCAGGATACTGAAAAACATCCAGTTCATCACACAACCTCCGCCTGGAGCGATACCTAAACAATAAATTACCTGAGTCCCCGTATAGTCCTGAAGGGATTAATCAATATAATCTAGCAACAGGCTGAACAGTCTCTCAGTTTACACAAGCGAGACAAAGTGTAACGACCCTACCGTCGTGTGTGTTAGGGCTTAGACTGAATCAATTGGATTATTGGTATTTTAAAACTCTTAGCTATTTTAATAGAAGCTCTGAAAGGTAATGAATACTTACTAAGAACCTTGTATTGAATTATTTTTGAAGACAAAGACCCTTGGGTTTTTGGATGCCACAAAATTGTAGTTTTTCGTGTATGTTGGCAATATTTTGGTTTTAAGAGCAGTACAGTTCTTTGTGAACGGCCGTTTCCGAGGAAGTACTACCACCATTCCTTCTTAACCGTGAAACAGATTGTTGTGTTTCGGTTTGTAGGGAGTGGGTGCCGGTGAAATTACAGTAGGCTGCACCCTCGCTACACCTTCATGCCTCAAATTGATGGACACAGCATTGCAGGGACGTTCCAGATATGCGTGATATATGAAGCAATACTTTGTTATAAGTAATGGTTACTACTTACCACGACCCATGTGTTAGTTTCATCTTCAGGTATCGTAAAAAAACGAAGTGCTAATGACGCTGATGAGTGGAGGCCTATGCTCACCAGTGGACTGCTATACCTAGGTTGATGCTGCTGATGATGATGATGATGGTGGTGGGGTATGGCAATAGCAGTATGGCATCCAAGAATTAGGTACAGAAACGTCGGCCATACAGTCCATGGGCTCCATGATTTGCAGTCGTCGTGGGCTTAACCAGGATGAGATAGGAAACGGAAACAGAGGCCTATATCCAGGAGTGGTTGCTGATGATGATGATTATTGCGCTGTTTAGTAAAATGCTCTTAGCCAAAATGACGAATTTACCTACTCAGAAAACACAATGAATTTCAAATAACAATACATCAATCATGTAAAGTATAAGAATATGTGATAGAAATATTGAAACTCTATTTCAATTACAGACAAACACCGCGTCTCAGACATAAATATTTAACTTATAATAATGGAAAAATAACTTGCATAAGCGCGGCTTCCTACCGTCTAGCGGGGTACTTATGTCGGGTCTGTTTACGCAGGAGCTATTCTGAAAACGCCACCGACCCAACATTCCGTACATAATCGAATGAAAACTGAATTCTTTGTTAGGAAAAGGTTTCAATGGTTGAAAATCCATTGCTTGATTTTGTTTGTTTTGTTTGCAATAACCATGCCTTATGGTAACGTCCTACCTTTTCTAAAAAGTGATTTGAAAATAAATATCATTTGAAAATTAACTGTCCTATTCATAGTTCTATAAACCTCGGATAGGTGAAATGGCCTTAAAATATCATATTTTATTTACATTTAAATGACAGGGACAAGCTTGCTTTATCGAGCATTATAAAATCGCATGGTTATGAATAAGGGGGTTAATGTTTTAAGAACATACAGAATTTTGAATAAAGTATATCCTAGGTGGAGTAGGGTAGGTACACTAATAAACCAAAATTATTAGCATAAAAATACTCACTTTGTATTAGGTATGGTATGGGTTTAAACAAAAAGAAAAAATATCTAACCTCTTTGTTATATATAATTGTCTCCTATCGGGACTCGGGTCCACACATTTCGGGTCTAGGATGATACCTATTCACAGACCGCTACAAAAACCCAAACCAAAGTTGAAAAACGTATTTTCACAACTAGGTTCTACTTTGTTTATTTTCATAAAAGCTTCAAATATAAGTAAGCACTTACATAAACAAAGCTTAATGTAATCCACGATGAGATCAGACTTAAAAGTGAAACCATTTTCAAGTGAAGTAGGTAGTTGCAACAGGTAGGTACGGTGTTGTAGGGTCTGCTTCTTTAACATTTTATATCTACCCAATAAAAACCATTAGGTAACCCTTTCAAAGTGCTCGACCAGCACGCTCGGGGAAGCTTACTTTAAAAGTATCTATCCAGATTGTTTTAAGCCCATCTCTAGGCTTTACTTCTTTTTATTCTTCATTCTGCTGGTACACAGCAGTCCACTGCTGGACATAGGCCTCCTTTAATGAGCACTATTACGCCCTCTCCCGAGCTCGACGCATCCAGCTTCAACCAGCACCCTTTCGCAGATCGTAACTCGCCACCTGGCCAAAGGACGTCCTTCACTATGTTTACAAAGCCGTGGTCTCCACTCAAGAACTCGTACTCGTAGACCACACAGTAATAAACATTCATAATTACATTCTAACACTTGGCATCCAAAATTAATAATGTGATTTTCATCCACTTCATGCACTTTACAAGGTAAGAACATACCTAGTACCTACCTAGTAGTTGCCATTTTCTAGTTCAATTCCGAAAAATAAAACGAGACTGTGTAGGTGCGTAGTGCACTGTTATTTGGTTTTCCAAATAAGAGATGAAGAATTTCTTACTCTACCTATCTTTCTGTCGGTTAAAACCGACATCTGTAGTGATAGCGGTCAAACACTAAGTACTTTAAACAGAAAAATCTTTCATCGATTTATCATATTTAGGTTTCCGTACCCAATGGGTAAAACCGGGACCCTATTTCTAAGACTCCACTGTGCGTCTTTCTGTCTGTCTGTCACCAGGCTGCATCTCAAGAGCCGTGATAGCTAGACAGTTAAAATTTTCACAGGTGATGTATTTATGTTGCGGCAGAAACAACAAATAGTATAAACAGAAAAAAAAACAAGTGGAGCTCCCATACAACGGTACGGAACCCTTCGTATGCCAGTCCGACTCGCACTTGGCCGATTTTTTTGTATTTTTTATGACATAGAAATGGAAAAACGCATGTTTTTAGGTCAATTTAAGTTCTAGGTGTGTTCACTCACATTTGGCAAGTTTATTACATTAACGATAGAGATGGTAATTAAAAAAATGCATGGAAATAAAAATAAGACTTGCCTACGTTACCTTACCTTGTGTCCAACTCACACTTGGCAATTTCCTGCGTAGACAGGAACTTGCCAAGTCAATAACAGTTATTCTAGTTGAGTGTACACTCAGCTAGAATATTATATTCTAGCGACTTAGAACATTAATTGGATATGCATTATATACCAAGTATTTGCATTTTACTTTGTCTTTCGAAGTCCCGGAGGGTTTCCTTTGCGAATTCCTTTGTCGATTGTAAAGGTGTCCTATGAACAAGATTTATTATTAGAGATATTCTACGCTCTATTTGCCTGGAGAAATGGAATAGTTGACTATAAAATTGATTTGCTCCATAAGAATAGTATTCTAAGGATAGACATACCTACTTATAAAAACCTATATACCTACCTTAAAAAATCTCTCGCAAATATTGATCAGGGTGACAATTTTTTTTTTAAGAAATGGAGAAGTCGTCATAATTGTTTTAGTATAGGTTGAGTTTTCTAAGAGTATTTTACGTATAGGTGTAAGGTGAGTTTGAAAGGTTAGGTCCTACACCTAGCCTTTCATACTTACCCTACACCTATAGTTAAATACCCTTAGAAAACCTGCTAAAAAAATCCATAGGGTGTCAATATTTTATCTTAAACATTATTTATATGAGTAAAATATAAAACCGTTCTATGCCAGACTATTCCTAGCCTAGACTCCTGAAACTGATCTAGTATTTTAACCCCAACGGTGTATTACACAGTTTTCGCAATCTCCGTATATTTGGCAACAGTTACGTTTGTTTATGTTTATGTGACATAAACAACATAAGGCCAAGGTAATGTCGCTAGTCCCTAGGGTGTCTGGAGAATGCTGGAATCACAGTGCTCACGCCTCGGTCTGAAGCCATTAGGGGTGAATTTCAGCTCGATCAGACTCGTATGCAAATTCTTAATATACCCATCTTCTAGGCAGGTACTTACAAAATAGGGTGAACTTCTTTTCGTAAATAGGCCTAACAAATTTTCCCAGATTCAGCGTATTGACTAAAATATTCACCTACGGCAGAAAGTAGTAATTAAACAAAAACTTTTAGTTTAGATAAATGTAAGGTATTTGGCTTTTCGTTGTAGACTTTGATTTTATACGTTTATTCCTGTCCTGCCACTACCTATCAGTGGTACGACTATTACTGTTTAGACAAAAAAATCCAAACATTCATACTGAGAATTGGGAAAAAAATTCAAAAGAAATTAAATTTATCTACCATTTTTTTTATTATGAAGCGATTTCATAGATTTTTTTGTTGTATTATAATTTGTATTGATTTAAGTAAGAATGGTACCGTAAAAACCTACAAAATAAAAAACATAAATTATACCTGATATTACACCCTGCTTATACAATAAGTAAGTGCCCTTGCTTTAAACAATAAGTATACACTTGGGTTGCAGAGTTTCTTGCCAATTCTTCTCTGTTTGGTCACGTTACGAATTGGTGTAAATTAAAAAAAATTGACGATTCAATATCAACTGTAATGTGCGCACTGAATAAAGAAATTTTCACTTTCACACACGGTTCTACTCAAATAATATCAATTTGATATACGTTTCATAGAATTCATAAGCTATTTTATAATACAATACTACGCTTACCTACAGGTATTTGGAATATACATACATGGGTTACATTGGTTCCGAGTTCACCCCTAATGAATGTTCCTATTCATAATAATAATGAAGACAATTATAAGATAAATTATAACTTTTCTATGTGTTGTACTTAAGAGCTGTGGATTTTGTTAATTAAAAAAAAATGTTTTTTTAAACAGCCCCAGACTAAGCAGAGCATATTATATGGCTGATATAATACTTATATAATATTTTTTTGTAAATACATACGTATTATACATAGAAACATCTGCAGATATTGCAACCGCTAGTTGAGTATCCTACCCTACTCCCTACTAATATTATAAATTGCGAAAGTTTGTGAGTATGGATGTATGGATGGATGTAGGTATGCTTGTTACTCTTTCACTCAAAAATTACTGAACGGATTTGGATAAAACTTGGAATATACATAGTTTATGACTTGGATTAACAAATTATACTAATTATCCTGGTACCACGCGAGTGAAGTGGATGCTAGTAAATAAAAAAAGAAATCAAAGTAATCCAGTAAAAAAATGCGTCCGGAGTACGCCCGCAATTTTTCATTTCATCATCATGGGTGTTTTCTATAGGTAAATACACACTGTATTACCTAAGGTATAATACTGTGTGTATTTACTTAAAAATATATTATGATTATATCAGTATATCAGAGCCATGTGATTCGCATAATATGCTCTGTTTAGTCCGGACATGTTAGTATTGCATATCCCGTAGAATTAAGCACCTATTTGCATCACATTTTAATAATAACAATCCACTGACTGTGCTGTTATGGTGGTATCAAGTGAACGTTGATTATGCTATACGAGGAACAAAGGATCGCTGATTTCAAGCGTATTATAGGTACCTATAATATGGCACGAACGTTAAGGGGCCTCCGACGGACGAACGCCCATACAAACGTATTAGCAAAATGATTTCTTATTCAAGCATATTTCCACTATATTGATGTATTATTTGTATTCCAATAGTATTTATGTAGGTTCCTGGATAGTTTGTTTTTATAAATTACTTACGTAAAAGGAAATAAAAGCCAAAATCATTATATCATTTTGCACATTTTCATGCCAAAATTGACCACTTTTCTTCCTCTTTGTTTCGTATTAAAAACAGCAATATCTTACGTGTTGTTTTTTAAAGAACATAGCTTATATTATCTAGTTACAGAATAACAATTTACAGTTACAGAACAACAGCTCTGTAAAGAGCACACAAAGTTTTCAGTCATCATTTTTGGTATTACGGAACGCAACCAAATTCTAAACCGCCAATGTTGCTATACCGCCCTCACGGCTGAATCATCCATCAGCACAGCCATCAGCTAAACAGACATAAGCGATCCTTTGCCCACGTCTCGAATTGCGAGCGAGGGTCGCCGCAGTCTTAACATACCTATGATGTTGAATTAAATGCAAAATCCATTATTTACATAGTAACATCTATGTACACTACTTCCGCCCACTACACTACTACACTACACACTAGCTTCCGCCCGCGGCTTGGCTTTTTTATAGTACCTGAAGATGCACCTCTATCAGACTCACAAAGCATTGCATGATTACGCTTGTTTAGAACGTGCCTACGATGCAACGCCCTGCGTCCAACAACTTGAGGCATGAAGGTGATAATACTCTTGTGCTTGTAACTTCACCGGCACCCATACCCTACACATAGCAATGCAAATAGGCAGGAGATTGACTCGCGTAGTACCTGTTATATATGTTTTTCCTGGTTTAGAACTACAGTGCAACATTTCAGTTCATATGTCCTGTAGTTTTATGGAGACAGGAACAAAAGTATTTTCACATTTCACTCACCAAAAGTGAAGGATTAGATAGGTTCACATTTTCACACCCTAATTATGATAGTTTATTCAAACATTGGAGAATAGTTTTGTAAAGGTGCAAGACGTGGACAATGACTCAGAGAGACAGAAATATTTCGGAAGTATTAGTAATGTGGTGCTGGAGAAAAATTGAAAGAATAAGCTGGGTAGACAAAGTTACTAATAAAGAAGTTCTGAGTAGAGCCACCGAAAAGAGAAGTAGGTATGTTAAAAAAATATAGAAAACAGAAGAGGAAAGATGTTTGGACACCTTAGACGACATGGCAGCTTTATACGTAACATCATAGAAGGTAAAGTAGAAGGAAAAAGAGGTAGGGAGACCAAGGATAAAATATGAGCCACATTAAAAAGGAATACTATGTCATGGTCGTATAGGAAAGTAAAAAAGGCTGTTTTGGAGAGAGGCAAATGGAAGTAGCTGCATCAGTTGCACCGACAAGAGCACAACTCTTACACAAATGATGATGATGATGATGATGATGATGACAGATAAAAAAAAAAAAGTTATTATTATACATAAAATAGAAAAACAAGACCAGACACTGTATTTGCAGCGGAAGTGCCCCGCCCCGACTTTTACCATGCATCATTTTTCAATTGAAAACTACTTAGTTGTTACTAATGGGTTTAGCAAACAATTTGGTTCGTTAGGTAGTCAATTTTGTTTGGATAGTGGATCGTTTTTAGGATTTTTTCAAACTAAACTATAATAGTAAAACCGAGGCACTTTATCATACAAAATACGGGCACCGATTCTCATTCTATATCGCTTAATCTTTAGCTACCTAAAAGTCATTTTGTTTCTGTCGTCTCATCTATAAGAAAGGGGCAGATTTATTTAAACATAACGATAAGTTTAAAAGTCACTGGACTACTTCGAGATATTTCGTGAAGAAAAACATCATTACAACCTTTTCGTCTCTTTAGATGTCTTCAAAATTTGCTCAGATTCTATTGATTGATAGAAATGCGAGTTAAAAGATCAACATACATTCGGTAGGTACTAAGTTGTCTTATTTTTGCAAGCAGTGAGTATAAAGTGAAGATAGCAAGTAGTCGGTGGATGGATAGCGCTCAACACCGTTCTTCGTGGAAATCCTTGGGGGAATCTATGTTCAGCAGTGGTCTTTTATAGGTTATTGATGATGATGAGCATAAGTGACAGGTTGCAAGGCCATCTTAGACTAGTTCCCATTTTCATTTCTTGATATCTATTGTAAACTCAGACAGTTTATTTTCAGTCATGATTTTTCACTAAATTACCTACACGGGTTACAGTTCAATTTCAAACGCACGAAAAAGTGATACTCCCAATACCATCAATCTTTGTATCGCATCTGTTATGCATTTTTTCCTAATCGACTCTCCAGTTAAGTAGCTCACGCCTCTCTTTCACACTCGCGATGATAAATAGAGACGCAGCATTTAATATTCGAGATTAATGGTGAGTTCACCCTTAAGAATTACTTTGTGTCGAAGGGTTGTGTCGTATTGTAGTGTCGTTAGTGTCACGACATCATCAGTCATGCGTGCAAATGTGATCAGAAGCTTGATTTTTGGCAATCGCTGAATGCTTAACTTATGAAGGTATGAGTTACGTTTGTAATGCCCGGCTAAGCAGTTGGCTCCTGCACCGATTTTAATTGGTTCTCCATTCCTTTTTAGTAAGAGCTAGAGGCCAAATCAGGAGTGCTTTACGATGCGTCCATGAAAGTATTATAGTATTTAAAAAATAACTTTAAAATAATTGTTACGAATTTTCACAATAAAAACTATTTTAATTTGAGAAGTCCGAGACGAAGTTTTTTCTCGTTACGAATGAATAAAAGTACTATCAGAGACTAGTATACCTTACCAATTTTAAAACAGTTTCGCTTGCAAGCAGTTTAGCTAATTGACCCCGCCTTTTTCATTGTCCACTTATTTTGACCAATCGGAGATACAACATCCGTTTATTTTTGAGAAAGCCCTTTGTTTTTATGAGTCTTCGAATTTAAGTATAATGCCTCTAGTTTACGTTTACTAGTATATAAATAAGTGTTTAAAATTTGACAAGGCGGGGCTAGCGGCTAGTCGCTGCACAGAAAATGCACCCTTAAGATGGTAAGGTAGACTTGTAGCTGATAGTACCTTAGGATTTAGAAGCACAGATGCAACGTGCGTGGGCCGAGAGCACCAAGAGGCGATAAGCGGCCAGCTGCATTACTAAGAATGCATGCTTGCAGTTTCATGTGTGCAATGTTGTGATTAACCTACTGACTACGACGGCATAACTAGGTGCTATGCCTCATATGCCTTTGATTTCAAAGGTGGGTCCTTTTAAACCGAAACACAGTAATGCTGCTTCACGGCAGATTAATGCATGGTGGTAGGACTTCCACGGATGAGCCCCCTTCACAAAGAACTCTACTATTATGGCACTATTATATTTTTATGGGTATAATGGAAAAATTTAATGTGAATCAAGGTATCCGCAGACGCTAGTGGCACGGATTAACACGTTTGACCGTATCTCGATGGTTTGACCTTAAATGTGCGTGCAGCACACATTATTTCAATTTTTTTTTCAATTTTGGATTCAAATCAAATCAAATCAAAATAAGTTAATTCAATAAGCACATACAGTACACTTTGAAACGTAAATTTTTTAAATTTGAATTTATTCCAATTCGTAACGTGACCAAACAGAGAAGAATTGGCAAGAAACTCTGCTTGGCTTGTATTTTTTTAGTCTTGTTTTTTACAAAGTTTATTATTAACTATTACATTGTTTTTGAGGGAGTTGGAGACAGTTTCATCCCAAACTTTTTTGTCATCTAAATAATAAAAAAAATTATAATAAGCTTTATTACAGACGTTACATTTAACAATTTTTTTTTAATTTATTTACAGATAAATTAAGCATATCATTTGGGATTTTGTTAAAAATCCGTACGTTTTGCCCTTTAAATGATTGACTAACTTTATGGAGCCTTCCAGTAGGAACAGCTAGTTTATCTATATTTCTAGTGTTAACATTATGATTGTCGCTATTTTTCTTAAACAATTTGATAATTTTTCATACATTAAGTTTTCATATATATATTGGCACGGCACAGTCATAACATTTATTTCTTTAAACTTAGTTTTAAGTGATTCTCTGGGGTCCATTTTATAAATTGCACGAACAGCCCTCTTCTGCAGTACAAGTATTCCCCCACAGTAAAATGCCGTACGACATAATGCTGTGGAAGTAGCTGAAATAAATTTGACTGTTTGGTATACTTGTTCTGCGCAATATCCCTACTATTTTAGCTCAAGCTTATGAACCAGGGCCTATACGTATCAGTATAAAAAAAAGATACCGTCTTATTGAGAATCTCCTCCTATTTCGAAGTCGGTTAAAAATAGGCGAGAACTCTAGCGACCGCAGTAATCAATCTCCAAGCGCGCCGGGGCAGCCTCGGGTAAGTCCAGCCACCCCTAACCACTCTAATTCATAATTCAGGCATCTCACACGAGCCACCGAGATATTAAATTTGGTAAACGTGTGTGAAACGTGTTGGACCGTAAGAGTAGGTATGCGGATTTTACCATTAAGTTATGTGACGGCAATATTAACAGCATAGAAAACAGCGTGGTAACAAACGACACACGATTTCATACGGGGTATAATCCAGTGGGATTATACCTAACTGTACTACTGTTGCTACTGTACTAACCTGTACTAGGTACCTAATTTTTATTAAATACAAAGGAGAAAGTTAGTAACGATTTGTGAGATCAGAAATGTGAAATGTTTGTACCTCTTACTTCTAGATTAGGAAAAACATAATTCCTAAAATATTAATTTCCATAGTTATTAGTTCGGATACATGAAAGGTGAACTCCCTTTGACATTAAAACGCCAGCTCATCGATATGTATATCCTACCCGTCCTAACTTATGGTTCACAGACATGGTCGTTAACAGAATTTCAAAAGTCCAAGCTCAAAATCTGCCAGTGGGCAATGGAATGTCGCGGCTACAGAAGAACCGACCGTATACGAAACGCTGCGTTCCTTAACTGGCATCGTCGATGCAGGCCACCGTCAGCCGTATGCTTCCCGAGAGGTGGGCGAACATCACTACGAAATGGACACCTTGCGGATGGCGACATCGGGGTCGGCCGAGAAAGCGTTGGCGGGATGATCTTGATGCATTTGAGAAGGAATGGTGAGAGACCTCCAAAGACAGGGACTTGTGGAAGAGTTTGGGGGAGGCCTTTGCCCAGCAGTGGGACGAAATAGGCTAGTTAAAAAAAAAAAAAAATAGTTCGGGTACCATAGGGGACGTCCATTAATTATGTGAGGTGATTTTGGTGATTTTTCGACCCCCCCCAGCCCTTGGTGAGATTTCATGAGATGACACGTAATTAATGGACGCCCCCATGCGAGTGCTTGAAGTCTTGAAGCCGCGGATAGAACCTAGTAACATGTTAGTAACTGTAAATCTAACGATCATTTGATTGTCGCGACAGAAAACCGCCAGCGCGTTGGGTTGACGACATTGCGAAAGTCGCTGGGCATACCGTACACCTGAGAGAAGCATAGAACAGAGGAGGCTGGCAAAAGCTAAGGAAGGCCCATTCATACCCAGCAGTGGAAGATTGGGGCGGAGATGATGATGATAGAAAGCCGACTGCTAAAGCTAAAGTTTCTTCTAGCTCATATTCTAAGTTGTAGTATTTTTCTTATCGTCAACTCTCACTAACAAAGCGGAACAATCTCAATCCAAACAGCTAATTAAAAGTTGTCCAAACATTAAATAGCATTAGGGAATTACACATGCATGAGTGCGTCAGAATCGGCGCGCGTACCGTTGCCTCGAGATACGCTTATAATAAAACAATATTAATTATCAATTGACGCTCCAACGAGCCCTTTGTTGCCTGAAATACCGCTTGCCGTTATAATAACAGAGGAATGCATTAAGCTTATGCCTACAAAGAGAGTTCAAAGTAACAATATACGCTTTGTTGAATAAGGAAACCTATTTAGGACTAGAAATAAAAGCAATGGGATAAAAAACAAATTAGCAGCACGGTAAAATAAAACTAGCTACGTATGTACCTAGCTGATTTTGTTTGTATGTACAGATTTACTGTAAGGACAGAAAACATTATTTGATTGAATAGAAAATGCTTCAAAGAATCAGTTAATAATTTATTACAGTACCTGGTTCTAAAGCGCTACTTTTTATCCGAGTATCACACAAGCGAAGCAGCACACGGAAGCTAGTATAAATAACAAACGATACATAAGTTTTACAAATAAACATTAATCTTAATCACATTATCGTGGAAATTGGTCTGCATCTCAGAATTTAATTTGCAATAATCTGTGAACAAAAAAGAAAAAAACTCAATTTGTTTCCCCTTGAATTGTAAGGCGGGGAATCAGTTTTCTAATAAATTCAAATTTATTCGTTGATCGGCGCGTCTCGCTGCTAACGTATTTAAAAAGTGATTAGAAGTTAAATTGACACAATATGAACTTTTGTGCGCGACACGAGGCATAATCAGAAACGAGATTATTCAATTTTCATTCAAATATTCAACGTCGATTACATTGCCGCTGGTCCGTCCAAATTTAGAGTCAGGGGCTCGTAGACAACTTCCGTTTGGATACTTCGTCAGAGAACTAGTTCAGAAATTGGTTAATGTATTTAAAATCCTGGGGGTACAAGTATTGGCAAGGTAATGTGATGATTAGCACGTCAGTAGAGCCACTTTTTGCTACTTTAGACCACGAAACTCTTTAAGGAGTCATTCCTTCCGCGCATTTGAAAAAATACCCCAGTAACATCATAGTTTTGGTTCCTCTCAAAACGGAGTAGAAAAAAACTGTAAGTAAACTGTCAGCTTCAATCAAACATTGTCTTTCCTGTGAGTATGGTTGACTAGCCTACTCTAGCCTTAAAGGTACTACAAGCGTCTCGGATAGAGACTAAGAGAGTTACATAAATAAGTTTTGTTTCGTAGGCCACGCCTCCGGTTTCTTCCTGACTTGCTTCTTATGTGAAAGAACAAAAATAGAAAGCACGTCTATTATTATCTTCTGCTATTTTGTATTTTCTTGATGATAATGATACTGACAAAACTCCTAACGAATTATGCTACCAACATGGAAACGCTAACTTTCTCACATACACTTTGTCTGTAACCCAGTAGGTGAGTAGATTATTTTCAATTATCCTTAAAGGTTTTTTCAACGTTACAAATTCTACAGAACAAGTATAGCAATGTTACTAGCAGTAGGTAAATTCAGAATTTGTGTATTTACACGTACACTCACTGCTTTACACTTGAGCGTCTGTTTGTCTGTCTCGCTAAGGCATTCGTAAAAGCAAATGTTTGGTCCCAGGGGGCGCGAAGCCATCCACTCTAAGTTATGGTAATTACATTCAGAATAACCGCTCGAGGAACGTACGGAAGTCCTCCGCATGCCAAGTACCAAGTCTTAATTTTCTTGAAGCTGCAAATATAACTAGCTAACCCACGAGTAGAAATAACATTTTATTGAGAATGTTGTTGAAGCTTTATTCTAAAGCGTTTTAGGTAAACGTTATATAACTCACAACTTTTTAAATGCGAAAATTTGTAACGCTTTCACTCCTGAACTACCCAACCGATCATTATGAAGTTTCGCTACAAACCATCAGGAGCACAAAGAACGAAATATGGTACCTTTCATCCAGAAAAAAGCACGATGGCAAAAAAACAAACCATTTATGTGATTATATTGACGCGAGGGAAGCCGAGGGAAAGAGCTAGTAATTAATATTGATATAGTGGTGTAAGGGGTTCTGTTCCTCATCTTCGGGACCCAAGCCAACCTCACCTGCATGTGGTGCACCCCAATTAACAAACGGGGCTCTGGCGGCCGGCTGATAGCGGCATAGCGCAGCCTAGCTCCGGCACAGCTCCCCTAAAACAAATCCCCTGTCCTACGATGGGCAGTGGCTCCAGCGGTGCGAGAAGTTTTACCCTGCGATCCCCATCCCGCTTGCCGCAGCGTGGGGATTATGGGCATATCCCTTTATTAGGGGAGGCCTATGTTTAGCAGTGGACTGATAAAGACTGGTTTGTGTGTGTGTGTGCGTGTGTGTAATATTGATGGGATGTACCTGATAAGCTGCAAATAATTACACAATATCATTTTCATATTTACGCCAACTCAAAATGTTATTTAGTCTCAGATTTTTGGGAAACAGAATCTTTCTTTGCCTTGATTATAGTTCTGGTTCTTGGAGGTTCAAAACTTGTATAAAGCGCTTTGCTCAATATATCACATTCCTTAAGAGCCCTCTGAGCGAAGTTTGCGCGCTTCATTACCTTGATATCTTCGGCAAACATTTGTCTGGTGGCAGATTTTACTACCTCCACGTCTAAGAAATCCAAAGCGGATGTCAGTTGACAGTACTCTACCTCCAAACCATGCATCAGTGATGTCAAACTGTCTTTAGGGTCCTCAAAATTACCGAATAATGTTGAATTAACATACTGCACACAAGTGAACAGCTTGATGGTATCTGGAGACGCATACAAAGTCTGAAATTTAGAATAAAGAAGTCTTTGAAACACGTCTTTATAATCATTCTCCCTTTCCTCCATAAACAGGACGTTTCTTTCGTATATTTCTAAATACTCTTCCATTTCAACGATTTCCACTTTAACAGAATTCTTTAAGTAGTCACGAGATTTCTGGACAGAATTCAGAATGCTTGAGGAAAATACATTTATTTTCATATAGTTCAAGCATTGTCGGCAAATATCGTCATAAACTTCCATTATTTGTTTAGGTTTCTTGAAATACAGACGAGGAGTCATTTCCTTGAATTTGGCGAGAATGCTTTTGTATTCACTGATTGAACTTATAGACGACGACGATGCCATAATACTTTCATTTTTATCTAAAGAGGGACTGAAGAGAACCATATTTTTTTTGACATTCAAATCATCAAACTCTTTTCGCCACCAGTCTGGACTAATGGAATTCAGAAACTTTCCATACATAATAAAAGTTTCAAACGAAAACATAATACTGGTTAGCTGATTTCTTAATTTGACGTATCTAAAACTGAAAGACTCTAACTGGTCAGTCATTTTGGCTGTTTCAAGCGATTTAACTTCTGCTGCATCCTGTATTGCTTTAGCCTTCTCATAACCCTCTTCAGCAAACCTTACAAAACTCATCTTTGTAGTTTCATAGAGTTTGTTAATTTTATCGTATTGCTCGACTTCGAAAGCATTTGATGACTCAAATTGTAACATTTGGTCTTTTAGATATGCCGCGTTAGCTTTGTACAGTGTAATATCTCTTATGTTCCTCATGTACACTTTAACATCGTTCAATTGTCTTAGAGGTCTCCCTTCGATAATTTTATAAAACGTATTATCGATATCACAGATTGTGTGAGGTTCACTCATTATAAAAGGTTCTGGTTTTACTTTTCTTTCACCCATGCTCTTACTGAATAGTCTTTTATTATCAGGTATATCAAAGGGATTACGAATGTTGTAGTCTTTGGTTTCCCTGTCGTGTACTTTGTAGGTGTTCTTTTTGGCGTTAATGGCTGGTATTTCGTTCTCTTTATTAGAAAATTTTCCTTCATTGTTAGGAATTTTCATCAATTTGCTTCTAGCTAATCGCTTTTTGCTCAACTCTTTCGGAGTCACTTTCGTTGTTCTGAAATTAAATGTAAATTAATGGAATTACGTTTCATAATCTTGTGATCACCAGATAATAACAATAATGCGTTACTGACTTTTTCATAACTCTTAAATTCTAATATTTTTCGCTAAAACTACAATAGAACTAAGCAGAGGAACTAAGATAATATTTTGACAGAATAATTTGACAAGACGGACACGACACCTAACCAAAAAGTGTATTGCAAAAAGTAACATAACTATGTAGGATAAATAAAAACTCTACTCTTCATAATTTAAACCTGACCTACCTTGGTGTCTCAGGCAGAAATTTGATTACCTATTTCGTTATGGAGGTTTATACACTTGTATATACCTACTTTGATACAAGTTTAAAAGTGATAAATAAAATAATAATAAAAAATAACACCACTTAATCAGCTGCTATCGACATGGAATAACTCATATTACAGCAATAGTAAATCATACCTACAAAGTGTTTAACGTCCAACTTACCAACTTTATGAAGCAGGCAATTAAACTGGAAAATACCAGGACCAGTATGCTGTAGGTCTTGCTGCCGAGATGCAAAGTACATCAAGGTACGCAGGGTGAGTTACTCGTGCGCTGAAGGCGCTCTGTCCTTGTCTCATTTGTCCATGAATGGTACTGGAACTGTTAAGTCGCTCACTAGTCACTAGTCAAACCGCTGGAGGATAGCTAACTTGTAGCCTAGCTTAGGCCGTCAGTGAAGTGAACTACCATATTTTCTCCATGAATGATACCGGAGCTGTGAAGCATCACTTCTCGGTGGACTTATACGCAAGTCTCCAAACCGCTCGGCAGAGTATGCCAGTTCTTTTATCTAGCAGCATGAGACTAATAATTGCTGTCCAGGCAAGTACCGGAGTTCTGTAACAAGTTACTTATAAAGATTACTTACTTCTAACGGTGTTATTATTGGCATATAGCTAAAGTCCAGTTGACATAAATCCGTATGAGAAGGAGAATTATTATTTACATATATCTCTAGGGCATAAGACTTTTGGTGTTTGATCTGCCAGTCAATTTAACGCCTCGGCCGAATGACCGCCGCGCCTAAGGGCCCGTGACCGCTACCGGAAGTGTTGCCCCTGACACCTTGGGGATCAGAACAAGGCTTCAAGGCTAAAGGCTTCAGCGTTTAGAGCATGGAATGAGAGACTTCCACGGCTAGCTTTCCAGCTATGATCTCAAATGGTGCTGCTATGATAATATCACGTCAGCCCCGTCTATCGAGCCAGTATATTATATTTTTTTATTATGGTCAGTCCTGGGTCGGTCCAAGGGGGCGAAGCCTTGGGTTGAAGCGTGTACATAGTACGTGTACGTAGTGTTATACATAGATAACCTTTTCTGGCCAAGACATGCTAAAGTAGCATGTATGTCAAACAGTATTAGAGCTTTGATCGTCTGGCTTCCTCCCGAAAGCATCGGTTTTTTATCAATTACCAACAGCCAAAGCGGCACAATTTTAAATTCTATTTTATCTTGGTATCTGAATGTATTATAAATCCATATTTAATATCCATTATCCGGCTTTAATTATCCCTTTTTGCATCACCAACCAAAATATCAATGGGTACAATTTTAGTACAAGAAACAAGAAAAAATCGCAAAGGGAGTGCTACGCGAGTCGCACTCCCTTTGGTCGAATTTTTAAAAAAGAAAAATTTCGATCGTTTTGGTCGAAACAGGATAGAAACTGCCGGTGCTTGACCTTCTGTTGGTATTTAGTAACTCAATTGCACACTGAAATCAAAAGCACTGGTCCTGTTTTTATAAACTTTGAGAGTTTGTTAATTGACGTTGTTTTAATTACTACATATGTGATAACAACGTTTGCAAATACAGGTCCCGTGCCGACCATTTCTACGGGCAACTGAGTTAGGTACTAAATGATTCCTCTGGTACGTAATAATTATCCCGTATTTAAGTGTGTCATATCGTTTTTTCTTACAACTTGTGGCATAACTCAGACAAATCTTATCAGACGGCCGGACCGACACTGGCGTAACCACCGAAACCTTGCAGAGACCACGACGAAGGGTCAACCGCTTTTAATTAAATGACCCTTATTGATATCGCCAGCGAAAATTCATATTCAGTTTGAAACTTGCAGGGCTTTTCTCGAGGAAATAGTTTGGAGTTATTTAGAGGGAGAATAAAGAGCTATACATGTATCCTGGCCTTCCGCCCGCGGCTTTACTCATGATCATGTGCGTAGCGTAATATGTTATTCCAGATCATTATTTTGTATATTCCAAATTTCAAGTCATTATTCATCATTAGTGATTTACGGAAATGAGTGGGAAGTGGGAATTTAACATACAAACACACAAATTATCGCACGCCATGCGCATAGGCATCCCCCAATGAGTGACATTGCGCCCTATCCTCAGCTCGACGCTTCCAGCTTCTACCGAACTACAAGATGAAATATTACCAGACATTCCACCTAGACGGAGGGAGTCCGAAGGCATTTCCAAAAAAAATAAGATCAATAGCAAATTTATTAAGTACCTCCCTAATGTTCCTAAATCAAGCAGATTTTTTTTAAACTTACCAATGCCTTTCCATCTACCTACGCAGACCCTAAATGTGAATTTTCTTTGCTGTTTTCTGTAAATAAGTAATTTTAATTCACTATTTTTCTTCTATAAACGAGCCGAAACGTGGACACTCACAGTACGGCTAGTCCACCAGTTTAAAGTCGCTCAGCGAGCTATGGAACGAGCTATGCTCGGGGTTTCTCTGAAGGATAAAATCCGTAACGAGTTTGTCCGACATAGAACTAAAGTTGTCGACATAGCTCAGAGAATCAGCAAGCTGAAGTGGCAGTGGGCTGGCCATATCTGCCGAAGAACCGATAACCGTTGGGGTAAACGAGTTCTTGAGTGGAGACCGCGGCTTGGCAAACGTAGTGTAGGACGCCCTCCGGCCAGGTGGGGTGACGATCTGCGAAAGGCTGCTGGTAGAAGCTGGATGCGTCGAGCTCAGGACAGGGCGCAATGGCGCTCATTAGGGGAGGCCTATGTCCAGCAGTGGACTGCTATAGGCTGATGATGAAACTACTAATTCGTTTTAAATCCTGGACTATGGCCTGGGGGTAATTGTCGAGTTCGAATTTGATGAAACTGATGTAGTACCTAGAACAGTAATAGTAGCCTAAATGTACTATTACTGAGATACATATAAATAATATAGTAAGCCTATATATTCATACAACATCATAAAGTCCCAAAGTACCTAATATAAAGTATGATTTCCTCATTGGGGTTGGTTATTATGACTGAAAAGTTTTGCAACTAACTACGTTAGAGTTACGCGTCTGGGAACCACAGCAACTTGTTACAAGTTTTGCTTCGAGTTTCGTTGTAATAAGTATAACTAGGGACTTACTTTAGCTTCAGTGAAAAGGAAAGAAAGCCTTTTGCTTTATGAGACTAAGCAAAGTAGTCCCAAATAGCAAAAACCTAATTCTTTCCTCGAGACTATAGTCTTAGAATAAAGTGTTTTTTTTTTGAAGTGGACAGTTTTTTGTAACCCAAAACCATCGACTACAGAGAAACTGACTTAGGAACGATTTGCTCTTTTTTATGGAAATTACTTTGGTATACTAACGGCCGGTTTCTATATTATACCGTTACTGATTATGCTTCGTTTTCCCTTGAAAAACTGTCAAAAATTAACAACGAGGCGACGAAAATTTGACAATTTTTCAGGGCAAAACGAGGCGTAATCGGTAACGGTATAATATAGAAACCGGCCATTAGTTTAACTTTTGGTCAAACGTTAACGTTTGAAACTTAAAAGAGTTGGTTGATTTTATATTTTTTTAAGGAAAGCTCACACTTGTCCTTTTTTTTAGTCATCTGTGTCATCCTACAGCTGACCAATACCAGCTCATACCGTCCGGTTATACTGTGTAGGAAAGAGATTTCCTATCCCGAAAAAGAGATTCTTCTCTATATTTTTATTAGCCTTTTCCTACAGCAAGTGGTGCACCCTGCTAACTAACAAACGGGACCCTAGCGAGCGGCTGACTGCAGCATAGCACAGCCTAACACCGGCACAACTAAATTCAATGACCGCCGACCTTCAGCAGAGTCGATAATGCGAGAAGCTGTGCCCTGCGATCCTCAACCCGCATGCCCAGTGTGGGCATATCCCCCTTCTTTTTAGGGGAAACCTATGTCCATATGAACTGATATAGGCTGGTATTGTTGTAGTTGTTGTATGTATTTCCAAAAGATAAAGATAAAGATAGGTAAGAGAATTTCAACATCTTTATTCATGGTAACTTAACATTTTAGCTTGTATCTACCAGCAAGCAGCGGCACTAAGGCTATGCCTAGACAATGAGTAGTGGCGGGTCATCTGATTCTCTTTTGTTAGAAGAGATCGGTTGGGCGATCGCGAATATTTCAACCGGACGAAATAACGTAAGCGTAGCGTAAAATTTTTGCCAATGACACAGCGTTATTTTGAATGTACGCTTTCATTGCATTGGCCAAAAATTCACGTCTACGATACGAATACTTTTTCGCTAGTCTTCCTAATAAAACTTCTGTTGTTTTTACGAGTAGAAAAGTTTCATGGTAGCATTCTAAGTTTAAAGTCCACTAAAAAGTTCTAACAAAATGAATTCTTTACTTTCACGGTAATGGTAAATCAGAATACGAGCTGAGGTAGTATAGCCTCTTAAGCTGTACATCGAAACGGTGTGATAACGCTTTAAGATGCTAAAAACACACTTTCTCTAGGGCATGTTCGAGGCCCACAGACACGCGCGTGGGATGACGACTGAAAAACTCTAATTAGTTCATCATTTACGTTATCAAAAAATATTGGACACCTTTTTTTTCTTTTGTCAATTAAACAAAAAATGACAAAGATATAGTGCGTTGAAGTTCCGTGTGACGTCACGGCTTAGTACACTCTTTACCTAGCCGTGACGTCACGAGCCCCCACTCCCGAACTTCGACGCTCTTTATCTCCGTCGATTTTTATTTATATGAAAAAATACTTGTCCAATATTTTTTGTTGATCTATCTGACGGACTAATTAGATTTTTTTTATACCCAGTTGCCATCCCTATTATAAAAACGTTCTATTCGTGTTACATTGTCACCAGTGAATGGGTAGGTAAGCCTACTTATATTTTTCTAGAACTGAGTATAATTATGGTACCTACAAGTTGAAAAGTCAAAGTTGCAATAAACATAAAGTTACAATTTAGTTCCGATTTCGTGGGTAGGTAAGGTAGGTACTTTATAAAAAAGAAACAACGTCATATTAAAAATAGGTATTTATTGAAAATTTCGTATCTTACCGCAGTAGGCTTATATCTGTAAGGTTCCTTAATCTAAATCAATTAGTTAACAAACGTTTTCACAGATAAAATGAAACACCCTTATCTTAGGCTGCGGTCAAGAAGACCTTCTTGAACCCGGAGAGGTCTTACCGACCCTCAAGAATAATTGCTTCAACTATTCCCAGCTACGTCTGCGGTCAGCGATACAAATTAGACTCCGGCTGGAGGTATTATTCTTTATTCTGTGCTCTGACTTTCCTAAACATTATATTCTTTGGTAGGTGGAGACAGATTTCCCTCGGATCAGATTTCAGACCCTCATTATTCTAAGTTGCCCTTGAAAATTCCTCATTATCATAATCACCACCACCCCATAGCATTCCACTGCTGGACCTAGGCTTTCGCAAATTGTCAATCCACCTGGCTGGAAGTCGTCCTTACACTACGTTTGCCGAGCAGCGGTCGCCACTCAAGAACTCGTTTACCATCTACTAGGTACTACTTAACAAACTTAACTTATTTTAACTTATGTTAAGGTTGTTAAATAAATTATATATTATTAAGTTAAAAACTAGGTACAATGCTTGGTCAAGTTACGAAGTATTTGTACAGTTTAAACTGAAATAAAATACATTTATCTTTTATCTTTTATCGGTTCTTCGGCAGATATGGCAAAATTCTTATCAAGACCAAACCTAGAAATCATTGATATAAACAGAACCGTATATTGGTGTTTTTAAAAAAAAATCTTCAGTCTAGGACCTATCCAAAGTGTCAAATCAACCTTGATTAAATAGGTAGGTATCTTCTAGGTATCTCGGTTAAAAATTCGAGGTAAAAACCAAGAATATGAGGTTAAAAATCTACTCAACGAGCCAAAGAACTATAACAAACATCTAGGTTTTATCACAAAATTAAGCACAAACAATTATTGTTGTAATAATTAGTTACAAGTTACATATGTACACCTAAGGTAGCCTATTACATCCGTTTCATTGATAATATGAGGTACTGCTCACGTATATTAGGCTATCTTCGGTTCACACAATTACATACATGAAGTCGCGGGGTGCCGACTAGTTTAAATATATAATTTTAAATTAAAATTAAAAACACACCAAAAGCTAAATGATCATTAAATATATGATTATTAGGTTTACGCATTTTTAGGCACTTTTAATGTACATAAACGGTATACCAAACGCAAAATTATAATTAAAAGGATTAATAGGCTTACACATGTTTTGGTACTTAATGTACTTATACGAAACGTCTTGATACTTAGTAACGGTATATAGAGCTGCCACAAAAGTGACCCAGGGATCTGCACTTTTCACAGAGTTCCTGCGGGTGACTTTTTTGAGGATCACTCTTATCCAGGCCTTCTGGCTTCTCCAGTTTCGTCTGAAAATAAAAACACGAAATTTGATAAAAGGAAAGAAATAATGGAAAATGACGACCTCTGTGATGCAGTGGCCAAAGGCCCGCCTGAGATACAGAAGGTAGCGTGTACGATTCCCCCCACGGGACCAATTATGTATTAATTTATGAAAAAAAGTGTGTAAGTACCTAGTATATCAGTCATGTGGTTCCCAGAAAATAAGCTCTGCTTAGTTTGCGGCGATTGATTTGATGTTGTGTGATAGATAAAGTCCGGCATTATTTATTTATTTACTTAGATGAGACACAAACCGTAGGTACAGCTACAAAATATAAAAAAAACTCCGGCACTAGATAAAGCTGGCTAAAATGATGATGATGATGATTGTAAGAATCATCATCATCATCATCATTTTTCGAAAAGAAGTGCCGTATTTCGAACTCACGACATTTTAAGAAGTCAGGGTATTATATGTATGCCAATAGGCCATCACACTTCTCAGTGGCAAATAAAGTAAATAATAAGAAAAATATGATCGTGGCGTGGATAACGTCGGTGTTATTAACAGATTAACACTTCGCCCGGACACTACTTGGATGGGTGACCGTTTAGTTGCATTTAGATCTGAATGTGCTTCGGAAGAAAAAAAATCCTTAACAGGCATATATATATATATATTTTATTTGTAATGGGCCAGCTCTTGACCTCTACGCTTGCATAGGCAAGAATGAGGAAATCTTCTGGGAAAGTTCGCCCCATCATGGACCTCATCCTAGCCAACGCAAGGCTCGAGGTCAAGAACTGGCCAACTAGAATTATGTTATCTGAGCCCATAGTAAAAAAAAAAAAATAACAAAATATATTTTGGTTCCGGCTTTTTCATTCGTTAAGGTCTTCGAGCGGCCAACAACCAGAGTTTGATACTAGCTCGTACTCTAAGCACCTAAATACATAGTAGTGTTAATCAGACCTCATAAGAAGACAATCGTTACACTCACCAGCTTTGAAGGAAGCACGTTGATATTGCAGGTGGTACACTGTTGCCCGTAGCCGACCCAGGAGTTTGCACTCATCCATCTTCGGTTGCATTGATGACATTTGTACTCGCCGAAGTGTCGGCGGTTTGGGTCCAGGTCAACCTGGTAGAATTTTTAATGTAATGTTTTTGAAGTAATAACTTTACCTACTTATTAAGTCTCTAAATGCAACTTTTGTGTATTGTTGTGTCATCATCATCAGCTTATAGGCAGTTCACTGCTAGACATAGGCCTCCCGTAATGAGCGCCATTGCGCCCTTTCCTGAGTTCGACGCATCCAGTTTCTACCAGCAGCCTTTCGCAAATTGCCAGTCCACTGGTCCGGAGGGCTCTACACTGCGTGTGCTAAATACCTAAAACAATATCTGTTCTGAGGGCTTACCACAGGTTTTGCTAGTTTTCGAAAACTTTAAAAGTTTTGGTATCTTTCCCAGTGTTGCCGTTTTAGCATTTTTAAAGCTAAATTTAGCATATTTTCGGGTCTGTTAGCTTGAAAAATTCGCAAAAAAAATTCAAAATTCCTAAGGAATTCAAAAGAAAAATATAGATTTTAGCATTTTTAAAAGTTATTTAGCATTTTTTTGGCATTTTTTGCAACAAGTTTTAGCATTTTACCCAAATAAAAAACGGCAACACTGATCTTTCCATACATTTTCGTAGTTCATGCACGTTTCCCTAGAGGCGCTGTACGAAAATGTATGGAAAGATACCGAAACCTATAAAGTTTTCGAAAACTATCAAAACCTGTGGTAAGCCCTCTGTCTATGTAGTAGACTTCTTTGTGGAGGGCTCCTCTGGGGAAGTATTACCACCATGCCTAATTTTATGCCGCGAATTCTGTTATTTCTGGTGCCTGTGAATGTACAGGCTCATGAGACTTACACCTTCATGCTTCAAGTTGATTGACGCAGGGCGTTACATCGTAGGGCGCGATTCAACCATGCGTGATCTATGGGTGGGCCATGTGCTTGTTCCATTTTCAGGTACCATAAAAAAGCTGACAAAGTTTTATAATGAAAAGTGGTCACCGCTGCCGCTAATTTATCTATGTACCTACCTACCTAACCATTGAGGTACTAAGAACTACCTAACTTAACTGCTCATTTAATGAAGCACATAGAAACATATAATTACTGGCAAAGTAAAGTTGAATCAATAAGGAAAATATTTATATTTGTATTGAGTTCTTTTACATTAACAGTAGGTAAGGTTTTTTTTACTTACACTACTATCACTTACCGACCATTAATTACCCTGCACATACAAAATATTAGAAAAATACTGGACTAGTGCGAGCTAATTTTGAATGATAGATTGTGTTGTGGCAACTAAAATGGGAATGCGCATTATCTATTTTCTTTAAAAAAAACCTTAAAATAATAGAAAACAAATATTTGAGACCCTCACAATAAATTATTTTATATGATAGTGACCTACTTATTTAACAATAAACGAGATTTAGGTACATTAACGGATAGGTAGGTATATACCTAGTCCAATCTGTTATATGTAAAAAATATAATTTATTTTTGCCAGAATTGATTGCAATAAGTTAAAAAAGTTACCTACTTTTTAGTATTCATATCATTAGCCTTTATTTTTGAAGGATATAGAAGATAATTTGTAGACGCTAATGGTAAAATGTACTCACATTCATTGTAGATTCTTGCAGTACCGGCCAAATCAACACAACAGACAAACCTCGTACTAAACGTCACTTTTCAAAATTTTTAGGTCTTTTCCTACCAACAGTCAACTGAGAACTGGAGTAAGTAGTGAAACTGCTGTGATATTTGGCTTGGCTGATTGAATCACTACTGGCACCGACTGATTAAGAAACTATAAATAAACTTCCGACAAATTACCGAACTCCGTTTACAATCTGGGGATTCCCCAAATATAAGCTTTGAGAAATGGTGCTGCCACACTGCAGCAGTTATTTAAAACGTTTCAGTCTGACAGGTATCTGCAAAACTCAGAAATTAAAATATATTAAACTCCTCCACCCAGTTTAGCATTCTCTTCTTAGCCGACTTCGAAAAGGTTCTCAATTCATCGGAATCTTTTTTTCGACTTGTTGTTTTATGTATGTACATCAAAACAACAAGTCGAAAAAAAGATTTCTCCGTCAATCGTAAATCTATTTTCAACATTCTTTTTTTGTTTGAAACAATATATTTAACAGCACAACATGGGAATATGTTTATTTTATTCCTGAAGGATTGGTACTTTTCCCTCAAAACTCAAAAAACTTCATCCTCACTTGTAATTTTTGCCCTAAGTCGTCCCTCATGCGGGGGCGGCCCGTTTAGTTGGTAGCCCATGCATGATGCTAGTATATTTAAGAATAACAGTATTATCTAATTACTAATTACACTAAAAATTAAAAAATAAACACACTTAAAAAAACCGACTTTAAAACAAAACGCTTCTTTCGGCCCTGAAAAGTGAAAAATAAACTTAATTAGATATTTAACTCAAATCTGTTTGAAGTCGGTGGTAAGCCACTTAGAGAGGTGATACGCTACATACTTCCGCTCCCACCACATCGCAGACCCAACGCGTGCGTGAATGCGTGAGCGTGGAGGAGCGCGGGGGGCCTCTACCTACACGTTGGTACTGCACCGACTTGAAACAGATGAATATTTTCTTCTTTGAATTAAATATCCTAATGCAGTTTATTTTTCGCTATTACGCGGTAAAAAGTGTTTTGTTTTGAAGTCGGTTCATTTTATTTTAACCAACGAATAAAACGGAGGAGGTTTTCAAGTAGACGCGTATATATTATTTAATGTATGACCACGCAATACTTTTTATAGAGTAGTCCGATTTTGATAATTCTTTTTATTGGAAAGGGTATAATATTAATATAATATAATTTTCAATAGCTCAACTGACGTCATGGCAGTGGATTTGCTATTTTAGCGAGTCAATTATATTACTGTTTATTTTCGTCACTTCACTTGTTTTCCGGGAGAGTAACTGGACGACCATTATCAGTTGAGCTACGAAGCAAGAAGCACCTCTAGCTCCGAAGTTGGTCCCATACAAATTTAGAAATAAAAATTAGAACTCTAAGGCTAGGAAAACAACAGGGGATGATTGATTGTTCACACGCTGATTGTAATGTATGACCACGCATTACTTTTACAGAGTAGTCCGATTGTGATCGTTCTTTTTTATTAGATAAGGTATACCTTGAAGTTGATTATATAAAAATTTGGAAAATAATCTACCCTAAGGGTGGGAAAATTTGGAGTGACTTATTGTTCACTCGCATATTTTAATACTGAGTTGTATTACATAACAGTTAATAGCTAAATTAAGGAAGGCAGCTATTTTAAAAGTAATGAAAACTTTAGCTGTTATTACCTGGTAGGTTAAAGTCACAAAAAACTATGAAATAAAATCATTTGAACCAAAAATTAAACCGCCGAAAAACTGGAAAGCAAAAAATATTAAAGCTTTCTTATTTAACCTTAATAACTAAGTTCTTAAACGAATGCAAGTTAATGTAAGTAATTTTGAGTTGGTGCTTCTAACAATAAATAAATATCTATTAAAAGTTTAATATGCGAACAATTTAAGACAATAAATAATAAAAATACAAAATTTATTTATTTATTATATCAGTATATTATACAGTATAATATATATAGTATGAATCATAAGGAACACTTTAAATCGTCCAGTTTTTTCATACCTACCAATTTGTAACGCGAGCAAAGAACCAAGCAAAACTGTCAAGCAACCGGCATTGAACCCGCACCTTTTGTGTAGTATGTATATCAATCCAACCAAAGGTCATCTCTGAGTCAAGATCCTGTCGTGTTTGTTCGTAACATTTGTGTTCACCGCAATTGATTGGCAGGTTTAGGGTAAGCAAAAAAACAAACAAACAAACATATTCACGACTTTTTCCCCATTATGAATATCTTAAATATTGTTCAGTTCGCAAATCTATTGAGGATACCTTAACGGGGGTAGTCAGAGGCAAGTCCAAACATTATGTTCGATACATGCCCACTTTTTGCAAGCAGCTAGCATTCCACGTGACTTGTTAACTGGTTGCAAGCACATCGCCGCTTTTTATTGAAAAACTAACCTAGCACATACCTTTCGAACTTTTTAGTTCGAGAGCATGCCGGTTTCTTAACGATGTTTTCCTTCAAGCTCGTGGTAATGCGCATATTTATGGTATTTATTTATTTATGGTAAATTTTTCGAAACGAAAAATCCATTGGTGCACGGCTGGGATTCGAGCCGACCTTATCTTAAATCGGGCCACATCCCACTAGGCCACCACGGTTCGGTTTAGGTAAGCAGATTGCGGGATATCGCCTATAGCCGGATGTCGGGCTGCCATATCACTTGGCTGCGATTTCATATTATAATGAAATTGTTACCTACCCCGTGATCTAATAAAATTAAGTATGGTTTTGTTTATTATTCAGGAGAGATTATTACATATTTTCCTTGTTAACAAAATTTTCTATTATATTTTCTATTTTCTAATTTTCTATTCTACAAAATTTTATGAAATTTAAAAATTGCAATTATTAGCGTTCAATAGTTACATCGCGAAAGCGGGCCGAAACGGGAATCAAAATCGCATTTATTTTGAATATCCTGCTTGGGCCCGTCGAGCCATGGACTTCGCGGGCCGAACCGGGAATAATTCGAAAAAGGAAAATACTGGACTGGTTTTGATACGACTGTAATGAGAAGAAGAGATGAACTTATTATTATTATTTGTTTTGCGTAAGTACCTCTGAGCAAGATATTACAAGAAAAGGTTGGTGCATACCTTTTCACTATTTTTACCTACCTATCTAAATATGCAAATATAAAACCGTATACACATGGATAACTTTTCAATTCCACCGTTTTCCAACCTTCTAAATATTCCATGTGCGGTCAGCCGTAAAATCTACAAAGAATACGTATTAGGATCTTTTATTGCATTTTCTCCCTATTTTTCATTTGATAACAGAATTTTGCGATATTTTTTCTAGAAATGACATCGGGCGTTATTAAATATTTAATGTAGACGTAAAATTATCACATTGTATTCGTATGTATGTTTGTTTCAGCATAACTCTCAAACCAATTCATCCCAATCTGCACACAATTTGGTAGGTCGATAAGTTGTATTTGAAATTTTTGCTGGGATGTATAATGAATGAGATAAATTATCATAAATGCGGTCATGAGTCTCAAAAGGGGCCAAAGAAATTAAACATATGTAAATATATTGAATGAGGTGTCATATGAATGGGTTTTGTTTTTTCATTTAAAAATAGTTTTTATTTTAATTCTAGAATGTATAGTTTTTGAAACAGGTGTGTTTTCAGCACTCATACACTAGACACGTTGGCCAAGGGCCTCGCAGCTGCGGGTCAAGTCGCAGCTCGCGCCCTAGAGCAAGTGTGTTTTCAGCACTTAAAGTGTACTGAATTTTAGCATAGTAGGGTCGTTGCGCCGGTTTACGACCAATTAGTGGGGTGCTCAACTTTACGTCATCTGTTTAGTACTAAAAATATACTTGACACTTATCGAAAGTATTTGTTTACATGTCAAACATGATCAAGATATGATTGGACCTTTAAAAATGATCAATAATATTAAAACATAATTTAAAACGAATTTTAATTGAAAAAGTGGGTGAAATGCCAGTTAGCGACCGCTTTTATTAGTATGCGACCAACTCCTATCTAGTTTGCGACCACTTAGTCTGCAATGGAAAATACTCAGGTTCCTATTGTTAAAATATTAATAACACAAAATTGTTTGCAAAGATAACTTTTAATTATATGTAACATATTTATTACAGTAGAAACAATCAACTTTTTCATAAAATCACTCGGTTTTGTAGACTTGTTATTATTGGCACAGTCTCTTAATGGACCTTATTATATTTTCATTCTTATACACAAAGAATAATTATTAACTTAGACTATTTTTATCACAATATAATCATCACTTTTAGGTTTACACTTGTAAAGTACTCATAATGTAACCTTTAATAATAAAATTAATAATAACCTTGAAAAATAGGTCTTTAACAGTCATAGTAACACGATAATTTTAATTAATAATTGAAAACTAAACTTTAAGAAATAATAAAAACAACATGATTTTTAAGAATCTAACAGTCTTGACTTGATTTAGTCTTACTAACATATTATTTATTGATAACTAAGCCCCACATAATTATCAAATTAAACATGATTTGAAATAACCTAGTCAGTCTTGACTTAATTAGTCTTACTAACAAATTATAATAAAAAAAAATAAAAAATATAATTAAAATTATGCCTTACAGAATAATCAACGCGATTTTAGGTAGTAATATGATTGACGTATTATACCCATTTTATATTTTTACACCTTTAGTTATGCAAGAATTGCATTTGAAAGCTTTATCTCTGCCAGCTTCATAACTCAGTCCTATAAGTACATTTCAAGTGAAACCATTTGGTTCAAAAGTCACATCCTATATTTTTGTCTTCGTCTTCTTCAGTGAGAAAAGTGGTAATTTTAATGGATACTTGAAAACTACACTTTTAAAAATAATAAAATCAACATGATTTTAAAGAATCTAACAGTCTTGACTTGATTAGTCTTACTAATATAATATTTATTGTTAACTAAGCCTCACATAATAATGAAATTATACATGATTTGAAATAACCTAGTCAGTCTTGACTTAATTAGTCTTACTAACAAATTATAATTTAAAAACCAAGCCTTACAGATTTATCAAATCAACGCCATTTTAGGTAGTAATATGATTGACGTATTATACCCATTTTATATTTTTACACCTTCAATTGTGCAAGCATTGCATTTGAAAGGTTTATCTCTGACAGCTTCATAACTTAGTCCTATAAAATCAGTACATTTCAAGTGAAACCATTTGGTACAAAAGTCACATCCTACATTTTTGTCTTCGTCTTCTTCAGTGTCGCTATTTAATATCACTTTACAATGAGCGCAGTTCTGTTTGACACTTTGATTCTCATAATATTCAATTGACTGTAATTCTAAGTTTTTATTTTTTTTTATTTTTCTTTTCTTAACTTGTTGATTTTCAACTTTTTTTCTATTTGATTCTTCCCTCCTACGTTTTATAGCCTCCTTCTTATCTAATTTAGCTTTTTCCTTTTCTTCATAGTGTTTTCGCCATGCTAAAGATGATATTGCAGCTGGAATCCGAGGTTTATAAAAACTTCTGTTGGAAGTCCCCAAAGGCTTAGGCAGATATAAATGTCTGCCGAAGGCATCGATAGGCATGTTTTTTTCTTTTTGTTTGGTTCCTACTTCCTTATGCGGAACGATGGATCTGGATTCAAATTGGCTCATGGTCACGTCCAGTGTCGACAAGTTATTATCATCACTCATTGCGTTATTGGGAGATGTCGCATGTGGTTTCTCAGGAGAGTCAAGATGCCTAGCCTCAGTAGAGCCTAGCGATCGTTCAATAATCGTATAAGTTGTACATGGTATTTTGAACGATGGTGTTTCTTCATTAACGAGTTTTTGTGTCTCTGTTGACAAGGCATTACTTTTTACAGGGGACAAAGATACTTTAGTTGGCGACGTGATTTGTTGCATTTTCGTTGGAGTACTTGTTTGAAAGGGTTTGTTATTACCACATCGTCTAATGAAACAAGGGTACCTTGTTCAAGATAACTGCCAGAAATATGCAACGTAGAGAGACTTCCTTCGTTTTTCTTTGTTGCTTCCTCGGAATTACCTGGTGCAGAAACAGTTTCAATGGTCACCATATTTTCGTCCAAATTTGGGAATAATGATCCTGAAACATTATGAAGGTCTATTTCCACCGGAATGCCATGGGAAGGAACTGCATTTATCACATTGCTTTCTTCCGTTGTAAGGGGCAACAACAATTCACTGACATCAAGACGAGGGCTTGCGCAATGTGTATCATTTAAGTCGGGGTACGTTATAGCGACTTCTGCTGAATGATGTGTGCTTTGTTTAGTCAATTGTGTACTAAGGTGCGGTGAAAAATCACTAGTCCCGGGGTTGGTGTTACTCAAATTGATTTCATCATCTCTCTGCACAGAAGACGTTAGGTTAATAGTTGAGTTGGTTTTGTCCTCTGATCCAGTTTCGTACAAGACTTCCCTAGGTTCCACTTTTCTCAATTTTTTGACTTCACGCAAAATAAATTTGACGTCGACTTTTTTCGTTTTGAGGACTGGTCTTAAGTGGCGTATGACTTTTCGTGTTGAAACAAGGTCCTGATTAGTTATACCGTGTCCTGTGATATCTCGTGGTTGATTCAATCGTTCTATTGTATTCTGGACACACTTTGTATAGTCGACTGCATCCGGATTAAATGGAAATAAACCACACCTTCTAAACCCATTAATTATATATGTTTGCATCTGCGGGTCTTCAATTATGGTTTTAAATAATTGACAAAAATTTGTTTTCGTCACAGATGTATTTATATTTTCTGGACTTGACAAGAAATTTCGGACGACCTTCCTCCAATGAGCTTTTAGCGGGGCGAAAACGCTCACATCAGCAGGTTGCAACATATGTGTTGTGTTGGGAGGGAGAGCATATAATATGATCCCTAGTTGCTCACACATCGCGCTCAATTCAAGAGACATGTGCGATTTGTGCCCATCTACAAGCAGCAAAATGGGTTTCTGTATCCCTTTTCGCTCTACCCATGAGTTAAAATCGTTCACAATATATTCGAAAAATATTTCACCCTTCATCCAGCCCGATTCACTTCTTCCAAGCGTCCAATCTGGAGGCATACTGTCAGTGACTGCTTTTGGTGGGCGTAAATACGGAAACACCACTACAGGTGGGCACATGAGTCCACTAGCATTGAAAGTCACTAAGACAGTCAAATTATCTTTTTCGTTGCCAGCTTTAATCTGGTAGAGGTTGCGATAGCCTTTCGGCCCAAGCACTTTCCCAGTTTTAGGGCACAATGAAAATCCGCTTTCATCACCATTAAATATCCTTTCTGGGTGTTCAAGTAAATCTAAATGCCCAGATTCCGTCAAAAACATATTAAGTTCTCTAAACCATAGTCTAATAGACTCTTCAGTTACACGTGCGCGAGCTTTGTTTACGCTCTCTGCAGATCGTACAGAAATTTCAGGGTTTCTTTTAAGGAAACCTAAGTACCAAGTCTGACCAGGGCGGTCATCCTTAAAAGGGTTCGGTTTCTCATCATCTTTTAAAATTTTTTGTACTATGTCCAACAATTCAGGTTTCTTAATAGGAAAACCACACTTGGCAATGCTAATTAACCACTCAACCACTTTTTTTTCTCCTGCTATACCTAATATTGGTTCTGGTCCTCTGTTTTTTATCTCATCAGTTCTTTTGCCACTCAATCTGTCTAGTATTGTTGTCTTTGGAATTTCATATTTTCTACACGTTTTTCTTATACCCTGTCCCCCTTCTCTGATATCTTTTAAAGCCGATTCTAAAGATGTTTGTGAATAGTTCACAGACTTTTTCTTTGGTTTAGAGAACATCTCTAACAAAAACTTTATATTATAATATACTTACTTCAAACTGTCTTCAAATGGTCGTAAAACAGTACACCAAGTTTCATTATTCAGTTAGCGACCATTCGATTTTCATATATTTTTCGTTGGTCGCAAACTGGCATTGATCGTGGTCGTAAACAGAAAGAAGAATATGTTAGGCGAAGCTGATTTTTATTTTTATTGGATTTACAATTTTGGTGGGCGCAAACTAACAGAAACATACCTTCACTAAGCATAACGTAAACACAAGACGTGAAATTCCAACCCTTATTGTTATAGCAGTTAAAATTAAAAACGAAATTTTAATTCTATAAGTCTGTTTGCGACCACATGGACGTAAACTCAATTAACGTAATTATTTATATTCCATTTTGCGACCACCCATTATTTTACACATAATGTTTTATTTTCATATCAAAAATGGTAGAAAACTCAAGTATCTTATACTTATCAAATAGTAGAAACACAAACAATCAGCTACAAAAAAATAAATCAAGTAATACTCACCTCGAAAGCAGCGCGTGTTCGCTATTTTTTTTGTAGTTTTGCGAACGAGTTCGCGCTCTCAGCGCCGGTCCCAGAATGAGCAATGATTTGTTGGTTAGCGGGTAATACTATGCGACCAATTTTAATAGGTCAAAAACATACATCTATCCTACTCTACACAAAGTCAAATTTCTTTGGAAAATAGAGATAGAACTGCTATTTTCGTATTATTTCTGCAGTGGGATCCTCATGTGGTCGCATATCGATGCTGGACGCGAAACCGGCACAATCACCCTAACTCTATGCTATGTGGGAAGGACAGGGGATGAGAGTTTGTATGGGGAGGGGAATAAATCATTTCTCAAGTTACAAGTAGGGATATAAAAACTTGTGATACCTATACTTTTTAACTGGCTGTTGACTTGGCAATGAAAAAGGAGAAAGAATAGGCTCGGAAAAGGCAACGGAAGTGGGAGTGGGAACGGGAACGGGAACGCGCCTGATTACCCACCCGGTCCTAACCTGGTAATGTAGGTAATGTAGGTTAGTACCTACTTTTTATTACGTACATAGCTACGTATAAAATAACCATGTTCGTGAATGAATACACGTACTTTTGAAAGTGTTTACACGCAAACGAAGTTGCGGGCGGCTCAGCTAGTGATTTTATATGAGGGAGCGAGGATAAGTACCTACCTACTTATTAATGGTAATCAGTAGGTACTAAGTCTTCTTCTTCTTCTTCGTATGAGTTAGTGGCCAACTCTGATGTCGGGGCTTTTAGGCCGCCCGAAGGCCTCCAACATTGCTTAGCGACTGAGAAAGCCGGGACTAACATCATAAAGTGCCTTCCGGAGTACGGGAGCGCTCAGATCTAAATGCCACTAAACGGTCAAGATGATTAGCGAAGACTACCGAAGTAAGCCACGCCATGAGCGCTTAAGGTACTAAGTATAAATTCATCTTCACATAACTTTAATCACAAAAAATAATCGAAGGCTCCGTATACACTGACAGGTGCTTGTTTAGTGCCTAGAGCCTAGCAAGTTAAGTTTAATTTAGGGGGCCATTCAAGTATTACGTAAGCACTAATAGGGGATGGGGGGTTTTTAGTGTGCTTATTTTTGATGACAATAGAGGGTAGGGGTCCTATATGGTATAAGTCAGCAGTAGTTATTTATTATTTTATACATTGGCAACTCACACATTGTCTTTGTTTGAAAACGAAACTCATTTTCAGGGATTCCCACAAATAATGAATATTTAGGTACTCGCTTAGAACCGAGTAAGGGAATTACCGCGCGCTGTTCACTTGTTTATATTATGTTGTATATATATATAATATAGGTACCAAAAGTAGTTTTTTTAATAAATCTGCTTACTAATACTTGAACGGCGTAGACGTAAAATTTCTAATTTGTAAGATGATTTTATAAGATGGAACGAGGAATAGTACCTACTTACTAATTAATTGTAATTAGTAGGTAAGGTACTAAGTATAAATTCGTTTTAACATAATTTTAATCACAGAAAACAATTAAGGCTTTGATTACACTGACCGGTGGCTTGCTTAGTGCCTATAAAGCCTAGAAAGTCAAGTTTAATTTAGACGTAAAATTTCCAATATGTACACCGACGCACTGCAAGAAATCAGCCAAGACGAGATCTTTGGCCCTGAGACAGCTTAAAAATGGAAAAGCCCCCGGCGAAGACGGGGTTACTTCAGAACTTCTGAAGGTTGAGGAGCTCCTGTTGTGCAGGAGCTGCAGAGCCTCTTCAACTCCATCCTAAGGCGTGGAACAAGAGCTTGGTGGTTCTATTTTTTTTGGAAGACAAAACCTTTCTTAAAAACTACAGACATGTCTCGTTCCTAAACCACATCTATAAGCTGTTCTCAGGGGTTATTACAAATCGTATCGCCAGAAGACTAGCCGAGTTCCAGCCACCGGAACAGTCTGGGTTTCGCGGAGGATATGGCACCATAGACCACATTCACACAGGCAGATTATACAGAAGTCCAAAGAGTATAATCAGCCCTCTGTGTCTGGCTTTTGTGGACTAAGAGAAGGCCTTTGACTCTGTCGAAACCTGGGCTGTCCTGGAGTCCTTGTAGCGATGCCAAGTGGACTATCGTTATGTCGAAGTGTTGAGATGTTTGTACGAAGCCGCTACTATGAGTGTCTGAGTACAGGACCAGCAGTCTAAACCCATCCAACTCCAGGAGTGAGACAGGGCGATGTCATATCTCCGAAACTGTTCACAAGCGCGTTGGTGGATGTGTTTTAGACGCTGGACTGGAAAGGTATGGGCATAAACATAAACAGCGAGCACGTCTCACACTTGGAATTCGCTGATGACATAGTACTAATGGCGGAGTCGCTGGAGGAGCTACAACAGATGCTGGACGGCCTAGCATCAGCCTCGCGAAAGATAGGTCTTTGGCATGAATTTGGACTAGACCAAAGTCATGGTCAATGACCGAATTGATCCGAGACCTGTCGTCGTTAATGGACACCTTATCTAAATTGTTGCGGAGTACACATACCTCGGGCAGATATTGCATTTGGGTAGGAACAACTTCGAGAAGGAGGCCAATCTTTGAAAACGAAAGTTTTCAATCAGTGCGTCTTACCCATCATGACATACGGAGCCGAAACGTCGACATCTTATCCACCAGTTTAAAATTACTCAGCGAGCTATGGAACGAGCCATGCTTGGAGTTTCTCTGAAGGATAGAATCCGCGACTCGGACATAGAACTAAAGTTATAGACATAGCTCAGAGAATTAGTAAGCTGAAGTGGCAGTGGGCTGGCCATATCTGCCGAAGAACCGACAACCGCTGGGGCAAACGAGTTCTTGAGTGGAGACCGCGGCTCGGTAAGCGTAGTGTAGGACGCTCTCAGGCCAGGTGGAGTGACGATTTGCGTAAGGCTGCTGGTAGAAGCTAGATGCATCGAGCTCCGAACAGTTCACAATGACGCTCATTAGGGGAGGCCTATGTTCAGCTGTAGACTGCTATAGGCTGATGATGATGATGACGATGATTTCTCGTCCATTTTATTCCATCAGCCGTCATGAACACTCACTACCACACCATTCATCTTTTCTTAGGCCAACCTCTACCAGCACATCCTTAATTTTTTTTAAATTAATTGGACAGTTTCACACTAGGAAGGTACATCATGTAGCCCCAAAGTAAGCAGTGCTTGTGTGGGAATTGCACGACTGATAAACTGCATACATTTATGATCTACATATTTTTTTGTAAAAACATCCTTATCATACAAAGACAAAACTCAGACCCACGACAAATATTTTCAGAATACGACGCATACATTTGTCCCGCAGCGGGAATCAAACCAGCAAACCTTTCTTGGCTTTGGGGCTTTCGCCCACTGCGCCACAGAGGTCGTAAACTTTTACTGAATAAAACTTCAATATTCCGGAAATTAAAATAATTTTCCCTTCCGGGTCTTATTTCTAAATTTAGCCTCAACTTTCAAAATTTCTCAATGAATAAACACTCAATTAGCATCGTCTCATGTTAATTAGAGGCTTTAAAAGGCTAAGCAGGGCTCTAAGTATCCTCTCAATCAAGTTCCGTTTCTAAGAACAACCCTTTTCGTTCGCGATGTCAAGTTTCTTTCGTGTCATTTCCACACTGAAGGGGGTACAGAGTAGTTCCTAGCAAGCTATGTACCTATTTCTTGACTAAAACTATGAAAATGTCATACTAATTTATAAATGCGAAAGTCTGATAGGTTATCTCCACTATTTTAATTTAATTTAATTAATTTTTTATTTGTATTAAAATATGATAAAGAGAAAAATTTGTATTTTTGTGTGTGTGTATGTTTGTAATGAATAAACTCAAAAACTACTGTGCCGATTTCAAAAATTATTTCACCATTAGAAAGCTACATTCACCTTAAGTAACATGGGCTATATTTATTGCAAGAAAAGATAAGGGATCTTTACTAAAACTTATGTAACGTAACCCATGGTGTAAAAAAGTGCTCTAACCCGTGCGAAGCCGGGACGGGCCGCTAGTTCAATATATTTGTTACTTGCCCTTCACGCGGAACCACCACCAGACCACACTAGCCTATATCGCACTGCTGGACATAGGCCGCCCCTAATAAAGGAGCTATGCCCATAATCCCCACACTGGGCATGTGGGTTGAGGATTCACACCACTGACGCTGCTGCCCGTCGGTTAACGACCAGGGAATTTTGCTGTGCCGGTGTTAGGCTGCGCTATGCCGCGTTCAGCCGGCCTCCAGAGCCCCGTTTGTTATACAGCAGGGTTCACCGCGGGCTTCTGACTTCGGCTTTGATTTCGAAGATGGAGTCACCCCTGAAACGATTTGGATGTTTGTTATGAATGTATACTTAGTTTATAATATGGGTTTGTAGGCTATTATTATGTAACATCTGGGCATTGGGCAAACGGAGCGGGTGGAAGCTTATAGTAAATAATGAAGAAGAAAACCATTTTTTGTTATATAAGCCAAACAATTCTACAAAAAATTTGGAGAACAACCATGTTTTTATTATTTTTTAAGCTATTGCATAGCTTCTATCGAGGGCCTTGAGCGCGGGGACCGAATCCAGAAATTCCGTAACGAAAAAAAACCTCACGCTCCCCACTTTTACTTAATTTTATAATCTGTTGCTTGGAAATAGAGTTCATATTCAAACTTTTGTATTCTATTAGTTCTTCGTCGCAACGTCGCAGCGCTAGTGTTCAACACAGTAAAGTTTCTGTCATCACAATCTTTTCTTTGGAATTTTTATGGTTTTTAGATGTTTATGTGTTTCAATTATAAGTGAAATCGTATAAAATGGGTGCTACTAAATGTAGTGTCCCTACGTGTGAATCAAAAAATGATAGTGGTATCATAATACACTGTTTTCTGCAAACGCCCTTTAAGCAAAGTTTGTGGCTTAGTCAAATAAAACACTACATTTTTGAATTCACCTAAAATTAATAAACTAAACTAATGGAAAAAAAAGTTTGTTCCAAACATTTCGTGCGTAAATTTTACGAAAACGGTCGTCTTTTAGGCATAATTATTGCGCGACTAACTCTGTTTACGGCGGCAGAAGTTTGCAGTAGGATTCCAAAAGATAGACAAAGTGAGTAGATTCCCATGTACTTTTAATATACTATTTCAAACATAGTAAAATAAGCATCGTACGAAACGAATTCATCAATTTCATTCGTTTTTGAATATTCAAAAATTATTTAGGTAAGAATAGGGCTGTGTAAAACACCTATCAACTACATTTTATCGACTATCGATGTTTTGACAAACATCTATGGACGAAAGGTGTGTATGCGTATAAGTTAGATACCTACTACATACTCGGATTATTAAGCTATTGCATAGCTTCTATCGAGGGCCTTGAGCGCGGGGACCGAATCCAGAAATTCCGTAACAAAAAAACGCTCCCCACTCCGACGGGCACGGAGGTGTGGCTTGAAGGCCGTGCATTGTCTAACGTCGTTTCTTTTCGGCAGTCTTCGACACGGTGTTTGTGTGCGTGCAACTAGACGTATTGTACGATTCTACGAAGCTCGCACGAATCGAGACGATCACCACGCTCAAAAAGTGTAACTTGAATTAATATCAAAGAAAAAGAAATACTGCATAAATACAATAAATAAATAATTATAATTGCATAAGTTGATACAAAATGCTATGCAATAGCTTTACCGCGGCAGTCCCCGAGTGCCACACGTCTTTTTTTTTATCTCTAAAACTGACCGAGATATAAAACTGCAAAGTTAACAGTTTTATATCTCGGTCAGTTTTAGGTGTAAGCCGCGGACCGAGCGCGATATCGTTGATGACGTCACGGGTCCGATCTCCGCGCGAGCGAGTCAGGGATTCAAAGCGTTTACCCGAATGTGCCCGTCGCGCGCGGAACTACTTTGTTTATTTTAAATATAAAACAATATAAACAACTTGAGTCTATCTACGTGCAGGTGAGGTTGGCTTGGGTTCCGAAGATGGGGGTTGGAACCCTGTACAGCGTGGGGATCAGTGTAAAAATACGGCCACAAAAATACCCGAGAAGTTGATTTTTACGTTTCTAAGGATCCAAGAATCAGAAAAAAATTGACAAATGGGTTGAGAAGAGCCCCCGTTAGGGCCAAAAACGACAGTATATTGTTGTGAGGATCATGTCGATGTAATTATTCAAATACCATGTGAAATACTAACTAAGTAGTAGGTACTTAACCTTGCCATGTGAAACACTAATTAAGTACCTAGTAGGTAGACTAAGTAGGTACTCGGTTAATGCTAGTAATATGCTTTTTAGGGTTCCATACCCAAAGGGTAAAAACGGAAACCCTATTAGGTACTAAGACTTCGCTGTCCGTCTGTATTTCTGTATGTCCGTCTATCTGTCACCAGGCTGTATCTCAAGAACCGCGATAGTTAGACAGTTGAAATTTTCACTGATGATGTATTTCTGTTGCCACTTTTTTGCCGTTTTTGCTCGATGTTAATAAAGGCAATGGGTAGACCCTTGAATTATGCACAGAATATTTTGTTTGTATATTTATGTACTTAAGGAGCCGTGGTGGCCTAGTAGGATGTACTCCAACTTAAGATCTGGAGGTCGTGGGTTTGAATCCCAGCCGTGCACCAATGGATTTTTTGTTTCGAAAAATTTATGTGCGCATTACCACGAGCTCGAAACGGTGAAGGAAAACATCGTCAGGAAACCGGCATTCCCTCGAACTAAAAAGTTCGAAAGGTATGTGCTAGGTTAGTGTTCCAATAAAAAGCGGCGATGGGCTTGCAACCTGTCACGTGGAATGCTAGCTGCTTGCAAAAATTGGGCATGTATCGAACGTAATGTTTGGATCTGCCTCTGACTAACCCCTTTAGAGTATCCTCAATAGATTTGCGCACTGAGCAATATCTGAAGATATCCATAATTGGGAAAAAGTCGTGAAGTTGGTATTTTTTATGTACTTAAAAAATAAATAATTAAATTTAAGGGGCTCCCCGATACATGTATTTAGTAGGTATGTCGTATGTAGGGTACGCGACACGCAGGTTATTGAACCATTCCAAGGTTAATGATCTCTTTATTTTTTATAAAACATTCTGTCACCATGAGACCGTGAACTATGGGAAGGTTGTTACATTGGCCTTTTTGAAATCCTTGTTCCATTTTAGTTTTAAAACAATAATTTACACAATACAGTCTATCAATCAGCATTATTTTAAATTAATAAAAATAACCAGAGCGCACGAGAGAAAAGCGAAATGTATACTACGGACACCCGCCGCGCCGCGTCGTATAGGAGCGAAGACGTCACGCGCTACTCGCGAACTCTGACGAGATTTAAAAAACCTACGTAAACTTCCGACGCTTATAACTTCGGTAATATTGCACCGATCGATGTGAAATAAAAACTAGAATAATGTGTACGGTCTAGACTTTGATTCTACGTTAAAATGATATTGTAACCTTGTATTCTTCTTCATTGTTAATAATAAAAATAAGGTAATATTTTGCGCCTTGAATATTATGTGGAGCAATAAGACGTATGTACTTTGTCACGTCGTTTCATAAACTAAAATATAACCTTTTCTTGATTCATATTTTGTTATTAAACTTTTGATAGTATGATTAGTTATTTATATCAACAGAATAAGACCTATATTTTGACGCAGTTGCATCGGGTAACAATAATCATGGTAAATACCTGTTGATATTAATAATTATGTACACTACCATGATAGTTTCAAAAGTTATATTATAATTAGTTTTAGGAGTAAGACAGATGCGTTGGTAAAATATTACTTTTGATATTGAAATTGAAGTTTCATGATTTAATAGGACTTATTACCTTATTAAATAACTTATGCTAGCTACCTATTTATAAAAAAAATGTATATATAATTGTTTTTATGTGTGAAAGCTCGAAATAGAAATAGGCGCCGATTAACTATCGCGGTTTGATAGGATTCTAACAAATGGGATGTTCACACAGTTATGTTCATACCTTTTCACTGATATTGCACTTCCTATTAATCTCACTCTAAGGAAAAGGGAATCTTTAATTGAAATAAATATTTACACAGTGAATTTTCTTTCGTTTCTCGTTCTCAATTAGAAGCAATCCTTCAGTGTGCTTTGGAAATTTGTCTTATTATCAATTAAAGCTGTTTGAGAAGCTCGTCAATTGCAGGACTATTTAATTAGGTGATACTTTTCTTGAGTGATTAAAATAATACCCCTTAGGGTGACAAGGAAGAGTCTTTAGAAGAAGGGTGTCAGATTTGTAATCACCGTGCATTGCGCTTTCATAGTACTGAAAACTCACTTGCTCTAGTGCACGTGTGCCTACTCGGAACACAGTTAACGTGTTAATCGCTTTCAGCGGGATTCAAACCTGCACTATCATCTGTGATCAGCGATTGAAAACAGGAATCTGACCGCAAATCAAAAAGAGTCAATTATGTAGAACAGGTAAATTATATATTTGACCAGAGATTCTAAAACGGGTACATTAAGTACTACGTCATGTACTAAGTACCTCCTAAGTCCTTCCCTAAAGATTTGGGAAGTACTATCTCATACATAAATCGATTCAGCGCTTTGAAAAAAAAAACAAATTCACTTTCACTTTAATATCTTTTACTTGAAATAGGTACATAGTGCCCGCCACTTTAATTTCATGGTAGCAAAGCCAAGCAATCGAATTCTGCTAATGTGTCGGTGTATTGGTACAGAACTGAAGAAAATCGCGCAATAAGTATGCATCACAGTTGGTCTGCGGCCGATACAGCTGAGATGTCTAGTGCTTACGGCAAAGAGGATTTGAACAGACTCCTGTAGGTATTTTTATGATACTTATAGATGGAAAAAGCACATGTCCCAATGCCCCAGGCCCCAGCTGATCGACACCTACATGAGTGGGCGAAGGCCCGGCTGAGACAAATATTTGTACGTTCTGCAAATGTTTGTTTCGGGTCTGGGTGTTTTCTATGTATATAATATGTATTGTATTTACAAAAAATATCTATATGGTATATCAGTCATATGATTGAAGGGGGGCTACATGATACTGTATTATAGTGTTCATTGTTATTTATTTATTTAAAGAGAAATTCATTAACTGACTTCAAAAAGAAGGAGGTTCTCAATTTGTCGGAACATTTTATTTCGATTTTGTTTAATGTATGTTTACTTTCACCGATAACTCCGTCAATTGTGGACCGATGTTCAAAATTATTTTTTTGTTTAAAAGAATATACTTTACAGGTGGTCCCATATAAACTACAAAAACCTCATCCTCACGTGTAATTTTAGCCCCATGATCACCAATATCTCCGTCAATTGTGAACCGATTTTCAAAATTCTTTAGGGCAAGAAGTAAGAAGTGATTTATTTGAAGTTGGTTTTTTTTAAGTTCTACTTGTTTAGGATATGTATTTGCTACATCCTTTAAACAGGATGCAATAGAACTGAACACTGTATGTATTATTAAGTTTCATGTTGCAATAAATATACTGTACTGTATCGTAACGTATGTCTCGCATCTTTGAAACTTGCTCTACGAGGCTTGTCATCAACTTGAGGCATGTAGGTGATAGGCCTCATGTGTCTGTAATTTAACCGGCAAGTGAAGCAGCATTGCTGTGTACCCTTCAAACCGAAACATAGCAATGCTGCTTCACGGCAGAAATAGGTATGGTGGTAGCATTTGATCCGACGGAAAATCAGCGTTGTATATATTTTCAAACCTCGACTGGCCTCATAGCTAAGTTGGTAGTAACTCTGCCTTCTGAGCTGCAGGTCGCAGGTTCGATCCCCGCCCAGGACAAACATTTGTGTGACGAACATGGATGTTTGTTCTGTGTCTGGGTGATTTATAAGTATCTATGTATGTTTATCAGTCTCTGGTACCCATAGTACAGGCTCTGCCTAGTTTGGGATCAGTTGACCTTGTGTGAGATGTCCCTTATACTATTTTTTTTTAAATACAACTCCATGCTGAGTCGGACCCCAATTTGTAGCGATGTGACGCCGCGATGACATTCTTGTTTTCAGGCTTTTGAGAGACACACATTTAATAGTAGATTGTTTTACAAGGGACTAAACCATCCCATTATATACGAGGTTGTTATACTCCCGAGCTTAGCGAGGGAGGATGACAAGACCGAGTTATAATGGGTGGTTTTGGCCCGAGTAAAACACTCTACTTTTCACTTCGATTGCGAGAAAATAAAACAATTCCAAATTAGTCAATTTTCAGAAATTTTATTAAAAATTAAATGTGCAGTTAGAGCAATTTTGAATGTTTAGTGATATGTTTTTCCCGGGCAATTTTATTTCGGTTCTCTGTGATTGGGATGTGATAATATTTTGAGTTGATTGTTGTGGAGTAAAAGTTGGAGAGACTCGAATCATGCTTGAGTTTCCTGCGCGGCTTCAGCTGAGTTCACATATTCATCCAATCCCGCGATGTAGATGCTTGGGGTTCTGTAATGTTTGGTAGAATATTGATTCCTTCCATAATCCGCTGCGTGACGTGATACTTGTTTTGTATAGAGTCCTCTATATAACCTTCAGCCACTTGATCGGACCTCCATCCACCGTGGCGTTTTAATGTCGTTATATTCGCACCAGAGTCCGCCAACAGAGTCGCGGATGTTCTGCGGAAACAATGGCCCGTGTAGAGTTCCGGATTTGGTAAATTTAGATAAGTGGCAATATCTTTAGGCATGTTACCAAATTTATTTTTGCCTATGACTTGCCTTGTGCATTTACCATTTTGATAATTTAGAAAAAATCTTCTCGTTGAAACATTAGTGGGACGTAATTCCTGATAGGCTTTAACTATATTAAGGTATTCTCCACTGATGACAAATTTACGCTCTTTGTTTGTTTTCGTGTTCGGCAGACTCACAGCTTGTAGGTTTGTATCCGTTTCTACGTCTTCTAGCGTTATATTGGCAAGCTCTATTCCTCTGCATGCACCGCTGATTCCATAAATTAAAGCAACCTGTTGAACAAAAAAATAAGTGTGTTAATAATCGTAATAACCTAGGTACATAATTTAGGTATGTAGGTAGGTATCTATTTATTTAGTTTGAGTAGAGTACATAAGTAGGTTACCTTTGTTGCCAAGTATTGTTTATTTGGAGCGTTATTTAAAAATGTTTCGATTTCTTGTGTCGTCGACTTTAGATTTTTTTGCCTTGTATCCAGTGGACAATTTCTTCAGTAAAGCCGTTAAATTTACATATTTTTTTAATATCGACGTCGTGTCTCGTTTTTAAGGTCATTCTTAACATTGAATATGTGCTCCAAAGAGTCGACGATTTGAATTTTTTCGATAATTCATCAAAATAAGTGAGAAAAACCCCTTCTGTAAAAGAATCCACACGTTTCTCATCTCTCCATTTCATAAAATTTTCGTAACTCTTTAAATATATTTCACGTGATTTTGTCGGCAACAGATTCATAATTATTTCTTTGCCCTTTTCTTCCATTTGCATATTAGCATCTTCACTATCACTTGATGACATTTTTCACGTTCACAATTTGAAAGTTAAAGTCAGGAAGTTAAACGTAAAAGTTTGTGATTTGGAATGAAGAAAATTCTAGAGATTTAGCGCCAATACCATCTTTTTTTTTAAATCTCTATACCTTCAATAACCCTCAACGAAACAGTTCGCATTCTACCGTGAAGGGAAGAATCAACCTTCATAAAACATCACCAAGACGGTTCTATTTTCAAAAAAAAAGATTGACGGAGCACCATGAAGTCGAGTTTTTATATAAGAGAACGAATGCTTTGTACGGGCTGATGATTTTAGACAAAAATTAAAAAGAAAAAATACTTTTTAGCCCTAGGTATTAAACTCGAGTTTTAGACCCGCTAAGCTACACTATTATGATACACTTTTTGAGCAAGAGAAGTGAAAAAAATATATATATATTGTGCCACAATTAAAACATTTCTTATTCTTATTCTTTTTCATTTTCCTTTACGAGCCTTTAACAAACAGCATACAACATACTAATTCTTCTAGCTATTTTTGTTTTATATTATTACCCAACAGATAAAGTTGGACACAGCTGCTTATGGACAATTGCAACACGAGTAACAATGCTGCTGCCACTTGATGCCTCCTGTAATTTTTCTAGGACCCAAACCTGACAAACTAAAATATTATAGAAATGTTGCTTGGCGGTACAAGTTCGAAATTATCTTTCGCAATTGACAGTGGTCCATCTATGTAACTATTTGCAAGTTGCCTTTTCTTTGATTAAATTTGAAAGCATTAGGGAAGCTTCTATTCGCTTGTAATACGACTCAGTTTTGAAAACATTTTATTATGTTGGTGCGAGTGCCAATAGAAATGAATAGATATTGAATTGGACGAGATAGTATCGTCTATGAATTTTTAAATTATCTTTTTAATGTTAGAGGTGTTATATATAATTTACTTAAGTGATCATAGGTAGCTATTATACGTTTATTTTTGGAAACTAAAACAATATTGAGAACAAGTGTTAAGTCACCGTGTGATCTAGACAAATCCAACGACACTTCATTAGTCAAAATCCGTCCAGCCGTTTGGGCTACAGCGACCGACAAATAATATTACAAACATACACCGTAAAAACTACCTGACTGAAGAGGACTTCAGTCGGGTAACAATAGGTCTTAGTCTAAACATATCTGCATTGTGAAATATGAAATGAGAAAATGCGAAAGTTTGTGTGGTGGGTGTGGGTAAGATTGTTCCCACCATCGAGATTCCCACTCAACTCCGTAACGGCTGAAAGGATGTAGATAAAACATTTTGGAATATACATAGCTTAACACATTGCACAAAATAACACATAGGCTACTTTTCATTCCCGTACCACCGTGTAATGATAATGTTACCTACATAATCCCGAAACCTATCTTTACCAAATAATACTTACACAGCCGATTTACTTCCACGTCTTCAAGACAATGTGCAGACGGCTACCAGGCTGCCATAAGTGAGAAGTGGTCATCGCAAGTGTGCCGAATGTGCACTACAGGGTGTTTATAGTTATTTGAGTAGACCGAAACGTTAACGTCATTATTTATAACGTTAATACAGAGGAAATGACTGCTAGGCCTGGATATTACTGGGGGTTATTGCCTCACGGATATTACAGTACTTTGAGAAAGAAGGTCCGGTCCTATGGTTTAAGATATCTTGTGTAACATTTTTGTATTTAGGGTGGGATATTTCGCTGCACTCGGTCATGCATCGACGTCAAGCAACGGTCAGTTTTATATTATTTCCTACATTTTTTGTAGTGAAACTTGGTAAAATTAAAAATACTAGATTTCAGCTCATGCTTTTGCTAATATATCCCCCCCCCCCGGCCTCATCTCCATAATTGTTTATTAATTTGATTAAAATGTAATTGCAAAATTTATGAATTTTCAGTATTTTTTTGTATTTTAAGTGTTAGCCCACACTTCAATCCAATTTGCATTTATTTGTACACCTACCTACTATTATTATAATTTACTTTGTGTTTGCAACAACACACAACGTTTTCTTTTTGTTATCTTGTATTTCCTTTGAAGTAGACACAGACAATCTCTTACTGTTTTCTCAGAGACCGTGTTTCCACAAACACTCGCTGAAAGAAGAAAATATGTACCTACCTACTCAGGTACCTATTTACTTATAGATAAACATTTAAAGGCAGAGCTTTTAAAGTATTTCTTAGTACATACAGAGTTTGTTTATATAACAGACTAGCTTCCGCTCGCGGCTTTGCTCGCGTGGTACCGGTATAAAAAATTGCCATATTGGACACTTCGTACTTGTCAATTAAACGATTCAGTTAAATCCAATATCACCTAATTTGTGGAAATCAAGGATTTTTAATATCTTTTCAGTTCATCGTAAATTGAAAATGGCTTCTTACAGTCGCCATTTTGATTTTTTTGACTTTTAATATAGCCTATGTCACGTGATCTAGGCAATGAAGAAGAAAACCATTTTTAGTTATATATTCCAAAAAAATCTACAAAAAATTACGAGAACAACTGTGTTTTTATTATTTTTTTATCTCTAAAACTGACCAAGATATCAAAGTGCAAAGTTAACATTTTCGGTCCAAGCCGCGGACCGAGCGCGATATCGTTGATGACGTCACGGATCCTGCCTCCGCGCGAGTGACTCGGGGACTCGAAGCATTTACCCCAATGTGCCCGTCGCGCGCGGAACTACTTTGTTTATTTTAAATAAGAAACAATAAAAACTACATGAGTTCATAAAATAAATGTTGTATTGTGTCTCAGTGTAAAAATGGGGCCACAAAAACACCCGAAAAGTTGTTTTTTTACGTTCCTAAGGATGCGAAAATCAGAAAAAATGGACAAATGCTATGAGAAGAGCCATTAGGGCCAAAAACAACAGCATATATATTGTTGTGAGGATCATTTCTATGTCAATTGTTCAAATACCATGTGAAATACTAAGTAGTAGGTACTTAACCTTGCCATGTGAAATACTAACTAAGTACCTAAGTAGGTAGGTAGGTTGACTAGGTAGGTACTTGGTTTTTGCTAGTAATATGCTTTTTAGGGTTCCATACCCAAAGGGTAAAAACGGAAACCCTATTACTAAGACTTCGCTGTCCGTCTGTATGTCTGTCTGTCCGTCTATCTGTCACCAAGCTGTATCCCTTGAACCGTGATAGTTAGACAGTTGAAATGTTCACCGATGATGTATTTCGGTTGCCATTTTTTTGCCGTTTTTTTGCTCGATATTAATAACAGCAACAGGTAGACGCTTGAAATACAAATAATGAACATACAAAGTCAATTTCGCATTTTTAATATTAGTTAAGATATCGTTGCCCCAACATAATCCTGGTAACAATATATAACAAACAATAACCCGTAACCTTCTGTAACCTTCTGCAACCTTCTGCGTCTCAGGCGGGCTTTTGCTTTCGTTTACCGCGCCACATAGGCCATCATATTTAGTAACTACAATAAGTAATTACGTCATTAAAAACTATCAATAAATACTATCATCATTATGTACACTCAAATGAATAATTATTATTAGGTAATTTTAAGTTGTTTATGATAGTCATAGCTATATTCTGTATTTATTTATTTAACCTTACGTCTTTACTACTTGTATTACTACTACTTTAGTTATTATTTATTATAGATAGTAATGTAATATTTTAAGTATATATATACACATTTTTATGCAGTTTACGTAAATACATGTTTTAGTCTTTGGCATTATTTTTGTGTGGCAGACATCCGTGCTGTCACAACCACCTAGGTTCCAACGGAAGACCAGCGCTGGGTTTCGCTACTAATGAGTTACCCAGCAGATGCTGAGTTGGACGCCTTTTTGTGACGACCGCCGTGCTTTGTTTGAGTTGAGATACACTATATAAAAATAATCTTTGGTTGTCATTTTTTGGTGTGTGTAGGTAGACCACTTGACTTGGTGTGTTGTTCTACAAAACTTTTTTAGTGTGCCTAAGTCTCAAGTTACCTACTTACCTTCTTGCTCCGAGCTTGTTAAACTTTGTATTTATAATATACTTGCTATTTTATGTGTATCCCTTGTGTGTTACCGTCACAAATAAATGTTTTTTTACTTTACTTTACGTTTTACTAAATATGCACAGAATATTTTGTTTATATATTTACTTCAAAAATAAATAATTAAATTAAATTAAAATGAATTAAGGGGGGCTCCCCGATGCATTTATATATTAGTAGGTATGTAGGGTACTCGACTCGCAGTTTATTGAACCATTCCAAGGTTAATGATTTCTTTATTTTTATAAAATATTCTGCCACCATCATATCGTGAACTATGGGAAGGTTGTTAGATTGGCCTTTTTTAAATCCTTCTTCCATTTTAGTTCTAAAACAATAATTTACACGATACACTCACTCAATCAGCATTCTTTTAAATTAATAAAAATAACCAGAGTGCACGAGAGCAAACAACTTAGCAGCGAAATGTACTACGGACGCCCGCCGCCGCCGAGCGATGACGTCACGCGCTACTCGCGATCACTAGCGAGATTTAAAAAACCTACGTAAACTTCCCATGCTTATAACTTCGGTAATATTGCACCGATCGATGCGAAATAAAAACTAGAATAATGTGAACGGTCTAGACTTTGATTCTACGTACGTAAAAGTGTAATATTTTAACCTTGTTATCTTCTTCATTGCAAAGACACCTCGTTTGTTAAAATCCGTCCAGCCGCTTGGGCTACAGTGACTGACAAATAATATTACAAACATAGGTACATACCTACACCCTAAAAACATACCCCGACCAAAGAGGACTTCAGTCGGGTAAAAATACATTTCAATTGTTCAATCTTCAAATTTTATCAGTCAACTTACCTAAGGTATTGTGTATCTAACTATTTGATTAGTTTTCATTAATTTTTCTAATAACACATAATAGTTATGTTATATTTTGGTAGAATGTAAATTGAAAAGTTAGCTCATAAAACACAACAATACAGTTTTAAAATTAAAATAACTAGCAATAAAAGTGTCGCTCGGGAATCGCAATCGCCCGTTCCTATTTGATTGTTTGCAACTGCACGTAACGAACCTGACCGCTTCACGGTCCGCATAGCGATTGAGTTGGTTAGGGTTGTCGAGGTAATTTTTACAAAAACAATTTTTTGTAAAAGGTTTTACAGTCTGTAGTTGCATAGGAATTTTAATTTTAATTATTTATTAGCAGCAGTAGCAGTACTTATAAAACAATGCTGTTAGCAAAGGCGCTCATTAGGGGAGGCCTATGTTCAGCAGTGGACTGCTATAGGCTGATGATGATGAATACTGTTAGCAATTTTTTGAGAAATAATGTGCTGTTCTGTAGAAAAGTTTATTTATTAAACCTACTTCTTCTTCTTCGTATGAGCTAGTGACCAACTCTGGTGTCGGAGTTTTTAGGCTGCCGGAAGGCCTCCAACATGGATTAACGACTGAAAAGCCGAGACTAACATCTTAACGTGCCTTCCGAAGCACGGAAGGGCTCAGATCTAAATGTCACTAAACGGTCACCCATCGAAGTAATGACCGGGCGGAGTGTTGCTTAACCAAGGTGATCTCCTAAGAACACCGAAGTAAACCACGCCAGGAGCACTTGGTTAGTTTTGTTTAAAGACAAAAAATAATTAACTGATAATCGAAATTTATTTTTATGTACCTGAATGTACATAAAAATGTAATCCCGGTAGAGGATACTGTTTAAAATATTCTTTATTTTAAAAAGAATCCTCTACCGGGACGAGTCTTTCCAAATGGCCGCTGACCTAGGCAGAACATTCGCGCGCATGTACGAAATTACCTAGGTACCTTCAAAATTCATAAAGTACCTTCAAAATACCAGTAAAAAACCTCATCATCATCATGAGAATCATCATCATCATCAGCCTTTAGCGGTCCACTGCTGGACATGGGCTAAAAAATAACAAAGAAAGAATCTTTCACTATCTACTAAACTTGTCTTGTTACATAATCTTTCATATTTTTATTCAATTTCAGGCCTACTACCAATTTACGAGTATGTAGGTACTAAATAATAAGGGTAATTGGTAATGTAATGATTCATGTCGATGACTCATGCACTACACAAGGCCGCCGCGTAATACCTTGACTCACCAATTTATTACAAACAATAGTACTTTTTTGTTCTTTAATAATGTGTGACTTAATAATTTTATTGTTTATTTTAGACGTTTTTTTTTGTACTACTACGTTTTATAGAAATGAGGGTGTCAAACTGGTATTTATGTGGGTTTGGTTCGCAAGAAATGGAGACCTACTAAGATGTTTGTTATCCAACTTAATAGTCCATCCAAAGTGAGTTCTTTGTGGAGGGCTCGTCCGGGGAAGTCCTGCCACCTTGCGTCTTTCTACCGTGAAGCAGTATTGCTTTGTTTCGGTTTGAAGAGTGTAGGTGCCGGTAAAATTACAGGAACAAAAGGCTTATCATCTTCATGCCTGAAGTGCTCGGTAGAGCGCGTTCCAAAAAACGTGATCGATGCAATGCTTTTTGATAGGTAATGGTGACCACTTAACATCAGGGCCATGTGCTTGTTACATCTTCAAGTAACATAAAAAAAAACCTCCAATCTGGAGGTTCCAATCTCGGCCGTGTCAATATATTTTTCTGTGCGTTTCAAAAGAGGGCTTGCAATTTTAGGAAGCCTGGAAGATCCCTAGCTCGACTCTCAGACAGCCAGGCAGCCCTATGCAGTCGCTGAAACAAACGGTGGATGCTCAGAATAACTTATACAATGCGTCTGAAATCTTGTCTAACTGCTTGACATACCGAAGGTTCGATAGACGTCGGGTCTGCGGCCGTGGCTCCTCATTTACCTTGGACCGAAGTTTTGTAGAAAACTGGGTACCGCCCGTGCCTACCCTGCTTACTTGACCGGTAAGGTTCATCATAATTTATTTAACATTCTTTGCTCTACCATGGGGTGTACGGGGTTCCAACCTCCATCTTTGGAACCCAAGCCAACCTCACCTGCTCGTGGTGCACCCTGCTAAACAACGAACGGGGCTCTGGCGGCTGATTGCGGCATAGCACAGCCTTAATCGGCACAGCTAAATCCCCTGGCCACCGACGGGCAGCAGCGTCGGTGGTGCGAGAAGCTGTGCCCTGCGATCCCCAACCTGCATGCCCAGCGTGGGGATTATGGGCATATCCCCCTTTATTAGGGGAGGCCTATGTCCAGCAGTGGACTGATATAGGCTGGTGTGGTGTGTGTGGTGTGGTGGCTCTACCATAAGCATTCAAAACTATTGATTTCATTGATTTGTCTAATACATAAGTAGCTATTTTCCGTAGACATACAAGTAAAACGATTTACTTTCAATTGCCTGAATATTGAATATATATAATTTATATATTCGAAGCTTTTAAGTAGTGATCAAATTGACTTTTTAGTGTTGATTCTGAAGGATAGCAGCGTTTGAAATGGTTGAGATTATCTCAGTACTGATTCTGAAGGTTTTCAAATGGTTTAGTTAGACGATCTCATAAATGTTCAATGAATACATTACAAAATCTCTGTAATATATTTTAGAAGGAACTATTAAGGAACCCTTTTAAAAGTAATTTTACACCAATTCGTAACGCGACCAAACAGAGACAAATGGGCAAGGAACTCTACTTGGCTTATATTTTTAAACGTCATTGTTACAAGTTTTTGAGGGAGTTGGAGACAGTTTCAAGTTTTTGTTTGATTAGTGTTTCAGTATTCAGATGTTAGGTAGGCTGTGTGTTGATTCTCAATAAAACAACCGTTGAAAAGGCAAACTACTCAATACCAATTTTAACATTCAATACTTATGATTTTTTGTATTTTAAGTGTATGTCCACACTTCAAGGAAAATCTAAGATTTTAATACTTGTGTTAGTTGGTTAGCTGTTCTGTCTGAATTTTTGACTATACCACACTACGAATTTTAATCGTTGCGCATAAAAATCCCCAATCTATGAGTCTGTAATCTGTGAGTGATCAATTCCATAAATCTACGTAATATTTTGCCATTTTATTTCTCAATCGAAAAAGAATTAAAAGTCGCAAACAATTTTCTTGTCTTTTGCCCCGGCCTCGACTTTATTGGTATTGTTGATTATTATTTGTTTGTAGTACGCGCTTAGACTTAGATATGTAATAAAAAATATATACCGGTAAACGAGAAAACTTAACCAGTTTTGTTTGTAAATGCGTTAATCTTTCACCCCAGCTTTGTGTTGCCATTTGAAAGCAAATCAATACAAATTCAGTGACTGCATTTGACATTTCACGACATGTATTGAGAACGAAGAAGTAAGCAATACATAGTACGTACATCAGACAGTATAGACGCGAAACCTCGTGCAGTTTATTTTACAAAGCTAACCGCCCGAATACGGAAACGCTACTCAACATCTGAGATTATCTCATGCATTTCAGACGCCGTTATCAGAATCATCATTATCATCATCAATGGCCAATGACAAAGCGTTATTTTGACGCTTTACCATTGGTCAATATTTTACGCCTACGATACGAATACTATTTTCAGGACTGTAAATTTTTCACTACTCTTCGTGACCGAGTCTCTGAAACGTCAATTTAATCACTACCTTAAGCTCAAATAAGTACTTGAGTAACGTTTTAGTATTCGGGTCATCCGGTCGGAGCCGCTATGAATCCTAGTATCTAAACGGCTGTTTAGCTTAATTCGTCCTTTATTGCAATTGTTTTTTTCTATTTAATATCATGTTATAAAACTAGGCCAGTTTACGGACAATAAATTGACAACCTATTTACGCTGTAGGTATATTTATGTTGGTGTGTATGTATTTACCTCGGCAAGCGTAGTGTAGGGCGCCTTTGATGGAGTGACGATCTGCGATAGGCTGCTGGTAGAATCTGGATGCGTCGAGCTGAAAACAGGGCGCAATGGCGCTTATGGAGGGATACCTATGTCCAGCAGTGGGCTATTATAGGATGATGATGATGATCATAGAGTAAGTATGATTTTATTAGGCACGTGAAATGTAGGTCCCGGCTATGCTATGTCGGAGGCCTTCGGGCGGTTCAGTACTACAAATTTTCAAAAGTAGGTTACCTCTGATTTGAATTAACAGAAATTTAAGTAAACTTGACCATTTTTCACTTTAAAATATTAACCTGACAAACCGATTCCTAGAATGTCTGGGCGTACAAATTATGGCTAATGTTCGCATGAAATATTATATGCACTTAAAAATTAGTATTATAGTTCGGTGGTCACGAAACATTTAAATGGAGCATAAAGTAAGACAATAAAGAAAACAAAATAAGAACCTTCATTTAATTTTGTTCAATGGATTCGTATTCATTATTATTATTTTCTTTGTTTTTATTCAATCGAGTACTATACCTTCCGTTTCTTCAGACTTCCTCTTTTAGGATAGAGTGATGATTATAGCTTTCAAAGGATAAATATCCATTTTAATATTTGAGTAGACTACTCCTTCAGTAATCTACTCATCCTAGGTATAAGTGAGAAATCGCCAACATTTGCCTTTTTGTTCTGTTGAGGTGTAAGGAATTGTAACCTCCATTTTCGGAACCCAAATTCACCTTCTCGTAGTGCACCCTTCTAACTAACAAACGGGGCTCTAACGGCTGATTGCGGCACAGCGCAGCCTAACACTAGCTCAGATACATACACTAACCGCGGATGGGCAACAGCGTCGGCAGCGGTGACAGAAGTTGTGCTCTGCGACTCCCAACCCGCATGCCCAGCGAGAAGATTGTGGGTATACCTCCCTTCTTATAAGGGGACGCGTATGCACGCCAGCAGAGGATTAGTGATATAAGCAGGAGTGTGTTTGTTCTATTTCTTTGAATTTTTTAATATTTTTCTTTAAACATCAACCTTTGTGAGTTCAACACTAGAAACCTCTCCAGTAGTTTGAATAAAACCATTTTACTGTACAGAGATAACGTACAGATTTTCAGGATTAAACCAGTTTAAGTTCTGTTCATCCAACCACGACGTCATCAGTCCATCACTAAAACCTTTTGATGCTACCACTTTCTTCTTACTCTTCACCGTTCTTACTAATCATGAGCATCTTATTTCTATTTGAACTGTTTATCAAAAGACTACTCAGAAACGTTACAAACTCAAAGGACTCTAAATAAAAAACAGAGTTTATTTTTATGTCGCGCTTAATGCTTATCGAGCGCTCGCTCAGACTCGCTGAGAACATTTTATTTATTCATAAACTTTGGAAAACTGAACTTCCTACGCAAACGGTTCTTTGAGTTATCTTAAGTTTGTTTTTCAAGTCACAACTTAAAATCTTTTACACAAACTAACGCGAAGGCGTCGGATGCGAACTTAGGCACAAATCAATTAACGTTAACATTAGCTATATCAAGTAAGTACTTTATTTAAACGTAGTTTATTTTACCTTCGCGCCCGCGGTGTGAACATTTCTTTTAGAAACCGATATTTTCGACTATTAACACAGAATAAGGAAGCTATTGTACATGAGAGTAACATTTTCAGACTTATGACCACTTGTACAGCTCTTCACCGATTAATTCACGATAGGTATTGCTATTTAGCTATCTTGTCACATAATTTAGTTTGTTATTTTATAATTATTATGATTTATGTGTGAAATCGTTAGTTTCAAATACTCGTGCTTGAGTCTTGGTGTTGAAAAACTAAAGGTAAACTTACCTTAGAAAAATGAAAATAAAGAAGAAATAGCAATTTTACTAGTAAACTCAGACATTCATTATTTTTATTCGTCTAGAAAAACGAAGTGCAGCACTCCCGGAAGAGTTGTATGTACTTTGGGAGTGCTCGCTATGAACAAAATATCTGTGCTATATTTTTCTAGCTCAACACTTGATTACTTAAAAAATGCTGGAAAAAATATTGTAAGGATTTTTGATCATAGTAAGTACTCCATTGATATAAATTGGAAGTACTCCCTTGTACGTTAGAACTGAGTTCTTAGTAAATCCTATCTACATCTACCTATTTCCAACGGAAAACATTGTGAACTCGCCAAAACGCAAGCTTTTGATTGGTCAATGTGCGTCAAAAACATAAAAAGCCGCTTTATGAAATTAAAAATCATTCCTACTTATATTATATATATTTATGTGATCTAAAACAACAAATTAGGAAGTTTTTGATTCAGTTGTATTATTATTTTTACCATTCACTCAAACAATGAGGATATTTCAAGGCATTCTCTTTCGAATACTCCGCACCTATTTAAACCAATGGCATTGAACTTGCAGACGGGAAACCTCCCTAGTTCTCATTATACAGTGAGTACAAAAAGCGGGTTGAAGTTTTATTTTGTAGTACTATCTAAAAATAATGGTTTCCTTTTCTGAAATAAGTAGGTAGTTCATACATAGAGCTTGGCTTTATTTCTAAAGTCAAGCAAAAACCACTAGATACACAAGTTGGTAAAGTGGGTAACCACTACAAGTTGGTTGTAGCCCACATGTACTAACCATTTTTTGTTGTAGGCAAAACCGACTAGGTTGAGATGAATGATTTAGGTGCTGGGGAAGCTTTTTGAATCTAACCCTATGCCTGAGATATGGTCATATGCTTGAGATACTTATGGTTAGTACAACCACAGATAACATAAGTACAACCAACTTGTAGTGGTTACCCACTTTACCAACTTCAGTCTAGATCAGTGCGTAAAAAGTTATCACTTAGCGCTATATGAATCATCTATAATAGATGCAAAAGCTTAAGTTTACCATCCTGTGGTTATCAGGAACCTACCAGCTTACCAATCACGAGAAATAGTAATTCTGGACTAATGACTGAGACTATCTGACATAGAACTAAAGTTGTGGACATTGCTCAGGGAATTAGCAAGTTTAAGTGGCAGTGTGTTGGCCATGTCTGCCGAAGAACTGATTACCATTGAGGTAAACTCGGCAAACGTAGTATTGGAAGCTTGATAACCATTGGGATAAACTCGGCAAACGTAGTGTAGGAAGCCCCGGTCAGGTGAACTGACAATCTCCGAAAAGCTGCTGGTAGAAGCTGGATGCGACGAGCTCAGGATAGAGCGCAATGGCGCTCATTATGGGAGGTCTATGACCAGCTGTGGACTATATAGGCTGATGATGATGATGATGATAATGATAATGACTGGGTACCAATTAGCGAAGCCAGTGCAACCTGCATTGCACGTAAATGTGGCCGTTCGGGTAATGGCCCAACACCTTTGGCCCAAACACGTTCAAACGAACTCCTATTTGTGCCCCATTCGGGTATAGACCCAGACTAGGGGGACTGACTGGGACACAGATAGGGAATGAAATTTCCGACGTGATTTAGATGCTTTTGATGTTTTGTTTTTATAAAACCTTTTGAATTTGTTTAGATCACAGCTCTGATCGTAATATTACCATGATAGTATGTATCTTCGCCCTCCACTATGGTAGGCCATAGGACTGTATTTACCAAGGCCTTAAACGAATAAGCCTACCGTCGATTCAAGGCGGAAGTCGTTTTTCGGGATTCATTGGATTAAAATGATATTATTGCTAAGTTTTTAACCAAATTTAAAAAAAGAGAAAAGGTTCTCAATTTAGTTGAATTTTTTATGATACCTTAAGATAGAACTAACGCGGCCCACCATGCCCTTTTAACAAAGTATGGCTTCAACTTAGGGCATGAAGATGATAAGCCTCATGTGTCTTTAATTTAACCGGCATCCATTCCCTTCTAACCGAAACACAGAACTGCTGTTTATCGGCAGATTGACTTGATGGTAGTAATTCACCACAGGAGCCCTTCACATAGAGCTCTACTACTACGAAGCGATAAAATCGTTGAATTTCTGTGATAAGCTTGATATTTTGGATTATGTAAACTAATCTTATTTACCTATATAGTATAGGGTAGATTTCAGAAGTTTCTCTATAGCCGAAATTACGCGACGTAAGTTTCGCAGCTGATATTGACAAGTTCCGCTGTACGCCATAACGCAACGTAATTTCAGCATAATGTGTCATCCATCTGTAATTCAAATAGCATTGCAGGCGTATTCATGGCGAACTTTCTAATTAGTCCGTCATTTACATGATCAAAAAATATTGGAAACGTATTTTTTCTTTTGTCAATTAGACTAAAAATTACAAAGATATAGTGCGTTGAAGTTTCGCGTGACGTCACGGGTAAGTACACTTTTTACATACAAGTGACGTCACGAGCCCCCACTCCCGACTTTGCCGCTCTATAATTTTGTCCATTTCCATTGATTTTAAAAATTAAAAAATTCTATTGACGGACTAATATGAATTATTATTTTTCTACCCAGGCATCATCCCTATTGAAAAGTCTAGCTCTTGTCCGTGTAGTGATGCCGTTCTCTCTATTTAGCTCTTTCTAATGCTGTCTCTTTCACATCCCTAAACGACATGACTACAACCTTTTCTTTTGTCTGGCTCTTGTAGTTTATTCCTAGTCTTCCTCTTCCACACTTTTTTTCTACATGTCCTTCGATGATGTTTCTAGTAAAGTTCTGAAGAACTTCTAGACTCTGGACCCTTTTTTCATCCACTTTTTTCCCACGACATCAGCAGTAAATCTTAATATATATGTTACTGTTGGTTGTTTTTTTATATACCTGAGATACTCGGACGAGACTAGTAAGTATACAAAGCTTTGGACTGTATTATATCGACCTCGAACCGGAACCACTCCAAAGTCAAATGCTCTCACTTATAGTCAGCTGCTGGGATCAGAATAATTCACGGTAACAAGCCGGGATAGGGAAAAAAGGCATCAGAAATTAGCCACACGAAATATTCACCGTGTGCGGGTAAAAAGAGTGAAAGTGGAAAGTGTCACGAATGGCATTTGGCATTCAGCCACTCTTACACAATGCAAATGCTTAACCGAAGAGAAGAGATTTATTGAGAATTCTGGCTCTACTCTTAGCAATGTGTATGTAAAGTTTGTGAGTATGGATGTATGAATGAATGGATGAATGTTTGTTACTCTTTCACGCAAAAACTACTGAACGGATTTGGATGAAACTTGGAATATACATAGTTTGTGACATAATTTGGTTTTATCCCGGTACCACGCGAGCGAAGCCATGGGCGGAAGCTAGTAAGATATAAAAACATAATATCTAGTAATTAGAGAAAGATAACAAATGAGAAAAATGAGGTAATCGTAGTAACATAGATTCCGGCCTTCGAGCGGCCTAAAAACTTAAAGACACCAGAGTTGACCAATAGCTACGCCACGCCAGAAATGTAGTGTATTTAATCCTTAGAGGTGGGTCGTTTCGTGTAAGATTATTGTTGTCCTTCTTATGTTATGCTACTGCTCCACCTGGATTAACGTTAATGTTGATGCTGATTTCCCACTAGGCGTTGATTAAGGCATTGAAAATACACGTTGGCTACATTTAGGTTGCAACGCTGTTCAGCCTTCGAGCGGTCTAAAAACTCTGAAACCAGAGTTGGCCAATAGCTAAGCCACGCCAGAAATGTAGTGTATTTAATCCTTAGAGGTGGGTAGTTTCGTGTAAGATTATTGTTGTACCTTCTTATGTTATGCTACTGCTCCACCTGGGTTAACGTTAACGTTGATGCTGATTTCCCACTAGGCGTTGATTAAGGCATTGAAAATACACGTTGGCTACATTTAGGTTGCAACGCCGTTCAGCGTTAATTCCTTAATTCCTAATTAATTTAAGTAAAAAACACTAACACATAACACTATAAAACATAGCTCGAGGTAGATGCTTCAAACAGCTGCAGACAGCGTTAATGTAGCCAACCCCACTTAGTGCGTTAAATTACGCGCTAAAACCCTTTGATGTGCCCAAAAAACCGACACGCGGGTTATAGCTTAACGTTTATCGTCATTAGTACCTAATGCCGTTAGTAAAATAACTCGTCAAAATGTTGGCCACATCTACGTAATGCCATAATTGCGCTCTAATTTACGCGTTAAGACGCAGGTAGAGCAGAAGCATTATAAAAAAAACATACAACCGATTGAGAACCTCCTCCTTTTTTGAAGTCGGTTAAAAACAGTGTCCATTCCAAAGATTTTGGATTTTTTTGATTGGTTCATTCAGCAAGCTGTGTTTTACTAAAACGCCAGAGGCGTTTATTTTTGCTTTTGTTCAGTAATTACGATTAATCCAGACATTTTTGGACCGATCACGTAGTCATAGCCGTCAATGTGACGGATATTGCCAATTTTACATAAAACCCCGCTGAAAGCTGAATATAAATAATAAATACTCTCATAATAATAAGTATCGATACTGATTACAATATACGGTGATCACGGCTGTATTGATGCGGCAGACGGCAGCTACTTACTTATTCATAAACGTTCAAAAACTTGTCAGTGCTCGAGAGGGGATGCGATGCACTACCCATCATGCATATTAGTGCGGTTGCTACTGTTTATTTTATTCTCAATACATTTTCGTTTGCCGTTTCAGTCTGGGCTTTCAGCGCATGGCGTACGAAAGCCCCGAAAAATAGAAAGGTATGGTTAAAAGCAAATGATATTATCAATAGCAGAATGTGATATCATCATTAGCAGCAGCAACATAAAGGAGACCACTGCTGGACGTATGCCTCCCCCAATGAGTGTCATTGCACCCTGTCCTCAGCTCGACACGATATGTATAAGTTTAAATGTAGGACAGTATACTTACTAACCTAAGCTTCTAGCCTAGAGGTTTATTAAAATTAGGGCTAACCCTAGACATATCTAGGGTTAGCTCTAATTATTATCTCATAAGTCAACATCACAGTCTTGGTTACAGTTACAGTCAAATTCGTAGAACGTATATAATAATAATATAATAATATAATGCTGGACGTCATCACACAGCATCATGTAGCCCCAAACTAAGCAGAGCTTGTATTATGGGAACCACATGATTGATATACTACATAGATACATTTTTTTTGTAAATACATACATATCATACATAGAAAAATATATATTATCATTATCAGTTTTATTATGATGTGTTATGATTATATTAAATTGGAATACGAATAATAAAAAAGCGTTCGTAGAAGGTATTAGCAGAGCAAACAATAAATAACTACTAATTGTTTTAATTAATAAGTATTTATTCAAGAAAGAATGCAAGGTATCCAATTTATGAAAATACAATATAATAAAGGTACAGAGTATATGCAAAACAATGTTGTTTAGTAGCTGTGTAAGCAAACTTGTGTTACAGCTAAATAGCCGTTAACTAAACATGCTAAGAAAATATTAAGAAGAAAGAAAAAATAATTATATATTTATTTGACCCATGATTTACACAAATATACATGCAGAGACAAAATTAATAAAAAATAGTAATAAATTACTCAAGTGCTAGAGGTAGGTAAGTAGAATATATTTTGTACCCAGAAAAAGTAGATAGGTATCGAATTTTAAAAAGTACTCAGGAAGGTAGTGTGTTTCTGCAAGTATACTCTAAAATACTTAATAGCAGACACTTCCACCCTGCCTTGAATTTCAGTAAAGAAATCATTGATAATCAAAAGTTATGCCGTATTTTTATAAAGTCTCTTCAAAATTTATCGCACACGTATCATTTTCAATATCGACCACTGCCTTGCTGATTAATAGGGGATATCGCGACAGAAATTGGTTTTGTAGCGAATGGGATTGCATCATGAAATCCTGTCTCGTTCATGCGATTACTGTATAAATCTTTTGAGCACCTTACTTACGCTTTGACGGCTTGTAATATAAACTTTTGTCGTGATTCTGAACGAATTAATCGAAATATAGAAAGTCTTGCGAATGACAGAAGAGCGTACGTCGAGGTTTTCCCCTTTCAACTGGGCTCATTAAATAAAACATTATGAAATACATGAATCGTCGTACGTTCTGCGATCAATCCGGAGACGTGCTGGAAAAAGTCCAAGTCAGGAGTACCCTAAACCGACGAGCATGTATGAAGAATGTGATGAGAGTGAATGAAGCAAAAGAGGTATGTCAGGATCGTAGCAAGTGGAGATCCGTGGTCTCTGCCTAACCCTCTGGGAAAAAGGCGTGACTGTATGTATGTATGTATGTAAGTATGTATGTATGAAATACATATTTATTGGAATGTTCAGAATGTTTGACCTATGACCAAATGCCGAAAATTAAAATAGGAAGCCATTATTACTATTTAATATAGTAATTGTATAAGTTGGTCGACTTTACTTCTTGTAATTCTGGGCATGGTCGACCCTCCCAAATCTTCCGGCCAGTTAATCAAAAATACAGAGTAAAGGCCAGGTATACCTTGGCCAAGTAGCCAGAAGAATTTGGAAATAAACTCTGCATGGCTTTTATGTTTTTAAAGTCTATGTTATTACAATCTCTATTCTTAACTATTCAATTGTTAGCTGCAAAGGTAAACCTTTAGAACCCACCAAATTTCAGACTAACTATAACAAATAATCTCTCCCGTAGCATGCTGTTTTATGTCTACTCTCTGATAAAGACGTATTTTTCCTGATTGTGAGTAAATCTCGATGAGTAATACTGCATCCCAAACATGCATAATTTTCAAAAGCTTATTTTAAAAAAAATGTTCAAAATGTTTCTAATCTACGATTATAAATAGGTTTATGAGTGATGGCCCATGGCAAATCACTGTGACCTCACATAACAGGCTTTCAGGCCTATTGCGGGGAACAATGACCAACTTTGGTGCTTTTGTAAGTATAGGAACACTTATTATTTATTATAAATTATTCTGTTAGTACCAGTCGAACTGTTTTGAAGCAATAAACTATTTATTATTTATTAATTTATTTAAGTTTTCTCGATTCTTCCGTCGAATCCCTTGTCTAAGTTTGTTGATTGGATCAATCATGTAAATGAAGTAGGTACTGTTTTTAACAAATCTCTGCTCAGATTACTTCACAGGGATAGATTGGTATGGTTCATTAAGTTCATACTTCGATGCCCTCCTGTGTCATGGATAACAGAACTTCATAGTTGTCCGGGTTGTCCGGGTGTAGTTCTATGGTGTAGTATGTAACTACACCATAGAACTACACCCGGACGCTGGACATTAGCAATGTGTATAGGCCAGCACTATTCTGCACCAGAGTCTTTGCAAAGTTATTCAGCCCCAAACGGGTCTTTAGCTCGAGTTATGGATAGATGAGTGATGGGTGGTAGTGAGTATGGGTAGATGAGTGATGGTTATGGGAGTGTCGGGTTTAAGCTAAGCAGAGCTTGTATTACGGGAACCATATGACAGATGTACTTTTTTGTAAATATATACATACAGATCCAAGACAAACACTTGAAGATCATATGTACATTTCTGGGTAGTTAGTATTAGTAGATTTGTGGTCAAGTCAAAAAAGTCAATGGGAGGATGAAAGGTTATGGGAGTGTTGGGTTTTAGCTAGCAGAGCTTGTATTAAGGGAACCACATGATATAAATACTTTTTTGTAAATACATACACGCAGACGCAAGATAAATTGAAGATCATACGTACATTTGTCTCGCGGCGGGAATCGAACCCGCAACAGCGTCTCAAGTGGACCTACGCGCACTGCGCCACAGAGGGCGTCCTCTTCTACTTAATAATAATAATAATAATAATAATCCTGGACGTTATCACACAGCATCATGTAGCCCCACACTAAGCAGAGCTTGTATTATGGGAACCACATGATTGATATACTACATAGATACATTTTTTTTACTTACAGCATAGAACATACAAACTTGTGCCCAAAATGTTTGTAGTTTAACAAATTGTGTTTTTTTGTAGAATCATACCTTAATACTTATTATGTTGTTGCAGACGAACTCATTTTGTAGACTTTAGTATATTAATGCTCCCTCCGTGACCGAGCTCAGTTATCGCGGCAAAGGAAAGTTTTATGGCATTTCGATCTTATAGCCCATCATGCTACTACACTACTATTACGACACAGCTATTTTTGTAGCTAGTTCATTTTATCACAAGAAGTGATAAAATGAACTTGCTGGGATTTTACTGGGATTTTATTTTTATTTGTTTTTTTTTATTTAGTTTTTTCAATTTTAAGAAAATCTTACAGCTAGGTATAAATAAATAGAAAACAGAATATTACAAATCACCCACCAAGGAGCACAAATGCATACTTAGGGCCAATTAAAATTTTCCACAGATAGCAATCACATAATTATAACAGAAACAAGGAATAGGCTAGACGACTGAAAAATTCTAATTAATCCGTATTTTACATTTCCAAAAAATATTGGACACTTATTTTTTCTTTTGCCAATTAAACAAAAAATAACAAATATATAGTGCGTTAAAGTTCCGCGTGACGTCACATATAGTACATTTTTTACCTAGCCGTGACGTCACGAGCCCCCACTCCCGAACTTTCACGTTCTTTATCTCCGTCAATTTCTATTTATTTGATAAATAAAAAAATACGTGTCCTATATTTTTTGTTTATCTATCTGACAGATGAATTAGAATTATTATTTTTTTACCCAGTCGTTATCCCTATTGCACACCAAAACTAATATTTAGAAAAAAAAACATTATTCAGAATTCGCTTAAGCATAATAGTCGAGGTATTCAACACATCAATGTCAACATCTGCCTGAGTGAGCCACACGTTCTAATAATAAATGCGTTTTGCCTATAACTAGTCTTAACAAAAGGAACATAAATAGTATTAGTTTTTCTTCGCTCTTTCTCGGATCTTCTTCTATTTCAAATTAGATAGACAAAATCCCTTGGTCCATAATCTAGGATCTAGAACTTAAATTTGGTTTGGGTTTTATAAATATTGAATGTTTACAGAAGTCCGAAGCCCGGATCCGGCAAATTTCTGACCGTGTGCCTATAACGGCTGCTAGAACATTTTGTATGGAAGCAAGGAACGTCTTCCGGCGTGCATTCGATGACATTTTCTGATGGTATGCGATGGCCCAATTTCAATAGACGATTCTTTGCTAAGCCTCCTCTTCCCTATTCGTACACCGAAACTGGTTCATCCAGTTTCGGTGTTGGAGTGCCAATGAGTCAATTTGATGATGAGTGGGCGCAATTGCGCTCATAAGGGGAGGCATAGGCTTCTGGACTTTAGTCCAGCTGTGGACTACTATAAGCTGATAATAATGGTAATGACCTCCAAATCTAAAATGAACCGCGACGTGTAAAATGTGAGTAAAGTAAATTACAAATTTTTGCTTTGTTTTACCTACATGGAACTTAACTATTAGTTTATGTATTAATATAGGTATAGAGTGATTGAGCTGTTTACAAAGTTCAAAAAACACTAAAACAACACAGTAAACTGGTAATCCGTGGATTGGTTTTCCTAATATGATTTGTTGGCGTGCTGTAATCTGAATTGAAATAGATGGATTACTTTTGTAGTGGTAAGGATTTTATTAATGGCACGGGAAAATAACATATAACTATAAGGAATGTAATGTAATACACGAATTAAAGTGGTTTATACCATAGACCAGAATATTATCTTAGAAATGCTTATTCCCAACAAAAATGAAAAACACACACAAATATTTTAGTACAGGTATAATAATAACTTTAAAAAACAATTTTTTATAACATCTATCATAAGTATTTTAATCCAAAATCTCTTTCACGTAGGATAATACCTTTTACAAACTTTTAAAATCAATCAACAATCCAAAACTTGCGAAATTTCAAAATAAAATATTTGTTTTTCAAACTTTAAAATTGTTAATGCATGTACCTAGTCTCCGAGGATCAAACATCTCAAATTATCTAAGGGTCTTTTCAAATCAGAGTTTGTTTGGGGCTTATATGCACTAAAAACGCTCCTCTTTGGAAGCGCGTGTAGGCGCGCATAATGAGCTTTGACGCTTGTATATACGCTAGTCGCGAGATAATTATCCACCGCTTCATGCTATAAGCGCGTGTGCCGTTACGCGTTCGGTTTTTTTAAAGAGCAAAATATGCTGGGATGCCAAGTGGACTATCGTTATATCAAATGTTGAGATGTTTGTACGAAGCCGCCACTATGAATGTCCGAGTACAGGACCAGCAGTCTTAACCCGTCCAACTGCGCCGCGGAGTGAGACAGGGAGATGTCATATCTCCGAATCTGTTCACAAGCGCGTTGGAGGATATGTTTTAGACGCGGGCCTGGAAAGGTATGGGCATAAATATAAAAGGCGAGCACATCTCACACTTGCGATTTGCTGATGACATAGTCCTACTGGCGGAGTCGCTGGAAGAGCTGCAACAGATGCTGGACGGCCTAGCATCAGCCTCGCGAAAGATAGGTCTTGGCATGAATTTGGACAAGACCAAAATCATGGTCAACGACCGAATTGATCCGAGACCTGTCGACGTTAATGGACACCTTCTCGAAATTGTTTCGGAGTACACATACCTCGGGTAGATATTGCAGTTGGGTAGGAACAACTTCGAGAAGGAGGCCAAGAAGAGGATTCAACTGGGTTGGGCAGCATTTTCAAAACTACGTCGAGTCTTCTCGTCACCCATACCGCAATGTTTGAAAACGAAAGTTTTCAATCAGTGCGTTCTACTCGTCATGACATACGGAGCCGAAACGTGGACACTCACAGTACAGCTAATCCACTAGTTTAAAGTCGCTCAGCGAGCTATGGAACGAGCCATGCTTGGAGTTTCTCTGAAGGATAGAATCCGCAACGAGACTATCCGACATAGAACTAAAGATGTCGACATAGCTCCGAGAATTAGCAAGCTGAAATGGTAGTGGGCTGGCCATATCTGTCGAAGAACCGATAACCGCTGGGGCAAACAAGTTCTTGAGTGGAGACCGCGGCTCGGTAAACGGACGCTCTCAGGTCAGGTGGAGTGACGATTTGCGTAAGGCTGCTGGTAGAAGCTGGATGCGTAGAACTCAGGACAGGGCGCAATGGCGCTCATTAGGGGAGGCCTATGTCCAGTAGTGGACTGCTATAGGGTGATGATGATGATGATGACATGGTGCTAGTGTAAGCACGTAAGCTGATACGAGCGTCTACTCGTAAAAAAACGCTACACTGAAACAACTTAAGTTTTGAACAGCCGTCAAAATAGCATCAAAACTGAATAATTTTCTGGCAATATTTTACAGTAAACTTTGGGTCTAACGACGGGCAATGGATGGATAGAAATATGCGCTCTTGGGTGTTCTTAACATATCATGCTTCGGAATGTAGGTACGTTATACGATTACCAAGAGACGTACCAAGCAAAGTGATCTGGAGATAAATAAATATACATTATAATTTATAAGTTACTTGAGGTATATTTACAATTTATTTTAACACGTTGACAGTGGGCCTAATACATGACGCAAAACACCATGCGGGGAACGAGAAGTTACCAGCAGTCCCGCTAGAGCAAGGGTGCTTTCAGCACTCAAATAGTTGTAGTGAATAGAATTCACGACTTTTTACCTTGTCGCCCAACAATAATTGCGTTAAAATCGCACGTCTATCCAGACAGCTTGAACTTTACCCATAAAAGTCTGAAATAACTCTATGAAAGTTTTGATACGCCGTCAACATCTCATCAAAATCAAATAATGCCGGCTTACTGAAGAGGCTTTCGTCATCTCGCGTCTAGACAAAACGGTACGATTCGTGACTTTTTCACGATTCACAATCCCACGACAATTCTGTACCTCCACCAAGGACTATACAGCAATCGGACAGATAATTGTTGGTGACTATCCCATGATGAACTAAGCGTTGGTTATTATTCTTCAGTCGTTTTGTCGCCCACTGTAGATGTAATGTGAACAACCCATCGCATTGGTGACGATGTTTTTTTTTTCAATTATACCTAATGGTGATTACAAAACTATGAATAATCTCAATATTAGCACCTACCACCACCTATTGTTTGATGTACAGGGTAGTACAATGGGACCTGGAGGTAAAGTACCAAATGGGTAGATAAATAATTAAGAATTTTATTAAAAGGAACCTTTATTTTTTAGGTATGTCAAAAAACTGCCTTCCAAAAATTCGTCTTAACTTAGATATGTACTCATCAATTTAGTACCAAAAGTTCCGGGTCTCACAGATTTAGACTGCGCTGTATTGTCTGGTCCAGCAGTAAACAGTTCTCGATTTCTCCCCACCTCGGTCATAATATTAAATTTTGCCTCGAGCTCTGAGACGCTCCAATCCATTATGCTGTGTCATCGAAATTGCAATTTTATTGTCGGATACAAAACTTTCGAGATAAAAAGCATTTAGGAGTATTACTGGCTGCAAATTTAAATTAATTTAATATTGGTTTTTCTTCATGCAAGTTTTTTATGTATGAAGGATCTTCTTTATTCAATTATGTTATGGAGGTGACTGACTCATTGAATTCTTGTCTCTCATTGAGGTCTTTATGGTCTATTACTTTACTATTTGGGCCACACGCAAAGTTCGAATTGCGTTTCTGGAACGCGTTCCAAACCGAAGACTGATTGCAGTTTTGACAGTGGATCAAAATGTCTTGCTAATGGCTTCGCTAATAGACGTGTACTGACTAATTGAACAGCATCGCGATACAAAATGTGTGTCAAATATACGTTGCCTCCCAAGACTACTCGAGTACACGGCTAATTACGTTTAAATCGTGACCTCTCTGCATCGCTGTCAACTAGCATGTAACTGTGTGCGTACTTATACGTTTTTTAACAGTTTGGACCGCAATTTGGACTGGCGCGTGGAACAGTCAGATCGAACTGTTAGTGGCCACGCATTTACACGTTTGTTTCGGAGCAGGGGTTCGGATGACGCATGCAGTTTCCCGCGATCTGAACTGTACGTGTGGCTGGCACTAGGCTGACAATTTACTATCGCACTCTTTGATTAATGTAGAGGTGCAAAAGAAAGAGTTTTCTGAATTTCAGCTCTTGATAGGCTGTAGTGGGGAAAATTCTCTACGCGGACAAAGTCACGAGGTACCCAAAAGTTCAAAATATTAAACAAATAAAACTAAATCAAAATCGTTCACTATATGGTTGGGTGACAGTTTAGTCGTATTTTGATCTGGGGCCTGGGGCCTGATTCTGACAATTCGAATTCGTTTCTATTAGATAATTTAATTTGACAGTTTTCGCGATATTAACTAATAGAAACAAATATATCGAATCGTCAGAATCGGGCCCCTGAGCGCTTCCGTGCTTCAGAAGGCACGTTAACATGCTGATTTCTCTCTTTTAGTCGTTAATCCATGTCTGAGGCCTACGGGTGGCCTACAAACTCCGAAACCAGACTTGGCCGCTATCTCAAACGAAGGGTTCCTCCCTAGGAAGGAAGGAAAATTCATCAGATCGGGAGATACACACGTTAAATTCTTTATGCTCCTACAACCTTAACTTACGAATAAAAAAAATCTTAAAAGATTTTAATCTTTACCTTCATCAGTTGGAATTAACCCCATAAAGTTCACGAAACTGTTCAATTGAGCTTCTCGTTATTCGTACGAGTATAAAAATAATAAATAAATAATGCTGGACATTCACACAGCATCATTTAGCCCCAAACTAAGCAGTTCTTGTATTATGGGAACCTCATGACTAATAAACTACTTATATATTTTTTTTGTCAATACTTACTTATTATACATAGAAAACACCCAAATCTGAGACACATATCTGCAAATAATGCAAACAATTGTGTTGCGGCGGGAATCGAACCTGCAACCTTCTGCGTTTCAGGCGGACTTTCGCCCGTTGCGTCACAGAGGCCATCAAAAAGTCATATAGTTATGGCCAATGATGGTTCTTTGTGCGCTCTACAGTCTCAACACGAACAAAAGCTTCGTAATAAATAACATTATGAAAACTTTTGACATGAGATCTCTTGAACCATTTCTGTTCCCATACGCCCACGTATTTTCATTACATTGCTTTCAATGTGAAAAGTATTCCTATTCACGTCATTTCACTGGTTTCTGTGGGCCTGTCCCTACATTCACGTATTCAGTTGATATTTTAAAAGGGTTTGAAAAAGCAGTTGAAATATAAATGAATTTTGTAAAATGTTTATTTTCACTGGCTAGTCTGTCTGTGACTGGGGTTGAACATAGTAGCTGAATGAATAAGTAGCTCAACATAGTATTTTTCTAGCTTTTTATCCTTTGGCATTCTAACTTTCGTATTTATATTACTGTGACCAGTGTATAGTTTAACGCATTGAGTATTGAAAACACAACTGTGATCTGGCATCTGGCCCACCTCCTCGGGCATGGCGTGTAGCGTTATGTCCGAGGCCCGCAGTCAATATGTTAAATAATCCATGATTTCCAACGTTTATAATAAATGCAAAAGTTTTGTGTGTTTAGTGAGTGAGGGTTAATAGGTTTGTTCCCACTCAACACCGTAATGACAGAATAGACTTACGTGAATCTTGGAATATACAATATACTTAGCTTGTGTTTTTATACTGGTACCAAGCGGAGCCGGAAACTAGAAAATAGTAGAATAAAACACATGATAACCCACGTTTTACTAAGTATGAACTCCAGAAAATCTTCAGAAGTATTAATCAGTTACATAGGTAAATTTAAAAGTTAAAACTCGGTCATAAATGTGTATGAAATTGTACTATGTTAGTGATAGTCCACATGCACGAATGTATACCAGCCTACGTTAGCGTTAGTATACACTCGTACAAACCAACCAATTTCCGCATCGAAAACCAGGAGGTGGCTATTATCAAAGTCACACGATATAAAATTTATTGAATATTCGAAATTTTACAAAAAAAAATTACAAGACACCTCAAAACTTTGTTTCGCAAAAGGTTTTACAAAATAAAAAAACAAACGTGGATATCATCAGTGGTCATATCTATTTCTGTAACTAAACAGGAGAAGATTTCAAATATTTATTTTAAAAAAAAGACAAAAATTCATTATCAAGTTGACTGCGAACTTCGCACATAACGCTGTACATCAATAAAAAATGTTGATGGTGGAAGAACAGTGCGTAGGGGCCGAATGTGGGTTCTGCACTCATTGTTTATTATCATAATTTTAAGATTATCAGAACCCACTGCTGGGCATAAGCCTCCACGCTCAAACGCCATTCCATCCATGTCATTCCCTTTACGGCAACGATGTCGTCCATCCACTTGGCTGTTCGTCTGCAAAGCCCTCCATGATATGTAAATATACGTTTTTAAAGATTAGATATAGAACGATAAAGGTTTCAAACGGTTTTTTATGTAGTATGCTTTCATAATACCCACCCTCGCCAGGGTAGTGATGTGACAACGCGATACGTGGCGAATGCCGGAACTGTCTCGGGAACAATGACGTCACCATACTGATACCCGAGTCGTTGAGTAGGTAGGTAGCACAACTAGTAATAGGTGTGTAAATGTTAAGAACCTACAAGGTCCGTATAAGTTACCTGACTGCCTCTGTGGCGCAGTGGACGAAAGTCCGCCTGAGACGCAGAAGGTTGCGGGCTCGATTCCCGCTGCGTGACAAATGTTTGCATGTTCTGTAGATATTTGTGTCAGGTCTGGGCGTTTTCTATGTATGTATTTACAAAAACTATAAATATATGTGTAGTATATCAATCATGTGGCTCCCAGGCTCTGCTTAGTTAGGTCCTACATGATACTGTGTGATTAAGTCCCGCATTATTTAAATTTAAAAAAAAATACCAGTTATAAAAAAATAGATATGTTTTATCATAAATTCGCTAAAGTATTAAATATTAACAATAATAGTAGATTGTTTTACAAGGGACTAAACCATCCCATTATATACGAGGTTGTTATACTCCCGAGCGTAGCGAGGGAGGATGACAAGACCGAGTTATCACCAAGTAGACGGTTCTATTTAAAAAAAAAAAAGATTGACGGAGCACCAAGAAGTCGAGTTTTTATGTAAGAGAACGAATGCTTTGTACGGGCTGATGATTTTAGACAAAAATTAAAAAAAAAATACTTTTTAGCCCGAGGTATTAAACTCGAGTTTTAGGCCCGCTAAGCTACACTATTATGATACACTTTTTGAGCAAGAGAAGTGAAAAAATATTTTAAGCTAAGGGGAGATCTGTATTGGTTTATTATTATTTAAAAAAAATATAGAAGCGCTTGAAATTGTGATGCTGGAGGAGGATGGAGAGGATCAATTCGATGGAGAAGATTACTGACATGGAAGTTTTCAAACGAGTGAAAAAAGAGTCTCAACGGAAACGATAGAAAACCGAAGAGGAAAAATAACTGGAGACTTTATATGCCATGACAGCTTCTATGAATTTTCATTGAAGAAAAGCGAAGAAAAGAAACCTAGAATAGGTTACATGAGCTAAAAGATCGAAAGAGACTGCAATGAAAAGAGCAAAATAGAGAAAATTTCATCACTACACAAACAAAAGCTAGACGCTTTAATTGAATAATAATAATTACAAAATGCCCACCGTATATATTTAAAAAAAATATTGGGAAAATTAACTGATTTTTCTTGTTCGAAATGCAAGCAAAAAACCTAAATTATTTAGACATTTTTCAACCCTTCCGCCATCAGATCAGCCGCAGGTGAAACTGTCAGCTGTCGGGACAGAATGGCTCTAGTCATTTTTTTAGTTTGTTCACTCGAAAGGGTGTTTTTTTAATTTTGCAAAACTGCCCCACTTCAAGTTTATTCGCACACAAAAAAACACAGTGTACCTACCTGCTGTCCTACCTACCTATTTTATCATAGGATAGTTAGGCAGTTAAGTACTCTACTACTTATTTAAAAATATATGACAACAGTTTTGTTTTTAAAAATCTTATTTTAAAGATACCTAAATAAATTTATTTAAATTTCATGGTAATATTTAGGTTTGAGTGCTTTATAAAAATTCTATGCTTATCTTTTTTTTGAGTGTTGCAGCCCTACAATTAAGATAGATCGATCCCCAACCCGCATGCCCAGCGTGGGGATTATGGGCATATCCCCCTTTATTAGGGGAGGCCTATGTCCAGCAGTGGACTGATATAGGCTGGAGTGGAGTGGAGCTACAACCATCATCATCAGTAAGTAAGGACAAAGTTTAACTTAATCAACTGTTGTAAGGCTGAATTACAAGTTTTTGAATAATTATATTATGGCTTTAGGCGTTTTAGGCTCGGTAACTTTACCAGCCAGTTCTTCAATGAAAAACCACTAATTTCATAAAGTCTTTGAACGAATGTTGTTTTTTGAGAGTAGCTTTACCTCTTTTCAAGATAACATACAAATTCAAACTTGCCGTGTATCTAGGTGCCGTGGATCTAGTCTATAAATTATGCAAATACTTAGATAATCTTGGCGATCGCATAACGTATCTTATTAATAGCTAAGGGAGTCTGTAAAGTTACTGATTCCATCCATAAACTTAATTTGCCAACTTTAGAGCTGTTATAACAATATTGCGGGAGCATTTTGTCATACAATAGTCTAGCCCAATATAGTATCAAATATAAGAGAATAGTTTTAATCCAGAGTCATATTCAGTGACTGTCGAGGGGCAAGTAAGGAGTTGAGAGAACAACGCACATATTACTATATTACTTTAATTTAAACCAAATCAAACAAAAATTTATGATGTATCCGAATTTCTTATCCGGTGGTCGTGGATTCTAATCCCAAACGTGTACAATGAAGGAATTTCATTGCAAAAATTGAAATTGACATGACCACTTTAAATTGTAGGTAAATGCGTTAAAGATTCTAGATGTATAAAAGTAGACTTCTATGTGAAGGGTTTGTCTGGCAAAGTACTACCACGATGACCTTTTTGTGCCGAGAAACCGCATTGCTGTGTTTTGGTTTGAAGGGTGTGGGTGCCGGTGAAATTACAGGCATATGAGGCTTAACATATTCATATTTTAAGTTGATGGACGTAGAGTCCATCGTAGGGCATATTCCAAACATTCGTAACCTACGAAGAAGTTACTTAGAATCGAGGCTATTGCAGCTATCAAGCTGTTAGCTAGCCGCTGTCAGGCTGCACTACTTAATTCCCTGAGGGGTAGCAGCAAAGGCAGTGTCCCAAGCTATGCCCTCAAATCCACAACCTAAATGCCCAGCGTGGGCAGTATGGCAATATCCTCCTTAGAAGACGAGTCCAGCTGTGGACTGATATAGACTGTATCAATATAGCCCCAAAATTTTTCCTTACCCAACCCTGTGTTGGCTTAAGTGATATTAGTGGGTAGGTACTCGGTGAGCCGGACAATGCGAGCGAGGCGGACAGACAGAGCAAACACAATATCCGATGTATGACGGCAGATTACGGCTAGTTTGAAACCTATGAGAGGTACGGTCAATGACAGAAGTACTTACTGCTACTTTAAATAAAATTAATCACATTAATTATGAATGCGAAAGTTGGTTTGTTAGTGTGTTTGTATGTTTGTTCCCACTCAACTCCGTAACGGCTAAACTTTGGATGAAACTTTAAATTTAAGAAAGAAGATTTAATAATTTCACATTACAATCCTAACTAATATTATAAATGTAAAAGTGAGTAAGTATATTTGTTTGTTTGTTTTTTACGCTTTCACGCCTTTACTACTCAACAGGTTATAATGAAATTTCGCATATACTTTTTCAGGGGTAGAGAAAAGGACATAGGATCATCCAGAAATACATTCTTGAGAGATAGAAAAACCAGTTGAACACGAGCGAAGCCGCAGACGGAAGCAAAAAATGTTTTAATTGAGTGCGTTTATTTCTATGTGTTTCGATGAGTAAGTAGAGTAACAGATATTATAAAACAGTCGATGATTACAGCGGGACAGGTTTAAACTAGTTTAAAAAAAAGCAGTTGATGCCGATTGGTCAAGGTCTGTATGGAAAATTCAGCTCAATTCGTTGAGTACACATCTACAAAAGAAGGACTTAAGGTCTTAGTCCATTTACACGACTCCTCTCCCACCTGGCAAAAATAATATAATTCAAATATGGGCTTTAAGTATTGGTCTTTAGATATACTTTACACAACATAAATAAGCGGACAGTCGGCGAGCTTCCTGCCGTCTTCCTGGTGTCCGTACGCTGACTACAAATGGTCGCCGCGCCCCGGTGGTCGGCGCGTGGACAGCTGGGTGCCTGCTAGCTGTCGCCGCGTGGACTGCGAGCAGTTGATCGCCTTAGTAATAAGACACATAGTTTAGTTAAATGGAATAAAAGCTGATTTGGAGTAGAATGCTCTGATGAAGGAAATCGCCATTGCTACAGCAGAAAACAGGACTTGACTGAAGACTGGATGACTGAACTTATAGCCATAGGAATCTACTACGTTTCCTCATATTGTTATGAAAAAAATATACTTGATACAGGTGAAATTGTGGAGAACTATCCCAGAAGCCAATAAATAAAGAAGTGAAGTGAAGGATTATGTCACTGACTGTACGATAGAGGAATGCAGACATGGTTTGATATTATGTTTGACGGGGTTTTTGAAACGGTTTATGAATTTGAGTAAAACCTTCAAAGCCTGACTAATGAGAATATATAATACTTTGATTAAACCAACAAATTTTAAACAACTTTAAAACGAGGAGTGTATTTTTTTCATGGAATTACTAAAAGTACTTAATTTTTTTTATGTTTGTTACCACATGACTCCGTAACTTATGAACCTATTTGTAGAATTATTTTTCGTTTGGGAGAACATACTTTCCGTTTGGCCACATTTAAAGGAGAATGCCGTCTGACGTATGGCGCTCGGTACCAAGACTAAAGTGAGTGCGTCAAAAAAATATCCAATAAGTTTTTAGTCGATTCTACTGTCAAAATAATTAAAAATGAGGATTATATTGCCATAGTAACACTTTACATCAATGTTTATTGCCATAGCAACGTATATATCATTGGTATATTTGTATATTGGTATATTGGTATATGTAGTCTAATGGCGGCTTGCAACGGAAAATATTTTTTTACTTGATTAATAATCAAGTCTAAAGAAAATGTTAATGTCATTTATAAAATATCATAAATTTTATGGGATACGTTCGCTTTTGACGCAATTGGTACGGGTTCTCGGCATTCTCCCTTGACAAAAAAACACAACCCCTAAAAACCAATTCTTCGAAGAAGTTATTTCAATTTAAATATGTACAAATTACACAAAACAAAATTAACTACTTATTTTAGACTTTAGCTTGAATGCTGTGTCATGGACGTACTTTAGAGTTTTTAGTTTTATTTCATTTTACCTACCTACATAATATTGGTCAGTACATAAAGAACGCTAACGCTTTGCTGGTCATGCAAACATTGAGCCAGCAATTAAAAAAATAATATTTACCTAAGTGTATTTTACTACGGTATTATAAACGCGAAAGTGAGTATAATACTTTCGTTACGCTTTTATGCTTCAAGTAGGTATAGACATAGACATAAAATTATTGCAACTGAACAAACAACACAACAAAATAAAAATGTAACAAACATTTCTGCGGTGGAATGTGTGCTACAGCAGCAAAATGTCTTTGACTCAGCATAATAATGTACAATTCACATTTACCGGTGCGTTTAGCATTTTAAAACATTGCTAGAGGAAATTGAAACATCCACAAAGCAGTTGCATTCCTTATTTAATGCTATTTACGCAGCTTTGACCCGCCGACCGGCTGCGTTCGAACTCCGCGACCCACTCGCGTACGCGGCCGGCTGCTCTCGGATGCTCGCGGCTACTCGCGGATGCTCGCTGCTACTGTTTCGGTTCGACGCGTCCGTGTGAATCGTGTGAATCGTACTTAATCCGCTGTTTATGCAGCGGTAGCTGATATTCTGCCGTATCCATCATGTGTAGAGTCATCTAAACTCTGTGAGACTTAGTAAGACTAGTTTAGGTACTATTCAACCGATCATCATGAATTACTCATACTCGTTGTCATGAGTTTGTACTCATGAGTACATGAGTGTACTAAGTACATTTTTTCACAAATGGGATGTATTTGTGAGCTTCATTTCTAATTTTAATCCCTGGGGAAGACTTGAAAAAAAATTCAAGGTGTTTGTGACATTTCATAGAAACCCTTTTGTTTATTTTTGAAGTTGATTTTTAAATAAGTAGTTGCCGCAACTCGTGGTTTCCAATTTTCATATACACCTCAAGATTACACACGTTCTGAGCAAAATCCTCCGCAAATCCGATATGAACACCGATAACAACAGCATCACGTGCGAAATTACCTCTCGACTCGGTTCAAATTATTACTTCACTCTCTTTATTGTACAGGGATAGAAAATTTATAAAAGGACAGCTTGTCTTGGTAAGAAAATGTTATGTTTACGATCGAATTTTTTTAACAAAGTTATTTTTTAAGTAAGAAAGGATTTTCATTCTATCTTGAAGGTGAAAAACTTAGTCTTGAGTCTTGTTTAGGTGGGCTTCTAAGGTATTCTGGTCCAGAGGTTGTGGCAGTGTATGAATTTAGAAAAAGACATTGGTGCCTAGCTAATTTTAAATAACGGAGAACTTTAATTATCTTCCTATTTTGTATATTATTCAAAAAGTTACAGTAATGTTTATTTATTTAAAAAAAAAACTCTAGAAAACATCTTAGAGGTTTGAATAAGCTTGAGCTTTAGCTTGAGCTAAATAGTGAAAAACTAAAACAGTTCGGTACCTAGTAACATAACATATTTTTATACGTACCTACCTAGATGGTGATAAACCAATGAGTCTTTTTCAAGTGTGCTTCTCAGGTCTTCTGATCCAGAAGATGTGTCTGTATTTTGGTGTATCTATAACGACAGACATATTTTGTGACCAGGATACGTGTGTGTGTGTGTGTATCTTGGTCACAAACTACGTTTGTTCCAAGTTTAATCCAAATCCGTTCATCCGTTACGGAGTTAAGTAGGAACAAACAGGACAGGGCGCAATGTCGCTCATTAATGGAGGCCTATGTCCAGCAGTGCACTGCTATAGGCTGATGATGATGATGATGATTATGATGAAACATATAAACACAAACTTTCGCATTTTATAATATCAGTATATATATACTCGTAGGACTATGTATAAGGTGAAGGCAACAAAAGGTTTCTATACTGGATGCTGCTCTCCTACAGAATGTGTGTGGTCAGGGCTTACTATACCCGAAATCAAATTCAAAAACTACTATAAAATACTGATATGGATTAATATTTTATTTATTTATTTATTTACCCCTCTCGTCCCACTGCTAAGGTGTCATTATAGACTTCTAAACATCTCTATCCTGAGCAACCACCACCCTCTTGAAGATACATTTATAATTTTTAAGATGCAGGTAATCACGTAAATAGGTTATCAACGCCTACTCAACAGTTTAATATATTATACGCTCTGAGCTTTTTACATTCAACTTTTAAGAAAATAGGGGAACGTAACGAAGTAATAGCTATGGAGTTGAACTTTTCGAACAAATAAGAGTAAGTAATTGGATTTATAACACGAGATTAAAACTTCGTGTGCGATACGTGATCGTAGCTTATCTGAGGAAGTTAAATGTAAGTATTTAAGGTAAGATAAATTACTTCTTAATGAGTTTCAAACAAGAATTTCATTGGCCTTATTATGCAAGCATTGGATAAAAGGCTTTATTGCATCCTTCCTTTCTTCGTATGAGCTAGTGGCCAACTCTGTCAGGTGCCAGAGTTTTGAGGCCGCGTGAAGGCCTCCAACATGGCTTAACGACTGAAAACCCGCAACTAATATCTCAACGTGCCTTCCGAAGTACGAAAGCTCTCAGATACTAGTGCCTCTAGCGGTCACCCATTCAAGTAATAACCGGGCGGAGTGTTGCTTAACCAACCTCGTTGGTTTATCAAATTAAACAGTTAATAGCTTATCCATTGAATAAAATCGAAACTGTATGATTTGCTTATTCGACTTTTTTCTAGATGTATACTCGTAATTTTTTTTTTATTTAGAGAAATAGTTTTGTTGACATAAATTATATTCAGTTATTTAAATAAGCATTAAAAATAACATCTACCTCACCTGCCCGAGGCACCCTGCTGTATAACAAACGGTTATCTGGAGCCTGACTGCGGCATAGCACAACTACGGCACACCTTAATTGACTGACCGCACCGACGACGGGCAGCAACTGAAATGAGCATATTTAATTTACAATGTTAGAAGTAAATTTATTTTTCAAAAACTTTATCTAGAACATTCACTTGTGTTTTATTTTTGTTACCTGAATCCGCTTAAAAAAGTCATGCTACCTACAAAAACACTCAACCTAATGTTCCTCGCAAAATATCCTGAAGAAAATCGAGATAAAAGTATCAAATTAATTTTTAACAAAGCTCCGCAAATATACCTAGTCGAGTTTTTCTTTTGTAGGACATTACAATGAAGATTCGTTTTGAAATTCGACTAAGTATACCTACCTACCTATGGTTGAATTTTCAATTAAAGCAGGTTACCGACGCTGTTTGCCTGTATGCCGGCTCACGTAAACTTTTCCCGGTACCTGTTTTATATTTATTTGATTTTATTCTTGTTGGAAAACTTCAAAATAAGGTTCAAATCTGCCGTAGTGTAAGACGCCCTCCGGCTAGGTGGAGTGACTATCTGCTAAAAGCTACTGGAGCAAGAAGCTGTAGAAGTAATGGTGCCCATTGGGGGAGGCCTAATAATCATGATGGTATACCTGTAACCAGTATTTTGAGTAAACACAGCCTATATCGCTTTAAGCCACAGGGAGGGTAAGAATAAATGATTTATTTATGTCAATGGGCTATATTCAAGCGTTGTTTTCTTTCGCAAATTGGTTATTGTTCGAATAAAGTTCTTTTATTACCGGGTTGTTAGTAAAACGAGATGGTACTTTTTTCAATTACCCCTGCTTTAGATAATAAAGGAATTATGGCCTAATTTGGGTGTTTTTATGAGACATTCCTGTCAAATTTTTCCGGGAGGTTTTATTTGAAAGCTTTGTTTGCGAAAGAATGGAGGCTGATAATAAAGGGAGTCAAATTACGGAATAACAATAAGGCTTTAGCTAAATTGGATTCAGATTCGCCGATGCAAAATTGGCATTGAACGGAAGCAAACATGACACTAGTTGCAAATTGAGTTAAAAGCAGCTGAAAATAAAAATTGAACTCTTTTCTGACTACCCCATTAATATATTATTTATTATTAGGTTACCTATGAAATTGGCGTTTTGTATGGAGAATTTCGAGAAAATTGATTTCTCCATACATACTTTTGAATTTTTTTCTGGAACTACTAATATTATTCTCCTAAAATTTTTTGTGTGTAATTGGACAAAAATGTGAAAAGTACACATAAAAAAATACAACGAATTTTAGCATTGAAAGAAACAACACGTGAAATTAACTGTTATTAAGTCTTATTTTTGCGGGTGAACTTCCTCAAAAATAGTATTTTATTGAATTTTCAATCTTTGCAGTGATGTTACGTTCAGAAAATATATTAATTTTGTATATGACTGTTGAATTAAATGAAATATGTGCAAAATGATATAGCGAGAAAAAACGCCAATTTCATTTTTGGTTTTTGGTTGACGTGGATAAGAATGTATTACTTAGTATTGCAGTAGAAAATCTCTAACATGGATCAATACGATTTAATCATTTCTTGCAGTACGATAGTGTCCAGCATTTTTATCAATTTATTTATTTAATTTGTTCACCTTCACTAACGCCCTGCTATAATTACCTCTTGATTTTACCTTGAATACCATTTTCTCTTAAGTATTTATTTCCATATTTTTTTATGTAATAGTAATTGATAATTTTATAATCATGTCATCATCATCATCATCATCCGCGACCCGCTACTTCTACTGCTGGGTATAGGCCACCATTCATGTGTGCCAATCTCCACAGCTCGTCTCATCCACTTTCGGACTACAATGGAAGCAATATCGTCCACCCGTCTTGTTGCTGGACGAATGACATTTCTGTATCTAGTTCTTGTAAATTGTATTAAAAAAGATTTCCTCCGACTTAAACCTGTTGAAGACTTCTAATTGTGCAAAATCAACGTTAAAAACATATGCACATGTTTGTAGACGTAGACAGTTATTATGGAAACAAAGTATTTAAGTTATTTCCATGTACAACACACTAAAAATAATAACTGAATTCCGATTCATAAAAAGCTCATCAGCTTTTTTACGGCGCTCAAGCACCGGCATTTTCTTAATACAAAGACATTTTCAGCGTCTAGACTTTGCCATGTGTGAAATAACCTGGCGAATTGTACATCTACTAATAAACCTTAAACGTGGAGTATAAAACTAATAGTACCGTCACTGTCGTAAACTCTGTTATTAACAGAAAGAGGCTGGGGATCTGTTTTCGTTGATGCACGGTTTTTTATTTAGGTCAATGATAAACCAACTGAACCGAATGCGTGAACCGCGTGCACAAAAAATCGTTTATAGGTTTTTTTATGCGTGCACTGAATACATTTTTTCTAAAAAAAAACATATGCAGAATTTTTTGCTCTACTATTTTATTATATAGATAGATTTTAAAGTATATATTATGTATACTGTTTATTGTAATGCATAAAGTTTTCAGTACTGAAAACACACTAGCCCTGGTACACTACAGGCCTGCAGTAAACGTATTAAAAGGGGAGAGCATCGATTATGTACCTATCTACAGATTGTTTTATCTTTAACTAAACTAATAAAACGTAAATTAGCGTATCTTTGTCTCTTTGTCTCTTTTTTACTAGTTTAGTATCTCATAAACAATTTCGTTATACTAGACAATAGAAAAAGATCAAGTAATGTTCTAAGGTTTATTTTATATTGTTAACCTGAACTGTTTTGGTTGTTCTAACCAGCGTATGCTGAGTCAGGGACCAATTTATAGCAGTGGGCAAACTTTTCTTCTCTTTGCTTTTACACCAACAAGTATCTATTGCAAATAAATATTATTCTAAATATTATAAAATACCATACCAAAATTTTCGTAACAGTCGTAACTTGAACCTGTAAAAACAAACATCTTCACGACTTTCCCCATTATGGATATCTTCAGCAAGCAAATCTATTTGTACTTGTATCTCTGCCTAAAGCTTGCAATGCTCTTATCCAAATGATCTGAACGACATCATTGTCGAAAATCAATAGTAGTCAGTGATCACCTAACATTTCTGTAGATAGTGACTACCCACACATTTGTATTTAAATTTCTATCGACTTCTCATTTTGCTCTACTCAACCCGACAAAATATTGGCATCGTTCACCCTAAAATCACTACCAGTATCAAAGAAGGTAAAATATAAAATCGCGGTACAATGGAAACAGTTTTTTCTGACTTTGAGAGACCACCAATGAATCCCTAAGTCCTAAACGCAACTCTAAGTCTAATTATTCGACTTTTACTTTCTCAAGTCGTAAACTTGTTTGCTTACTACCAAATATTTAACTTAAATATAAATAAAAAAGTATGTGCTAGGTTAGTGTTCCAATAAAAAGCGGCGATGGGCTTGCAACCTGTCACGTGGAATGCTAGCTGCTTGCAAAAAGTGGGCATGTATCGAACGTTATATTTGGACTTGCCTCTTACTGCCTATCTTGTTTTTTTTTGTTTTTACAAACTAAAAGAATAGAGATGTAGATGTAAAAAGAACACCTAGGTACTCGTACTTATTAACCGCAGGGCATAGCTTCTTGCACCAGTGACGCTGCGGCCAGGGGATTTACTGTGCCTTTAGGGATTTACTGTGCCTTTAGGCTGCGCTATACCGCAATCAGCCGGCTGCCTGAGCCCCGTTTGGTATTCAGCAGGCTGCACCACGGGCAGGTGAGGTTGGTTTGGATGTAGAACCCAAGAATATAGATGATTGCGATGGAGGTTAGAACCCCTTATACCTCAAGGTTGGCCTAGGTTCCAAAGAGGAAGATAGGAACCCCTTACAGCACTTATGACCGCAATCTCGCCCTGCGTTATTGTAACAATTAAACAACAACTCCATGGACAAGATGTAAACAAGTCATACGTCGTGGAAACTCACTCGCTCGTGGAAGTAGCACCTAATAGTTGCAATTGATGATCATCTAATAATTTGATATAACAACTAGTTTCCTCATTTAAATTTCCCACCAATTATGTATTAGGTTTCTCAGAAAAATCACGAAAATTTGAACTCAGAAACACGGAAGATACATGATTTGAGAACCTATGTGGGTGGCGATCTTCACCCACGGAGCCACCTACAGACTATGCTTCCACTTTACACTATTCCTTAGATTCATTCTGTATATGCCCATACCTAATAAACTAAAATGGTTTTTTTTCTTTAATTTGCATAATTTAATTAAGAAACCTATCACGATGATCTTTAGATTATTTGTAAAAGGACTGGGTAAAAAAAAACTTATTCTAATTAGTCCGTCAGATAGATCAACAAAAATATTGGACACGTATTTTTTTAATTATCAAATAAATAAAAGTTGACAGAGATAAAGAGCGTCAGAGCGCGTTCGGGAGTGCGGGCTCGTGACGTCACGGCATGGTAAAAAGAGTACTAAGGCGTGACGCACAATATCTTTGTGATTTTTTGATTAAATGACAAAAAATACGTGTCCAATATTTTTTGATAATGTAAATGACGGACTAATTAGAATTTTTCATTCGTCATCCCTATTTGACGAGTCATGGTCTGTGCACTTAACTGAAGCTGTTGTATTTTTCTTTTGTGTGTTATCAGCTATGACAATAAATATTTTCTATTTCTATTTCTATGAAAGCTATAATGATTGACATAGAATGTTGCCCAAGCAAGCATTTCGTAATCAAATGTGCCACGCTACGATTAACCTACGGCTTTTGCTACGACGTAGCATTCATCTTGTAATAATTCTGCTACGACGTAGTTGATGGGGATGATTGAAAAAAATCCTATCTTCTACTTCTTTTCATGAGCCAACTAGTACTGGCAAACTCTAGTGTCGGAGGTTTTGGTTACCCGGAGGCCTCTTACATGGCAAAAAAATCAAACCGATGGAATGGCTTGGTAGGGTTAATTGTAATAATCCGAATAATCCTACTTATTCTCTATACTAAAGCCACGAAACTTGGAGGGAAAGAAATCTTGGAAGTCGGGGAACGAGCTTTTTTAAATACTTTTAATAAAAAAATTATATCAATAACATAAATATTTACTATAATTTCAAAAAAAAAACTAAGCATTGTTTCGTTTCATATCACCCATCACCCATTATCTTCTAAGTACGCTCTGTAGGTACTTTTATTTTCTCAAAGCATAAGTTGTGCAGATGGCGTCGGCGACTAGAGCTAATGATACCAGTGTTGCCAGTAAATAATTTTTATGGCCACCTAGACGAGGGCTGAGATTGTTTGCCACTATTCATAATAATAATGCTTATGTTGTGTGGAGTATTTTATTTAGTCTGCGTTTTTAAGTGGGATATGTTGCAATGGTTTCACGTTATTTTGTATTTGAACTTTGAATTCAAAAGCAGTTTTCTGCACTTTTAGTGTTGCCACAACACTATATTAAACTATCACGTATAATGATACTCAAGAGCGGATAGCTTAACAAAAGGGTATAGCTAACTACAAGCTCTTCCGGCTTCAGTGTTTCCTGATCTCTATGACTTAGGTCTTCAAGCGAAGTGTAAATAGGTTTGTTCTAGGCAAGCATGCTATATTGTCGACCACATCATCACAGTAAGTGATGTGGTGATGTGGTCACCCAACATGTGAGAGGCGGATAAACGTAAGCCTGTAAACTGTAAAAAAACGTTACAGTGGCCAGCTTAGTATAGTTACTTACTTTTTCAAGCTAAGGTATTAAATGTATGTTGCATTAATTGACTTTTTGTATAGATAAAAGTCAAAACTTATTTATTCATTAAGAATAATAAAGTACACTTTGAATCGTCATTTGTTTGATTTACACCAATTCGTAACGCAACCAAACAGAAGAATTGGCAAGAAACTCTGCTTGGCTTATATTATTTTCAATTCTTTGTTAAAAACCTATTACATTGTTTTAGAGAGAGTTGGAGACAGTTTCATCCCAAGCTTTTTTGTCATCTAAATAATCAGAAATTTTATATTAAGCTTTATTTCAGAGGTTACATTTAACACGTTGACTGCGGGCCTCGGACATGACGCTCTGCGCCATGCTCGAGGAGGGTGACTGACTTGCAGCTAGTGCGCGATTGTGTTTTCAGCAGTCAAAGCGTTAACAGCATTTTTAAATTTATTTACAGATAAATTAAGCATACCATTTTGGATGTGTACGTTGTTAAAAAACGTACACATTGCCCTTTAAAAGATTAAGGAGCCTTACTTTTATTATAGCACATGGTCCACCGTATGTTAAGTGGTAACCATTACCTATAACAAAGTATTGATTAGTTGGTCACCGAGATTTGAACTTACTCTACGATGCAACACCCTACGCCCATCAACTTGAGGCGTGAAGGTGTTAAGCCTCATGTCCCTGTAATTTCACGTCCAGCTGATTTAGCATGTACATAAAATAAGCAAATAAAAAAAAACACCCACCAACCAACCCACCATCCAAGAATTTTTACATTTAATTTAAGATTTCCCAATGGTTATATGTACCTTTCAAGTATTTTGAGTAACAAACTTTTATTTTTCTTTATGAGTGTATCAAGATACTAAAATAAAATCGGTTATCCAACTATTTTATCCAGGCGATTAAACGTTTCGCCTTTACAAGTATTACTCGTAAAATACGCCAATAAAACCAAGCTCTCGAAGACGTACGCACAATTTCATCTAAAATACTTGGGTCAATCTTCACGTAGAACTTTCACGGGTCAGATCCCAGAGTAACAATAAGATGAAAGGGTTTAGAAAGATGAGTAACGATTTTGAGAACAAGCACATTTCTTTTTCTTCGAACGTTACTTCTTAAATCTTTGTTTTTGCGATAAAAGAGTACTTCTAAAAATGTAAAAGTAATCTCAGGTTATTTTATAAAAAACGCTTTGGTCGTTTTGATACCCTCTAAAACAGGCAATACTTACTTTTATTTTTTTAACTTTGTAGAGAACTTTTGTGAACGATATAACTACGCTACGCAGTATTTTTTGGTAAGAAATTACACAATCATCATCATCCAATTTAACCCACTACTGGGTATAGGTTTCCCTTTGTGTGTCACAATTTCCATGCAATTTCTACACCCTTTTTCACAATAATCTAAATAAAATAAAATATTATTATTTATAAACAGTTGGACTGAAATGAGATTGGGCGGGACACGTTAGCCGTATGCTTCCAGAGAGGTGGGCGAACATCACAACAACATGGAAACCTGGCGGATGGTGACGTCGGAATCAGACACGAAATAGTTGGCGTGATGATCTGGATGTATTTGAGAGTGAATGTAAGTAATGTATTTGAAGAGGGAACAAGCACATGGCCCACCTGATGTTAAGTAGTAACCATTACCTATCACAAAGCATTGAACGTAGATCACGTTTTTTTGGAATGTGCTCTACGATACAACGCCCAGCGTCCATCAACTCGAGGCATGATGATGATAAACTTCTTGTGCCTGTAATTTCACTGGCACATTTTTCAAACCGAAACACAGCATAGCTGCTTCACGGTAAAAACAGGCATGGTGGCAGTACTTCCCCGGACGAGCCCTCGACGAGCGACGAGCCTATGGTCTTACTCACTCTGAGGTTCATATCATGATAATTATAATTACCATTAAAGTTTATCACTTGGGGCTAGACAGACTTAGGACACAGCTGTTCTAAACTGAATGAATCATTTTACGAGTTTTCTGTCGTCTGGTTATTAGTTTTACGTATATACTAAGAGCCATAATGCACCTGAGATGAGATCACATTAAATTAAAAATTATAGTTCTTTTTAGGTTTTATAGCTTCATAGCATTATCAAAATTTATTTTAGTCGTACACTCTATTGCGTAAAAGTTACAAAACAGCTTACCTAGGTTTTAAAAGATTTGAAGGTTGATGATTCGAAATCACGTTAATCCCGAAAAGGATCAGTACCTAGTACTGTTATGAGTTAGGGTTTTTTTTAACGAAAATATTTGACCAATGACGAACCGTAGGCATAAAATAAAGCGTTGTCATTTACTAACTTTTTCGTTACTTCAGGTTTAAAAATTCGTGATTGCCCTACTGTTATCGGTCAATAGGGTTTAAGGGATTCCAACCCCCATCGTCAGAACCCAAGCCAACCTCACAGCACGTGATGTACCCTGCTAACTAACAAACGAGGCTCTGGCGGCTGGCTGATTACAGCATTGCGCAGTCTCAACATCAGCTAGATCCCGACGGGAAGCAACGCAACGTCGGCGGTGCGAGAAGTTGTAACCTGCGATCCCCAAAATGCATGCCCATCATGGAGATTATGGGTCCATCAGTTGACTGATAAAGGCTAGTGTGGTGTGTGGTATCGGTCAATTACTTTTTCTATTTAATTTTTTTAAAGGAAAAATACATGGGACCTTTTAAAATATTCCTTGCGTTACAATGTTGCTGGCGAAATTCATAAAGGTCTTAACATCAGTTGGCAATAAAAAACATTTTTGTTAACATTTTCTTTTTATTTATAACATTAGCCTTACACAAAAGGACAGGTATACAATCAAAAAGTGACTATCCAAACTCTCCTACAACAATGAAAATGTAATTAAAACAATAACACCGTGTCTCGGAGCGGCCATAAGGGCGTGTACAATGAATGCAATAAGACGACTGCTAAATCGTAGCCACGAAAAAGACGACTACTTAAAGCCCTGCACCTATTCATGGGAATAATGGCCCTGGAGGCGTTCTTTCGTCGCGTTCACCGCATTAAATAGAAAATAAATCTTTGTTTATTCTATTGAGATTCTTGAAAAATAATCGTTTATCTTATAATTTATATTCTGCCCGAAACTTCATATGCCCGGTGTTCCTCTCCTCTCACACTATTTAGTAAACGGAGATATAAGTATTTTTTATAAGAATGGATTTAGTAGGGCCTAAGATTTATTACTTACATGCGGGACGAATATCATCGTCAAATTCTAAAGGTACCAATATAGGCGCTACGTAAAATTTTGGCCCATGACAACGCGTTATTTCGAGTCTACGTTTTCTCATTAGCCAAAATGTTTACGTCTACGATACAAATACTTTTTCGTTAGTTTTCGTGATCGAGCCTCAGGTGACACCAATTACCCACCGCGTTCGACATTCACCTCCAAAAAGCTACTAGAGCCGCCAGGAAACTGAAGATGTAGGCCACACACATATACAGAGAGAGAGAGAGAGAGAGAGGGACTTTTATATACTTCCATTATGTTTTTATTCTTTACGCTAGAGAATTCGCTTACGCTTATTCTAATGGCCCGACCATTACAGTCGCAGCCGCAGTAATAGTTGCAATAACAACAATTCCTACAATGTAATTACTGAATGAGAGCCTTATTCGAGTTTAAGAATGCAATTAAGGTGGATTAATGAGGGCTGAAGATTTTGATTTCTGAAATTCACTGAGAGCGTCTGGCAAGGGCGATATATTATCTACTTACTAACCGTCTTAATAAGTGTGAAGTCTTGTGTATGCGCGAAAAATACATGAAAACAGAACGAGAGGAACTATCCTACAGGTGAGCAAAGAAACCTTTTTAGGGGTCCGTGCCTCAAAAGGAAAATAGGAATCCCTTTAGAATCACTTCGTTGTCAGTCTGGCTGTCTGTCTGCTGTCAAGACCCTTTTCTAAGGAACACGTGGAGGCAGCAAGTAGAAGATAATATCAAATACTCAAGTCTGCTGTGAAACAAAGCAATCAAAATATACGACCGTTTATTAAACACCGTATATTTCGCCACTTGCAAGCGAATCAAAGCCTATTTTTTGAATACCATTTCCCGTCGACATGAACATGACATGACATGAATCATGAAATTTAAGCAAGAGACAGTGTCTTATAGCACAGGTAGAGAGAAAAATCCTATTCAAAAAATCATACCTACAAGTTTTTACGGAACCCGCACGTTGCCTTATTATGAATAAAAAACATTCATAAAAACAAAATTAAATGGGAAGAATGCGCATAAAAGTTACTTGGCAATGGAATTTATAGTATATTTATTCAACCTAGAATTGGATAAGATAATTGATCATCAAACAAACCGTCTCCCTTCAAACCGACTTCCAATAGATCAATCCTAGCTGATCAATATTGTTCCATATTTATTTAGCAGTTAGGTGGAATATCACATTTAATTTGAGTTTTTAAAGACTCAAGGTCTCGAGTATGGTCTAGTAGACATTTTTAATTATACTTCTTTAGACATTATAATTGCATAATTATTTTTAGGAGTGTACTAAGGGAAGCAATTTAGTAAGTGATAATATAGTTCGTATGTACCTGCTATAACAGAACCTATCTATGTTACTAAAAGTTTTGAATATAACTAGAAATTGCCTTAGCGATATCGAAAACTCGCAATTAAATTATTTCTTCCTGTTTTTTGGAGAGAGAGAAATAATTTTGGAAATAAATAAGGACATTATGCGTACACCTATAGGCACGGCAAAAATCATCTTGTATAAGATACTATTTATAATTCATCATCATCATCATCATCAGCCTATCGCAGTCCACTGCTGGACATAGGCCTCCCCTAATGAGCGCCATTGCGCCCTGTCCTGAGCTCGACGCATCCAGCTTCTACCAGCAGCCTTTCGTAGATCGTCACCCCACCTGGCCGGAGGGCGTCCTACACTACGTTTGCCGTAAATATTTCTATAAATGTAATTTACAATTATATGTATAGAAATATTTTTTATATTTAACCGATTTCATGTAAAAGGAGGAGGTTTTCAATTTGTCGGAATCTCCCAATGTTACGCGATTACTCGAAGACGGCTGGAATGATTTTGAAAATTATTTTTTCTTTCGATATAGTATACTTTCCTATTGATCCTATCGTCATTAGTTCAGGATCTGATTATAGAATCCTAGAGAAGTCGAGGGAACTTTTCACATATCTACATCTATACCTAGCGTGTTGAGTATTAACTCGTAGTCACACTCGTAGTGCATTAGCTCTCGAAAAGTCATTTGGTGAAGTGAAACTAATAATGATGACCACAGATGGCCATCGGAACTAACTCTATTTCTGAGTTTTTAGTAAATAAGTAAATAAGTAATCAGTTAAGTAGACATTTGAGGCTAGTTTTAATTTTATTGTAAAAAAAAAATACTTGTAAATAAACAAACACACCTATAAATAATAACCATTTCTCTATCAAAAACTTTCGCATAGTCCTGAGTCCGCACTTTAAATAAACCATAAATCAACCAGTTACCCTTGAACCCATCACTCCAACAATACCATAGCTATAATCAACTTAAACTTTACGGCGCGGTGATTAGCACCTACAGACGAACCAATTATTTTTTATGATGATATTCAAATTAGAACACCTTAGAGTTACTTTGTTTGACTTGAACTCAACAATATCATTATCAGCCAGTTTTTTTTATCTAAGAGGAGTTTTGCGAGGCCGTTTTAGGTTTATTAACATTACCAAACCTACAACAACACCAGCCAACATTGCCTTTGCTATAGGCCAGCCTGCAGCCATTGCTGGACATAGGCCTTGGTTTGCTGATTACACAGTAAGTCAAATAAGTAAAATATTCCTTGGGTTTTGGAAGTTCTAAGTAAAATATTCCTTTATAATATAGCTATATCGTTAATTTTTTTTTTTTTGTTCTATTCCTTGGTTTTTGGGAGACCGTTTTTGTGAGCTATGTACTGTACATAAATAACCATAACAAATCGGGTAGGACGTATTTCGGACAAATTGGGCGAAGGTCCGCCTGAGACGCAGATGGTTGCGGGTTCGATTCCCGCCGCGAGACAAATATTTGTATCATCTGCATGTCTCGGGCCTGGGTGTTTGCCATGTATAATATGAATCTATTTAGAAAAAAATAGAATTTTATAAGTTTACTATAATACAAGCTCTGCTGAGCTGGGGCTATATAATGCTGCGTGATAGTTTTCAGCATTATATTAATTTATAATGTCTACACAGACCATAAATGAATTTTCACTTCTCTTGCTCAAAAAGTGTATCATAATAGTGTAGCTTAGCGGGCCTAAAACTCGAGTTTAAAAGTCTCGGGCTAAAAAGTATTTTTTCTTTTTAATAATAACTCGGTCTTGTCATCCTCCCTCGCTACGCTCGGGAGTATAACAACCTCGTATATAATGGGATGGTTTAGTCCCTTGTAAAACAATCTACTATTATATAATTTTTTAACTAATATCAGCTGCCTAGACCCCATTAAATCCGATGCATTTAGGCAAGTTATAAATTAAAGATAATAATGCACGCCTCTAAGCGTCTGCGAAGTTTTTATCGCTCCATCTAAACGTGAGGATGGAACATTACCTATTATTATAGGTACCTACTTGCATTAAACACTAGGAAGGTGTTGTACTTTTATATACAAGGTGATCCAGAACCTTTGTTATGCGAAGGGAAGTGATTATATTTATTAAACTGAATAAAAAACCTTACGTATAAAATGAAAATTTTACCAATTTTACATAAATGGAATATTTTAATAACTAACAATGTATGTAGGTTTGGTAAAAAGAAATTGTTACCGGGGTTGATTTGGGCCTGATTTTCTAATAGTCAGTAACCTATGTTTTAGAAAGTTTGAAAATACAATGCGTATAGTTAGAACCAATAGCAAAAGTATTTAGGTTGTTTTGATATAAAAATACCTGCTTATATGATGTAGCAAAGCAATGTGAGCTGAGATGTATAGAGAAGAATGATGATGATGATATTTAATACGACTCTCAACACGTTGAGTGCGGGTCTCAGACATGACGCTCCGCGCCAATCCCTGATACCATGAGCTGGGCCAGCTGAACTTCCACAATTGTTTGCCCAGCATGCACTCAAAACCTTAGATAGTGGTCAACGTTCTAGGAATAAAATTTTGCTAGCAAACTCAAATCAAACTCAATCATAGAGAGTGCCGTGTAACAAGAAAGTACAACAAGATTTTAGAGTCGATTTCATTTTATCAGAAACATCTCGGTATCAATTTCTAAGGGTCTCTTTCCAACAAAAATAAAAAGAACTAAAAACGTCTATACACGGGTTTATTTTTATACTACAAAAAGGGGATATCTTTTGAAGAATCGGTCGTGAAACTGCAAAACCTATCTAGTAATAGGTAATGTAGCGTCTGTCTGGACATTTTCAATTCAATGATGGGAGGTTGTTTGAAAAGAACTAATTTGGATTGCGAGTTGATCCAAGTGGGCGGGGGCGGATGCAGGACGTGGCATGCAGACGTGGCATACAGTATTAACAAAAGGTATCATACAATTTAGAAGCATATAATATGATTGGAAACTATGCCGAGAGAGAGAAGAGAAAATTATTGGCGATTCGCCATTGTCAGAGAACGTTTTATATCACCAAAGGTGTTCCAAGCAAACCTAACTCTAGAGTCTAGTATATAATGATCTGAGTGCTCAAACCACAACTGTTGAATTACAGCAGGTCCGTCTCCGACTACATGACGATGAGCGCCATATCTGAGCCTTCATCTTGTCAATCAATCACCTTGGTTTAGCAACACTCCGCGCGGCCACTACGTGGATGTGTGACCGTTTAGTAGCATTTAGATCTGAGCGCTTCCGTGCTTAGGAAGGCTCGTTAAGATGTTGGTCTCGGGTTTTCAGTCGTTAAGCCATGTCGGAGGCTTTCGGGTGGCCTAAAAACTCCGACACCAGAGCTGGCCACTAACTCATACGAAGAACGAACTAACGGGCTAATATCTGGTGTGTAAATAAACCAATCAAACTGGGTGTGCAAAGACGACTCATATTGTATACCTACATATTATAATAAATAACTTTTAATAATCAAACCTAGTCTCTGAAGCCAGCAATAGCCTAGGAGGATTATTATTAAAGACTAGCTTCCGCCCGCGGTTTCGCTCGCGTGATACCCGGTTAAAAAGTGTGTGCTATTCCAGGTAACTATCTGGGTTCCAAATTTCTCACTTCTCACTTCCAAATCTAAATAAGTTCAGTATTTAAGTTAAGCATTTCTGCATCACTAGATGTCATACTGATGCGCTGTCGGCCCCTAAGGTGAAGAAATGCCCGCTTTTTGAAGGACCCCTTATCGTAGCTCTGAGGAAAAACCGCAGTAGGTGGTTCGTTCCACTACAGTTTTTGTGTGAAAGAGTAACAAACATCCATACTCAGAAACTTCCGCATTTATATTATTAGTAGGCAGTGCAAAAAGGGAATGATGATACTTATCTGACCCCAATGCTAGAGTTAATTGTACCTGATTCTGATTTGATCATGCTTCTACATATTTCGTAAAAACATTATATTATTGTAATTTCAAAGAGAACTGGGCCACACACCAACTTTCCTTAATCCGTCCCTCCTAGTAGAGCCATTAGAATGATTGCTGGCCCATCGCTTCGTAGTTAGTTTGATGCAAACTGAAGTTTAGCAGACGGCCTCTTATGTGATTGAATTTTATACGTTTTACTGTCTGTCTGTACGAGTAAGCTCTCCGCTTTAGTTAAATATATCAGCTGCTTTTGTGCTTGTGGTCGAAATTAATACAAGACAAATTCGTAAATTTCTTAAGTTTTCTCAGAATTCTCAGCTCGATGAAAGTGGGTTAAAAATTTAGAATTTGTTTCATCAGCCTATAGCAGTCCACTGCTAGACATATGCCTCCCCTAATGAGCGTCATAGCGCCCTATTCTCGGCTCGATGCATCCAGCTTCTAGCAGTTTGTTTCCAGAAAATTTGTTTAATTTGCTCATTAATATACTAACTGAGAAGGGGGAAAATATTAAATAGAGCATAAGTTAGCAGAAGTTAAGTCGGTATACACTTACTACATACAAAGTTTAATTAGGGCTCATCCGGGCAAGTACCTACAACTACCATGCATAATTCTGCGGTGAAGAAGCATTGCTGTGTTTTAGTTCGAAATGTGCAGACCCCGGTGAAATTACAGGCATATGAGGCTTAACACCTTCATGCCTCAAGTTGATCATAGGGCACGTTCCCAACATGCGTGACCCACGAAGCAATACTTTGTTATAAGTAATGGTTACCACTTAACATCAGGGGTTTCATGTGCTAGTTCATCATCCTTAGGAATCATAAAAAATACCTATTTTAAAGCTAGTATAGTTTTTTATAAACAAAATATTATAATATTTTGTATGGAGTAGAAAAACGCTGGGGTACCTATCTACCTCCTTAAATATCTACATAATACACAATTCCCAGTCACATTCACAATTGCATCCAACTGCATTCGAAGAGGGCAGTCGCCAGTCGCCAACATTTTCCCTGAAAACCTCGCAAAGGAGGTGTTAACATGCATTTTATACCGAGCGCGCCCTTATCAAGTCGCTACATTTACGCCTCAGGCGTCGTCAACCCGCGCATATTTACTTCTCTCACTTTACGCGACTATAAATGCAGGTGAAAATTGAAAAAGTTTATGTTACGACGCTTTTAGAATCCCTAAAAGGGACGGAGACTAGTCTAATTGACGTAGTCGAGACGGGTCGGCGTATTTCGGTAGTAATATTGTATTGTGTTGCTGTGAGCTTTGTAGGCTGTAAAGTCCAGTAGGTACGGTTTACAGGGTACGTTTGTTATCTATTTCGTATTTTGTGAAGAAATTTTGTAATACTAGTACAATATTTAGTTGTACCTATCTAATTTTTACTAAGCTACATATTTTTATATACCTATTAACCCCCTTACTTATCAACGCTACTCAAAGTTAACCAAAATGCAAAGTTAGCCCTGTCAATGTTTGTCATTATCCAATGGTAAGAGATGGCAATAAAGCTAACAATAAATATCGTTTATCTTTTGAAAGATGTTCATAAGTAAGACCTTAAATGATCTAGGTAACCCATGAGATAATTTACATAAGAAAATTTATCCTATTACCTATCTACCTTTCTTGTTATTTACTAATCTTATTTTATTAGGTATTTATTACTTCTACGGGGGAGACCTTTGCCCAGTAGTGGGATGAGCTGGGTTAAATAAAAACAATATGAATCATTGAAGCAGGAAATAAGTTGAACAATTTAAAGTATTGTGTTCATGTTTAATTTAATAAAAGACTTGACTGTATTTGCATTTGTTTTCAGATCTCGCCCAATAGCTAAAATACTAGGACTTAAACCACCAATTTAGCAACTTCATTCTAAGCTTCTAGCATGTGAGCATTTACCACGAAAGATGGCAAAAGATAATACGAGCATTACAGCGATTTCCTAGGCGGAGACGCAGACGCACAGACGGTCGTAAAAGTGAAATATTATTACCGCGCTCACTGAATTTAAAAAATCGTCTCGCTTCAAACCAAATATGAGCTTTAAATCATGCACGAAAAGGTTTATAGGAATTGTGCAAAATTCAACAGATATAATATTTAGAAACTTATCTAGGTATAGATTATTCTACAATCTACATGCTTCTTCTTTTCCAACCTTTATAATATGTCCACTGCAGAATATACATTTTGGCATCTACAAGTCTATGTATGTACTGATTACTTATAAAAAATATTTTATTTCTTCTAAAAGCAAAAAATTGAATGTAATAATTAAATAGAAATATTTTGCTAAAAGACGAGAGCAATATCATGCACATTCTTCTTCATTTCCAACCTATATAAGTCCACTACAGAACATATATGTAGGTACCTGTACTTATACTCTTAATTTCCAAATTTTTTTCTTAAAAAAAAATTTACGCATTAAATTTATTGAAATAATTTATTTAATGACGTTACTTACGTCATTTGAAAATTATTCGTTATTTTGATACAATTTCAAGCGAAGACATTGGATTAGAAACTTTTGTTCTCTATTTCTATGGTTTCAAATAGCCAAATGAAAGCAAATGACCACTAGCTCCTAGCTCAGAAGAAAGGAACCAAATAAAAACATATGCAGTATTCGTCTTACTACGTTTCCCAGTTCAGGTTGCTCTAATCTTTTCACATTTCAGTGTCGGCTTCAAAGCAAGCACCCTTGTAGGAACAAAAGCGGAAGGTGTGAAGGGCGCAATTAAGTGTGCTTGCTTTCGCAAACTTCAGGTATCTGCACTCATCTTGCTCTTAAACTTTTGCTGCAACTTTAGTGCCTTAAATACGATCTTGTTTTGGTAGCAGTAATTAGAGTATTTTGGTAGATAACTTTTGCAGTAATTTGGTTTCATTGGGTATTAGTTAGGTACTGCGTCTACGATGAACTTTTACGTTTGTTTTGGTTTAGAGGTATGGATTTTAGTCCTATCAGTCCAAGTAACGACCTATTGTAACAAATGGTTACCAAATTAATTTCTTTGTTTGATGGTACTTGGTGCAATATGTAGTAAGATAACTTTTGCAGTGGGTAATTTGGTTTCAAGTGCGAGAAGCTGTGCCCTGCGATCCCCAACCCGCATGCCAGCGTGGGGATTATGGGCATATCCCCCTTTATCAGGGGAGGCCTATGTCCAGCAGTGGACTGATATAGGCTGGTGTGGTGGTGGTGGTGGTGTGGTGGGTATCAGTTACTGCTTAGTCTACAATTCTAGCATTTTGAACTTTTGCAGTGTTTGTTTTTATTATTAATGGTATGTTTTGGCCTTTGATTTTAGTCCTCACTGTCCATGTAACGACTATTTGTAACAAATGGTTAGCAAATTGATTTCTGCATTCGATGGAACTTTCTAGGTGGGTACAAGACGTTATTTCAAGCAACGATTATGTTTTTAGTATTGTTGGTTTTGAAGTAAGTTTTAGTATAGGTAAGGTAAGGTTAAGTATTTTATAGGTTGGTACATATTCTGTGTATGAGCTTGTGCCCAATTCTGTTTAGACCATCTATTTTTAGACCACCTGAAAGCTTCCACCAGCACATGGTGCCACTTACAACATACAAAACTTTACTCAACATTTTATCGAGCCTTGTCCATGCTTGTCCATCACAAATTTGTGTAAAGAATTAGAGATGAATAGAGTCGAATAATTAAAAAGAACATAGCATAAGAGAACGTAAATTCATTGTCTGCACCTTTCCTTGTAAATTAATCAACAGAATTGCTTGATGACTAAAATAAACGTAATTAAAACTTTTGGAATTAACTTGCGCCTGATTTCTTTTTTAATTTAGGCCTGACTTGCCTAATTCCGTCAGCGCAACGGGGGTTGACACACCCTCTATTTATCTGACCCTTTGTCATAAGAAAAAGGTTTTTTAAAAGATTTGTAAGGAGATTTGGGCTTGGCAATAATTAATTCTGTTTTGAATACCTGGGCGGAGATTAGGAGGGCTTGCGAAAGAAAATAAGTAGGTACTTAAGAGGTACGTCTCTTTCAAATTAGTAAGAAGGTAAGTAGGTAAGTATACTAAGTACCTAATGTACTCGATATATATCTGTAGATCTGTATCTAATCTAATCACACTTTTAATAGAAATGTGAAAGTTTGCGTATTAAATTAATTATTTAATTTAAATTTTATTCAGTGGCGATATTTAATAATGTTTGTTCAATCATCATCAACATCATCATCATCATCATCACCATCATCAGTATCAGCCTATAGCAGTCCACTGCTGCACATAGGCCTCACTTAATGAGTGCCATTGCGACTTGTCCACAATGCTAACGCCTCTAGCTTTTACCAGCAGCTTTTCGCAGGTAGTCGCTCCACCTGACCGAAGGCGACCTACACTAAGTTGCCGAGCCTCGGTCTCCACTCCAGATTGGTTTCCCCAAAGGTTATTCCCACACAACACTGTAAAGGCTGAACAGATTTGGATGAAACTTTGAAAATAGTTTGTGTCCTGGATTAACACAGGCTTCTATTTATTCCATTACCAGGCAAAGGCAAGCGACGCCGCTGGTCTTTTATTAAAGACATCTAGCACTTACCATAGGTACTTAGGAACAAAACTATACAAAACAACAAAAAAATAAAGTAATTTTCTCGAAAACTTCCTTATCGTAAACGGCAGTGATGCTTCATTAAACTAAAGACGGATCCAAAGCTACCTACTGCCTACCTACTCTATCGTACCTGAGTTTACAACGCGTCTCTTTACGACTCATTACTTTCGCTGACCGCGGTGGACGTGACGATCAATGTGATTGTAGTGAAGGGAAATGTTTTCAATCTGAATAAAAACTGTAGAAATCTACTTTACAAGAAAAATTTACAATGTGGGATAGAAAACGAGACAATGTTTATGTATAACGCCTTGGATATTTGAAAAAAGCTTGGGACGATAAAACAGGTATCTGTCTTCAAGTCCCTCAAAAACAATGTAATAGTTATGAATAGAGATTGTAACAAAGACTTTAAAAAAATAATGTTGGGCCGCGTCACGAATTGGTGTACATTAAAGAAAAATACGATTCAAAGTGTGCATCACAGTTCTTATTAAATAAATATATTTGGAGTTGACTTTGACTTTCAAATAAATTGAAATTGAAAAAAATACTTGCCTCAACTATCCCAAAGTAGGAATAAAATTTATAACTATTTTGTAGTCATTACAAAATAGTTTAACAAAATTATGAATTGTTAAGCTGAAACTAATTTGCTTCGCTCTGACAGGGTACCTACATGTACTTACTAATGTATGATCTAAGCACCCCAAAACGAATGTAATTGTATTCAATTAATATTTAGGAATATGAAAAAAAGAAGACGGATATCGAAATATCTTTCACAGCACTATGCAATCGAAAGTGTCGCATAATATTTTTTATTGGCGGAATATAGTTGCGGGTGTTACGGTGTTCATCAAGACATGGCGTAAGGGAGATTGGGAAAAGATGGGTGTCGCAGACCCCTAGTCTCTGAGACCCCAATTTTATTACTTGTTACGCGTCATAAACACGGCCGGTTGCGGTTTACTGATAATGGCTCTTCGAATTTATTTTTTTGATGTCGAGTATAAAAAATGCTTAATGGGCGTTAGTGGATAATAAAGTGGTGTCTCTTGAACTGCGAATGGTTATATTTCGCAGCAGATTGTAAAATACTGTAGACCATTTCGAACAAACATCTGTGATAAAGTGATAAGACATCATTCTTTGATCATTTTGAGTACGGGGTTTCAACCTCCATTTTTAGAACCCAAGCCATCCTGCCAACATCACCTGCCTATCGTGCACCCTGCTCATTAACAAACGGGGCTCTGGCGGCCGGCTAATTGCGGTATCATCATCATCATCAGTCTATAGGCGTCCCACACTACGTTTGACGAGCTGCGGTCACCACTCAAGAACTCGTTTACGCCAACGGATATCGGTTCTGCGGCAGATATATATCCAGCCCACTGCTACTTCAACTTGCAAAATTTATGAGCTATGTCGACAACTTTCGTTCTCTGTCGGATACTCTCGTTGTGGATGGTATCAAAGAAACTTCAACCATATAGCAGCATAGCGCTGTTTAACACTGGCACGGCTACATCCCTGACCGCCGACGGGCAGCGTCGGCGGTGCGAAAAGCTGTGCCATGCGATCCACCCAGGGGATTATGGGCATATTCTCCTCCTTAAGGCTTATGTCCAGCAGTGGACTGATATAGGCTGGTGTTGTGAGTCCTACCTACGTACCTACTTATATTTATGAACAACGTTCATCGGGTGGCCTACACATCCCAGACACTAAGCCTAAACAAAGGCCTAAACCCACCCAAGTATATTTTAAGGCGACCTACCCGATTAGTTAGGTAGATAAGTACTATAAAATATTTTCTGTGCTGACTCTATTTTTCAAGGTGTTTCTTAAGAATATTCCACTCAATGCACTAAAGCATCAAAATAAGTTACGTCGCTTAAATTAACATTGGTTTATGTAAATAGAAAAAGCACGATTCCAATCAAGTAAAGTAAACAATACGAGGAAGAGGGAACAGGGTGTATAATCAAATGTAGGTTGGTAAGTATAAGTACCTAAGTAAAAATTAGCTTTACTATATAAGGAGCAATGATTTTGAATCCTACAGATACAAAGAAGGACCTGATTCCCAAAAGAGAAAATGCTACGATTTTCGTTAAAAAAAAAACCCCACGGTAGTATACGTAACTATACATATATACATATACTATGACGACCTCTGTGGCGCAGTGGGCGAAAGCCCGCCTGTGACGCAGAAGGTTGCGGGTTCGATTCCTGCTGCGGGACAAATGTTTGCATGTTCTGCAGATATTTTTCTCGGGTCTGGGTACTTTCTATGTATGATATATGTATGTATTTACAAAAAAAAAAGACGTGTGGCACTCGGGGACTGCCGCGGTAAAGCTATTGCATAGCATTTTGTATCAACTTATGCAATTATAATTATTTATTTATTTTATTTATGCAGTATTTCTTTTTCTTTGATATTAATTCAAGTTACACTTTTTAAGCGAAGTGACCGATAAGAAAACATTTTTTTTTCTTTTATTAAATAAAAATACGTCTAGTTGCACGCACACAAACACCGTGTCGAAGACTGCCGAAAAGAAACGACGTTAGACAATGCACGGCCTTCAAGCCATACCTCCGCGCCCGTCGGAGTGGGGAGCGTGAGGTTTTTTTTCGTTACGGAATTTCAGGATTCGGTCCCCGCGCTCAAGGCCCTCGATAGAAGTTATGCAATAGCTTAAAAAATATCTATATCAATCATGTGGTTCCCATAATACAAGCTCTGCTTTGTTTGGCGCTACATGATGCTGTGTGATGACGTCCAGGATTATAAGGATCACAGGTTTATACATCTACACTGATGTTTTATAGTAATTTTTAAGCTATTGCATAGCTTCTATCGAGGGCCTTGAGCGCGGGGACCGAATCCAGAAATTCCGTAACGAAAAAAAACCTCACGCTCCCCACTCCGACGGGCACGGAGGTGTGGCTTGAAGGCCGTGCATTGTCTAACGTCGTTTCTTTTCGGCAGTCTTCGACACGGTGTTTGTGTGCGTGGAACTAGACGTATATTTTTATTTAATAAAAGAAAAAAAATTGTTTTCTTATCGGTCACCACGCTCAAAAAGTGTAACTTGAATTAATATCAAAGAAAAAGAAATACTGCATAAATAAAATAAATAAATAATTATAATTGCATAAGTTGATACAAAATGCTATGCAATAGCTTTACCGCGGCAGTCCCCGAGTGCCACACGTCTTTTTATTTTAACCAATGTATAAAAGTAGGTATATAACTATAATAATCTTAAAATTACATACCTAGATGATTAAAAAAAAAATGTAGTAGTACCAAAGGGTAAAATAGGCAGCATCAGAGATGATATTATTGCTGAACCTTTATATTGTTATTTTCTAGGCCGTGAAGATTTGCTGTTTTGCATAACTACTTTCAGTGATTCTATATCTTCAAAAATGTTGAATAGTGCGAGCGAGAGGGAGGTTTGACCTGTATAGTCGCCTTAAACAACGCTACGGGACCCTTGGTGCGCGAACCCGACTCGCACTTGGCCAGTTTTTGACTACGTAGAAATTCTACGTAGAATTTGATATATTTAGAGCGAAGAATTTTAAGCTATTGCATAGCTTCTATCGAGGGCCTTGAGCGCGGGGACCGAATCCAGAAATTCCGTAACGAAAAAAAACCTCACGCTCCCCACTCCGACGGGCACGGAGGTGTGGCTTGAAGGCCATGCATTGTCTAACGTCGTTTCTTTTCGGCAGTCTTCGACACGGTATTTGTGTGCGTGCAACTAGACGTATTTTTATTTAATAAAAGAAAAAAAAATGTTTTCTTATCGGTCACCACGCTCAAAAAGTGTAACTTGAATTAATATCAAAGAAAAAGAAATACTGCATAAATAAAATAAATAAATAATTATAATTGCATAAGTTGATACAAAATGCTATGCAATAGCTTTACCGCGGCAGTCCCCGAGTGCCACACGTCTTTTTTTTTTATATTTGTTTCAAACAAAGGGCATTGTGGTACAATAAGCGGCCTTATCGCTTGAGCGATCTCTTCCAGGCAACCTTTTAGAAAACTACATTAACAATCATCGAACAAACGCCATCAGGAGGACCGTATTGCCTGTTTGCTAACTTAGTAGCATAAAAAAAATGAAAAAAAGAAACGCAAAAGTAACGCACAAAAAAACTATGTAACTAGTATGTGGTAAATATTTTATGTCATCCATAGTCTAAACACCCTGTATCAACGTAACACGAAAACGATAAAAATATTTATGTTCTATGTTCGAAGTAGTTGGAACACCCTGGTCGCCGTTGCCCAGTTTATCACCGGCCTCTTTATGATTCTTAAATTTCTATCAACTTTTTATTTGGCAGGGCTACATAAAACAGCCTGTGCGTAATGCTCATGCATAATACCTTTCCAATAGCCACCACATTTATTTATTTAGGTGTCTCATAAAAACACGGATGGGTTTTGCAGAAAATTCCAAGGGACATATCTAGGTTGCTGTACCTATACCAACTTACATTAGATCCACACAATTCGATTACTTGGATCGGGGGATCTGCGGGCATTTAGATTTTTCTGATCTAACCTCTTTGGTTTTCAGTCCTCACCAAAGAAGTATGACTAAAGCATAGAAGAAATCATAAAATTCATTCATGCTCTGAACAACAACTCATACGGCTGATCTATACTTTCTTATGTCCAATATCACCAGCTACAAAGGGATGCATCCTTCTCTCAATGCGACTTCAAATGAGTTCAAAAAGAAAATCGTACGCTCGAATCTAGTGCAGTTTCATTAAAATGCCCTGGTACGAAGTTGCAGCAATCGCATGACATAAGAAAGTAAAGATCAGCCGTATGAGTTAATGTTCAGAGCACAGTGAATTTTAAGACTTCATCTATTTCTCTTCTTTAATCTTAGGTCCACACTGAATCAGTACTTTTCATTTTTCTCCTATAAAAAATCGGTCACCGATTATTGGTAGTGCGCGGGCGCCGGGCAGCCGTATGAGAAAGTAGGTACTGTCGGACTCCTCACCGGTAAAAACTTCAGCTAGTTTGCCAACAGTTTACTTAGATACCGACCGTTAACACTCCTATTCCGTCATTCATCATAGTGCTAATACATAATCGAACCATATTAATGCCATTTAGGTGTACTTGCGGCTTAAAGGCTACATACTAAGCGTCGGCTTTGTCGGTAGCATTTCCGGCACTTTCTGACCGTGCCGGCGGCACCGGGGACGAAGAAAAGCTACCCCCGAGCGGCAAAAACCCGCCGGCAAGTGTGTAGATGCTTTAAGAACTTAGACAATAAGGGTTGGTCACTAGGGTGGTTCGATGCTGCAGCAGCAATTGAGGTCGTAGGGTCTACCTATCAAACCTATCCTATGCAATATTATGTATGTATGGTTACCTATTGCTTACTGAACAATCTTTTTAGGTTTAAATTAATTTATGAAGGCAATCTTTAATAACTTCTACCCATTCGTCCTGTTTTTTGTTTTATTATAGTATCTATCATTATTAACTACGGTTAAAATAAAACACTGGATATTTTATTATGTTTTTTTTATTATTTTATAAAGGTTTCATTGTAATCATAGGTATAGTGTCATTTGAAAAATGCCATCGCTAAATTAGCTTCCAAACAATGTGTAGTAGGCGATTACGTACTAAAATAATGGTAAGTAAATAAAAACATTGAAATGATTAAATTAATTCTAAATAACTTAAAATATCACTGAAATAAAATTAGTAGAAAAAATATTGGGTTATTATTGTGCATGAACTAAAATGTAAAGAGGAATAATATAAAATTAAACTAACTTAAAATAAAAGCTGCTTACATAATTTTGCACCTAGTGTACTTACTGTGAAAATTTATATTTATCTATTTTTGTACGTATTAAGATAATGAGCCAAATATATGAGGCGCGACTAACTGACTTAACTGTCTTGTCACAGATAAGAATAAAAAATCTAACACCTTAATAAGTAACTTCATAAACAATCACTTTATTAAGTTGGTTATAAAATTACTTTTCAATCAGCAATTTGATAATGAAATTGAAAGTTTACAAAACGATCAATGTTACTATAAAAAGCTTGGATCTTAAGTAATGGTTTACAAATATTTGAAATAAATACAAGCGGGTCTAAAATGGTACCAAATGTTCTAATAATGTACCCTTTTTCTCTAAGAAAACGGAAAATTTGAGTTGTATACAGCATTTATGAGAAGCTCACTCTCTAGAAAACACTGTCAATGCCTGCCTACACGCAGTGTGATACGTGAAAATTTCCCGTTTTCCTAAAGTTAAAAATAAAAATTTACGTTTTGTTCATAAACTTTGTAAGTCGCGCCATATGTTTGAAAGGCGGAGGGCCAAGATTGCCAATTCAATATTGGCGCAATTTTCCAGACATTATGGCTAAGTTATTATCCAGACCGACTCGACGCTCGCATGACGCCGAGTCCCGACCAACTCTAAAATAATTTCCATTCAACAACAGTCAAACAAAATTGGACTAAACAACAAGGAATTTGTACTTTGGGGATGTGATATACAGAGAAACGACTAGGTCCTCATCAAATGAATATAAAATACTCAATAAACATTGTCATATAATATAAGCAATATAAAACGTAACATAATCGGAATCCTAGACAATAATATAAATTCTGCTAAATAACTGAAATAATTCAGGTTCATTGTCAGGATTGTGGGGGCAGGCCGCGGTGAGATTGAGCTACGTCAGGTAGAGATCTAGAGCGGAGCCCGTAACAAAACTGACATGGAATTGTCTAACAATATTATTAATCAAATACAATTAAAAAACTTCGCTAAGAATTTGTACCGAAAGTATCTAGCGTCGTTTAAATGATATGCTTGCGAACAGCAACACTTTGGTAAAGATCACAACTTGCGTCCGCGCGTCCTGACTTCAGATAAATATATCGACCGCCTCACTACACATTCAGCTATTGACAGTGTTGGCTTATTCCGTATAGTACTGCGTTATCGATATTATATTTTCACAACATCAAGCTGGTATAAAAAACACTAAGCCTACTAAAACTACTACCTGCGAAAACTCTTTAAAAGAGCAACTTACACACTACCTTCGTAAAGTAACATGAAGACCGTCGCGCGACGCTCGTCGACGGACTTTCAGGGTTCGTATAAAATATAACGTTTTTTTTTCACCTCATACGTTTATTACAATTTTCTGAAACAACCTACATCTAAACTCGCTTTCCAACGCTTAAACAATTCAACGCTCACAAATCCTTAAAAAATAATAGCTTTATAATTTTCAATACGTACCAAATGGAACTTTTTCTTATCAAATTCTTATATTTTAGTGCCAATTCCTCGCGCATCGACTCCGAATGTACAAAAATATACGTTGAGACGTAAGACAATTTAAAAAATAATTTTATTTCAATGGTACAAAAGTATTTTTTTCTCGTTATATCGAATTTTTAAAACGATTCCTATAATAAATTCAAGCACTTAACTTATACCTAAAATTAAGTTGGCGTTTCCATCTGAGCTTCCTACCCTAGCTTTCCTTCAAACCTTATTCCGAAAAATTGTAAGTAAACAAGAGATCATAGAAAAAAACCTACATGACCACACTCAATATTAATGAATATAAATAAGTTGATGTACTAGGGGTACCAGTACATCCACGGGATAATATAATATTAAAATATAAAGTTACACACACATTCGTTCTCACGTACCGATAAAAATGTTGAAGAAAGTTTAAATTTCAGGCGCCTACAAAATTAACCTGTCATTTTTAATTCGACATCAGGGTCGGTTAACATTTTTCCAAGTGTCATACATTACGTCATTTTTTTAAATGCAAGTTTTACTTTGTTTTTGTAAGAAGAACGGTACGAATCAAACGACCTAATCCACACACGATTATACATAAAAAGCATTCAATTCAAATAGAAAATGCACAGATAAATTACTCACTACCAACTACGACCTTTCATAATGAACGTGTAAGTCAAGAAGGAATCTTACACTAAGTACTTAATTAGTAAATTCAATGCAAATTTCTTGACCGGCCAGATTCCTTCTTAAAATTCTACGAACAATCGGTCCTAATCTATTATCGCTGTGATACACGTACGGGATCTAGTCCCGGTTGTCTTACAAAATACTACAACTACAATTCAGTAAAAAAGTATATTACTTGACATTTATTTTATGCATTACACATATTAAATAGAAAAAACATTATCGCTAAATTACTTGTTACAATTACGAAAGTACAAAAATTTTTAAGTTTAGATTTATGACATCATACCCTGATGTACCCCGCGCTTCCCCTTTTAGTACGGATCCCTAAATCTGTTTATTCTAATTGCCACGCAATTACTTACTTTATTAACGTAATTCGTCAGATATCACCTATTTCAATTTCGCTTCCAAAATTCATTGGCTTTAAGTCAGTTACCGAGAATTTATGCATGAAACTACACGTCAATGGTTGATGCTTTAACGAAGTGGCAAGTGGCATCGGTGTCTATTATATCACATTTTAATCATCCCATTTGTTAGCCTTACTATTATAAAGTCAGACTGTCAATGAGAACTCGGGATCTATCATCTTATTTAAATTTAAAAAAGTGTTTTTCATCAACATCAGCCTATTGAAGTCTGGACATAAGCATCCCCAAATAAATTTATATTTATTTGTAAACGAATATATATTACGAAATAGCTGATAATCAATCAAAGGTTGTTTTTTACAACAGTAAGTAACGCAGAAATAATCAGCTGTGAGTAAGGACAACGTCGCAACAAAATACTTCGTTTCGCCAGTTCTGTAACGTCACCCTACAATGAATTTAACAATGATATCTAAAGACAATATATCTTTAGATATTTCTACTGTCATTTAATAAATTATGCCTAGTTTAGGGCTGAATAAGTCTGTGTGGTAATGTTCGATATTATTTATTTATGACGTAGAGTTCAACCGAGACTACATGAAGGCTGTAGACCCGGTTCTCAATATCATCGCGCAAAATTCTCTTTCTTGCTACACAAATAAGACGATATACCCCCAGTCTCTTTTTGTAAAAATCACGTAAAAATACTACATCTCCATGACTAACAAATGCGATGAAGACTACCGCTAAACTACACGAGTAAAGACGTTACAAACTACATTAGTGTAGAAAACATCGAGTATCAAAATATTATCAAAAAGGTATTTTCACTAACCAATAACAGCCGTATACTAGAATCAGCCAATGCATTGGTGAATTTTGAGCTTCGAACGCCGGGTATCAATGTAGAGTATGTCACATGAAGGTGCCTATTTTGCACCGATCCCAAAAGATGCATCAAAGCTTACGAAATCACATCAAAATGTATTTAGAATGATGTTAATGATGATGTTCATGAGAAACGGCAAAACATGGACCTTTAAACCTTCATTTTAAACCTTAGTTTGAAGAGCGCTTTTGCACACTTCCTATGACCAGAATAGACACGATATTATAAGTACTCATATTAGAGTATAATAATGTAGAAATAATGCAAGGAATATGATTAACTTAATGTTAAGAGTGACACATGCATTCATCTCATTCGCACGACATATTATTAAAGAAACTCCTAAGATTCTAAAAGAACTACGCTTGAAATAAGATATATAATATTAACCTATATAAAAGCGAGACATAACACCTACAGAACAAATATATTATGCCGAATTGAATAACCTACAGTGCTTTTAAGAGGTACGTACGAATCCTTATTTATAATTTGATAAGTTTATTTGTAAATTAAGTAAATGAAAATCAATACGAGATATAGTTTTCAATAAGTAACAATTTTTGCATCAAAATTTTTACGAACTATAAAACGAAACTACTCTTACAAAAAAATCAATACGATATACGAAAATCATAATGAGAAAAATTAGTTTAATTTAAATTATGTAATAGGAGAAACTATTTCATTAAAATTATTATCTAACTGTGGATTTTTATATGTATTTAATTTATTTTATAAAATTTGCAAAAGTAACAAATTATTTCACTTTGTACTTTTAAGCCATTCACTAAATTACACATTATTAATCCAACATTACATTCAAAGTCGGTGTCTAAATAAACTGTCATTAATTACTTAATTCAACAAATATTGTGCAAATAAACTTAGAAAGAGGGCAACGTTAGTTTAATTAAATTTATATACTTAATGAAAAATGAACGAGTAACTAAGTGAGTAAAATCTGAATAATAAAACAGTAAAAATGTTAAAGAGGGTAGAACAAAACTATTTGTTTCGATCTCATACTAGGTACGATACATACAACCTTTAAAAGCGTTTTATTTTAACAAATATTTTAAGATACCAAAAAGTTTTTTATTTTTATTTTTGTACAATGCATTGAAAATTCTATTTTTGCTAAATATAATTTAACTCTGAAATTCGAATTGTATAATGTACTTTAAGGGTTAAAATATGTTTCAAGCCCAATACTAATTTATAGCCATATTGGTTTTTACTATAATTTGCTATTTTTTTTGTAAATGTTCAAAGATTTTTAATATTGAAATATCTATTTATATATGAAATGAACAGCCTTGACTTTGTATCAGAGGATTGATATAATTTCTTGGAGTAATCTTTTATTAAATAGCGTTTTTGTACCGGAATGGGGATTTTTGTAATTCAAGTGTACTATTATTAAATCTAAATATGGGCTTTGTATTAACTATTAGAAATATATGATTTATAATTTGTCGCTTGACCTAAACTCACGTGCAACGCAATGACATTTCACTTTACATTTGTACATGGCCACCATCAGATGATCTGGTTCTTTTTTTTATATTTTTCCTAAATATACCAACAACAGCTCGTCAATTTTTTTTTTCAAATATTTTATTGTTTACATTTTAATAAAATGTACATTTTAACTTTAAATATAATTCTATATCCGAACGAGCAAACTTCGATAAAATTAAAATTGATTAACATATGAAATGTCATTGCGATGCAACTGCTATAATAAATTAATAGGGATCTTTGATATTGTGTTATTATGTACTATCGATTTATGGCTACTCTAGAAATATGCAATAGTATCCTTTCTGAAACCACCTTTAAAACTTGTCAATATCATAAATTTGACTGTGAAAATGAAACATTTTGTCATTTGTAGTTGTCTTCATTCAATAGTCACTTTTACAATGACGTTTCTTTGCAACGGTGAGTTCAGAATCGGCTATGTATCTTATAGAATACTCTTAGAAAAGCTTCTGCATGTAAAAATTTCACGGCATATTTACATAATATTAACGCCTCGCTAATAAAGGTTTGTTTTAAATATAGATAGTAAGTTTCTTATTATTTAAGCAGAGGATTATTTAATATTAAAGGAGGTATTATACAAGCACACACGACGACTGCCAACTATTATATTTATCCACGGAATATATACTACTAGTATTAACATATGAGAGAAAGAGCCTCTCTTCCTCTTTAGTTTGATACTTAAGAGGAAACGACCAACATCTTTTTGGACATTTTTATTGAGAAAAATCAGACACAGATTTGTGTTCAAATGCGCACTCTTTGAAAAAACTCAACTCAAAAACCTCTTTGTCTTGATCAAACTCAGGCTTTAAATCGATGTCAAATAACTTTACAAACTTGTCAACTGTCAGATTATTGCCTTTTGTTTTCTAATCCAGAAAATAATATCTTTGTAAAACATCTTTTTTAGATATTACTTTGAATTGTACTTATGAATTTTTGATTGTGTTTAATTTTAATCAAGTTTAGAGATAGTATTTGGTATTTGATTTTGAAAATAAAACAGTTGAAAAAATGTTTTATCATCTCTGACTTTTACTTGGCTTGTAATTTACACGTTCTGACATAAATTTGTAATGCCAAGGCCTTCGCTGACTTCGGTATTTAAAACCAGAGTTTAAACAAAGTAAAGATTTCTTTAGACCATTTTTTAAGTAAAATTTTGATCTTAAATGTCCATTGATTACGGTCATATTCTGATGATTTAAATGTGATAATAAACATTACTGAAGGTCAAATTCCAGTCAGTGATTTAGTCTAAACTACATTGATAGTCTAAGCTACACTGATTTAAGTGTCTAAACTACTAATGATAGAAGACAGTCGCCGACCACACAAACCGTGCGTGATGAAATGACAATGAGGTGCAGTGATGCGGATGGCGGATGGTGATCACCTACCACAACGAGACGGCTCGTAATCAGTTAAAAAACGGAGCTTGGCACAATTGCACAAAATAATATTTTAATATACTTTAAATGCAGTTTAGTTCGGTTTAAATTTTAGAAAAATTACGTTTCAAGCTCCGTAACTTAGAATCAATGTAAATGGCAGTAGCGAAGTGTATTAATTTAGTCTTAATTGCAAGTCTTCAATGGAATTATTGCCTTCTTAGGCGAATACTACTCATGTATAAAATGCCTCATATCCGCACCACTCTTAACCGCTAACACGCACTATTATTAACGTTTTATCACTTGTAATCACTTGTCGTAAGTATCAAATGTATAAAAACTATCCTAAATATTAACGTTACAAAAATTACTGAGTACACGCACATCACTTACCACCTTAAGCAGCGCTAGTCTTACCAATAAATATGATGATAGTATAAAACCTATTTTAGATTATCCATGAAAAAGGTTTACATAACAAATATCGCCGTAACGCTAAAATTTTGAAGAATAAACAAAAATAAACGGTGTTTTAATTTAAAAATTCCAACATAATTTTTCTTTCTGATATGGCACAATTCCAAAATATACTTGTATTCTTAACTCTTGCATGCGAAACACCATTTATCGTTGATCATCGAAAAATACACAAAATAACAATTTTCAGAGTAATAAATCTTACAATAGACATTGACTTGCTAATCATATTATTGGTGACACAGCAATAGTGAACTTACAATTAAAATCCTCTACCATTAACAAAGAAATGGAAAAATATTAAAAGTAAGTGATGAAAATGATATTAGAACTTGATAACTTCATGGCATCTTCATGTAATAAGATCACCAGACGTCAAATGCCTTATTGGTGGGCAAAAAAAAATATCGCAATAAACCCTAGAAATATTGTTTAACACTTAAGTTAGGTTTAAAATTTTGCTAAAATAAAACATAACTAATAAACTAAATTGAACTAAACAACACGCCACTCAAACTCGCCCTATCAGATAGGGACCAATATCACTGAAAGAAGGTAATAATTTAAAAATTCGCTTCAAAACTCCTTCAAAAGGAAACTCCCAATTAAGAATCGACCGAAAACAAAAATACAATTTCTGGCATCACTTGCTAATCATAATTTTCAATAAAATCAAGTTCTAATCAACAAAGTGCAGAATAAAATTAAAATAAAATCAAATAGTACGATCTAAACCACATAAAATTATTTTCAATAATACCAACTTAATCAGAAAATTACTTCTAGATTTTGAGTCCAAATATACGTAACACACTGAGTTCAATTTTCACCACGTTTTCACTGTAGCCTAAGCGATTTGGTTCAAGTAGTCCATGAAATCGTTAGATAGGAGCTGCAGAGTCGGTTCGACGACGGGCACTCTTTGGGGGATGCTGCTGCAGCTGCTGAAGAGAGAGTTCTCCAACGACGACGGCTTGGTCCGGATGGAGGCGAGGTAGCGCTCCGCTAGAGACTCTCCGAGACTCATGGCGAGGGTCTCCGGGCTCAGGCCGAGCAGTGACAGAGACTCTGTGATGCTCGCGAGCGTCGGCGGGAGGGTCTTCGGTTCCTCCAATGGAGCTGCTTTAACAGGCGGTACTACAGGTGCGATAGTGAAAGGATCGGCGCGCGGCGCCATGCTCGTATTAACGACGGGGCGCAGAGCCGGGGGGGAGGCACGTCGCGGGGGGGACGGTGCAAGGCCCCAGGGTTCTGCGGAATGCGGGGGGGTGCCGGGAGAGGTTCCCGGCACCGCCGACTGTTATGGCCACTGCTGGAAGATTGGGAACACCTGTTTGGAGAAGCAGTAGGGCAGCGGCTTCACGAAGTGGGTGTCGTTGACCCGGCAGTGAGGGCAGGTCACCGGGTGCGAATAGTCCGAGTAGTTCAACCGTTGCTGGGGATGGAGCAGCGGCTTGTAACAGTTGTTACACTGTAACAAGATCACAATGCACTCAGTCAGTGTCAGTTTGTTCTAAAGCAGATACATAATGTTTGATGGTTTCAGTGATGTCAGTTAACATAAACAAACAGTAGCGTAGCATCAAAAGGTAACCGTTATGTTCTGGAGCCAAAATAACACCAGAAGAGACTAGCGAGTATCTCATTAGGGGAACTTCTGGTAATAATCATGGAAAACGCCAGAGATATTATGATCAAAACATTCACACTTGGATGCAACATCGCAAGTATTGCAATAACAGTGCTATTTTCGTCTTCATGATGTCATTGCGTCGTAAAATGCTCACTATGCTGCGGAAAGGCAGATAATAGTTGCGGTAGGTCTGCATACAGTTGCATACAGCGTTTGCATAACTATTCGCATTTGAAGGAAACTATTCTAACAGTTCAATAACAAGGTGAAGTTACAAAACTGACTGTCTATTGAATTTGAAAGTGGTAATGGCACTGACTTCTACCGAAAAAGTACTCTCTCTCTTTCAGAGTTGTATAAAATCAAATATAATTAAGACAAGATAACAACCAAGCAAAAATAAGTTCTTCTGAGTATGAAAGGGGTCAACTGTCTTGTCGGAGTTTTCAGGACCTCTTAACATGGCTTAACGACTGAAAAAGCCGACCAACATCTTAACGTGCCTTTAGATTCGCTCAAATCTAAATGCCACTCAACGATCACCCAACCAAGTAGTGACCGGGCGTGTTGCTTAACCAAAATGATCAGCTAAGGACACCGACGTAAGCCACGGGTAAAATAAGTAATGACTGTAAAATACTATAAAACATGGGAAAATTTTATATACCTTCAGCCGATCAGCGCAGCACGGAGTAGCCATAAAGATGTCATAGCTGTACATAGTGCCGAGCACAAGCGAGGACCCGTCCCACTTCTGGTTGCAGAACCGACAGCGGATGATGCGATCGGGGTCGTACCGCTCCAGGCATCCCATGCACACGCATGTCAGATACTGCGTGCGACCTTCCACTGTCACCTGAGAAGATGGACAGAGTTGTTGGCAATGTGGCTTGGATTTATACTCAAGAATATTAAAATAAAAATTTTTTTTCAACAGATTCTGTGCTACATACATATTATCATACGTTTTGGAAGATAGATGAACCGCACAAATCAGATTTAGTTTCAATTGGATTTATCATCAGTCTATAGCAGTCCATTGCCGGAGGACATAGGCCTCCCCTAATGAGCGGCATTGCGCCCTGTCCTCAGCTCAGCGCATCCAGCTTGTACCAGCAGCCTTACGCAGGATTGAATAATTGCTAGTACCAAAGTAAGTAAATAATGAAAGCCATCAAATTGGTTTTTAAAACGAAGTCGCCATAGTGATTTAGTGAGTTTTTTTTAGTGAGCGTATCATTCTCGACCCAACACTATTTTATTAGACATTTTTGAAAAATACATAAATTCTGACATTACTTCCAGGAATCCCAGTCACACGAACCCTAAGACGCCTAAGGTAGTAAGGGTTGCGTGCAACCCTCCACTTTCACCTACGAGTATCATATAGAATACTGAACAGTCAGTATGTAAGGTTTACCAACAATTCCTACTGAGCCTTTGTTGGGATCAGGTTGCTATGTGAGTAATACAAGGATTGTATGCGAAGGTAATTCGGTCACGAGCACTTTTTGTTTCGCAACTTCGCGAAGCACTGCACGAAAATTGATGTATGTTTTAAGATTTCGTCACGAGTCCTCTTTGCCTTGAGTTTTTTTTACATAAAAATGTTTTATGAGTCACTGAGATTACGAAAGGGTCCGTAGCTTCCCGTCACCATTTATTTCGCACTACGGAATATCGCATTAATATTTGAAATTTAAATTTCGTTTAAATTGGCCTTTGGGAACCTCAAGAGAAATTATGCTGGAGACTATCACAGCATCATGAAGCCCCAAACTAGGCAGAGCTTGTATTTACTGGAACCATATTACTACACATTTGGATTTTACTTAATTCCGTTGAAGTTACTTAATTACGAAAAAGAGTGGGTCTCAAAAATTGTCGATAATTTTAATGACTTCACATAAAGTGCACCCTACGAGGGGAATGCATGCTAATTCTAACGTCAAATAAACTTAGAGCTTCTCTGCTCCTAATTCGCCGAACAAACAGTAAGAAGTAACGTATGAGCGGGAGATTTTGTTAAATAAACTTTTGGATCTTATTTGAGTTTATAAACAAATATGACGGTGTTATTTTTGAGCTTGTTGTTTCATGAGACAGACGGTTTTGTGATGTAAATTAAAGCAAGGGCAAACATTGAAAACGTAAATGTTTTTCACTGTTAATGAGGAAAAATCAGGAACAGGCAATCAATTTACTCGTGAAAAGTATAAAAAAAGTAATGATTTATCTCATGAATTTGATCTGTTTTGCATAATAATTTTGATTGAATTGAAATATTAAGACGTATTAAATTGTTTCGGATGTTCCGATGGCTTACTGTCACAATGAATTTATTGATAAATTAGGTTACAAGTCAGTAAAAATTATCAAGGAATTGAGCAGAATCCTTACATGTAAAAAAACTTCTGGTAAAAAAATTTATAATGGTAAAATGGCTTACCTCCACAGCGCTGTTGGTATGCTGACGTGGACTCAGGAAGAAGGTGCCATCGACCAAAGGATATCGATCGAAGACGTGCAGGGTCTCTTGACACAGCGCACAAGACACCCGAGGCTTCTGCTGACCAGCCAGGGTCGATAGGATGAAGAGCCTTGTGTCGTCATTGCCGTGGTTACCCTCATCCTCAATCTGTAGCAAAAGAAAAGATACTGTAGTTTATTAAGGAAAAAGGCACAAATGATTGAGCGAATAAAGAAAGTACATCTATCTTCTCGACTACACCCCTCTAGCAATCGAATATGAGCCACGCCAGCTATTTCAATATTTCATACCCCACATTTACATATTACGATTAATGCATCTACCCACGACACTAACACCAACTCTCCCTACGTAATAACACAAGTAAATGACTGCATAAAGTTGAATAATGAAAGGCTGAAAGGCAATTACGCTGAATTCGGAGTCGAAGTCAAACAAAGGCTCAACGCCGCAGAGATCGATTTTGAAGCACGATTCACGTACGAGCAATTTGTGAGCGAATAATAATGAAAGTTTAACGAGTCGATGTTGCAGCGTAGGCACCGCAAAACACCATAATTAAACATAATATTACGAACTTTTCATAGCGTAACTCCATCCCTGTTCTCTGTCCGCCAGTATGAGTTAATAAAGCATTGTTCTTCGTTTGGAAATGGCTTCGTCTGGTTAGCGATGTTAATTGTGATGTATGGAGCGATTGCACGCTCGATTGGCCACATGGCGTCTACACATGGAAGAGAATGCACCGCGCATAAGTAACGACCCGGCGTAAGAGTGTGCATATTGAGGCATTCCGATCTATTATTAGTGACGTCGTGACACCAGGAACACATAAAACGAACCCGCCGAGAGCGTTGACCTACGCAAACAAACTCAGTGTGATTTGCAGTACAGCAGTGCAGTTTGCCAAGAGACGAGGCGGGGCGGGTCATCCGGCAAACACTGGCGCGATATCTCGACACCCAACTCCGGAGCGCCGCCGTCTATTCCGCTCGCGTAGAGCATTTTGTTATTCAATTCTCAATCACAAAATTCAGGGGCGGTTAAATTCGCCTCTACATTTGTAAATTGCGCCATGCTGACTCCTGACGTCGATTTGGAAAGTGATAAATAACTGGCCGCGAGCGCCAGTCTGCTCAGGGCTTGTGATTGATTCAACCCGATGAAGCAGATGTTCGCTCCACACATTCAAATGATTGATGGCGTGAAATAGCGAGAGTGGAAACTAGAGTTTCAAACGAGTTCGCAGCTAATGAAATGTCTATGAATTACCGAGTTAATTAGAACGGCGTTGGAGTCGTCGCCTCAGGACTAATGAGTGACAATTAAATTGTTAAGTGTCGCGCTCACGACAGTTTAGTGAGGTTGCAGGTCGCGGCCGACGAACCCGAGCGTTGTGCAGCGAACTTGCACAATTTACTATTGTACTGCAAGATTGATGAGCACTCCGACACAGACTATTTATTTAGTCAATCCGATCACGCTTTGTCTCGCAATCGTTGTAGTTTGCAGGGAACCGGTGGCCGTAAACCGGCGCATAGACCTTTTTGATGAGAACTTGAGCAATTACACTGGGAGAGCCAAGACAGCAAAGATTCTGCCAGACCAGAAGTCAGTTAACACGAACTAAGGCCATTCGACTACACGGTCGTAGCTTTTAATTACGCCGGAATTTACATAACGAAGAAACTTGGCAGCCGGAAAACTAGGCGGTCTCAATGGGTTCAAAACGTTGCCGTCTTCAGTCCTTCCGCGCGGATTAGTCTCCGAAAGTAGAATTGAGTTTAAAACACATTTAACAATGTAATGTGTAAAGTTTGTATTCGTCGAGTAAAATTTAATCGTGGTTTTGGTAGCTTGTTTCGATGTTCAAACAACAGGAGAAGTGCTCGCTGCGAGGAGATGAGAGGTACTCGAAGCGTCCTTACCACTCGACGCTCCACAGAACGAATGTACACACATTAAAACTTTCCGAATTGAAGGTGACGCAATAATTAAAGAGCTATGGGGTGGTAGTAAAACCCCAAAAGCGTCAAATTGTAAGAATCATGAACACATCAAAAGTAACTAAATTTATATTGTCACATTATCATAGTGTTTAACTTTTGTCTTTGTCGTCCAAAAGACTTCCATTTTATCTGTTGCTAATAAACAACTAGTAGAAATATTACAAAGTAAACGCCATTGTTCCCTTACCTGGTTCTACACAACATTGTAAAACACAAAATGTTCACGAACGAGCTTCCATTATGAAGCTGCAGACATCGCTAACTAAAGGCTATAACGACAATAAATCTGGATTGTTCCCTGGGGTGGCTTATTTTTAATTAGCCAAATGAAACTTTTCCTATTATATTTTGCCGACGTCCGCACTCCGGTGAATATAGCCGCTAAGATAGAAATTAAATACAAAGAGCGAAACGTTCCGTCGAAGCCACTGAAAGACGGGAAAAATGAGAAACCTCCGGCAAATCCAATTAGCCACAACAAGATATCCAATACTATGGATTTGAAACCGATAAAATAATTTAATTGAATTTTTAAGCGGCCCGATTCGATAGGGAACTGACTGGCTATTTGCAATTATTGCCGAAAGCAGATCTATTCAGACGTTGGAAAACTGGTGGAAGTCTGGAGTAGCAATATTTCATCGGTGCCATCTCCAAACAATAAGTCTTGAAGCGGTATTTGCGGTGCTCGATACATTTATCCCGATGGTTCGTTCCGCTTCGTGTTTGCCATTGTCTGAGAGCTTCACGCTAATACTTTGCTCTTTGTATCTGAAAATGCATTTCCACAGTAATGCAATTGAATTCTTCCCCTGCAATTTTCCTGCGTAAGGGTTTTGTAGATTCTGTCATAATAATATTTCTCTTGTCTAGCGACTGGGAAAATATATCTAAAAGTTTTGTCTCCAACGATAAATAACAAAGTAATGAATCTTATCTTGGAGAAGTTGTATCAGCCTCGGGTCAGTCCGGGTGTTACATGGAACGCTTTACTTTCTAATAAATAATGTGGGTTTATGTTTACATTACTCTTCAGTAGTAATGTTCTAACTGTGTATAATGTATATAGTGCGGTAGCATGGCGGGAGCTAAAATAGCTTGCTGTGTATGTAGGTATAAACTTAAGCGAGACTGGCAAGGCTAATAAATGTCTTTCAGCTGTAAATACTGACTCCCCGTACAAACGAGGAATTCTTCAAGCGAACAATTCGGAAAATACCACTAAAGGGACCGGGAAATTTACGGTATTGAAACATTTTGCGGAAGTTATTCATAATATTCGTACTTTGACATGTGGTAGGTAGAGAAAATTTTCTCAAAAAATTCCTGTGTTTCTTGTTAGAGATATTTTCTCGCGTGAATTACTCACACGTCCCAAACATTCCATACGCGGCAGCGACGTGAAAACGAATACCAAGATCGTGAAAAGTGTTGAGGCATTTTAATTTGACGCTAAACCGACGAGGTGGCAAAAATATTTGAGACTTTGTACGAAGATTTCCAAGGTGAGCATGCACGGAGTCGGAGTCATTATTATTTTTATTGGGCGCTGTCTCGGGAGAATATGAAGTGTTATAAGGAGCCATTGTGACTCGTCAGAACGAGAGAAAAGTAGAATTTAGATTCAAATGGGTGTTAAAAACTCGAATGCAAACTGAGTGGGTGTTCGGGGGGTATGATGCGATTTTGATGAGCTTCCACCGGCGAGCGAGCTGACATTTTTATTAAAATGTTGTCTGACAATAAAAGGCTGTCCCCCGATGAACGAGATGTCGTAAATTCGCCGAAACTAATTGATTGGGTGGTCCTGTCAAACACGATTCGATGGCTGCAATCGAAATGAAAAATGTCGGTTGCTGAAAGAATTGAAACTTTAGTAGCTATAGCTGTGTTCTGCCGCAGACTGGAAACAGAACATGGAAAACTACTTATCTTAACTTCGTTTTATCGTTAGCAGTATTGTATGTCAGTTAGTGCCCATTCAGCTAAGGTCATAATGGAGTAGACAGTGATAATGTGACGCATGCAACTTTGTAGCGTACCTATAAGAGTTTTTAGAAGTAGGTTCTATATGAAGGACTAATCCGTGGAAGTACTACCACCATACTTAGTATTTCTTTGTTTATGCATACCGTACTATTCGGTAAGGGGTGTAATTCCAATGTTTATTCTTAAGATCTTTGTAAAAACATACTGTTTTGCAAATAAAACATTCTGATTCTGCCGTGAAGCACCATTGCTGTTTCGGTTTGAAGGGTGAGGGTGCTGGTGAAATTACAGGCACATGAGGCTAAACATCTTCATGCCTCAAGTTGATAACGGAGGGCGTTGCATCGTCGGACACGCACGTTGATCTACGAAGCAATACTTTGTTTTAAGTAACGGTTACCACTTAACAGGTGGGCCATGTGATAGTTCCATATTCAAGTACCATAAAAAAGGGGAACCACTTTTTGATTTTTTGTTATTTCACGTGACAGGTTGCAACCCAATCGCGCCTTTTATTGGAACTCTATCTTAGAAAATGCCTTTCGCAATTTAATTTTAGGGCATGCCGCACAGTAGTTCCGTTCGGAAAAAAGGTGGACATAGGGTCAATAGTTGGAGTTTCAATCTAACATTTTTTTAAACCGGCAACAATTAGACCCAATTCGAGACAAAAAAATAATAAATTATTTATTTTCTCAGAAACTACCCATCTTACAGATTTTTGTTATAGAAAATATGTTATTAGGACTGTTGAGAGGTATCTAGTAAAAATATTAGAGCAAAATTCTAACTTTTGACCTTTGTCCACCTTTTTTCCAAACGGAATCACTGTGTGCGCCAATTTCCTCACAATGTTTTCCTTCACCGTTTCAAGCATGTGGTAACACTAATGTATGTATAGATGTTTCCTTTCGTAACAATTGATTCGTACTAAATGCACGTTTTCAGTTTTCATCAATTCACGTTAATTAGCTAACTGCAAATGCAATTAATGGAAGCCCACTAAAATTCAATTTGGTGTGGTTCATAAGATAGCTATCAAAGTACGCGTTAGTTCTTCGAACACAAGTATTTTAATTTAGAATAGGATTTTAATTAAATTAATGTATGTAGTAATATCGGGCAAAAGTGGCAAGTGCGCAAAGCACTTGCGCACAAAATCCTATTCCATTTGCTGTAGAACTCAGTTTATAGTTACTCGTAAGTATGTATCAGTGCGTTCTAAACCCGTCATGACATACGGAGCCGAAACGTGGATACTCACAGTACGGCTAGTCCACCAGTTTAAAGTCGCTCAACGAGCTATGGAACGAGCTATGCTCGGGGTTTCTCTGAAGGATAAAATCCGTAACGAGTTTATCCGACATAGAACTAAAGTTGTCGACATAGCTCAGAGAATTAGCAAGCTGAAGTGGCAGTGGGCTGGCCATATCTGCCGAAGAACCGATAACCGTTGGGGTAAACGAGTTCTTGAGTGGAGACCGCGGCTCGGCAAACGTAGTGTAGGACGCACTCCAGCCAGGTGGGGTGACGATCTGCGAAAGGCTGCTGGTAGAAGCTGGATGCGTCGAGCTCAGGACAGGGCGCAATGGTGCTCATTAGGGGAGGCCTATGTTCAGCCGTGGAATGCTATAGGCTGATGATTATGATGATGATGATGTAGCGATTACTTTACATAGTGTGTAATTCACGCGTTTCTTATAAAAATATAGGTAATAATAATTACAGTTTTCTGCAATAACTGATAAAGTAACTACTATTCACTATTTAACAATCCTATACAACTAGCGATTCAAATTCGTCGATAAAAATCTGATAGGATACGATTTCCCTAGCAAAATATTTACATTGATATCTAGTCACATCTAAGGTATGAAATCGACTGTTATGTCTAGCGACGTACTACACCACGTGTAACTCCAGCTGAGTCAACATTACAATTTACCTATTGAATGTGTTAAAATGTATGAAAACACTTACGACTGGCATTTTGTTTATTATGTTTCAATGGGTCTTGTGAAGTCGGTGGTTAAATGTTTTTAAAAGAACAATGAGTGTTCAACAGTTGTGTCGAAGGCCATTGGTTTACGATTTGAAGATACCTAGTAGAAACGAACTCATAAAGTTATATTTACGTGCAGAATAAAAAAAATTACCAACTTCAAAAAAGAGTAGATTTTCAATTCGGTTGTATTTATTTAACCGATTAAAAAAAGAAGAGGTTTTCAATGGTTGTTTTTATGTTTGTTACATATAACTTTGTCATTTATGTCCGATTTGGGTTTTTTTCTCATTTATATTTGAAGAAAAACCACACTAACTAGCTTTGACCCGCGGCTCCTATAACGAGGTCGAGAATTTTCAAGGTGGCCACTTAGAATATGAGGGGTAGGGTGAAAAACAGAAAGGTATTTTTAAAAACAATAACAAAAAAAACAAACATCTTCACGACTTTTTCCCCATTATGGATATCTTCAGGTATTGCTCAGTACACAAATCTATTGAGGATACCTCAACGGGGGTAGTCAGAGGCAAGTCCAAACATTACGTTCGATACATGCCCACTTTTTGCGAGGCAGCTAGAATTCCGCGTGACAGGTTGCAAGCCCATTGCCGCTTTTTATTAAGGTACTTTCAATGATTATGATCATCGATACCTACTTTGACTGGTCTTGTAGCTAAGCTGGTAGTAGTAGATGTTTGTTATGTGTCTGGGTGTTTTATAGGCTCTGCCTAGTTTGAGATCAGTTGTCCGTGTGTGGGATCTTCCGTATGTCCTGTGTAACTATATGTTTAAACTGTTACAAAGAATATTGTTATTATGATTATATTAATATTTCATTTAATAAAGTCTCTCTTTTAAGAATAATGGACGTCGTAAACTGAGTGTGAGTAATATTACAGTAAAATTATTTTGCTCGTAAATCGCTAGCACTAACAGTATATAAATATCATGTTTATAACATTGGAATTTGTTTGAAATATTCTCTATGCGAATAATCGATTTCTAGATAAATAACATGGTTTTAAAATTTAAAAATATCTTGGATATTGGATTTATGAAAACATAAATAATTATAGTACAACAGATTTTTACTGACCTCATAGCTAAGTTGTTAGTAGCTCTTGCCTTCTGCACTATCGGTAGATTCGATACGATTTGTGAACCTATGTTCACCACACAGAACAAACATCTATATGTTGGTTCTGGGGCTGGGTGTTTTTTTATGAATCCAATATGCATGTATGATTTTATCAGTGTCTGGTGCCCATAGAACAGGCACCGCCTAGTGTTAGTGAGATGTCCTGTATATTTATAATTGTTTTTTTTTAGATATTTTAGAACGAGCCCATCTAGAGTTTGTCTGGAAAAGCTGTAAGCCATAGGACCGCACTTTCATGATTGATATTGTTCGTTTTGTTCTGTAAATGACTCCAACGTGTTAGTACCATAAAGAGCTGTCTATAAGCAAGGTAAATAGGCATTAATAGTAATTTATTGATAACTAGCTGACCCGACAGACGTTGTCCTGTCTCAAAGATGTTAAAGAAACATTCAAAACAGATATCGAAGTAGAAAAATCAATCAAAAAGGATATTAAAGAGGATTAAGCAATCAATGAGGATAACAGTGGAAAATGCTATCAAAGAGGATATGGAAAAGAAGCAATTAAGGAAGAAATCGATGTGGGAGAAGCTTTTCAAGGGAAAACTAAAGTTGAAGAGCAATCAAAGAGTACATCGAAGAGGAAAAAGTAATCAATGAGAATAAAACATCAACAACAATGACTACCTTACCCTACCCCTATCCCTACACCCCTACACTACCCCTACCTCTAAAGATTATAATATTAAAAAATAAATAATAACGGGATAAAAAGTATCCTATGTCCTCCTGGTTCTAAGCTACCTTCCCATCAAATTTCAGCCAAATCGGTTCAGCCGTTCTTGAGTTATAAATGGTGTAAATAACACGACTTTCTTTTACATATATAGATTATATGAAATTAATATGAAGAACATGTCAAAATAATGGAAGTCTTTGTAGAAGCAAAGGTACTATGCTCGAAAGAAAGAACATTCACATTCGTCGATTATCATCTCTCAAAGTTAACTACTACTCAGTTAACCTTAATAACACCGATACATATGTGCGTACAAATAACAGATAATCATGTACAATTGTAAATGAATATAAACAAATGATTACACTATCACTGTCGTGTCCACACAACCATTTGCCATGCACCGATAACCCTGCACTTAGTTCGGATGGTTCGCGACATTATCTGCTTTGCAACGTTGCTTCGCGACAGAAGATACGGTAGTCTGACATATGTCACTCTATGTAATGAAAATATATCGAATTCAAATACTAAATTCAAGGAGATTTAATGGCGGGTTGCAGCAAGTCCTTATCACTAAGACAGTTTTTGTAACTGGGAGACAATGAGGTAATGGGAATCCATGGCATATACCTATAGAGACACTGTCTTAGGCACCATTTGCTATTTTCTTATGGAGAATAGATTAAAAATGGTGAGTTTTCTTGATAAAATAATGAGAATTGATCGTGACTCAAGCGTAGAGTTTTTGACAGTTGTCAATACAAATCTAAACTCATATTACTGACTCAGGGTAAAATTAGGCCTTATCACGATTTATGAGGTTCAATACGGGCTAAGTGTCATCCACAGATAGAGAAGACAACTAGATAAAGCCTTAAAATTGACTATGCTCTGAACGTCAACTCATACGGCTGATCTCTACTTTCATATGTCCATATATCATTTGCTAGAAAGGGATGCATACTTTTATCTCAATGCTATTTCTGCGACTGCGTACCAGGGCATTTGTTTTTAAGTTTTTAATCAGTAATCAAGCTGCACTTTTACAGTAAAATTTTGACGTACTCAAGGGTATGGCAGCCAATTTAATTTTTGATCTTGACTGCGATTTGTTACCTACCAAGTCAGTCGTAGCAATTTTTCGTGAATCCAAAACCAATCATGGTCCTAAAGCCTGCGTTGTATAAAGTTATACAGCGACCTTGGCAAGTGTTGTCACCAACAACCACAAGAGTGACGTTTATAAAGATAAAGTAGAATTTATTACTCGAGAAATTGCTCTCACTGATATGAAAGTGATAGTTGAAAGAGAAATATATCAAAATATACTTGAATTGAACACTATCGAAGCAAAAAGATAAACAGAGAGACAGAAAATGTAGTGGGCTTCTTATAATCTACCCACTTAAAGTAGTAAAAGGTCCAAATGAACTCGAAAATTGATAATTGAAACAATAATAATTCTTTATGTTGTTACTACCTAGTTACAAACTTTAGATTTGATATTTGTTTTGAAATACCTACTTCAAAAAACCTCGTACAGTCAAGATTTAATTACAAAAAAACAAATTTAATTGCAAAGCTTGATAATGAAGCTGTGACGTATTTAACCGGATTCCGAAAGTAAAACACTGATAAAGTTTACATATATCGTCGGAGCATATTTATTTCACAAAACAATAATGATATCACAAAGTTATTCCTACTAGGCTCAGAGACAATAGAGAACTATTATATTACTATGTATACAATGCATGTAATACTGTAGCTCCCACCAGCTTTGTGCAAAATAAGACAAAACCTATGTAATGCACATAACATTATTATTGCACGTAAATATTACTATAGCACTAAGACAAGCATTCGGGTATGGGTTCGTGGAGGCTTCGTCAAAGAACATTAATATGTTCTCAATATTCTACAGTGGGTAAGTATCGTCAGTAGTATTGGACTATTGGATCACGCCAATGCATGGGAAGCAGCTACCATCTGTTAAATTTCAAAAGTGTCTGCCAAGCATGGTAATAAAGACAAGCCCTCCTGAATTAAGCAGTCCTGCAGTAGAAATTTATGGGGTGAAAATATTTATTCCAGCTCAACTCCTTACCTAACACAATATAGAACAGGGCTCAAAATGATATTCCTAATACCTCACTAAGTATAGAAGACCACAATCATTGAATAATTCAATCCAGAAAATAGATTGTAACTTATTATAATTTTCTTACATAAAGAAATAGTAGATATTAGAGTAGAGCTGAAAGCTCTTTGTAAGTTTGTAGTAACATTGTTGTCATGGAATTTCATAAACAAAGACATACAGGTAACGTTCAGAAAGACTAGTCTACTGCACACATATATGTATCTGTCCTTTGGTTCAGTGAAGCGAATATCAGAGATACGAATGCATTTTACATGTTGTGCAAGCTGTAGGTACCTATACTGAATTCAGAACCTGCAATATCAAAATAATATGTTTACCGTACGATGTAAAATATAAATATTGAACTCAGACTCTGCTCAGATAATGAAGGGGAATATTACAGAGTACTATAATTATAATATCAATAAAATAAAAACTTTTCTAGCACATATCGATAAAAAAATAATGACATCTTTTAAAAATTTGTAAAATTTTCATTTGCATAAGATTATGGTATTAGCAAACGAGTCGTGCAAACAGATCAATAGGTACTTAAGACAAGACATCACTTTTAACTAAAAATACACATCGTTCATTCGACAAAAGTTAGAAAACTATCATTATTATAGCAATGTCTCTTGCCGTAGTTGACCATTGTACTGTAGGAAATACATTTTGAAATCAAGGTGGACCAAAAAATTTTGGAGTTAAGTACTGAAGTAGTTTATTAAAATGCAAATAATAAAAAAGAGCCAATAAACAAGTAGCAGTAAACATAGATAAAATTATACTAAGTAGGGAGCGTGCCAGCAATACATTACAATCAATTAGCATGCATGCGAACTAATGAGCTACACATCGTCCACCTAATTACGATACATATTCATTTACCTCAGCATTGCACACTAGACATAGCGTGAAACGAAAAAAAGCTTAATCAGATTAACAATGGATTTCGATTTTCAAATTGGAATCATCAACCAGCTCTTTATATGTGAAACAAACATTAGCAAATGCCTATATTGTGTATAAACAAACGATCACAAAAATCAAGAGCTCAACACAGCTCCTATGCACTATGAAATGTGCACATCAATTTTCAAATACATAATATTTCATTCATAAATAGCCACCCGAGACGACTAGACATCAATTTTGCAGATAAACGACACCGATTTCATGGGAATAAATGAAACAGCATTATCAGAACCCCACGCGTCGCCTACAAAATAAGACTAAAGATAAACCAAATAGGTATTCCCATTTATACACTATCAGCGCGATAAAAATGAAAAACAATTACCGACCGTGCAGCCTACTTGGAAACTCTAGAAACATTTAACTCCGAAAAATTAATAGAATATGAGCGTTTTAAACAGGTTTTTATCGTAGTTATTGAATGCACTCAAATGTAAGTAAATATGGAGAAGTAGACGTGGTTAAGAACAGAGCGGCAGCGGTGAAGTTCAATGGACTTGTGACGGTGATAACTGATAAGTAACTCATATTTAATAAGGAAATCAATAAGCTCAATGATATCAACAATGAAAGTAGGCTAACAACAAGCTGTTATGTAAATTACTGATAATGATTATAAAGCTATATGGCAAACATAAAACGTCCCGACCAGTAGGTAATAGGTAACTAAACACACCATAATGAGAACAGAATTATTTAAAATAACTTTCCGTTTTTATGAATAAGAAGTTCTTATATTTAAAATAAACGTGTTCTTTGTATTGTAATATTGAATATTTATCTCGGGTCTCAGACCAGACCCTGTTTACTTAGATATAATATGTATGCATTTACAAAAAAGGTATATTATTAAAGTAGTATATAAGTCATAAGGTTCCTGAACTACAAGCTCTGCTTAGTTTGAGGATAGATGATGCTGTTGACAATGGCAGCATTACTTATTTTTTAACTGTAATTGTGGGTTTGTCTATTCATTTCTCGATATTCATTATATTCTCGACTATGATCACAAATCGGTGTAACATCACGATGCTTAATGATATGGCTGTCGTCTCCTTCGATTCTTCTGCAAAGATATACGGGTCTTCTTTCTGTTCTATTGAGCTTCTAAAGTGAATAAAATAGCATTTGGAACTATCATGGTTGTGAACATAATTATCAATAACTGTAACCAGTTCCTGCCGTGATCATGGCGCATGGAACTGCGTCGAAATATTGGCAATAAAGAACTCACCTAATATAATTAAAAGACAAAACATTTAGTTGGTACAATTCTGTTTGGCGCCAGGCGAAGCGACGCGTCTACGTCTGCGGAGTTCGCAAGGCGGACAATGACTCAAATTTCCTGAGGATGCCTTATGGGGAAGGCGAAACAATGTCGAATTTCTGTTGGGTTCTTGTGAAACTCATCAGAGAAGGTAAGCGGGATTTGTACTATATATTTTGTCTTTTGAATATCTTCTTATGAATTTCCGCAAAGACACGCTTGAGTCAATTAAATATCGATAATTATGAATAAAAGTAACCGCTTTCGCCCATCACTTAGCCCTTACCCAGCACACGACGTGCGATAAGCCTCCACCTAGTATCGCGTCGCTGAGGATAACGCCCGCTCCAAGGCGACGCCACAGATTGAGTCATAGCTACATTCCTATCGCCACAATAACCACGACCCTTACATAACATGTTAAATATTGCTCTAGGCTAGACTACAAATCAACTACCTACGATGTATGAATGACGCATGTTTATGCTAGAGCTCTAGCAATTTCTGTTTACGTACTGGATGTTTCAGCGAGGGTAGTCTGAATTATTTGGCAATGGATAAACGATTGATAAATGTACTTTTTACTGAAACCACGGATACCGTAATAAATAAAAATACATTATATTTTATTATTTATTACAGTGATTTTTTTATTTTATTTAATATGGGCCAGCTCTTGACCTCGAGGCTTGCATAGGCAAGGATGAGGTCGACGATGGGGCGAGCTTTCCCAGAAGATGCCTATTATCTCTCTTTTTGAAGCCGTTAGGGTCGTAAGTCAATGGAAAAACAGACACTGGCAGCTGATTCCATATTTTAGCAGTGGGCATTATAATTGATGTTTGGAAGCGCTTAGTAATATTTGAACCAAGCCTCATGCTTGTACTGAAAAATATAATTATACACAGATCAGGCGTTGTGGTACAGGTACTTTACCTACAAATTTAGGTAAAGAAAAATAGTAGCAACTAAAGGTAGGTATTGAGAGCATAATTTAAATTTGTTAGTAGTTATCAAATTAATTTATCCAAAATTTAATTGTCGCTGATTGTGCGTACTCTATAAAATTTAACCCTAGCAATACGAAATGTAAATGAAGACAAAACAACTGCTGTAACATGAAACCATTTGAATATGACAGACGCAGCACTCAGCAATATCATATTTATCGGCCCATTCAATGGGCTATAAATAAGCATTTGCGTAAGTGACTCATTAACTAGCACGATCAAGCCCTTATGGAGTCCAACGCCTTAATCCAACCATTCAAATGTGTTCCACTTATCATGTACACATCCGGCGGCCTTAATAGCTAAATAATAATCACTGCGAGACGGCAACTACTCGCACATGCCTGTAAAAGCGAACTCCAAATTCCCTGGTACAGTATATCGCATGAGGCAGACACAGCTTGAAGGTATAGGCATCAAATATCGAATGGAGCTTATCACTGCCACTCGAATAAACATGAATGTAGTTTGAGCTTCAACTACTACGTTTGAACGCAGCTACAAACTAGGTATTCCAAATGGCATCCTGCAGGGTAGAGATCTATCGCTTCTATCATTTCTTGTAATTAAGTACTATTTGCTTCTCAACTAATGTTAAGTAACTCCGCTTATTATCGCTATTATTCAATATGTTAGTTGAAAGATATATTATCTATAGTTTCTTTAATAGCTAACGTAGCAGATAACACAGTTGTGTGTGCTAGTAGGAATTTGTTTAGGTATGCGACTAGATAGTATCGACAACAATGTTATCGGGCATTGCCCACAGGTTGTATGTAAGCGGGTACATTATCTCAACTATTTGTTTTTTTATATAGGTGAAAATGTTTATTAAAAAACCGGCCAAGAGCAAGTTGGTCTTGCGCACCGATAGTTCCGTACAAACTTGTAGGTTTGAAATATTTTTATCGTTTTCGAATTTTTTCCATTACTTGTGCTATAAGACATTTCTTGTTGCCAAATTTCAGTGATCTTGTGAGGGTTTCTCTTTAGCCCTAAAATAACTGAGTTTGCCATTGAGTCTTTTAAACCAAATTTGACTTACCCAAGTTTGTTCTGATTTGGTTATCCCTTTTTTTTTATTTATTACTAGCTTCTGCCCGCGGCGCTGGTATGCGTGGTACCCGGATAAAAGTAGCGTATGTGTTAATCCAGGTTAAAAACTATGTATATTCCAAGTTTCATCCAAATCCGTTCAGTAGTTTTGGCGTGAAAGAGTTACGAACATCCATCCATACATCCTTTACAGTAGGATTATTATATAGATGTTATATGGTTATAAAATATAACATTACTTTCATGACTTAAATTTTAATGCAACCGATAAATCAAACAGATAAAACTACAGATTGCTATTAAATACAAAATATACAATTAAGAAAATCTATTGGTTAAAAACATTAATTACAACAACCAGCTTATTTGTTTGGTTTTATTACACCAAAACTCATAAATTTTTGACTAAAAGCAGCTAACCTTCGAATTAGAGAATATTTGCATTCCGTTCCCATAATAACGATACCATTATACATTGATATGTAAATGAATGCAACAAATTGTTGTAAAGGATTAGATTCCAGTATTACGAGAAACAGTATATTCGATTAGTTTAATGAGACAAGATTATGATTGGACTAAGTATATTGCTTTTAATTTTATCGCGACTTCCATGGAAAATTTGTATGTAACATCTTGCTGGTGCGATGGTAAAAATCAGATTTTTTAAAAATTGTTCCAGACTTTTACGTAGGATGAAGTGTTCTTAAAAATGATACAAATTAATTAATTTGATACGTTGTTGAAATTTTTTTTGTTGGTGTAAACAATCAGAATTTGAGTTTAATCAAAAATTATTGGTGATTAAATAAAACAACCTATTAAAGCTCACTGCTGAATATTATGACAATATATTAGGCTTACTTCATCGTATGAGCTAGTGGCCAAACTTGGTGTCAGATTTTTTTAGGCCACCCGAAAGCCTTCGACGTAGCTTAACCACTGGAAAAGCAAGGACCCACATTTTAACATGCCATAATAAGCACGGAAGCGTTCAGTTTAGATCCAAGTGCCACTAAACGGTTACCCATCCAAAATTGGCGGTTTTTATGATTTATTGTGAATTTCTCTAAAATCGTTTTAAAATCTTCATCTACAACATATAACCCTTCTTAAATAACACGATGAGGTCTTGGACCCCTTCAACCGAAACTTCCAAAATATCCCCAGTCTTGGTAGGTCTTCGTATAGACCGAGCCCGTAAATAATTGAAAATCGATTTATATAAGTAAGTTTGCGATTAATTTCGTAAGTGCAGGGGATTGGAACGGTCCGGATGATGTATATCTCCGTTTACGGCAATGCTCGACGCTCCTAATCCTGTGTATTAACCGGCGAACCCACAGCTATTTATTTTCGCAGGGCGTAACATCTCACATTGTTGCAACTTGATATACTATGTAAGCTGTTTTGTGAAACACGATACTTTTCTTGGATATTTTGTTGTGTGCTACCATGACGTTATCACGTACTACGGCATGTGGCTTGTTTGTAAACAGGATGCCTGTCAAGTATATGCTTGCAATTCAAGCTTTATTGAATGGGTTTGTTTATTTATGAAGTGACTATTGTATGGGTCAGTTTAACTAACTACATAGGCTACGAGAACCGCTTACCATCAGGAGGACCATACGTTTCTTCGACATACGCCTGTTTGTTAACTTTGTAGAAAAAATATATTTAGAAACCGATGCGTTCTTGCGCAATTTAATAATAATCATGATGATTACAATATATTTTTAGCATGGAAGTAGATGGAATATTAAATATGCATAAAAATTAAAATAAATAGTAATACAAGTCAAAGGGAAATACCATAAAAGCTAACTAAGTTTAAAATTCAATTTCGTAGGTTTTAGCAGTGTCTTTGTGGAAAGCTCTCGTGTTTAAGGAGTCGGACCTCGTTCTCGGGTTGTTGAAGGATTTAGCGCATTTACAGACCAAAGAAACACAAAATCCAAAAGAAAAGCCAAACTGCCCACGATCTGCAGATAATGCCGGATGGTATTTGTTTTACAAGATATCTCTTACCGTAACTTTTAGTAAAAGATCATTCGATATTTGCAATAAATAATATTTTATTCATGATTTGTAAGAATAAATACAAGATTATCAGGTAAAAATAACACATGAGTCTGAACTAGGTAATTTAAAATCTACAGACGAGAAAAGCTAAAATAAAATTTAAAACCTACTTCATGCAAACTTGTCAGTAGGAATAGTTTGGGCCCGCGGCTTCGCTCGCGTGGAATAAAAACTGAATGTGTTGTGCCTATGCATAGAATAAAATCCAGGACACAATCAATATGTATATACCAAGTTTTATCCAAATCAGTTCAGCCCTTCTGGCGTGAAAGAGTAACAAATATACATACATCCATATATCCTCACCTTTCACGTATATAATATTAGTATAATTATTAGGAAGTAGAATATTGACCTTCAGCACGTCACCGACTTCGTCCCACTTTTGACTTATATAGCCAGTTTAATATCAAAAAATATTTGTATTACAAAGTATAACGACAAAATCAAATATCAACTTATTCCCAAGCCGTAAATCAATCATCTCTATTTACCAGAAGACTGCCCAAGGGGTAAGACAGTACTATAACCAAATGCCAAAGGTGCGGCTAAAGCCCATAGTTCACAGTGAGGTTACAATCAGAGCTGAATAAAATAAGGGTCTACGACCTATAAGTAATTCATAGAATGAGCGAGTGAACGTGAGGTGTGGTAGCGCCCGATATGGCAGGTGCGTTATGTAAGCAGACTGCGGTGCAGGCGCACTTTGGTGCTGCCAACTCGATGATGCAAAATAAATGATTATTATTTAATTATGGAGGAGCAACTTGACGCTGATGTGTTCATTTCAGGCAGTGTTAAAATCAAAATTAAGTCATTGTTTCTGTCACTTTTTTATCACTGATTTATCTAGTCGTAGCCAGATGTCGAGCTTATTTTTGAAGTTGTTTACTGATGTAGCCGATACGACATCTTCAGGTAGCAAGTTCCAATTATGGACCACTCGGTTACTAGTCAAGTGATGAGCAACCATGGTGTTGGTACAGGCTGTCGTTAGTCGAAGGCGCATCACACAGCGTCATCTAGCCAGAAACTAAGCAGAGCTTGTAAAATGGGAACCACATAACAGGATTTATTACTATTTTTTGTAAATTCATACATTATACATAGAAAACACCCAGACCCGAGACAAATATTTGCAGAGCATACAAAGATTTGTCTCGCGGAGGGGATCAAATCCGCAACCCTCTGCGTCACAGGTAGACCTTTGCCCACTGCGCCAGAGGACGTCGAAAAAAGCTGCAACTAATGTTGAGTTGCAGTCATATAGAGTCGGATTTGGAACATGTTCTGTCTCAGCTTTAAATTTAAATCTCAAATCTGATACTGACTTTAACAACCTTGCCAATCTATGCTTTTGCCAACTTTTTGTTTATATTTTCAATTCAACACTAACCCGAGAACGAGGTGAATGAATAATCAACGAGATTATTCATTAAATATTTGAGTCAGAAAATGCGTTAAATCTGTCGCAAAAAAATATAGCTGGTAACTCTGTGACACCAAATGCCACAACTATTCCTAAGCTGGCGACTCGAGCCCGTGCCAAGGCCCCACCACAATTGAAAGTTGATGTCCAATGAACCTTTCGCAATAAAGCTCCACATCTAAATCAAAGAACCATAAAACAAATCATTGTAATAAAGGTCAGGCCATAAAGGGCGGGATTGCACCACATCATAACAGGTGCAGTCTAAACTTAGGAGCCAGACAAATTTATAATGATATAGCCCATTACCGCTCGCACGCTCTCATAACGATAACCGTAGATATAGTCGTTACCATCCCATCCTAACTACTTTAAAAGCGGACAATTTAAAACATAAATTAGATAGTGCAGTGTCTAAATACGGGAGAGTACGGGAGGCAGACTACCCACCCGGTAGTCTAGTTAGAGCCGATGAATAACGAAGTGAGGAGGATGGGCGATAGGGAATTGCATAGAATCGAAAGAGAAGGCGCAGCAGCCAGTGTGCACAGTGCACACAGACAGCGATCGATTAGCGGGTTTGCCGGCGCTTCCACAACCAATCTATCGACCTTTGCGTCCCTATTTAAAATTTATAACCAACCAATTGTTCCAAACATAATTGATATCGAATTGACTTTGGTCTCTGTATTCTTGCAATAAAAATTGCATTTCATAGTGCGCACAGGATAGGCAAGATAAAGTCTTATTAATATTTTTATTTTAAAAAGTGTTAAAATGGGCGCATTTTTTACAAATATTACTTGAGCAAAGCTAATGAACGGGCAAGCTCTAGTTATAAAATATTTTCTCTAAGAAATCAGCTCAAACACGAACAGAACGGGATAGGGAACCGTATCATGAAAAGTATGCCGTACAGAGGAGCAAAAAGAAATAACTCCATAGCAGGTGATTAGTCAGGTGGCATTCACTCGCTGGTCACGTCCCGACGCCGGTGATCACTTATTTAACTTGGAGCCGTGATTCTTAAGAATACTGCCAGACGCCGCATTTTTTATTTATAAATATTTTCTATCACAGCTGCGGTAATGGAATAATTTCGATAGAGCTGATCAGTATTCTGCGGAACGTCTCGTACCGTCTCCTTTTCTATCGGCTTTGCTACACTTAAGATCAGTGATGAGCTGATCGAATTTGAAATTATTTCTGGCTGATTCTGTTGAGGAAACTGTCTAAATCCGCTGTTTAACTAAAATGGTAACACCCATTACTTACTGTCTTGCCTGACCCAGCGTTAGGATTTTATCATTTATTTTTCGTGAGAATTATTATTTATTTTGTGTCGTGAGTACAAGAACTACAACAATACCAAAAACAAGACTAGATCAGACCAGACCGAAACAAGCCTGCAGATTTTATTAGCATTCCGCAGTGAAATTTGAACATCTAACTCTGTCAAGTACAATCTACAAAACCTTTTGCTGCCGATATTAAAGAACTAAGATAGGTACTTTTTACCAAGTCTTTCGCATCCGATCTGAACTGTAGAGAACTTGAAAAAGAAAACGCCCTTTCTGACAAAGTCGCAACCCTCAAGTAATTTAGTTGTGTGCCTGTAAGTTACAGATTTATGAAATTACGGGTCATTGAATGAGTGAACAATACAATTGCGTCTGACTGAACTTCGTTTTACGAAACTGGCATAATATGCGAGGAATAAAATTGAACTATTGCTCAGAAATTATCGCTAATGCTCGTGATAAGAAATCAGAAAATACTGGTCATTACGTTTTATCATAAAAGAAAGTTATCAGCAGTTATGTAGTATTAAATATCGTTGAACAAACTAGAACTTGTGCAGGAAGTGCTCTAAGAAGCTTGTCAATGTCCCAGGAAATTCAAGTATGTGGATTGATAAGAAAGTCGTTTCCGAAGGGATAGCAGACCTAGAGCATATTTCTACCAACAATGGTATTCAACTTAGCGACAGGAAAATAACTGTCGCGATAAAACACAGCGTTAATGATAACATTTTACAGGAAGTTTTTAATCTTATCCAAGTAATTGCCTTCGTTGTTCAAGCACGGTAAATAATGCATGTTTATTCTGCTACAAAATAAACACAGACGTCCTCGCTGCAACTATTTGCGCAAGTGATACATGTAATAATACAAAACAGAACAATCTGAAAGCCAAGTTCAAGGATTAATTTCGTCCGAATATAGAATCTCCGAAGCTCTCCGAAGCGTCGCAAGGAGAACAAAGCTGGGCTAACTCAACAATGTGTTTAGTTTCGAGATTAGAGCAATCCCGTCCGACACCTAAACACGGATTTTAGATAACATTCAAACTCCGACCGCACTGAATATAAATGAGATTTTAGAACGCCGCAGAACCCGTCTTAGGGCTCTTGTGCATAATTACTAGACGTTAGAAACGTTCAACTTGCTCTGAACACCGATGAATAACTTTAATAGACGCTTAAAATCAAATAACTGGCGGTTAACTTGAATCGGTCTGTTGTTCTCGTCGATTGAAAAAGGAAAATAAGATTGAAGTTTTATGGACAAAATGTCTGACTGTGTCGGGCGGAGCAAGTCGGCTTGTCTGGCCCGGGAAGGATGATTGCGTGAGGGCGCGGCACGCACCCTCACTTCCCAGCTGTTTGCGTCTATTCCGATTTCAATGTCAAGAACGATCAATACCGACGGGGATGTAAAATTTCGGGTGTTTTCGGCCCGTTCCGGGAGCTACGAACGGGAGTCACGATCTTACTAACCTACCGTAATACGCCGGGGTGCGTGCTCTCCCACCGATCAATAGCCCGCTAAGGCTCGCCTCCTTTATAAATAGTCTTGAACTTCACCTCGACGCCCGCTACGGAAATTCGTGGGCGAAAGTAGAAATATCTTCGGTTGTGTCACGAACTCACGAACAATAAAAAGCATTTTCTTTGTCTGAACGAAATGAATAATCTCGAGTGGCGCGATAATAAGCCGTTGATGCTGCAGCACAATGCAAAGGGTCTCATTATGCAAATAAGATGCACAAACCTCGACGGAGAAAGTTTCAACATCTCAATATAACGTGACAATCGGCAGCTGATGTGAATATTTCACAAAGTTTTCATGTAAATCGAGTGCGATGACGCGACCGACCGCTGGAAAACGCCCGGACTCGGGATAGCTGCAGGAATATTTCCAAAGGCACTCGAAAAGCTAATATCGCCCGCTGCGCGCTCATCAGCATGCATACTGACGCAATTGAAACTCAAAATATTTAAAGATTTAAAATTGAAATCAGAACTGAAAGCGATGCACTCGCAAAATAAAGGAATTAATTAGAGAAGCACAAAACCGATGAGATGGAGTGAAATCAAGCTCGAGCGCCATTACAGTGAGTAAAGGGAGTAAAAGCGGTAATATTAAAGGACGAAAACGAGCGGTTCATTACTGGAAATGCTGGCAATAACAATACGGCTAATGGTCGTCTCGCGATCGTCTGAATTCCCGCATCTACTAAAAAACGAGCTACATTTACTAACAAATCCTTTGCTATTTCCACTGTATAATAAGAGTAATTGAAACTAGCTTCTATAAATAGAGTTGTTTAGTTTTTTATTTAAATTAGTCATGTTATATTTATTCGCTTCAATTACGTCGTATTGTTGAGTAAGGGCCTGTAACTCATGCACTTTAAGATTGTGGATTATCAACATTTGTAAGTACCTACTTTAGCGCTGGTGTCGTCGAATAAGTACATGGTTTACGCATTCTAGAAGCAAGTCGTGACCTAACTCGAATGAATATCGCAAGTAGTTCTACGTGTGGGTAGGTCACGTACAATTTATTTTCATTCAATATTGTTTTACTAATAAATGCGAACGAGTCAATAAACCACATTTTAACCTACTTTAAGACGAATGAAGTCAAATTCGCATTGGCATCTGAATACTGAATATATATTCGAATACTCACCTCGGCATTACTGTGCATGTGTATGTATTATGTACCTACCTGCTCATAAAATTCATATATAAAATTCGAATACTGTGCTTTAATAATTAGATGTTAAAGTAATATAAGCAGGAACTCATCACGACAGATAAAAGAAAACGAAACCGAAAATGAAATTAAATAAAGTGAAAAACGAGAACGTATGTAATTGAAGACTAAGCACGAAATTATACAGAAACCTAGAATAAAACGTAACGTTTGATGTTGTCACTCTATAAAACGAATATTTATGCAAATACTTTGATCAAGATAATATGGAACATTAAAGCAATGGCCACGGGATTTGGCATATGGAACATTAAAGCAATGGCCACGGGATTTGGCACTTAAAATTGAAATTGAAAACAAACGATTAAATTGGAACACTCAATTCTCTGGCCAGTTCAATAATGTACTCACTGGAATAGAAGCTGTTAATAGATTGATAGACTCTATGCGTGACTAAGTACTTGGTGTGATCACGCAATTTTATCTATGACTATGTTTTCCTTGTAAGGTGCACAGGTTCACAAGCAGAAGCGAAATAAAATTTATGTAAATGATGATGATTGGTTAGGTTAGGACGGGCTCGTCTGACATATCAAGAGTTTTTAAGAGAGAGTTTTTTACCTAGTCTCTGTATGGAATCGAATCAGCTTCATCTAGTGACCAACACTACAACAGACTGACAACTGACAAACAGTATAGAAATTGACGTCTTTTTAAGTGATTCCATTTTTTTTTTCTTGAACGACGGCTGTGTCATTTTTATAAATAAATATTTTCTAGTGTTTTTCTAATGTATATCGATTTTTATTAATAGTATTTTAACCGTTATACGTTAGTAATATGACACAAGTATTAGTGAAATGGAATAAAGAAGATTTGGACGGAAACTTTCTGATGAAGAAAATTGTGCGCCGATTGTTTTTTATTATAATCGCCATTGCTATAGCAGAAAACAGGACCTGACTGAAGTCTGGACGACTCGACTTATAAACCGTACTACGTTGCCTCATATTATTAAGAGCAATTATACTTGATACTGGCGAAATTGTGGAATCTATCCCAGAAGCCATTTAATAAAGAAGTGAAGTGAAGTGTTACCAGCCTTTACTACTTTTGATTTTATAGCACTTTAAGAAACCCTCCCTTAACATGTTAACTGACTTTGTTTTATAAACATGGTCTTTATTGTTGAGGGTACCTATTGTACAAACGCAGGACTACAAATCAATTTAAATCTGCGTAAAGGCTAATGCTATCGGGTGAAGTCGCAAACGGCGGCACTGTGATTGTGGGCCTTAGCGAATCCGCTCTTGCCTCCTAACGAGTTAACTGATCTCACAGATTAAGTTTTAGTACTATGTACTGGTTATTATAATTTGCTAAAGCAATAACTCTATGGCACGCCTCACAATTAGATAAAGGTTGGTACTTGCTCAGTGGCTGCAACTAGTGTGTGTAATTTAGTAATTTATGGACAATAATAATTGATCTTTATATGGAAACTGGACGAGATCTGGTGTAATCATAATCAGTGTTTATTTTAAAAGAAACACATTTTAAGTTAAGATTCTAAGATTACTGAAATGTTATTTTAGACTGACGGTGAGTAAACTAATTCAACTTTTGAATTTTTTTATATGGTTCTTGTATTGAATTACCAGGAGCTTTCAAAGTTTCAAGGTAGAAGAAACTTGAGAAATCATAATTTACTTACCTAAACTCAATTTTATAAGCAAACTCCAAAATAAAACGGTCGGGCTCAACGAACTTTCATTGCGAAAAATATTTTAAAATAACCTGAGTTTTGTGTGGAGACCGCAGCTCGGAAAACGTAGTGTGGCCCTCCGGCCAGGTGGAGTGACCATCTGCGAAAAGCTGGATCCGTCGAGCTCAGGACAGGGCGCAATGACGCTCATTTGGGGAGAACTATGTCTAGCAGTTGATTCATATGAGCTGACGATGATGAACTAAACAATGCTAAATCTTTGTAAATAATTCGAATTATTTTGAAATCAAATTATTTCAAATATTTACGATTTGAAGCTTTTTTTATTATTTCATTACATGACACTAATGATAATTATCAAAACACATGGATGGATCAGCACCGTGCCAAATCGATTTAAATATGCGCAGGCGTCAAATGTTGTGCATACCTCAGTATAAAATATTCATTGTAATCAGTTTATAACAAAAGCATTTGAATTTGAACCTATGCCAACAGGTAATATCGTGCGACGTTACAAATCAAATCGCAGAATGGCGGCCATTGCTTGATGTACGAGCCGAAATGGCTAGGGTTGTCACACCAAAGTGTAGAGTTATACGAGACAGACAAATACTGCGCCTTTGTGGTATTATTTTGATCAAAAGCATCGCATTACAAAACAAGTAGTATGTATTATTTATAAATTTAAGTGTAAAAATGTCGTTGTAACGAAAAAATAGACCACGAACTTGTCCAATTTTTCTTTAAAAAGTTAAGTAAGTCTAGTAAAATTTTATTGACAATGTTTGTAAAATGCCGGCTGTCTTGCCAACCCTATATCGTAAATCTGCAAACGTTGCGACTGCGTCGCTGCATCGTGCGTTGTAAGTGGGTCGTGCGCGAGCGTCGACCTCTCGCCCGACTTCAGGGTTAGCTGCTAGGGTTACCACATATACTAAATAGTTACAAACTATTCAACTAATATTGTATGATTCGAAAGTATCTATTGATTTTTTGATGAATTTATTACTCCTTCAGGTTGGAACGACTAAACATTTGGAGGTTTGTAGAAAAGATAGTTACCACCAAGGATAAGCAATGGCAAGAGTAGAGCCACAGGTTAATGCTGATTATGATAAGCTTCCTAATGATTTGTAAAATACTCAATGGCATACCATTTCGAAAAAAAACTGATTTTTAGTCAGAATTTGTAAAAATATTTTACATATGCCCAGCAGGTGGTCGAAAACGGCTAATAAAGATAATGGTTATAGTGGCGTTAGATAAACCGGTATTTTTACATCATAAGAGATACAATCCATAGTCTCTTATGAAAATAGTTTACTTAAGAATAATATAGTCTCTTACGAACCCCTCTCAGTAAAATATTTTGCCTTATTTATTCCTACATTTTATAGACATAACAATTTTAATTTAAATGTCAATAACAAGTATTAAAACATGTAACAAATCAAGGGCTGCAAAACTTATTCACGTTATCAATATTAATTCCACCATTAAACCAGCTATTTCAGCCTGTAATAATGCTCGTGTTTTCCAAACATTACTAGTAGTTATCGAGATAATAATAGTGAAGAGATCAACGACCGCTCTACTTCTATTTTAGTAAATAATGAGCATACAGTGTATTGTTCCGTCAAATAATTCATATCTGAAATTCAATTATGCTGGAAGTAAGGAATGGAAAGTTCAGATACTAAGTTGCTTTCTTAATTGCCTTGAGACTAGTCTCAGGGCTTGGCTGCTATAAAATTGCATTTACTGCAATAGTAAAGTTATTTTTCTCAGTCTATGTTTTTCACATCGTTATTACGAGAAAATTGGCACTTGAAAAGGATAAAGTGGTTTTCACGAGTGCAAGATATTGCCTTTGTTTGTTTTACGTTTGAAGGCTACAACTTTGAAGTCGTATTTATTCAAAACGGCACGAGTAAAGGCCGAGCGAAGCAAACCAGCACTACCGGCAATCCAACGCATGGCCAGACATATTATCCACCGAAGGCACCAGCTTTCCACAAAACTCTCTAATGCAACTACTTTGCCCAGCTATCGAAATGAACTCTAAAAATCCACTGAAACGATCGCTTTTATTACCCTGCTCAACCCATAAAAGTTTCAACACACCCGCCAAATTATGGGAGCCGCTGCGAAACATTCGACGAAACGACTACTAAGTGTACGCAAACATGGCGTGTTTATATCAAGATTGAATTCAACTAAATGATGGCCGCAAAAACCCGCTCCGAAGTCGCACCTTGTACGGTAATAATGTCCAGCGAGTATACAAGTTTCGATTTAAAAGAAGTTGATCTGCTCACGAAATAGTCTCGCAAGTTTGCTGGTCGCTGGATAAAGTTCGCACGCCTGTTTACCTTTTATAGCGTGCCCTGTCTACTCGTGTCGAAAGCTGGAGGTAGCCGCTACGCAAGACACTCGTATCTTGCACCATTGCAGCGGCTCGCAAATTCTCTACGTTTTTCTATTTAATTATCCGAACATCTGTTTAATAGTGTGACTGCATTGATGATTATGAAACTGTCGGTATCTGTGCCGAAGAACTTATTGCACCCGTTTCATCATTCTGCAAGTTTTTGCAGTGCAGGAAAGTTGCTCGGCGGGACCTATGCAGCCCTATTGTATCTATTAGCCGGCTACTTTCTCATTTCTTGCCATTTACGGTCCGTTGAGAAAATCGAGATGCATTTTGTATCAGCTTGTGATGAAAATGCGGGACGACAACATAACTCTTGTCTAATATGTCTGGTTGATTCTCTTACGGGTCTACAGCTTTGTACAGTTTGATTTAAATCATGGTGTAGGATAGTTAATTTCATTTCTATTAATTTATTTATTGTACAAAAATTGGATGATTATTAAAACACTATGAGCCCAATTTTGGGCACAGCAATGGTATGGAGTAGGAGTCAGCCCGTTGTCTACTAATGTCTACACTATTCTGCCAGAGTATGATTCCATTTTTAAGCCAGGCATATGCATAAGCGTAATAAGCTGATACTTTGGACTTTATGTAACTTTGCCAGTTTACATTTGAGTCAATATTTAATCCTAGAAATGAAAAAGAGTTTACACATGCTAGTCTACTGTTATTATAAATAAAATTAATGTCAAGAGGAGTTTTTTCATATGGTCTAAATTGCATTATTTTCGTTTTTGAATAATTAATGTTCTCTTTGTAGTTCAATCTGAATTTTTCACTTCGCCTTTTGTGTAGGTATGAGATTTTTTTTACTGGTGATTCAGACTGATAGATTTATAAAATAAAAGTGAGTTATATTCATTAGAATCATTCCTTTCCATTATACGAGAAAGTGCTTGGGAGTGATAATGATAAGAGTAGCTTATTTATTTTAACAGAACTAAACTCTTTAGCAAACGCGCAATCATTTCCTTATCCATCCAAACAAAACCATCGCCAAGCAAATTTTTTATTGCACAAGCAAAATACGACAAAAATAACAGCAGTAAGACAATTCGAAACAAACTTAGCGTTAATCCACATGGGAAGCCTTGGGTTACGTGTCAGGTAGCGTGGATCAGTTACACGACCGCGAGCTCATCTGTATGTTGTGAACACGTTGTTTTCATACTGGTGATTGAAGAGTTTTTTTAAGTTCTTAGTTGCTTGAACTGACACTTAGACTAATTAAAATTAAAGCTAAGCTACTAGGAAATATACGACTTTCGACAAACGTTTGAACATAAAATAAAAACGTTTCTTGAAACTCATCCCTTCTACAATAACATGAATATTTGTATTATTCAATCAACTATATCGATTGATAACTTATTGGATATATCACAATTTTTTCTGTTAATCTGAATATCATATGCAACAAGAGCGCTACATTGATTGGACTCACCGAGAGTCAGAAGAAAAAAGGCGGATCATCCTATCTTATCCTATATCCTATGCTACTCATATTTAAAGGCTAGGTGTGTGAAATGTGAAATTTTTGTCCCTCCTACACGTTGCTTCTATTTTGAACATTATGTAGTTCTATACCTAGAGTAACATATAGGCTATATATACTACATTTATCTGGTTACCATGCGAACAAAGTCACATGACCTAGTTATTTATAGTTAGAATATTATTTCCAGGTTTATGGTGAAAATAGTAGATTGTTTTACAAGGGACTAAACCATCCCATTATATACGAGGTTGTTATACTCCAGAGCGTAGCGAGGGAGGATGACAAGACCGAGTTATAATGGGTGGTTTTGGCCCGAGTAAAACACTCTACTTTCACTTCGATTGCGAGAAAATAAAACAATTCAAAATTAGACAATTTTCAGAAATTTTATTAAAAATTAATCAACCTTCATAAAACATCACCAAGACGGTTCTATTTAAAAAAAAGATTGACGGAGCACCAAGAAGTCGAGTTTTTATGTAAGAGACCGAATGCTTTGTACGGGCTGATGATTTTAGGCAAAAATTAATAAGAAAAATACTTTTTAGCCCGAGGTATTAAACTCGAGTTTTAGGCCCGCTAAGCTACACTATTATGATACACTACTACTACACTATACTACACTATACTTTTTGAGCAAGAGAAGTGAAAAATATGTTTACTTTAAGGTAGGAGTTGAAAAGAATAGAAGATGAGCATTATAATTTACACATCGAAAGCAAAAACTTATAAAGTTAACTGCATGGAGCGTGAAGGTTAAAACTTGTAATAACTCAATCGATTCATCGTACCTAAGAACCATGACGACTTTACATAAGGTAACGAATGCGATAAGACTATCTTAACTCAAAGAAACATGGTTTATTTAGCTCAATTATTTATGGTACCTGAAGATGGATCAAGCACTCATGGCCCACATGATGATTTTTTATGTTACGTGGTAATGGTAACCTATCCATGTTTAGAACGTGCCCTACAATATTTGCCCTGCGTACATCAAGTGAGGCATTAAGGATAGGCCTCTTATGCTTGTGATTTCAGGGGTACCATCACCCTTCTAACCCAAAACACAGTAATGCTGCTTCGCGGCAAAAATAGCCAGGATACTTTTGTACTTCCCCGGACGAGCCCTTCACAATGAGTTCTACTACTATTAAACAAAATCACGGCGAAAATATCTGACAAGAGACAGCCCTTTCAGAAATTCAAAACTGACTAGTTAATTTTAATGTAGCAGACAAATTAATTCCCTCGAACGTACGAAGTAGTTGAGCTCGTTAGTATAATGTTTGATCATGTGGCGATACTGTCTGTGAACATGGGGATTACTGATGTGATAAATGCATTAGTCGATTTTGTGGCGTGATTGCGAATGACAAGTGAATTATTATAATTCTTGAATTATATATTTAAGAGGGTGTATGGGGTTCCAACCTCCATCACCGAACCCAAGTCAACCTTACCTACCCGTTGTACACCCTGCTAACTAACTCTGGCAGCCGGCTGATTGCGGCATAGCGCAGCCTAACACAGGCAGCTACATCCCCGGCCGCTGACGACGGGCAGCTAAGTCAGCAGTGCCTATGTCCAACAGTAGACTGATATTGTTCAATCATATAATCATTTGTTAGTAGTACTTGCAAAACATTTTTTGCTAGTTGTTCAATAATTTGTAGTCAACAACAACTTTTAGTACAATTGTCCACATTGAGCAACTTTTCTGTCACTTCATACGTAGCCAGTGGAATCATAGCCCCAGAACCGGTCGATCCGATCAATATGCTGGTAGACAGCAGGACACCATAAATAGAAGCGTGGTTTAACGATGCTGCAAAATGCATATTATAGTTTACATCGGTAAAATTTCATTCTAATATCGCCTGTCTCTCAACGGAACAAGACACAGCTCCAAATACGACAGTGACATAACTTGAGATGTGACTGTACGCTGCTTATCAATCACATATACAGCTCAGTATATTGATACAGTTTCACTGAGTTTCACCTAGTCAGACTGTCTATGGAATTTTATTGACAGAATTATGGGCACTTTTATAGTCGACGAAATAGGCGTTGGCGTTGGCAAGTTTGAAGTTGAGCGACAAGAAACAATTTATAGCACCTGATCAGTTCTTAACAAAGTCCGTATAAATACTAGATATATATAATAATCATACTTTATAAACATTACAGTGCATCAAAAGCCTCGAAGCCTTTTTGGGGCAACCACTGACGCAGAATTATGAATTTCGCCGACTAACTGAGCAGTGACACGCGAGCCGAACGGGACAAGACAATACAGAAGTTATTTACGCGATATTTAAGTGAGCGGAATGTTTTTCAACGGTATTAAATTATCTAGCGTGCACTGTATTAGCTCTACTAACTTGCAGTCTGACGTTTGGTGCCACTTTGTTGCATTTAGTGGCACCACGCTTGTCAGAATCGCACGAAAACCTTATTCAAATGACTCTACCCAGACGGCTATCGGTTACACCACTATCTAAACGGCACTAAAACGTCACTATTACTATCATAGTTTGTATTAGCTTCATTAGAATAAATTCACGTAACTGGGCAGGATAATGCATAGGGCTAATGAACGGCATCTACCTTCCATTGTCAAAGTAATTATGTTTATTGTGTTGTGATAATAAATACAAATTACGATTGTTTGGTCTATTGGTAATTATTATGAGTAGAATAACAATGGATTATAAGCTGTTTGTATTTGAATGAATTTGGCTTAAAAGGACTTGTATACAATGACTTCATTCCACTTGTGCCACTACCACTAGTCTGCAAAAATGGCTTCATTCTATTTGTGCCTCTATTGTACTTGCAATATATGAATTCATTTCAGTCATGGTCTCTACTATTGTTGTACCAAAATATGAAGGCGAGCTTTTTATTTACTTTTACATTTTTGCATAAACTATAGTTTAACAAAATACAAAAACTTATGTAACAAAATGAGTAATAAACATTAATCCACGTCAGCACATTATAATTACCAAATTCCCTCAAATATTCGTTATGTGAAAAATGGGCTCTGAGCTTTGAGGCCCAAAGGCGCATAGCTCAATGATTTATACTCTATAAACTTATCTGACATAACTTTCACATTATCAACCGAGTAGCGACTGGCAACATACAACTCGTAGCCCCTGACACCGAAACAATTATTCAATCGGCGCAATATACAGCATAAAGTTACGTACGTTACTAATAAATAAACAACTTGCGGGTAAAAATAGAATGATGGCGAGCAGGGGAATGACCGCTGGTTGACACAACGAGCTCAAGGCCTGGGAGATTAGATACCGCGCCGCATAACAAACTGCAGACAATTGCAAAATTATCCGTGCGCGCTCATCATTCTCGTGGTCTTTGCGCTTTGCGTTGCTTCGAGTTTCAGTAACTGGCGACACCAAGCTTGGTTACGGTTCTAGGGTTTAAAACTGTTTTTGATAGTCTTCGAGCTTAAGACTCAGACTCCAGAGCTGGCTAGCTTTACGAAGACGATGAAGAGATCCGAACTAAAATGGTGAAAAGAACCCCGGTGTTACTTCATCTTTCTGTTACAACCGATTATTTTCAAGGTAGAGCCAGAAGGAACAAGTCAGCAGTAGAAAAGAGTCAGAAGTAAGCTAAAGTACTAATGAGGACTTTAAAGTACCTACTTTACTTTTATCAAAGCGATAAGATTCAGACAAAAAATTCCAAGAAATAAATTAACGAAGAAATACCTTCAACATCTATCAATTTATCTGCAATGTGATTAACGGTAGACATGGAATTCAGACTCCCAGACCAAAATAAAGTTAATTGATTGACGACGATACGACAAGATCTAATGCGACAGACGGGTCTAAAACGAGCTTGCGTGATGCCTAATGGATTAGTCGATAGTATCTATGTATCTGGAACGAACTAGCTTCTTGGGAATTAGTCTAACTATCTTTCAGTGAGCAAGCTGTCACTGATAGTGAAGTTGTGTAGCCATTGGTTTAATTATTTTGAGCTAAATTTCTAGTATACTTACTAATAAATCTAGTCTTTATCTTAGGGTTGTATCCTTGTATCTATTTGGTCCATATTTTGAGTTATTAACTAAACAATTGAAAGAGTCAAAGCTTTTAAGTGATATTATGGAACAACCGATGGAAGATATAACAAACACGATGAGTAAAGGGAAGTATGTTGGCTGGTGTTGTTTGTTTCTCGCATGGTTCCTAAAATACTTGTGATCATAAAGCGCTCATCATGTTCAGATACCTTGAATACAACCATCACCCAAAGCCCACTCTATCCACTGCTGTATATTATATAGGTCGTCAAGTTCGTGCCATCCACCACGGTCTTTTGTTAGTCACATCAACGAGCGCCAGGCGCGTAGGATATCGTCGACCCATCATGGACGCTTACCCATGTGGCTGTGTGTTTATTGCAATTCCAGTATAATTTTGACAGTTTACGATTTACTTTATAAAATCTAATCATAAACATTAAAAGCTAAATGCCAAACATGTGAAATTACACGAACACATAATAAAATGTCATATTAATTAAAACGTTACTCGAACCTGCTTGTAAACACGTTTAAATATATTTTAATAGCTGTTAGGTTATGACGTTTTTTACGAATGCATAATATTTTGTCATATTTATTTGCATACTGCTGCGATGCAAATAAATTTACGGAAATACTTTCGGCCTTAGAATTCAAATCGAAATACTCGTGTCAACCTCTATTACAGAACCGGCGAAACACATTTAAAAGAACCAATGTGTAAGACTTTTCCTGACATCACATCATACAATAAAGGCTCTGTGCCTCAATATAATGCTAATAGATAACAAAAATCTTTCTCAGAAAGGGGTGGAACTGATTGATAAGACGTTTGTCCGTGTAATTTCAGGTGAAGAAGCCAAACCTCTTCCATACGCGGTTACACTTGCATAAAAATAATGACAATGCTCGAATGCAGGGGTTAAAGTAAGTAGTCGAATAAAGAAATGCAGGAGTCAAAACGATGCCATTACAACTCTTAAAACATTAAAAAAACCAAGCTCTGCAATGTGTCTCCATAAACAACCTTGTTCAGGCATCACGATTAAATTACACATTACGTTTGGAGGTTGGAAAGGTTGGGACCCGGCGCCACCGTGACAGCGCTTTATCGCGAAAAGTGTCAGTCGTGTTTTTATAGCCCGACAACAAAAGTAAACTTTCACCTTTGCTTTTCAGCGATAAAAATATTTTAGTGCTATTAATGTCCAGACGGTGTGCTCGGATGAAGTGAATTAGCTTGTTTTGTATAGTTGTTCCTTGGCTGAAGCCTTGAAATCTAGTCTAGATAATTTAGTCTGCGTCGAGTGGTTACTCTTACTCACAGACCAGGACGCTGTAGTGCCAAGCACATGGTTAGCCCAGCACCAATATCAACCTCGTACTTACCCACTCGAAAGACAGTGTATTCTTCAATAAGTGTTACGCTAAATAAGCCGCGGGTTGAGGCTGAGAAATTAGGGTTTTCATTTCAGCTTGGTTACGGTTCTGTATGCATTTTCAAATAACCATTTCGAGAAAGACAAAAAATAAATCTCAGAAGTTTCACGAAAATTTTCATACAAACTTAATGTACCAGATACTTATCTGGCCAGACAATAGATTACCTTTATTGACAGAGTGCGTAAATAAATACAGTTTTAAAGGATCCTTAGAAACAAATGGAATCGCAGATGGGTCTTACCTTGATCTGATATGAGTTGACTTTGTGCTTCGGGAGATGGTTGAAAGTTGAGAAGTCCAGTCTTCTAGAGAAGATCCCGTTGGCACCGGCTCCAGCTCTGTGGAACGTATTTTAAACTTATTTATAAGGTTTAAATAAATTACCTATTTTTACGTAAAAATAATTTGGTTTTGGTACTTAGAATAATTTCTAAGTTCCAGGATGAAATAATTATTGTTTTTTGGTTCATCGGTATCCCTCGGTATTTATTCAACGAAAGAGACGAATCAATTAGGGATTATTTTATATGGTATCCACGTCACAGGTTCAAACCTCCTGAAAAAGTTTTCTATCACGATGATTTCCTCAAAAACTTTTTGGACGTGTAACCGTTTTGCGAAATGTAGCGTGAAGATCCAAATCTGGGTTCGAATGCAGTACTAATGAATTACTAATTTGTCGTTTTGCAAGTCTACATTCCGATATTGGAACGGGTTTTGGCATTTGGCAATAAGAATCATAGCCGGACAAAAATGAGTAGTAAAAGGTCGGATACTGTACCAATGAACTAAAAGTTGGGATGTTACTTGATCATAAAACAAAACTGGTATCTTAACTACCTTTTTCTGGACCTCATGTGTAAATGTTTAATTTAGGCCTTGTTTTGTTATATTCATTTTACATGTTACAATAGTTCTATGATTCAAAATGTTCGTGTCTGTTTTTCTTGTTATTATATTTGAAGCACAATAGGTAACCTATGTACTTAACTTTTGACGAGTATCATACGATATCAAGTGTAATATTATGTAGGTGGAAATAAATGAACTATGAACAACCTAATCGATTGTTTTATCAACAGATGAGAATAAGGACCAAGATGAAAGGTAAACCAGAATAAATGTAGGTCTCGATGAAGGTCCTAGGTGAAATTGCTGTAGATCTTACTTTTGAATGATAGAGAGGTTTCTATGATTCGTGAATTTTAAGCCGGAACAGGCATTAAATATTAACACTCTGAGTGCGAAAAAACAACTGTCGATCTCGAGCAGGAAGCCCACCTCGGGCATGCTGAGACCTGCAGTCAACGCGTTGAAACCGCTTGACAACCCTAGTTAAAGTTAATCGCATTATTTGGATTAAGCAAACGCGCACACTTACAGGTTTTTGTGCAGACTGTTCTCCAGTGGGAATCACCGGGTATCTGTATACAACACAGTGGTGCATCGATTTACGTGCCAACTGGCACATTGCCCATTTTTTTCGATTAGACTAATATTTCATTTATTTACGATTTTAGAGCAAGTTAAATGACAATTTAGTAAAAAAAGTTGCTGGCAGATGCTGGGAGCATAAAGGAGGATACCTAAGTCCAGCTGTAACTGTAAGTTGATGATGATTTTGATGACTATAATTATAAAAAATAAAACAGAGTTAACCATTTATTGTTCTTTTTATCGTGCCTTGCGTGTCTATAAAAGTCGTGAACCGCGAACGATAAAATTTAAATGTGTGTCACGCGTTCAGTAACGTGAAAAAATTTGCAAAAACACTTTTTTTATCCGGTAATCAAGCGCCGTGCAAAAACGACGACGTCTAAGAACGTAAGCCGACGCCGACCGACGTGGAGTAAAACGTGTTTCATTGTCAAGGCCATCTGAATTAGATACGGCGTATCATTTCGGGCGTGTCAACATACCTTTGTTTACATACACGTGGAGATAATAAAGCTTTTTGATAAATGTAACAAATCTTATTATGACTTTTGATAAAAAAAAAACAAGGCCGCAGCTTGTCTTAATACATCTGGAAACTAGCAGCTCGTCCAAAAAGTAACTGGTATGATAATGTATATAGCTGATAATTTAAATCATCATAGTAATGAAACTGAACTCGAAGGTTATTATAATCAAAAATTACCTCTGACACCGCATCATCATCATCATCATTCATCAAAATCATCATCCACATGCCAATTTATCTCATATGCCTCCCTCAACTTGTGCCATCCACCACGATCTTACGCTTGTCCTATGCACGGCCCGCGATTTTGACAATAAAACTAAAAAGACACCGCATGACAATCAAATATTGAATTTTATTTCAAAGATATCATTTTAATTTTAAACCAATATTTGGCACGGTGTTTTATTCTATTACAGCGCTGATTCAATTGCTGATTTCAAAAAATATGTAATCCATTCATATCCATCAATATGATGTAGGTATTTCAAACAAGGCTTTTGATCTTCTTATTGAAAAACTAACTGCCGCCCACGGCTTCGCTCGCGTAAAACCCGGATAATAATTACTCCTAGCCTATGTATTAATCTAGATCACAAACTATGTATGTATGCATTCCAAGGTTCATCCAAATCCGTTCAGCTGTTGGAAATAAGTGGTCAAAAACATAACCATAACCTTTCGTATTTTTTTTACTAGAACGATTTTTTTGCAGGTCCGTGCATACTTGCGTCTGTATAATTTGATTGTAGTTAAAAAAGCCGATGCAAAAAATGTAGCGATTGTTAAGATAATAAATAAACATACCTAACAAAAAATATCTTTTGCTACTTCGGTATAGTCAATTTGACCAAACATGGGTTGGTCGTTTGGTAGTTAAATAGCCCGTAATATTGAGTTCAGTTTACTTGCTTCCGTGCTTTGGAAGACACGTTAAGTAATTGGTCATGGCTTTTTCAGTCACTAAGCTATGTCGGAAGCTCTAGCTCTAGCTTAAAAACTCCGACAAAACTAGAGGCCAGTAGCATCATACTAAATTAAATTAGCATCCTCCGCTACTGGGATAAAAAAAAACTTTATTTATCCACGTCACACACTATGTAGGTACATTCCAAGTTTCATCCAAACTCGTGCAGCCGGGATTGAGAAAGTGAGTTGAATGAGAGCGGAGTTCAATGAGAGCGGAGTTAAGTGAGAGCAGAGTAGAGTGAGAGCGGAATTGATTGAGAGCGGAGTTGATTGAGAGCGGAGTTGAGTGAGAGCGGAGTTGAATTAGAGCGGAGTTGAGTGGGAACAAACTTACCAACCAACACACACAAACTTGCGTATTTATAATATTTTTATTCTATTATTTACATTTATAATATTAGGTAAAGTATACTATTATCGAGTACCTTGAAGTACGTAGGTACATTTAATGCATTTTGATGCCGGCGCGTCAAAACAAACGAATTGTTATTCCTAAAGTAAAGTAGACTTTAACGGAAGCAGGACTTAAATGGGTAACCTTGAGACCAACAATGGCACCAGATTACATAAAAGTTACTATAACTTTAATTTCATCAACAAAATGCCGCCTGGCCCAGTTGCGTAACGCGATCTTTAGTTTATTTTTATCTTTATGTTCCACACGTTTTATAAATTACCCCATAAAAATAATAAACAGGGTTATATGTGATCTACCGACCGATGTAACGGTCGATGCCGAATAGAGGGTTCAAGACCGTTTGTCATGGCATGGCATTTGATAGGGCAAAATACTACTTCGTGATGTTGAAGTTATGTGTAGTGTAGTGTATTTATTAGCCTGATTATTCAAGATGTAATGTGAATAAATAAAATAGGGACTAGTAAGTACCTAGTCTAAAATTATTTTTAAAACTGACTTTGTGTCATTAATATACAGGTTGGGGCATAATTTTACCTCATTGAGGGGAGCCACCTTTTCTTTTGTAGTTAGAAGGTTTTGTTCTGAGGAAATTTAGGTTTATTTTGATGAAAAAAAGAATTGTATTTTCAGAATTTTGAAAAAACGTACATTCAGCCTAGAATATGACATTTGTCAAAAAAACAAGTTGGTCTCAATCGGCTCTATTTCCCAATATATATCCTGGATACAATCACAGAATAATATGGTACAATGTTACGCCTAAGCCTGTTCGTTTCTTTAAATCGGCGCCAAGTAGGTACCTTGAATATATTTGATCATTCAACTCGAATTTAGGTTGTATAAAACACAAAATTTTTGTTTATCTCGTAAATCCACAATCTTGCCAATATAAACACAATCTATCCACGTGTCAAGCCGCACAAAGAATTCCACAAAAAAAAACATTGAATAAAACCACTATTGGGTTTAAAAAACGTTGATAAAAGACCTTGTTTACAGGACTCGGCAACGAATGCAATATGGCCGTCTTGGCCTTGGCCGGTGAATATAAATAACGATGTTTTTGTAGAGTTGATTTTATATCAGAGTGCGGGCGGACGTGGAATCGCTTGTGTGTGCATTCGAGCAAAACACTCGACACGCACGGACCGGCCGGCGCGCGCGCACTCCATACTCTTAGGACCCTCAACCTTGAGACACTGCGCACGATTGTTATGAAATATGTTTTTATTCATTTTAAGCACCAATGGCGTGCCTTACTTCGATTTTCTTAGCCAATTATCTGAGTTAAGCAACATTCCGCCCGGTCACTATTTGGATGGGTGACTATATTGGCATTTAGATCTGAGCGCTTCCGTGCTATGGAAAGCACGTTAAGATGTTGGTCCAGGCTTTTCAGTCGGTAAGCCATGTCGGAAGCCTTCAGGCGGCCTAAAAACTCGGAAAACAGAGAAGAGAAGATTCATTTTTTGAGCCTGTCTGTGATATATTCCTCTTTTTCCCTGCGCAAGGATGACACGCAAAATCGTGAAGCGTTCCACATTTTTTTTTCTGTAGAAATTTGGTTCGGGTCTGGGTGTTTCTATGTATAATATGTATGTATTTACAAAAAAAAAAAAAATTATATGTGTAATATATCAATCATGTGGTTCCCATAATACTGTCTCTGCTTAGTTTGGGGCTATATGATGCTGTGTGATTACGTCCTGCATTATTTATTTATTTATTTATTTTTCACATCTATGAGAATAACTTCTATAGAGGCTAATGTCCTTCTCCAAACATTTTCTGAGTAAGTCTACAACACCATCAGTAAACATATTGCAGGACACTATCACACAGAATAGTGTAGCCCCAAAATAAGCAGAGCTTGTATTATTGGAACCCCATGACTGATAAACTGCTTAAATATTTTTTTAATACAATACAATTATTATACATAGAAAATACTCAAACCAGAGACAAATATTTGCAGAAAATACAAACAAACATTTCTCTCGCGGTGGGAATTGTATCCGCAACCTTCTGCGTCTCTAACCCGGCTTTCCCCACTACGCCACGCGCCACAAAAGTAGTCAAAGTGTTTAGAATATTTCTCGGATAGTGGTTGTAAGAATAAAGAGCCAAAAATTCTTAATTCCAATCGTGCAATAGCAAACATGTCAATAAAGATACGAGATAATGACACCGAATGTTTGTTTAGGACTCTAAACCCACAGCTAAAAGGTGCTGTAACGATAACATGTCAATAACAGACGTATTACTCAAGTGCTAAAAGCAATTGCAGTACAAGACCTGCTTTTTGTTTAGACTCATTAATATTTGTATTGAACAAACGCTAAGCCAAGGATAGTTGTTTTGGCGCATGGAGACAACTTAACCTAGATGATTTGAATCGTTTTCCTTGTTGCTTCTTGATTTTATTTGATCTGTGCTCTTGATGTATGTCATGTTTGTCAATAAGACAATTATTACATGCTGGTAAGAAGCACTGAGGTACCAAATAAATAAATATAATGGACGATAAATACACAGACGGTTAACTGATCCCAAACTAGGTAGAGCCTGTACCAGAAACAGTACGGTAACAGCTTTTTTACTTACTTAATGATGGACCATCTAATTTTATCGATATTTCAACTATTCGTATCGTAAGCGTAGAGTAAACTTTTGGCAATGCGTTAAGTTTACGTTACGAGGGGCGGTTAGTTTTATTAAAGAAATGTTTTAAGTTAAACAATTTACTTTTATTAACGGTACCTAATTTTTAGAGTATTAAGTACGAGTACTATTTGCCCAAATCATATCTTGTATATTCAAGCATGTAAAATTTTCAAATAACTCATTAGCTCATTATAAAAACGTATTGTTACTAATACAACAGTGAGAATAATGCATTATTTTAATTAATCGTTCAGGTAAATAACATCTTTTAACATAAAACAATAGAGTCATATAAATTTTATAGGATTTTCAATCCATCCTACTTTCTTTCATTAGTCACCACTCAGTTCACAAACAAACACCCACCATTACAATAACAATAGATCCAAGACCAGACAAAAGCTATTCCGTATTCGCAAGACCAATTTCTTTCTGAATCGAAACGGGTCAATGCATTTTATTACCATTTTACTGCGGTGGCAAACGAACTGCTTTAGGGCTGCCATTTGGCAGACAAAAATAGCGGTAAAACTTGTACTTTTATAAAGGTTAAATTAAGCTATTTAGCTCTTTGACTGAATAAACAAACAGCAACTTTGTTTGCCGATATAGCCAAATTATTCCTATAGAGCTAGTAGTATTGTAGCGTATTGTAGTAGTATTGTATCTGATATCTTATCATTTAAAAGGTCAAATGACAATAGGGATTGGATATCGAGCAGAGGCCAGCAAATAAGCCAACGTCTATTATGTACTCGAAAGTAGCACCGAGTGGGAAGCTTTGTACGACCCAACCAGCCAAAACCGGTTCGGGACTTTCTCATTCAAGCCTACGCTAACTCGCTTACACTCTTCACTTATCTACGCATTCATGAGTACTGACTATTCATCATTCTGTGTAGTTTGTAGTAGAAACTATTTGTTAAACTGTGGTCCAACCGGCTAGCAGGCCGAAATGAAACATTTTCTTGTTACAGACCAATTACTAGATTAGATCAAATAATTACGGGTTAGATTGAAATAATTGCTATCTTTATGAAAAACGATTTGTCTGATTGATGAAATATGATTGCTGAATTGTAATTTGTATGACGTATCTTATTAAGTCATTAGGGCTTTGAACTGTCAGTGTGCTGATAAGATAAAATTACAGCTACATAAATGCACCTACAAATTTATTAGATACTATTAATAGTTCAGCTTCTAATCTGCCAATATAGAAGAAATATTTTAATCTACTACATAGATAGAAACGTATGCTATTAAAAAAACTATATAAGTCCGAATACGAAGATTCTGTAAGCTGTAAACACAGAACTGCTGGTAGCTTTAGCCAATACTGATATGGATGGTCACAAATTAAATCATTAAGATCCATATAGGAATTTACATCCAAACTCCCACGTATCAGACCTTGAAACCTGAATAATGGAACAATTAACGCATAAAGTACGACAAAGGAAACTGACTAAAACAAAGACTCAAGGTGCCTTTTAGGCGTCATTCATGCGTGCAGGGAACGTGCTTCGAAATTTCTTACATGACCCTACAACACAGAATAAAAGAGTTAGTATAAGAATAACATGTGGTGGGCTTCGGTTGCATAATCGTGCTAGCTACTTAGCATGCAGTCAATATGTGGGTATTGATTTATTGATGCGGGTTGAAGGATGGTTACGGACTTGAGAAGTAGTAACTTGAGACTAACATAAACATTATGCAGGAAAACAACACTTTATGCATGGAATATCAAGTCATTAAGAAGGAAGGAAGGGCAGCAAAAATATGTGTTTGGACAATGTTGATGTATGGTTTAAAGACATCGTTTCCATTTATGGAAACATGGAAACTGATGAGCTATTACAACGCATTTTAACTCGAATTCATAAATGAACAAATTAAGCTATCAATCCAGTTTTACTTAAAGAATACATGGCATATATACACAAAAGTTTTGGTCCAGAAAATTCTACATTTGTTACAAACAGTCAGAACAAATAGCGACGCGTAGGCGCCTCGTCTGGAAAGTTGCATCATACAAGCTTTATACAATTAACACTATAATTCCAATTATGTTAAACAAGCACAAACAAATCCCATAACAAAGCGTAAAGCTTTTAGCGGTTATACGCAAATCGGGATATTATGGTATTGGAGAAAAACCTTGAATGTTTGATAATCAGCTTCTAGAGTTCAAGGAACAGTGACAAAAATAGTGAAAATCGATGCAGACTGGGGCATAAAGCAAACGCAAAAATGATAAAACTACCACTGAAAATTATAGATCAAAACTATTACAGACAGGAGCATGAAGTTAACGCAGAACATAAATAACCAACAAAGAAAATTATAGGTCAAACTAAGTATGGGGGACTAGTCCCAAAGATGGTGTGAATGAAGTGTTGACAAAGGAAAGAGGTCTTAGATAATGTCCCACAAATCTTATAGTCTTCAAGCTAGACGAGAGAAGAACTAACTCAAGTGTATAGACGAATTGTAAAGAATATTAGGTATCAGAACTAGGAAGGAAGACAATAATGCGGCATTGAGTTCGTTGTAAGCTCTATTGTAGACAGCAGTAGAAGAAAATATGTAGTCACCAGATATCTGTCTGCACTGAGCAATTACTCCGAAGAATAACTGTGGCCGACAAGTAGACAAATATTTGCTATGACTCATAATCACAACACCAGTATTTAAAATCAAAATGTCAATCGAAAATGGTCGTAATCATGTTTTACAACTGTAACCAACGTAATAAGTTTTTACGGTCATTTAATTTGAATTGTTATAGCAAGGTCAATGGAACGCCTAAATTCAATGTGAAAAACTATGCCAGTTTAGCACGCGCAATTATTTTTTATGCGCATAAAAACTATTATGTCTAGTGTACTATTAGACGAGGTGTTCGCATATTATATTACACACGCACCAACCGTTCCTATTGCTTGGGATTTGATGGCTTTACGAACTCGTTTAAAACAGAATAATCATATCGTCAATTTTAAAGACTTTTTCCCCGGAAATAACAACTCTAGACAGACTCAATTTTTCCCCGGAAATAACTTTCAATCTTTAGCCAGAATCAATCAAAGTCTGACACAAAATAAAACCAAAAGTCAAATACAAAACAAAAATGAGTCAACACGTTATCACCGCGGAATGTCAAACCAGACCACAACCAGACGCAGAATACATCAAGGTGAGAATATACTAGAGCATTCATGTTATAAGTGGTATATTGGGATTGGTATCGAGCTTAACAAAGTATTCAGCGTTCCGTGATCGATTTCCTTGTGAAAAGGGTGGTCTAAAGCAACTCCATGTTTAAACGAAATAATCTAGTCTCTACTCACCCTATCTAATGCCCACTAATCCGACACAGAATAAGTTTAACTACTATAACACAGAATACATAGCAGTTACTATGTCACGTGTAACTTTTTGCGGCGACGATGCATCACCGTCTGACATCGCGATGTAAACAAGCGAGACCTTGGCCTCGAACAATGGGCCCCGCAGGCCCCACTAAATTCGATTATCTAACCATTCTCCGGCTTCACTCACGATTTTTGCCGTAATAGCTACTTTGCAGGATTATGTTTAAAGTTTTGGCTTAATATTAAGGGTCTTTTTTTATTCTTTGCCATATACATATTTACATCCTGGCCACTATATCTGTTGGCATATTTTTTTACTGTCTTCAAAAAAAAATAGTTTCTCAATTCAGTTGTATTTTTATCGGCATTTGAACAGAAACTAGCTTTATGAGTGTTTTAAAATTTCATTTTATGAAAGAGACCGTAAGTAACTGTTGGTTACTAACCTTATGATCTAGACTAGATACAAAAGGCATTTTTATTTATCAAACAACTTCAAAAAAGGAGGGGGGTTCTCAATTCTTCGGATCATGTCACTCTTGTGTCGATGGTTGAATGGTTTAATTTTTGTTATTTTCGGTTATTTGATGGCAGGATAGATTTGCAGATATGTTGATATGATATTTGTAAGTATAGCAATATATACTCGTATAACATATTACGTGAACTTTAGCAGTTAGCGTCAAAACACACTATAGCCGAAATTAAGTTCCGCGGCTGATTTGATTTTGGAGTTCGGCTGTATGCCATAACGCAACGTAATTTCAGCATGTGTCATCTATAATTCAAATAGCATTGCAGGCGTAATCACGCCGAACTTTCGTCGCATAATTTCGGCTATAGTGTGTTTAGACACTTACAGTTACCTACTTATTTACAAACAACTTAATTTAAAAAACTGGCTTCAAATAAATTTATTCTCCGGAGTCGCATTTTTTTCTTTAAATTGTAATGGGACTAAACGGTTTATAAATGACGGAGTAATAGTGTAACAAACATAGAAACAAATACAACCAAATTGAGAACATCCTTTTTAAGTGAAGTCTGTTAAAAAATCACAGACATACGATTATAAAAATAGATTAGAATTGTATAAAATAAATACTGTGCGGTGACTATTGATTATTATCGTTGAACTAAGTAAATTTATAAGAATCTCGTCTTAGCTTAAAATGGCCTCAGTCTGTTGGTCTGGTTTTTGACGTTCGTTTTATTAATAACCTCACAGCAATTTACTTATCGTTAGCGCACGTCGTTAGCAAAGTCACGACATTACTCTATCGCTCAAATCTTTTCCGTGTAGGAAAAAACTTAACACACTCAATTTGAAGGAGATCACTGTTGGTTAAACACAATTGCCTGCAGATACGTACCTACAATGCAAACTAAATATTTGGTTTTAATTTTAGAAACTCTAACATTTGTATTGTATAGTCAATATCATCGGAAATTCAAAATATTCGAGAATTCTATTTTGGAACAAAGAAACCGTGAGTTAGAGAACGGACTGCAGCTAATGGGTTTCTAAATTCAAATTCTTTTATCGGAATATTTGGAATGTCACTTTTGTCTTATGAGATAAAATAGAGGAAGATGTGTGCGACTCCGGAGAATAAATTTATTTGAAGCCAGTTTTTTAAACTCGCATCTGGCCTTATTCATGATTAATGTACAATAGTCACAAGTTCACAACGGAACTATGACCCTGTGAAGTAAGGCTCAAATCCTGGTACAATCTGAGCCAAATATAGGAACGAGAGTCCACGCCACGCCTCAAATACATACATATAGTGAAGTATTTACAAAAAAAAATATGATGCTGTGTGATAACGTCCAGCATTATTAATTAATTTATTTAATAATCCTGGGCGCTATCACACTGCAACATGTAGCCCCAAACTAAGCAGAGCTTGTATTAAGGAAACCACATGATTGATATACTACACATATATATAGTTTTTTTTTGTAAATACATACTTAGCATACATAGAAAATCCCAGACCCGAGACAAATATCTGCAGAACATGCAAACATTTGTCCTGCGGCGGGAATCTAACCCGCAACCTTCTGCGTCTCAGACGGATTATTATTTATTTATTTAAATCCGACGGCATAAGGGGTAAAACTCGATTCCTATAGTGAAATAATGAATATCTACGAGCGATTTTGACTGCGAAATATCCGGAATAAGACCTCTTTGACCAGAAGAGCAACCAAAACAAAATAACAACCAAAGATTTGTATTGTTTACTATAGTTCTGCGATCCCAGTGCCGCGTCTATCGGATAAATAGATAGATATATTATTTATTCAATAAAAGATGATTAAATAATTTGGTTAAGTTTATCTAAGCACTTAGTTCTCACCTATTTTACATTTAACATAAGTAAACCTCCATTACTATATCGGAGTTGAGGCGCGGGTCCCACCTCCATACTTGCAGCCAAATTCAGTGGGACATAGACGTTGTTGTTATTTTAACTTCAGTGCCTTTTTTTCTCAGCAAGTATAAAAATATTTTTATTTGAAAAAGGAATGAGAAATGGCCAGCGCCCAAACAAACGGGTAATAAAAATAATTAGGCAATTTGTTCAATTGTAAGCGGAGGCGGGGAGATCGATTCACGACTATCTTCATCAAGATAGGGTTCGCACATTTTCGAACTGTAGATTTTAAAAATAATTATAAATTATGTGATTTAGTCCCTGATATTTGAAAATGTTATATAAGTATAAAGCAGCCTTTTGTACTATGTGGTGGGAGGCAGCAAGCGATTATAAGTCTAAAAGGATCGTGGGGAGATCTTTGCCAAGCAGTGGGACAGCATTGGTTAAAATAATGTATGATAACCCTGCTCAAATAAGCTTTACATCCAATAAAGTTTATATAGTACAAAATTTACAAAACAGAGAATTTTAAGATAACAATTTGGACATAAATCTCTAGGAAAAGTCGAGAAGCAAGATATTGGCAATGGTTCACAAGAATTGCTGGTAAATGGCAATACCCCATTAGGAACAGTTACAATCTTTAAGAGCAATCGTGTCGTATTTCATATAACTGACACATAATCAGATTAGAAATCATATGAGGCAACCATAATTGTATGGAAAGAGTTCAGATGACTCATTCAATCGTCTGTGACGACGATAAACAGTTTTATTCTCATGTCCATAAACAAATTGTTTAAATTTAAATTATACACAATAATACCTAATTTAGGACATATGTTTTTCAAAAATCTTCAAGCGTCGTCGCTTGATTTTTATATTAATTTAACAATTGGGTCAATTTTAATATCTTAATAGTCCTCTAAAAGTCTAGTTTAAAGTCGGTAACTATGGAACGAGCTATGCTCGGCTTTGGAACTAAATTTGTCACATAGCTCAGAGAATTAGCAAGCTAAAGTGCAGTAGGCTTGCCATATCTGCCGTAGAACCTGGGGTAAACTAGTGCTCGGCAAACGTAGTGTAGGACAGGACGCCTCGGCATAATGATGTCAATCTCAATAATAGATAATAAAGCAGAATTTTAAAATACGGCACCCACATATTGATTAAATCACAATTTGAGGAAAACAAAGTGATAAAGTGGTTATTTAATATTTGAATAAAAAACACATTAGATGAAATAACAACAATCCTTTGTTGTCGAAACTAGTTTGAAGATCTAAGCAGTCACAATGAGCCACAGAATAAACAAAAATATGTTAAAACCGGTCCGATTATATTATGATGAGATTTGGTCGTCGTGAACGATCTCGTTGTGAGAAAATTGACCATAAATTGATAAAAACTAATAGGTTTGTTTATTCATAACTATGGAAATTAAATTTCGTAGAATGTTTAGTTGTGTAATGAAATAACATAATATATTTGTTTACCTGGGTGCATACTTTTAATTATACTTACTCCTAATTTTAATTTTAAATATATTTTCTCCTATTTTTAACTTTTAGGCATTATTTTACTCAAAAACATTTATTATTTCAAGGCATTTTAATAGATAATCTAGATAAATAGATTGTTACGAACTAAGTTTACTTATTTTGTTCTAGCTAGGATTAAACCTACACGTAGGTAATGAATAATTGAATGGGAAAGCGTCTGTTTCTCAAATGAAAACATATATCACAGAAAATGGGAATTAATATATTTTATCACATATTCTTTATTTCTGTTTTGTAAGTGGTAAGAGGATTTGCTTGACGAAAAACAAATAGAGACAAATATAAATTCTTATTTTTTAACTTAGAATCGATTTCACTTATGTATTACCAAACACGGATTCACTGAAATAAAGCCAGGTAATACTGGTAATACTTAAACAAAGATCAGCTTAACGTTCTCTAGAATAAACTTGAAACGTATTTAGTGCTATGTTTATTTACGGTAATTGGCCCACTCGTTAGGAGATAACAGGACTTGTTCGGTAAATGTCAGAGGACTTAATGCTAGAGCACTAAGGAAGCTGCCATTTTAAATACTTACAAATATTTTTTTACAAGTTGACGACGATGTTTAAAGAGGAACAGAAACACATAAGTGAGATCAAATTAACTAAATTCAAATAGTGTCCCTCATAAAGGGAAATAATTTTTCCAAACCATAATATATTACGCTATGTTATTCGCCGTATCAAGCAGCCAGCCACCCAACATTGAGATTTTTACTTCGTATGAGCCGGTGGCCAAGTTCATGTGGTGCCGGGGTTTTTATGACGCCCGATGGCCTCCGATATGGCTTATATAACAATTTATATATGGATGCCACCCAGGTATTATTTTTTACTGGTTAAATACAAAACATGTAGGTTATTTTTGTAGTTGAATATACCTACTTATACTTACTGCTTAAAATTATTAATAAGCTTATTGCTGTTTTTATTATTTATTACATTATTCATATTATTTAATAGATCAAAATTAGTCGTTCTTATTTTCATCTCATTTTGTCAAGAGACAGATACCGGTCTAATAAAGTTTATAATAACAAATATTTTCTAGATTTCAGACAAGGTAAACCAACAGCTTTAAATGACCAGCTCGGAAATTCAAGTTATAATTAACACGGCATCTTAATAGCGTCCAAATAAAACTAAAGTCAATTTAAATTACGCAATAAATTTTATTATTTATTTGAACGACGCAGTGTGGGAAACATTATGTAATTACAGTGAAAAAACTACAGCGAGTCTTATTCGTTTTTTTACGAACAGCTGTCTGATACGATTAGTGGAGTCGAGACGGCATCCGAGGCCCGTAGGGTAGAATTTAGTACGTTGTGTAATCTTTTTACAGTTTTACTCAATAACCAGGAGAGAACACAACTGGAGAGATCACAGCCATAGCTTAGAGGCGTCCATTAATTACATGAGGCGTTTAGGGTTAGGGGGAGGGGGTTGAATCAAACATCACCCAATCTGACGTTGGGGAGAGGGGGTCCGGCAAATTTCAAGTAATTTTTTTCCTCAAGAATTAGAAATTACGAGAAAACTGGGTTAAAGTAATTAAAAATGTTCTCCCACATGATACACATTTCGAAAAATACACGTGAGATTTGGGGTGGGGGGAGGGGGTTGGGCAAAATCACCGAAAATCGCCAAAATCGTCTCACGTGATTAATGGATGCTCCCTTACTTACTTAACGCTTTGGGTGCTGGATGTTTTGCACCTCCGACGGCACTTCGGACATGGTGCGGAGCATGATGTTCGAGGCCCGCAGCCAACGTGCTAATGTTTAAGTGAACCAGCCAAGAAACTCATTGCCCTGACATCGTTACCATCAAACCTAATCACTCGAGTGCTTTTTGTCCCCTCATTTATTTTGTCAATTTGTTAAGGTATGTTTATGCCATCCGGCTAGGTGGAGTGACTTGTGAAGCTGGATGCATCGACCTGAAGACAGGGCGCAATGGCGCTCATTAAGGGAGGCCGATCTCCATGAGTAGACTGCTATAGACTGATGATGATGATGACACAATACAACCAGCGCTACAAAACGATTTGATTGGTGTATTCATAGTGCTCAATCGAATGTAAAATTGATAAATTTTGGAGACTTGCTCTTGTGGATTTTCTACTCGAATGCGCGTAGATAAGATCTAAGTTATTTTTCGGCGGTCGTTTTTGATGTATTTTTTTACTGTATTATTTAGTGCTAAAGGGTTTCTTGGGTGAATTATGTGGCTCATTGACCATCAATAGAATACCGATAGATCGAGGTTTATTGATAAGACCTATTACTTCCAGATGCTTCATTTTGAGTCTGAGTTTTTTTTTTTTATTTGGTTGCGTAAAAGAAGGAATAGTTAGATAGGTAGTAGGAAGGTAATTGATTGATGGTATAATGTATGGTACTGATTGGGGCATAGCGCGGCCCAACAGCAGCACGAGCGGGTAGGGTAGTGCGTTATTCTTTTTTTGGCTTCTTACTATAGGTAATAATTATTTATAGCCTTCGATTCTGGCAGGACAGCGTTGTTTATTTCTCATGAAGACATGACATTCACATAAATAAACCAATATGTTACGTGAGGACATGGCACAAATACAACGTGACAATAACAGTGTTTCAATAATTGTACCGTAAACACGAAGTTAAATCTTTAAATAACCCGACCTACGTTATTGCGCGTTTGTTGAGGATGGTCAGTAATGACGTGACGTTGTATAGGAATTTTACAGCATGTTTACTGCGCACAAGCAACAACTTTGTATTGAAGGCCCTTATTGTATGACAAATATAAAAAGATAATGATACGAGTGAAATTATCTTGTTTTTCGTTATTTATAGCTTTATTTAGGTAAGTACGTATTTGTTTGAGTATAAATAAACATTTATAGGGGTACAATGGGTAACAATCTCTTGGTAACCCAAGCTAACTTCTCCTGCCCGCACCCTACTCTATAAAAAACAAGGCTCTGGTGGGCTGATGATTGTGCCATGGCTAAATAGCCCCCTAACGCCAAAAAGGCAGAAGCGTCGGAGGTGCGAGAAGCTGTGCCATGCGATACCCAAATCGTATGCGTGGGGATTATTTCTAAATCCCTTTTCTTATAGGGCAGGCCCATGTAGACATGGCCTACAGCTGGAGCTGTAGGCTAATTAAGCTGGTGTTGTTGTTGTAAATATACTTAGACAAAAACCTTACTAAGACAATTCCATTAATTTTTTAGGGTGACGTTACCGAACCGGTCAAACGAACCCTGGTTTTATTAAGTCGCAACATTGACATATGTTTAAAAAATATTGCAACTGTACAGTTAAAAAGAGGTTCTACTGGCTCTACCTTAGTTCAGTATCATAATTGAATCTACGTAGATCGTAGAACGAGATACGATGCGTTATAATTTATAATATAGAGTATAATAGAAGTCAAAGCGCGGTTGATAGCACGAACTAATCTGTGGCCCTGGTAATGTCAGCTAGGGTATCATGTAACAAGTCAACGTTGCTATAAATCTGTTGGGCACAGACGTCATCCTAGGCCTATTGCAGGCAATTTGTAGGGAATATATTGCGAGCGGCAATGGGAACGTTGAACTTAGGGTAAATCTATTAGGTGCCTACATTACTTTTATATTGTAAAAGCAAGTGAAGAAAACCTTCTGATCTACCACATGCCTTTAATATGCCTTTAATATATTTTTTAAATCAATTTCAAGCAAACTACGTACAATAATAGGATATGTCCCCCAGGAATTAGGCTCAGCAAACGATTTGACCAATCCTAGTACAATCCGAAAAATAATTATAAATATTATTTTCCTTTTTTTAGTCTCTATTTGCAGCCAAATTCAGAGAGTCGCCGATACCTTGTGGCTGTTGTAATAAGGTGTTGATTTTTAATTTTCTAATCGTTTTACTCGTTTATTCATAACAAATGTAATTTCAAAACACTCGATAAAGTTAGCTTGTCCCTGTCATTTAAAAAATGTAAAAAATAAAAAGAGGTGACATGAAATTTAAACGCCATTTTAGCTATTTAAAGAACTGTTAGGAATAGGACGGTTAGTGTGTAAGTCGGCAACTCTGATTAATGAATGAGAGACTCCTGAATGAAGCAGTGCTTAGCTTATTGAAGTTATACCTACTTCCACCAATGGATTCGTAAACAACGTGAGTAATGGCCATTATGAAAGGCACTTGGGATTTTTGCAAACCATCTCTGTCAAAATATTGACCGCTTAAACAGCACACGCATTCCAATTGGAAATAATTATCCAGTTGCTAGGCTATGTGGTAGACCCAGCTGCTATCACCTAAGCTGTGCCATTTATCTGATGACAAATAGGCTAACAGCCATACGATTTCACGCCAGAAATGAAAGCGTGAAAGCGAATTTCAATACACCGCTTTTAGATTAAAGTAGGGATCGCAGTTTCATTAGCCCAGCTTAATGGAAAGTTATTTATGGAAGTATCAAGTAGGTACTGTGTCCGGAATGACTTCAGAATAATACTAAATGTCAAGGACAACGCACAATGCGACGCGAATGTATTCTTCGTTTAATTATATTTCGGATATGTGCATTTAAAATTGGTTAAATGAAGTTGTGGACGTAATACTTCATACCTACAGAGAAAAAAAAATACCTATAAATAAGACATGTTGGTGCTGCGTTTGAATTACTTTCTGATTCGAGTACAGCAACTAGGTAAGATTATAAATTATCATCATCATCATCAGCCTATAGCAATTTATCTGACATAGGCCTCCCATAATGAGCGCCTGTATGTCCTGTCCTCAGCTCGACACATCCAGCTTCGATAAATTATTTGCCCAATGCCCCGTTTCAGTATACGATAATTAATTTTGTTTGTGGTATAACCATGGCAGAACAAAGCTTAGAACAAAGTCAAAAGTCAGACGAAGCTCGTAAAACAAGCCCTGCAGATGAAATATTGCCTCGACATACGAGCCCCCCGAGACTAGCTATGAGAAATTCAAGCTTAGCGCTTACATTGTAATTGAAACTTAAGCGTTTAAAACTCTTGATGATGGAACTAGGAAAAAGTGTAGTAAATAAGTAAGTTAAGTTTCTAACAGGCGAAAGATTGTGATTGAATGTGAATATTTAATATCGACTTACATTATTTCTCCTTCAAATTGATTAAGCAAATTTGCACATAGGCACTATTACTATTTGTTTCTAGACCAAGAATAATATCTAATAGGCTCCTTTATATTCGTATAACCACGCTAGCGAAGCCACGGGAGAAAGCCATTTTGGCCAATTCTAATGTTAAAATTTCAGGCCGCCCGAAGAATCTGAGCCTGAGCTATGGCGTTCGGAGGATTGCAAAATCTACATCACAATACATGCAAAACAAAAAATAAGTAATTGTATTCTGTAACTAAACGTGCAAATTTTTCAATTAATTAGAAAACCATTGAACCAGGTTAGTCCATTGTTTATGTATTGGTGGCATAAAAGAAGCAGGTAAGTACTACTTGAATCAATATTCGCCCCGTCAACCAGATAAGTAAACGTGGTTTTTTTAAAACATCCTATGAATAATTTAATTTTACTTCATATTCATAAGGCATCATCAACTCCAACAACCAGGAATTGTTTAACATTATCGAAAATACATATAAGGAAGGTACTTTTTATGGACGCTCATAAGAATAGGCGATTGTAAAGCAATGTGACCTTTGAGGGAAAAAATACCCACGATTGTGCCCAATAGTTGGTATCCGTGCCCAGCTACTGTATATTGGAATTAAAAATCTGTGTGTTGACGAATTCAAATTTAAATTGCAAGCCATTCTCCATACCTACTAATATTTCAACAACAACAATTACATCAGCCAGTCCACTGTTGAACATTGGCCTCCCCTATAAATGTATATATGCCCATAATCCCGACGCTGGGCATGCGATCGCAGGGTACAACTTCTCGCGCTGCTGTCCGTCGGCGATTAAGGGATTTAGTTGTGTCGGTGTGAGGCTGCTCTATGCCGCAAGCCTCGTTTGTTAAACAGCAGGTTGCACTGCGGGCAGGTGTAGTTGTTGGCTTCGGCTCCAAAGATGGAGGTTGGAAACCCTTACACTCCTATCCCGCCAAGCAATAATTTCATATCATCACTTTAATATTCATAACGATCGTGATCAATTCCGCGAAGAGCGACCGGAATTCTTATGTCTGTGATGAATCTTAGTACATTTACAGGCAAGTTCATCGTAGTTTCTATATTGCTGCAGAATCACATTCATAAGGCTCGGACTATATGCATCCGGAATCACGGGTAAAAAAGCAGAGTAACTAATAATTATTCAGCCAGTTTCACCACAGAATAAGCCATAGTTGCATATGCTATTTTTCCCTGATCCTCGATTCCGAATGCTTGTAGTCGTACGATGGCTACAAATTCCTCTTAAATAACGCGTTCCACGGAGAAGCAGTTTAGTAGAAAAGCTTGGATTTCAACCAGTCGCAAAATTAAAACCTGATTATCTGCACACCGCGGCACCGATATGGCGTGTTGCCAAAGCAGTAATCCGAATGTTGTCATAACTTGATACAAAACGACTGCCCTTTAGGGAAATAGCCGAAGCGCTACCACTGTGTAGATAAAAGGTATTCGATGCCTCATGTTGAAGCTAGTAGTTTTCCGTGAACAATTGGCGAACGGTAATAAATTGAGTCATTTTAGTCGATAGTCAGCCAAAAGACCACGTTAACTGAAAAAAAAGGTGACAGTAGTAACAGCATTCAGAACACAGATCATAATCAAAATCTACCACGAAATAAATCACTAGCAGTAAGCAAGGTGCTTTCTGTCATGCTGAAAAATTCGCAATTCATCATCATCACTCATCATCATCAGTCTATAGCAATCTATTGCTGAAAATAGGCTTCCCCCAATGAGTGCCTTTGTGCCCTGTCGTCAGCTCGATAGACAATTGCTTATCAAGTTATCATCTCAAAAATCCGTGGCAATTGATTGTTTAGGTCATGCATGAAGTCCCATAACCGTTCCGATGTGACTCCGTCCTGCAATGGTTGTACTTATCAAGCGACGGTTCAGTCGCTTGGCAACACGGAAAGATTTATTTAACTCGGGAACATAAAGCTTCGCTCACAAATTTAATTGCATCGACGATCGCCCGCCGTGAGCCGTAAATAGCCGATTCGTCCCTGAACCTACCCGAACTTTCTCCCGCAGCATTGCAAACTAACATTTAGTTTATTTTTGTAGCGCTCTCCAAGTTTAGATGTACATGCATCACGAAGAAAACTTAATCAATTTCTTTTTGTTCTATGTAGTATTGGAACCTTATCCGATCGTATTTGCTGCATCAGATTATGGTCTTTCCGAAGTTGCATTCGAAGTGTACCTATTACAGTGAACGGTCAGCCTCGTCTGGCGCACAGAACTTCCAAGAGTCATTTCGAGAATTAATGGCTAAATTATGCATAGTTCGCTCTGAATTGTCGCTGCTCCGTCGCTTGACTGCACAATGAGCTCCAGCTGACCATGGTACGTGACTATAAAATATCCACACTCTTGATAAGCATTCAACTTCAGATGGTGGCAATGGCCAGGTCAAAAGACTGGGGAAGTAGATAGTAAGACAAACCCAAAGCACTATTTACATTAATTTTGAAAACTGTATCATTTGATCAAGCAGGTCTTAATCCGGCTGGTAAAAGTTCCTTGCCAAGTTATCTTTAGATTTGCTTTTTCCCGTACAATATGATTTTTTAGCAGGTTCACATGCATACAAGCAACATCGTAGGATTCGCAGGACTAAGTGGCTGAAAGTGCACAGCTAAAAATACATAGGAAAGTGAACGGTAACACGTTGGAAGGCCATTAAAATTTTCCACAGCGGAGTGCAGTTTAGGGTTGAATCGATTCGGCTGAGGCATTGTCGTGCGGACTGAATATGCGAACTGCGATAGGGGGAATTGTAATGTTAAATGCCCTACCACCCTATTAATAGAATAGATAAGAACTGACTTTCAAAGTGCAGTAAAATGGTTAGTTACATCTACTAACAGATCTATCAAGCATCTGAATTAAGACGACACTTTTTGTCTATTAGAACAAATCAATTAATTCGCCTAAAAAACTCTGACAAAAGTAACACAGAGATTGAAATAATGTATGTTACTTGCTTGAAACAATTTTGAAGTCACTGATAAAAAGTAGTAGAGAGAGAGAGAGATACTCCCCTAGAGAGTTAGCAAGCCCTATTGCTAGATACCCACTCCAAAGCTTCTATGGTGTGTGCCCACACGCGTAACACACAATGCATACAATGCACACGTAAATAAATCTTCGCCCAACTCCACTATGCATAATCACGAAAATTTGCAAGTCAAATGATGCGACACGGCAATTTTTAGGGTTCCAAACGAAATGACGAACGTATTCGCCAAGCAAGACTCTATATTATAAGGTCCTCGATTCTAGGTATCTTCTTGAACTTCCTAGGAAAAAACTTGACCGAAAACATATACACCTGTTCTCGTTGTATGTTAAGGAGTTACATTATACAAGGATTCTTTGCAATTTATAAAGTTTTGAAATTTTAATTTATTAACTTTGTTACCTCAAAAAAGGCTGATAGGTGTGTCAAATTTTGGATGAAAAGGTTTTAATTGCAAAAAAAAAGGACAACGATTTATCGATTTATGAATAGTAAGTATTCTTGAGAAAGAGACTGAATAGAGGGACTCCTTCACAGAGCGGCCCACGTTGAATGCGTCCTTCACCAGTTTCATTGAATGTTGAAAATGTTGTGTCCATCATCATTGTACACCATTGTTGTGTCCAGTTTTGGTGCGTCGCGCTTTGATCTAAAGGAGAGTCTGAAGGTCATCCGCAAATGTGTGACATTGTGTATCAGGGGCAATGGGATGGACTCAGACAGTTTGTGAAGAGCTTATGTACAGCTCGACATGACGTTGGTCTTGGTCATCAACTCGGAGGTCCATGGCGGTCGATCAGCCTCCGACATCAGATTTAAGCTGGCTAGATAGTCTGAATAAAATAACTTGGTCGTGTTACAATTTAACTCACACCTTGCGGCATTGCTTGCCAATACGTTATGGTCGTCATGAAGTCAGACGTCTCTGAGTAACCAAAAGCCTCCGCCACCGCATCATCTTAGTGATCGTTATAGCTTAGCTACTGCGCATTCGAACTTGTTCGTGTTCCGATGCAATTCACACACAATGCAGGCATGCGCTGTTTGCCCATCACGCCCTAAAAACAGCACTAACGACGCAAGCTGACGGGCCAGTGGGAACGGAAATGGCGGGGAACCCAACCAGACATGACAATGTTACTTGAATGAGACCTTTTTCGAACAAATTATCAAGACAAGGATATATTTTTTTGAACATTCATTATGTGAACTTTGAATGGACTTGGTCTTCTAACTGGTAAGTATGCATTACATACATACCTATTAACAATAAAATAAAAATGTGATGCCGAGGAAGTCTGAAAAAGAGCCGATATGAGTATGATAAGTGATGCTGCCTAGCCTACTGATTACTTCTGGTCAGCCCTTTGATGGCGCTCTAAAATTACTACATTTGGCGCAGTACCTATAAATGATCTTCAGTTCTTGAGGTGTGAGCGCCATCCCTATGTTAGATTAACCCTAGAGTGGTCGCGCGGATTACATATGTAATCCACACATGCAAAAATAAAGTTTTTTCAAAAACTAGAGGCGCAATTTTTTTTGATTGACCGGGTATTTTCAAATTAATAGCAAACAAACTAGCTCAGCTACTGCGCCAGCGACAATCGTGTGTGGTGGCATTACAGGAGTTCCGCAAAGTCAGTGGTCTACGCATGTAATCCGCGCGACCAGTTACATAAGTATTTTTGACAACACTTTTTTTACATTATTGCATTTTTAGACATTTATCAATAAGAAATGTGTTAGTTTGTTTTTTTCCACTCAACTCCGTAACTGACTTGAACCTGTCACTGACTTGAATGAAACCACTGGCTCAACGAAGGCTGCAGATTTTTTTTTATCAGGAAGTCTGTCAATGAAAATATATGATTTTTTTGGTGTTTTATTACATTATATTTTATTATTTTTTTGTTCCTTCAGCCGCAGAATCGTCAAGGGTGCCTCAGTTCGGTGGTAGCTGTAAATGCTGCAATGACTGCGGAAAACAGCGTATTAGAAACACTCGAAAAATATGCAGTGCCGATAATAATCATGATCATCCCATGATTTATGTCTGTCTGGCGCAGAAAAAAGTTTTAGATATTAATATTTATGAATAGTTATTTTTTTTATCGCAATTTTTGTGAAACGCGACTTATCATCATCATCATTAGCCTATCGCAGTCCACTGCTGGACATAGGCCTCCCCTAATGAGCGCCATTGCGACTTATAATTTACTATAAATAGGTTTTTTACGTTTTGAGTTATTTTTGTTATATAAAGAAGAGCTAAATATTTTTTGGTAATTATTTTTAATAAACAACCTTCATTATGAGCTTACTAAATAAATAAATATAAGTTTCATTTAAAATGTGTTTAAATGTATAGTTTAAAAATGGTCTTCGTATGTAATCCGCGCGACCACTTGTCTATATTTTTAGAGCGCGACTACTGCAGGGTTAAGTTATACAAGGTATTGGCAATAGAATTAGCTGAGTAAATGAAGGTATGCAGATAGATAGAACTGGGTAAGACAACACGTATTGTCATCGCGTACTAACTTACATACAGAAGAACCAAGAGCGGATGTATCCACTTTTGCTGTCTCAAAAACATGCTTAAAATTGAGTATCTTTATGGTTCAAAATAACGTACGAATTACTCTTATTGTTGATTTAAGTGTTATTCATCGTTCAGTGCATTTGTGTACAACCACAAGTGTGTCGAGACTGCTTGACTCATTTACGTTGATTGAATAAAGAATTTGAATTGCGCATGCTATATGCAAATTGTAGGTAAATAAAGAAGATGAAAACCAGATATTTGATTGACTGCGTCTTGTCATGAGATTGTATCTTCTTACTATAGCATAACAGGACCTGAATGAAGACTGGAATTATAAACCGTACAACGTTGACTCAACCAATATGAACAAATAGTTCTTGATAAATTTGATTTCGCTATTATCAAATTTATCAAGTATTCATTACAAAGTTTGCGTTAACTATATTTATGAATGGAGATGTCACTGTTTTTCAAACGTCCCGCTAGAGGCGCTGCTTCATTTTCAATATCAACTTTATATTTAGGAAAGATGTGTTTTCGCACTCAAGCCAGAGGTAGGTATTCGTGATCCTGCAGAGCTCTAAAGACCACGGAGCACGGAAGACCGTGCTTCGGAAGGATGTTAGTCCCGGCTTTTTCAGTTATCGGGCGGCCTAAAAACTTGGGTCACTAGCTCATACGAAGAATAAGAAGCTTAACGAATTTTCACGTACCGTTACATCGGTGAAGGCACCGACGGCGTTTCGACTCGTTAAGAGGGTACGTGAAAATTCCCGTTTTTCAATATGAATGAGTTAATTCACGTTAGTTTCATGAGTAAAATAAGCTTAACGAGTCCATTATTAAGTACATACCTAAGTTTTTATGTTTTTCTGTTATCTTGATTATATTATCTTTAACAGTCCGATGTGTATGTCGGTGTATATAGGGATAAGTATTTACGTTACCTATTTGACGAATGAGGTTTTTTAATAATTTTGGTTAAGCAACCAGTATTTTATTTACTTAGAGCAAAGCAAATAATCATCGATTTAAATTTCAAAATACAATGCACAAACAAGTTGCGCGTCGCAGCGATAACATGTCAGAATTATCTTAATCGAGCACCTATGACTATTTTTATTTATATTTACAAACTTGTTTTGACTTGTTTTGAAATAGGGATCAAGCTGCCCACCTCTTTTAACATAGGTGGGAAGGTGGTACGTGTAGTGTTGAGGTACATAGGTATTTTCTGACAAGGCCTTTTTACAGCCATTTAGGTATTTTTAATCGATTGCCTAAAAACTTCCACACCATCCTTGACCACTAGCTCAAACGAATATCGAAGAAAGGTAAGTTAGGCGTCTGCATACAAAACAATATAAATGAAGGATAGGATAGCAACGAGACTGTCCGACATAAAACTAAAGTTGTCGACATAGCTTAGAGAATTTGCAAGCTGAAGGTGGCCATATCTGCCGAAGAACCGACAACTGACCGACACGAGGTAAACGAGTTCTTGAGTGTAGAACGCGACGCCCTCCAGCTAGGTGAAGTGACGATTTGCGAAAGGCTGCTGGTAGAAGCTGTATGCGTCGAGCACAGGACAGGGCGCAATGGCGCTCATTTGGGGAGGCCTATGTCCAGCAGTTGACTGATACAGAGGCTCTTGATGATGATGATACAAAATAGTAGGCATTCCCATCCCATCCCATTCCCCTGCCTAGGTAAGTTAGGTATTAGGTAACTAACTACCTACATATTATTGTTGCGGTTAATAAGTAGGTAGTTCTTTACCGTTTACTTACTTCTTGTGGTTTATTTTACAAGACGTTAAATGAGTAACTAAAGTAACAAGATGATGCATCAAAACAAAACATTGAACTGACCTTGCAATGAATGTCTATAAATATTTAACCAGAAGTAGGTACCAAGTACCAACCTACCCAGTAAAAGTAAACAGATGGGTATGTAGGCAGATACCTACTACTATAAATAGCCCCATCCAAACCTTCATACACATTATCATTGTGTTGTGATGGAAATGTTCCAAGTTGTACTTACCTAGACGTACCTACTACTTAATATTACTTTTAGTATTTAATTTATCTACCTGGTTTTTTGAAAATAAACTTAGATGTAGGTTTGGTACACTAATGAAAAGGTTACAAGGCCGGGAAGTAGGTATGGAGCTGGAGGTAGCTGGTTAAAGTTATACAAAATTAATTGTCAAAATTTTACTAATTTAGCGTTCCGTTATTAATAAATAGCGCCGTGCACAGCATATGCGGCCTGCCTATTATGTGTTTTAGGGCCTCACAATAAAATTATCTTATTTATTCTATTACCTAATCTATAGAATTTTTTATAAAAAAACTAGCTGAGCCGCTTGCAACGATGTATTTAAATTACCACTTTGTTTTTTTTTTTGGCTTTTCATAACTTTCCTAAACCACGCCAGAATTGAGGAAAACAAAACATAAGAAGATATAATTACAATCGAGTTATTGCGATACCTACAGAACAATAGACCAATAAACAATTCAGTCGCCATTTTTCTCTAGTTATCTTCATATCCCACAAACAACCAGCCAAAGCAAGCTAATTCCGAGCTTTTTACTAAGTTAAAAAGTCCAAGACATTGCTGTTACCCTTTATCGGCCTCCCCTCAGTTTGTTTCACGCTTCGTCGGACTCTGAATCACACTGGTCGCGCCTCAGACGGCATTCTTAAGGGATATGTTTATTTCTGTTTCAAATGGCACTGATACTGTTTTGGAAGCGAATAGGGATTTTATTTTTGTTTGTTTTTTACTTTGCGTAAGTATTGTTAATAGCTCTGGTGTTTACAGTTACAGATTTTTGTAAAAATGCCACCATCCACCGTCTTGATAATTTTTGACTTGTTTAAGATTTGCTTTTTTGTCATAATATTTTGTTGGTTTCTCTGCACTAGCTTTAGTATGTTTGATTCCAATATCTTCAAAAGTAATGACGCATATTATTAGTTAAACATAATAATACGAGGCCTTAAACAATGTTTGACGTGTTCAAAGGGGCTCGTTTCAAGGCCACACAGACATAACACACGTAGTATTACGAACGTGATCCAACTGTGTTTTCGTCCAACAGAACATGGTAATTTACATGTCATAAATAAAACTTAATGTTATAATTTAAAGCAATAAAAAAATTACTGGCGGATATTGATCGTTAAAACTTGGACTTTCAAGCATATAATAGTAATTTTCACGAAAATTTTACGATATCGAATAGGTAGTTTTTACTAAGGTATAATTTTATTTAGATAAAAATAAAATTAGATTTAAAAAGCGTTTGTCGTGTACTTCATTTTTATTTTTATTACAAAATATAAAAGAACAACCTTTACTTTTAGACCACTTAACTATTTTCTATACAAATTACACAAAACTTTTCAATAATTAAAAGCAAAACCGGTATGGACAACACGTTCAGAACTAGAATCATTAATTAATTTGGGGGCACGCCTAGCAATAATGGGCTGTCGAGAATAACAAGACAATAAAATAGAGGCATATTGTTTTACAGAAGTTTTATTTTAAACTTATTTTTAAGTAAATTTATTGAATATATTTTTAGATTATAATATAATGAGATATTTAATTATCATAATTGTATATATCACTTTCTTATTTTGAAACTATGTTGGCAAAATACTTACATTTTTTTTATGTTACTAACGCATATTTTAATAAGTCATTATTGTTTTTTTTTATTTAATTAACTTATAACTATTAATAGGAGTTTGTTAAATTACGTAGCTTCAGATTACGAGTATGAATAGAATACGTCTGTATTCTGTCTGGATACTCCTCGGCAATACACTATTATTATATTTTCCGTCCATTACGATGTTCTATTATGATAATCCGAAATAATAATAGACATAAAGATGCGCTCGCGCATACTAAATGCCTCATTTGTCTGTCGATTGAATCGATGCGTTTGTCATTGATCGACATTCGTATTTTTTTATCAACATTGTTTTTTTAAATACGACGATTCCATACCAAGTTTTAACAAGTTTTAAAATAGCTTTGATTTTTTAAGAATAAATCACTATTTGAAAATGGTTCCGTAATGTGAAAACTACATGGCTAGACAATGTCTAACTCTCACTAAGCAGAAAAATATTTAAATAGGTAGGTTGGTTCATGTTACTGAGACCTACCTCCTACTTCTCTCGATGAAACGTTCTTTCGAAGTACCTACTTGCCATTGATAAGATGTTATTTTATTTTAAACTAACGTACTACTATAACTATTGATTAATTTATAGGTAGTGGCTTGGTGTCTAACTAATTTTGTAAGTAATACCCTAGCTAGGGGGATAGGAACATACCTATATTCTATAATATTTTGTAGGTAAGGTAGTTAGGTTCCTACTTCTACCTAAATAAATACGATTTATGATTCTATTCTACGGTGAACTGATAACATAACCGAGTTTTACAACGTCACTATAATTCTCGCCTTCATATCAATCAACGCGGACTATAAAATTGCTTATGATTCAACTCCCACGCATATTATGCGATTAGTGAATCATGCAAACGCATGCTACGTGAATTTAAGCAGGTTTTTGTTGGTATGTTTTTTGTCTAGACTTGTATGGCGACTCTGTGCAAAACGACTTGACTTCGGACTGTGATGTTTTTTATGCACAATACTGGCTTTGAGTTCACATAGCATAATATTATAACAAATGATGCTTTTAGAGTACATCAATTGGAAAATTAAACGCATTTTAAGGTTCTTTTACAGCTCTTTTACTTTTCTTTGGCAAATATTGCGTTTCGGTAACTATCTTATCACACGAAGTTCTGGACTGTACAGTATCTACCGATCTTGTTAGTTACTAGGTAGTAAGTAGGCAGTAGGCAACAAGACTCCTTGAAAATACACACGTTTCTTTTGCAAACAGCAATCAGCAATGCATTTCATTAAAAGTCTCTGTGCACAACTTTTTGTGCGACATTTTGGCAATGGTAACACAGCAGCTGTGAGCCCGCCGTAATTTCGGGAAAAACGCATTTTAGCCAGGAAACGGAAACCAGCTGTGCAACGGTGCGCGGTTAATGTATAAGCCGGCGAAATTGCATTTTTAGGGCTTCCAATTTGGGAAGCGCGGTTACCTCCAATAAACGAACAATGCACAAAATAAATTATTTTGGCAGGTAGGTATCTAGTATCATCTACCTACTAGGTGCCTACAACTTCTGTTCTCATTGTGATACTTGTTTTGAATAAATCATTGTGAAATGAAAGATTTTTGTAACTATTAGCGGACCATTGAGGGAAGCTTTTAGATATTTTCTTATTTTCGTTTCCGTATCAGGTTTTTTTTTAAACCCTCAACCGAACTGGAGGAGTCTTTTCTACGATATTATTTTATTAATGTTCATTTAATTTAGTTTGATGGTATTGGTAATTTTATTTTTATTTTCATTTTATTATTTAAATGCTTTAAATGTAAGTTAAGCTAAGGAATAAACAGCCTTTTTTTTTTTTTTTTTTTATGACATTTTAATCAAGGAGCACTAAGATGTCAACTTTTGGGAGCTCAATTGTTTATTAATTAACTTTTACGATATTTTACTTACCATGCCTGAACCTTACTTGTGCCAACAAAGAAATGTTTTTTCAGTACATTCCTATACGCACATTATACTTTGTACCCAAGAGAGGCTATAATATAAACATTACAGTGCAGTACCTATTTCCCAAACCATTCCTATTCGCTATCAAAAATAGAAGGTATAAAACGTGATCGTGTAAAGAAGGTGCAACTTGCTTTATCTAAATTCAATTCAATATCGAAGGGCTGGGTAGCCGGCTTGAGACCCGCTTTCCTATACAAACTACATTGACTTTATGACCAGAACTGCATGAAACCGGTTCCTGCAAAACTATGTAGAGTAGACGCTGTTGAGTGTGGTGGAGCTATTTGACCAGATTTAAAAAGTTGCTAAAAACGACATGAAACTCTATGAAATAATTAAATAAATAAATAATGCTGGAAACTATCATATAGCATCATGTAGCCCTAAACATGATGCTAAAAGCAGAGCTTGTATTATGGGAACACAATATGACTGTTTATAATATACATAGAAAACACATAAACCTGAAACAAATATTTGCAGAACGTACAAGTACAAACATGTGTCTCAGGCGGGTTTTCGCCCACTGCGCCACAGAGATTGTCTATTAAAATTGAAGTAATTTAAATTTAAGCAAATTTTTTTTTTCTACATATTCGTCCACTGCGCCACATGAGATTGTCAATAAAAATTTAAAAATAAAAGAATAAACTTTAAGCACAATGTTTTTTTTTCAAGTATTAGATATAATGCTTTTTAATTATAATTTACTTTACTTAATTCATTGATTTTTATCGTCCCAATATTTACAGTGTATGGGACTCAGACGATTTGAAGTTTTTACAAAGATTAGATGAATTTCCTAACCTAATAGCAAATAGTAGGTAAGCTACCTAACCTATCTAAATAATACTATACTAATACTATACCTGTAATAAAACAAATAAAACGGAGAAAAATAATAGGGATCCCCATACACGATTTTTTGTTGCTGTAAAAAACTGTAATTCAAGCGACCAGCATGTTACCTGTTCTTTCTCATAGATAAAAAAATTAAAAAAAAAGCCCTTCTGTAGGTATAGCTAGGTAGGTAGTAGGATTAACAAAAAATTATTGAATGGCCAATCGTGATTCTGAACCTGTTTTTTTGATTTGATAAGTTATCTTTAACTTTAAAAAAATGCTTAATAAACACCTTCTGGCACGGAACCGTCGGAGCTCGAATCAGAATCACACTTGTCCGATGTTAATATTATTTATTACATTATAAAAGAAAGAAAGAAAAGCTATTTATTCAGATACCTACCTATTCATTTATTGGACAAGCTAGGTGTACCTTTAATATGTAGGTAGGTACCTACATACCTACCTAATTTCTAAATAATTAGTACGTTGTAGTAGTACTCTTAGGCACCTTATCTATACCTAGTACTTACCTACCTAATAAATAGTTGTATATAATAGCTTGAAGTAAAAAAAAAAAATTTAATAATAACTATGAAAAGCCTCTAGGCCAACCAAAGTCACATAACTCAAGAGAATCAAAAATCTACCTTAGAAAGTACCTAACTAATACTAAAATTCCTATTTTTTATTGAGATAAGTAGGTAGGTAGGTAAGTACCGATACCAATCTACTTACCTACTCATGTAGTTAAATAGGTTTTTTTAAGAATTATGAATACACTAGTCCGGTCCGGACTCGGACCTTCTAAGGAAAACAAAAACTCACTCTAAGAGAATCTTATTAGAAATCATAAAATTCTTACCTGATCCTGTCGGAAACCAGCTCGTGCTTGGAGATTCTCTTCGCTGGAGTGACAGCAAGGTTGGGCGCGTGAGTGGGACTCTTGGATGTGTCTGACGCGTTGGAAGGCGGGGAGCAGGAATCCGAGCTGGAGAGGCTGAAGGCTCTGGAGCGAACGTCCACCACAGGGGTCCTGCCCGATCGCACCCGCCGGCGACGCTTCTTCTCCTCCTCAACCTTCATGCCCACACCCGGAGGGGCCCAATCTAAATCTTTCTTCAGATGCCCGCGGCCGCACCTGCACCCGCAAGCCTTAAACGCCAAATCGTAACCCTTCTTCGTCCACAGGTTCTGATGCCTCTGCCTCTCGGACCAGGACCGGGCTCGACCGCAGGACTTCAAATAAGCCAGAACTCCACCCTCCCACTGGTCGAAGCATTCTCTGTGCATGTACCGGCCGGCGGCGCACGTGTCGTTGTTGCATAGCACGTGCACCGCGTCTTCAGCTCGCACCGGGTCTCGGGGGCGCAGGCACTCGCCAGGCACGCAGCACCCGCGGGGCTCCTCTGTCTCGCGTTCGCCGGTCGCGCCCTGCCGACGAGGCGCCATGCCGAAAACGAAAACAAGCGTGTGGATACTAGAGCGCGTCACGAGCGACACATGCTCACCGGAGCGCGCGCGGCCGTCTAATAACCGCGAGTGAACGAAAGCGAAATTTCAAGAGCGTCGTTGTGTTGCCGCCGCGCACCGCGTTTCCCGCCTGCAAGCGGGCTCGGGGCTGACCTTGCGCCGCGCGGGGCGAGGGCGCGGGTGCAGCGAGGGGCGGGGCATAGCCGACGCCGGCGGTGGGGAGAAAGTGCCTAGCAGAATTTTCACTTTCGCGGGAAAGCGGAAGCGATAGCGGGTGGAAAAGCGTAAGCGGGTTGTTAGAGTACACTTTTCCGAGCTTTTTCTTTAGCCAAGCCTGACAGAATGGTGCAACCTCACCAGATTAGGTAGGTAGGTAGGTAGTACATTTGACTACTTAGTAGGTACTTTGGTACTTTAGTACCTACTTTCCTAACTACCTACGCAGGTACTTAGAATGCTACGAATTAGGTAGGTACTTAACCTACTGTTCCTAGGCCTACTTTAGGTAAACTTATCTGTGGAACTCACCTAGTTAAAGTATTATCAATATATTATGTAGGTAGTACCTATTACGCTATTATGTAACCTAGGTAACCTAACAAAAACATCAACTGACAAAAACTACGCACAATTTCATTCATGCCAGACGATGACGACGCACTGCAGCGGACACGAATTATAGGCACCCTACAGCCCTACCTACCTAGGTAGGAACCTTCACACGACACACGATGGCCATGCGTGCGACCGATCCACGCACACCGCATCAACACGCGGCGCAAATAGGTAGCTTAGGTACCTACCACTAGCACCTACCTCGGTTCACAGAATAAGGAAGCTACTCCAGTGACTGACAAAGCTACTCGATTGAAAATTTATTCGTTACTTTAGCTTCCGCCTGCGTCTTCGCTCGCGTTAATGTAAATTTCGACAAATTTCATCTCCATTTTTCGGTGGTGGAATTATCAAAAACGCTGAGACACGTATACAAAATACAAAATTTGAAGATTCCAACTTCAAAAAATCGAAACTGGCGGACTTTCTTACCAAGTTTCATCCCAGAGGAATTCGGTTTTTTTTGAAATCCATTCTGAGTGGATGCACGGGTACACACCTACCTACACTAATAATATGATATATGTATGTGCAAAATTTCAAGTCTCTAGGTCCAGTAGTTTGGGCTTTTCGATATTACTTAGTCTGTCAGTTTTCCATTTCATACGGGTCGGTTTAGGGATTTCATATACCTGGTTTCATATACTAGCTACCTGACCAAGGTGTAGTTCCTAAACGAAGGTGCCTGGTCTACTCATTTCGGTACTACTATCTACTTTCACCTCGGTCGGTACCAGCTACTGAAAATGTTGTAGCTCTGCAAACATGGCTGACATAATGCAAATAATGGTGACAACTTTATTTATTCAATGTCAGAGCAGACATTTCTAATGCCTGGTAACAAATTATTTCAAGATTAATAAATACCACCTTACCGAACCGGATAACCTAAGTCCTCAATAAAAGCTTAGCGCCTTGAACAATACCAATCTCAGAAAAATAGAGAACAAACGCCATTCATCCGTGAATTGGTGAGCCATGGCGATTCACATGAGCACGTGTTTGAAGGGGATAAAGCTATGAAAAGAAACTTGCGTGCTTAAGTTCCAGAACCGGTCGCGGTATAATGGAAACTATGGGTAGGTAGGTACGCAATGTGTGACCCAATTTTATTTACCAGGTGGATAGTGCATTGGGGAACTCAAGTAACACGTGTTACGGGTGAAATTTATGGATTTTCACCACTATTGCCTTGTGTTAGGGAAGGGAATTCAGGAAACAGGAAGACTGCTGCGCGATGGCTGCGACGCAATTCAAACCGGTTTGGAGAGCTTTTCTTCGTGTTTCGATTGTGCTGCCATCTGTTCGACCTAGAGGGTCTTGAGGACTAACTGCGCAATTTGTGTTTATTGGGATAAAAAGAATGTATGCTACATAACTACCGTACTGTAGGCACCTAAGTACCTACTGTAAATTACCTAAGTGCAGAGTAGAGTAGAGAGGCGACAAATCAATGCACTACAAAACAGTAAAATAGAAACAGACAAAACTATTAACAGCCATGGTAAATACTTTTTAATTAAGAAAGAGCTAAACTAAAATATAAAAACATTAATTAATATGTAGAGGCAAAGATGACCCCAGTTTAGCTTTATGCTGCTACATGCTGGTTGCATGTCATATTCATTAATTTAAGAGCTGTGCTCTTGTTGGTGGCAACTCATGGAGCTCCTTTTATCTGCCTCTCTCTAAGGCAGCCTCCTTTACTTCCCTATACGAAATGACATTTACTTTCTCTTTAATGTGGCTCAACCTAATTTATCCTTGGTCTTCCCCTACCTCTCTTTCCCTCTATGATGTTGCATTTAAAGCTGTTATGTCGTAGGCGTCCAAACTCCAAACATCTTTCCTTAATAGATAATTTCATACTCGTAGAGGATAATTATGCGCAGAGTATAAATAAATTTCTTCTGTGATAAGACGCATCAAGTGTATTTAGGTAGGTACGGTCTAACTCTACATACAAAGTTAGATAAAGAGGTACTAACTTGCCTACCTGTAACTACCTACTTGGACCTACCTAGGTTAGTTACCTTTTGAGTCATAGTTTGAGGTAATTTATTATAATATTTCCTAAACTAATGTAGCTATTTCATCATGAGAGTTGATATTCCACAGCATTCCACCGTAAACAGTCACCTATTTCTTATACTTACCACATAAGCACGTAAATTACCATTACCTACCAAAGAACAAAAACCGGCGAAGTGTTGCACTAATTAACCTTTTCAAATAGGTTTAAATGTTTAACATGTCGGTACTACAGCAATTACTTATTAACTTGCGTAAGATGTAAAAACGATAGCTTTTTCAAACTTAACTTAGCATAAACATACCATTTCCTCCAGAAACGTGCAGTAGAGCGAAAAAAATACGTGGGTATGTTGGTCAAATGGTCAAGTAGGTATTTAGCACCCTTTGTCTAGCAGCCGAAGGCTGTGTGGTTCCGCATATAACAAAAACATTATGTTCAATGACAAAAGCCATTTCAAGCTGCCAGACAGGTGCTACCAACGCAATAGTGAGTACTTGCGAAAATACGTTATGACGATGTACTTTTGCTGACTAAACTGACAGTGACAGATGCAAGAAAATTAGTGTTTTTAAATTGTATTGCTTTCAAGGTAGCTAGGTGCAGTCGTACAATAATTAGGCTTATGATAAAAAAAGGCTCAATAATTATACCCGTAGGTAAATAACCAGAAATATGGGGCACTGGCGTTCATTGAGGGAGACCTTTGTCCAGCAGTTGACTGCAAGGCTGATGATGTTGTTGATGATGTACCAGAAATAAAAGAAGAAAAAAAAAGCCAAGAAAACTAGCTTCCGTCCGCTGCGTCTCTCGTATGGTACCCCGATAAAAGTAACCCTAGACGTTATTCCTGGTCTAGAACTACTTAAATTTCAGATTGGTAAGCAATATTTCATCACAATCCGCTTGCTTTTGGCATAAAGAATGATCAAACATTTCAAATCTCACATTTCACGTATTATTCTTACAAAATTTAGCCTTTATAATATTTATAGGACTACTTAGGTAGCACTTACCTTTTTTTATTATTAACACGCTTTTATTAGTTTCACCTGTATGTATGTATGTATGTAACCGACTCCTTTGAGCTCGATTTTGCCCTACTTTGAACGATCAGATTTGATTCAAACTTTGCACACCTGTCAAAGGTCGATGACAATGCAATAATCCGATAAAAATATCCGATTATCCTAATTAGATTCGCCAGGATTAATTAATTTCTTTCCGCATCCTTTGCATGCGAGTAAGAGAGACAGAGCTAGTGCGCGAACTACGCATGCGTGCAAGCGTGTTTTTTTAGTTTTTTTAAACTATTATTATTTCTTTAAATATTACAACAACCGAGAGAATGATTAAGGTTTATTGTGGTAAAAAGAGGAACCCTAGTCCCTTATAATTTGACCCACATCTACGTACCTATAAAACTGTTAGTGAATAAATTATTTAATTATTGCTTTTATAGGTCAGCATATAACAGGCAGGTGAATGCTTGGATGCACCTGCCTGGGGCTGTTCAAGGTCTCAGCAAAATGTGTTTTTTTACAAGGCTATTTTAATGCAGGTACATCCTTATATCGTAGTACTTATTTACTTTATGTCTCTCTTTATGCCAAGTAGGACTTAAAAGTCCTAATAACACTTTTTTCAGTTGAATTGATACTAGACTGCATAGGAATGACACGAATGAAGGAGTCGTTTCGGAGTATACATACCTCGGGCAGATATTGCAGTTGGGTATAAACAACTTCGAGAAGGAGGCCAAGAGGAGGATTCAGCTGGTTTGGGCTGCATTTGGACACCTGCGTCGAGTTTTCTCGTCACCCATACCGCAATATTTGAAAACGAAAGTTTTCAATCAGTGCGTCCTACCCGTCACGACATACACGTAACCGAGTTCTTGAGTGGAGACCACGGCTCGGCAAATGTAGTGTAGTTCGCCCTCCGGTCAGATCGAGTGACGATTTGCGAAAGGCTGCTGGTAGAAGCTGAATGCGTCCAGTTTGCGACAGCGTGCAATGGCGCTCATTAGGGAATACTATAATGAACTGACGTAGGCTGATGATGATGATGATGACAAATGATGGAAATGTCGGTTACCCTACAAAGTAGTATAGAAACAAAATACTTGGCAATATTTGTTTGCAGTCATCTAATATTTTTTAAAGACGACAATCTAAAAAGTTCTAAAAAGTTTACTGTAGAATAGAAACTACGGATCAACATGAAATAAAATCTTATAAGCAGAGCTAATTGGTAAAAAAACCTTATAGGTTTGCCTTCTTAAAATTCATTTCTCATCATCCCAAGGCAAATCCAATTTAAGCGTCGACATAATGATGCGTGCGAGATGTTTTGAATGCTTGCTACCCACGCGGGAACTTCATCAACAAAATTCCATACATAAAAGTGGACGGTAAAGGTAGGATGGTACCCTGTAGAACCAGTAGACCTTGAAAGGGACCCTCGCCGACATATTGGCGAGCTAACCTTGAGTTATTTTTAAACCAAGCTTGCTCGGTTCCCGTCGAACGACTCCTTCCGAGTATTATATAATACAAAATTATAGTTTTCGTTTTGTTCGGTCTTCTCCTTGAAAAGCGTGTGGCCCTGTCATTTTCTTTTTTACCCTTTGTTTTGGCTCGCACATTTTTTTATTTATTTCCTTTGAATCGTAAAAGGAAGAGGCAATGAAGGGTTTGTGCTTTTTGTATTATTTATGGTGCGTAATAATGGCTCTCCGAGTTCGCCGCTATTCCGATGTGTCGAATGTCGAACAGCTGTGAAAAACGAAAAATGCGATGTGTTCTCTCATTGGTTATGGTTTTTTGAATGTTTAGTGCGTTTGTAAGGTTCACCGCACATCAAAACAACTCTAACGACGGCGGTATCCGATTGTTCCTTTGTGTTTGGTATCAAATAAAATGGGGGAAAGCATCCCCATTTAATACGTTGCTTGTGCATTCAAATGTATTGAAAAGTGAGTAAGTAGGTAGGTACCTACAAGGTATGTGTACTTTTGTTAAATGTTAATGAAACCAGTTTAACTTGTTGTTTTTTTGTAGTTATTGGTCACTGAAAGCTTTGTGAGTTGCTCTGCAATGTATTCCATGTAATTTAATAATTACTACTGGTCATTTCAGGTATACCTTATCGTTCTAAATCCATCAACCGACACACTTTCCTTTCAAAGAATCCACAATCTATTCAGAAAACTAATCAGCAAATTTTAAATGGCAAACAATGCCCTGAATCCCGATTATGTTTCCATATCGTGTCCGAATCGATAAAAAACCTCTTGTGTTTTTCTACAAAGCACGTTTCTTGGAACTATTCCGTCGCTACTTAAATTTCAACTCTCGGTTGCATAACTCGAACACAACGCCGCACATTGTATTGGATTATTGACCTGGCCTTAATGAAATTCTGGGAAAAATAAAGATAGTATAACTGTGACACTTAATTTATTATGGTGCTTTACCCTCTCATTTAACGTTGTTAAGAATGAACAGCTAAAGGTAGATTTGTGCCTCGTAACAAATTAGCTACCAGACAAGCAGAAGCTAAGTTCAACTTCTGAAGATATGAGATAATATAATTTTATAAATAACCGTATAATCCCCTCTTTAAGACCTCTTCGAAGATAGGAAGATGATCTATAAGCACCAGCATTGTGGATGAGAAAGACCCGATATAGGATGTTGTGAAAGAGTACATGCTAAAAAGCAAATCAATCTACAAACCGATGCCTAATTTAACAGATATCTTTGTGTCTTTGTGATAACTGGTTGGTATTAAGATTGTTTATAAAGGCTTTTGAAGTAGAAATTGAAACCGTATTATAAAATAGTTAAGGAAATAGGAAAATAAGGAAATTTGTAGGAAGGTACTAGTAGATTAGTAAAAGAGCCATGGTGGCCTAGTCGGATGTACCTACACCAACTTCCTGAGGTCGAGGATTTGAATCTCAGCTGTGCTTGGATTTTCCATTATCAAAACGAACATATAACTATGTGTATTGAAGAAACCCCAGTCGGCTCCACACGTAAGAACCATGTCTATTCTGAGGATAAGGCCAACAAAAAGGCTGAAAGGATGGTATAGGTGCTGGACAAGCCTATTCCATCTAGTCATGCCCCAGACACTACCAGCATCCCGGTTAGTGAGCAAAAGTTACCACTTGACGCTGTAAGTCATCTAGATTACTAGATTCTAACAAACAACAACAACAGCAACCGCCCTTATAAGTCCACTGCTGGTCATAATATAAGTATAAATTATATATACGCAAGGTTAGTTTGAATTCGTATGTCAAATGTTGATTTGGACCATGTTTGTCCACAAGTTGTGTGAACCTCAGTTAATAATACGTGATTCAAAGCTTTTCTCCAAAAACTAAGCTTAAATTTCTGTTGTGTATGGCAGCCCTAAAATTAAAGCAGAGCCACAATTTTCTTCGTCATTAAGTCAAGGACAAAGTTTAACATAATCTGCTGTTCTAGGGCTGGCTCACAAGATTTTGAGTAAAGTTATGCGGATGTATCGTTAGCAAGCCATTTCTTCAATGAAAATTTAAAAAAAAAATCGTATTCTTTGAACGCATGTTGTTGATCTTTGCAAGATTTACCCATTTTGGGATAACATACGAACTCACCTTGTATACACGGCACAGTATCAATGTTAAATCAGACACTATCGATTTTTGTATACATTTACCTTCCTATTCATAAAAGTTCTATAGACCTCCGATAGCTAAAAATTGCGATAAAGTATAATGCCTCTTTTGACAAGCTTACTTTATCGAGCGTTATAAAATGACATTTGGTTATGACTAAGCGAGTTACATTTTACTCCCATAATATTTGTAAGTTTGATGAAAGCATTAAAAAATATACTATAGAAAACAGAAGAGGAAAGATGTTTGGACACCTTATACGACATGACAGCTTTCTAACATCATAGAGTGAAAAGCAGAAGGAAAGAGAGGCAGGGGCGACCAAGGATAAATTTATATGAGCCACATTAAAGAGTAAGTAGATGTCATGTCGTATAGGGAAGTAAAGGAGGCTGCTTTGGAGGCAGATGGAAGGAGTTGCATCAGTTGCGCCGACAAAGACACAGCTCTAAAATAAATGATGATGATACAGGAGATATTCATATCCCATAATCCCCACGCTAGGCATGCGGCTTGGGGATCGCAGATCATAGTTTCTCGCACCACCGACGCTGCTGCCCGTGGGTGGCCAGGTGATGTAGCCGTGCTGGTAGGCTGCACTGTACTGCAATCAGCCGGCTGATAGAGCCGCATTTGTATATTTAGCAGCAGTGGATCTAATGTACGATTCATACCTACCGGCGCGCGTCGGAGATCATCGAAGCGCATTTTAAAACATGCTTGAAGAAATTGAAACATCCACAAAGCAGTATTTCCTTATTTGATGCAATATCTACTTACGGATCTATTTATGTCAGCGATTGCCAAAGCTCAAAGCAGCGTAAATTGTACGAAAATATGGAACTTAACTGCTTTGTGGATGTTTTAATTTCCTTTAGCATGTTATAAACTGCTCTCCGACGCGCGCCGCTAAGTGTGAATCTTACATAAAGATGGTGGTTCGGTTCAAATCCCTGACGCCCCGATGATTTAAATGCTGAATACCTAAGTGACATCTACTGTATGTGTTCCAAAATAAGTGTTGGTAAGTACTCGTACATAATTCACAATAAATAAAGTTGTCTTATCTCTTTCGTTTTATTGGACATTATGTTCACACGGTACCCGGCCACATGTTTTTCATTGCGTATTATTTTTGTTCTGGCATAACACGAGCTTTTTGTTTATGTCTAATATTGAGTTTAATTATTACATCTAAGTATAATAAATTTTGATCAACATTTATTGTGAGACATTAATGTGACTTTCCTAGATATAGTGTAACTTAGCATAAGTTAAGTACTAAAAGTTTAAAAGTAAGTACGTTTCGAGACAAAATTCGATAAAAAAACCTTTTTAAATTTCTTTCTAGATGGTAAATGTCCTGAATCAAGACATTTATGAATAAAAAGACAACAAGTCAAGGAAAATCTTCAAATTATGCTTAAAGTTTAGTCTAAAGTTTTACATTTACCTAAACTTAATTGAATACCTAGGTAGCACTAGGTAGTTTGCAAAGTTTTAAGTTTCTACTATCTACTTTTTTCTGACTGTAACCCTATTTACGTCCTCTTATCCTAGTATAATAATATAAATGCGAAAGTTTGTGAGTATGGATGTATGGATGAATGGATGAATGGATGAATGCTTGTTACTTTTTCACGCAAAAACTGCATAACGGATTTGGATGAAACTTGGAATATACAGTTTGTGACTTGGATTAACACTTAGGCTACTTTTTATCCCGGTATCACGTAAGTGAAGCTGCGGGCGGAAGCTAGTACTGTGATAAATTAAAAAATACATTCATCATCATCAGCCTATAGCAGACCACTGCTGGACATAGGCCTCCCCTAATGAGCGCCACTGCGCCCTGTCCTGAGCTCGCCGCATCCAGCTTCTACCAACAGCCTTTCGCAGATCGTCACCCCACCTGGCCGGAGGGCGTCCTACACTACGTTTGCCGAGCCGCGGTCTCCACTCAAGAACTCGTTTACCCCAACGGTTATCGGTTCTTCGGCAGCAAATTACATTATCTTAGTACTATCAAATGAATATAGGTACTCAAATAAAAATCAATTACCAAATATGGCGATCATCACGAACGGTTCTACCGATTTTGATGCTTTTAGGGTTCCGTACCCAAAGGGTACAAACGGGGCAGGACTCCACTGTCCGTCTTTCTGTATGTCTGTGACCAGGCTGTATCTCATGAACTGTTATAGCTAGACAGGTGAAATTTTCACAGATGAAATTTCAACCGTCTAGCTATCACCGACCATCATTGTGACGACCTCTGTGGCGCAGTGGGCAAAGGCCCACCTGAGACGCAGAAGGTTGCGGGTTCGATTCCCGCTGCAGGACAAATGATTGCATGTCCTGCAGATATTTGTCTCGGGTCTGGGTGTTTTCTATGAATGATATGAATGTATTTAAAAAAAAATAAGGATATATGTGTAGTATATCAATCATGTGGTTCCCATAATATCTGATGTAGTCTGTCGTATCTGATGTAGGTGCCTACATAACCTTTTTTTAAGATACTGAACTCCGTATCACTTTAAACCGAAATGAGTGTCTAGTTTTAATCGTTATTTCAAGAGATTTTTTTTATCATTGGTTTTCTTGTGTTTCGTGTTGGCTGTATATTAATCCTCTTCTTATTTTTTTTTAAATTTTCTTTTTATATAAAATAGTTTATTTTTAAGCTTAAAATGCTTAAATCTAGAATTCTAAGTAAATTAAGTTCTTTTTTACACTAAGGCGACTCCAACTTTCCTCATTTAATTATAATGTTATCGTACCTACACTCTTGCCATACCTCCTCCGACTCACTGTTGTTTTTAAGATAGGCAGCAATACAATGTTATACTTAAATACCTACTTATAAAAGTTACTACCTACCTACTCACACGTAGGACTTTAATTTTGCATACCTAGTGTATTTTGTATCACCAATTATTTAAATATAATAATGTAATCTTGTTTATACTGCATCCAATTTTCTAGTATTTAATCTGTGGATGATGTCATGGGTCATATGTTTAATAATACATAATATAACCTACCTTTTACTATAGTATGCAATGTATGACCGTTTATCTTCCCCTTCTTCTTCTTTGTCCTCGCTCTTTCCCGTTACTCGGGGTCGGCTTTCCTAATCATGCGGCGCCAAGTATTCCGCTGCTTTGTGTCATCCTTTGTAAGGCCAAGGATTTTCATGTCTTTATGGACATTCGTCATCCATGTCGTCTGAGGTCTTCCTCTTCCCCTTTTATTTGTGGCAATGGAAAGGCACTTTTTCACGACGTGGTCTTCTGGTCTTCGCATAACATGCCCATACCATCTGAGCCTAGCTTCAGATATTTTGTCATTTATTGGAGCTATTTTAAAACTTCCTCGTATATGCTCATTTCTTACCCTATCCTTCAGTGTAACTCCTCCTGCCCATCGCAGCATTCTCATTTCTGTCGTATGGAGCCTTTGTTCATGGGCCTTTTTGGATGCCCATGCTTCACTGCCATATAACAATGCGGGTCTAACAGCTGTTTTATAGACTTTACCTTTGGTTTTTATGGGCATTTTTACATCGCATAGGATTCCAGTAAGTGTACACCACTTGATCCAACCAGATGTTGTTCTGTGTGTTATATCTGCTTCGATGGACCCGTCCTCTGAGATCACTGATCCCAGGTACTTAAAGGACTTTACTCTTGGAAGAATTGTGTTATTGAGTTTGATATTTGTGTCGGGCGTAGCATAGGGATTGAAGTTACACATCATATATTCTGTCTTTGTTCTACTTATGCGCAAACCGTTATCCTCTAGTGACTTTCTCCAATCTTCTAAATGTTCCTCGATTTCTTGTGGATCGTCTGAGATAATGGCCACATCGTCCGCGTACAAAAGGTTCCATGGAGTTGGTTTTTGATGTTTTGCAGTTAGGTAGTTCATGACAATGTTAAATAATAGAGGGCTGAGGGCACTGCCTTGATGAACACCAACCTTGATATCAAAGCTTTCCGATATCCCTGCTGCACTTCTAACACATGTTTGGATATTATTGTACATGTCAATGATGAGTCGAACATAGCATTCCGGAACACCGTGTGCCCTGAGAGCTTGCCATATTATTGTCCTAGGTACGCGGTCAAAAGCCTTTTCTAGGTCTATAAAAATCATCCAGAGGTTCTGTTTGTTTTCTCGAGCTTTTTCTATTACTAATCTAATTGCATGAATTGCGTCTGTGGTTCCTTTGCCCGAAGTAAAACCAAATTGATTTTCTGTCAGCAAGACAAGTTTTGTAAGGCGCTCACTCAAAACTCTTTCCCAGATCTTAAGGGTATGCGAGGTGAGCTTTATGCCTCGAAAGTTCACACAGTCGCGCACATCTCCTTTGTTTTTATAGAAAGGAACCAATACACTTTTCCTCCAAGCATCTGGCATTTTCTCGGTTCTTAGAATCTCATTGAAGAGCTCTGCAATTCTCATTTCACCATCTGCTTTTGCCATTTTCCATAATTCAATAGGTATATCATCTGGACCGCACGCTTTATGATTTTTCATTTTGGAAATGGCGTGTTTTACCTCTGCAATGGTAATTTCATCGACCGGTCCTTGCGTCATACGTTCTTCAGCTTCTGGCTGTCGTGGGAACTCTTCGTTAAGTAATATTTTGTAGTATTCGTACCATCTTTTACAAATGTCATTATCAGCAGTAAGTAGAGTGCCATTCTTATCTTTTATATATTTTGTAGTTTTAAAATCTTATTATGTCTCTGTTTTGCTATTTTGAAAACTTCAGTGTCCGTTGCTTGTTCTAGTCGTTTATAAAGTTCTGTCTCTGCTTTATCTTTCTCAATTGCAACCGTTCTTCTTGCTGTCTTTTTTGCGGCTTTATAGTTTTCTAGGTCTTTTTGTGAGCGAGTTTCCTGCCATATTTTGAACAAGCGTTTCTTTTCAGTCACGGTGCATTTGGTGTTGTTGTTCCACCATTTAGTATCTTTTTCGTTATGCAGGGATCCTTTACTAGTTCCTAGCGTATTTCTTGCGTTTGTAGTACAGAACTTTTCAAAATTTGACCAAGTCTCTGTCGGATTGCTTTCCTGCAATGAGTTTTCACGGAGATATTCAATGATAGCCTGTTTAAACTTTATTCCCTTATCTCTTTCTAATTCATGCCATTTGATTTTTTCTATTTTAGGCCTCTTCCTTTTGATAGTTTGTTGGAGTTTTAAGGCTCCTAAAAGTAATCTATGCTGGGAGGTAAGAGGTTCACCTGGGATGACTTTGCAGTATTTTATTTGTCTAAGGTTTCTTTTATCTATTAGAATGTAATCTATTTGGGTTTTTGCATTTCCACTTTTATAGGTAATGAGATGTTCGTCATTCTTTTTGAAATATGTGTTCACCACTGCCATATTTTGCGCAGCTGCAAACTCTAATATAGCAGCTCCTTCGATGTTTTGCTTTCCATATCCAAAGCCGCCATGTTGTTCCTCGAAACCGCTTGCACTCGCACCCACATGTCCATTAAGGTATCCGCATATCAATTTATGCTCGGTTGATGGTATTGAACTAAGGTGCGCATACAGTTCTTCCCAAAACTCGTGTTTCTCTGTTTCGGTGCACCCAACCTGCGGCGCTTAAACGCAAACAACATTGAGGCAGGGCTGTTTCTCCAAAGCTAGCTTTACTGACATGATACGATCATTCGTCCTATTTATTTCAATTACATTTTGACTTAGGTACTGATCCAATATTATTCCAACTCCATTCCGACCGTTGACCGTTTATCTTCCCCAATAAATAAAATAAAATAAAATAATACAGGCTCTGCTTAGTTTGGGGCTACATGATGCTGTGTGATATTGTCCAGCATTATTTATTTATTCATTTATTATTATTATTTATCACTATGTGTATTCGTGTGGCCGCTATAACAACAAATACTAAAAACAAAATAAAATAAATATTTAAGTGGGGCTGCCATACAACGGTAAGAAACCCTTCGTGTGCGAACCCAACTCGCACTTGGCCAGTTTTTGTCCCGGTACCACACGATCGAAGACGCGGGCGGAAGCATTTAGCTCAGAAAACACCAAATACACAGAGCGGTGTGGGACAATACTAAAGGACTCTTCTTCTTTTTCGTATGAGGTAGTGGCAGTAGTCAAATCTGCCAGCTTAACAAAACAACCATAGACAATGGATTTGTCAACGGAAGAACAGAGAAAACTTATTTTTGGATGTAGATGTAGCAACATTTTGAATGTTTTAAATTCTGGTTATCTAAAGAATGGATAAAAATTACCTGTTTGAGATACAGGACACCCAAAATCAGGAAAAATACGTTGTTCTTTATAGTACAGTAGACATAAAAAAGGATAAAAATGGCAATGGCGAAAAATAGGTTACTTTTTAAGCCACTTTTTAGGCTCCTGACATAGCTTCTGCTTAATTTCGAAAAATTAAGCTTTACCTTTTTGCGGGCTAGTCTTAAACATAGCGGAGTCTTCTTCCGGAGTCAGAACACGGGCGGTGCGGTTTTAAACCGCTTCGTTAGTATGGTCCTACACTGACAGATTTAAGCCATGACATCACGTCACATTAATTAGAGCAATTTTAGTATCAACTCGTGTTGGTAATAAAGTAGGATTTGTTTGTTTTTATTTTAAGCTCATGAATATCACATGGCGACGAGATACTTCCAGACATGCAGTGATGTAAACGACATAAATGTAATAATTGTATACAGAATCATCATTGCGTTAGTAGATACACAGGCATCGTTTGGTATCTCAGTTGCCCACCGAAATGATCGGCACCGGACCTATACCAATCTACCAAGAGCTGAGGGTCGAATATCGTGTGTATTGTTTTAGGTTCTTAAAGTAGGTATATCTATTTCAAATTTTGACATTTCATCAGTCGTAATTCAAACAACTTCAATAGGGATGAAGACTGGGTAAAAAAAAAAATCTAATTAGTCTGTCAGATAGATCAACAAAAAAATTTGGACACGTATTTTTTTATTTATCAAATAAATAAATATTCGGAGATAAAGAGCGTCCAAGTTCGGGAGTGGGGGCTCGTGACGTCACGGCTAGGTAAAAAGTGTACTAAGCCGCGACGTCACGTGGAACTTCAACGCAATATATCTTTGTCATTTTTTGTTTAATTGACAAAATAAAAAATACGTGTCCAGTACATTTTGCTACTGTAAATGACGGACTAAACTTATTAAATTTTAATAAATTTAAGTCCTTTTTTTAGTCGTCATCCCAATTGATAAAATGACTAAGTTTGCAAAAACAGGACCGGTGCTAGTCATTTCAGTGGGGCAACGACCCTCAGGAACTACCAAAATATGAAACCACTGATTATCAATCATGCTAAACACTAACACACTGGATCATGTAGCCCCAAACTAAGCAGAGCATATGTATAACTATGGGAACCACATGACTAATATACTACTTAAATAGATTTCTTTTTGTAAATACACACAAATTATAGGTATATAGAATACACTCAGACCCGAGACAAATATTTTCAGAACATTAATTAAGCTTTGGTGTCGTGGCAGTAATCAAATCCGCCACAGAGGTCGTCAAATGATACCTACAGGCGTTCAGCTCATGGTTTCACAATTTCAGTTATTTTTTTTTTGGTATATGTTATGAAAATTTAAATTGTATCAATTAGTGGAAGAGCTGCAGATGGTATGAATAAGATGCGGCATAGGACGGTAGTACAGTAAATGTACCGAAAAGTACTTTATAGGCTACCTATAGTCTACTACTGGACATAGCTCCGTCCCAAGGTTCGTCACTGAGCCTGATCCTGGGCTCTTTTAATTCACTGTCTACATATTTTCACACTTTCTACATTATATTACCAACCAATAAATAACTCTAGGTATTTAAGTTAAGTTAAGTAAGTACCTACTATGTACCGTTTCAGTGCTCTTCAAATAAAAGGTCTTAAACCAACTGTAATATTTTAGTAAACTGAACCTCTTTGGCATTTAAAGAATTATATTAGATTAGTTTGTCATCATATATTTAGTATGACTAACTAATTAAAACTAAAAAATATTATAATAGTATATACCTACTTAAGCTTAAATTATACTGTTAATAACCTAACTTTTGTAGTGCTTATGTTGCGGATCAAACTTTAATTAAGAACAACTTGTATGTACCACATGATATAATAAAGAATATGAATATGAATAAGTTAATGTAACTGTAATAAGGAAGTTGAAATAGCAAGGCACAAAAGCTCTACAACGCACAGGACACAATCGGAAACGTCGTCATCGCCATAAAAAATTTAAATCACCAATTCAAATCAAGCAATAATACTTTAAAAAAATATTTTTATCGTGCCACCGAGCAGAATTGTAAAGGCACATACAAAAAGCACAAAAAGGGAAGTGATTAAAATGACATAACATTTTTAATAATAAAATCCCTTTGATACACCGTTCATAATCTTAACGACAGGAAAAAATATGACGTCAGTAAAAATTATAATGGACCAAATCGTAAAACTCTAGGTAAGTAAAGTACCCACATTTGAATAGGAAAGTTACATATCAAAAATTTTCAGTGATCCGTACTTTACGAGTTCGTCGTAAATGTGTAGGTACCAAGCGGGACGGAATCATGGCCTGTGTCACTCTAACTCTTAACTATATGTAAAACGACCTTTATTGTGCAACAAACAACGCCGTCTGATGTATGGTGCTCGGTACCAAAACTAAAGTGAGTGCATCAATACAAATGCGAAAAAATCTCCATTATGTTTTTTGTTGATTCTTCTGTCTAAATAATTAAAAATGAAGGTTGTTGCCATAGTAATAGTATATATATGCAATGGTTGTTGCAGTCTAATCGTGGCATGCGGCGGAAACTAAACCTAAAGAAAATGATAATGTCTTTAAAAAAATATAATAAATTTTATGGGATACGTTTAGTTTTGACGCAGTTGGTACGGGTTCTCGGCATTCTCCTTTTCATTTAAAAAAAATGTACCAAACACTATTAATATTGTATATATTTGTGTACTTGTATACTTGTGTACTTGTATACTTGTGTATTGTAGTATTGTACATTCACACTATTATAATTGCAATAGTTTATAATTTATTGCAACGAACATTAATATAATAAACTAGCTGACCCGGCGAACTTCGTACCGCCTTAGCGTTTCAAAAATATTTTTCAATATTTCTGAGAGATTTTCTTAATATTTTTTTCCGTAAGAACCTTCTCCTAATAATAACAAATACAACAAAAAAAGAATTAGTGAAATTGGTCCAGCCATTCACGCGTGATGCCGTGACCAAGGAAAACGGGTTTTATTTTTATATATATAGATAAACCATATTGATATTTGATATTGTGTGTTTTAGTATGTTTGTTCTCTTTTAACTCCGTACCTGCTAAACGGATTTGAATGAAACTTGGAACCTACAAAGTTTGTGACCTGGAATAATACATAGGCTGCCCCCTTCTTTACCCGGTACCTCACAAGCTGAGCCGCGGGCGCAAGCTAGTGTTACATATTTTTCTCAGTACAATTATTTTTTAAATTTATTTTTTATGTACATTTAGAAGTACAAACAAATACCGCAAGTTTCAAATAAGCTCTTGAAAGCTCTGGCAATGGAAACAGCAAGGTTAGTTGGCGTTGTTTTTTTAGTATGTAATATTTATTGAGGTCAGCTGTTTTGCGTAAATATATTAATATACCCGACATAAAATACGTTTATTAAGAAAAATAGGCATAAAAATCTTGTTCAAAACTAAAATATTCATTGTTATTGGACTTTAAGTAAATACAATTATTTAAAAAAACAGCAAACAATATACTATGTCTCCGTGATCATAATTAGGGTGATGATTCAATTAATCCTATTTAAGTTGTCTTCAGTTGAAGTGGAGCTTTTTTACAATAAGCACAACCGTATAATCTGTAACGAAATAAAGAAGAAAGACCCTTTAGATCTGTTTAAAAAGCAACATTATGTGGGCATGCGAGGGGGACATTATCAGTTTGCGAGATCGTAAGCTTTCAATAGGAGTCATCATCATCATCATCAGCAGCAGTCATCAGGACAAGTGCCTCCCTTAATGAGCGCTTTTGCGCCCTGTCTTCAGCTCGACGATCCAGGCTCCACCAGCAGGCTAAGTACAACGTCTAAATTATACATAAATTCCTTGATTTTTTATAGTTCACACCATAATATTATCTTAGGCAAGTAGATTTAGAAAATGGATAGCTATATTGATTTGGAGCCAAAGCTCCACACTAAGTAGAGCTTGTATTATGGGTAACTACCACATGATATACTGCTAATAAGTATACATTTCTTTGTAACTACATTACACCTGAAGACAAATCGCACCCCTAGAACAACACGGAATTATGTCGAAAAGCTACTTTTTTCAGAATCTTTGAAAAAAAGTTATCTGCTTATGTATCGAAGTTATTGCCAAAGTTTTGAAGGTTTTATTATTAATTATTGTTAATTTATGTTTTATATATTAAATAAGCTTGTCTTAGTGGTGTGCGCGGGAAAACTTTACGGATTCGAATATGCAATAAAGTCGATTTTGAGATTTTTCGACATAATTCCGTGTTGTTCTAGGGGTGCGAAATATTTGTATATCTTACAAACACGGCGAGAATCGAAACCGCTACCTTCTGCGCCTCTTAATCGAGCCTTTGCCCACTGTTTCTCAGAGGTCTTTAACAATAAAACATAAAACAGAAGGGATAGATTATGTCATAGGTTTTATTTGCCACCGACCTTTGGTGTCACACAAAACTACGAAAACTATTTCCCCCTCATTCCAAAACGAAAACTAAAGATAGTCCCAGTTTAAATCTGGCATTTTGTATACAAAATACCAGTTTTAAACCTAGACTATCTTTAGTCTTCGTTTTGGAATAAGACAGTTTGTGTTTAAAAAAATATGGTTAGTAAAATTTACAGGTCACCTATGACGGTATACAATCACCTACAAGTTATAAAAAGTTCAAATCTCTATACTTAAAATTAACATGTCCCCCAAGTAACCGGAAGCTCATTGAGCGACACAATAAGATTTTCTTACGTTCTATGATCAACTTAGCAAAGGGGAATACAGGTGGACCAACAATAAGTCCCTAGAGTACGCGCTCTTTTACTATTTTAATAAGAAAAAAACTCTATTCACTCCGTATTACTTTGAAACGAATAAATAAATGAACTGGATCAGAAGATTGAATTAGAAAAGAATTTGTGCGTAATAAGAATCGGACCATTCATGAAAGTTATGAGGGAGAACACAATGAAGGAGTCGAAAGCTATACCAAAGTCAGAAAAGGGAGTGAGTAAAACTTCATCTTGAGAGGATTCTGTACTGACTATACAGAGTATCAGTATTTTTAAATTTCAGTTTCTGTGATTCTTTGTAAATCAGGAAATCAGTCAACAACAACATCAACAATACCAGCCTATTCAGTCACCTGCTAAACCATAGGCCTCCCCTATAAGAAGGGGATATGCCCATTATCCCCACGCTGGGCATGGGTTGTTGATCGCAGGGCACAGCTTCTCGCACCACCGACGCTACTACTCGTTGGCGGCCAGGGATTTAGCTCTGTCAGTTTGAAGCTGCGCTATGCCGCAATCAGGCGGCTGCCAAAGCCCCGTTTGTTAGTTAGTAGGATGCACCACGTGCAGGTAAGTTTGGCTTGGGTTGTGAAGATAGAAGTTGGAACCCCTATTACCCCTCCTCTATAAAGAAATCAGTCGATATATATCTAAATCTTGGAAATTTTTTAGTAAGACTTTAGGTAATTTTCAGTAGCGGACTTCTACAGAATGTTAATGCTAATGTTGATGAATTAATAAGTACCTACTTAGTACTAATGGGAGTAATTTATTAAATACTAATGTTTTACATAATTTATTCTGGCGATTAACTACAAATAACATATTTGACGTTTTCCGTTTTTCAATTTTAATCACGGTACCCTATAAGCTGCTGGGTAGCGTTGACAATGATGGCAGGTATCAGCCCGGAAAAGGATCACTTTTCCTTTAGATGTTACATCAAAAAGGTTTACAAGGAGCCAATATTATTGGTTACTTTGGGAAAATTGGGTTTGATGACATTATTCAAAACACCCATTTCAAAAGGTTGTTCTTTTGAACACGCATGTTTTGTGAACCAAATATTTGATTACAAATATTCCCTGTAACTTTATTTTCATCCTTAAATAAAAGTAAAATTTCAAGGTACCTATGTAAGTTTACGTCGGTTTATGTAAGTATAATAATTGTTAAAAGTATCTATCATCATCAACCGACCTTTATCCGTCTTTATCAATACTATGAACCAACCTATTATTACAAATGAAAAACATAGATACAGAAAGCAGGTTTTAGTCTACCAAACCACCTTTATCATTAAGTAGTGTTATCAAAGTATCTAATCCTTTTTTCACCTATTTGTAATTAAGAAAATCGTTTGTTATGTTTATTATGTTGATTAACTAGAAATTTGATTAACTAAAAATCCTTTTTTCAAGTACCTAATTAGTATAAATTATATATGTGATATATTTTTCTGTTTCTTCGTATGACTTTTGACCTTTTTGACCTTTGGGCAGGAGCACCCCAGTACCAGCTGAAGCCGTTTGACTCGATTCAAAGAAGAGCTACTAGACTTGTTGACGATTCCATACTCACAAATGGTATTGAACTTTTAAGTCTCAGGAGAGACTTCTCCCTGTGTGTGTTCTACCGCTTGTATAATGGGGAGTGTTCTGGAGAATTGTTTGAGACGGTGCCTGATGCTTCTTTCTATCTTCGCACCGCTCGACATCGGCAGAGGTATCATCCACATATATTGCCACCTTTGTCTTCTCGCACAGTAAGGTTCCAGAGGAATTTCCTCCCACGAACAATCAAGCTGTCTCCCTGCCGAGGTTTTCCCCAGAGACTTACAATATGCAGCGATTCAAAAAGGACGTTTTAAAATTTTTAAAAGGGTCAGCAACGCGCATGTATTACCTCTTGATGTTACAGGCGTCCATAGGCTACGGGTACCGCTTACCATCAGGAGGACTCTCATTTTGTATATTACCGAGGTAAATATTTTTTTTTTGAATAGTGGGTACTAGGTAGACACTCTCTAGAGGACTAGTAAAGACTCGGTATAGGTAAGGTACACACAAACCAGGTTCTAACTCTTGTATCCCTTCGCTTTAAAAAGTGCAATAAATCTTAAAGCCAGTGATGCATTTTAACGCACACCATCATGTTTTAACGAACAAAAATCATATTTCGTCGGTACTCTTTTGTTTTACGGTTTTTTCATTGCAGCCACTTTACGACCATCGGTGGTTCGGCACTCTTCTTTTACTACTGATACATTGGGAGCCAATGATAATTTCTCACACATCATACAAAAAGAAGAGAAGTAAGGAGTCTCCGTCGACCTCGCATCTTTGGAACCCAAGCCAACCTTTCATTCTGCTGGGGCTCTGGCCGCCGGACACCGGCACAGCTAAATCCCTGACCGTCAACAGGCATCAGCGTTGGCGGTGCGATAAGCTATGCCCTGAGATTCCCAACTCGCAAGCCCTAGCTTGAGATTATTAGCATCCCCTGCTGATAAGGGAGACATATAATTCAATTTAATTCATTTATAATGTATAACATAACTGTTTAAATAATAAAATATATCTTTGACCAGCATTAACTGAATAGGCTGCTGTTTTTGTTATTGCATACTAGGAAGGAATTTAAATTATTCTAATTTTACTATACCCATCGATCTGGCAGACAAAGTGTACCTACATTATCGTTTATCGGCCGGTTCCTATAATATACCGTTACCGATGACGCACCGTTTTCCAATGAAAAACTGTCAAATTATCGACGCCTCGTTGTTAATTTATGACAGTTTTTCAAGGGAAAACGAAGCGTTATCGGTAACGGTATGTTATAGGAATCGGCCATATGTAAATTTCAGAATAAAAACTAATTTACAAAGAAAAAAAACAAATTTAATTCAATTAAAAACAACTAAAAACAAATTATTAATATCAACGGGATATTTACCATGATTTGTGAGTTCTGTTATTTCCCGATATTTCGACGCAGTTGCATGCGCCATGATCACGGGAGATCCTGTTGATATTAATAATTATGTTCTCAACCATGATAATTTCAAAAGTTATTAAAAACAAATTTTCATTCTTTTCTAACGACGGTCCACTAGGTTAAACAATTACCTATAAGATAAGCCCCGTACTTACGGTTTTGTTACTTAATATGAAAGGGTAAATTATTATAATGTATACGTAAGGTATATATTATTATAGTACGTTTTGTGGAAATAAACTATTATCTAATAGGTTACGTCTTTCTCATCAATGTTCTTCAACAATCTATTCAAGTCGGCTTTCTCCAAACTAGCTAGCGCGATGGGGATCCACGTTGGGCGCCACTACCACAAGGTCTGTCGCTCACTACTAGCTCTTGTACCATAAACAACAGTACTAAGATCCTCAGATCGCGTGTTTGATACTAATTAAACGCCTTTATGGCTAAAGATACGTGATCCGTCTGCCCTGGTAATGTGTTTCTTACGATTTTACGGTGCAAACTTTCAGCAGCGCAGATTAATGTTTTCAGAGCTTTGTTTAGTATTCAGGGTAGGAAGTAGTACTAAGTGAAAGTCTAGAGTATGTACCTAATAGAGATAGAGCGATCACGTGACTGAAACAAGGGGGTTACATGTGTACTTTGCTAGTTATGATATTACTAGCTTTCACTCGCGGTTCGCTCGCATAAGTTATTTTTCTATCTCATGGATTTTTTTCCGGACTTTAGGGACCTACAACGTGTAGACCGTATGTGAAATTTCATGATGATCGGTGGAGGAGTTAAAGTGTGAAAGTGTAATAAAAAAAAAACCTTTATACTCACTTTTGCCTAATTATAATTCTTACTTATTTGTTACGATTAGGATTCCTCGAGGCTCGAAGTTGAATACCTAGTTAAAAAAATTGCCCAATTTTGTCTATCAATAATAAATAATATGATTCAATTTTGTATTTAAAAATAAGAACTTTTTGTAAGAAACACAGTAACATTATTAAAAAATAGGTTATAAATGTATAAACTACAATAAGGTATTAATCGTAGGTAGTAAAAACAAACTGTTACACTCGACCAACCTCAGCTAGGTAGGTGAAACCTTTCTACTTTGCCGCAAATGAGTCCACTGCTGATCCTTAGACCTTTTACATAAAGAACATAAACAAAAACCCTACTTTTACGATTCTAACGTACTCACCAATAGGTTACTCCGAGAAACCATTAGCTACACGGACACGCATTTAAATTTTTCTTTGAAATCGATCCCGATTATTTCCTTCGCACGCCGTAAATGTCAAACTAATAATTAGGAAAGACGCGCATGACATCATGCTCCAGCTTCAGAAGACTCCTTTGTTCGAAATTCAAAAACAGATTTAAAATCTGACAGATATGGTGTAAATCTCTGCGCGGTGACAGCTGTGGCGGACAAAATATTAGTTGCTTACCAGAACGTTTTCATAGAGTAGTGAGGGGTTGGATGTAGAGGCGGCGCTGTTACTTCGCGGTTGCTTCGAAAGTTCTCATTATAAATTGGCTAAGGCGCATATGCGTCGATTTAAAAAAAAAACAAAAAAAATTCTTATTCTTATTCTTATTCTTATTCGATAAACTTACAGGCGGCTAAACGGCTGTTTGACATAGCCAGTTCTTCCGTTTTGGATAAAAGTGGCCATCTTTATGTCATCTGCTAAAGGAGAATGCCGAGAACCCGTACCAATTGCGTCAAAGCCGAACGTATCCCATAAAATTTATTATATTTTATAAATGTAAATTTTCTTTAGTTTTACACACCGACGGGATTAATAATCAAGTAAAAAATATTTTGTTGGTTTGGTTTCCGCCGCACGCCGCCATTAGACAACAACAACCAATGAATATATACGTTACTATGGCAACAAACATTGATGTAAAGTTTTACTATGGAAATAATCCTCATTTTTAATTATTTTGACAGTAGAATCGACTAAAAACTTAATGAGCCTATGTATTATACTTTTCTAGGACATTTTATACCTTTTATCTTGTTCATCTTGAAGTAGGTATGTATGTGAAGAGAAGATGCCGGAACCCTGACAATACGAGTTTAATTCGTCGGTAACCTCTTTGACGAAGTGGGATGGTGGACCATCCAGTTGAATTATAATTTATCTGACCATATCAGTACACTGGTTCGATTTTATCTACCTTATGCTTAGATTATACCTATAATTTGAATATTTTAAGAAAACATCCTGATGGTGAGATCACTTTTAGCGATAAGACCGACCATTGTACCTTTCTAATTTACAATTTTCGGGTATACTGTTTTTTTTCTGGTGTACCAGATGATAGATTGATATATAAATAAAGAGTTTATCTATCTATCTACTTATCTCTCTATTATTTTTTAACTGAATTACAGAGCGAGAGATCTTATTACATTTCACTTCTCCTCTAGCCTACAAGTATTTCAGATCTCTGTGACCGAGCTTTTATTTTACCAGCTCCTTTGTCCGTCGTACCACCAGTTTAGAGTTACGTCACAACCCAAATGAGAAGACACTTCCACGTATTCTGTGGCCGAAGATGCGCCGAATGATGAAATGGTTTCGCAGCCATTTGTTTGTACAGGCCAAGTGAAGATAAATATCCTCGCGAGAACAGTTTAAATTCAAAAAGAAATAACAAATTGCTGATGTCAAATCATGAAATGAACTTGATGATGTTTGAGCTCAGCTTCAAACTAATCAAGGCTATTGTTAGGTTTATCAGCATTTATTTATAACATTTGTATATAGATGAGCGCTATGAGGATCTACCTTATCGCATAAAAATACATAAGCACACTTAACTTCATAATATCACAATAGATCTTCATGGCCGCAGTGATATGAAAGCCACGCAATCAATAGGTTCACAATTCATTTACGATTTGAAACATTGACAATTGGTCATTTCTTTCTGTTATTAATTTTTTTTGTGCGGGGGCATTATTATCTTTACATGGAGTGAAATCTCAAAGTCATCGTCAGCATTGATCTAATTTTTTTTGACAGGTTTTCATTAGAAAACTGTCAATAAAATTTGGATCATTCTTATTATCTATATATATATTATTAATTCATTCTCATGATTGTTTTTGGCTGTAGCGTGTCAAAGGTGCATCGTAAGAATAAGTGGAAAAAAAATCAATGAGGTTATGGTAATGTTACTTAGAAAATCCAAAAATCCATTTTGTGTCATGACGTTAAATTCATCGCATAAAGGCCTTAGAGATTCGTTACAAGTTTGTTCCAGAGACACTCAATAATATTAATATATAAGTTACTGAGTAACAAAGCGTACTTAAAAGGTACTCTAGAATAAATTAGATCAAATTAAAAAATAAAATAAAAAAGTGGTTGGTTTGACAATGATGTTACTAATTTTTTTTATAAATACATACTTAACACACACAAAATATGATGTAAATGTGCTTATAAAAACATAATCGTTTTTTTTATATTTGTTTATTTTGAAGTTTACTTAACTGTTGCAAAATTAGATAGGTAGGCATTGGATTAATCTGTAATATCATCATCATCATCATCATCATCATCTTCAGCCTATATCTGTCCACTGCTGGACATAGGCCTCCCCTAATGAGCGCCATTGCGCCCAGTCCTGAGCTCGATTCATCCAGCTTCTACCAGCAGCCTTTCGCAGATCGTCACTCCACCTGGCCGGAGGGCGTTCTACACTACGAGAATAACGGTAATACTATATCTTGTTTTAATAATAAACGAATTTGAATTTTTAATACTTATATTAAAAGTAGGTATTGAGATTTAAGTGTAACTGCTAAGCTTTCTCATCTGACGCAACACCCCATAATCGCGACAGGGCTAAATTGTACCCTGTAAGTGGAAGTAATTACAACCAGCAACGTCTTTAACAAAGACTCGCCTCGATGAGTCCTGGGGCGAAACAACAAGGGCGTAGTGAGGACAAGTTAGCTTTTCTAAGGGGCGAAGAAATTACGTTACTTGGGCATTTGTGACCAAGTTTTAGCTGAGCCCAGGCATTTGTATAGGCGCTTGCTGAAAAGATACCCTTCCTTCGTCCCTGTAATCTTCAATAGTTAAGACGCTTTTAGGTTCTTGCCTCTAAGATAAAACCCCCTCATGTAAGTTGCATCAGCCCAGACATTTGTGTCGGCGCTTGCCCCTAAATAGACATCCTTCCTTCATCCCTGTAACTAACTGCTGAGCAACCTGCTAGTGTAGGCTCATGCCTCTGAATATAACCTTTCCTCCCTCCCTGTAGCCTGCACCAGCCCAGGCATTTGTGTAGGCGTATGCCCCCGAAAGACACCCTACTTTCGACCCTGTAACTAACTGCTGAGCAATCTGCGCCAGTGGTGTCAAGCACAGGAATAGCACGCCTGCCCCCGACCAAGGTGTTTCCAATTTAAAACGACATGACAAGATTTACAATCGGCATTAATTTAAAAATCATCCCACGGTGACATAAGGAGCTATTTGAAAATCCCGTGAAGCTTTTAATTTATGCTTATTTTTGAGCGTTACGTAACTAGATTCATACCAGTTCTATAAACCTCAGATAGCTAAAATATCATGTCATCTCTTTTTATTTACATTTAAATGACAGAGACAAGCTTAGTGTATCGAGTGATATAAAATGTCATATATATATATATAGATAGATATTTATTTATTCAGTAAACTTTTAACAAATCTCTTGTTAGTAAAGCCTTAAAACCTATGTAAGGTTTGTCTAGACACTAGGTTCTCGATATAAACAAATAAAAGTACCTACAGAATTAGAAAAAACAACTAGGCCGAGAGCTTTGTTATTATCAAAGTAATAGTACCTACCTTCTAATAATAATGGCATGTAAAATTAGACGAGAGTTTGATAATTACGCAAGCTGTGTTCACTTCGAGTAGGTTTTACACGTATCTAGCTTTACATTCAGAATATAATTATGCGTGTTTTTCTGTGTAACAACCAGTTTAGTGAACCTAATAAAAAAAATAAAAATAATAATAATAAAAAAAAAAAAAAGCGAGCGCACGCAAACAAAGCTAGCATATATTTGAATATATATATTTGAATGAGCATTTAAAACTATTTAATGAATTTTTTTTAATAAAGATTTTATAGCATGGTACCCGGATAAAAAGTAGTTAATCCAGGTCACAATCTATGTTTATTCTAAACTAGTTTCATCTTAGGCGTAACTTATGATAACGGAAACTCATGAATCGATGCGTGTGAGCGGTCACCCATGCAAATTATGACCGGGTGCAAGTTCGCTTAACTTGTAAAACCATTAAGAACAACGCAGTAAGAAACGCTAGAAGCACTTAACAACGATTTTATGATCAGTTGTTGTCTGTGGTGAACTCTGAACTAATTCTTTGTTTCGGAATTTATTGTGTGTAAGCCAACTTCGACTGAGGGCGTAACTCGTTAAAATACAGCTAACTGCTCTCAGAAGTTATTAGGTTGGAAATCTATGGGAATAGTTGAAGTCTTTATTGGATTGAGAATGGGTTAAAATTAATAGTGCTTCTTTCTTTGAAATTAAACGTTATTGTGAAGCCAAATACCTAAACCTACATCCAGTGATTTAGAATACAATTTCTGGGGCCTGATTCTGACGATTCGATATATTTGATTCTATTAGACACTAGCTTCCGCCGTACTGGGATAAAAAGTAGCCTATAAGTTAATCCAGGTCACAAACTATGTGTATTCCAAGTTTCATCCAAATCCGTTCAGTAGTTTTTGCGCGAAAATGTAACAAACATTCATCCATCCATACCCACCAATCGCATTTATAATATTAGTAGGATATATCGTGGTAACTGTCAAAACTTTATGAAATTTGACAGTTCCCGCGATATATATCTAATAGAATCAGATACATCGAATCGACAGAATCAGGCCCCAGATAGTCAACCAAAATCTCGCTTGAAGACAACCATGTAAGTAGAGGTCGCGTCACGTAAAAAGATGCAAGCAATGCAAGCCTCGAGGTCAAGAGCTGACCCATATTATTTAAAAAAAAGAACGCTAGCGGTAAGCTGCGCAATACGCGATTTATCGGTATTTACCCGTGCGCAAACACACCACTAACACTTCTCTCAGCCTTCTTTTCAAATTACGCGTACTGTAACAAGTATTTAGTATATGGCTCGTCCTGGAAAGTACTTCCACCATGTCTATTTTAGCATTGCTGTGCTGTGGTTTGAAGGGTTTGGGTGCCGTTAAAATTACAAGCACATGAGACTTTTAACACCTTCCTATCATAAGTTGATGGGCGCAGACCGTTGCATCCTGAATACGTTCCAAACATGCGTGACCTACGAAGATGATAAGCCTCTTGTACCTGTAATTTCACCGGCACCTTCAAACCGAAATGCAGCAATGCTACTTCACGGCAGAAATAGGCACGGTGTTAGTACTTCCCCGGACGAGCCCTGCACAAAGAACCCTATTACTATGTGTTTGTTTTATCTTTAATTATTGTAAAAAACCAAGGCGGTTGTAATATAAAGTAGGTATTTGATGACAACGTGAAATTTGTTTATCTCTGATCAGTGATCAGATCACCAACTACTTGGCATCAGCTATCAAACCACTCATTGTCATTTAATACCCAAGACACGACTCTGCCACACAATCTTGATACATAGCTACAAAACTGACTATTTTCCTGCACAATCTCAAATTACAGATTAAAAAGATAACGCTGCGAGGTCTTGATACTTTGAGCTTATTTTGTAGTCGTGAATTGTCTTGGTATTTGAATTAAGGCAAACGCTTTGTCACTGGATATTAAATTGCATAAATGATTTATAGTGCTTTGTTACACAAATTTTAGGGTTCAAAGTTGAAGATTTTTTAAGAGAGACCAGTCGTGTTCGTTTTTTGGCCGTTCTTCACTGACACCAGATCATTGAAAGAGTTTTATGTGAGCCCAACTCCATCGCAAAGAAAAAAATGCAATTAAAAATAAGTCAAATTCGAAATCTTGGGACCATTAAAATAAAGTAGATGGGGTCTTTGTAGGTAGATACCTAGGCTAACTATACCTAGGTTTGATCATCAGGAGTGAATACATATAATACGTAGATAACTTAAGTTTAACATTAGTTCAATAACTAATAGGTTAACTACATTTCAATCCGATAAAAGCTTTTAGTACCCAAATTAATCCTAGCACAGACTCTCAAAACAATGCCCTTGAAATCTGATGCATACAACAAAGTTAGCAGATATTAGGGAACTAAAATCCATTTAAGGTTTAATTTTAATTTATACAGAAAACAGATTGTTCAATTCGCCAATTCAAAAAAATATGAATGCCAGCAATCTGGATAAAAAGTTTAGATGAGCGCAAAAACAGTGTCAGCGACCCCCTGATACTCGGTTAAAATCCGGTTAAAATCAGTGAAGAAACAAATTTATCTTTTAGAAAAAAAAAATCGTCTATAAAAAAAATATTAGTAAATCTTCACGTGCTCAAAACGGTGAAGGAAAACATTGTGAGGAAACCCGTGGCTTAGTCAGCTACACCAGTATTGAACATGCCTTTCCTGTGGGAAAAATTGGCATAGATGCTGGGTAATCGGCCAAGTAACCATGTCCCAGGTACTACAGCGTCCTGGTCAGTGAGCAAAACTTCTTGGCCCTATATGAATCCTAGATCTGCAAAGGCGTATAAGATTATATTCTGGAACTGCCACGTACAAGACGGCAAGTGTTCCATCTTAAACCACAGCGTCACGTAACATCATCTGAGTTTTTTTATGATACCTATTGATGGAAGTAGCACACCACCTGATGTTAAGTGGCAACCATTACCTATAACAAAGTATTGCTTCATATGTCACGGATGTTTGGAATGTGTCCAACGATGCAACACCCTGCGTCCATGAACTTGAGGCATGAAGTAAGTTTGTGGTAAACCGAAGTTCAATCAAATGTAAAAAAAAACCTGCAACCGGTAACCGGTTTACTGAAAATAGTGAATACTGAATACCTGCTTTCCACTTGAAGATCGTTAGGGATTGTTGAGGGAAAATAAATCAGAGACGGCGCCGGCCGTCGTTCGACGAACTCTGGAGTTGGGAACAATTGGTGGAGATGTAAATTAAATCGAGTGGCTCTGTCGCAGACTGGGATGCGCGATTGCAAAAGCTACTTAGAAATATGAAAGTGAAAGTAAATCAAGCGCAAACAAAATTAAAAAGTTTCTAAAAAAAATCTGACGAGACGCCTCTCAAACCCACATCTTTGTCTTAAGCCAGCGTGCACTTGTTTATCCATTTATGCTAGGTGAGTGGCCGAGTGACTATAAACAATTCTATATCTCTATTTATTGTACGGTATAGGATAGGACGGTATTGTGGCTAGCCCTATGAATCGATATAATATTTGGCATGGAGATATTTTAAACTTAGCGGCAGGTCAAGCAAGGCCGAAAAAGTTTTGGTTCCAAGAAAAAAGGTTTATTGGACGTATCCAAAGACGCAGGACGCTATATCCGAGAGGGAGAGCCTAGCTCTAGGACCGCTGTGTTTTCAGCAAACAAAGAATTTAGCACTCTATGGCTAATGTTGCAATACAGATTTACTTAATATTAAAGCGTTGAAATTAGTGGGGGTGAAATGGACAAACCCTGAGACGTGTTTCAAATAGCGGTAAAGAGAAAATTATATCTTCCATATATTGTTACAGTTTGAAAACAGCATAATAACCAAAGCCCTCTGTGGTTCAATGCGCTACATCAAGTGAAATCTTTTTATGATCGATGTTGCTAGCACAGAGCGGGTGAAATTAAAGACGAAAGAATATTAAACGGTTAATACCGAGAGTTGGTTACAGGAATAGGGGCCGTCCTCCAGCGAGATGGGTTGATGATATTAGAAAGACCGTCAGCGGCACCTGGTTCAGAATAGCGCAGGATCGAGGCAAGTGGCATAATCAAAAGAAGGCCTATGCCTAGCAGTGGGTCAATAAAGGTTGACATGATGATGGTGAATACTAAGTGAAATAAGTATAATTCTCTGAAATTGTACCTGGTGTAAAATAGGTTTTGTGAATACGCGCCCCGGGTTCGCAAGCACAGCCAGGACTCTTAACATCTTCGAACGAGTTCTTTTGAGTTTTCTAACAAGTTCTTAGTCCCAAACGTTTGTCAGTTGGAGTGGACGCGAAAATCTCTAGTAACTAACTTTATACGTGCTTTATTTTTATGTTGGACTTCGGATTTGTGCGTGAACTAACTAAGTAGCTAGTTGTTGCATTCGTTTGAAAGCTTTTAGTTGGAGTTTGTTGCTTCTTTGAAGTCGTTTATCAGAATACCTACTATAAGTACAACAGTCTTGTTTACTTTCTTGATTCTTTGATTTTCTATTTTAGTTATTTTTCGAGAGTTCTTTGGAAATTTTCCTAAGCAGTTGCGAGCTAGGCGGGGCGCTATTCTGGGCAGGCGGCCAATTTAATAAATAATGTTTTTATTTTACATTATCCTCTGGAGGTTTGCTTGTTAAATAACCTATTATAAAAACCTTATAGATCTAACTTTTGAAACTATCATGGTTGAGAACATAATTATTAATATCAACGGGATATTACTATACTAATACTTATAGATCTACTTTCGAAATTTATCAACAAGCATAGTAAAATTGGCATACTTACATTTTCAAAGACCTCCCATACTTATAAACGCTATTTAAATTTGACCATTGCTTAAAGTTAGCCTTTTCACTGTTTGTCAATAGGCAATGGTGAGAAATTGCAATACTTTTATCATTCTTCAGATATTTATATGATAGGCCATCGATCGCTATAAAGAATCTACTACGCAACGAAAATGTAAGCAAAAATATACAGGCATACCTTTACATACATTTGAAAATAAAAATACCTTAGCATACAAATATTGTGCTGCTTCTCAAAACATGTGTTCAGCTTAAAATCTCATCTTTTCGCTGGAGCTTGGCGATAAGCCTCTTCGCATCAGGTGTCATGCAAATATTGGAAGATCAGTTCCATCGCCTTCGAAAGAGCCGAATGAGGAGCTTTTTGAGGCTTTAAGGCACGCCGATGGATTTTATAAAACCGAAAACCAATATTTACATCGTCTACTCGCCATTATAGAAATATTTATTTATTTCCAACCATGAAGTTGCATAAATGCACGTTAATAAAGGTCACGTTAACCTAATGTGAATCATTTTCTAAATATTATATTAATTTAAATATAATTAATAATTAATGTCGTTTATGGACACTTCCTCGAAATTGTTTCGGAGTACTCATACCTCGGGCAGATATTGCATTTGGGTAGACTTCGAGGAGGAGGCCAAGAGGATTCAGATGAGTTGGGCAGCATTTGGAAAACTATGTCGAGTGTTCTCGTCACCCATACCGCAATGTTTGAAACGAAAGTTTTCAATCAGTGCGTCCTACCCGTCATGACATACGGAGTCGAAATGCGGACACACACAGTACGGCTAGTCCACCAGTTTAAAGTCGCTCAGCAAGCTATGAAACGAGCTATGCTCGGAGATTCTCTGAAAGACAGAATACGCAACGAGACTATCCGACATAGAACTAAAGTTGTTAACAAAGCTCAATTGGTTAGCTGTGGCAGTGGGTTGGCCATATCTGCCGAACCGACCACCGATGGGGTAAACGAGTTCTTGAGTAGAGACCGCATCTCGGCAAACGTAGTGTAGGACGCCCTCCAGCCAGGTGGAGTGACTATTTGCGAAAGGTTGCTGATAGAAGCTGGATGCGGCGAACTCAGAACAGGGCACAATGGCGCTCATTAGGAGAGGCCGATGTCCAGCAGTGGACTGCTATAGTTTGATGATGATGATGATGAATTAATGATGGACTTTATCACACAGCATCATCTGGTACCAAACTAAGTAGAGCTTGTATTATGAGAAGAACATAACCGTTTAACATTTCTTTTATACATTGATTTTGAAGTTTGTTCATTATATTTTGGATTGTTAATATTTGTCGCAGTTGGGGTGAATCTATAAATCTACATATCAAGGAATGCACCGTTCTCCCATTTCTAGTGCTTTTCATTTCCATTCCGAAATCCATTGCAATTATATTTTTCTTTTCATTTGTGTCCGTCCATCATCTCTGGCCCCGGCTACCCTTACCTTCTTCTTCTTTTTCATTGGCGATTTTGAGATTCCTCATCCGACCGTCCCATCTGTCAGTTCATCTATGACGTGACAAACATTTTAATAACCATAGTACTACAAAATATGGCATTTCACTCACGATCATAATCCACCAGATATGACCACACACTCCTCAACAATTTGTAAAATGTATGAAGTAACGCGACAGAAAAATCGATTACAAACCTATCAAACTAAAAGTCAACGCCTATTGTTTAGTTTTGAGCAAACATTAATACACGATCTAATATTTTCAACAGGAGATATCAGAAAAAGTAGGATTTTTGTAGATGCACTGGATAAAATAAAACTTCAAATACGTATATTTTTTGTTTCTAGTCCCCTTCGTAGTAAAAACATTAATTCTGTCAGATGAGAAGGGAAGAACAACCGTATTTCTTTATCTATAGGGGGCATAATAAAATAAAAATGGATCCCCTACTAGTAGTTGAGATGAAGGGTGACCCATTGACTCACTACCCTAACAGCCTTGGGGATGCATGACGTCATCTTCTCCCCTCTCCGATGACATCATACCGAGTTGCTACTTGCCAGTGTTGGAATTATGTTGGTATGTATATTGGACATAAATCATATTTGATGTATTATATTATAAATAATAATAATTAATTAAAGGGAACTAAAAATATTAAGAAATAAGTAAAAAAGGTTTTGTACTTTAGGTAGATGATAAAATATTTACATTAAATACTAAAATAATGCTGTTTGCGGCATCATCTCTAAACGAAAAAAGAAACCCTTATAAGATCACTTTGTTGTCCATCTGTTTGTCTGTCTGGTAGACAAGACTCATGTTCTCAGGAACGCGTGGACGTTTCAAGTTGAAATTAATAATCAAATATCTACTCTAGTCTACAAACCTTTAGAGAAAAACAAATGTGTAAAAATTTTAAAAACGCAATCAAATGATAAGGCCGTTTATGCCACATAATTTGATACTCGTAAGGGAATCAAAACCTTTAAGGAACTTCCCGTTGAAATTGAATAATGAAATTTGAAAAGAAGAAATGTCATAAAGCACACGTAATGGGAAACATTAAAGAAACGAAAATTTATAATGAAATCACAAAAAAAAAATTTTTACAAATTTGAAAGGAACCCTCCGAGATGCGCGAGTCCGACTCGCTCTTGACCGAATTTTTTAGCAATAAGCATGCTTAGAGTTTACAAAGGGAATAGCTTTTTGCTATGCATTTTGCTTGTAACTAGAAGTACACTCGTCGCTTCGTACATTATACCTACTTAGTACTTATACGTACCGGATTCCTGACCGATACAGTTCATTTCAACAAAATTGTAACCAGTGATTCGAAACGCTAAGCTTAAATAAAACAACCATTAGCAAGCATCCCGATTTAAAATCAAATAACAATGAAATCCTGTATTATGTAAACAAGATTTCCATTCCGAGCATTAATTTTGTGCTGTGATCCCTCCACGGTCTTAACCAAAAAAAAAAAAAATTATTATTGCATCTGTAAACAGTTATGGCTGACGATTAAAACTAACCACAATACAGTTACAGTGCGCGGAATATAACGCGAATGATAAACGAATGGGTAAAATAATAATCATTCTAATTAGTCCGTCAGATAGATAAAAAAATATTGGACACGTATTATTTTATTTATCAAATAAATAATAATTGACAGAGATAAAGAGCTTCAAAGTTCGGGAGTGGGGGCTCGTGACGTCACGGCTAGGTAAAGAGTGTACTAATCCGTGACGTCACGTGGAACTTCAACTCACTATATCTTTGTCATTTCTTGTTTAATTGACAAAAGAAAAAATAGGTGTCCAATATTTTTTGTTTATCTATCTGACGGACTAATTAGAATTTTTCAGTGGACATCCCTATTTTCATCATCATCAGCCTATAGCCGACTGCTGGACACAGGCCTACCCTAATGAGCGCCAATGCACCCTGTAACGAGCTTGACGAATCCAGCCTTTCGCAGATCGTCACTCTACCTCAAAGATTTTGCATAGAAACTTTTTTGTGTTACTCCTTATATGCTCCACTTGGCCCGATAAACACTACGATTATTAGTACTAGACTTATAAATCTGTGACTACGATAATGTCAAACCCAACAGTAACATGCATAGAACGTATTTATGTACTAGCCCACACTATTCTTTTCACACTATTCCTTTTTATCCTGTGTATCAGGAACTGTGAGTAAAATGGTACAAAAAACATCAGGCCCGGAACAAATGTCTGTAGATTATGCAAACATTTTTCCCATAGCGGTAATCGAATCCGCAACATGCGTCGCAGCTTTTCGCCCCTGAGGCCACTATTCAAAAACTTATTGCAAACTGGAATGCCTTGTCTATCTGTAATAAAGCAGTTATCAAGTTGCTCCGATAAAATGAAAATTAACAAGTAAATTAGAAACTTCTAATTTAACAACTTAGCATAAAGTTTTCTAATTTGAAACTGCATAGAGTATACTTATACGTATACATTATGGCTACTTGGGGTACGATGGGTTCCAACTGCTACCTTCAGAACTGAAGCCAGCCAGCCCATGGCAAATACTAACCCTGCTAAAAAACGAAAGAGTCTCTGGCGGTCGTCTGATTGCTGCACCCTAACTCCGGCACAGCTAAATTCCTTGACTGCTGACGGCGCGAGAAATCGTACCCTATGATCCCCAAAATGCATGCCCAGTGTGAGGATCATAGGTATATCACCTTTCATATTAGGGGAGGTCTATGTCCAGCAGCGAACGGTTAAAGGCTGGTATCGATGTTAGAAGCTTACTTGATGTTATTTAGAAGGGAGATTCTTAAGCGCCATTATGCCTAACGAGCACTGTACCCAAATAGCTGAAGGCGGAACAATAACATAGCCAAGTTTTATAGCTAATAACATTACAATGAAGCATAAAGATGACATTAGAATAAACAGACCCCTACGCGTAAATCTAATGCCACCTTAGATTTTGAACCACCCGAATGATCGTTTAAAACGCACCCTTTAAACTTAATGGTCGCATCGACGTACAGCCAGAAGCAGTGTTGTCGATGCATTTTTTGGATGGCGCCGTTTTAGTTCGGTTGAGAAAATTTGTAAGTTTAGGAATAAGTTTAACCCTTTGACGTAAATGGGACACATTTGTCCCTGATTTATATTTAAACTTTTTTCACTACAATATGCAAAACTTCTTCGTAATTGGAAGTCCAAGAACTTATTTCTGAACATATCCTTTATTATTTATAGGAAAAAATGTACGGCGAGCGAAAAAAATATAAAAAGTTTGTAATTCAAATTCGATGTTTTGGCGTCCATCAATGTATTATTTTCAACAATAAATTAAACTATGTTTTATTTGTTGTTGTGGTTGTTTAGTGCCAAAGTTTTCTACAATGGTAAGTAAACATTTATGTTTTAATGCTTTTTACAATAATTTGCAGGAATAAAGTAACTAAAAGACCATATAATGTTTAGGGGAAGTATGTGTCCCAATATGCTTCATAGGTCAAATACATTATAATGTTCAAGTACGTTTTGTATATCATTTTATGTACGTTTACTAACAGTTACTAAACTTTTTTTCACTGTTTTAGGCTCATAATAGAACGAGATTATTTTCGTTGACCTCAACTAGAATAATCTCATGCTCTCGACGAAGTTGAACAATATTTCGTGGCCATACCAGCGTCTGTGATGAGAATGGTATGAAGATGCGCTGGTATTGGGCGATGACGATCAGGCATTTATCGTACAGGATATAGAAACTACGAATGTTCCGAAACCTGCCCCTCATATGTCTTTTGGCAAAAATATTCTACCAGCTACGTCAATAAAAGAAAAACACTTGGCTTAGTGCAAGTTGGAATCGCGCACCGAGGGTTCTGTACAAACCAATAGATAAGAAATCATTTATTGTGATCTAACTATAAATTTAGTTTTTCGACAAATGTTTCTTTACGTCTTGTGCTATATAAGTAATTGCTTCTTGCCAAATTTCATTATTTTAGGTCAACGAGAAATAAATTGATAACATGCGTCATGAGCGGCTATCTTTTTTGCGTTGACTTAGAAGTTTGATTGTTTTACAGCTCGAAGGGATTACAGACCTGGAGTATTTGATATTAATTTCAATTTGATACTTCCACGCATTCCTGAGAAAAGAGTCTTGACAGACTGACATCCAGACCGACGGATAACTCGGTGATCCTGTAAAGGTTCTCTTTTTCCATTTGAGGTACGTAACCCTAAAAAGAATAGTTACAGAAATCAAGAGATCTCCACCGGCTCACACCATGGTAAATGGAAACCAAAAAATGATGCGTCAATTGTGCAAAGGCAGATGTTTGTGAACACAAACCTGTGTCTCACAACAGGGTGAAACTTATTTGCGGATTTTCACTTGTAATAAATATGATTAAATTAGCATAGTATAATTATAATATATTATTATTGTACACAATAACACTGTTTTTATTCAAAAATACCCTGGTATTCTCAGATAGCATGTCTTTTAGAAACCTAAGAATTACACATTATTTTGACATTTGGCGCATATTGGGACACCGGTATCCCAAGGATTTCCAAAAAATCTACCAAATTATTTATTATTTTTATAATAAATATTATTAAATTACATCAAAATTAACCTTCTTATGCACTAAAACTACTAGAATACCTTCTGTATCGATTTTGTGCGTGAAAGGGATAACAAGGGAAATCTGAAAGTGGCACCTGTGCCAGATAAGGTGGGGAGCAGTAAAATGGAATGGTATGGGCTGGGCATGTCATTAGGAGACATGAAAGTCATGTGACTAGCAGAAGTGATGAATATGGATGTGACTGGATGCATGATCGATGGAGAATAAGGACAGATTGTGTGAAAGAGGATATGAGAATAAAAGGAGTGAAAAATTTGACGTCTGATTAAAGTGAGTGGATGAAAAAAAAAACGTTCCTAAAATATCGGATCGAAGATCGGCGCATTATTAGTGTAATTATTCGATAAGTAGGTACGTGGTTTGAGGCAGTCAAAATTTGCTTAACTTTTAGAAGCCAAGTAAGCGCTTCGTAGTACCTGCATAGCCAGGAACACTTTTTTACATTGGATGGACCCTCGATTGACCACAAACTCACCTGATGTTGAGTAACCTAAGATGTAGCACAAAGGTTAAAATCAATCCCTTTCAATTTTGACAGCCTCTGTAGCGCGGTGCGCGAAGATCCACCTGGGACGCAGAAGGTGGCGGGTTCGATTCCCGCCGCGGGATAAATTTTTGCATTATTTGTAGATATTTGTCTCAGGTTTGGGTGTTTTATTATTATTAAATCAAGACAAAAAGAGTTATATGACTGAATTTCAGTTTCAAATCTTGCCAGTGTTTTTTTATAGTTTATATTATATGCTTACCTTTGACCGCCGTCTCACCTGCTACAGTGATGTTGCGGTCAACAATGTAACACGCTTGCCTAGAAAGTAGTACCTATTTACTCTTCCCTTGAAGATCATCAGAAAACACTGGTTTGGTTAAAAACACCGTATTAAACCACGCCACAAACGTTTCGATGAGTGGATGTGTGCTGATGCCTGTACCTATAAAATGTGTATTTTTCAAATGGATTTTCAAGTACAAGTTTGATGGGCGAATCCAAGTGTTCGATTTTACTGAGCATCAAATAAGGGTGGGTATTCCTTTTACTTTTATAGTGTGTTATAAAAAAACGTATTTAAATCTTTTCTTACCCGACTGAGGGTTATTTTTTACGCGTAAATGAGTAAAATATTGTAAGTATTATGTTAGTGATCTTCTTTGGGGGGTGTATGGGGCCCTAACCTCCATCATTTGAACCCAAGCCAACCTCACCTGCCCGTGGTGCACCCTGCTAAATAACAAATGGGGCGCTGGCGGCCGGCTGATTGCGGCATAGCGCAGCCTAATACTGGCAGCTAATTCCCTGACCACCGATGGACAACAGTGTCAGCCGCACGAGAAGCGGTGCCCTGCGATCACCAACCCGCATAATAAAGCCGCCTAGGGGTTATAGGCACATACATCTTACAGGAGGCCTATGTCCACCAGTGGACTGAATAGATTGGTTATTTTAGAGTTTGTTTATCACATGGTCTTTGTTTATTTTTGAGACTAGCCTTGATGTATGGTTAGATAATATCTTAGCACCTACTTAATCTTCTTTCTTTCACATACACACCTGCTCTAAAGTAAAACAAGGCGCTGAAGGAGAGTGATGTTCGCCATTTACCTACCTGCTGTGCAGGTGAATGAGGGATAACATACTATGGTTATAGGTATCAACCAAAATACGGGAAAATATTCCCAAATAGAGGGGTTCCTTAAGGGATCTTATCCTCCCAAGGTCTCCACTCGGTTAGCGTTTTGCACCACGAGCCTTTTTTTTCTGGCAACGTAACCAGCCCATTGCAACTACAAATTCGCGATAAGTTTGATGACATCGGCGACTTTTGACTGTTCCCTAAGCCAACCGTTTCTTTATCTGTATCTCAGTATAATGTCTAACATCTTCCATTCCTCTCTGGGTTAGGTCTCGGGGCGACTCAGAGTTTTGTTATTATTTCGTGATAACCAAGTTTCAGCTCCGTAGGTGAGTAGGATACACTGGTCATGTATGCGAATGCAGTTATACCTAATAAACGGTAAGGATTTGATCATTCAATAGAGCATGAGAACATAGGTACAAACCTACGCCTACTCTCATCCTCTACTGACTCACTTTTCTGTGTTAACTAAGTGAACTGTGATTGCATTTAAGGTTATCTATACACGTCACAAGTGGAGTTTTGTTATAATTTCACCATGAAATGAATAATGAATAATTGTATTAAATATACCCCATTTTGACGATATACTGCTAAATACAAGACGAGTTTAAATTCGTACCTATGTTATCCCGAGTGGGGATCATTTTGAACATGGATGTTTATACTTGTAGACAAGTTGTGAGAACTTCAGTTGAAAATACGTGATTCAAACGTTTTCTCTGAAAACTTTATGCTTATCTTAATGTTGCCTTAAAATTAAGGCAGAGCTAAAACATTATGTCAAGGACAGTGATTAACAAAACTAGCTGTTTCAGGGCTACCTAATTACTTTACTGAGTTTTTGAGTTAAATTTTGACGAAACTTTACAAACCAGTCCTTCAATGAAAATCTACAAAATTCGAAAAGTCTTTGAACAAATTTTCTTGATCTTCGAGGGTAGATTAACCCCTTTTTAGGATAACATATGAATTCAAACTGACAGCGTATACTTTATGTTGAAGTATACCTACATACTTATGTGCCGTTTCATGGACATTATATTTATGAATATACTTAGGTACATTTTTTGTTAAAATAAGAACCTGTCTATGTAGAAAACAACCGGACCTCAACAAATATTTGCAGATCATACAAACATTTGTTTTGCGACGGGAATCGAACCCACTTCCTCTTGCGTATCAAGCGGGCCTTCACGGCGGGCCTCCACTGCGCCGCAGAGTTTGTTTCGGAAATAAATGATAGCAGTGACGAATACACCAGGAAGTTGTGGTAAACATTTACCTATGGCTATATTTACTATATATAAGTACGTAAATGGTGTACGTTCTGAATCCAGTATGACGTCAATAATATTGTATACGTGACCGATGGCCGAGTCTAGCCCACTCTATCACTCCGTCAACGTTGAGCTATGAACCTAAGCTTATCCTAGGGAAAACCAACAAGCACTAACTATGTATAATATGTATTAAAATTGATACAAAAACTGGACGAAGGAGACACCCAACAACACAGAGCTTGTGATCTGCACTTTTTACCTACTAATAAAAATACTTATAAAATAGGTAGGTATCTACCTACCTGTTTTATATTATGTGAGTTTCGAAATAAACGTATTTGTATTTGTATGTGCCTGGAAAAGATCGCGTCCAAGCGATTAGACCGCCCACTTCACCTTTTATTGTTCAAGATTCTGTCTGTTGTTTCTAAAATTAAGGTGTAGACAGTTTACATTAAAGTATTTACATTAATTTAGGTATTCATTCATATGATATTTGAAGATATTGTATTGCACTTATCTTTATTTTTCTGAAACGCTCGTAGCGTGGATCACTTCGGTATTCTTTGCCGATTAATTTTTCCGCCCGGTAACTACTTGGATGGGTGACCGTTTAATGGCTGAAGCTTATAACTGAGCGCTTCCGTGCTTCGATAGGCACATTATGATGTTGGTTTATTAGTCGTTATGCCATATCGGAGGCCTTCGGGCGACCTAAAAACTCTGATACCAAGTTGGTCAATCAATACCTCATACGAACAAGAAGAAAAACCTTCTTATATATTTTACCTACAAAAGGAAATCTTATCTTTATTTTCTTTCGTCGCGACTTCCTTCACTCACGTGGTACCCAGATAACTTTATACTATTCCCATAATACCTATAAAATAAAGTAAAAGATTAAAATGAAATAACAAAGCCTTTATTTCGATTATTTCAAATTTTAATAAACTATAATTTATCTTAAATTGACTCTTATTTACTATACTTTTTTATCTAATTATTAATTACTAGCGGCCCTCCCGGCTTCGCACGTGTTAGGGCACTTTTTTACACCTTGATTTACGTTACTTAAGTTTTAGTAAGGATCCCTAATATTTTCTAGCAATAAATATAACCTATGATACTCAGGGTGAATGTAGCTTTCCAATGGATAATTTTTGAAAACAGTTCAGTATTTTTTGAGTTTATTCATTACAATTACACACTAAAATAAAAAATAAAAAATCCTCTTTATGTTATTAGTGTGAATGTAGTTTTATCTATCTAAAAAAGCAATAGTCGCTTCCGAGGCGTAGGCCTCCCCTTAAATCCCGCTATACATCCCGTTCTCACACTGAGGGCTTACCACGGGTTTTGATAGTTTTCGAAAACTTTTTAGGTTTTGGTATCTTTCCATACATTTTCGTACAGCGCCTCTAGGGAAACGTGCATGAACTACGAAAATGTATGGAAAGATCAGTGTTGCCGTTTTTTATTTGGAGAAAATGCTAAAACATGTTGCTAAAAATGCTAAATAACTTTTAAAAATGCTAAATTAAATGCTAAAATCTATATTTTTCTTTTGAATTCCTTAGGAATTTTGAATTTTTAGGTAACGTACAAAAAAATGTTAAGCATAAAAATATGCTAAATGCGAATTTTTCAAGCTAACAGACCCGAAAATATGCTAAATTTAGCATTAAAAATGCTAAAACAGCAACACTGGGAAAGATACCGAAACTTATAAAGTTTTCGAAAACTATCAAAACTCGTGGTAAGCCCTCTGTTCGCATCCATTCCGCTCCGCAACGCTGTGTAAAAATGTGCCTCCATCTCCTCTTCGGTCTTCACGGTTTCAGTTTTCCTTATATTGGGATCCGCTCTGTAACCCGTTTTTTCCATCTTGCGTTTTCGAATCAGCATATATGTATATGGCCTGCCCATTTCCATTTTGACTACTTCTATAATACTTTCAAGTTACTATGTATACTTAATAATATGTACACTCTGCTTAATTTGGGACTAGATGATGTTTTGTGTCCAGCATTATATTCTAGCAAACAAATTGACTTAACATTTAAAATAAGTATTTACGGGAAATAAAAATCTCAATTTACTTACCTACCTAGAAATACGGAACCCTGATATAATAATTATAAATCAATACAGAGAATAGCTCTAAAAGGCCATAAAAACAACCTCACGACCTTTACCCAAACTATTTCCAATAAACCTAAGCGAGGTTTATACTAAACAGGTTTTAAAATCGATAACTTTCAATATCTCCTTCTACATCTTGGAAGCTTTACTTGAGGCAAAGTTGGCTATTTGTTTGCTGAATCGCTGGGCCACAGCTAAATGCTTATAGCTGACACATTTTAGTAGTCTCTCTCTTTTAGTATTAGTAGAGGTTTTTGTGGTGGGGTTTAAGGAGTTCCAATATCGAGAACCCAAGCCAAGCACACCGGCACATGGTAAGGTATGGTAACAATATACACCTACCTACACCTACAATAACTAAGGCTCGATAACGAAGACTAGCGAAAAAGTATTCGTATTGCAGACGTAAAATTTTGGCCATGAGAAAGCGTCGATTCAAAATATTTCTTTTAGTAGGTACAGTAATTTGGGCGGAAAAAGGGGTTACCTGGTTTTTTTCCATAAGCTGTAGGAAATTTTTTCTTGTTTGAGTCAGAAAGAAAATATTATAAAAAAACTCTAACAAAACCTTTAAGGCTCCATTATTCCAATATGGCGAAGCGAGTGGCAAAAATAGGGGTGGCAAGGTGAAAATCGGAAAGAACACATTGAAATCTATTAATTACCAAATTTCTAAGCTCCTGGTAAACTTTCCAGGTAAATGACTGGAGTAATTTGTCACTGACCAAAATTTTTGTTACGCTTGCGAATTGCGATACGTCAGCGTCAGGTTGAAATATTCGTGATCGGTAAATAGGTACTGTCCAATCCAAATCATTGTTGTCATGATGGTGGTAAAGGCGGACTCATTTGTGCGTCATTTGGAAATTTTTGAACACAGGTTATTAAGCATCTCTATAATTATTGACTAGTAATTACTTCTTCCGCGTAGAGGTACTCCTCGTTCCCCATCTCTGTAGGGGCTGCATATCAGAAAAAAATAATTATTTGTGCACTGTTTCTACACTGTGCAAGGAACATAGCCTCCAAATAAGTCCCTAGCACAATCAGTTTAGGCTATGTTTATTCTAGTCAATCTCGTTAGAGGTTTTGGTTAATAGAAAGATAATGAAGAAGATAGATAAGGAAGTCATCAAAACTAAGTCCCTGAATTAACAACTTACCAAATTAATAACTAGGTAAGAACCATAAAATTCTTGATTATTTTTATACCTACCATTCTATTCGTAGGCTGTGGATCCGAAATAGCCTTATTAATTCGCTTTTATGTCTTGGTGAGCACACACGCTAAAACGACTCGCGACGTCTTTACAACGTTAGCTTTTCTTTATGCGACAATAAAGTAGGCGTAACGTTGTTACAACGTCAGTTATGTTGCGTTTTAATTGCGCGTTCCGCACCTGGGTCTGGACGCTTCTGTTTGGGAGAATCTACTTCGATGGGAATCAAGAACAGTCATATTTTCTATTGTTTGTAATCTTATGGTTTATAGCACCAAACAATAGAAGATTAATTACCATGTTGTTTACATTACTTTACATTGATCAAATCAAATATTATAGTCAAATCGGATGGCCGATAAAATTGTAATTATTTAAGATTAAAAAGATACTAAAGACAGGCGCAATTTTTCTCATCAGGGAAGGTCTGTGTTGGTTGTTTGGTTTGTCAAACCAATGAAAAGCTATTTTCGTTTTTGTCATCGTTCATCATTGTTCTATTTCATTAATAAGTGTATGTTAATATCATGCATACTAATGCATACTTCACTAACTGAAAATATAAGCAACAGCATAAGATTTGTTACTCACAAATCGCAGACGAAAGTTAATTTGGTTGTCAGTGGTAACAGGGGTAAGAAGGGGCAATCGCGGGCAATCGCCATCATTACCGGCCCATTTAGGGGGCAATCTTGTTAACATTGACGTTAAATAATGATTCCTATTTCCTTCAGATCCGTTCAACTTACAGAAAAAGTCGATGAAAATCTCAGTCTAAAAAGAAGTGGTTGAATGATTTCATAATAATCAAAAATAGCAAAGTGCTGTTTTGTGTATTAGTTTTTGTCAACAAAGAGTTCCAACACACACACGAAACTCAAACCAATCTCACCTGCCTGTAGTGCACCCTGCTAACTAACAAACAGGGTTCTGATGGCAGCCGGCTGATTGTGGCATAGCGCAGCCTGATTGTGGTATAGCGCAGCCTAACACCGGTACAGCTGATTTCCCTGAACGCTGCGCAGCCCGCATGTGAGTTCCGCCAAGGAGTGGAACGCTCTACCCGAGTATGTGTTCCCCGATAATTATAACATGGGCATCTTCAAGGCACGAGTGAACAGGTTTCTTCTAGGCAAGCGTGCTCCATCGTAGACTGCATCTTCGCTTAACATCAGGCCAGTTGTAGTCAAACGCAAGCCTATCCAATATAAAAAATAAAAAAAAGAAATACCTAGCCTAGGGATTATGGGCATATCTCCCTTCCTGTTAGGGAAGGACTATGTCCAGGAGTGGTCTAAATTGGCTGTGGTTGCTGTGATTGTTGTCGTTTGTCAACAAAAAAAATGTTACGGGTTCGATTCTCGCCACGAGAAAATATAATTTGTCACGGGTCTGGGTGTTTTGTGTGTATGGTGTATATTTGTAAGTTTATAAAACTGTTGTGTTTATATCAGTCCCCATATAGTCCCCGTGGTTCACATATAGCTTAAAAAAGCTATGCTTAGTTTGGGGTTAATAATGTTGTGCTACAGTGTCCAGCATTTGCGAATTACAGAATCTAAATCCATCGTAATTAAGTTTATTTTTCAATGGGAGTCCACGCCAGTGACAAGGGCTTGAGCAAGCGGAGTTACTCGTTGATTTATAGCACTTGTTCAATCCAACAACGGTAGTCATTTATATCAATGTATACGGCTCTGAAAAAAGCTTTTAACGAAAACGTATTCAGAGTAAACAATCGTGGTTGATGTGCCCATTTGGGAACATATTGATGGGAGTTTTGCCTTTTGATTGGAATGTTTTCAGAGTAATCAACATTATTATTTAGAAATGTTGACTAGTTGTTGAGATATATTTCTATAAAATATTTTGCTTTACAGACATACTTTTTAAATCATTGAACAGGAAAAACCACAATTTTTAATTTGACATTTTATATGAATAACGTTTTTTATACAAGAAAATAAAATCCGAAACGAATCCGATAATAGTTTGATGTCCTTCGCCATAACAAAAGATTCCGAATAAAACTTACCATTTTCCTTAAAAATTGCTACAAAATTTATTCACATGTACCAGGAGATCATAAATCAGCAGCTAGTCGAAGGTGTTTGGGATGCGAGCGCGTCAAGCCGAGCATCGGCCACCCAGTCGTTCATAAATAATACCAGGAGCAACCAGAACCCATAACTCAGTCTCCGATCCTGAACTATGGCTAGGATCTATTCAATGTTTCAATATTTTGCAGACATGTTTATTCGTAGATATTTGTGCAAATATAGTCATGCATAGTATTTTTGTTGTGGAAAATAAAGATGCTTTTTGTCAGAGAAAAACATTTTGATTTTTTTTCCTTCACGCATACCTAGTGAACACGACTCTTGACAAAACTTAGGTAAACGATCAACTAGTCGGATTTACGATACGGATTACCTATATTTATTTATCATGTCATGAAGACTTAGTTCTAAAACGAGGTCTATGGTTATTGTTGAACTTACGGAAACGGAGGGTGAGAAATGAGCAAAAAAGTATTCATCATCACCATCATCAACAATCTATATCTAATCTAATCTAATCTAATCTATAGAACTCAACTGTTGAACATCTCCGCCAATAGCCGCTCAGGTCTCCCACAAAGATGTTCACGAAGAACGATCCTGATATATATCTCATAGTCAAACGCCGGATTCACCTGGCTTTTGACTATGCGATATTACATCTTGAGATATAATATTTTATCACACATCATACATTTTGTACGCGACACGTACCCGAATATCACGCCTATGTCGCCCTGAGTTTGAATAGTGACGTTCGTGTGCAGAAGTGTCAAAAAATCACGTGTAATATATTTTAGCTCAAGATGTAGGTGTAATATACATTACATCCCATATTCAAAAGTCGTCTTGAGCCCTCTCCATCCACCGATGGCCTGCAATATTGACGTTGTCGTCGGTTCATCTATTGGGGGTCTTCCAAATCGTGGTCGCCATTCGAGCACCTTTATTCCCAAAAGATTTCTGAGAGCTATGTTGGTTACCCTGGTTCTCAGACGGGTTTCTTCTTACAAATATATTGAGGAGTGAAAGAGATGATTTATGTCATATTTGTCCCGAGGAAATTCGGCCCTTATAAAAAAATCTGCTTTCGACCCACATTGTATGCCGTATTCGGCCCATAATATATTTTATTTAAAAAATCTTATTTTGTCCTACTTTTCAGCTCCACATTCGGCCCAAGTTTTTTTGTACAGGCCAATTATAAATACAGTATTGTTGAAGCAATAAGTCTTCACTTGACTTTTATATTTTTATGATATGCTCAAGGGTCAGGTAAGTAAACTCAATATAAAGAGCACGTTTAGCGGAGGTGTTAGGGGTTGCATCCTCCAACTAAACAGAGCCCTAGCCAACCTCACCTGCACGTGGTGCACCCTACTGACTAACAAACGGGGCTCTAGCAGCCGGCTGATTGCGGCATAGCGCAGCCTAACACACCGGCACATCTACATTTCCTGGCTGCCAATGGGCAGCAGCGTTGGCGGTGCGAGAAGCTATGCTCTGCGATCTCCAACTCGCATGCCCAGCGTGGGGACTATGGGCATATCCCCATTCTTATTAGGGGAGGCCTTTGTCCAGCAGTGGATTGATATAGGCTGGTGTTGTTGTTGCTGTTGTCGTTGATTATTGCTTTTATTGTATTTTAATCGTTTTTGATATTTTTAGTTCTTATATGCTGATTACTGTTTACGAATTGATACAGAATTGGTATATAATTAAAAGAAACAAATGCGGCGAGAAATATTAACAAAGTAAGTCTAGAGGTACTTTTCTCTAACATGCTTTCCATTTTCCAATTCCATTCAATTCGTGCATTATTTTGACAACCTTCTTCGAGATAAATCGAAATTGCTGTTCTGGCAAATACATGCGAGCAGCGGCCGGCAAAAGTTGTATGAAAATCCATATATTATGTTGTGTTTTAGCAACCAAATAAATGTAAACTCACATCTATCGTAATTTAAAAATGAAACAATTTTTTACCCCGAAAAATGGCAACAAAGAAGTTAAATAATAAAAGGTGTTTATGAAAAAAAAAATGAACACTTTGCTCCGTGAAAAATTATTGTTGTTCGTACATTGTACGAACGGGGTGTGCAGGGTTCCAACCCCTATCTTCGGAACCCAAGCCAACCCCACCTGCACGTGGTGCACCCTGCTAAACAACGAACGGGGCTCTGGCGGCCGGCTGTTTTTTTTTATGTGCTGTGTGATAACGTCCAGGATTATTTATTTATTTATGGTACTTGAAGGTGGAACAAGCACATGGCCCACCTGATGTTAAGTGGTAACCATTACCTATCACAAAGCATTGCAACATAAATCACGTTTTTAGGAACGTGCTCTACGATGCAACGCCCTGCGTCCATCAACTTGAGGCAAGAAGATGATAAGCCTCTTGTGCCTGTAATTTCACCGGCACCCACACCCTTCAAACCGAAACACAGCAATGCTGCTTCACGGCAGAAATAGGCATGGTGGCAGTACTTCCCCGGACGAGCCCTCCACAAAGAACTCTACTACTACTAAAAATTGCGGCATAGCACAGCCTACATCGGCACAGCTAAATCCCCTGGCCACTGACGGGCAGCAGCGTCGGTGGTGCGAGAAGCTGTGCCCTGCGATCCCCAACCCGCATGCCCAGCGTGGGGATTATGGGTATATCCCTCTTTATTAGGGGAGGCCTATGTCCAGCAGTGGACTGATATAGGCTGATGTGGTGTGATGTGGTGGTGTGGTTCGTGTTCGTGTTGTTGTTTGTTGGACTTACGTATGTGTGCGACGACTGTCGTACTGTCACACGTAACGTAACGTGTGTTACGTATGTGTGTTACGACTTACGTATCAATGCCTCTTTTACCGCTGCAGTAACGTTCTATTATGTACTTACATCACAATGAATCTGTGAACAAGAAGATCATCAAATGAGATCTTCAAAACTTTAATATTCATTTGAAATGATTGGGTAGTAGCCCATTAAACATTTTTATTGATATTCATTCGTTAAACTATGTAAGCCGTACATTAACCTTGTTTAAAATTCCCCAGCATTATAACGATATCTGTAGAAAGGGAATTCCAGTGTATAATTAGTTCAGACCTATAAAGATTATATTATTATCTACTTATAGGAAGATCGCAGGCTTCAAAAGCATTGATACTTTTACCTTTTGGAAAGAAGTTCCTTATCGTGCGTTGCGAAAGGGGGCTAGACGGAAAAAATTAAGACCAAAAGTTCACTTCACTTCTTGTTTATGGCTTTTGAAGACCAAAAGTTGTAACGACACTTTGTAATTGTTAAATGGTTGGGCTAATGACGTCATGGTATAAAGACTTATGCGCTTATTTCAACCGTTTATGATAAGTGCTCGTTAGATACGCCGTATATGCATGGGCTACCGCGCCGCGACACCCAGTTCAAATCGCTGTGGTGATTACGTCTTTTTGCATGTTTTTAATTTGAATGTATGTAATATGATCAGTATTTCAATGAAACCGTGCGGCGTGCGCGTGTTTCTCTGTCTCTCTCTCTCTCTCTCTCTCTCTCTCATAGAAAGCTACTTCGTTCCACCCGGGTGTCCCTTGACACCTCTCAAGTTTTATTCAAAACCTGAGGAAAATTTGTAGGAAATATGGAACCACAGCCTATAAGGTTTATATACTGTGCTTTCGCGCCACTTGTCAGCATTTACCGCGAGATGCGAGTTTCGTACTACTGTATGAAAGACTTTATACTGTCATAGGACTAAGTAATTGTCACAGTAAGTTCCTCTAAGGATTTTATAAACTTGTACTTAGTAAGTACCTAGATAGAAAGTTTAAGAATGTGTGGTATAATAATAATAATGTACGATTTGCACTTACCGCCGCGCGTCGGAGAGAATCGAAGCGCATTTTAAAACATGCTAGAGGAAATTGAAACATCCACAAAGTAGTTCAGTTCCTAATTTGCTTGCAATATCTACTTACGGATCTATTTATGTCAGTGTTTGACAAAGCTCAAAGCTGCGTAAATTGCATGCAAATAAGGAACTTAACTGCGTTGTGGATGTTCCAATTTCCTTAAACATGTTATAAAATGCTCTCCGACGCGCGCCGGTAAGTGTGACGTTCGTGTGCAGAAATGTCAAATGATCACGTGTATCATAACGCGAGTGATCCCGCGTGCGGAAAAATAAATAAATAAAATAGACATAGGTATTTATTAGGTCTCATAATTAAACAATCTAGAATGAGCTATACCGAATCGAAATAAATCGATTATGACCATATAAATCAAACTAACACGAACCAACGATTGTTATAGTAATTTTATACTTGCCGATTTCATGGCTGTAATAAAATCTTTTAACTTTTATAAAAATAAAATTATATTGGATGATGTACTTGAAAATGAAATTATTAACAAAACGTCCATATTGACGTTTTGTTAATAATTTCATTTTTCTACATGGGTATTTTTATAAGAACCCTTATTATTGCAGACAAGGGAACTAATAAGGTTAATACAAAATATTTTTTTAAATGGTAAGTAACAAAATGAGTCATGCAAAGTGAATGTACCTAATTATTACATACCTTCATTGAAGACCTCTATGGCGCAGTGGGAGAAAGCCTGCCTGAGATGCAGAAGGTTGCGGGTTAATTTCCCGCTGCGTGACAAATGTTTTCATCATAGTTATATTTGTTTAAGGCCAGGGGCCAGATTCTGACGATTCGATATATTTGATTCTATTAGATATATATCGAGAGAACTGTCAAAATTCATACAGTTTAGACAGTTTCCGCGATATATATCTAATAGAATCAAATATAACGAATCGTCAGAATCAGGCCCCTGGTTGTTTTCTGTGTATGATGGTCATATATATATTTACAAAAAAACGGCCAAGTGCGAGTCGGACTTGCGAAAGAAGAGTTGCGTACCGTCGTATGGGAGCCTCACTTAAATATTTAATTTATCCAGTTTTTAGTATCTGTCATTACAGCGGCAACAATACATCATCTGGGAAAATTTCAACTGTCATGCTATAACGGTTCATGAGATTCAGCCTGGGGGGTGTTCGACTAACTCTGTTGCAAACAGAAATGATTCTCACCGATCCTGTTTTTAGAAACTTAGAAGTTCGAGTTTTGTGTCGGTTTTTTTTTTAAATTTTATATAAATTCGATTGACTAATTTGCGTTGGCATTTCCGACCTAAGTCTGGGACCACTATGAGTTTATAATCTCCTTAATTTAGCTATTTAGTTATTACTTTAAACTTAGCCGACGCGAAGTAGTCAATCGAATTTGATGGCTCAACGATGGTATTATTTTTGACTTTTAAATGTTTGCTTTTTGAGTCGGGGTTTAAATTTTAAATTTAATTTTTATTTTACATTTTTTAAGAATGTACCTACTAGTGTGCTGGATATCCTGGCTTCAGTGACAGCTCTGTCATAGTATATAGTCAAGCCCTTTCATTTGATACCCATATTGGAGGGATTTGTGAAATAAATATGTAATTTGCCATTTTGTGGTGGCGGCCTTCTTGGATTTGAAATTTGTCATAGTGTATTCTACTAATCAAGCCTTTTCATTCGATACCCATATTTAGGGAATTGTGAACAAATATGATATCCGCCATTTTGTGGCGGCGGCCATCTTGGACCGATTTTCATCAAACATAGCTAAGAACACTCTCGTATAATTCACCTTTCAAACAAAAAAAAACTAAATCAAAATCGGTTCACACACTCAGACAGACACGTCAAACTTATAACACTCCGTCGTTTTTGCGTCGGGGGTTAAAAACAGGATCGGTGTTAATCATTTCTGTTTGCAACAGAGTTAGCTGATCACCCCACTGTTTGCAATAGAGTTAGCCGATCACCCGCCTGGTTACTGACAGACATATTTATTATTAAATTTCAGATTATTAAGATGACAAAAAAGCGTGGGATGAAACTGTCTCCAACTCCCTCAAAACCAATGTAATAGATAAGAAAAAACAAATGTTAAACTGACATTTGAAAAAAAAAAGCCTAGTAGAGTTTCTTCACAATTCTTCTCTGTTTGGTCGCGTTACGAGTTACGAACCGGTGTAAATTTAAAAAAAATACTATTCAAATTATACAGTAATGTTCGTACTGTAATGTCGTAAAGAAATTTTCACTTTCACTTTCACTTACAGACAGACAAACAGATGGACAGTGGAGTCTTATTAATAGGGTTCCTTTTATACCCTTTGGGTACGGAACCGGTATACTAAACCGTAATGTGAGCTTCCCATAACACAAGTTCTGCTTACTTTAGGGCTACATGATGTTGTGTGAAATTGTTCAGCATTATTTTTATTTTTAATGAGGTACCTTTGAGAAGGTACCTAAATAGAAGGAATAATAATAATTTCGCAACGGAAATAATACACAAGATTTCGTTAACGAGAGCATAATCGAATATTAGCTGGAAATGGGGAGCCAACACAATTAGCAGACGAGACATGAAAGTTAATGTATTTAATCGCTAAGCGAATTGCAAGGAAATTGCGCTCCACTTGGGGGCAAAATCGGTTGATTGGGCAGTGGGTCGGTGGAATACATAAAACATTTCATTCAACATAATATTAGTATAACATCCATCTAGCCATCTTCGTATATGCCATCGAGATACAATAGTAACACTGTAATTATATCAATGGAGTGTATATCTCGAAAGAACCGCGGCAATTAGCGGAACTAAAGCTGAATCTCAAGTTTACGTAAAAACACCGAAAATTTTACCAAGAAATTCTAGACAGAACAGGCTATTGGGATCATATTAGTGGGAGACGTGTGGCATTTGCTTTTCTTTTGATTTTATTTACATTTGATTTTAATTTTCACGTGACAGTGATGGCGCCGCGTCTACGGGACTTATTTCTTGCAAATGACTCTGGGCTAGTGGCCAACTATGGTGTCGGAGTCCTGAACTCAAAAGGTCTGTGATGTGATAACACATCAAATAACATCAAAGAATTTCTGAAGCCTTCAAGATAGAAAGAAAGAAAAAAGATATATTAATTGTAATTTAGGTGAAATAAATATATCTTTTTAAGCTTGAATGACATAAATCACAAAAAAAGGTACCTAGATTTGAGTTATGTACTTGAACACTGGGTAAAACAGGACCCTACTCAGCATAGGCAGTGTTAGGGACAAAGCTCTGATACCGCGCTGGTTTTCAGTCAGATAATCTTTGATAATAAATAAATAAATAATGCTGGACACTATCACACAGCACTATATGACCCCAAACTAAGCAGAGCTAGTTGTTAGCCAGTTGGCTAGCAGTTGGCCAGTTGGCCGTTTGGCATTTGATCACAGGAGACTAATCAACCTAGTACTAAATACCCAGATGGGAACTTCTTTATTCAGGTGAAACTCTTTTAGCGCCGTTGTGATTTTGAACTGAAAAAGCCGGATGCCAGAGCCCTGTTAACTAACAGGGCTGTTAATCTGCTGGCCGCCAGAGCCCTGTTAACTAACAGGGCTCTGGCGGCCAGCAGATTGCTACACAGAGCAGCCTAACACGGGCACAGCTAAATTCCTGACTGAAACTGTGAACCTGAAACTATGTCCTGCGGTCCCCAATACGCATACCCAGCGATGGCATATCCCCGTTCTTATGCCCTATGTCCAGCAGTGGACTGAAATAGGCTTTTGTTATTGTTTGTGGTTATGCAAACATTTGTCTCGCAGCGGGAATCGAACCCGCAACCTTCTGCGTCTCAGGCGGGCCTTCGCCCGCTGCGTCACGGAGGCCGTCATTGGCCTTCATCTTGGTTAAATAACACTCTAGTGACACGGCTTTTAGAGTCGTAATGTCATGTCGGAAACCTTAAGGCACCATAAAATCTCTGATATCAGAGTGGGCCACTAGCTCATACGTACTCGTGCTCATTCGATCCAATATGGCCTACGTTTATGAATAGTTAATTATGAATAGCCAATAATTTAAGCATGACAAGATTTTTTTTGAAACTACGTTTTCGAAATCGAGAAGTTTTTAATCATAGGATCTTAACATCCCTTTCGATTAATTCTTATATTACTAACCTACTGCAATCGTAATAAAATCGTCTAGAAAACAATTTGAAATGCAGCGTCATTTTATGGCCTTCTCTATGCATAATAAGTACATATTAAAAAAAAAATGTCTAAAGTAGTATATCAGTTTATGATTCTTACAAAACTCAGCTTTGTTTGTACAAGCTTTTCCCATGTGAAATGCTAAAGCTTTACAAAGTACTAATACCTACTTATTTTTTAGTAAGTAGCAACAAACGATTTTTCAGTTCAAAAGCGCAACGGCGCTAAAAGAGTTTCACCTGAATAAAGAAGTTCCCATCTGGGTATTTAGTACTAGGTTGATTAGTCTTCTGTGATCAAACGCGTCATAAATTAATCAATATTACTATGAATTTATGATGTATTTTCCCGAAGATCACATTAAATTATGCCAGATTCCTGTTTACAAGCATCGATTATTAATAATATCCTAGTATAATATTGTGAAGGTTTTTACCTATAAAATAACAAGAAACATACGAACAAGGTAACAACCTTCAAAATAACTAGAATTCCGCATTCTTATATTATAAAAGAGACATTTTGTGAGGTGCAGATGTGAAATGAGAAGTTATGTCGTTGCTTCTTTACATAAGCAAATACAAAACTAAACAGAGTAACTGATGTTGAGCTGATGCTGAGTGCCACAAGGGGTTTTTACGCATTGGTTTCTTTAGAGCTTTTTCTTTTGTAGTTAGGTATTATTTTAAGGAAACTTCCTTCCTTCTCTGTAAGAACTTGTGACTGTCTTTGGTGTCGGAGTTTTCAGGAAACTATAACGAGTTTAAGTATTTTGAAGAAAAAAAAACGCATTTTCAAATATTTGAAATAATGAACAGTCAGCGTAAAAATTAACAATATTGTCAAAAAACACAAGTCGGTCGCAACCAACTCTATTACCTAAAAAAACACTTTCCAAATGAAATCGAAATTTAAAAATACATATCACAATGGTCGTCTAACGTCGAGAAGAGGACGTCATAGTTATACTTAAAGTTAAAACCAATAAATACTTACATTTTATTACATCACAAATCGTTTTCTGAATAGGTAGTATGTATTATATGCAGGTTACGTCACAATATACCTAGAGTCCACGCATGCCAAGAACAAATGAAATCAAACTAGAAATGAAAAGGTAGCTGAACTCAATGAGGTAAAATTTTGCCCCGGACTCAATATAATTTTTTTTATTACTTAAGATGGTACAAGCACATGGCCTACCTGATGTTACGTGTGGTAACCATCACCTATCACAAAGCATTGTCGTTTTTTGGAACATGCTCTACGATGCAACGCCCTGCGTTCATAAATTTGAGGCATGATGATGAAGCCTCTTGTGCCTGTTATTTCACCTTCAAACCGAAATACGGCACAGCTGCTTTACGGCAGAAATATGCATAAAATGTTCTATCCATAGCATAACTAAATATTGTTTGGTATTTTCCAAAATTATAAAATAAAAATGCGTGGTAGAATCAAGGAAATTTAGATAAATGCGTACAAACCCTCTGTTGCTTGTAAAACAGCTTATGATTTGTACTGAAAATAGAAGACTCTACAGGTGTTTATAGTTATATGTGCACTACTGTATATTCCAGACCAGGTATTATTGTGGTACCTGAAAATGGAACAAACACATGGCCCACCTGAGGTTAAGTGGTAACCACTACGTATCAGAAAGCATGGTTACACATTTTGGGACGTGCCCAACGATGCACTGGCCTCCGTCCTGAAGCACGAAGGTAATAAGCCTCATATGCCTGTAATATCACCGGCACCCACATATTCATATTCATTTATTTCAAATTCATACATTTACATAATTTGTGTGTAGATTTTACTTAAATATTCTTATTTTATAGGTACCCCGTTGGGGCACTGCAACATTAAGATTAAATACGTTTATTTTTAATATTGAAATATAAAAAAATAGACAACGATATTGAAATGCAAAATTAATTTAAAAAATAAACGCACATAATAAGATCAATTTCGTAACATAATCTAATGAATCATATAGAAAGTATTAATACAATAATTAATGAGCTAAATAAAATGTCAAATAATCCTTATAAAACTATGAATATCAACGGGATATTTACCATGATTTGTGAGTTCTGTTGTTTCCCGATATTTTGACGCAGTTGCGTGCGCCATGATCACGGGAGGAACTGAAGTCTGTGCGAGTGGTCCAAGGTAGTTTCTGGCAGACGAATCTATCTACCCTCTTTCTTAGTCTTTTCCATGATAGTTTTAAAAGTTATAATCCTAATAAAATCAAGTATAGTGATCTGCTCACTCATATCTGATATACTCATTGCGGATGCATGCTGCACTGATTGAGATATTTAGTTGATAGTGATATTTTATATGACAGTTTAGTTAGTGAGAACTACTTCTTTTTAAATACTATACGTAGGTAGCAATATTATAGGATTACAAATGTAGATTTGTAATCCTATAATATCGCTAACAATTTCATTATGAATTTCAATATACTTTTTTTAAGCAATATTTTTTTTTCTAACAAGGCATATTATTCTATTTACAACTTCCTCACCTATTAATAACTAAACGGGTCAATTCCGCATTAATTTTGTATTATAAAGTATGGCGCTGTTAAGGATAACATTCGTGGAGAGAGAGCTCTTTTAGACGAGTTAAAATGGTCAATGTACTAAAACCTAAGCATTAATTTACTTATAAAGACCTGTCAAAAAATAAACAATGCTGATACTTTTGCCATCTTTCACCGTTCGTTACTGACAAACAGTGACAGGACTTTAAGCTATGATTAAATTTAAGTAGCGTTTATAAGGTTTTCTGGTCAAAGTTTCTTTGTCATCCAAAACATTCCGTGCTCGCTTAACCTTGGCATTCATACTACTTTAATCCGGACTGAAGTAAAGCGCGACAATATGCCTAGAAGAGGTTATATTAATCCCTTTTAAAGAGAGATTTGTCTTGCTATGAATATTTAAGATAAAATATTTGAATCATTTCAACTATCGAAGTGTTGAGATGTCTGTACGAAGTCGCCCCTATAAGTGTCCGAGTACAGGACCAGCAGTCTAAACTCATCCAACTGCGCCGCGGAGTGAGACAGGGAGATGTCATATCTCCGAAACTGTTCACAAATGCGTTTGAGGATATGTTTAAGACGCTGGACTGGAAAGGTATGGGCATAAATGTAAACGGCGAGCACATCTCACACTTGCGATTCGCTGATAACATAGTCCTAAAGGCGGAGTCGCTGGAGGAGCTGCAACAGATGCTGGACGGGCTAGCATCAGCCTCGCGAAAGATAGGTCTCGGCATGAATTTGGACAAGGCCAAAGTTATGGTCAGTGACCGAATTGATCCGAGTACTGTCGTCGTTAATGGACACCTTCTTGAAGTTGTTTCGGAGTATACATACCTCGGGCAGATATTGCAGTATCTGCCGAAGAACCGATAACCGTTGGGGTAAACGAGTTCTTGAGTGGAGACCGCGGCTTAGCAAACGTAGTGTAGGACGAGCTCAGGACAGGGTGCAATGGCGCTCATTAGGGGAGGCCTATGTCCAGCAGTGGACTGCTATAGGCTGATGATCATGATGATGATTTGAATCATTGTCATTTCTAATAGTATTTATTATCATTGAGGTAGTAACGATCTACATTAACGGCGCGCACATCCCACACTTACGAATCGCATATGACATAGTCTTAATGGCAGACTTGTGGAGGAGCTGCAAAAGATGCTAGACGGCCTAGCATGAGCCTCGCGAAGGATAGGTCTCGGCATTAGAATTATGGCCAGTTACCAAAATGATCTTGAAGTGTGAAATTACTTTTAAAAGGAGGCCAAGGGAATAATTCAGCTGGGCTGGGCAGCATTTGGAAAACTACGTTGAGGTCTTTATCCAGCAGTGATTGCTATAGGCTGTTGATGATGATGATGATGATGACATGGACATCTTCAAATTGGGTACAACCGAGCCGCACTTCGATTGGTACAACAACAGGATTGCTAACTTGTTTTACACGTCAATTTATGTATACCTACTCTGTTATTTTGATGACTCCTGTAGTACGGTTCGCAGATAAAATAAAATTTAATATTTTTAAATAAAAGACTTAATTAATATAGGAATTTATGTTTTCCACGGACAATGCTTGCAGAAACCGACTTCAAAAATGTATTGAAAAACAAAAACTGCACTACAAAATAAAAATTATTAGAGTATTTTTTTAATCAACTTCATAACCGACTTCAATAAAGGAGAGGGTTCTTAGTTTGGTTATTTTTTATGTTTGTAACCTCTTAAACTCCGTTATTTGAGAACCATTACTTAGCGATTTATTTTTAAAATAATTGTAACCAGAGTGCATTTCATGGCAATTCCAATAATCCCAAACCAGTCTAGGATACAATATTTTTAATGACTTCATCATCAGATCTGATTGTAAATTTGCTTTATCATAGTCGCAACTTTGGATCTTAATAATTACTAAATTATAAATAAAATTCGAGCCCATATTTTTTATTATTCTCTATTTGTGGTATTCTTCTATCGTTTAAGTATGAGCGTTATACATGACATAATAATAATTCTTTTTAGTTTGACATCATATTATTATTATTTCTTTGACATTGTTAATATCTGATTTATTAATAAACATTTCCTAAATATTTGCATGCTCTTGACAGTAGAATATGGTAGAACTGTATTGAAAATGACATAAGATCTGTTAATTTATCGTAATACCCATGTTCGTTGCAAATAAATGATTATGAATTATGAATTATTATGAATTTGTCTCCAAATTTGTAGCATAGCAGTTTGCATAGACCAAACCAGAAGCATACTCTGCCCAACGAAAGCATATTTTTTTATATCGGTTCATAAATGACGGAGTTTTAAGGTAACAAACAATAAAAAAAAAAGAATTGAGAACTTCCTTCTTTTTTTGAAGTCGTTTAATAAAAAAAACGGAAAGCAGAAAAATACAAAAACATCACACTTTGTGTTTTGAAAAAAAAATCCAAAAATGGATTATTATTATTATTCATTATTTCAGATCATAGTAATGCATAAAACATTAAAACACAATTACATACACACACACTTAAAGCTACATACAGGATTACTTTTCTTCCTATTCTGGGATGAGAAGTTTAGTTCCAATAGTTTAGGATAGATAGACACATTTTAAATCACATTGGAACTCGCTACAAAAGACAAAGTTGATGCAACTATTTCTGCAAACGCTACACATAGGAGCAACAAAACGTATTCAAGTATTTAACGTAGAACTTGACCTCCAGTAACCAGTATACTCGAGGCAAAGCATACTGAGCTGTTGTCTCAATAAATTTATTTATTAATTAATTATTTAGGTATCATAATATAAGTGACTTATTGGTGAATAGTTTAATAGTGAAGTGACATAATGGAAAAACTTTTTGTGTGTATATTGTCATCTCTATTATGGAATCTCGCTTGTAAGTACTTGACATTGAACTTGGGAATAAGGATTAAGACGTTTGTTATGTATCTTGAACTCTTTAAGGTATATTATGTAGTTATTATAGGTACTATAACTGGTATTTTTTGTTATTTTTTTCAGTTTTTCTAAGTTTTAACTTATTCGGCATAAAAAGCAAAAGGTTCTTCATTCATCTACAAAAAATAGCCAGAGATAATAATAAGACATTCATTATATAGAAGCCCAAATTGGCAATAAAATTTCCTAATGCATGATCATAACCAGTTTTTATAAATCATCTATCATAAATTGTTCTGAAAATACTAATAATATTTGCAAGTATACGTATGTTAGAAACCGGATTTATGCTGGTGTAATGTCTTACCTGTTACCGATTAAGGAAAACATCTTCTGTTATTATAGACAAACAAGTATAAAGGTATAGCGCATAAATGAAGTATTTTTTACTTAATTCTAATAATAAAGAATAGTTCTCTCTTATATTTAGTAGTGAGTTCCACCGTAGATATTTTTCTTATTATCAATCACTTATATTATGACTTGTCCGAACGAGATTGATTAAAAGTAAAAATAGATGTTATACATAAAACTGCCTATTATACTGTAATATTGTTAACCCATACCATACACATATTTTTGATTGATTGAACTGCATTTAGAACTAAATTTATCGGATTTATTTATAGTGAAGTAGGTATTTTCAGAGAATGTTTATACAATAAAACTTGCATAAATTAAAACTATATGTACATAATAAAAATAAGAAATCTTTATAAAAACAAGTTGGGTTTTTACCAAATGCAGTTCACTTGAATTGATTTAAATACCTAATGATGTAGTTATTTTCATCTTCTTTGTTGGCAATTGAAAAATCTTGTTGTTTATAATTTCTACGTCATTATAATCGGAAACAAACAGTTGATCTTACGATCTTGAACCCAATCAAAACATGTCTGGTATTATGGTTATCTTAGGGTTATCAATATTTTGCTGCACTACATAATTAATTTATCTTAGAAAATAGTTTCTATTCATTAACCAACATGAAATGAGAAGATTCTATTTCTTATTTCTGTACTTTGATACTGAAAAAATTGATACAGAAATTTTGTTATTAGTTCCTTTTTTTGTTTTCAATCATTCGATTTTAAATTTTTCAGATACGGTAAAAAGATAAAGAGCTCGTGCTTTCAAAACTAATGCACGTGCACAGATTTGAGTATGACTTAGTAAGAATTTATGTTTTATTCTCAGTATTGTTCAAACTCAAATCTGTCTACATGCATTATTTCGAAGGCTTTTATACTTTTTACCTTTCTATCGATGTAGTTTCAGATTGATTCATTGTACGATTATTAAAAATCAAGCTTAAATTTATTTAAATTGTTGCTACAAGAGATGGCTGCCTTCCTGATAAATTAAAGTCACCTTTTTCCTTATACACACATTCGTATGATAAAACTAGTCTTAGAACAGATAATTATATATTTCAGAGTAAGCTGATTTCTTATGATGAGCATTGCTCTAAAAAGTGAATATGACTAGAGCTTAATGTCCGAGGCCCACAGTAAACGTGTTAGTGAATAACGCGTTGAGTGCTGAAAACACACTAGCTACTGCTACTTCGGGCATGGTAGCGTTAGGTCCGAGGCCCGCAGTCAACATATTAGTGACTACCGCGTTGAGTGCTAAAAACATACTAGCTATAGGCGGACTACTGCTGTTTCGTCATGGCGTGTAGCGTTATGTCCGAGGCCCGCAGTCAACATGTTAGTGAATAACGCGCTGAGTGCTGAAAACACACACAGTTTTAGCCGCGCTACTGCTGATTCGGGCATGGCGTGTAGTGTCATGTCTGAGGCCCGCAGTCAACATGTTAGTGACTAACGCGTTGAGTGCTAAAAACATACTAGCTATAGCCGGACTACTGCTGCTTCGTCATGGCGTGTAGCGTTATGTCCGAGGCCCGCAGTCAACATGTTAGTGAATAACGCGTTGAGCGCTGAAAACACACTAGCGATAGCCGGGCTACTGCTGCTTCGGGTATGGCGCGTAGCGATAGCGAGTGCGAGGCCCGCAGTCAACATGTTAGTGAATAATCAATGTGTAAAATTATGTATCACTTTTTCATTTCGGATCAGGAGGTTTTGGAAGCTAAATGATCTTGGGTGCAACATGGCTGTAATAAAATGCTCACAGCAAAACGTCCCCAAGTACAAATGGTTTTGGAATGGCCTTTCCAATAGTTAATCCTTTAGTCAGAATGTCTTTAAATCAATTTGACCATTAGGAGCAAGTTGTCCTACTTAATTTCAGAAAGTTTCATAATGAAACCACAACCTAAAACCAAATGTACAAATGAAATAGTAATTAGTGGTTAGCAATTGCTGGTATGCAGAATATAGATGCTAAAAATATATTTTAACTCACCTGATTTTCTTTTCTTCCAGTTTCACAATCATGTATCACACCACTCGGAGCGCAAAGTCAATGTATTGGACTATACGACTGTCCACAGCTAGTTGCTGCATTTAGCCAAAGACCTCTTCCGAATCAAGTGGCCACCTTCCTACAGCAGTCTCAATGTGGTTTTAATGGCAACATTCCTAGAGTTTGTTGTGGGCCGTTACCTTCGCAAAATGTGGACCAAACAGTAAGTGTTGATCACCGAAAGACATTTTAAATGTAATGTACTTTAATACTATGACCTTTCGATTATTAATTTGTAGGTACTAATTATTTGCTCAAGCCACACCAATCAATCACGTTTAACATTATCCTTGCACCTTAATTAAAATATATGACTCATTTATTATTCAAGAAACAAACAAACGTGCTATATAGGTAATCCTATACTTATCTAATTATTTTTCATGTTACAAACAACAACATCGGTCAATATCAGTCCACTGCTGGACATAGGCCCCCCTTAGGGATATGCCCATGCTAGGAAGGTGGTTTCGGGACACAGCTTTTCATTCATATTACAATCCTTATAAATTTAATTAATTTATACCCTTCAACAGATTTGTCATCATCATATTTTTCATTTTCAGCAAAGACCTTCAGGCACTAGCAATATAAAGCTCAGTAATTTATCGCCAGATGAGATAGACCCCGTATTTTCTGAAGACTCCAGTCCAGCGCCAAGGAACGCATGTGGAGAAGATACTAGCGGAGACAGAATATACGGTGGAACTGCTACGGAGTTGGATGAGTTCCCGTGGATGGCACTCTTGGGGTATCGGCAACGTAAGTAATACTTAAATTCAATAGTAATAATTTGATTGCCAATGCTAAGGTTTTTGTAGCTTCCTCAGCAAACGTAGCTTAGGACACACACTCCGGCTGTTCGAAGTGACGGTCTGCGAAAGGTTGTTGGTAGAAGCTGGATGCGTCAAGCTGAGGACAGGGCGTTAATGGCGCTCTTGTCCAGCAGTAGCCTGCCATAGGCTGATTATGATGAAGTATTGTATCATGATTTGAAATCAACTTCACTTAATAATTATATCAGCAAAAAACTGTTATTGTGTGAGTAAGTTTGTTCCCAAAAATAAACAACTATATTTATTCCGGTATCGCGGAGCCATATGGCTGCTAATCTATGGCTAGTAATCTTATAAATAGTTTATTAATTTAAATTTAAACCGTAATTTCTCTTCAGCTTATCGTGTTGATAACCTTAAGAAGCCATAATAATGGGCATAACAAGGAGTCAAGATAATGTCCGATGAAATTGCATTTTCTTATACAGAAGAATAGTCAAGTTTACCTTGCATCGTGAATAATCTTTGCGCAGTCTTGGGTGTAATTTTTCATCTGATATCTGATACTTTTTAATATCTTCAGAAGTATCTTCGGATTTTTATTGATTTTTACAGTTTGTTAATTTTTGTGGATTGGGTAAGATTGTGTGGGATTCAGGTCCAAACTTCGGACTCACATCAGAATCAAAATTGGTCTAAATTATAAGAAATATAAAAAAAATATACATTAGATTCATAACGTGTGCAGCAACCTCAATGGATAATATTGTATTGGGAATTAATTTAATTTATTTTAATTTTCATATTATTCCTCAGGCAGTGGAGGTCTGACTTACCAATGTGGAGGTGTGCTGATCAACCACCGATATGTGTTGACTGCTGCACATTGCATCACTGGATTAATTGAGACACAGATTGGAAAACTGTATGTACCTACAACATTTTTTATTTGAAATTTAAGCCCAAGTTGCACACACGAATTATTACAAACCTAAAATAAAACCGTTTTCCCCCTGAAGAGAAGAAACCCTAATAGAACTCTAACACCTAAATTAATATAAAAAAAAAATCGTTTCACCTCCAAAGGGTGCCATGGTAAAATAAATAATAAATAGTATAATATAAATAGCCAAAGAATTCATTCGAGTTTTATTCAAAATTGGGTATCATATAAGTAATTAATTTAAGAAGTCAACAATGACGACAATGAGTAATTGAGGAAAACCGCGTTCATCTATTATCAAGAACAGGACAATCGGTATTTTCATTTATTTATATTACAACACTATTTGTTACTAAGCATCTTATTACGTTATTAAAAGTGTTTTCATATAGATTTCCTACACTTTTGTTTATATAACATATGTACGTATCAACTAAGTATACCAATCAAATTGTAGTCTTGTTGCTAACCGTGCGCATGCAGTGACGCCCTTTAAATATAAGAGTGCCTGTTTATTTTTAAGGATTTTCATCTGTTTTTGCTGTAATATTAATTCATTTGAGCAATACGTAAGATATCATCATCTTTAATAACTTCACAAAATTAATAAGTATTCGAATATTTATAGAGAAACGATTCGCCTCGGTGAATACGACAAACGCACTGAAATAGACTGCGTAGACGGTACTTGCGCTGACAGTCCCCAAGAGATCCGAGTTCATATTGCTGTTGCCCACCCTGGATACAAGGATAAGAACAAGAGCAGGGGAGATGATGTTGGAATCGCAAGGCTGGCTAGACGAGCTCGTTATAACTGTAAGTAACAACATACAACAAACAGATAAATTAAACTTAAATTTAACTAATTTAAAATTCACTTTACCTATTATGATATTTATAAATTTACATTTTATGCTGTTCTAAAAGAATATAAACTACTCAAAAAGCTATATAACATAACAACACTAGTAGAAACCTAATAGTATAATCACATTTATTGAACCAGTCGCCATTTTTTGTTAACACCAATTTGATTTGATGATTTAAGGTTATTATATATATTTTTTTAATTTTCTTTAAAATTTTTGAATAGGTATTTTTAAATGTGACATTTGAAAATAAATTTAACGGCGTGCCTTTTTTTAGAGCAAGAATAAAAATACACATCCTGCCCCCATTTTACTTTTATTATTGTTCGATATAAGTTTATGTTGGTGTGAGAGCTTTCTATCTTTCCACTAAATATTTCTGAAACACTTTTAATTTTGTCTACAGATTATGTGAAACCTATCTGTCTAGTCAGTAATAACGAGCGCCTCAACGTCGGACATCAGGTTTTCGTCGCCGGCTGGGGAAAAACCTTGAGTGGTGCGTATTTACCTGTACGCAGCGTAACATTGAGTTCTCTGTGAGATAATTTCACTGCTACATTCTTTCTCACTACTCCAGCCAAGCCTACTACTAGCGATGAGATCACATCGTGTGCTAAATCCTAAAGTTTGTATGTATGTGTGTTCAACTCCATGCTCCATAACGGCTGAACGGATTTGGTTGAAACTTGAAATATAAATTTTGGTGATATATACAAAAATACATACTTTTTATCAGGGTATCGCGTGAGCGAAGCCGCGGACGGAAGCTTAAATTATTATTTACTTTACTCCTATCTAGATACTTAAGATTGTGCAAGATCGTACAAGTTTGCTACTTTTAAGATCCATCAGTTGCATTATATACAGGAGTAAAGTAGCCCCAAAATCAAAGATTTTTAAGAAAAAGAAAGTTTGTGAGGATGGACGGATGGATGTTATTTTATCACGCAACAACTACTGAAGAGATTTGGATGAAACTTGGGATATACATAGATTGTGACTTGAATTAACACATAGGCTACCCTTTATCCGGGGACCACACGAGCGAAGGAGCAGGTAGAAACTAGTACTATAAACAAATACAATACGAAACAGTGACTCAGGCATTCTAGCTGTTATTGATTTGTTTCAAGCCATTTCCAGGAAAGTTATTAGAGAGGTAATTTGGATTTTACGTTTGAGGGCACGAGGTTGGCCAATATGGGGTAAATTTTGATGTATAAATAGAGAAAGTTTGTGGATGTAATGCAAATTTATAAAAAGTAGGCGAATAGGTATAACTAATGACATAATCAAACAACGATTGATCCAAAACATGAGTTAGATTGATAATAATTGCTCGTTTTACGGTTGATGAGTCATCATATTATGATAAACTTAAAGTGAAAGGTTTACATTATGTTTATAGCTTTAACACGGTAGAAAACGCGTCGGGAACTTCTTGGTCATCAGTATATGTAGATACAGGAGATGCAATACATGTTTGTCGTTTCGACGGTGGCAAAGGCGGCGACAACTCTTAAATATCAAGGGAATGGGAAAATATCTCCCATCCATTTGAAATTTAAGAGCCATCGCTGACTTCGCCGCTGTCGAATCGAAAAATACCAAACACGAAGATCGCAATCTTTGCTAGGGATCTTGCATGATGTCCATAATCTGTAGTATTCAGGATCTTGTTCGGAACTTCATACCAATTGAATTAAATGATTATTCAGTACAATTTAATTCAATGTATGAAGTTCTGACAAATCAAGAAGCGACGAAATTTTCAGTGATACAACTATCACAATGTGAGGTTTTTGTTGTCGACAAATCTTCTTCTTGTCCATTGGTTGGTACTAAACTATTGCCAACATTTAAATAACTTATGAATATCAACGGGATATTTACCATGATTTGTGAGTTCTGTTATTTCCCGATATTTTGACGCAGTTTCATCTACCATGATGACGGGAGAACTGAAGTCTGTGCGAGTGGGTAGTTACTGGCAGACGAAACGATCTACCCTCTTTCTCGTGATCGTGTTAAAAGTGCTATTGAGACCAGTGGTAGGGGTGTCGTTCGTAATAAAAGACTGAGAAAGAGGGTAGATCGTTTCGTCTGCCAGTAACTACCCACTCGCACAGACTTCAGTTCTCCCGTGATCATGGCGCATGCAACTGCGTCGAAATATCGGGAAATAACAGAACTCACAAATCATGGTAAATATCCCGTTGATATTAATAATTATGTTCTTAACCATGATAGTTTCAAAAGTTATATTTAAATAACTTGTACATTATTCTACAGGTAAAAACAGTGATGTCAAGGAGAAACTCGGCATGCCCATATTTAGCAAAGATGAGTGCATTAACAAGTATAGCCGACTCGGCGCGTCCATTTCCGACAAGCAGATTTGCGCTGGTGGTCAGTTCGCCGCTGACACCTGTAGGGGTGACTCTGGCGGCCCACTGATGAGGAAACGGCCTGAGGGTATTTGGGAAGCAGTGGCTGTCGTCTCCTTCGGCCATGGCTGCGGCATGGACGGCTGGCCCGGCGTCTACACATCAGTAGCACATTATCTGGACTGGATAGACGACACGCTGCGATCCACTAATGTTTAAGTGCCATTACACGTTTGCCATATAATGATTTCGTTAGTGTTGGTACAGTTTTTCCGGAGATTCAAATAAGATTTCCAAAAATACAGGGAATTGTTGAGATTTGAATTTTTGTTCTGTAAGTATAGCTTCTGCGAATACATTTACTGGAGTACCTATAAGTTGCTTATAATAATTCTAGATCTATACAAACAGTTCAATCGTTTTTGATCAAAATATTGTAAATCTAGAGCAAAACACAGCAAGAAAAATAAATAAAGATAATTGGATAATGTGTAGTTATCAAACGTAGAAAATATGAGATTCAATGACATAAACAATTATGGACTGCTAAACATGTAGTTTAATGATAAGGTATTAAAAATAAATTAAGAAAATATTCTGGTTTTTGTTTTTATCCTCTTGAAGATGTGTCTCGACCAGAAGGTTGCCACCGCTATATCGCACCACTATAGTGTCCGAAGCGATATTGCTGTTAGGTCTCGTATATAGGGGCAAGTGGGGCAATCTAGTAGATGGGGCATAGTTTGGAACGAAGCACCAAAGTCCGACTGCGCACGTGACATGTTTAGCATTTGTATCTACATCTACCAACTTGGATTGATGAAGCATTGATGGCAAACCTCAAAAATTTCAGATGATGCTTTAACTTTAAAGTAATAAAAATATGTTCCGTAAGTAATTTTGATAAAAAAACATATTTAGGATTAATTGGTTAGTTGAATAACAAACGGAACTCTGGCGACCGGCCGATTGCGGCATAACGCGGCCTTACACTGGCACAGCTAAATCCCCTGGCTACCGATGGACAGCGGTGTGAGAAGCCCTGCGATCCCCAACCGGCATGCCCAGCGTGAGGATTATGGGCATATCGCGCTTCTAATAGGGAAGGCTTATGTCCAGCTGTGGGCTGAATAGGCTGGTATTGTTGTGTTGATAGTTACCAATGAGCATGCTATGAGTAGGGATGCAAGGAAAGAAACGAGAAGAATAAATAAATAAGTAAATAAAGCTGGACGATATTACACAGCATCATATAGCCCGAACCTAAGCAGAGCTTGTATTATGGGAACCACATGATTGATAAATTACTAATATACATTTTTTTATACATACATATCATCCATAGAAAACACCCGAAACAAATATCTGCAGAACATGCAAACGAACTCGCAGCGGGAATCGAACCCGCAACCTTCTGCGTCTCAGACGGGCCTTCGCCCACTGCACCACAGAGGTCGTCCAGAGTGTGAGTTATGCATGTAAGAAGGATGTAGACTGGTAGAGGTTGGCCAAAGAAAAGATGGATGAATCCATCCATCTCACACAATCTTGTGAAAGATGGCATAGTAAAAAAAGGAGTGAGTGTTGAAATTACGAGATAAAGAAGGAAATAGATTAATGGAAAACACCATATTGCGTAACGTGCACGAAGTGTACGAAGCAATTCTTTGTTTTATGTAATGGTTACCACTAAACATCAGGTGAGCCATGTGCTAGTTTCATATTCTCAGATATTATAAAAAAGATGATGATAAACAAAATTGATTAATACAATAATATGTAACTGCTGCTACCTAGCAATACCAGTTTGAATGACATTGAAAATTGCAATTTGGATCCGGTTTTTGGTGTCATTACGATTTCCAATTCGGCTACATTGACATTTGTACATATACAATATAATTTAAACATAATGTAGGTAAGTACGCTTTGTATAAAGATAAAATTCCTCACCACCATCATCATCACCATCATCAGCCTATAGAAGTCCACTGCTGGACATAGGCCTCCCCTAATGAGCGCCATTGCGTCCTGTATCGAGCTGGACGCCTCTAGCTTCTACTAGTAGCCTTTCACAAATCGTCACTCCACCTGGCCGGCGGAGGCCTTCCTACATTACGTTTGCCGAGCCGCGGTCTCCACTCAAGAACTCGTTTACCCCAACGGTTGTCGGTTCTTCGGCAGATATAGCTAGCCCACTGCCACTTCTGCCACTTCAGCTTCTTAGTTCTCTGAGCTATGTCGACATCTTTAGTTATATGTCGGATAGTCTCGTTGCGGATTCTATCCTTCAGAGAAACTCCAAGCATGGCTCGTTTCATACGTTAAAATTTACATTCCTAACGTTTAAATAATCAGAGCAATCGGTTCACGTTCTTTATAGTAAACAAGAGTGACGAATAGACTAATAATTTTCCAAAGAAATTCTTGCTGGACTATCAATAGAAAACAGGAAAAGTATACAATGCAGCCAAAACAAAGTGTTAGAATTTACACAGATTATAAAAATGACCAACCATTTGAGTCCTGCCTGCCTGTGGTCTCCCGTATTGATACATATTTTACCATAATATTTTGGATAATTATTTATTTACCTTTGTAGTATTATGTATAATAAATGTATTTTATAAATTTAAATAACTTTATTTAACTACTAATAACAAAACATTTATTATTTCGTCACAGTTATGGTTGATTACACAGGTTAAAAGTACCTTTCAAAGCTAGAAACAGTAACGTTTCTAATAATTTATAGATGTCTCACATTTACTAATAACGTGAATTTATATCAATGTTATTGGGTATCCTTATGGATGTGTCATGTTGAGAACTGAGATGAATACTGTTTTTTTTTCGGTTTCCTCACTAATAGTTTTTGCACCAACAGTGCTGTTTATCCTTTACAGTAAATACAGATAATTTTAACAAATTTGATCCGAAAGAAAAATGCGTGGTGTAAGTTAAAAAATAATTTTATCTCATAATTATTTTATTTATCAGGTTCTTATTTATTCGAAACATCATTATTTTTAACACCGGCAATTATTTCTCTAGTTTATGATTTGGGATTTAGGATGATTCAATTTTATCGAGCTACACGAGCAAAAAATATTTTTTTTTGAAGGTTGACCACAAAACTACTAATGTGGAATTTAATGATGCCTTAGAGCTTATCCAGATGTAGCGGTTTACGCGCTAGTCCAGTTTTTTTCCATTTCTTAGTGTTTATTAAGCAATGTACGCTAATAAATTACGTTCTAGCCTTACTGTAGGTTAATAAACAATTTAACATTGACCTAGATTTATACCGTATTAATTCTAAGAATGTATACAATAACACTTTTCTTACGTCTCCATTTATGGTAAAGCCACTTTATTCATGTGCTCTTTATATGTAATTATATTATATGTATCACAACATTACATCGTTATCACTACACTAACACAAAAGCTTTACTTCTTTGAGCCTTCTCACAATGTTCGTGTTGTCGAGAAGCTGGATGGTCTCGACGTTCACGTCATGTGGTGATGAAACCTACGTTCATGGGTTTCTGCGTATTTTTGCATTGTTATAGGGAGCTTTATGTTGAGGTCCCGGTAAAGATCATCGTTTTTTATGTACCAGGGTACGTGAACAGCAGCGAGGCGAGTTGCATGTAACTAATCAGTCTTGCAAAATGTCACGTGGAATGTGAGGTGTTTCCATTAACGCACGACTCAACTCGCGCGTTAATCGCTCCATCTGTACACACTCTTATTACAAGTAATTAATAAAATAAAACCTGCCGTGTCAGTGAATCATCCTTGAATTGCTTTGAGTGGAAAACCAATGCACTTATACCGTATGAATATTCAACTTGGGGGAGTCCCAAAAGTCATCGAATTCTAAAGTGTGTGAACAAAGATATTCAATTAGTTGTTACTACACCTCATTTGCATAGGTTCCTATGTCGGTCGACAGGTGTCACTGGCAATCAAATAAAGTGACGCTATGAAATTTCTACGCATTCAATTAAGTAATTTTACACTTTTGGATGTCTGCACGCCCGATACGTTAAGTTGAAAACCAGTTGTTTTGCCAGTTTTATCTGCGTCTAACGGTTTTTTCTAGTTATTCTTCTATTTGAGACAAACTCTCTTTAAATGATTAGTTTTAATTTAAAACTCTTTTAGAAAAGAAAATATAGATAAACTCTTGAATACAGTTCTATACAATGCAGTCCATCCAAAGGTTGCCTGGAAGAGATCGCTTTGAGCGATAAGGCCACCCATTGTATAACCGCGGATTAGTTCTATAGATTTGTTTGTCTATTTAAATTTTTGGTTTAAAATAAAGAGATATATATATCTACAGTTTTTAATCAAAGGTACGAAAATAATAAGTGTAACTATCTATGTAGTTTTAGTATTGATTTACAGCTCTTTTTGGGAAATAATATCTGAAAACTTTCGGAACACAGTTTTAAAAACAAAACGTTAACGTAATACGTATAACTATGTAACTGAAATAATAAAAAATGAGGAAAAACACACGAATAAAACTGATAAAATATCAAAAACTCGAATGAAAACATACAGTAAATCAAAACTGTGAATATATTCATTTGTCTCACGGTGAGATAACAAATACGCAGAGGGGAACTACGATCGGAATATAAAAATTACGACAGTTTAAAAGTAGGCGCCATTTACATAAAACAACTATAATAGAAAATGATATATTCCTTTAGAAAAACCTGTATTTTGGGAATGTGTGTTCGTGGTATTAATGTTTTTGTTGGCAATGTAAGTACAGCTCATACAAGGGTTGTCATTGTCCTAACTGTTCTGTGCTGGGAAGTCATCATGCTATTTTAACAGGTATTTCTGTTCTGTAAATCTCAAGTTTGTTTGTTGTTCAACGGTAATAATTATGCAAATCGGGTTACATTTAGAGCACAAGGAATAAAACTTGACCTAATAAACCAATTAAGCTGTTTTCAGAAAAACTGCAACTGACAATCAACAGTTTCATTTTATCGACCATTTTAGTATATAGAAAATATCGTGTCATAGTACACACCAATATTTAGCTGTATATTTACCTAATTATACAAACATTGATACATACTACGATTCACACTGGTAGATCCTTAACAGTACTGGTAGAATCACTCACCAGAATTTATACGTATATAAATTCTGGTGAGAGAACAATTTCTTGTTTTTATTGACGAGGAACAAAATGTCCCTCATCATTTTGCTTAAATTTATTATAGCTTTTTTATGCTTCAAACTAGGATTGTATGATCCTGAAGTAAGCTTTGATTTTACCAAGCGAGGGTCAGATTCACATGCTGGGAGTCCCATTTCTTTTTGCCCCGTATAGTTTTAAAAAACTTTAGCAAAATGAAATGATTACTATAATTTAAAATGATTCTACTACAGAGCTGGATTCGCATCAGGAGCGGAATCTTGTGGAGGCTTCAAAAACATAAATTTATAATACTCACAACGTTTCCCTGGTGCCAGTGGACTCTGAAGATATACACGGGTGGTGCTATGTGTATGGATGGTTTTTTGGAACTGAATAGAGGTGTGTTGATTCTACTATGTGGGTAAGGATCCAAAAATTAACAATTATTACCATCGCTAATCCAATAATTCCTACTGTTAAATGAAGAGGTATAAGAATCAGCACCGAGCCAAAAATAAAACACACTAATAAGGTATAAATTCGGAAGTTTCTGTGTGTGAGTATGTTGGTTGCCAGTTAAGTCCGTAACGGCTTAACAGATTTGGATGAAACTTGGAACAAACATAGATGTAAAAAATAAGTAAATAATACATTTATTGCTACATAATAATAATAGTAAAGACTAGCTTCCGTCCGAATTTCGCATTTATGATATTACTGTGAAGATTACAAGAGTCCAATTTAAAATAATTAATAGAATTAAATGTACCTATAGACTGCTATAGGCCGATGATGGTTATAATATTTTACATCTGTCATGTTCGGTAAGTAGGTTCTTATTACCTCCAAATGAGGCTTGTAGGTAACTAATTAGCGCTCTAGGGTAATAATGTAGCTAGAAAAGCCCTAGGGCGGTAAGTAATTAAAAAAAAACTACTTCTTTCTTTCAAAAAGTTCGCATACATCTAACCATCATACTGGCAATAGACATCATGCATTCAGCCCAATGACCAAAGAGGTCGCTTGTCAGCGTTCAGCCTTGTCTTTGTGTGAGTATAATAGTCATCAATTTTAAATAACAAACGGCGAAGCTCAATTTTGTTCTTGAAAAAAAAAAAAAAAGTTCTTTACTTGATTCTTTTTAATGAAAAAAGGCGGGAATAGATAACTTTTACTTTAAATATTGTTTGTTTTTGGGATTTTTTTATAATTACGTGCTAATTAGGAAAAAACATGAGTTCTTCAAGTGATGAAGATATAAGCTGCACTCCAGATTCAATGAAAATGGAAGCTGAAGCAGCAATTAACAATATTTTGCCTGAAACTTCTAAAGAGAGATATTTGAAAACTTACGACGAGTTCATAAAGTGGCGAACAGAAAAACGAGTAAAGTCTTTATCTGAGACTGTATTCTTAACATACTTTATTCTTGTAATGCCGGTTTTTTTTACTTACCTCACAATCGAGATGTAAAGCAGAATAGTTAGCTCGGGTGTAAGCACCAATTGCACCTTCGAACTATATGCACCCTCGAACTATAGGCGCACGAGCGCAGCGATTTATTATTCTTTAGGATCAGTATTTTTTGTTAGTCACAATGTTTAAAAATTCATTAGAAATTCAGGCTGAATTTCGAGTGAATTTCTTTCTGAACTGTTTTTCTCTTTCGAGTGTTTTTTTGGACTGAACCTGTTTAGATTTGAGAATAATCATATTTGAAATTAAGTAAGTAAGGTAGTTAGTACTTTTTTATATGTATAATAATCTTCCATAATTTATATTTTAAATGCACATAAATATAACAAATATGAATATAAATTGTAAATGTTACAGAGTAGTTTGTTTTATTTATAACAGTGTTTTTTCTGGGACATAACATGGACAAACCAAACAAAAAACATAAACAAATTAACCGTCCTGTTCATAACAGTTCTATAAACATAAATATAACAAATATTAATATAAATTGTAAATGTTACAGAGTAGTTTGTTTTATTTATAATAGTGTTTTTTCTGGGACATAACATGGACAAACCAAACAAAAAACATAAACAAATTAACCGTCCTGTTCATAACAGTTCTATAAACCTCCGCTAAAATGGCGTTTAAATATCATGTCACCTCTTTTTATTTCCATAAAAATGACAGGGACAAGCTTACTCTATCGAGTGTTATAAAATGACATTTGGATCATAAGAAAAAAAAACAACCTTTTTGATTTGGATATGAATAAGCGGGTAGAGGTAGCAGATATAAGTTTATAATAGTTACCTAGTTATTTAAAGATTATGTATTTATATGTAAATGTAGATATTTATGTGCATGTATATTAATTTAAGTATCTATTCATTAATCTTAGTCCGCAATGGATAAATTTGTCATCATCATCATCATCATCATCACAGCCTATAGCAGTCCACTGCTGGGCATAGGCCTCCCCTAATGAGCGCCATAGCGCCCTGTCCTGAGCTCGACGCATCCAGCTTCTACCAGCAGCCTTTCGCAAATCGTCACCCCACCTGGCTGCAGGGCGTGCAACACCACGTTTGCCGAGCCGCGGTCTCCACTCAAAAACTCGTTTATCCCAACGATTGTCGGTTCTTCGGCAGATATGGCCAGCCCACTGCCACTTCAGCTTGCTAATTTTCTGAGCTATGTCAACAACTTTAGTTCTGTGTCGTATAGTCTCGTGGCGGATTCTATCCTTCAGAGAAACTCCAAGCATGGCTCGTTCCATCGCTCGCTGAGCGACTTTAAACTGGTGAACTAGCCGTACTGTGAGTGTCCACATTTCGGCTCCATATGTCATGCATGACAGGTAGGACGCACTGATTGAAAACTGTCGTTTTCAAACATTGCTGTATGGCTGGGGAGAAAACTCGACGTAGTTTTCCAAAAGCTGCCCAACCCAGCTGAGTCCTCCTCTTGGCCTCCTTCTCGAAGTGGTTTCTATCCAACTGCAATATCTGTATGTATATATACTCTGTATGTATACTCCGAAACAAATTCAAGAAGGTATCCATTAACGACGACAGGACTCGGATCAGTTTGATCATTGACCATGACTTTGGTATTGTCCAAATTCATACCGAGATCTATCTTTCGCGAGGCTGAGGCTAGGCCATCCAGCATTTGTTGCAGCTCCTCCAGCGACTCTGCCAGTATGACTATGTCATCAGCGAATCGCAGGTGTGAGATGTGCTCGCTTGCCGTTTATGTTTATGCCCATAATTAGACAATAATAGAAAATCGTTATTACCGTATAGTATACCGTCTAGTATATCGTTATTACCGTCGTTACACCTACGATAAATTTGTGACGAAATCACTCTGATTTATGAATTTGTAGAACGCTGCACGACTGGCAAGAATGTATGAGTTAATTAAAATGATTATAAAAAGAATTGGGAAAAATAATGTGGTAAGGAAATTAATAGTTAGAAAAAGGTTAAGGTTAGAGGCCAGGCCGGCCAGGTAGAGTGACGATCTATGAAAGGCTACTTTATGCTTACTAGGAAACAGAGTTTTAGCAGCCTACTGATTGCGGCATAACGCAGCTCAACATTGGCACAGATAAGCCCTGCAGGCCGACAACGGGTTTGCCTGTGCTCTGCGATTCTTAAACTGCATGCCCAGCGTGGGAGTTATTAGCTTAAACCACTTATTATGATTGTGCTGATATAACCAGCAGTAGACTGATATATGCTGGTGTTGTAGTTGACGTATTATACAGAGAACAGGAACACCTTCTGCAGTTGTTCATTTACGCCTATGTATATATCGCTAGGGACCTTGACTTGTCAACATGGATAATAGCGTGCAGTCTATATAAAAACAACTTGAAAACACGCAACGTGCTCCCCTCATTTATGTTATCATTAACACATCAGTGTTCAACAACGATATAGATTCATTGTTTAGTATAGTATATAATTGAGATGGGATGAATATATCTTGTTTTTCAGTGAGCAGGACCAACATGGCTCATCGTTGTTTTTATTCATATATTTTAGTATTTTTAATTTTAAAACTAGGATTGTCCTGTGCTCATAACGTGAGTACAAATCCTTAGACGCTGAGGAAATTTTAGTCGATAATTATTTTCTTATATCCAAATGCTTCAAAATAGTATTTATTATATTCATTTAATGTCCTATATGTGGTAAAGCTTAGGTATAATTTAGCTTATGAGTAGGTTGGTGGGTACATTGACCTTATCAGGGCGCTGCAGGAAAATAATTTACAGTAGGAGAAATATCAGAACTAGGTTAAATTATGCAAAAAAGGGTTGTGAGGGGTTCCCCCCATTTTCGGAACCCAGTCCAACCTAAAGCATGTGTTGCACCCAGATAACTAATAAGGGGCTCTGGCGGCCACCTGATTGCGGCAAAGCGCAGATTCCGTTACTGCCCTTTATTAGGGGAGGCCAGCAGTGGACTGATATAGGATGGTGTGGTTCGAATTATGGATGCAAAAAAAAACTCTTTAAAAGATTTTTTTTTTCAGTACCGTGCAGGATTTTCATCAGGAGCGATATCTTGCAATAATTTCGACAATGATAATATTGACGCCAACGATATGAACCTTGCCCCTATGGAGTCGGATGACGAAGACGGAGCTGGTGCAATGTGTATAGAAGGCTCCTTAAAAATACATAAATCTATTGATTCAGGCGTTATGGTATGTTTTTTATACAAGACTAGCTCCAACTCGTAGCTTTGCAAGCGTTGTACCCGAGTAAGAAGTAAATTATGTAGTATCAGTACTGGATCTACATTATTTATGTAAATAATTTAATAGATGTCTATGGGCGATTCAACGCTTTAGGCAAATTTTTATCAATTTGATGGCAGTTTTTTTATCTTGTTATATAAGATTTATGTCACAAATTTAAAAGAAGATGGCTACTGATTTTAATGGTATTAAAGGGGAAGTAATTGACATATTCGTTTCGAGAAAAATGAATTATAATGTTTACCCGCCACCGAATTGAGAAATTAGTATAAAAATTAAAATTTTTGTTGAGAACAGTCTGCAAACTAAAAACTATGGTTACGGGTCATCTCTCAAATACAATTTTCACATGATACAACTAACTCAAATATATAAATTAAAATAAATAATGCTTGACGTTATCACACAGCATCATGTAGCCCCAAACTAAGCAGAGCTTGTATTATGGGAACCACATGATTGATATACTACATATATACAGTTTTTTTTTGTTGTGACTACATACATATCAAACATAGAAAGCCCTTGACCCGAGACAAATATCTGTAGAACATGCAAACATTTGTCCCGCGGCGGGAATCGAACCCGCAACCTTCTGCGTCTCAGGCGGACCTTCGCCCACTGCACCACAGAGGCCGTCAAGAAAATGAAATTACAGCATGCATACAGCAAACTAAAAACTTTATTTGATGTTTGATTTCAACATTGCTCTGTAATGTCGTAAAAAAATACCATTTTGCGTCTTGTGAATGATTTCTCTAAAAACAGTTTATCGTGTAATGATTTATACTAGCGATCCGCCCCGGCTTTTCACGGGTTCAAATTATACAAATAAACTTTCTTCTCGAATCCCTCTATCTATTAAAAAAACCGCATCAAAATCGGTTGCGTGGTTTTAAAGATCTAAGCATAGATAGGGACAGACAGACAGCGGGAAGCGACTTTGTTTTATGTAGTGAAGTGTTAATATTAATCCTCTTGCAGATCAATATGAATATAGAAAAGGAAACAGATACTGGTAGTGAACCCATGTTCTCAGTGCAAATGGATCTATGTGAGTCTCTGAAGGATGAAGACGCTCCTTGGAAGCCTATATTTGCAGCTATGGGTATTAACGGCTGCCCTGTAGAAGCGGTAATTTATTCAAGTCTTATGCTCAGATATGTAAAGTAAAGTAAAATAAGTTTTGGTAACGCGGGTAGAAATCTGCACCCCACTGCATGCAGGGTAGGACGGAGTTATGTGGAGTTGGGTGGATTTGCCTGACCTCCCGTATTTCCTTTACTATTTGAGAAGGTTGTAATGCACACATACATTTTTCGAAAAATTCTTTAAAACATGACTGAGATTCATCCCCATGATTCAAACACTATTGCTATAGTACACTTTAGTGGTTCAGACCCGGAACACATATTTACAGATCATGCAAACTTTTGCTAAATAGAACCCTTCTTTTGAACACCTTCTTACGACTCAGTCGGTTATTCGCGAAATGGACCACTTAATTAGGTCGTCACAAAAAGGTGTTCAGTCAAGTTCTGTCTTGCTCTTAAACTTTTATACTGATTTCTCTTCTATTTAACCCTTATTGGCGCTGCTAAAGATTTTCCGAAATAGTTTACTTATTAACACTTGATTTTAATGTAGAAAAACTTACTTAATTCAGTTTGAATTTGGCTTAAAACAATAACGATGTTTGTTTTCAGGGCACCTATTCAGTGAATAACATGACCGTCGACCTTAGCTTTGCCAAAGAAATACTAACTGAAGACAACAAAGGTGATTATACTTGCTGTGTGAAGATGGTGGATGAAACGAGAAACGACCTATCTTGCCATGAGTTAGGCCTGAGTATCTACGAACCGTAGTCTACTTTAAAACCTCTTTCGTTGAAGTATAAAACCTTAAAAAGATACATTGTAAAAATATCAGAGGTTTTTCAAACTGTGACAATATTAGTTCTATGTAATCATCTATCTTTATCTATCTCTACCTACTATATAAAAAAACAACTGGTGGCACAGAAATTTATTGTTTTATTTTGATCCTTTGATTCGGTGCAATGCAATGAAGGGTCTTTGAAATAAATACAAACTACTTACCTAGTATTTTAAAATAATTGTTCCCATAACCTCGCGCCCTTTGTCACCGACTTAACTTAACACCAAGCCTCTTGTCGAAGCGAGTTCTTGACCTCACGTCTTTAACAGTCCAATAGTTCATAAACTAATCATAATCATCAGTATCTAAAAAACTCAGCCAGCACACTCAGGCAATCACAATATATATATTTTATTCTAGATAATGATGAAAACAAAGCTCACCAGGAAACCCTCACGACATACGATTGACAAATCAAAAGCATCCTCGACCCTTAAAGAGTACCTCAATTCACTCGAACAGCACAACTATTTGCTAAATTGAGAAACCGTGTCCGAGGATTCTACTTGAAAATTGACGAAAAAGGAAAAGTGGACACTCGATGTGAACGCGTTGTTTTCGGTAGCAGTACTATGGCGTTTTCGTATATTGGTATTCAAAGGGTGAATAACGAATATTTCAATTATTAGGGACATTATAACAATAGTGATTTTAGGCCAATGAGAAAATGTAACGTAAATAACGCTTGGTCATTGGTCAAAATTTTATGATGCGCTTACGATTTGAATGGTTGAAATATTTGTGATTGCCCTATAGGTTCCCAACAGGAATTGAATATTCTAAATCGAATAATGTTTACTCGAATAGAAAAATTGCTCGAAAACGACACGTCGAAATATTATAACAGCAATGAACCATGAGCACAGAAAACTATTACTCCTATGACCATGAGTTTGAATCTTTATCAATATTAGTAGATGTTACTGTTAAAATAAATAAAAACTAACAAACTTAAAAAAAAAAATTATCGACTGCAACTGGTACCTAGCACTATATTATATTTTCTTCTTTGAATTAAATATCTATTTATTTATATCTAGGTATTTTATTGAATTTTCTTTAATTTTTGTTTATTATAAAGTCAAAATTAGTAGTAAGTTGCAACGTTCTAAAAAAAAATATATATTTGCACCTTATTTTATCATGCTGTCGATTAAAAAGACGCTCTTTTCCTGTTTGCCGAGCCATCGAAAAAGGCGCACGCATCAAAAAAATGTGATAACTAGCGTAAGGAAGGTGTGAAGAGCACTCGTTCTCTCAATAAGACGTCCGCAATAAGGCGTCAAGTGATCTGCTAACGACGCACTTTCGAATCCGTTTGAGTTCGGTGTCAACAGAACATTTTGTGATGCGTTGGGGTTTTGTTTGACAATTTCTGAAGCTCTGTGGCGTTTGTAACCGACTCATACTTTTGCGAATGTTGCAGGCTTGGTTCCAGGTTGGGGAAAACTTTTTGTTAGTCAATTATAGTATTGCATGAATACTCTATCACTGTGATATGTGCGAGAAGCTGCTGCTGTGCCCTGCGATCCTCAACCCGCATGCCCAGCGTGGGGATTATGGGCATATCCCCCTTTATTAAGGTAGGCCTAAGTCCAGCAGTGGACTGTTATAGGCTGGTTTGGATACTCTATAACTGATCTAATCAGTTATAGATCTATAACTGATCTGATGAATACTTACTCCAAATAGTCATCGCCTTTCTCATGTTGGTTTACTGACTTTAATCTATATTCTATCAACTTTACTTATTTTATTTATATTCAAATATTTATCATCATTATTATTATATTGTTATAATTATATTGTTTTATTTTATATAAATTTTGAACTTTTTATTTTGAATTTTGAAGCATTTATGAACTTATCATACAGTACCTACCTACATTGTATCTACATATTTTATTCTCTAAGGTCTAGTGGCAGTTGTGGTCTCGACAGAATATCAGCGCCTACTGCCCTAACAGTAGGCATTATGCTGAGTCGAGACCCTTTGGCTGCTGTAGCACACACACATACATTTAATATCACCTTTTTGTATCATTAGTAAACAAAAAAAAACAGACATCTTCACGACTTTTTTCCCCATTATGGATTATCTTCAGATATTGCTGAGTGCGTAAATCTATTAAGTATTCCTTAACGGGGGTAGTCAGAGGCAAGTCCAAACATTACGTTCGATACATGCCCACTTTTTGCAAGCAGCTAGCATTCCACCTGACAGGAAATGTAAACAAAATCTGTAAATTCTGTATTGTGTGCTAAGTAGTAAATAAATGATCTATCTATGCATAGAAACTCGTGAAAACTCGTATTTTCAAAACCCCTGTGTTCCTCTGTAGAGGGAAATAATAATGTAGATGTTTCGCAGTCTTACACATTTTTGACTGGCTTCCAACAGGGCTTTGCTAGTGGGTTACCTAGATAAAAAGGAGCCGATATGTTATTTCTGGTGTAAACCTACATGTGTGCAACTAATTTCAGCTTAATCCGTTCCGTACTTTTGGCGAAAGAAGGGAGAAAAATACACCTCTCACATTTTTACAATCTTTCGTCTTTATAATATTAGTAAATAGTAGGTATATAAATAGTTGATGTCAAGACTCGGGTACATCAGCCATATAATTTGAAAAGCAATTTCTGTAATTTTCCACCAGGGGGACTAATTTAAATCTTCACAATGGACCTTCCCATTTCATTTTATAGTACGGAACCCCATACGAGCAGACATTTAGGAAAAAAGTTAATGGTGCTTAAAGCTTGGACGCTGTCCTGTAATTACGAATTAAAAACTTCGTCTGCCGGACCCCAGTTTTTTCTCATTTATTTGGATGCGAAGATAATATTGCACCCCTAATCTATTCACTCTGCACACAAAAATAAATCCTACCTTGATTCTGTTAAAGTCTAAAGTTGTGTGCTGCAAAACTCAATTACTTTTAATGTTATCTTTACATGCGACAGTTGTATGTCTGTTTCAAAGTGAAATTAACATTACTTTGAAAATGTTTTTCAGTAATATATTGGTTTTCTATCTATTAAACTGCGGTGAAAGGTATTGAATAAGTTTAGATCAAAGCTATTGGGTTACATCATTGTAACAGCCCAGGGCCTCTAGCCAAACTGTATTTGCTACGAAGTGATTCTATTTCGTCCATCGTCATCGTTCGGCATCGACACATCCAAATATTGTACAGCTCAATAATTATTTAGCCGCGTACAATAAACAGCTCCATAATTATTCAGCTGTACAATATTTGGTTGTGTCGCTCCCGACATGACGACGGACCAAATAGAATCGCTTCGTTGCAAATACGGTTGGCTAGAGGCCCAGTACAATATTGCTTGCGTCAACGATGAGTTTTAGAAATATATTTTCAATATTTTTAAATTTTTAATTAATCTATTATTCCTCTCAATGTGACATCCTAATATTATAAATGCGATATGTTGTGTTTGAGTATGTTTGTTCCCACTCTACTCCATAACGGCTGAGCGGATTTGGATGAAACTTGGAATATACATAGAATGTAAGCTGTATTAACACATTAACTATTTTTTATACGAGTACCACGCGAGCGAAGCCGTAGGCAAAAGTTTATAAATGCTATTATAAATACGACCTTGAGTTTGTTTGTTACACTACGCCTTTACTTCTCAACTGATCATCATAAAATTTACACCTCCACGTAAGAAAATGTGCCTTTCAACCAGAAAAAGTATCGTTCCTGAAGTATAGAAACCACGCTAACGAAGCCGCGGGCGGAAGCTAATAACTAAAGAATATGAATATTTTACATAGACAAATTTTTAACGAAGCTTAAGCAGTCAACGACTGTTATTGGACCCCACCGTCTGCTTACTAAATAACAAAATGCATCTCCAGTAAGAAGTATATAAAACAACAAAGTAACTGAAATTCGCAGACTTTGTGCTGCTTTGTGGAAACTTTGCAGTCGGTTTTCTCGACATAAATAATGCACTGAACGTAAAATCTTTGCAAAGCTTGATTTCAGATCGATGTTCACGTGTTTGTGTATTTACAGGGCGCTTAACAGATGCTAACAGGATCTAAAAAAACAATTCTTTCAGTGGCTTGGTTGGCACTGTACTGTACCGATTTACCTACCTACTTAAGATTTTTTTCCAAATCAGGAGACAATTTTTTTTAACACGGTACTAAAATTAATACTAATTATAACTAAGTAATTTAACTTTTTCAAATTATACATTATTTTTCATTATTCCTTGATAGTTTGTAACTAATAATAATAAAAGCACAGTATATCACCAAGCATGGCAGACGTCTTATTTATAGCCGTTGCCCAATGAATTAAAATGAAATACTTTTAATAAATTACCACCACATCCTGAAGAAGTCTGAATCATAAATATTCAAGTTTGAAGCCAAATTAACTAAAAAAATATATCTCAACCCCGACAAGTCACACAGTAAAATGTATATAACTTACAGACCTTACAGAAGCTTAAAAGTAGAATGGAATCATAACAGTTTAAAATACAATGTATGAAGCTATTACCACAATATTGTTAGGTACAGAAGCCAGGCTCTATACAGCTAGTGATAGCACGCACACATAGACGCGGAACACGTCGTTAAAGCAAGGACACTTGTTCATCACAATTTTTATTATTTGAAAACTCTATTTTATTGCTATAAACATGGTGGAAATCAGCTCGGGACAGAGATGTTTGGAAGTCTATGAGGGAGACCTTTGCCCAGTGGAACAAAAACGGTTAAATAAAAATATTAAATGTTTTAATTAAACAAAAAGATAGAGTCCGCACAATGTCGAGCTTATACGATACACCGTGGAAGACTGAATAATAAGTGAAAGCAATGAATAATACGAGTTTGCTGCCGAACTGCTGTATCTCCCTATACTTTTGGCCAGCAGTGGGACGCGAACGAAAAAATAATTAAGATTAAAAATGGTGAACTCTGCAATAGGGATAGCTTACACGATAGATACATCGTGGGAGACTGAATAATCAGAAAAAGTAATGAATAATACGAGTTTGAAAAAAGCGTCTATTGCTGAACTTCTGTACCTATCTAGCGTTCTGTACCTATCTTCTTACTATTTTGGACAGCAGTGGAAAAATAACGGTTATTTAACCGTAAAATGTAGATGCATCGTGGGAGACTGAATTGATTATTCCGTCTCAAATAATGTATCGTATAAAGTAGCCCGAATTCAATATTTTTAAACAAAAAAAATATTAAACCTCTTCTCGTTAAACTCTGGTCAAAGGTACAGAATAGGTACAAAAGGTCAGCAATAGACACTTTTTGTAAAAGCAATAAATAATACAAGTTTTAGTAAAACGTGTATTGTTGTCCGTCTGTACCTATCTCTTTTGTGGTATTACGTCTGCGACGAGTCTCGCTTCCATTTAGCAATAAAACGACCACATTATATAAAAATGAATTACAATACGTAATAAAATCACGTTGAGGGAATCTGTGAGATTAGGGACTGAGATTATTGTCAGAGTATTATTTTGTTGTTTTACGACATCAAAATAATAAGCTGTGACTTTTATGTTCATCATAAAAGTAGGGCCATTCATGCACGGGTGGTATTCAATAGAGAATTCATATGTCGGAAACATTTCGGAATATTGTCACTTCTTTGTTATTAATTTTGTGTTGTAGGATTTATTATCTCTTTCCGATCTAAGAACGGTAGTAAGTTCTAGCACACGGTTTCGCTTGCTTGATACCCGGATAAAAATAATGAATAAATGAACACTTTTTGCTTGGAACATATAACGAAACACAATGACATTTAAAATTGGTATAATATGCGGCCTTATCGCTGAAAGTGACTTCTCACAGGCAACGTATAAGCCTATAAAAGTAGCCTTTATGTTATTCCTGGTTTAGAACATTTGTCTAAATTCGGGTTTAATTTTGGCGTGAAGAAATAAATGTATTGCACCTAAAACGTCTTACATCACACATTCTTGCTTCTATTATATTTGTAGGATTGGTTGTGTGTTGCAATATACTATATTACTACTACTATATTATTACTAAGCCAGCAACACCTACTGCTGAGTAAAGGTTTTTCTTTATCACCAGGTGGTCTTGTGCCAGCCGAATAGAGCAGCGGCTCAACTGCCTTCACAATATCCATCGACCGGGTTGAACCTAATCAAATCTACGAAATGTTTCACGTCCCCTTACCAACCAATAGATTATGAAGCAGACGATTAAACTGGCAAATTCCAGGACCTGCGAACAGTAGGTCTTGCTGCCGAGATGCAAAGTGCACCCCGGTACTCAGGTGAGTTACTCGTGCGCTAAGGACGCACTACCATTTGTCCATGAATGTTACCGGAGCTGTTATGTCACTCGCTACCCGCTGACCACTGAAGGATAGCTATCTTGTAACCCAGCTTAACCTTAACCTTACCTTAGCTTGTAACCTTCAACCGGGCAGGTGGTCTGCCTCGAGGCAGTTTATGTATACAATTTTGACTAGTCTCTCACTGGCCACGGGTTCAATTTCCGTCCAGGACAAACATTTGTGTGATTAACATGGATGTTTGTTCTGTGTCTGGGTGTTTCATAAGTATCTATGCATGTATCTACAAATTATATTTCGCAAGATCGCTCATATAAAACTTAACTTATCCTTGTATATATAGTAGGTAGTAAGTTTATATTTTAAGCGCTGAAAGTATCTATTTATGTATCTTAGTTGTTTATGTACGTATATATTTTATTATTATCTTTAATATTTAAAAGTTCATATCATATATATAGTATGTGTTTATCCATAGGTGCATATTTAATTTATTGGTTATTTTTAATATAATATTGTTACACCGCTTCCCCTCTCGTTCTATACAATCCAGTCCATCCAAAGGTTGCCTGGAAGAGATCGCTTTTAGCGATAAGGCCGCCCATTGTACAACGGCGGATTAATTTTATAGTTTAATTAGTTAATTTAAATACTTGTAATTGTTTCTGGTGTACAATAAAGAGTTATCTATCTATCTATCTATCTATCTATGCATGTTTGTGTTGGCTCCCTTAATCCAGGCCCTGCGACAGTGTGGTATGGAAGCATTATTAAATTCTAAATAAATAGTATTTTAGTTAGTATTATGAACTTAACCAGTCAAATATTATTTTGAAATCCACTTTATTATTTTGTGAAAACTATGATCTACATGAACGAGCCGTTAAAATATACAAATTTAATACTAGCAAGGTTTGAACTTGAGAAATATTCCAAAGTAGCATTAAACAAGCTTTCTAGCTTAAAACACAAATACAGCCTTCGCTGAAACTGCCTTGATTGATGGTTGACTGCCTCTTAAAACTCTGTTAGTTGTGCAGACAAAAATAAAATCTGAGAAAGTTTTTATCAAGTTCATAGAATATTCTGAACAAAAACTACGTAAATATGCAAAATTAAAATCTCGACTATTATTTATGGTTATTCTATGTTTAAAGTTGCAGCTGCCATCTCATTGTCCGAAGCCTTCCAAATGAAACTGAAAAACCTTTTTCTGATGTTAAATTATTGAATGCAAAAGTTCGCATTGGGAGAAACTGGAATTGAAACTCAAAACTTTTGCAACAATGACAGAAAACTGATGCTACGTTGTTGATCGCCAAAGCTCTCATTGGGTTGAGCAGAAACCTAGTCTTTTTGAACCAATGACAGAAAAACAAGATCTATTATCTTGTTACCTAGCTGTAAACTAGCCAATAAAATTGTTTGTACCTTCTATGCTGGCCACTGGAAAATCAGTGCTTCACTAATTTACTTTAGCGATACCATGTAGAATAAAAAATGGCAATATCAAGATGGTTATCATTAAACCAACAACTAAAAAAAAATGAGATAAACTCAGTCGCGACGAAAAAAAATCTAAGAAGACAAAACATTTGATACAAATACTCAACTCATTAATTACTAAGTATTAGTTGGCAACGACGAGTTTTTTATACTTATTTAGAAATAGCTTCAAAATCACATATTTAGTCAAAACAGGTAGCTTTTTCACGTAAAAAAATTTCCGCTCGATGCAATAATTTCTCGAACCATTCGATAAGCCAGAGCAATGACCGCTGTGGGCGGAACCCTGCTTACTGACTGTAAATCCAGCGATATCAGGCTGCCTACGGCTACCATGTGGACCTGGGTATTGAACGATGATAATGCAATTTAGCTGGAAATAAAGCTTTTGTTTATAATATCATCGTTGGCTATACACACACCATCAATAACAAGTAATCACATAACATAAAACTAATATTAGAAATACAAAAGTTTGTATGTGTGTATCAGCTCTGTAACGGCTGAACGGATTTAGATGAAAATGTGAATATACATAGTTTGAGACCACACTTGACAGTCTTTTTAACCTGGTACCTTGCGAGCGATGTCGAGGGTGGAAGCTTGTAACTAATCAGTGACCATTGCAATTAAATTCCACAGCTTTTCTACAGCAGATTGACAACAGTTTAGTAATAACTGCAACACACACATACACTGTGATGGAAAACTTTCTCACAATGTTTTGTCGTACATATTGTTTTTTCAATTTAATTTTTATTTTTTTCTAGATATAATGTCTTCACTTTTCATATTATATGTATACCTAATGTCAAATTACCTACTTGTTAAATCTTAAAATTGTTGTATATGTGTGTGATTGTAGTTGCAAATAAACGATATATCTATCTATCTATCTATCTATCTAATAAAATAAAATAATATATATATAAAAAAATCTTAACACACAAAAATAGATAGGTACGACTGTAGGGCGATTATTGAACCTGACGTATCGTGAGCGTGACAAAAAATTAACGAATGAGAAAACGTTATTTTGAATCCAAGCTTTCTCATTGGTCAAAATAAGGAACTAGATTAGGTTCCTATCATACAGAAAGCGTTTACGCGTTCGAGTATTCCGCGTTTGCGTTCTGCGTTCTATGTCATACAATTCACGTACGAATTAGCGTGGTATTGAACGCCTAGTAGTACTACACAACGAACGCAGGACGCGTACGTGGAACGCTTGAATGCTTTCTGTCTGATACAACCCTTAGATTTAAATTATCTGTTTTCTTAATCATCGAGATCTCAAACCACTTTTACAGTTTACTTTTTTCTTTTAAAATACTTTCTTTACACTGGAATCAAAACAGAAACAAGAATGGAAAGCACCAATGAATCTTTTAATTCTGTAACAACCGCCGAGATTGCAGCTATGTCTCACTAATTGTGAAGAACACTCCAAGTTCCCTTTGTTAACTAAATTAAATTAATTGCAAGGAAATATTTAAATAGAAGTGGGAATACTTGGTGCTGCCAATTGCAGACCTCACTTGCTTTTGTCTAGACTTTAACTAGATGCTTGTAGCGTTTCGTAACAGGGGAAAATTATTATTGCAGTATTTTTTATTAAGATATCAAATATGAAACATTATTTAGTCTTCTTCTTCTTTTGGTGGCTCTCCACTACTGGAGGTTAGCCAGCAGCTTTGCGAATTTTCTCTCTGAACTCTCTTTCTTGAGCCAAGCGAAAGATATGTTCAACGCTGGCTATCCTCGTCCATTCCCGGATGTTACACAACCACGACTTTTTCCATCTTCCAACGCGTCGTTTACCTACGTCGTTTACCTTACTTTGCCTATCATAATGAGTTGGAGCAGTTGGTATCTTTCATTTCTTAATACATGACCGAGATACGGTAATTTTCTGCGCTTGATAGTCTGCAACAATTCCCGAGTTTTTCCGACACGTTGGAGAACCTAAATTATTTAGTAACTAATAGGTTAGGTTTGAATTACCTATTAGTTACTAAACTTTTAAGTCACGCAAGACCAATATATTATTTTACTTAAAACAAATGCCATAAACATTTTAATTTTTTATGACTATGTATTGTGTTTTATAATTTTTTTATTATTTTCTTTAATTCTTTATTATTACCATCAACGCTATGTACACATGTAAACCATTAAACTTTATACAAAAGTCTTTGTAACATAATAGGATACCACAACAATTGTAGGTGAAGACAACTTGTTAAAAAAATAACAATTTTAATTTTAGAAGAACATGAGCGAGTGAGATAAAATAATTGAAAAAAAGTCAGATTTATTCCTCTATTTCTGAAAACCTTCTTATACAATGTTATGAAACCACCGATAGCAAGACTATTTAAGAATCCCACTAAATATATTTAAATAATTGAATTCCATCAGTGACTGACTACCTCTTAATAAGATTCATATTATAATTATTAATTGAATTAAGCCGCAGAAGATATCGAGTTTGGTTCCCACTGCGAGATATATACTTACCTGTATTATTTGCAAATATTTGTCGCAGGTTGACTCGAAAAAACCTAGGTATTATGATATTGTGTGATAATATTTAGATATTATTAATTATGTCATCTAATTATTTTTAATTATTGAGTGCAAATGTTTGAATGTTTGTAATTCAATCTTGTACAAACGTCTAAAACGAATAAAAAATTAGCTACAGAGTAAACATGTCGAGCGAAGTCATGGTCGATGGCTTATTGTCAATAATCTCTTCACAGAACTGACCAAAAACATGACACACTAGACATAAAACAGGACTACATATAAAGCCAATTACATCCCCATGATTTGACATCACACAGAATCTGGTTGGATCAAATCCAGTAGATTATAGTGTTGGAAGGACAATTGTCTCTTTATTTTGTAGATACTACACACATTTTTATGTCCAAATTCTTGATTTCAATAAAATAGGCATTGAAGAAAACTCAGGTTTTACTTAAATTTTAATTATGCAGCCAATTTTCCCTTATAAAATTTGCTAAATTGTTCTCATGTTTAACGCTTACCAACGAACAGCATGAACCATATATTAATATAGATAGATAGATGATTTTGTTATTAAATTAATAAGTAAGTAAGGTGAACTTTGTCATATTACGTTGACAGGTCACTGTGTTTCAATTATCAAGGATTCAAAATGATTGTAAGCCTATTTTTCCCAATTGCAACCTTTTAGTTCCTGAATTTCAGGAGGATTGAAGAAATATAGAAAAAAAGATAGATTGGAGGAAGATTGTAAGCAACATACCAAATATCAAGTCTTTAGGACATACAGTTTATTTAGGCTGTGCTTTGATTATTATCAGTCAGTCAGTCTTAATTGCAGTTTTATATATTTAGATACGATTTTTGACCACTACTTAGTAGTTTTGGTTCACTGTTAAATTAAATCTTGTCTCAATTTGAATTTAGATCTCTTTGAAGAATTTCTTTAAAAAAAAAAATTTTACAATTTTTTTTTAAAGTAAATGCTGCTTTTGTTGCATTTAAAATAGCATTTTTGTAGAAATGCTGTCATCTGAAGAATCATAAGTTTTTTTAATGGTATTTGAAGATGGAACAAGCACATGGCCCACCTGGTGTTAAGTGGTATTGCATCGTAGATCACGTTTTTTTAACTTGCACTACGATGCAACGCCCTGCGTCCATAAACTTGAGGCATGGAGATGATAAGCCTCTGGTGCCTGTAATTTTACTGGCACCCACGCCCTTCAAACTGAAACACGGCACAGTTGCTTCACAGCAGAAATAGACATGGTGGTAGTACTTCCCTAGCGAGCCCTCCACAAAGAGCTCTACTACTACTAAAATTAAAAAAAATATCTCAGTTTAAAAAAGTAAGTAATTCATACAGTTTCATATAGTTTATTTCCACAAAACGGCACATAAGTATACTTCAAAACAAAGTAATAAGATTGTTGCGCCCACGGGGATACCGAAAGCTCCATAGCTTGCCTGCGCGCCCAAGACGCCAACACATTGAACTGAAAATATGGATAGGTGACATGGCATTTAGATGAGTGCTTCGGATCACGTTAAGAAGTTGGTTCCTGCTTTTTCAGTCGTTGAACTATGTCGGAGGCTTTCGGGTGGCCTAAAAACTCAGACACCAGAGTTTGTTTGAAAAACTTTATTGCACATACTTAAAGTTATTTCAAAGGGTGGGCTTAATGCCGTAGGCATTTTCTACCTGCCAACCAGTAATAGTTGGGTAACTTATACGAAGAAGAATAACTTAAAACAATTTGATAGGTATATGAAAATATATAATGTTACTTTTGTCAATGTTTTGTTATACTGTTGTAAATGTTTTGTTTAAACAATTGTTATAATGCATGTTAGATACCTATTTAGAAATATATTCAACTTCTAGGCGTTTGTAGTTAGCATAAAACTTTGTACGTAATCGTTTAGAAGCAAGCGACTGGACAACACAGACTCAGCTTTACAGCCAACTCGAGAGCAGAATACAAATTGTTTTGGAGTGTTTGAAGGTACCAAAACGTAAAATGACATCGTAAAATGCAAACGCGGTCATGCACATTTGTAGGTTGTAAAATATTTGTGATATAGGTACAAGGTTTTTAGAATATTTGGAACTCACAGATGGTCTGTCTGGTTCTGGGCTTGACAATAAAATACAAATTCCAAACTAAAATATTCAAGCTATCTTTGGATATCGGATTTCTTCTTTGCTCTTGTTTGTGCTATTTCATTGCGGTGAACGAAGGAACCAGTAATAATACATGAATATTTCAGTACCAAATAAATTGCATCTATATCCTTTATTTATGTTATCTAAAGAAACAAAATGACCAAAATAATTCACAATACGTGATATTAAGGTTGTTTATTTTAATTTATATACTTACATTAAACCACCTACTATATTAAATCAGTTCCGGCTACATTACCTTTCTTTCTGACGACATAAAGCAATGAAGCTGCAAAAAATCCAACAAAAAACTCAAATCTTTTCCGAGGTAAAACGAGAAGATACCGTACAACTTTTCAATCATCACCCCCATTCAAAGACGGACTTTGTACCTCTCAGATGGACCTCCGATAGCCTCTTGTAAACTTATACATCCACTCACAGCTCTGATTGGTGTTGCGAACTTAATCCGGGGTGAATCTGCGAAAAAATCTCATACTATTACTCTTTTGAAAGCGTTCCGCTGTATTTTTCTTGAGCCGAAAACTTTTGCAATACTAGATACGAGAAGTTTAAACTCCGTGGAAAGGGGAATTCTGATCTCACTCCTAATAAAAAGCCCGATGCTGCTGAAATGTGTTGTCACTGCATAAACTTTACGAGTTATCTCGCTATGAGACAAGTTTTGCGCGTGATGAAGTTCTAAGCGCTCATTCAGTCATATGTCAACTTCAGACACTGCAATAAAAGCGAATATTGTCCTCAGAAAAAAACAAGTAAAAAATAAACTCGAACTGAATGTAGATACAGCAAAAACGTCCCATTAGGTACGTGATTACTTTAATTTATTATTTCCAATTGGGCGAATGTTACGTATTTTATCGAGAGCAATTTCGATAGTGCGTCATAAAGTAATAATTCGAAATAGAGTGCCTACAACGGCTATAATTTTTGTTCTCTTGAATGGAATTTGAATAATTCGGCTTATATTTGCCGTGTCGTTTATCAATAGCAGGCGCCCTCTATATATATTAATTCAAGTTATTTAGCATAGAATCTTTGTGACTTTGCATGCTCGTGATTTAGTGAATAGCCGAGAGCAGCGCTGAATGCAAATGAGTGAAAATATCTCACTTAAAACTGTATTTTATCGTTGAATAAAATTCAAAAATTTACTGTGAAACTTTGCAAATGGGTAATTGTCTGGAAACTGAATACCTTAATGTGCTATGTAGCGTCTTATTCTGACTTTAATCGGCAATACATCAATGATTTTAAGCTGGTGTTTAATATGTAAATTGTCAGCTATGTAATTTACTGAAATTACCTAAGCTAGTAATTTCAGTGAGAACATCTTTTAAGGTGTGTAAAGGGTCCAAAAGGGATCAATGATATCATTCTTCCTTTTGTTAAGGGTCCATCTTGGGAATTCAAGCCAAACTCATCGACACGTCGTGCACCCTGTTAACTAACAAACGGGGCTCTGGCGGCCGGCTCATTGAGGCATAGCGCCTCATATCAGGACAGCAAATTTCCCTAGCCACCGATGAGCAGCAGCATCGGCAGTGACAGAAGCTGTGTCCTACGATCCCCCCATATCCAGCATGAGGATGATGGGCATATCCCCCTCCTTATTGGGGACAACAATGGACTGATATAGGCTGTTGGTAGATGCTTAAGGTTGCCAGCAAATCACAGAATCAAATCGATATTACAATTCAATTCAATTCATTTATTGTCAGATAACATGATTATAGATCCATATCTTGTTAGTACATAAATGTCATAAACCTAGTAAGTTAGTGAATTTGATAATAATAATAATATGATATGCGACTATTCTCATCTAGTCTGATATACCAAAAAAGTGCTCCCTTCTCGAAAATGAGTTCATAATTCACCAACTGCAGATACATTTTCCAATTTCACATCAATGGCAGTGATTTAAGTATTTCCCGTATCATTTGTTTCTCCTGCTCCAATATCGTATTTTTTATTTTTGTTAAATTGCTTTTCTTTGTAGATTCAACCCCCCTTTATCCCCCCCTACTATAAACACATGTGTGCGATCTTGCGTTACAGAGATTTGTTCTTAAGTATAGACATTTATTCGGTTTTGGCTCACGGCGGTATGTGTTCATTCTTTCAGTTTTGACATATTGTTTTAGAAGAGGTTGAGCTTATCAAATGTATCTTTTCAAAGTTTTTACGATTTATTTTATATGTGAAAGGTTTTAAGATTTATGATACTCTTCATGAGTTTTGTCGTTATTGATTTACAGAGCAAAGGTATAATTGTAAAATTGTAATGTGGTAATCTTAGATAGTACTTGTATAAGCAGAGCTTCTAGATCTGTTTAGTTTCTGATTATTATCATAGCATCCTGCATTATTTATTTCATTAATTTATTTATAATTTGTTTGAACTTTGCTAAATTATCATAAACAGCAATACCTAGTGGGCTTGATGTAGTTTGTGATCACTATTTTACATAGCATCTGTTGCACAATTTTCTTGGTATTATTTAGGTGATTCCCTTTGTGGTAAAAATTGGTGTTCTCCCTCTCACTGATGCATTAATCACAGTCCACCAGCAATTAATTGTGATCATTAACATCAAGACGGATCGATCCCCTCGACTGACCTCCTAATTAGGTTTGCAAAACTACTTTACGTATCTTCTTCTAATAATACAGAAGATATGGTTGATGTTGCTTGTTTCACATATTAATACCTTCCTAAAAGACTTACCCCCTTATTCATAACCAAATGTCATTTTATAACGGCTCTATAAATTAAGCTTGTCCCTGTCATTTTAATCTGAATAAAGAGGTGACATGATATTTTAACGACATTTTAGCTATCTGAGGTTTATAGAACTGTTACGAATAGGACGGTTACTTTTCTTGCTCTTGCCCATAGATACATTTGCTAAATTATTTCGATAGAATTAAATAATTAATTATGATTATAACAACTAGTTGGTAAAAAAAAAATTTAAATGTACTTTTGCTATTTTAAGAAAACTTACTATTTGATTATATGATATTATAATATGAAAATAATATTTTCCGAATTAGTTGAAACTATCTTATCACTTACAGAACTTTCGTGACACTTTCCTATTTTAATAAAAAATAAAAAATCTGCAACTGGAAATCTTTTTCTAATGACGAGCACAGAATGTCTTTTATTTTTCCCCATACAATCCTTTCCAAACCAAAAATTAATTCCACAAACGAAATAAATCCCAAAGCCCATAATTCAAATTTGTTTTTGATTGCTCACTCGCATATCCGGGGCCTTTAACAAGCGAAACACTCGTGTCAGCGACGATGCAAAACATCATTCATTACGGCCCTACTGACAATAAATAGATTATGACGATACAAAAAGTGCAGAGTAAGATTTAAGCCTCGTAGGTGAAATAGAACAGCAGGTTACAAGTTACCAAAATTAAAAAAATATAAAAATGAGTGTAGAATTCAGTATTTAGGCGGAAATGCATATATGCCCGCCATTTTGAACAGTTGCCGTGCTCAGGTACTGCTGGAAAACTTATCTCGTCCGGGAAAGTACTCGGAGGGAAGCATTCCTATCACTATGCCTATTTCAGCCGTGAAGCAGCATTACGCAAATGGGTGAAATTACAGGCGTATGAGGCATAATACCTTCATTCCTCAGGTTGATAGTCGTTGCATTGTTGAGCACGTTCATATCATAGACCGTGCAATATTTTGTTTTATGAAAGACTTTGATCGTGAGTTCGAATCACGGCCGAGAACATTTCTGTTATTTTTTACTACAAAGTAGTAAAATATATAACCATGTTTATAGAAAACCATTTTTAAAGTTGCATAACTCTCTTTAGTTACTAAAAGTTCTATGATAGCCTACCAAGGCTTTCAAATATTTAGGAATGAGGTAGCGGTACTCAATGCGCTATAGTAAGAATTTTTTCGAGCCCTCGTTTTGTGATACAATAATCAAAGGAATATGGGGGGAAGTCAAACGTCTACATATGGAAACGATAAAGGACTTGAGTGCGTGAGGGTTGCTCTTTCTAATTTTATTAAATTTTTACTGCTGAAGGAAGTTATGTAACAGCGAGTCATATTTTCTTGAAACAAAAAAAACAAAAATAAACTCCTCAAAATGCAACAATGCGTAAATGATGTGTGTATTAAATAATATGTGTAAAGATAATACGCTATTTTTGCCAAAATAATCGGAGTCTGAATTAAAATAGAAAATCCAAAATTAGAATAATTATCATTATATTAGGTGCATTAACCTACTCAATTATTTTTGTATAAATTATAAAGGAATGATATCATTGATTAAGTATACCTACCTATCTACCATAGATCAAGAAGAAAGTTTTAAATTTACCTTTATTTTGACTTTTTTTTTATTAACCATACAATAATCTGAACCTCTCCATAATTTTGTTATTGCTCCTCCCTTGCTTGCGCACAAAATAAAATCAAAGTACCAGGATCTCAGAAATCGGGGCAGCTGTCACGCATGAGATAATCCAACGAGCGGAACGCGCCCTCATCGTATTGTGACTTACCTCCAAATCCCCCGAGAAGTACCAGGCATACATGATAACGAGGAAAGTAATTTTTATATTAAACCTTTGGAAAAACAGAGATTGGCGAAGGCTGCTTATGACGTAAGATAGATACGTTTTTGATTATACTCACCTAGCACGTATCTTTATTCTGTAGGTAGGTGTGTTATATTTGTTAAGTAACAAAACAATACTAAATAGATCGCCTCTTTCAAAAAATCTAGAACTTTTCACAGACAAAACTATCCAAATAGTTATTATGTATTTAAATAAATAAATAAATAAATAATAAATAAATAATAATGCTGGACGTAATCACACAGCATCATGTAGCCCCAAACTAAGCAGAGCTTGTATTATGGGAACCACATGATTGATATACTACACATATATTTTTTTTTTGTAAATACATACTTATCATACATAGAAAACACCCAGACCCGAGACAAATATCTACAGAACTTGCAAACATTTGTCCCGCAGCGGGAATCGAACCCGCAACCTTCTGCGTCTCAGGCGGACCTTCGCCCACTGCGCCACAGAGGCCGTCATTATTAGAGATTTATTTGAGTTATTATGACAAAAAGTATGGAAATCGTGACACCCGGCGTTCCGAGTCACTACAGAGCCGAATTTTAAACGCAGTGGCTTCTTTTTATAAACATCGTCTGATTTTAGTGTTTTTAATGTTCTTACAGCACTATTCAAGCGACATAACGTCTAAATTAGTGCAAATGTGACATTGTATACTATAATATAAATAATTGATGTATACTATTGACTTGGGGACTGTGACTCTATAGAGTCACAGCTCTCGATGTCTCTAGGTTATGATGTTTAGCAATCGTTTTAGGTGTTCCATGGTAAAACATAAAAGAGATTTCTCGGTACTCATGACTGCGCCGCATAAATTAGTTTTCCGGAGATTGTTTGTTCAGTCGATGTTTACACTAGCATTTTATGAAATGCACCTTTAAACACACTGCAGTAAAACAACATTTTTCCCTCTGTTTTCATACAATAATTAAAACAAAGGTAAAGATGCTGCATTTTTAATTATATTGTGTTTTTGGTCGACTGCACAAAGGTACGGGAAACGTACTCGCGTGTCTACGTAATTTCCTTGGTAATAAAAACCATTTTAACAGTTTTTCCAGCAAAAATAGATCTTTGTTATTTTCCAATTTCAAAAGTTAGGTGCAATGCAAAAATCTAATAGCGTGTTCACACAAAATGATTTTAATTGAGGAATCTGCACATCGGAATCCACTGGTATGGTATTATGGTAATTTTTTTGGACAATTTTGATCATAAAATGAAAAAAAAAGCATCATATAAAAAATATAAAAACTGCTTTAAACTGGGCTAATTGACGCCTTTTATATAATATGCCACTCAGGTCGAGGGGCATATCATATAAAAGGCGTCAATTAGCCCAGTTTAAAGCAGTTTTTATTGGCACTAGTTTGAAATTTTGACGTTTCTTGTTTTGGACGTTTTGGGGATGAAAACGAAAATATTTTTTTATTTTTTTACTGGATATCTCTATCTATTCAGTCAGTCCATTTTAAATCTACACCAAATTCAAAGTTGGTAGCATATGTAGTTCATGAAATTATCAGTTGTGAAAGACAGACGGACGGAAAGACAAAGCACCTTGGGTTCGTTTGACCGGTTCGGTAACGTCACCCTAAAAACAACAAAAATCACTTTTAAATATCTCTTTATTCAATACGATCCTACATACTCTTTGATACTTCACCTTTTAAAATAAACATATAACTAAATTTACACAATCACTCACTTCATCCCAAAGGTGGGCCCTTCAGTTTGAACTCCGTTTCAACGGCCCAGGTCCCACTTGTTTTTTAAATATATTTGTAAGACGAAACGTTTTATGCAAATTTAATCTAATATGTTCATACTCGCAGGAGAAACTTTCCGGTGTCTGGTCAGTAATTAATTAAAAGCTTAGGTAACTTCGTACCATTATGGGTTTTATGCTAATAGATGCCGGGTAATATAGAGGCTTCAAAGCTGGTTCGTTGTAATGTAGCCTCCAAGTTGAAATGTTTCCTTTTTAAAGATTCTCGTTAATTATATAAAAAAAGGCTTGTTTATATTTTTATTTTTTAAATATAAATAAAAAAAATTGACTCAAAAAGCAAACAGGGCAAGGTAATTAAAATCGTTTAAAAATAAGTTATTTCATAATAATAAAATTATTTAACTAAATTTAGGAGTGAAAATATAGATATAGTTACGTAGAACAGTTAAGTACCTTCAGGTCTATGGTAATACAAGGCTTCCTAAAGAAAGGCGTGCAAGAGGGTTTTAAGTTTTGTATTACTAAGTGAATATACCTATGCGAAATCAATTTAATTTAAAAACCGACTTCAAATAAATCACTTATTACTTCTTGCCATAAAGAATTTTGAAAATCGGTTCACAATTGACAGAGATATTGGTGATCATAGGGCGAAAATTACAAGTGACGATGAGGTTTTTTGAGTTTTCCGGAAAAAGTACCAATCATTCAGGAATAAAATTTATATAGAACCACCTGTAAAGTATACTCTTTTAAACAAAATAAGAATTTTGAAAATCGGTCTACAATTGACGGAGTTATAGGAGTACACACAAGTCGAAAAAAAAGGTTCCGACGAATTAAGGACCTCCTCCTTTTTGAAGTCGGTTCTGAATCGTCACAAAAAAAATGTAATGATTTTTCAGTGGTGACACCACGGTAATAGAGGCTAGACATCCTTATTCTCTGTCTGGCAACATTTTAATTATAGGCGCCTGGTTTGCTGGTTGGCTTCAAAGGCCGGTACATAAGCGAAACATTAAATTTCAGCGGAGCGGCACAGGGTACGGCTGCTGCGCTCCGGGTTATTAGATTACTGTTGTTTTGTTTTTCATAGTGAGTCGTCTATTTTGAGCCTAAAGTAAACCCCTACGAAGCAAAATGAATTATGGAAAGATACTTTTATCGGTAGTCTGGGAAAGTTATTGATTGTACGTTAATGCGGTGCTGTTGGCGAGTAGTCTATTATAAATAATAATAAATATTGCCTGTATTTTCAAACTTTATTTATCCCCTGAGTAAGAGAGAATATGACTGATACTACATGACTGATATTATCCATGTAGCATGTTTTTGTAAAAAATACACATATTTTACATAGAAACAACACTAACTTACTATTTATTATAAGTTAGGGTGTTTTGAAATTTTAAATATATAATAAAGGGCTTTGGTATAGACCATTTACGAGTACCTACTTAAAACTTCATAGTTATTATAATGTCGTTTTTTTTACTGTCATCCTCTCATTCATTCATATCATTATAATTTTGTAGTGATTTATACTCGAAATTATCATAGTGCTATAAAAATATTCATCAAAAGACCTGAATTACCTAGGACCTACCCAGCTATTATATTTTCAATATTAGCAGAATTTAATTGCGTATCGAACTATTATCATAATCTCGGGTTGATTGTACGTTGCATGCACGAGGCGCAATATGCAGCTCTGGGCGGGCGGGGCCGAGGGCGGGACACAGTGTACGAAAACAGTAGAACATTCCAAGGATTCTCTTCTATTTTTTTTATTATTTATTTTTTATTAATACGCTTGTTCAAAATAATAAGACTATTATGTGTAAAAATGCTTGCAATAAATGTTCATAAATTCACTATAATTTAGATTTTTATTTGTAATTATAAAAATAAAAATAAATAATGTAATGCTGGACTATCACACAGTATTATGTAGCCCCAAACAAAGCAGATCTTGTGTTATGGGTTAGAAAACACCCAGAACCAAACACCCTTTTTTGTGAATATTAATTAATAAATCAATCACTGTTGGTATCGGAAGTACTAAATCGTTTGCTTATAAAGTGATGTGCATGTGTGAACGTTATCTCGAAATGAATATGTGTAAATAATAACTTTAATGACAATAAAAAAGTTTACAAAACTCCGTGACATACTAGTTTAAAGTGTTGAACTAATTGGGTGCAAAGTGAAAGTGACTGTACAATACCACGGTTTGATCTATTTGTGGACCATAAATAACTGCAAACCTCGATTTTGACGAAAAACAGTGTTTGTTTACTAAAATAACATTCTTTTTTTTTTCCTTCTAAATGACGGTGGCGGGGAAAGACTGAAATCTACCAAAATAACGATAAAAAGTGGCTACAGTCCGCCCCGTATTTTCGACTGGTTATGTATCTGCGGCTCTGGCGTAGCGGTTGATACCTTCTCGCCTCGTATGGTGGATAACCAACTTCGAATCCGCATACCCAATTGTTACTTTTTGCAGTTTTTTTTTTCTTTTTTCTTTTCTGTTGGACACACGAACACAAGAATTACTTACTTTTCTTTGTAAAAATGGAGAATAAAATCCATGATAATATCACTATGAGACGTGCAAATACGAACCTAAATATAAACATCACAAATGATACGGATATGAGCATTGATATGCTAGATGTCACCACTAACAGTCTTCCCAATATAACTATAGAAAATAAGGAACAATTCAAGAATTTACAACAAAGAATAGATGAACTACAGATACAGTTAAATAGTGCACATAGCGAAGTGGAACAACTACTATTGGAAAATAAAAGTCTTCATAGACAAAATAAGGAGCTACAGAAAAAAAATGACTTGTACAAAAAAGTAGGGTCAAGTCCCAGCTCTATTTCACCAACGGTACTTAAGAAAATTACTAAACTCCAGGGGAAACCTAAAATGCACAAACAAATACAAACTGATCAATCAAAGGAAGTTTTAAACATAGCAATAGAGAAAAAAAACCAAGAAACCCAAACGCAAGTAGAAGACAAGGAAGAAGAATTGAAGACAGAAAGCAAAGAAACGCAGACAATCAATATAGACATACTGAATTTAAGGAAAAAAACCAAAGAAAATCAAACAGAAAATGAAAATAAAAGACGTAACGTCAAGAAATCAAGTAATCAGGAAACACAAAATAGCAAAATAACAACTATAAATCTTGACAGCACGATACAACATTTACAAGATAGAAAGATATCTATTTTAAGCACAAACAAACATAATAAAATTTTATCGATCGCAGAGAGTAACCTAACTTATTCTAAAGTATGTCACTACCTTAAAACGAACAGAAACATCCGAGAGCTGATATCGGGAATCGAAATGAAATTAACAAATTTCACCTTAAACGATTTCTGCATAATTATGATTGGAGAAGAGGATTTTCAAACCACATCAGACTACTTTGGCACCATTCGTGATATTAGAGAGACGCTACAACAGATTGACCATACTAATATAATAGTATGTCTTCCAACATATAAATATGAAATAGCAATGAACATGTTCAACTGGAGAGTGGAAAATTTTAACAACCTCTTATACTTAGACGCGTCAACGCATGAACACGCGTACATATTGGACTCAAATAAGGACTTACAGTATGACTCCACAATGTTCAGCAGACTTACTGGAAAAATCAATAATCATGGCATGCAGACTATATTTAAGAACCTCGAATGCTACATCGCTATAATAAGACACTCAACCAGAATCAGGATGAAATGTTTTTTCGAGACTAAAGATAAAAGTCCAAAAACTGACACTACTAAAGAAATTCCCACTAAAGGCCTTAACGTTTTTTATCAAATTTATTATTACGATTATTTTAAAACTTTGAACATTTTGACTTTGCCCAGCCTTTACATTTTAGTGACCATAATGGATGTTGTCAAGAATCATTATAAATATGAAACAAATGAGCAAAGTATTTTGAGAAAAGATACACGAAGAATGAATATAGAGGCTCCTCTACAGCCAAGGTTAAATGTTGTGAAGCATGGCTCTAGGTACCAAGCGATTAAATTATTCAACTCTCTTCCAATCGAACTTAAGAGCATTGATAGTCCAACAATCTTTAAATCTAAATTAAAAAAACTTTTATTAGAAAAGTGCATATACTCCTTGGATGACTTTTGATTAGGTATTGTGAAACAGTATTTCGATTTTAAGTTGGACATGGTTTTATTGAATGATTTTGACTTAGGTTTATAAATGTGACGATTTTGATGATATCGGTGTTATTTATTAAATTGGGCTATTTGTTTTTTTTTATGTATTGGTAATAATCTGTTAATTAAGTTTGCTTGTTTGTTCAGTGTTAAATTAATAATTAATATAACTTTTGAAACTATCATGGTTGAGAACATAATTATTAATATCAACGGGATATTTACCATGATTTGTGAGTTCTGTTATTTCCCGATATTTCGACGCAGTTGCATGCGCCATGATCACGGGAGAACAACTGCAACTGCGTCGAAATATCGGGAAATAACAGAACTCACAAATCATGGTAAATATCCCGTTGATATTAATAATAATTAATAATCTTAATCTGTTTATAAATAACCATGTAATTCAAATACGATTTGTAATGAAATTGTTATGAATAAATAAATGAAATGTATGAAATATTTTCAGAACATGCAACCTTCTGTCCTTCGCCCAATGCGCCACAGAGGTCGTGTAATTATAAAATTAATAGATAGACGCTTATAAAATAAATAGATAAGAATATAAACGTTTATAACAAATTAATGTGCAAATAGTGACAGAAGTCTTAAAAAAATCGCCCTATAACATCAAATACTGCTGAGAAGTATCAGCAACTTCTAGAAATAAAAAAAATGTGACCTCAATTATTTTTGATTTTTTGATATCAAAATACTTAGTTACTGCATATTCCTACGCTGTGATTGGGCGGCGGACCGGGTACCAGTTAAATTGAGCACCGCTACGCCCAGACAGTCATTTCCTCCATCCACCATTGTACTCCACTCACAATACAAAAACATTTTTTTACGAATTTCGACAAAAAGTGCTTTGAATTTTTTCCAATCTTCGCCTCCATTCAGCTTTTAAAACTTATTGTCTGCCGCGAAAAAGCGCTCGAATTAAGGGCGGGGCTAGATATGAATTATTGTCTGTGGTAAGCCATTTTTCACGTTTTGGAACGTTAAATTTTAGTTTCTAGTTAGAAAATGTTATTTGTGTCGATCCGTTTTATATACATGGATCAAAAATGTATTCAAACAGTTTGATTATTTTGTTTCAGTTAAAAGGTGGAGCTCTCCGTAATTAATAAATACGGGAGATCTTTCTCATACACGGTCAACTGATCCCTAACTAGATAGAGCCTGTTCAGTACAGAAGGTAGAGTAACTACCAACTAAGCCATGAAGCCAGCCTAATTTGTCTTGAAGGCATAAAAAGAAATACATTTGATGATCGCAGTATTAGTTTTGAGAAAGTGGATTCTGCGGTTTTAAAGAATATCATCATCATCATCAGCCTATAGCAGTCCACTGCTGGACATAGGCCTCCACCAGATCGTCACTCCACCTGGCCGGAGGGCGTCCTACACTACGTTTGCCGAGCCGCGGTCTCCACTCAAGAACTCGTTTAACCAAACGGTTATCGGTTCTTCGGCAGATATGGCCAGTCCACTGCCACTTCAGCTTGCTAATTCTCTGAGCTATGTCGACAACTTTAGTTCTATGTCGGATAAACTCGTTACGGATTTTATCCTTCAGAGAAACCCCGAGCATAGCTCGTTCCATAGCTCGCTGAGCGACTTTAAACTGGTGGACCAGCCGTACTGTGAGTGTCCACGTTTCGGAACGCACGTTTCATTTTAAAGAATATATAAGTAGTATATCAGTCTTGTGGTTCCTATAATACAAGCTTTACTTAATCTGGAGCTACATGATGCTGAATAAAACTTGTCATATAACTCACTTCTGTATCTTTACTGCAACGACAATTATTATAACTCTTTAAGAAACATAACTCATTTGGAGTCGAGATTTGCGTCTGAAATGGCCGTATTATACTAATTAATTGTACTAAGAAGGACTTAATGGGCGTTATTATGCCCGGGATTTGTTAAATTTGACTATAAAAACTTAAAAAGTAATTTATTCGACTGGTTTCTAAGTACTAGAATTTCTGCGAAACACGATTCACACTTTATTTAAATTGTGTCATTTTTGACAGTACGAATTTCTAAAGGATGCTAATGGTTAGTAAAGCATGAAATTACTGAGAAATGCCTCATTAGTATTTTATAAACCTGATTTTTAGACTTCAAATTGTCTTCAAATGTTCGACTCAAAAAGTCTGTATTCTTTCATTATCCAAGACATTATTCGCAGAAGTAGAACTAATTTAAGTATACTAAAGTAATAAATAAATATGATGCGATGACGGAACGAGCTCTATGCCTTTAAAAGAGGGCGGTTGGAGGTAGCTTGGGATGTTTGGAAGTCTATGGGGGAGACCTTTGCCCAGCAGTGAGACTAGAAGGGTTATTTAAAAAAATAAATATAAAGCTGGGTATTTTCATATGACCTCATCCGGCCTTATGATAATGTAATGAGGGTATAATCATCACCCCTTTTTTTATTGTACATATTATGTTAACCAAAAATTTTAATTATAACATATTCCTTCTATTTATCGATATTTAAATGGTCACAAAATAGAAAAACTTAAAAAATACTTTAGGTATCTCATTTTAAAACAACATTTGGAAATGAATAAGAGTTTAATAGATGAATAGGTTTTGTTTGATTTCTAGAATACATGAAGATCTTAGATAACCATCACTATACACGTAGTCTGAATTTCAAATACAGGTGTGACAAAGCTGAAGATAAATCCGAGGTGATCAGGTTATCGACGGTATCTGCAGCGGAACGGTATTTGCATAGGAATCCGAAGGTCGAGCTTTGGAAGGTTTAAGAAGATTGATGCTCTGCACCCATGTGTGACCGTAACCATTAATCTAAGGATTTTGGAATAAACGTAAGAAAACACTGTAATATTGGAATTTATTTTGCACAAAATAGTCAAGGGTTTCACCACTATTACACCTGAAACAAGTGAAGATATTGCCGTCAAAGTTGAAGCACGATTGGCTAGAAGGATCACTTCGGATTTGAAGACTCCAAGACTGTACTGATCCGTTGGCTCTTCGTAGATTTCAGCAAGTTCCAAATCAGTTTACAAGGAGAGATGTAGATTTTTTTCTCAGAAAAAAAAACTCCAGTTTTTTTTTAATGTCATTTGGGCCAACTCTTGACCTCGAGGCTTGCATAGGCAAGGATGAAATCGACGATGGGTGAGTTTTCCCAGAAGATGCCTATTAACTCTCTTTTTGAAGCCGTTAGGGTCGTAAGTCAATAGAAAAACAGACGCTGGCAGCTGATTCCATATTTTAGCAGTGATGTTTGGAAGCGCTTAGTCCTGTTAAATGGAATATCAACTTAATGCGCATGGTAGTTAGCAGTGCGTCTGAAGCTCCTATGGAAGAAAAGTGAAGGCGGAATAAGGTCATGTAGCTCCTGCGCACACTCTCTGAAGTCCTCCTCCTTGCGTCGTTTCCCCAGTGCTTAGGGTCGTGACCCATCACGGAAGTATCTTCTCCCGTACGATATTGCGCCATTTGTTCCGGTTTTCAGCAGCATGCACAGCTTCCGGCATGTTGAGGTCGAGTGTGCTGCGGATCTGGTCTGACCAACGCATCTGGCTCCTGCCCCTTGGCCATTTTCCGTCGACTTTACCCGTGACGATGAGCTTCTGGAGATTGTCTCCGGGTTTACGGGCTATATGAGGCTCTCTGAAGTACAATCTATAAAAGACCGACAAATACGCAACCTCGCGACGATGGCTCAAGCTCTCGAGCCTTGCTTAAGCAAGATACTCTGTACCAATGAGCCTCTTAGCCCTGCGTTAAACTGAGTCTAATGCGGCAAGTTGATATTTGGCTAGCCATCCCAAAGGTGGTTGTAATACTCCATACAGGATATGGAGTATTACAACCACCTACATACTTGAGCTTGATACAGTGTTAGAAGCTGTCCGTGAAGAAGGTGTGAAGTATCGCTTAACCCTATTTAGGATGCCCAGTTTCTTGGCCGCAGTTTGTGATTTGGACTCAATTGTGGTGCCAAAGTTGAGATTAGCCCTCAACTCCATGCCAAGAAATTCGAGGCTGTCGGTTACTTTTATTGCAGTACCACGAAAAGTGGGAGCAAGGTCAAATAGACACTTATTCGCCGAAAAAAGAATGGCCTGTGTTTTTGCGGCATTAAAATCGACTCTATTGTCGTCACCCCATTGGGAGACGAGATGAATTAAGATTGTAAATGCCATATTTAATAAAAGTTTAACTTATTAAAGTGGAATCAGTACATCCATTATCCATAAAGACAAGTGGGAGGTTTTCCACTTGGTCCACGGTATGAAGCCCTTCAAGTAACTATTTCTATGTAAGAAAACTTAAAGTTATTCTCCAATTCAATTGTAATTCAAACTCTTAACCATTAAATCTAACTTATTTCAAGTACCGAGCTCGTAAAAGATTTCCTCTCACCGATATTACCAATTCGAGTGAATCACCTATAAAATATGGGTTTTCGTCTCGAAATGGCCATAAACCATTCTGTAACGATATTAAAGCAGTAACATTTGAATGGCCAGACGACGACGTGACGGAAAACTAAAGTGCTAGCACCTCATTATACCTACAACAGACGTACATCGACCAATAAAAATATTACAGAACAATAATTTCTAAACCTTACTTACGAAACAGGCTTAAATTTTAGTCTCGTTATATGCGCAACGTGACGATCTGCGAAAGGCTGCTGGTAGAAGTTGCCGCATGTCTATACTTGGCGTGCTGAAAATATAACTGTGCTTCAAGCGGTCTTCCTCCAAGGTCCACAGTCAATGTGTTAAGTAAATTTTCACCTCAACCTTTTAACTTTAAAAGCTGACATTTATAACCCCATTACACTGATTAATCGCCTATCACTTTATAAATTTGACGAAAAAACGTAATTAAAGGGCACGGTTATCTCACCCAATTTGGATAATTACCAGAAACGGTAGCTATTTCAACTCTTTACGACCGGCCTACCGTCACGATAACGAACTAATTGTCGAATAAAAAAGGATTAGCTAATCCTTGTTTAATAAAAATGTTAATCATGAGATTTCTCGTCGAATTATGCAAATGGAAGCCACCCCGCTCAAGATTGGCTTGGTTATGTGTATGTATGCTAAATAATGTATAAACTGTATTCCACAGTGTTTGTTATTTGGCTACAGTATTGAGACTTTTAATATAAATCGCTTTGGATGACTAAACAACAACTTGGGACCTCAGTCCATTTAATAATAAAAAGGAACCTAATGCTTATTTTTTCACTTGTTTTATAGCTCTCCAAACCAAAAATATTTTCTTCCCGCAATGTTTTCGATCCAATTATACGAAAAGGTAACAAATTCTTTGCAATTAGAGAGTCCGAAGGTAGATGCGAATCCTTACAAATAGACGTCCCATTAGGAGAATTCTTCGGGATTACGAAAGGGTACGTGGTCTGGGTACGTACCTTACTTTTAAACCGTGGTTTTACGATATGCATACGTGGGCCAATAGTGCTGCAACTGTATTATTATTTTGTATCGATATTTTTTTTATAGCTGATATCTAATAATAATAGCATTAAATCGATATTAATTACTAACCACTTTTAAAAATTTCATTCATAAAAGGGTGGTATGAGAAGTTCGGGATACCGATAATTGGATGTCTATGGGGCTAGAGGCCCCATAGACATCCAATTATGCCCAGCAGTGGAACGTCTTTACGTCGTTTTTTTATTTGACCTTTTAGTCGAAAATACCTCGAAGATAACATTATAAACTTCTGAAATCACCAGATCAAGTACAAGAAGATACGTATATTATTTAGTAGGCACTTGCCCGAGTAAATCTGAATTGTGAATATTTTCTAAAAGCACAGATTTTTTTATTTAATTAGAAAAAAACACTCTTTTAATTAGACACATTATTTTGGCATTCCTAAACATAAAAAAGTATCGATAAAAATATTATTTTCCAACTCTAAACTTTACACGTCCGAAAATAAAATTTATTCCAATTCATGCTGCATTCCCACAAGTCGGATTATTGTAAATAAGTATTACCGACGCCCAAATTAATCCACATTTTTAACGAAATGCGAAAAAGTTTATCCAAACTTTTCTACGCCCTGAGTTAACAAAGCCCAGCGGTGAATGTGAAATATGGCTTCTCCTTAACAAAATTATTTGTATCAATACAATGTTTGTGGAAAGCCTGTGCAAATACGAATATTCGGCACCCACTTTAAAAAGGTGTATTTGAGTTCACTAATAAGGTACGAGGGGAGAAATAACTTTTGATTTGAAAGTTTTTGACTCATTCATACAATATTTGAATTGCAATATGGTTTATAATCACTTAATACATTAGCTATTGCATAGATTACGATGGCCCTGTAATAAAAATCTTTAAAAATACTCTAAATCTACTACCTAGATGTATGGTTGCCAATTCTGTGCAAAATGAAAACAGCCTCCCATAAAATCAAATAATAAACTGCATTTAAAGCTTAATTGGCTCATTTTCCATTTACTGCAGATTTTCCAATTTGGAATAGTTTGCCTGATGATGGAAGGTGGATATTTTGCTATGATTAATACATTAATTATTAAATGTTTATTTTAAATTTTAATACCAGTGGTTCTGACATTGCTATTTGGATATTTCGAACCCATTGAATTTTCAACAACACAGTTCCGTTTGAGCGAGCGCGACCTACATCGTGGCAAAAGCTATCCTGTTAATTGACTGTTGGAATAATTCAAATAAATTGCGGCCAACGGCTATATATCAGCGGGATATTATAAATCAAAGGATTAGAAGCGAAATGTATACTGGCAATAGAGATAATGCGTGTTATATTCTGCATACGTTATAGGGCGATAACGACAAAATAATCGGGTAGGGAGGACCGGGGAGTCGCGGGGGAGCCGGACAAAAAGTACTAAGTGCGAGTTAAATACCCTTTGTGTCACTGTACTCTGCCCGGCATTCATCGAGGGTCCTCATTATTCAGACGAAATTCGATTATTTTCCCATTTCACAAAATATCCATATCGTCCCCGGCTTTTATTCTAATTGGGAACGGAGCATTTGTGATATAAAACTGATCGCTTTTAATATTGTAGACAAATAAAGTGAAAATGTACACAACCTATTTAACAAAAACAAAATAAAATCAATTTTGCGTGATAAATTTTAGTTATGTCAGGGATAATCCATGTCTTAAATTTATTTATGAAGTACATTTTAGTACAGGTATACATTAATTCTCTGGCGGCTTCCATAACTAAAAAATTACCGCAAAAAAACTATGACAAAAAACATTAAACATATTTATCATGTTCTCGCATTTAATCAAGCCTCATCATCATCTACCTTCCCTTATCTCTCTCTCTCCATAAACTCCTTACTCATATCATCTTTCTCACAATCTATCCATATTTTCGGCCAACCTTTGCCAGCATATCAATTCATTCATTCAATCATACCTATGTTTAGATTATTCCGTATCAATTGTATCCATAAAAAAGCGGAGCTACCACGCAAACTTACAACTTTGACTTACTTCAACATAACATTCCACTTTCCCTTTGTTTAATAAGAGCGGGCTGTATATCAGGCGAACGGCTAACAGACGGAAGTAAAATATCCTGTCCGAAAAATGATTACTCGGCACGCGCAGTTAACCAGCGTTATGACCAGCTTATTCCCCATTCCGGGGGTATTAGTCTCCTGGCCACCAATTTATGTAATTTATTAAGAGTCTCGCTTACTCCCGGCATTCGGAGGCTTCACAGAAAAGAAATATAACCGCGTGATCAAAGACCGTCCCGAGGCGGACTGATCCCTAATATTTCAGTCATAATTGGTTTATTCTAAGCTCAGTTCCGTATGTGAGGTCCTTTGATCCGAACGGTGTATTAACTTGTAGCGGAGACGTATGGCGTACATTATTCGTTTAGATCTGAAGCTTTGCTCAATGACGTCATTTGCTGGTCGTATGAGGGTGCTTGAAATCCCGCAGCCCTTTTCTTTATTATTTTTTGCGATAGATGTATGTTTTAGAAAGGACATCGATGGCTTTGATGGTGACATTTATAAAAGGCTCATCTCATCTTCTGTGGTTCTAAATGCGGGTTTTTGATGTTTTGTTGAAGTCCAAATTGATTTTACTGGAAAGGCTTTTCTCGATATTAATTATCTTTGAAGTTAAGGGACCGAAAAGATTCCACCAAAATACTTTAATAGTCATCAAAGAGTTGTTGTTTTATCTCATATTTAGTAAAATTACTTGTGACTTATTAGCCCTTCATCTGCGTAGAAAAGAAAATGGAAAATGGCAAATTAAAATAATAATGTTTTACATTGATATTCATCCTTATAGTAGAGTATAGGCTTGAGAATAAAGAAAGGGTTTTCTATTTTCAAGACCCCATAAACACCCAGAGACCCTAAAATTACACGCTCAGTCAGGCTGCTAGACGTCGTGACTTGTTCCAAACCCGTGGCTTCACCCACAGCTAATTATGAACAACGTTTCCACGACAATGAAAACCACTACAACAAACTTAATATTTTGGCATATTGTTCCACTCTGTGCCATAGATTTCAGTTTACCCGTTCTTCTGATAAAAACAATGCATAAAATATTAAGGAGTGTCAGATATTTAATGTACTAGCCGAAGCAATGGCTAGTTAAAATAAAAAAAGCCCTATATTGCTACTACATACATTTAAAACACATCACACATTTTATACAACTAAATTATTTACACTAAATCTCCTCATTCTTTATTCCGTACCCTTTGTAGTAGTCGCCTCAGTGGCGTAGTGGCGAAGTTCTTTGTCCAAGTCTAAGGTGCGGGACAAATACAAAAGGCGCCGGGCGTAGGTCAGGCGTGGTCCGCCGGTGCAGCGCAGCACAGATGCGCTAAAAGTGTCGGAATGGCGAGGCGCGTGCAAATACAGTGGATCTTCTTCTTTCGTATGAGCTAGTGACCAACCCTGGTATCGGAGTTTTTAGGCCGCCTGAAGGCCTCCGACATGGCATAACGACTGTAAAACCTGGGACCAACAACGTGACGTGGCTTCCGAAGCATGGAAGTGCTCAGATCTTAAGGTCACCCACCCAATTAGTGACCAGGCGGAGTGTTGCTTAAGCAAAATGATCTGCTAAGAATACTCCATAAGAGACTCCACTGAGTAAGTCACTCCATGATTGCTTCTTTAATATAGCTGTAAAACTTTTGATTCATAAATCAACCATTTTACTTTTATACTGCTTATTCAACAAACTGCTAAGCGCCTTTTCGGAATATTGTTTTCGCTTATTGTCGCTTTGCTTGTCCCCATGGACCGGAAGCTGTCCGCCGTGTCCCTTCCATTTCCTGCCACAAGCCACTGTCAAAGCTTTGACAAACTTAATGTCATGAAATATTGTTTGGCCTATTAGGGTGGAGATAAAATAGGTATCAAATACTTGCAAATATATTTATTTGACATCAAAATTATTTACGTTCATATGAGTCCGAAGATATATTTTTTGTTGTTAAGAGTACCTTCTACAATAAAAAATCGTCAAGATTGCAAGAAATCGGTGGATGGAAAAGACTGCATTTTAACACTGGCACGGCTAAAACCCTTGGCTGACGACGGGCAGCAGCGTCGGTGGTGCGAGAAGCTGTGTCCTGCGATATCCAACCCAGCATGGGGATTATTGGCAATATGGGTATATGCCCCTTCTTATAGGGGAGCCCTATCTATGTCCAGCAGGGGACTGAATAGGGTGTTGTTGTTGTTGTTAGTGGTATTTAGATCTGAGCGCTTCCGTGCTTCGGAATCGGAAGGCACGTTAAGGTGTTGGTCCTGGCTTTTTTAGTCTTTAATTAAAGTTGGAGGCTTTCGGACGGCCTAAAAACTCCGACATCAGAGTTGGCTACTAACTCATACAAAGAAGAAGAAGACTTGATACTTGACTTGATGAAAATAAAAAATTCTCTAACAATTTAAAATTATAAATCTAAGAAGTGATCTTTATTATAAAGTTTCGCTAAAGACCGATTTGGATTCTGTTAACGCACACTTTCGAGCTAGTTCACTAACTTTAAATTGCCGTTACCATAAAATAGTACTTAAAGTAAATTAGCTGCAACAAAACTCTAATATGTAGAGCCTCTTTATCACGATTTAATAGCGTCTGCAGGCGACTCGACCGTAATAGATTATTGGCGTAGACGATAGTTTTCATTAGTACTTTTCACAACAATAAACTAAAATTATTCAGTAGCTAAGCTCATTCGCTTCTTTACGGTACAAAGAACGACAAGTTTTCCTTATTGTGGGTCTTCAACCCGAGCTCCGTCGACCGCTGGCTAAGCGCGCTCACATAGCGCCTGCTGCCGCACCAACCAGGCCAGAGGGCCCCGCAGACCCTATGGACTACTTCCTCAGGCTCCTGAGGAAGCTCTTCGCCACCATGGCACCAAGGCGGAGACCTCTGCGAGACGGCCACACGTGCACTCGCTTTCCTATACGCGTGGCCCCTACTGGAGCAGCTACTGTGCGCACCGGCATCCGGAAGCGCCAAAACCCACAAGTCAGTTCTATGCAAAATACGAAGATGGCAGCGTACCGCAGCGTAGATACAGCGTCCTGAGACTCGGGGGTAGTGGCCTCGCGAGTTGATGAATTGAACTCCATCCCAAGCATGTCTATTTCTTCTCGAACGTCTTTTTTTTCTTGTTATACAAAAAGCATAAATTATTCAAAATCTTGTTCCATCTACAACCAAAAAAATAAGCTACGTCTAGAAAATCTTTGCCTACGGTTTGTTTTTTAGCAGGCAGAAGTACTACGAGTCTACTAGATAAATACTTATGGACATGGAGATTTAGTAGTTTTTTATGAAGACATGTAAAAAAATCTCAAAACTATTTACACATTTTCCAGTAAGGTAAATTTGATTTATCAAGCCCAGTGTAGTTTAGTATGTATATCGCGTTATGGCCTAAATAACTATCGTTAAGAAATCAAAAACACTAGTTGAGTAACCATCACATAAGATAAATATAGCGTGGTAGATTTTGGATCGTGCCTATACTACTCCTGCGTCAACTTGAGGTATGAAGGTTTTTGATGTGACTTAAGATTTATATTGTACAAACTCGGAACATTGTATATAGCTGTATTACTGATTCTCTTACTACTGCATTTCTTATTTCGCATTTTATCCGGGCAGCTATTGTGTTAGAAATGAAAGGCCAGGGCTGATTGGAAGCATTTGTGAAAAGCACGAGTTTCGCGCTGCCCTTTGTATAGCTGATTAATGTTGACCGGAGTAGTTATGGAGTCATGCAATCGGTTTTAGCTGCTTTGTTTATGCACTCAAGTTTAGAGAACTTTTGAAGTTGAGACGCTAATTATTGATTCGATTCCATAAATTTACAGCTTTCGTATAGTCCACTACTGTGCCGCAATGTGCGGATAACGGTTGTCGGAGTGGATTGGCTAAAGGAAATATTTACTGAAATGTGCGTGTCATTGCAAAATTCATTAATAATATTTTTGTTTCTCTCTAAACGTACACTAGCTCATAAGTTTTTACACAAAATATTTGTACACAAATACTGAACAGACAGTTTGCGAATCAGGAACATAACTTGGTGGGATCGCACGTTTTCTTTTTAACAGACTTTAAAAAAGAAGGAGGTTTCTCAATTCGACCGTATGTTGTATAATAATTTTTTCCTTAAAAACAAAATAGTCTTCTCGATTCTCTTTTTGAAAATCAATATATCAAAAATCTTACAACACCATTATTATATTCATAAAATCTAACAGATAAGCTACCTAGTGATCTTGCTTAGTGAGAGTGAAAATCATATATTTTCCGTAATCACCCCTCATTCTTAGTGGAAATAATTAGGCGTCCGGTAATTGGGGCAGGACCCTTGTTTAAAACCCAAGATCTGCAGGGGACATAGTTAGTATTGTTCTGCTTCTCAAACTGACCGGGAAATTGTAAATTGAGGATCTGCTTGGACTACAGGGTGTCTCTGTATACTATTAGGAAATTTAAAGAATCATACTGGTAGTCAAAATTTTACCATACGTATAAACCGCTCGTTTTCTTAGGTGGTTGCACGTGTTGTTGATTACCAAAAGCAAGCCACCTGTTAGAGATGATAAAAAACTTACTAGGTAATTTTCAATAAGATACTTTTGGGTTTCTCTCTATAATGAAATTCATTTTAACAATCTGGGTTACCTAATTTTACACATTTAATATAAGACTTTCCATTTAATTTAATTAAATTGATGATGATGCGTCAACTATTTAAATACGAAAAAAACAATTTCATTAGTCTCGCAAACTTTTGAAAATAGCTCGATCGATTTTTTTTTTGTTTGCACACTGGGTTGGTTTAGAAAGAAATAACATTAGGAAAAACTCAAAGGAACAGCCAAAAATTTGAGAAAATTTGAAATTGGTAATATTTTATAGGTATTGCTCCTTCAGATTACTAATGAAGTTAAGGTGGTACGAAGTTGAGCAGTTCATCTAGTTAAATATATTTTTGGATCTTGGTCAGCTTAATAGCAGTCCAATGCTGGCTATTTTGATGGTAGGATTATAAAATACTACTAAGTATAAAGCTTTCAATATTAATCTCAGCTCATGTGATAGATTAGCCACTGACCATGGTTCGTAAATACGGAAGTTAGCTTCTATTTTCTGGTACACACTATACCAGTTGATTGGTCGTATTGTCAACTATTCTCGAGATTGTAGGGGAGATAGGAAATCTTTTTGAGTAGAGACAAATTAGCCAACTGAATTGGAACCAATTATAGTTTTACCTACCTACTTAGTTATGATTGATTTAATACTTTTAAATAAATAATAATAATAATAAATAATACTTGTCATAATTCAAGCACCTAACGCATTCATGCGAGCCATCAAAAATGTATGTTTGTTTTCACAACCAACTTTTGACGTCATTTCGTCTCCAACTCCCTCAAAACCATCTAATATTTAGATAAGAAATAATATTGTAAAAATGAAATGAAAAAAAATATAAGCATAAAAGAGGTTTTTGCCATTTCTTCTTTGTTTGGTCGCGGTTGAATTGGTGTAAATTAAAAAAAAGTGTACTGTAATGTTCGTACTGAATAAAAAAATATACTTTACTTTTCACCATAGTCTAATAACACTCAAAGAGTCTTACTCGCGAATGATTTGCTTGTCAATGTCACGCGCGTAGCATCATAACACGTCATCTAAATATTCAGGCTGTTAAACATTGAGCTGACCAGTCTGTTTTAAGCAGGTGTGAAGTCGACGTTTATAGACGGTTGTTCCATAGTTCAATAGCAGAACTTCTATACTCATCGTGATACTCTAGAGCCACAAACGTAGAAAAAAAATCCGCCCCAAAACACGGCACACGCTGCCTATTGCGCCGACATTAAACACTTCAAGCAAAATAACGTCTAAGTTAGTACAAATGTGTCATTTTTTATGTTTATTATGTATGTCAAAGACGCTCAGAATTTTTTGAGAGTTTTCACATAGAGACAGTGACTCTATTTAAGATTAAATTTGTTATGAAAAGTAGTGTGTTCAACCACGAAATCCCCACAATTCGGAAGTTCGCATGTGACGTGAGCTTCAACTTTACCTTCGCCTTCTAATTCAACTAAGTAGGTACAGCGGCCGCGCTCAAACAACAACAATCATTTAAATTATTATAATAGCTTGCTCCTATGAGTTAATCAAATTCAAAAGCTTTCTGTCCGGAGGGCAGAGATCGCCACCTATCTCGTTTCTAATTCACTTAATTTGGACTCTGTACCCTAAATCTCATATTGCGACCCGGCCAATAATTGCGTTTCGTAAACAACGGGTAGGGGGTGGGGGGGTATTGGAGTACTCAAAACGTGCTACTGTTATCTTCACATTCAAACTACAAAAAACAGTGTTATGGTCTTTTCTCAAACATGCTTGGAAATAAGCATTTTGACAAGCTTCTTCGAGATAAATTGAAATTGCTGTACTGGCCAAATGCGGCCGGTAAAAGTTGTATGAAGATTCATATCCGTCTCATTTACTAACTCAGTTGTACACCGAAATGGTCGACATCGGACCTTTATTTGCACACTTTGACATTTCATCAGTTGAAATTCAAAGAACGTCAATTAGCAAATTGACAATGTTTGTAAAAATAAGGCCTATGTCCAGCAGTAGACTGTTGTTGTTGTTGTTGTTAAAATATGACCGGTGCCGACCATATCGGTGTGCATCTGAGTTAGTAAATAAAGCCTCTTTCGTATTTTAGCGGCCAAACAAAAGCGATCTATGACTCCGAAATATGGTAATTAACACCCAAATTTGTTCAGTCGTACGGAGTCGACTGGGAAAAAGCATATTCACACACACCCACACACCCACACACCCACACACACACACACACACACACACACACACACACACACACACACACACACACACACACACACACACACACACACCTCACATTTATAATATTCGTGTGATGTGATGTTAAATTCTTCAATAAAACTAAGGATTGGATTTTAACTCTCATTATACCATTTAACTTACTTGTTCCGTGTTATATTTAAGAAATAAAGCACGCACTGCTGCGTATTCTATTATTAATGAGCGGTGGATTTTTTTTAAATCGTACTTTGTTCAGCCATGTGTTTTAATTATTTCTGTGTAATCATGGCAACCTGATATGCAAACTAAAATATAAATAAAAACGATAGTAGATTTTGATTGCAACATAGCGTAGGTACTCTGTAGGACTAACAAGATAATTAGCTTGTGCGTAGGACAGGGGACATCCATTAGTGGCTCTCCTCACAACTAGCAAGCCGAGCGAGCCGGCCCGTAATTATATTTGGGACAAAAGTGAAATTCGTGTTCAGATAATTTGATACAACGCAAATTTTAGAGCGCGTTGGGTACACAAAATACAAACTGATAGAGAATTGTTTGGGCCCAGTGTCGCGTACTGGGAAAGGTGCAAGTCCACAGTAGACATATTGGCTAATGATTATGAGATAATTATTACGATAGCGTCCAGTGAGCCTTGAATAATGAACTTTTTGATGCACACATTGTAAGTCAACATAGGTACTTACCAAAAAGTTATACCTTTTTTATACATTGGATTTAAAGTTAAATGATTTTGACATTTCTGTAAATTAGTTATTTTTCCTGCAGTGCCCTGACAGGGTCAATGTGCCTACTAAACTACTCATAAGCTAAACTAGACCTAAGCTATACCACTGTTATGTAGGACATTGAAGGATGAATAAATGAATATATCATGCTTGCTTACTCCACTTACTCCACGAAGTGAGTCTTGGCCTCCGATAAAGATCTCTCCACTTTCCTCTGTCCGTTACAGTCTCTTGCCAGTTGTCAAAAAAAAAGGTAAGTAGTACTTTAAATTATAACTTCTACGCACAGTTTGCAACCAGAATATATCTTTGAATAAAATAGACGAGTATTTATAAAGAGTCCGAGGCGGATCGCCGTAACCTATACAGGCTAATTGATACCAGTGACCAGTTTACACTGAATGTATGGAGCACAAAAAAGTGCACCCGGTCTCCAGCAATTTCCCCTAGCAAATAGATATCGAGTTCGGGGGACAGAGCTAAGACGACATACATCATTTTTACTTAATGTTAGTATACCTACCATATCCGTACCTTCTAAAATTATGTATCTGTCTACCAGATGATTTTGTAAAAGTTTGTATAAACAATTTATAACCTTTATAATAACTCTGTAGATCGCCATTTTAATTCAACGCTTTGTCATGTTTGGTTAAGCTTAACCGAAGAATAAAATGTACTAGCATGTAAAAAAAATAACGCTCTATAGGAGATTCTAGTTCCAAAGCTTAAGGTATAGGCCCCACTTGTCTGACCTGGCGCGGGCATGGCACGGGCGCTTTCCTATTCCATTCAAATTTAATACAAAATTCATGGAAATAAAGCACAATTTAGCTCGGACGACTTCGCGTCATAAGCACGTCCGATCAACGACATACCGTGTGTCCTAAATTGTGCTTTATTTCCATGCATTTTGTATGAAATTTGAATGGAATAAGAAACCGCCAGTGCCTTGTCTGCGTCCGACGAGTTCACATTCATCGGGCACGGACATGGCGCAGACATGGCACAGGCGGTTTCCTATTCCATTCAAATTTCATACAAAATGCATGGAAATAAAGCACAATTTAGGACACACGGTATGTCGTTGATCGGACGTATGACGCGCCATTTCGGCGCCCGCGCCCGATCGCCGCCAGATGGGCGTCAGATGGCCGCCAGTTCGTTAGTATGTACTTGCTTGCGACATATGTCCGTTAGTGATGTAAAAATGCGTGACGAATGACGATATCGAATTTAATATTGAATTTTTTGAATTGATTGTAAAATATGCAACGCTTTATGATCATTGTCGTTCCATTATTGTAACTGAAATGTTCAAGATAAATTGTGGCTGGAAATCGGAAAGAGATTAAACTAAACCGGTATTAAATTTTTTTTATGTAATACCCATGGTAATACTAGCTGATCCTTGTGCAAATTCGTTTGCGCGTATTTTCTTCAACTGTATCAGGGCCCGATTTGGTAACCCGATGAAGAGGTTTTCGGCAGGGTTTTTCCAAAAGTTTAGTTAACCCTCTCCGTATGGTTTACACTATTATTTGATAGGTTAAACAATTCAAAACCCTTTTGATTAGGTTATCTGATCATGAGGGTTATCAATAGTATTGGGTTTTGGTATTATTCCAAAACCCATTCCTTAGGGTTACCCTTTTTATCATTGTAACACGGGTTATAAGTGGGTTATAGGAGATAATGGAGAAAAGAATTTCGGTCAAAAGATTAAAAATAATTGCGGTAATTGTGTTCTAAGCATTAAGGGTGGAAATGCAGACTACTAATTGTTTATTTTACGCAATAATAATTATATTATAATAAAATTGGAATAAATTTTCAATGACAGCTGTCAAACTTAAATCGACCATATCTCGAGAACTACTTATCTTAGACTTGCTTTTACTAGCTCAAATGATAGCTATTGACAAGACCTTAATTTTCGATGACAGCTGTCAAACTTAAATCGACCATATCTCGAGAACTACTCATCTTAGACTTGCCTTTACTAGCTCAAATGATAGCTATTGACAAGACCTTAATTTTCGATGACAGCTGTCAAACTTAAATCGACCATATCTCGATAACTACTCATCTTAGACTTGCCTTTAGTAGCTCAAATGATAGCTATTGACAAGACCTTAATTTTCGATGACAGCTGTCAAACTTAAATCGACCATATCTCGAGAACCACTCATCCTAGACTTGCTTTTACTAGCTCAAATGATAGCTATTGACAAGACCTTAATTTTCAATGACAGCTGTCATACTTAAATCGACCATATCTCGAGAACTACTTATCTTAGACTTGCTTTTACTAGCTCAAATGATAGCTATTGACAAGACCTTAATTTTCGATGACAGCTGTCAAACTTAAATCGACCATATCTCGAGAACTACTCATCTTAGACTTGCCTTTACTAGCTCAAATGATAGCTATTGACAAGACCTTAATTTTCGATGACAGCTGTCAAACTTAAATCGACCATATCTCGATAACTACTCATCTTAGACTTGCCTTTAGTAGCTCAAATGATAGCTATTGACAAGACCTTAATTTTCGATGACAGCTGTCAAACTTAAATCGACCATATCTCGAGAACTACTCATCCTAGACTTGCTTTTACTAGCTCAAATGATAGCTATTGACAAGACCTTAATTTTCAATGACAGCTGTCAAACTTAAATCGACCATATCTCGAGAACTACTCATCCTAGACTTGCTTTTACTAGCTCAAATTATTGCTATTGACATGAACTTAATTTTCGATGACAGCTGTCAAACTTAAATCGACCATATCTCGAGAACTATTTATCTTAGACTTGCTTTTACTAGCTCAAATGATAGCTATTGACAAGACCTTAATTTTCGATGACAGCTGTCAAACTTAAATCAACCATATCTCGATAACTACTCATCTTAGACTTGCCTTTAGTAGCTCAAATGATAGTTATTGACAAGACCTTAATTTTCAATGACAGCTGTCAAACTTAAATCGACCATATCTCGATAACTACTCATCTTAGCCTTGCTTTTAGTAGCTCAAATGATAGCTATTGACAAGACCTTAATTTTCGATGACAGCTGTCAAACTTAAATCGACCATATCTCGAGAACTACTCATCCTTTACTTGCCGTTACTAGCTTACATGATAGCTATTGTTAAGATCTTAATTTTCGATGACAGTTTTTAGTTTGACAGCTGTCATCGAAAATTAAGATTTTATTAGTAGCTCTCATTTGAGCTAGTAACGGCAAGTCTAGGATGAGTACTTCTCGAGATATGGCAAATTCAAGTTTGACATATGTCATTGAAAATAAAGATCTTGTCAATAGCTATCTTTTGAGCAATTAACGGCTAGTCTAGGATGAGTAGTTCCTGAGATATAACCATTTATAGATGAATTTGTAGAATGAGTTTCGAGTGGAGCTTTGAGTTGAGTTTTGAGTTTGAGTTTTAGAGTGACAGTGACAGTGACAATCAAAAATTATTATTCAAAATAGTTTAGAGGTCATATTTTTCTTTTTAACACGTTGACTGCGGGTCTCGGACATAACGCTTTACAAAATACTCATTATGTGTACTGTCGGCTTTGCCTAATAAATACAATAAAAATAAAAAATAACGCTACGCAGAGTACTCTGCGATGATGCCCTATGAAAACTGACTGAAACACATTTTTTTCTTTTTAACATGTTGGCTGCGGGCCGCAGTCATGACATAACTGATGACTTATGAAAACTGAAACATCATTTTTTTTCTTTTTAATTTGTTGACTGCGGGTCTCGTATATGATAACTTTGATAACGCATACTCTGCGATGATGACCAATGAAAACTGACTGAAACACAGCACTTTCCTTATGTTTTCAAAACTTTTCTTTAATGCAGTGACGCTCTTCCTTCAACCAAATAAAGCGATCCGAACTTATACCTAATGATTGACGACATAAATTAAGAGTCAAAATCTAAATTCCCCCACCCAGTGTCAGGCGTAATGATAACCATTGTGTAACATTCAAAAAAACCTATCAAGAGGTAACTCCATTCATTCGTTTAACCTCATAAGAGGTTAACCCTATCGACTGAAAACCAAAAGGAACGGGTTACACTTTCGCTTGTGTTAGGAGGAGAATACCCAAACGAAAGGGTAATCCCGTCAACTGTATAACCCAATGAAGGGGTTTCACTTTCGAAGCAACTAACTCGAAATCGGGGTTGTACGGGCCCTGATCTGTATATTTATTAATTGTATGCACGAGAGCAAGAGCATCTTCGTCTTCTGAGGATGACATGCTGACACATCGATACCGGACAACAGACTGCACTACACTTGTGCCTCTGTCACGTCATTTCTGCGTCTTGTCCGAGCCATGTCCGCGCCATGCCCGTGCCATGTCCTCGCCACGTCCGTGCCACGTCCGCGCCATGTCCGCGCCATGTCCTTGCCCGATATGTGTGACCTGGGCCTAACATATCAATTTCATGTCAATTATTGTGTTATCGCAATATAAAATAAAATTCTCTTTAACGTAATCCCTCCTTAGATATCAATTAGGTTAATCTGACATGTGAAGAATTATTCAATTCACCCTTACATCTAACCGTTACAAAGGCACAAAACAAGAAAGCCCTATTATTGTACGCTGGACATTAAGTACAGGTCAGGAATATTATTTTCTGCACGAATGTACACACGTGTTATTACGTACAGAAAATGCTCATAATATCATGTTTCTATTGTATTGAATTAGAGTATAAAGAAGGTACAGAGCGCCTAACAATTAGATTGCAGAGTAAGCAAAATAATGGGTCTGTACGTGAACTGTAACGACGTTGATGATTGGTTCTAATAAAAAAAATCTTAAAAAACAGATTGAGTGATGTATTGTTATTCATTATTATTATTTATAAGAGTAGCAAAATTGAAAATATTTATATAGTTACTTTAAAGTAGGAACGCAGACGTGTAGTTATTTTTTTTGGAATTTGGAATTTTCTCATCCTACTCAGTGTCGTAAGTGAATAGATTTTGGTAATTGATAATGCAAAAAGTTTTGTACTCAGTTGTTAATTAAATGAGAATTAAAAGGGCTATCTAGCTTAACTATTTTGTTATACGTTTTTATCTTTAGTCAGTAATTTTGAACGATACGCCTATGGGCTACCTGTTTTGGACAGCAAACATTGTCGACTCGACAAAATTCAAGCTGTTGATTGGTCCAGATATTGTGTTTTTAGTTATTTATGGACCTGACTTAAAATACAGACCGTTCACTGCGAGTGTGCGGTGCGTGTAGTTATTACTCTGAGATCAAAACATGTTTGGCGACGAAATAAAACTCGTCCATACAATAAGGGTGAAATATAAAAATCAGCAGAACGAATATGAACCGGGATTAAAATATTGAAAAGATATTATTCAAATAATTCAAAAGGATTAAGGTAATGTTGGCTTTTTTTTTCATAGATATAGTTTCTTTGTGTGGCGTTCAAAACTAAATAATAAAGCTTAATATAAATAAATAGTATGTAAATTGTTTTTTGCATCTAGCTCTCTATTTGAGTACCTAATCATCATCATCAGCCTATAGCAGTCCACTGCTATAGGCCTCCTCTAATGAGCGTCATTGCTCCCCGTCTTGAGCTCGACGCATCCAGCTTCTACCAGCAGCCTCTTTCAAGTAGTTTATTTAACTAATACCTTGCTTTATTTTAATAAAATAAAAATGCTCTATTTTTTTTCAAAATAATAGCAAACCCCAAACAAAGAAGTAAAAAAAGCCGCCCTAACATGCGATGATTCCTCTTAACGTTATCGAATCTGGCCCAAAACCGGCCCAGCTGTATAGCCTTTGAGATAGAGCACAATTTCGAATGAGGTGTAAGGCTTAGCCACCGTTTGCGAATTGTATTGTTAGAGTTTAACCAGCCAATCAACTCCATCAGCTCTTGAGAAGCCAATGAAGCGAGTATAATGCTCTCTACGAGGGTAAAGGTCTTTAGGCCTGAGAAAGAACGACTTAACTGTTTAGTCTCCGGATTAGCTCAGTGACCTTTGGATTCATTTAAAACAAAAGTGTGATCTTTGACCCGACTTGACCACCGAACTATCAATATTTAATTGATAGTTCGGTCTGTTCGAAGTAACCAAAAACTGGTGTCACGCTTAACAATTAATTATCATATTAATGTGTTTTCATCAGAATTTCAATAAACGATTTTCATTTAATTTCATTTTCCTTTTATGTACCACTGACAATAACAACAATAAGAACACCATGCTAAAATCCTATGCGAAATATCATGATGATTAGTTAAATAGGCAGGCGTGAAAGTGTAATAAAACGAGCAAATTAACAAACAAACCCAATTTCATATATAATATTACTCAGTATTTTTTTTAATAATGAGACATTTTAAGCGTTGAATTGATTTCAAAACAGATATTACTTTCAGTTGAGCGGCTACTCTAATCTTGTGATGACACTCGAGTGGATTGGGAACGATTATCGACTATCGGAGATGGGATGAAATGGGAGATACGAGGCTTAGGGGTAAGTTTTATATGTACTTATAATAAATCTATCAATTTGTCGCATGGAAATCAAATTACGTTGATATGTTCGATGCAGGCACTGACATGATAATATCTTTATGAAATCTTATTGGATTAAAAGGATATCTAGAATTCTCTAGCAATAAAATGAAATACAATTTCAAATATCGGACTCATAAAAGTCATAAGCGCAAAATAAAAAATAGAGTTTGGAACAAGCACATTGCCCACCTGATGTTAATGGCAACCACGAATCATAACATAGTATTGTATCGTAACTCATGCATGTTTAGAAAGTGCCCTAAGATGCAAAGCTCTGAGTCCAGTATTAACTTGAGACATAAAGGTGATAAGCCTCATGTGCCGGTAATTTTACCACCACTCATACCTTTCAAACCAAAACGGCATTGCAGAAATAGGTATGGTTGTAGTAGTTCCTCGGACGAGCCCTTCACAAAGCAACCTTCATTCTACATTACCTAAAGCTTAGCCAAAGTATCCACTTAGTCAAACATTTAATAACCAAGCATTATTGCTTTAAATATGTCTAGCTTTGGGACATAATCCGATAATAAATAGTTAATTACGATCTCAAATATAATAAAAGACTCATTTGTGTTCCCAAAATAATAGCTAATATTATTCTATTGTCAAAGCCAACCTATTGCAAATAAATACGATATTTGTTTTTATGATACCCCTCTTTAAATGCAGTAATGATATTGCTTGTTATCAAAATTAATGAACATAAAATTTATTTTATAGATGAATTGAATTCATCTTATTAATATTATAAAGGCTAAAGTTTGAGTACGTATTGAGTTGTTATTTTAGAGAGCCACAATTTTTATTTGAATTGTGAACCAAAATAAATAGTTGAGGAGATATCAACGATTTATCATAACTTAACCCTGTTTGTTGTTCGATAGTACTGAATAAACTAAATTTATTTTGTTCTATAAACTAACCAAAAGACCATGTAGCCTATATCAGTCCCTTACTGGACATACCCCCCCCCCCCCCATCCCCCCTCCCTAATAAAGGGGATACCCATAATGCCCACGCTGGACAACCAGTCTGGGATTTCAGGGCGCCGCTGCTCACACTGCAAACGCGGTTGCCCGTCGACAGTCAGGGAATATACCTGTGCTGGTAGATATATATACATAGGCCAGAGCCCCGTTTGTTAGTTACCACGGGTAGGTGAGGTCCCCACCTTATGTATCAACTAACATTTATCATTAACTCCATACCTTTAGGTTATTAAAACATAATTCCCAAAACATACATATTAATATCCAAATATTATCTCTAAATTGAAATCTCCCTACAGGTGGTATTTTGAGATAACTATTAATCTAGAAATAAAGCCTTCTCTGAGTGCCTACGTCTTGAGGATTATTTACGTATTGGAAATTGAGCCTTATCTTATTCACATCGATGTCATTGCCATCTGCAGGGTATTTTGACCTATGCCCTTTATAATGCCTTGGAATATTTAGTGTTTGGATATGTACTAAAAATGTAATAAGAATGGAGGCTTGATCACGAAGACAAGCAAAAAGTATTCTTATCGTGGACGTACAATTTTCGCCAATGAGAAAGCGTAGATTCAAAATAATGCTTTTGCATAGGTCAGCATGTTTAGTTAAGCTTACGATATATCAGGTTGAAATATTTGTGATCGTCATACACTGAAAAAATATTTGTAATTGCTTTTTTTATCTTAACACATTGATATAAAATAGTAACTTTTTATTACTTTTGAAACTATCATGGTTGTGAACATAATTATTATGAATATCAACGGGATAATTACCATGATTTGTGAATCTGTTGTTTCCCGATATTTCGACGCAGCTGCATGCGCCATGATTACGGGAGGAACTCAGTTCCTCCCGTAATCATCAGCTTCTTTAACTCAGTAACTTTTTAGTTTATTTTTACCTACAACTGACACTGAACTATTCCATTTTAAGATGTAACTGGCTTGCACCCGCGGATTCGCTTGCGGGAAACCCGGATAAAAAGTAGGCTATAATGTTATTCAACAACAACAACAACAACAACAACAACAGCCTATTCAGTCCACTGCTGGACATAGGCCTCCCCTATAAGAAGAGGGATATGCCCACGCTGGGCATGCGGGTTGGGCATCGCAGGGTACAGCTTTTCGCACCGCCGACGCTGCTGCCCGTCGGCAGCCAGGGGATTTAGCTGTGCCGGTGTTAGGCTGCGCTATGCCGCAATCAGCCGGTCGCCAGAGCCCCGTTATTATCATGTTATTCTACTTTTGTGTAATTTTATCTAAATTCGTCTAGTAGTTTTGGCGTAGAGGGACAAATATATCACTTTTTTTTTTAAATACATACATATCATACATAGACGACCTCTGTGGCGCAGTGGGCGAAGGTCCGCCTGTGACGCAGAAGGTTGCGGGCTCGATTCCTGCTGCGGGACAAATGTTTGCATGTTCTGCAGATATTTGTCTCGGGTCTGGGTGTTTTCTATGTATGATATGTATGTATTTACAAAAAAAAATGCATCTATGTAGTAAATCAATCATGTGGTTCCCATAATACAAGCTCTGCTTAGTTTGGGGCTACATGATGCTGTGTGATAACGTCCAGGATTATTTATTTATTTATTTATTATTTATAGAAAAAACCTGAGACAAATATCTGCAAATAATGCAAACATTTGTCCCACGGCGGGAATCGAACACGCAACCTTCTGCGTCTCAGGCGGACTTGGCCCACTGCGCCACATAGGCCTTCAAAATTGCATAGTCATTATACAAAGTTTCCCCATTATAATGTAAGTGTATCTACGGGTATCTAAGTATACAATTTTTTTTTTATTAATATCATTCACTAATAAAAATTTCGTATATTATATACCCTTCATCATCATCATCATCATCATCATCGGCCTATAGCAGTCCACTGCGGGATATAGGCCTCTCCTAATGAGCGCCATTGCGCGCTGTACTGAGCTCGACGCATCCAGCTTCCATCAGCAGCCTTTCGCAAATCCTCACTCCACCTTGCCGGACTTTTACTTACTTTGACTTTTACTTTTAAGTAGGGATCTCTTAATTTGGGCGTTACACGTCTCATTGAGATATTGTCATATAAAATATTCAAACTCGCAATAACGCAAAAAATATTTTCTCTTTGGGACAACGACATAATTAATTTACTTTTAAGTAGGGATCTCTTAATTTGTTCGCGATTAATTTCAGCATTCAGAATTTGCTGAATTTCAGTAATAAGTTAGAATACACTTTGTAAAAAATATTTTTGTACTTGTAAGTGTTGGTTGAATCACATAGGATCCATTTTTGTTTTTTTCCGAGAAAAGCAGTCAACAAGTTAATGTTAAAGCATGCTAAAAATATGTAGTAATGTGCTGTTTAAAATTTAAATAGCAATCATCTCTAATCACATCTCTGTATTCTAAATAAACAAAATTTTATTTTTGATCTGATATAAAAAAATTAAAAAATTATATGCTGATAATACCCACTCGTCTACCTAATAAGTCGTAAAATACAATCAAAATGTAAATTTACTGCTTTTTTTAATTACTTACCAACATAAGATGTTCTTTTGGCTCTCCTACATTTCTCAATTCTTGCAATCGGTAACCTATCTACATTACAATATTAAAACAATCCCTTGGATTTCCCTCGATTTCAAAGGGATCGTCTCATCGACTTGGTGGCAATGGGATTACATTAAAAACAGAGCGTATCAAACAATAAATGTTTTTCAAAATCGGTCCACAATCAACGGAGACATCAGTGAACAAAAGCATATAAAAACTACATAATTATAGGCCTACATCGAACCTCCTCCTTCATTGAAGTCGGTTAAAAATACCATAAGGTTTCCAGCACCCAAAACATTTAATATCATAGTTACGACGTCGTAGAACCTTCAGCGCAAAACGAGGGCAATTATGTACAGGGGGATTAGTTTAGTGGTTGTTGCGTAGTGACGTCACTGCTCAATCTTGATCCGATTAAGGTAATTGGCGAAAATCTTATCGAGTCGGCTTAGAGACTTGTAATTACGCTTTTCATTTTCACAGGGACTATAATTTGAGTACTATTTTAAGATACGATTAGATATTTTAAGATAGATTTTACATTAAACTTATTATGTTTAGTAATAACTTAGTATTATGTACCTAATTTAAATTATCTAATCTAAGGTAAACATATGCATATATACAATTCGATAAGTGTTTTTACTTTCTAATACATTACTTATTTATTTATTTAAGTATTTAATATTAGTAGTAGTAGAGTTCTTTGTGGAGGGCTCGTCCGGGGAAGTACTGCCACCATACCTATTTCCGCCGTGAAGCAGCTGTGCCGTTTTTCGGTTTTAAGGGTGTGGGTGCTGGTGAAATTACAGGCACAAGAGGATTATCATCTTCATGCCTCACGTTGATGGACGCAGGGTTTTTCATCGTAGAGCGCGTTCTAAAAAACGTGATCTACGATGCAATGCTTTGTAATAGGTAATGAATAACACTTTACATCAGGTGGGCCATACGCTTGTTCACTCTTCAGGTCCTTAAAAAAATTAAGGATATTTACAGTAATTCACAGCGTAGTCTTGATGAATGCCTCCTTGATTGGCTAAAACTAAAATACGTGTTGCCTAGTTGTAATTTTACAAGTGGTACGTGTTTCAGAGACCCCGCATTCATAATAATATGGAGCTGTTATTATGTGAGATAGTGTTTCGGGGTTGAAATTGTTCAAATTATAATAGGCTTTGTGGTACCAAGTTAGGACAGGTGGATTGTGATATCTTTTGAATTTAGTGTCGCAGATAAGCGAGACATCTTGAAATTTTAACACACTATGTTATTTTCTAATGCTTAGATAGCACCTTTTGAGATTGGATAATTTGATGTTTTTTTTATTTATAATCCCAGCTCTTGACCTCGAGGCTTGCATAGGCAAGGATGAGGTCGACGATGGGGTGAGCTTTCCCAGAAGTTGCCTATTAACTCTCTTTTTGAAGCTGTTAGGGTCGTAAGTCAATGGAAAAACAGACGGTAGCAGCTGATTCCATATTTTAGTAGTGCGCATTATAAATGATCCTGGGAAGCGCTTGGTTCTGGTAGATGAATATCAACTTGATGTGGATGGTAATTGGCAGTATTGGAATTTGAATTTTATGTATTTGTAACTTAGAAAGGGTGAAAGATACGTTAGTTGTTTATAGCTCTATGAGTATTTTTAAGACTATAGTTTATTATTATCATCGTCACGCTATGTAGAGTCGGCCCAAAGTGTTTTTCCTCCATTTTCTTCTGTCACTCGTCATCTCAATACTCACTATTTTCTTTCTCATGTCATATTTTACTCAGTCCATCCATATCTTCCTTTGTCTACCGCTATCAGTACAATCGTCCACGTGCATATCTAACTCATGACTTGTTATTTACTCTTTGACTAAGTAATTTAATTTTTTAAAGTTTTTCTTAAAACAATTGAAAACATGGCCATATTTTAGTTTTTATGCGCTAAGTTTATTTTTTCATAATATTCTCGTCTTGTTTTCATTGCGTTATCTTTTTAATAAGAATAATCCTCAGAATTCCAATGATAAAATCTCCATTTATAATCGTACAGTCAGCTGTTCTTAATCCCCATATCTCGAATAGATTGTACATCGATTCAGAATAAAGTAGATACAGAAATAGTGCTTTGAAAAGCAAAATGTATAGTTATTTTCCATTTCCACTGAGAGCTTGGAAGCCTTAAATGCTGATAGGTTGCATTACCGTGGGGCCAGCACCTGCTATACCTGTTAGATCTGAAAAGGGATTCTATTCGATGCGTCGTTTTTTCGTCTGGCGATAATCTAAATTCCTTTTCCATTTTAATTCTAATCATTGTAGATGTACAAAAAAATAAAGAATATTTCACATATAGCCAAGCTAATGCCGACATTCTACACAATGACATAACTAACGAAGTCATTAGATAAAACAGAACAAAGAAGAGAGAAAATAAATTTATTTTTCAAACAAATAATTAAAACAAGTAGAACTTTAAAAAAACTGACTTCAAATAAATCACTTTTTACTTATTGCCCTAAAGAATTTTGAAAATCGGTTCACAATTGACGGTGATTTTGGTGATCATAGGGCGGAAATTACAAGTGAGGATGAGATTTTTTGAGTTTCCCGGGAAAAGTACGAATCCCTCAGGAATACATTTTATTATTTTATTTTATTTTAATTCCATCTGTGAAGTACTCATTTAAACAAAAAAATAATTTGGGAAATTGGTTTACAATTAAAGGAGATATCGGTGAAAATACATAAAAAAGTCGAAAAAATAGGTTCTGAGGAATTTAGAACCTTCTCCTTTTTGAAGACTAATAAATACATGTTATATGCGAAAACGAGGAAACAATTTTTTGATTTAAATGAAATCTAGGTCATTGTAAAGAAGCATTAAACGAAAAACATTTAAAGAAAATTTTTTAGTCATAGATACTATGAAGAAAACAATAAATATTAAACTTTTTAAAACACAGGTGTCCTTTGTTTCACCATCTTCGATAAGCTATCTCCTTTGAAACACACCTAACCTCATCCCAAACCTCATTACAGTGTCGAGTTTTGCAACTAATAGGTATTTACCCGTAGTTAGTTGATCCCACGTCTGACTCGAACTGAATTTACCTAAGCCCTTAATGTCAATAAGCTCCAGGTAATCTGTCTTTCACTTCGTGTCGCAGTCGAAGTATTTAATTTAGGTACATCTATAATACTGGAAAACGTTTTAAACTTTGCAGTTTGTTAGTTGCCAACACCTCGTGGCGAAGATTTTATTTTTCAAAGTCCCTCAACATGGCTCAACGACTGAACGCGGGACCAACATCTACACGGAAGCTGAGCGCTTCCGTGTAGATGTTGGTCCCGCGTTACCTAAATGCCACTAAACGGTCACCCATCTAATTTATAAATGAGCGAAGTTATAACAGCTTTGATTCATTCGAGTTTTTTGTGAAGGGCTCATCTGAGGAATTTCTACCACCATGCCTTTTTCTGCCGTGAAGTAGCATTTCTGTGTTTCGGTTTGAAGGGTGTGAGTGCCAGTGAACAGGTACATGAGGCTTAACACCGTCATGCCTCAAGTTGCAGATGTAGATCAAGATGCAGTGGACTTTGCATCGTAGGGTACGTTCCAAACATGCATGCTATGTGCTAGTTCCATGTTCATAACAAAGTACACTTACAAACATATATAGCCATGAAACTCACATTAGCATTTTGCATTTTCTCCTGTGGTCTTGGAAATAAAAAAATATTACAACGTACACCATTGTACAACACCATCTGAAACAAGTTTCTATAAGTAATTTTGTCCTACAGCGGAATTTGAACCCGCAACCTCTTGCGTAACACGTCTCAGTCAGCTATTCGCCGAGGTCGTTAAACTTATATGCCGTTTACGGAAAATTAAAGCTTGTTTATATTTATAAAATAGCTACAACATACCTACTTATTTCACTTCGATTAGCACGTCTTGTTTGAACTTAATTAAGAACACACGCTCAAAATGAACGTCGAGATCAAAGGAACCAATGTCAATATTTGCAACGTCTATTGAAAGAAGTCATTGGCACTGGAAATATGGTACATAATCTATTAATTATTCAGTTAGAATGTTGATTTTGGAAAGCTCTTGAAAAGCTCTCTCCATCTTGCTGGTTTGACAATAATGTCGGAGGCCTAGAATATAAATAAATAATGCTGGACACTATCACAGCTCTGACACACTACTTTTGTTGAAATAAATACACCTACATATACCCAAGACAAATAATTGCAAAAAATACAAACATTTGTCTCGTGGCGGGAATTAAACCCAAACCAACCTCACCTGCCCGTGGTGCACCCTGTTGTATAACAAACGGGGCTCTGGCGGCCGGCAGATTGCGGTGTAGCGCAGCCTAACACTGACACAGCAAAATCCTATGGCCACCGATGCGCAGCAGCGTCGGCGATGCGAAAAGCTGTGCCCTGCAATCCCCTATCCTTGCGTGAGGATTATGTGCAATATGTGCATATCCCTTCTTATAGGGAAAGCCTATGTCCAGCAGTGGACTGAAAAGGCTGGTATTGTTGTATATATCCAAAAAGTAGGTATTAGTAGTAGTGACAGTGATTTGTAGGTACTCGTACTTGGGGTGTAAGGGATTTCAACTCTGATATTCGGAACCCAAGCCAAACTCATCGGCACATGGTGCACCTTGCTTATTAACAAACTGGGCTCTGGTGGCCGAACTGTGTTATAGAACAGCCTACAACGGAACTATGCACTTTATTTGTTTAGAGTAGAGCCTTTATATGATTTATTTATATTTGAAGTCATCAATATTCGTCGTACATTCATTAAACGTCGCTTTCCCTTTCCGTAGCCTACTGCAGACAGACAGCATCATACTCTGATTACTAGAATATTTTTATTTTATTTGTAATAGTTTCCGCCCTTTGCTTCACCCCTTTGGTACTCGAACGAAAAGTGACTTGTGTCGTCAAGTTTCATCAAAATTCGCTCAGCCCTAACAGCCCTTATGCAGTCAGGCCTCAGCCGTCACAACTCCAGTGAGAATAAACATACTCACAAATACACATACAAACTTTCGCATTTATAATAGTGATTGAATAAATAAATAAATAAATAATGCTGGACGATATCACACAGCATCATGTAGCCCCAAACTAAGCAGAGCTTGTATTATGGGAACGACATGATTGATATACTACACATGTACAGTTTTTTTTTTGTAAATACATACTTATCATATATAGAAAACACCCAGACCCGAGACAAATATCTGCAGAACATGCAAACATTTGTCCCGCGGCGGGAATCGAACTCGCAACCTTCTGCGTCTCCGGTGGACCTTCGCCCACTGCGCCATAGAGGCCGTCCATTATAATTATGTTTGTGTAGACATTTAGTGTTTTTATTAGTTTTCACGTTTTATGTACACACATTACGACACCTGCGCTGCACTTGCTGGACCTGCTCCAAGGCCAACAGTCAACGTAATTTAAATACCTAGAAGATAACTCTCCAAGCAAGTATTTCAAAAAAGTTATGTGCATAAACGAATCACAATTCATTTATTTCAATTGTTGAAACACCGGCATCCCTATTTCAATCATAAAATACACTCGAGAGCAATGAATCCGGGTCACTCAAAGAATCCAAAAAATCTCGGAAAGTAAGAATGCTAGGTTAATGCAATAAATTGTATTTAATAGACAATTTAATACTCCTTAAATGAAAGTTAAAAAAATATGAGTCACCATACATTTTATTTACACAAAATTACATAAAGAAAAAAAACTGCTGATCTCTCCTTAAAACAAAAATAGGAAACATGAAATTTTTGAACTTTATGAGGATTTTCTTGAATTTCAATACTTCGTATTACCTCCTCGTGCTTCCATTACTGCGTTTACGCGGTTTGGCATGCTGTACACCAAGTTCCTTATACGATTTTGGGGAATATTCTCCCATTCCTCTGTGAGAGCAATTTTGAGCTCAGGAAGCGTGATTGGGGGAGGGTTTCGTTGTTTTACGCATCTCCCTAGCTCGTCCCAAGCATGCTCGATCGGGTTGATATCCGGGCTGCGCACTGGCCACTCCATACAAGTAATGTTCATCTCTTGAAGGTAGTCATTCACAATCCTACCTGTATGAGGTCGGGCATTGTCATGCATAAATATAGCATCCTCACCCAAATTGACCATAAATGGACCAACTTGTTCGTTGAGGATTTCTTCCACATATCTTACGCTAGTTAAAGAGCCGTTTTCTATGATCACCAGCTCTGTGCGACTTTCAGAGGAAATTCCGGCCCACACAAGTACAGACCCACCACCGTAGGCTACTTTTTCTTCGATGCATGCTTGCTTGAATCTTTCCCCTGGTCTTCTATACACTCTGTGTCTTCCATCGTGCTTGTAGAGCATAAATTTTGATTCTTCGGAGAACATAACTTTCGACCAATCTTCAATACTCCAATTTACGTGGTTCTGGGCATATCTTAGTCTTGAAATACGATGGCCACGCTCCAGTTTAGGGCCGTTTGCAGGTCTAAGGGGTTTTAAGTTAGATTCAGCAAGCCGACGTCTTACTGTCCATGCACTTGGGTTACTTCCTCCGAGGCGTCGAAACTGATTTGTGAGTTCAGTTCCTGTGAGAAAGCGATTTCGAAGCATGGTGTTCACCAAGTATCGGTCTTCTCGTGCTGTGGTACACCTAGTTCTGCCCGTTCCTGGTCTGCGTAGGTTAGAACCAGTTTCTTCGTAACGTCGGAGAACTCTTTGTACTGTTGACAGCGACACACCGACAGTCCTGGCTGTATCGCGCTGACTCCGGCCGGTTTCCACCAATGTAAGTATTCTGGTGCATCCTTCAAGTGTAAGCGACATGATTTCAGCTTGAATAATGAATATTGAGCACTATCAACCTGGTTTATGTACCAACATAAATGACAGATTACAAACAAAAGCAAAAACAAATCCTGTAATTTCGTAGTTCCATCTTCGACAGTGTTCCCTTTTCAAATTTGATTTTTTTATGATATAACTTTACAATAACTAAGAAGTTTTAATACTTTCATTTAAGGAGTATTAAATTGTCTATTAAATACAATTTATTGCATTAACCTAGCATTCTTACTTTCCGAGATTTTTTGGATTCTTTGAGTGACCCGGATTCATTGCTCTCGAGGGTAGTTAGCGTTGGATTGGAAAGCGCGTTGTCGACATTTTACCAATGTTTTTGCGAAATAGCGTTGCGTGTTTTTTGTGCGTTGTGTTTATTTATACCAGTGGCCATCTGAATGGCACTGGCCATACGTTGGCTTCAATAAAGGAAAATATTTATATCAATAATATGGAGACTTGATAAAATAAAACCTTGTCTTTAGTTGGGATAAATAGCTAAACGTTTCTTTGCATCGCGCTCTTGTTTAATTATTACTATTATTGCCATACTAACACTAGAAATAATGCTAGCTCATAATTAGCCTACTCATAAAACAATAAAATGTAAATTAGGTTAAGAGAATTGAAAAATAAAAGGCTTTATTATTATTATTATATTATTGCCATTATTGACCATGTTTAATTCATAATAGTTTTTATAACGACATTTATGCCCAAGTTAAGGTAAGTTAAGGTATGTACAGTGGCTTTATTGTGAAAAACATACCTTAATACAAAGTTTGCGTTAACTATATTTTTATTTAAAAATGCAGCAGCACCCCTACCGGGAAGTATAAATAAAGTTAAAATCTCCATATAAAAAACAGACTTTGTAGTAAAGCATGTTTGAGTGTGTACTCAAACTAATAAATAAATTGCTCTTGGCGTAGATTAGGTACTTAACATGAAATCTGGATCCGCAACTAACTGCTCGTTCACAAGATACTTGGATGGTTGAATGACTAGAGGCATTTAGATCTGACAACTTTTGTGCCCCAAAGGCAAGGTGCAGAAGATCTTGAAGAACATCGACACCAAAGTTGTTATTACAATTAAAAAAAACAAGTTAAACTGGCTAGCAACTGACTTAATACTGGCCAAATAAAAGCAAACTTCGAAAGTAAATAACGAAACAAATGCAAACTTAGAAAATAAATAAGCAAATGTAAACTTTATTTATCTGAGCTTGTAGCTTAGTTCGAAGCCCAAAATTAAGAGGCAGTCAGTTCGAACCGCAGACTCAAATCTCAGTGTAATTAAGGCTGAGCTCAGCCTAACACCACGTGAAAACGCCTTAGCAAAATTAAATTAGCGTAAATCACATCACAGACTAAGATTTACGAAGATACTGAGCACAGTAATGATATAAACAGTAGATAAACTTGCCTCATATCATGGTCATATATTTCTTACGATATGATATTTTTTTCTTAGTTTTTTAAAAACAAATATATTGGCATTGTGACTTGGCGGGACATAGGTATTGCGAGGCGTGGTGATGACAGGTGCAGCAAGACATTGACCGAATGGTGGCCGAGGGTAGGCAAAAGAAGCGTCGGAAGACCAGTAGCGAGATGAGTCGACGACATAGTACGCGTCGCCGGGCGAGCGTGGATACGAATAGCACAAGAAAGTGGTGGATGGCACAAACTCCGGGAGCCTATATCCAGCAGTTGATAAAGTCGGGCTGTGGATGATGATGATGATGAAAATCTGTAGCTATGTGTGAAAACTTTTAATTGGCTGTCAAAACCTATTAACTTATTTACTCATGTACCTAGCTGTAAGTTTTCCTAGAGAATAAAATAAAATAAAATAAATAAAATAAAACACATAATAACACACTTTAATTAAATAACGTAATACTTTAGCTTTATCTACGTTATTACTTAACGAATATAATACAATCATAACTAAGGCATATTAACAGCAACTCATTCGCAACTTACTAGGATGAGTTTTTTTACCCTTTTTCTTACTTCTCTTTACTCACAAGTTCACAAGAAAATTCCAAAAAAATCCTCATCAAAATCAACACCACCAGATATTAAATTTGAAAAAAATAACTATATCGAATGATTATGTTAAAGAAAACTAGCATCCCTACTGTTGGGAATCCATAGTTTATATCCAAGATAGAGCGCTGAACGTGAAATCGAATCAGTGTCGCGCTTTAGTGGTTTCACTCCACTCTAACGAAGGGAGACGATGCTCCAACACTATAATGTATTGCTTATATGTATTTTGTGATGCAGTAATATAAATCGATGTTTGGCCACCCCGCGACGTTCGCGGAGAGGTTTCCCACTGCACCTCTTCAGGAGCTGAATACTTCCTTCAAATTTAAGTCTCTAGTTTAATCTTTACGTTGCTTACGTTGTTACTGACTGACTAAAAGTTAACACTTTTAAGTCAGTCAGTCAGCTTCATACAGGTTTAGCGAGTCGGCCTCATATATTCAGCTGTCGAAATTCAAAGAAAGACAATTGACAAACTGTCATAGTTTGTAAAAACAGGACCGGTTATCATTTTGGTGTGGAACTGAGTAACCTGGGCGGTCACACAGGGTCATTTCCATGCTATCCATGTTACCGAAATATAGATGCTAAGGTGGATGCGCGGATTTGAGGCGTGATAAAATCCGAAATGAGTACGTGCGAGGCAGCCCGGGAGTCCGTGATATCGCCGATAAGCTGCAAGAGAGTAATGGGATGGTACGGGCATGTCAAGAGACGACCACCTGAATATGTTGGCAACTAGGTACTGGAACTGTCCGTCTACGGTAGAAGATCTAGAGGGAGACGAAAGACCACTTTGACAGAGGTGTAGCGCAGATTTATTGTGGCATGTATCGTTTCAGATGCAGACTTTGAAGATAGATCAAAGTGGGAGAAACATTTTTGAAAGGCTGATCCCATCACCATGTTGTGTTAGGTATTGCAGGGTGTGTAAAATTTTACTTCGTTGAGGGCCTTTTCTTTTGTAGTTAGTGTATGTTCTGAGGAGACTCTGAGTTTATTTTGAAGAATAAAACATTTGCATTCTCGGATTTTTGAAAAAAATTACAGTCAACCTAGAAAATTATATTTGACATAAAAAACAATTTGGTCTTATTCAACGCTATTTCCCAATAGGAACAGTTTTCTCAAAGTAACTTATCAAATCAAATCGTTAGATTTTGCGGAATTACAAAAAAAAAATCCATAGAATTTCTATGAAATGTTATTCGCCATTACATTGAGTTCATGTATGCATTTTTTAAGCAGTCTTTTATTCTTGGTTCGAGTCAAAGTTTAATGACATCTTGCTTCACTCGGTCATCTTAATATACACTCAAAATCCTCAACAGAGATGTTTTCTAAGTAATGTTTACGAAGCGCTGAATTTCAAGCAGTTATTAAGTTTACGTAGGTAGGGTTTATTTCACACACCGAAGATAGAAGCCTAATGAAAACATTTTATTATCAACAGTCTAGTGCTTCTAGAACCTCTCAATAAATAAACCAAAATTGCTTTTCGCATAAAATGCGAGGTTTCATAAATTTATATTTCGGCAAATTGTATAAAATTCGCCTAAAGCCGAATCACTTGAGTTGGGTCACGCCTTGTGAAATATAAATATTCATATCAGAATTTTCAATTATTTATACCTTGCACTAAAAATATAGAAGACAATCATATTTTATTTAGCTGATAAAACATGGCTTTTATTACGTCTCAAAATATAGATTTTATTGATAGAGAAAAGTAAAAAAAGCCACGATAATATTTAATTCTAACTAACTTTGTAGGCAGGTCTTTATAAAGTATTTATTTATTTATAAACTATATTTAGCATTAAACAAAAGTTAACGAGAAGGAACTAGATTGTAGTTTAATGCTTCGTTATTCCTATTAATATTTATAGTAAATAAGAAGGTTTCTGAAATTTTTGTTCACACCATATTCACTAAACCGATTGAGCTGAAATTTTTATGTAGATCTAGACTAGGAATAAAATTACAAACTAATATATATATTAATAAATTGTCTAATCATCATCAACATCACCTCAGCTCGGAATCACCCACTCGCTCCATTTCTTTTTGCCAGCCTTCTCTGTCCTGTACCTCTCTCAAGGTATGCCTAGCGACTTTCGCAATGCCGTTGACCCAATGCGCTAGCGAATGACCAAGAGTTCTTTGTCTAATGATGAATTTTAAATACGAATTAAAAAGTTAATCAAAAAACTGTCAACTTCATCAAATAAAAAAATGTAGTTTGAGACATAAAATATTATTTAAACCACATTAAATTCCGAAACTATTAGAAGCAACATTGTTGAAGCGAGCAACTCTAGTCTAGTCGGAAATGTTAGTCCGCTCGAAGACCTTCGACGGGAACAATATCTTAACGTGCCTTCCGAAACACGGAATCGCTAGATCTAAATGCCACTAAACGGTCACTCATCCAGTAGTGACCGAGTGGAGTTTTGCTTAACCAAGTTGATCTGCCATGAACGCCAAAGTAAGTCACGCCACGAGCCCTTCAATACGAATCAAAAATATATTTATAAAAAAAACTGTCGATTTAACAAAAACGCGGCAGCGTGTCAAAGCCAAGTTCAAGATAACAGAACTGGCGAGCAGCACCGTAATAATGTATGTAATGTATAAATATTACACGAACCATTAGGAGCCACTTATCAAACTCAGCCCCTCATAACTCAAAAACTATTTCACATATCTAGTCTTGACTTGAGACATAAAATATTTTTTAAACCAAATGAGATTCAAAAACTATTAAAAATAAGTGGTAAAGTAAAGGATATAGGATTATCATCGCTATCGTCCCAATCTCAACCATTTACCGCCGTAAAGTGCGAACATTCAGCAAACGTCTTAATTTCCCGAACCGGCTTAAGTTTATCTTATCTTGAGTATAAATCTTTTAGCACTTATTCCCGGATTTAGCGGATCCTGTTGGGCTTTTGCTAACTCCTACAAGTGCAATTAGCTTCAGTATACAGTCCCTGTAATCTGCTCGACCGCTCGTTTTAAATAAGCGAATGCTGAAAGCTTGGAATGGTTTATGTTTGTTTGGAATTAGTATTTTTGAGGCTTTTAATGGTGTAAGTTTTTTATTTTCAAAACAATTGAGTAGGACACAGTTGGTAGACGCACAATTTGTACATGTACAGTTCATTGAATCCTTGTTCTAATTTCTACAAGCATTGAAAGTGATAGGCAGTTTATAACATGTTGAGTGACAGTTCATCATCATTATCACCAGCCTATAGCAATCCACTGCTGGTCATAGGCCTCCCCTAATGAGCGCCATTGCACCCTGCCTTCAGCTCGACGCATCCAGCTTCTACCAGCTGCATTTCGCAAATCGACACTCCACTTAGCTCCAAGGGTTATCACTTCTTCGGCAGATGTGGCCAGCCCACTGCTACTTCAGCTTGCTAATCCTCTGAGCTATGTTGATAACTTTGGTTCTATGTCTGATAGTCTCGTTATGGTTCTTATCTTTCAGAGATCTTCGAGCATTACTCGTGACACTGACAGTTCAGCCGACATCATCATCATTCTCATCATCGTTATTATAATAAGGAGCAGCAGCTTGAACGAACCTGAATGATCATCATCATACACAGCCCGATTTTACTCTCTGCTGCGATAGGCCTTCCTTTGCTTCTGCAACTTGCCGCGGTCCTGCGATAGTCGGATGCACTGGCAGCTCACGACGCTGAATATCTACGTAACCAATACTACTGGACGATCGATACTTCTCTTCCCAGTCCTCGGCCACCATCCCGTTAGCCTTTTGCACCATCTGTCATCATCACGTCTCGCCAGACATATTACAGAACCTGAATATTTCACTCTTTTTATTCCTTTAGAAATGATCTTAAGATTTTTATTTGAAATGTATGTAGTTAAGTTGTAATGTTACGAGTATAATAGAGGCCAATTCTTCATTTCATTCGAAGCAATAATAGGTGTTATCGCAACATAAATCTAAATTATTACACATTCTAGTGCTTTTATTTATCTCAGAGCTATTGTCTTTTGCGATTTAAATCTGAAATAATTCATGAAGTTACATTTGGATCACCACAACGCAGACAAATATAAATAGCTAGGTTACTATAGTAGGAGTTCATTCAATAGAGAGGGTCTAAATGGTTCTTTGGAAAGCGAACCACACCTGCCCATGGTGCACGCTGCTGCAAAAATAAATGGGGCTCTAACGGCGGCTGAGCATAGAGCGGCACAGTCAAATCCTTTAGACGCTGATGGGCCGTTGCGTTGGTGTTGCTAGAAGCTGTGTCCTGCAATTCCCAACCCGCGTGCCCAGCGTAGGGGATATTAGTATATCCCTTTTCTTATTACTGACGCATATGTCCAGTAGTGGAATGACATAGGCTGATGTTGTATTTGTTACCTACTCTAAGCAAACTTAAGCTATATGTAGCACATGTAGCTTGAAATTACTGTGTTTTTTTTTATGTATCACGTTGGCTCCACAATAAATATAGAATCTTCAATAGTCTTTAAATTTCATTATCTTTGTATTCTCTTAAAAATAGTAAAATTAAAACTGTTGTATTTATTCTTCTTTGGAATTTACTTTTTTGCGTGTAAGAAGAGGTTTAAAAACTCGAATAATCTCATGTGCTACAAATACAAAGACTTCTGGAGGCTTTCACTTTTGTTCGTAGGCTAGTGACCTTTTATGGCTGTCAATGATACATGTAGATACATTTCCCAAGGGAAATTTATCCGAGCTGTTTAAACTGTTCTGTGGTCTAAAATCCAAGTTCGTTATTCAAAATTAATAATCCTCAAAATTAATTTTAATTCCAACTTTCTCTAATCTTCGATTTCAGAGGTAAAATAGAATTTTACAGGGTGTTTTATTTAACGCGCGAATTGGATTTTGACCGCGGGGATTTTCACACGCACAGGTGAAATAAATGTTTGGTTAACGAATAAAATTAAAATTATTAAATTTAAAACTTTATATTAAATTTTTGAACTAGTTTTCTGCTCAGTGGTCTCGGCAGACTGGTTGGGGTTGTGTTGCTGCTTTAGGTACATATGTCAGCCAGATATTAAAAGAGATCACTTCTGATGATGTGGCTGACCATATCATAAAATAGTTGTATTTCATGAAATGGTCTAATGAAGATGAAGCTAAAACTGACCGTATTGCTTTAATGTCAACGTTTGATTATATGTTAATCCACGTTTGAGTCCATTAATGTAATGTTTCCATGATATCAAAGGTGTATGACCAAAGTTTTATTTTAGGCACTTGCCTGGCCGTTGCCGCAGCACGCTTGCTACGCTCGTTTGCCTCGCGCCTGGGGTAATCATAGTTGAAACCTAATCTAACCAACAGATATTATCTGGGAGGGAGGCTTTGTTATCAGGATAATTTTCCGCCGTCATTATGCATCACAAAAACAAAACGATAGCAGTGCCTCGCGGTCGATAATATAAGTATTTATTTATGTATCCATTTCATGAATTTGGTCACATCATGAAAAAAAATTCTAAGATCTGGCTATGAAATTCACTTTAGGGGCCTCCGTCTTCGGTCTTTCTTCCGAGGCTTGTAAGTCTTACGATGAATCTCCATATGATTCAATTGCTGCATTGCGAGAAACTGTACTATCGTCATCTGGGTAGCATTTAAAAAAATGCTATATTTAGCATCAGTGCAGCGTGTTGGTTATCGACCGTGTGTCTTTTTACCTTCTACCTGGTTTTAAACCTCTACATCGAGCTTTCATTTTGAACATTTAAAATCAAGCATTGTAGCCAACTAATTCAAAATCAGATAAAAATGATCAAAACCTTATGAAATCACCCTATAAACCAAGATAGGGTTCATTCGGAAAACGCAAAATCACCATGATTTAACCCCTTGAGAGAACATCAATAAATCAGCACGCTCGCAGTAAATTATAGTTACGGAACCACATTTTAAACTAAAACAGAATTTAATAACGTAACGCATCGATTGTTTAACGACTTTGTAATTGAATTGTTGGAGAAACGTAGCGTATAAAGGTTTTATATACGAATCAGTTCCGTGGTGCTGGACCAAATGGAAACAAATTGCAAATTTTATTTTCGACTTTTAAAAAACTGGTTCATCACCTCAAAACAACTAAAGTGTTTTAAAATAAATCTCTTCTTCCAAATTTTGTATGTTTTTAAAACGACTTCATGAAAGGACCATCTGTGTTTTAATATAGGGATGAATGAAAATGAAAAATGAAAATGAAAATGAAAATGAAAAATATTTATTTAGCAGTAAAACAAAGCCAAATTATTTTAAGTTAAGAATGTTTTCTTTGTTTATAATTTCACCGATTTCTCTGTCAATTAAAAATCGATTATGAATTTTTATGGCAGTATACTCTAACGATGGTCTCATTGACAAGTGATATAATTTGATTTACTTAGCTATTTTGTTAAAACTTATACTAATGTTCAAAATAAAATTATTAATTGTTTATTGATTGATAAATGATAATCCATCTTATTTTGTATGTTTTTAAAACGACTTAATAATATAGGAAATTATATTAATTTATAGAAAAATCGAAATAATAAAATAGGTCCTGAACCACGGCATCAGTATTGCTGGAGGCTCGTTAGGGTGTACGATGAGTTATTCTGCTGCCTAAGCAGAGTATAAACAATATTCCGTGCAATAACAAGATTAAATGGAAACTGAAAACAGATTACAATATAGCGGATGTAAGCTCTGAGAACATAGATAGGTAGATAACACGTTAGTAGGTATGAAACTTTTCCTCTGTGGTCAGGAATGACTGAAAAACGATTGGTTGTTTCGAAATCAAGTGGACCGTGCTTGTCTCCAGCAGCTCCTGCTGGCCGATTGGTGACTAAATGAATGAAGATCGCGATGACTATTGTCTTCGTGATCGACGACTGTATGACTCCAGACAAGGAGTCCAGTCAATCACGGCTACATACGGCTGCACCACTTGCAGGAGATTCATTTTGCCTTCTTTTAACTGATCAGTTCTTAAACATACTTTTACGAAACCTGAGTTGGAAAAAAAATAAGTACTTAATTATGTTTGAGGTTAAGCAAGGCTGACATTGAATTAATTTAACTATAGTGGATTTTGTATGTAAGGCAGGGAAGTAAGATAGTGTAAATGGTCATTGGCCATTCTAAATAATAAAATAAATTAATATTTACAAATACCAAGCAGTTTGTCAATTATGTATTCAGATAAAAAAATTATACTTAACATTATTACTATTAAAATATTATGAGTCATATACCTTGTAGGGTATCAGTATTAGATTAATAGTTATGTTATATCTCATTAAAACAGTCCTGTAGGGTTTAAGATGAGAGAGACTGGTAGATATTATTAGTTTTATTATTTAAGTTTTATTTTTACTTGTAGTTTTTGCAACACACTAATTTTAGTCAATTTCAGTTCAAGACCAAAGACACATATAAGACTGTGTTATTGAGAATGCTCGGAAACAATCGAAAAAAAATCATTTTAGATTGCCCAACCACTAAGGTCTAGTCTAGTATAACGCTTGACTGGGCTGATTTCATCTCCATCGCAAGACTTCTTCGAACATTCAGAGCAAAAACCCTAGGGCATAGATTCGTGTTGTCAAGCGAAAAACATAACCCTCCTCATAAAAAAAACAACTGAATCTCGCAATAAATCTTTCTAATAAAACCACCACAAATATTATGTTAAGCGAAAACAAAAAACACATTCCAGAAACATCCACAATCAAGTAAATTAAGTTTACTTTAAAAATCAGCACGCTCTAATTGGTACCAAGAGGTAGTGAATCTGTGTCCCCTAAGTCAATATTGACTGAGGTCTCTTTACATCTTCTCTGTTATAAAACAGATTAATGTTTGTGCTGGTTTATTTGCGCGGTTCTTCATAAAAATGCTCCGAACAGTGGTAGAAATAAACAAGGGATCTTTAATAACATTCTCTATACCGGGTGTAGAAAAAAAGTGTTTTGATGTAAAACTTAAAAATAATTGGTATAAAATAGACGTATTTTAGAAATTAATTAAAAAGTATGGAGTAGCTGTAGCTTTAATTTAAAAAAATGTAGGTTATTAATCAAGATTATTATTCAAGATAAAACAGTACTTATCTGACGTGATGAGCGCCATATTGAATCACGAACGCAGTGAGGAATACAAGCTCGCCCATGAAGACAGCAGACCTCTATTCCCGAGGAATACTCTATTTTTCGCACTTCCTGCTATAAAATAAAAAGCAGGCTAGTGTTTACTTTATTGCTTTCCATTACTCGCGGAATAAGGCTAGTTCGAAATTCGAATTAGTAAATTCTTTTTGCTGTGGATCTCTATGGTAAAACTTATTTTCCTTCAAAGCTCTGTGTGCCTAGTGCGAGTATTTTACTAGCTCGATCGCGTTTGCGTTTACGCAAATTTATATGGAATCGCGGTAGCGCCATCTAGTGAAAAACGCGTAGCACTGACTCCTTTCCATACAAATTTGCGTAAACGCAAACGCGATCGAGCTGGTAAAAAAACTCCCACTAGGCACCCTGTAGCCTTCAAGGAGGCTAGTTTAAATTTCGAATTTGTAAATTCGTTTTGGTGTGGTCTATAAGGTATCGATATTATTCAAATATTCATACAAATTTTGAGGTTCGCTCAGGTTCACTCAACTTAAATTTAATTATTTTCATAAGGAACTAACCGTGACATTTTGGAGCACATAGTGTGTAGCTATTTTTTTAAAAGTATTTTTGAAGGCATTATTTTTATTAGTGTATTTTCGATATAAGTAGTTGGTGCAAGGAGCAAATGTCGCCTAGGACTGGTACCCGCTGCATAACAAATGTTTTCATGAACTGTAGATACTTATTGCTTCCGGATTTGGGTGTTGATATACCATGTACTATATTGTTCTTATCTACTCATTCCCAAGACAACCAAGAGAAACCTTATGAAGGGTCAAGTCATGTACAGACATATGGCTATCATTAAGTTACAGTACCTACCTATTAATTTACCAATGAAGTTAGTGTGCTCAAACACAAAACCATTAAACTAGTTTTATCAAATGTTAACACACCTTAAATGCTACATATATAGTATTTTTAAATATTTCAAGATCATTTTCTTTTACACAAAGTACCAACCACCCTTTGCGATTCTGTCGTGTAATCCTTCTTCACGTTTATCCTTATTTGCATTTCTGGATCGCCAGATTTGTGTTCATCTTTGTTTATTCGAGTTTAAATTCAGTAAATGGCGTAAGTTTAAGTCGCGTGAGAGTTAAACACGTTTTTATGGTGCTCATCTGTCAAAAAGTATAGCGTGCTGATCCATTTCCTGGTAAATTAATGCGTACAATTTATGTTTTAAGACAACTTCTTCCGTCTTTGGTCTTTCTTTCAGAAATATTAAAAGCTTTAGAGCTTTTTAATTACAAATTGGAAACTTTTAGCTGTAGTTTTAGATATGAGTATTTTTTAAGATTTTGATTGAAAGCGCACAACATTTTTTTTTTTCATAAGCGATCAAATGTCTTTGCAAAACAAGTTTACTCAACCTAATTATTGCAGTTGGTACCTAGTGAAAGTACCAGGAAATCATAAGGACTAAGGAGTTCAGCTACGCGGACGAGCAAACACTCGGAGACGGAACGTAATCTCCTACATCTCCTGATTTTAATTACTTATTGGAAACTTGTGGCCGCCGGCTGTATGGGACCGTCTCGGCGGTTTATTGCGGGTTTCTTGGTACATGTCAAAATTGTCACTACTCAGCGTTTTCGATTGAAAGCAGTCATTAAAACATACTTTTTAAAGGCTTTTGAGCCATCGAGATAATTAAATAGTACTCTTTTTTGAGCCTAAAAATTTGAAGCGCTGCATTTCGGGTTGTCTGCCTATGATACAGTTTTTAAAAAAATCTGTATATTCCTATTTTTTTAATTGTATCCCTTGATTGACTGACTGCTATAGGCCAACGATGATCATAATGATATTTAGTTGTATTTTTAAGACAAGAATTTTAATTATTCATACTAATTTTAAAGTAGATATTGTTTCAAATATTATAAATTTGTGTGTTTTATAGCTGTGCTGTGTTTCGGTTTGTAGGGTGTGGTGCCGGTGAAATTACAGGCACAAGAGGTTTAAATATTTAAATATTTTAAAATAATTTAACTGGTTTTTTTTTTGTAATAATGTAAAATGTAATGTTAAATGTAAATGTAATGTAAAAAAATAAGTTTATTGATTAGTTTTTTATTTTAAGATAAAAAAAATAAGTGTAATGATTAATATTTTTTATTTTCAGATAAAAAAAATATATGAATCATTAGGCTTTATCAAAGTTTTATAATATTGAGTTGGTTCATATTTGCAACGCTAGTACCAGTACCTGTTAGTTAACAGTAGAATAGATAAATAAATAAATACAAAATCGAGAACAAATAGTACGAACTCGATCCTCAATACAATCCAGGATGTAATTTTCTTCACGCGTCTACTTGTGTTTATCTTTGTCGCCTAACATCCTTCAATGTCTTGGGATTTTCGCTTCAAAGGCTCTATTGAGACGAAAGTGCGGTTGTCATAAAATAAATAACAACAAAAGGATACAATCCAGTCTTCAAATAGGATTTTCTTTTATGTTACGGATAGTAGGAGCTAAAAATAAGTTCAGTAACCAACAAAAGCCAGTAAACAAAATGTAATATTATTTGAAAAAAGTGGTTAAGAATAAATCTTCAACAAGGACAGGCAGGGTGTGTAAGGGGCTGTAACCGCCAGCTTCAGAACCTGCCCGTGGTGCACCCCGCTAATTGACAGATGGGGGGCTCTGGCAGTTGGCATAGCGCAGCCTAACAACGGTACAGCTAATCCCCTGACCGCCGACGGGCAGCAGCGTCGGTGACGCGAGAAGCTGTGTCCTGCCATGTCCACCCAACCCGCATGTCCAGCGTGGGGATTATAGGCATATTCCCCTTTATATTAGGGGTGGCTTATGTCCAACAGTAGACGTATATAGGCTGGTGTTGTTGATGTTGTTATGGTTGTAATCCTTTAACTCATATTTCATATTATTTCATATTATTTCATATTGTTTATTGCGTACATATACATTTAGTTGCTTAGGTGTTAAAGTAAGCTTATAGGTAAGTGCATGTGCCCTTTAGCAATTTATGATTTAAGATTTGAGCATGCGTTTACAGTTTATAATTTATTAAGTATACAAAATTACAGTCAATTGACAGGCATTTACAATTTACAAATTGTATAAAGAAATGAATACAAAAGTCAAAAGGTAATAATGCCCTCAAACTTAGCAAGTAAAATAACAAATTTATTGAATGTCAAGATTACAATTGTAGGTAATGTCAACAATAGGTACGGCTATTGTTATTATGTCAAGGTGGTTATATCTTATCTTATGAGCCTGTCTGATCCCACTCCAGGGCAAATGCCTTTAACTGAATTTACTATGAAATGATACATAAACTCTGAAGTCGGAGGTTGGTAAAAACCAACCTGTCTTCCAGTCTTGTGTTGTGTGACTCAAACAGTAACACAAAAGTTACGACCCTTTATAAAGTAAGCTAGGCAAATTAAATTTAATATTCAATATTCTAGCTGTACTTCATGCATTGTAGCCATTATTCATGGTAATCTGAACCTGTCCCCACCGCATACGTTGTCAAATCATTGAATTAGCGGTTCGCGTTAAAATGTAAATTAAAGCAAAAGCCGCCTACAAATCAACGCCATTTTCAGGAAACTCATTAAATATTAACAAACTTTCTTAAGCACATGTTTGTGACTTACACTCGACTGATTTTGGTAAGGGCTTGGTTGTAGTATCAACGGTATTCATGCATTAAAGAAAAACGCGAAATCATATAAAAATCTTGATGAAAATTTGGTGTTACGTCGCTTTAAATCTGTGGCTTGAGTGCGAAAAACACACCTTACTTCAAAGTTTGCGTTAACTATACTTTTGTATCAAAATGGAGCAGTAGCGTGAACCCATAGCGTGAAGTTTATTAAACTTTGACATTTCCACACAAAACCAACTTTGTAGTAAGGTATATTTTAGCCAAAAGCCTAATATATACTTGTATAGGTATATTCAAGCTACTGAAGGCAAAAATATAGTTAGTACTGATGAATCTTGCTTAATGGACAAGGTATGGAACTACTTACCACGTACCTTGTGATCATATATATCTCTTTTAAAACTTTTATTGTAGTTTGTACATCAAAAGTCACTAATAATTGGCTCATGGTTTTGCATAAAAAGCAAAAGTTAAGATTCTTTACTCCATACGTCTGATTTAGTAACCAATTCTGATGTCGGAGTTTATAGGCCACCGGATATGGCTAAAAAAAGCCACGACAAACGTGCCTTCCGAAGCACGGAAGCACTTACTGTTTGTGTGCATCAAATAAATGAATTTCCTTCTTTTTTCTTTCACCCAGATCCAAATGTCATCACTTTCACAAGTCAACATCTGTTCTATCTCAACCAATTCTCAAACTGAAGAATCGGAAACAAACTCTACTTCTATTATCGCTCTCGGCTCTAAAACTAAACCCACCCTAACACAAACTACCCCCCGTCATACTCCTAATTACTAATCGTGTACATGCTCATGTTTCGTACGCTATAATTAAACCAAGTTAATCCAAAGCGTTCTTACCAGCTCATACAAAATGCATCGACAGAGGCAGTGAGTGCCTCAAGCGCTTTAATAGCTTCTTACTTTGCAATTTTCAGATATTCTTTTCATATTTCTCCAACAAGTGGTATAAGATGGCTGCCACATGGATGGTTACTGACCACAGATAGAGAAGAGTGCTTTTCTTGATGAGTTATGATTATTTAACAGTGCTTCACATTTTCATAAACATTTTTGATTACATATTTTTGTTTATAAAGTTTCTTCTGATTTATTGAAGGTTGTGAGATTTCATGTTATCCCAAAAATAACTAGGTACGTAAGTGGCACTCGAGACAGCGACCTCCCGCTTGATAAGAGGATGCACTGACATCTGGGCAACTCTTCGCCCAGTCGAAAATCTTAAGTTATCTCAACCCAATTTATTATTTCTAGTGACATGCCTTTACAAGATTTTCGCTACTGTTAAAAAAAGCGTCTGTTTTAACAGCAAAAGTTATTATATAATATTTTGTCTTTCAAGGAAATGCAGCATACTGCTAGCAGCTACTACCGTACCCTCAAAAACAATGTAATAGATATGAATAATAAGAATAATTGCAACAAGAACGTTAAAAATATAAGCCAAGTAGAGTATCCTGCCAATTCTTCTCTGTTTGGTTGCGTTACGAATTAGTGTAAATTAAACAATGTTTAAAGGCTACTGGTAGAAGTTAGATGCGTCGAGCTAAGGACAGGGCCAATGTAGTTCATTAAGTGAGGCCTATGTCCAGCAGTGGACTGCTATAGGCTGATGTGGTGATGATGATGAAACAAATTGACGATTTAAAGTGTACCTTATGGTTTCCAGTGAATAAAAAATATGTATAATGATATAAATATGTATTCGTATATACTGTTATTATTATCGGGTTTTCTACATGGAATCTTGTGTAATACTTGAAATAGAAACGCTGACTATGCTGAGAGGAAGGTAAAATGCAAGCAAGCCTTCTTATCATTATTTATTTTGAATCATACTTAGTAATACAGCGTTCTATAGAGTAATGAAGTCGTAACTTTTTGACTATAAGGGGGTAAGGGACGAGGTATAAGGAGTTCTAACCTCCATCTTTGGACCCCAAACCTCACTTGCCCCTGGTGCACCTTGCTGTGTAACAAACGGGGTTTTTCTGCCGGCTGATTACGGCATAGCGCAGCCTGAAACTGCCAAAACCAAATCCCCCGGCTACAGACGTTAGTGATGCAAAAAGCTGTGCCCTGCGATCAAATTTTGAATTATCAAATTTTGTTAGAAATCATTTATACTTATTTAAAAAAGCATGTGACAATCACCCTAGACTATGCAGAGACCCGAATAGAGTTATTCTAAAAGATACACCGCGTTCAGCCAAGTATAAGAAAAGTTGTTTGACTCTATGTGTAAAATTATATAATAAGATACCAAATGATATCAAATGATTAAATATTAAATACTATACTAGCATACTAGCATTATAGTGAGACATGAGTGCATTATTTGACTAAGACCACCTTTATACCATGTTTGATGCTATAAATATAGTTGAATCTTTGAATCTTTGATCTCTAACCTACATGCCCAGCGTGGGGATTATTAGCTTCTTATCGAGGAGGCCAACAGTGGACTACTTACGTTTACCACCAGCAACACCAGCCAAAATTGTTGTTGTTTTTAAGGCTATAAATCATCCAGACTAGATGCAAAGACAACTTGACTGCTTGTCTGCAAAACACCTGATAAATTATGCAACTACAGCTGAAAAGGCACTCAGTGCTTTTGCTTTAGAAAACAACGTTCAAGTTTCAGTAGCTCCTTCATTATTAATCCAGCATTTGCCTGATCTTGAATGCTTATGACGATGGAACCGCTTTATCTTAGTTCTTGCTTTTATCGTGTTATGAATAATCAGCTCGTGGCTCAGGGTTCTTAGCAGATCATCTCATAAAATTATAATGATCTGCTGTTGCTGATATTCTAAGCAAATCATCTAATTATGATGACCTGCTAAGACTAGACAGTATGCCTAAGTTGTTTTCTTCAAAACGGATTTCGGACTTCAGACCAGGAGAAGATGCTTAGTTCCACCACACCACACATCACACCAGCCTATATCAGTCTACTGCTGGATATAGGCCTCCCTAATAAGGGGGAATATATGTATAATCCATAATTCCCAGCTTCTCGCACCACCGACGCAACTACCCGTCAAAACGTACAACGGCGATCAGGGAATTTGGCAGCCCTGATGTTAGGCTGTGCTATGCCGCATTCAGCCAGCTGCCAGGGCCCCGTTTGTTATACCACAGGTTGCATCACGGTGAGGTTGGCTTAGACTCCGAAGTTGGTGGGTGGAATCTCTTACACCCCAACCCTCATCCCGGCTGCTTATTTTTGATCAGTAAACCTTCTTGTACACTTTATTGGTATCGTTATTAGAAAAGTGTTATGAATATCTGATTGATCGATTGATCGTCAGTTATCAGTTAGTTTGAAACAAAAACTGCGTCATTTGATACCTTTTTGAGTTTATTCAGTGGATAAACTATTTTTTGAGTAATCTTTGCCCCTAAATATGTATTTGATTGTAAAATTTACTGAATTCTTTAGTTTGAGATCTAAAGAAATTGGAGTTAGATAAATTATTTACTAACAAAATCCAAATTATTCTCATTTTGATGCGAACTATTCGACTCGCTGTGACTTATTTGAACTTTGTCTGTTACCCCTTTTCTAAGAACTAAACTCGACACTTAAGATAAATAACGAAACGAGATTATCATCAAAGGCAATAAATCATGTAAAAGATACCAAAGTTTTTAGCTTTTGAATAAAAAAGCAGACGTCTGTCACGCAAGTTGCTTGATGGATGTATTCTGTAAAGTTTATTTACAGACTGTTGGTGTTGATGCATTTATTCTGTATAGCTTGTAGGCCATTGACTTATGCACTTTACAGTTTGTCTAAAGAAGCTAAAACATATTAATCAATGGAGGTTGCGACTGAAGAAAATATCAGTACTGGACACTTTTGTACAGAACAAAAATTGGGCGGCGAATGTACTGCATGTATGCTGTTAAATCTGGCTCGTCAGAGTGCTAGTGTTTCCCATAATCTTATACGCGGGAGAGACATGGACACTCCGGGAGAGTGAAAAGAAAAAAGTAGATAAATATACGCACTGGACCTGTATTTGTAAACTTTGATATTTCATCTATTAAATTCAAAAAGCGTCAATTGACAAACTGACAAAGTTTATAAAAACAGGTTCGATGCTAATCATTTATGTGGGCAACTGAGTTATTGAATACCCTTCTGTATACACTCGAGATAAGTCTTCAAGATCAAAACATTTTGCCTGTTGTAATTCGATGTAGAAAATCCAGTATCTTTTAAGGTCCTTGATTCATTCTAAGGTTTGATTGAATAAGTTAAATTGATTAGAAAACTTTTAGCGCTCATACTGAGTTAGACACTCTGATTTTGAAATTTGAATTTCACTTTCATCTAATAATGTTATCTTGAATTTTTACTTCATAAACAAAAGCTAAAAATATTATTAAAAAGAAAAGCAAAAGCTTTATATAGATGTCTTTAGAAGATCTACCTAGGTAGGTACATTCAATATTATAAAGTTGTAAAGTTGTAAATCTCAAATAAGATATAATGCAACCAAAACCATGAAAGTAGTTGTCTTGATCTGTTTCAGGTGTATTAGTGGTCAAGAGCTTGACCATTTTTTGTAAAACAAAGTAGGTACTGACGACACCTTTTGGTTTCGTCGTTATTCTGCGTAGTACGTACCTATGTGGTATATACTAGGTGATACACCTAAGAAAAATTTTGTTATACAAAATTAATGTTTAATATTCAAGAGTTCATTATGTCTTCCAGCGGGTAACAAATATTTTCATCAAGCTCATAAATGAAGAGCAGATAGCCAAAACAAGCAAAACATCAGCACAGTCCTAAAAGGGTTACAATTACAAGCCCCTATTTAATATCAAATTCGCGAGGGGGATTCAAGGTCAAAACCAGAACTCTTCCCATAACTAGCAACACTTTCAAAGTAAAACAGGCTTTATTACGAAGAGCTAAGTCATAAATCCGTTGCATTGGGGGGGTTAGTACTCGTTTATGGCATAAGGAACCCTAGCTTGATGTATTTAAAATACAGTATACCTTGATTATGAGACTGTCCCCCTAACACAGACAAAATCGATAGCGTCTGCAGCCGTGTACATGCAAAATAAAAGGATATGGCTCGCGGCGCAATGCGGAAAACGAATACTCATACGCAAATTAAACGAAATATTCGCGGAGAGTGCAAATTAAGACGCTCCCGGCGTTTAGTGAGATTGTCCTGTAGAAGAAAGCCTTCCCAGATGGGCAATTCGCTCGCGCGAGTTGGTCGTCAATTGACATTGCGTATCCAACAGGCTTGCTGAATGTCACGTGGAATGTGACGTGCGTTCTTATATTAGCAAGCCTGATTGGATACGCATGTCAATCGCACGATCAACTAGCGCGAGCAAAACGCCCATCTGGGAAGGCTCAAAGATAGGTTGACATAATTGATATGAACTGATGACACACATCTACCGTTCACCTCAGGGGCCTGGTTCTAAAGAATGGAGTTATAGAGAGATAGATAGATAGATATTACTTTATTGCACACCATACAAAGAATTACAAAAAAAAGAAAAAGGCATTAAAAATTATGGTACAATGGGCGACCTTATCGCTTAAAGCCATCTCTTCCAGGCAACCTTTGGATGGAGAGATACTTTCTTAACAAACAGGAACGGTGGTGTGCCTAGTCCAAATTAAATAAAAAAAAAAGAGTTATCACCTTATAATAATAATAAATAGTTAAATAGTTCTGGACTATCACTATCACGCTTGAATCGTAAAAACTGTCAAATTTCAATACAGTTTTGATAGTTCTTGTGAAATAAAATAATAACAATCGAAGGAGTCATTGTAAAGTTTAAAAGTAAAAGTAAAATTAGGTTCCACTTTGCAAGAAACTAATGCCTATCACAAGCTGACACTAGCATAGCTAAATTCCCTGACTACCGACGGGCAGCAGCGTCGGCTCTGCGATCTCCAACCGGCATGCCCACCACCACCACCACCATATCATCCGATATCAGTCCACAGCTGGACATAGGACTCCGCTAGTAAAGGGGGATATGCCCATAATCCTCATTACGGCTTGGGGATCCCAGGGCACAGCTTCTCGCACCGACGACGCTGCTGCCCATTGGCGGTCAGAGAATTTAGCTTTGCATGTTTTTAGCTGTGCTACATTCAGCCGACCGCCAGAGCCCTGTTTATTAGTTAGCAGGGTGCGCCACGGGCAGGTCAGGTTTGCTTCGTTTTCAAAGATGGAGTTAGGAAACCCCTTACTACTACTAAATAAAAGATGGCAATTCACAAAGAATCTTGCCCTCTAAAGTTACCTGCAACCCATTTTTGGGCCGATTTTTTTGGATCGCAGGGTACAGTAGTACGCAGTAGAATCTGGGAGTCTTCACACCCAGAGTGAATTGGTTCCTTCTAGGCAAGCGTGCTCGATCGTAGACCATTATCTTCACCTGTTTCAAGTGTGTTTGTGGCCAAGTGCATGGCAATTTTTGAAAAAAAAAAAAAGATTATGTAGTAGGATTGGTCGAATTGTTTGCTGAGCCTAACATAAAAATATTTTCAAATAACAATACCAAACCATGAGTTACTCCTTAATTAGTGATCATTATTTTTAATTAAATCCTCATATCAAAATCTGTGTGTTCTACAAATTTTCCACCTACTGCAGCCAACGCTAAATTCGTATACTACCTACACGTATAGGTACCTATTAACGATTGTTATGTATGCAGGCTGCCCCTGACCGTGGGCGGAACTGTACTTGTTTGTTTTAATAGGGCTTTTACCGTACACTTTGAGGCGTTCAGACACAGCCATGCTTTAATGCTATTATAATCTGTACAGAGTTATTATAGACAAGCTGACCTGCCTGCAGCTTCGCTGGCGTATATACGCTTTCTGTATACGTATGTATTTTTACGATAAATGTTTACCGAACATGGTAATTTTACACGGAACCCTTAATATAAATGGAATAATATGTACCAACCTATACGTTATCTACCCGTTCCCGCTCCTGCTCTCTTTTCCGTTCCCGTTTCAGCTTATTTTAAAGATATTTTTAGTTATTTTTTTTAAAAGTGTAAGAGACTCATTTTTAATGAAAAACTTTTTTGTTCTTAATATCCAGATTTGAACTGGCATACATTTTAAAATTTCATGAATGGGGAAAAAACTTAATTATTATATCTACTAAGCTTATAATAGCTTATCTACCAATAAATTTTATTTTATTGGGTCTTATTGGTTATATTGCGTATATTGTGATGGGATACTCTACTCTAATGGGAGCACCTGTATATATTGTGTGTTAAAAAAATGAATAAAGCTTCAATTTTTGATACAACTAACATTTTCGTACAAATAGGTTGTTGTAACTAAATGGACTAGCTTGTCTTTTAGGATCCCTCAGCGACGCTTACCTTTTGAAACGATTCATTTGAGACTCATTTCGCTGTAAATTCAATATCTAAAGTCTTCATTTAGCTTTGTAAGCTAATCTCGTTTGAAAATAATGTTTCGAACTTTAAATTACATAAGTCCCTTAAGAAGTTACTTTATTTTATTGTTATCTCATAATATTGATTTTATTATACATAATATCACGCACACGCTTGCCTACAAAAATCTGTTCACTTGTGACTTAAGTGTTTAAGTCACAAGTAAACCAACGATTTCCAACCAAGAATTATCGGCAAATACATACTCTGGTAGGGCGTCATTCATTCGATACTAATATTAGATATGAATAAGATTATGACTTCGCCTAGCACAATTGGTAATGTGCTGGCTGATGACAAAGATTGGATTTGAAAATATGATATTATTTCACATAACTTAGCCTACAAAATTCACCACTAAAAGGGTTAATTTATAATGTCTAAAATACGTTTTTTTTAGCACACTTTTTTTGATTGATGTAAATCCGCAGTATCTTTTCAAACACAAAAACCCAAAATTACAATTTAATAAAGTTTTTGCTAACAAAAAAAGGTTTTAATAATCTAACCCAACAAAAATATTTTCTACATGAAGAGTTAAAGCATATTTAATCAAAATGTTATTTAAACTTGGCATTTCGTTAATAGAAAGGCACCTTCGGATGCTAAGGGGCTAAAGAGGTCAGATAAATAGGTCAAAATACTGCGTAGGCGGAGGTTATTGCGTAGTCGAGATCGGTTCGTTGCTATGTTTTAATTTTATAAAGTTTTACGTAGGATAGGGTTTATTTCTTCGTTTCAAAGCTCTTGAGTTTGGATGTGAGATTGATCTCATAAGTTTTTCTTACATCTAAACATAAATAATATTATAAACTCCAGTTGCTAAGTTCAAATTTAATGTTGAGGTATTCTTTTTTCTGCCAGAAGTGTGAAAATGACGGCTCAATCTCAAAATCTGAGGATACGCAGTTAAGTTAAAAATAAATAGTGGAAAATAATGAAATTCCAAGTGAAGTTTAATAATCCCTATCGATAAGTTTCGTCTCATCTTAAAAGTGTGTACCCAGAGTTTAAAAAATGTCCAAGCATTTCTACAGAAGCTAAGTCGAAGATTCTTAACAATATTTGTATGCATTTTTGTGATAAATTATTTTAGCAAAATCAAGTCTAGGGCGGAGCTCATCAATTGATTTTAAAAGCCCTCGACTTATTTTTCATTCAATGAGTGAGTCTAGTATTGGCTGATAAAGAAGGCGCAGAAGTTGGCTCATTTTCATTGGTCACTTTGCAAAGGGTGTAGCCATGGTAGCCAAAACGGGCTGGCTCTCTTCAAAGACCCCTCTATTGAAAATTGTTTGTATTACCTGTCTGCAAAACTGTTTTTGATTAATACGTCGTAAATCATCTCATTCAATAGTTGTCTTCGTCTGTGTCATGTTTCAATTTGATTTGCTTGTGTTCACTGAATAATTATTGTAAGGAGAATTTCTTTTGAAATAGGTTTTACTTGAGAAGTCAACAAGTATTCAACACCTTGGAAATAATTGGGTAAGTTTTTTTTTCTATAATATTGCACAAATAATAAATGTAAATAAAAAATGTATATATCATATTTTTTGTGAAATGTAAATATTAACTTATAAGAACTAAGTAATTTAATTAAAATTAATTAAATACGTGAAAGAGCCGACACCAACTGCTGAGGAAAGGAACTCATTCATTGGTGTTATCGGCTGAATATGTAGATAATAGTGAATGACCGCCAGATATGGATCCCATTGTTGCTTGAAACTCATTTATATAATCATAATGTGCTTAAAATGAAAATTTTGTGGGTTTTTCCCGAACATCTTTGTATTGTGACCAGATGGATTTTTATTTTCTTCTGATCTCACACATCATCATCATAATTATCCACAGCCCGACTTCACCCACTACTGGGTATGCCCCCCCCCCCCCTACCCTGTATGTGCCAATCTCCACGGTTCCAAGCTCGTCTTATTCATTTTCGGCCCATCTTGCTGCTGGACAACTGACATTTCTGTACCCGGTTCTTGAATGCCATTCATTTATTGCTTTACTCCACCTGTCATCACCTCGCCTTGCCAGGTGTCCTTCCAACTCCATTTTAGATCCGTTGTACAGTTTCCAACGTCTGTGACTTTTGTTCGACTACGGATCTCGACGTTAGGAATACGGTTTATAAGCTTGATGCCGACAATAGTACGCTCCATGGCTATCTGTGCAACTCTACTCTGGTACACAGCTTCCTTTTTGAGCGTCCATGTCTCGACACCATAAGTCATGGTGGGCAGTACACATTGGTAATAAAGGCAGGTCTTCCAACCCTGTGGTATTTGAGCTGACTTAAGAATGTCGACCAGTTTCCCGAATGCAGACCAACCAAGTTGGATTCTTCGAGCGATCTCCTTGTTCTGATGTTCTTTGCCAAAGGATAGAATATGTCCAAGATGAATTTATCGGGCAACCATCTCTGGCGCCTCCCCCTCCCCCCCTTTGATATCTGGGACGCTAGAGATATTTTCCATAACCTTCGTCTTTCACATATTCCTCCCCAGGCATCTCTACTCTGTAAGAAGCATCATAGAGATGTGGCAACATATCTTAGAGATCCCCAAAGTTCGGCAAAAAGTACTAGATCATCTGCAAACCTTGAGTGAGACAAATCTCACACATAATTCGATGATATCTCATTGTATAAACTGTCGATTGAGTTATTTTTATTTTTCAGATCTAACATTCGATGGAGTACTTTTAGTGTGGCAAAGCTGCAAAGAAAAAACGTCACAACGAAAGAGTATAGACAAAGTAATGGAAGAACAGAACCCACCAATACCACTCATAAAAGCAGGTACGATGGTATTATTAATAAACCCTGAAGCAAACCCTAGTACTTGGCTACCAGCCCGAGTTATCAAAGCATACCTACAGTTGGATGTTCCAGAATGTGTGGTGGAAACAGTAACAGGAGAGACGCTAATTCGGCCACTGTCAACTCTTTGTGTTATGCCTTGGGGTCTAGATGAATTTAGAGGTTTAAAAGTATTTTACAGTTCTAGGTAAAGGAAAATCCTTTACTATTTCTTTAATACTTTAAAAAAGTTTAGATTCTGTACATGTTAATTGAAATTGTTTTTATTTATAAATTGATTATTTTATGCCGTAGCTGACATTATCGCGTTTTCAAAAGAATGTAGCATGATCTTTGTTACAACCGTGCCCGGGCATGGCCCTGTCACGTTAAAAATGGAAAAAAATATAAATGGAACATCCTGCCCCCACCCCCCCAACATGGTATAAAATGGATCATGATGAAGACTCATTTACACTTAAAAAACAGTAAAGGCCCATTAATTTATATTTTTATTTTAAATTGTTAGTCCACACTTCTATATATTTTTATTAGAGGAACGTGGGTTCAAATCCTGCCTGAGTCGATTTCTTTTATTTATATAAAGGCTCATTTACACGCTTCTTCATCTTCGTATGAGCTATTGACCAACTCATTTACACTGGAACTACTAAACAGTTTAGTTATTTAACAACGTATTTAACTATTTGTCTCTCATCTGAAACAATTTTTACCAAATAATCTGATTTGTTTCTTTGCAAATGCGACATTGATATGCGAATTTTCCAATGTGATATTTTTTTATTCCAATTATCCCCATTGCTGCCGCATTGCTATGTAATAATGCAAAAAAATGACAACCCCCATTAGGGCGAACTTAATAGGGATAATTGCAATGATCCAAAAAAAGCTCTTGCGACTTTCATTTTATGGCGTGCTTGTAGTTTGCAAATAAATTGTAATAATTAATTACTGATACTATACTGATAATCACTGAGTTTTAAGTATGGGATATATATTACATCCTGAGCTATAATATTTTATCACTCATCATACATTTTGAACGACACACCTCTCCCTGCCTCGCCCTGCATTTGAACTGTCAAATGATCACTTGTAAAGATGTAATATACATTACATCACATAGTCAAAAGCCGACTCCAGAATGTTTTTGAATTAATATAATGTATATATTATTATTTATTTAAAATGTGTGGAGAGTACTGTGCACTACAAAACTATACGTAAACTAAATGATTTACGTATAGTTTTAGTAAGTGTAACTTTACGTTCATTAAATAATTTACGTAATAATATAGTTTTAGGTTTACTATCTTAACTAGTCACTAGTTTGTGCAGAATAGAAAAAAAATAACAAGATATGTTTCACTTTTTTGTGCAATGAGTAAATAATAAATAATAATAATAATAAATCGAATATTGTGTATCAATACTTTCATTACCACTATAGTGTACTTACTCAGGTATACCGAAAAATAAAGTACAACCCACTTAAAAATATTTGAGTTTCAAAGGAAAGTAGCAAAACATTGTTTTGATCGAAGTCGCACATCAAACACGCACATAGCAGACTGAAGACCTTATCAAAACAGGATATTTTCATATCCTTTTAATATGCTATTCGAAGACAATAAAGATACCTCCATTATGCGAAATTGGCGAGATGCGTGGTCATAACGCATCGTGGAAAAGGCTCTATAAGACAGGTATAAGCCATTAGGGAATAATAAAACACCCCTATCGGGCCATTAGTAGCTCGTAAAATAACTGTTAGTCATAATAATGTGATGGATTGATAATGTCCGTGTTATTCTGAGATTGCCGTTATCGTACTCGTAGAGGTGCTACGAGATTCGTAGCTTGTTGTCTACACTCGAATCTAAAGGTGCAGAGTGTTTCTTTTTTTCTTCTTATGAGCTTATGGCCATCTTTTGCGTCGGAGTTTTTAGGTCACCGAAAGCCTCTGATATAGCATATCGACTGAAAAAGCAAATACCTAAACGTGCTCTCCGAAGCTCGGAAGTGCTCAGATCTTAATACTAAACCACTAAACAGTCACCCAGCCCTTGGCATGGCTTAATTTAAATTATTATCTACAGTAACCAGGTGGATAATAATTAAAAATAAGCCATGCCAAGTGTTTTAAGACAGGTGCTATGATTCTAAGAGACTCGTTGAACACTTCTTATGTAGGACGATGGTAATTTTTAATTTTATTTAAATAATGCTGGACATTATCACACAGCATCATGTAGCCCCAAATTAAGCAGAGGCTTGTTTTATGTGGACTAATCATCATCATTTTCCTGCCCTTGTCTTAGGCTTGGTGGGTTTGGCACAACATGTTTTTTTCTTCCACTCACTTCTATAAGCCGTCAAATCTGTATCCACTCCTTTCATTCTCATATCCTCTGTCACACACTCCATTCATCTCCGGTTTCCCTCTATTTGTGCATCCATTCACCTTCATATTTATCACTCTATTTAAACTTATAATTTTTTTTGTAAATACATACATATTTATACAAAGAAAACAAACACCTGAGACAAATAACAGCAAATAATGCAATCATTTGTCCCACGGCGAAAATCGAACCTGCAACCTTCTGCGTCTCAGGAGGACCTTATACTACTGCGCCACAGAGGCCATCATGCGCCACAGAGGCCGTTGTCTGTGTTAGCTAGCTAATGGATTAACCGTCATACTTATAAAAGCTACTCAAAGTTATCCATTACTTAAAGTTCTAAGTCCTGTCACTGTTTGTCATTATCCAATGGTAAAAGATGGCAATAGTATAAGCATTGTTTAAGTTTTGACAGATTTTAATAAATAAGTCCACTAACTATTATTATGATTATTATGATTTATTTCAATTTTCTTTTAAAAACATTACTATACTTAATAAACTAAAAAGAGATATTTATACAATAAATGCGAGAAAAAATAAGTTATTCATTGGAAAAGACATCAGAAAAAAATATTATGTTGTATTTAAAAGTTGTCTAAATTTTGTGTTGTAATTTAATCTTAAGGCGACTATAAGGGTCAAACCTCCCTCTTGCTCATACTATTTAACATTTTTGAACATATAAATCACTAAACGTAGTTATGCAAAATAGCAAACCTTCACGGCCTAGAAAATAACAATACAAAGGTTCAGCAAAAATATCATTTTGATTGTATCATGTTTTCTTACCAAAAAACTTGCACCAATGTGATCAATTTTGTTGCAAATTTTTCGGTAGGAAAACGTGTTAGGTTCAAAATAATATTATTGCTGAACCTTTGTATTTTCATTTTCTAGGCCGTAAAGGTTTGCTATTTTGCATAACTAAATTTAGTGATTTTATATCTTCAAAAATGTTGAATAGTGCGAGAGAGAGGGAGGTATGACCCTTATAGTCGCCTTAAATCGCATCATTGTATAAGTGATCATTATTATCATCAGTTTATACCAGTCCACAGATTAATCTATCTGTAAATAAATTCAAAAATGTTCTTAAACGTAATCTATGTAATAAAGCTTATTATAAAATATCTGATTATTTAGATGACAAAAAAGCTTGGGATGAAACTGCCTCCAACTCCATCAAAAACAATGTAATAGATGTTAAGTACAATGACGTTAAAAAAATATAAGCCAAGCAGAGTTTCTTGCCAATTCTTCTCTATTTGGTTACGTTACGAATTGGTGGTAAATTAAAAAAATTACGTTTCAAAGTGTACTATACAGTTCCTACTGAATAAATGAATTTTGACTTTTGACTTATTTTATTTTTTTGACTGCTGAACATTGACAGATCGTTACTCTACCTGGCCAGAGGGCTACTATGATTATATGGCACTATGATTAATGGCATTATGATTACTGAGACGCTGTCTCCACTAAAGAACACGTTATTCCTAACGGTTTTCGGTAATTCGGCAGAGATGACCTATAGCTTAAAATTTTACTGTCAAAGTTATTATTTTAAAGTTAATTTTTTTTTAAATTATTTTATAGAAATAAAGACAAGAAAGAAAATATTTTTAATTTATTTTTCCAATTATGTTGTAAATATAAAAAAAAAATACTACTCGTAATTTCCTTTTTAATACTACTCTTACTTAAAGTATATGTCAAGATTTATATTCAGCAACTACATCAATCACTGCGTCACCCAAATCACCTGCAAATAGTAACTCCCTCGCTTCAACCCTTCTTATATCTGGCAGATGTCGCTCAAATTTCTAGGAAAATATGCCTAGGGTTGAACAATATATTTGTTTCTGGATAGAGTCCATAAAACAACAATTTTCTTTCTGTAGATAATACTGAAATTAAAAAGAAAAGTGTCAAAATATTTTATAGGTATAAGCACGAAAACATGAGGCATAAATCTACAATAGCCGCTCTTCACTTAATGACACGACTGAACTCGACACGATGAACACGACTATAATGTGTTATTTAATGTATAATAAATATCAAAGGATAACGAAATGATGTCTTTGGCTGGATAACTTCTATAGCTTACAAAATGCCATATTGTCCAAATAGGTAAATGTATCTTTTTTGTTTTTCTACTTAGTTTTTAGTTTGATAAATACAAAAACACATATTTTTATAGTTTCGTCAAGGTGGCGGCCCTAATGGCTGATGTAAGAAAAACATACATCATGAGCACAATGTCGCTTTAATAGTACGAGTACGTGCCGAAAGCTATTTTTTATGGAAATTGACTCGATTTCGTCACCTCCTTTTTGTAATAATACTAGTTAGATACGTTTATCCAGTCACATTTTATCAACATGTAAGATCGGTAAGTACGATATAAAATAATTTATCGTATAAAATAAGCGAAATCGTATAATTAAAGTAGTATCTAAAACCCTAAAGAAAATTTTATATCATACCCATCTATAATAACATAAAATATATAATTGGTATGATGATAACTATCCTCCTAGACGTGTTTGTCAATAGTGAATTATTAGCGTCAGATATGGGAGCTAAGATGGCTTGAAAAGATGAATTTTACTTGAAGGTCTTACATGGTAAATATCTAAGAAAAAGAAGCAATCTATGTACTAAAAGTTGACTAAAAGTAATTATAAAGTAATTTTCATTCTGTATCTTTTGTGGAATTTTTATGCCTATGCCAACGGCATTAATTTATAATTAAACTCTAAAAATCATTTATAATACTTATGATGATTTTCATAATATTATGTAGTCTCTTCATTTACTATTTTAAAAAATCAGTAAAATTTGTTTTCAGTCTGAGTGCTTGAAGAGATTGATAAAAGCAGAATATATCTTCCAATTTTCAATAAACCCCACACTCGACAATTTATAATCCTTTTAGTGAACGTTGTTATTCCAATTTACGGCACTTTCACCTTTGCTAGAGCCATAACGATAAATTTAATTCGAACCCAATCAATACCCAATTTGTGAAGTATTCGTAAATCAAACACAATTTCACTAAAGGCTGTATTCAAGAACGAACCGAAATCATTAACTTTATATCTATGTTATGACTGTAAAACATGACCATATTTTTTAGTAATATTAAGTTTGATTATCAGGTAGAGCAGATTGTTATTAAGGGAGACTAGACCGACCCCATTGCGAAGTTGATGGTAACTTTACCTTCAGCGCTGCGGGTTGTGAGTTCGATACCCGAACACAAATGTTTGTTCTGGGCGGTGATCATATTTTTTTGATAAAAAATATATTTTCTATTTTATGAATAGGTTAGTATTATAACTATAAGGGGCGCCCCAACCTCCATATTTGGAATCCAAGCCAACCTCAACTGCCTAGTGGCACACCCTGCTATCTAGCACACGAGGCTTTTACGGCCGGCATAGCACAGTCTGATACCTGCACAGCTGAATACCCTGACCGCCGTTGGGCAGCAGCATCGACGGTGCGAGAAGCTGTGCCCTGTGATCCCCAACCCGCATGCCCATTGTGAGGGTTATGGGCATGTTTCCCTCTATTCAGGGAGGCCTACGGTGTACGGGGTTCCAACCCCCATCTTCGGAACACAAGCCAACCTCACCTGCACGTGGTGCACCCTGCTAAACAACGAACGGGGTTCTGGCGGCCGGCTGATTGCGGAATAGCGCAGCCTACATTGGTACAGCTAAATCCCCTGACCACCGATGGGCAGCAGCGTCGGTGGTGCTAGAAGCTGTGCCCTGCAATTCCCAACCCGCATGCCCAGCGTGGGCATTACGGGCATATCCCCGTTTATTAGGGGAGGCCTGTGTCAAGCAGTGGACTGATAAAAGCTTTTGTGAATGTAACTGCAAAGATATATTTTTGAATACGGCCTCAGCCCGTAGTTTTGAGATGCTGATTCAATTTCAAAGCATTATTGGAAATAGAAAATTGTATTAACTGTCGATACAATCCAATATCTCATTGATACTTTGGTTTTGATTTTATATTCAATCTACATAGATTTATGATACCCATTTGCCGTGTGTTCATGGAAAAATGAAAAATGCTTTTTGATAACATGCATTAGGAAAATTGCTTTATACTGTTCTATGATATTTTAGAAGCTGACATGCGATTATTTGTAAAACATAAAATGAGATTAGATTTTACATGTTTTTGAATTGAATTTATACTTTTTAATTATGTAACTTCAAAAATTTCGTCTCAATAAATTTACATGGACATCAAAAAATTTAATGGGCAATGATTGTTTGCGAATCAAAATTGAAGATGTATTATAAAAAGGGGTGTCATGGGTTCCAAGCTCTATCATCGGAACCCAAACCAACCTCTCTGATAACTAACAATCGGGGCTCTGGCGGCCGGCTGATTGCGGCATAGCGCAGCCTAACCCCGGCACAGCTAGATCCCCAGGCCGCCGACGAGCTGCAGCTGTGCCCTGCGATGCCGGAGTGGGGATTGCGGGCATATCCCCCTTTATTATGGGAGGCCTATGTCCAGCAGTGGACTGATATAGGCAGGTGTGGTGTGGTGTTGTCTGGTGGTATTATAAAAATAAATAATGCCGGACATTTTCACACATTTATGGCCCCAAAGTAAGCTAAGTATTATGCATGTGTTACCTGCGGGTACCTCATAAATTCATATAATACATTTTTTGTTAAAACATAGGTACCTACATTATTATACATAGAATACGCCCAGACCCACGACAAATATTTTTAGATTATACAAAGATTTTTGTTCCTTGGCGGGAATCGAACCTACAACCTTCTGCAATGCAAGCGGGTTTTTGACCCCTGTGCCACGGAGATCGTCTAAATGTATGTTTTCACGCCAAAACAATTCCACCAAGAATAATTTATAGGCTATTTTTCATATGGGTACCACACGAGTGAAGCCACGGGCTACGGGCGAAAGCTAGTCCAGAATATTTTTTAAAACCCATTCGTCATCCGCAGACAAGATTTTAAGTAGACAGATTTCAGGTAACACTTCACTTTTCAGTATAAATCAAAGCAGATTATCTCTTGGCATGACTGAGTTGAACAGCTTGAATTATTTATCGCGGTGACAATATTTGGTAGGGAAATCACTTTCTGTGACTGAAGTGAGGTTTTTAAAGTTTTTGTATGAATATACCTTTGTGCAGGTGGAATTCAAGTCACGTAAAATTGAGGGAATTATACTTTCTCATAAATTTAACGGGTATTTTTAAGGCCCGATATTTCAAACGTCTCTTATACCACTATCTGTTAGATAGCTTGAAAATATATCTCAATTATTTAATAAAATTTAAAATTTATCAACTGCTATGTATGCCATTTGCTGGTTCATATCACAGTTGAAAAATTTATTGAGGTTTTTTATCCAAAGATTGGTAGGTAATGTGGATGTTTTAAAAAACCAATGAAACATAAAATAAGTATTTAACAAGAAACTGCAAGCCATTCATTAGATAAAGAGCTGGGTTTACGATAACATCAACTGTAGAGGCGTTAAATGAAGCGTCGCGGTGAATAGGGGCAAAGCAGCGTTTGTATTCAAGGCAGACCTATCGTCTGATGGTATTGAGTTCCATAATGGATATTGAAGGCTGTATCTCACCCCTGCGGTAACGTGTGAATGGTTTTTCATCATTTTTTCATCATTTCTCATAGATCGTCTATAACGTGATTTAATACGAAAAGTCATCATGATTATTTTTTTAACGAGAAATATTTTCAAGGCGTTATAAATTCATGTTCATATTCACATTCATTCAGATAATTAAAATTACTTCAATAAATAATGATGTGAATAAAATATGCTCCCTTTTTGATTAAATAATTTAAATCAAACAAATATTGGTATGAGTTTTTATAATAACGTAAAAAATAAGAGGTTCCCAGTTTGACTGTATATTTTTTTTCCAAAAAGTGATTCACATTGGTTCTGTTAATGTTTAAAATTCACTAGTTTCCTCTATAAAAAGTTAATTACATGTTTATGTATTTAAAAAAATCTAAAGATAAAACGCTGTTATTCAAAAAACCCTACGACTTAACCGAACCACGATATTTTATCTCGAACGGGTATGTAAAACCAATCTCTATGATCATAATACTAAAGTCGAAGTGTTATGATTTTAAATCTTCACCCTTTCTATATTCTGTTTATTTTATAACATTTTATTGGTAACCGATGGACATAAAGCCGGGATAAAATTTCAATTGCCAGGACTGCAGACAGCATCGACGTGTCTCCGGAGTTTATTTATTGTGTGAACCCCAAAAGTACTCGGTAGTAGTAGAAGTAGAGCTCAATGGAACTGCCAGCAACGGATTATTTAGGTATTGAGTATTGAGAATTGAGAATAGTGCCATTCCAGATGATCGTCGTAGAGTAGGTATAACAAAAAAAGATTATCCGTCATTTCAAAAGTCAAAAAAGTCAAAATTCATTTATTCAGTAGGAACGTCATTTTTTTAATTTACCACCAATTCGTAACGTGACCGAACAGAGAAGAATTGGCAAGAAACTCTGCTTGGCTTATATTTTTTTAACGTCATTTTACTTAATATCTATTACATTGTTTTTGATGGAGTTGGAGGCAGTTTCATCCCAAACTTTTTTGTCATCTAAATAATCAGATATTTTATAATAAACTTTATTACATAGATTACGTTTAACAACATTTTTGAATTTATTTACAGATAGATTAATCACATCATTTGGGATTTTGTTAAAAAATCGTACAGACATCCCTTTAAAAGATTGACTAACTTTATGGAGCCTTACAGTAGGAACAGCTAGTTTATCTTTATTTCTAGTGTTAACATTATGATAGTCGCTATTTTTCTTGAACATGTTAATATGTTTTCGGACATACATTAAGTTTTCATATTCATTTAATGAATACATTGGTCTAATCCAAGGATCTCCAAAATCCCCATTGAAAATTCCAGTGCAATATCTTCGGTAAAATAATATTTTTTTATAATTATCTAACAATAAACATGAATATTGAGAATACTTTGATTATCCTCCCTTCCTTCTTCGTATGAGCTAGCCAACTCTTCCGTGCCTTCCGAAGCACGGAAGCGTTCAAATCTAAATGCCACACAAACGGCCATCTATCCAAGTAGTGACCGGGCGGAGTGTTGCTTAACCAAGATGATCAGCTAAAAACATCGAAGTAAGCCAAGCTAGAAGCGCCTCAGCACAAATCCTTAAAACAATATTTTTTATTCTTCAATATAATTTTTTTTTGTATTTTACGTTGATCATTGACCTTTTCCAGCTACAAAGTATCCTGAACAGAGTAAGCCCTGTCGCTTCCACTCGAAAAATTTCAATCGCGCTTCACCACAGGCCGGCCAACGAAAATCCCAGGGATACGTGAAAATACTCCGAAACTGACGGGAATAACTAAACTCTGCTCAAATGAGATACGTTTAAGCTTTAGCTAATTACTTTCAACATAAACTTTAAAAATACGGCATAAAGAATGATTGCGAAAAATGGCAAATAAAGCGCATAAAAAAATAAAATATTTTGAATGAAAATTAAACTTGGTATTTTGGTTATTTATTGTTACAGACGAAAAATATATATTTTTAAATTATTAGTAGGAACCAACAAAAAATACTATCTGAATAAACTTAATTATGTGTATTTAATTATATTTTATTTATGCAATGGCGTTTGAAGGAGGAGGCTTATGTGGTATGGTTATGATGTATGGCAGTGGGTTTTGAAAAACTGAGAATGATGACGATGATGAATTAAATTTTAGGCCAAATCATTCTGTTTTACATGCATTTTTTTTGTAACTTACTTGATTTAAAAAAAATCGATGAACTCAACCAAGATACTCAACAATAATAGACATAGCAAAACATCTAAAAACACCAAAAAAAATCGCATTGCGACGCGATAAATTTACCGGGGGCGATACAATTTTTATCACGCTGCCTGTGACCATAAATTTAGGCTTACATCCAATAGGTACGAGTAAGAGTCGACTCGACACGAGGTAGATAAATTTTGGTCCCGCAAGCGTTTATCATTATGTTTATTAAAATTACTTCTTTTTTAAATTGTGTCTGGTTTTTGAAGTGGGGTTTCGTTTACGAAGAATTAAACAAAACTGTGAAAGTAATTCTTAACCTTTCTTCTTCTATTTTCTTAATAGGTTCTGCTTCTAGTAGAATACATAGTATACAACTGAGTATTTTTTCAACTAATAATAGTCAAATAAGTATTGCGGAATAAAAATATAACAACTACTGGAGGGCATCAAAACATTTTTTTGACTACTTCTGACGGCACAGTAGACGTAGGTTGGCCTAAGACGCAGAAGATTTCAGAACAAATAGTTGCAGATCAGACAGACAAGTTTGACATATCTTTCGAATGTTTATTAGTGTATACTTATGTTGTACTATAAAGAAAATTCTTTTTTTTACTTTTTTGTATATTAAACGACTTTGACAACGAGTTTGAAAGTGCATACGTCTCGCACAATATGCACGATAAACCCGAGATAAGGTATAAAATAAATTATTCATGCTCAGACCAAAACATGGACGCAGACTCGAAGATAATCTCCGGTGATTTACGACGGGAATGTTTTCACACTATCTACGCTTATTTACATCTAACTTTAACAGCGGATCCACTTGTATATTTAAAAAAACTGAGTTTTGTATAAAAATTACGTGTTATTATCACAGAATTCTCGTATTTTATATGATTTGAAATTATTCATATTTTAACAATTATATTTTAAAGAGGGGGAGTAAGTTTTGTACTGCTTTTGTAGTAATTGTATCAACATGAAGATTATGTAAGCTAGCATTGTGCTAAATCAATTTAAAAAAAGTATGTTAATGAGTTAATGAATCACCTTACAAAATGACCTTAAGAAAGTTAAATCTCCTATCACAAGAATTTCTTGACAACAATGAAATTTCAACATTTTTAAAATGATGTATAATTTTTAATAGACAACAAAAAGGAGGAGGTTCTCAATTCGTCGGAACCTTTTTTTTTTGGCTTTTTTTGTGTATGTTCACTGATATCTCCTTCAATTGTAAACCGATTTTCAAAATTCCTTTTTTTGTTTAAAAGAGGTCCCATACAAACATACAAGTGGTCCCATATAAATTTTATTCCTGAGGGATTGGTATTTTTCCCGGAAAACTCAAAAAACCTCATCCTCACTTGTAATTTTCGTCCTATGATCACCAATATCTCCGTCAATTGTGAACCGATTTTCAAAATTCTTTAGGGCAAGAAGTAGGAAGTGATTTTTTTGAAGTTGTTTTATTTTTTATAAAAAGATTATACTTGTGGAAATGTATAAAACATTTTGGTAGTATTTGTATTATGTATGTATATTTTATGTATGTCAAAATTCAGATTAATTAATTTAAGCTCGTATTTAATATGAAGAAACAAACAGATGGCGATTATTTATTTAGTAAATACTCTTAAAAATATCAACATTGTAGACAGTATATGTTTAAGTGCCGTTGTAAAAAGCTTTCTTGGGAAACTTATAAACATTTATTCGAGGTGTTTACTTTTATTTCATGTCTCATCAGTTTGCAAAAAAATGATGTTCAGAATATCAGAATATTTTTTGTAGAAGTTAGATAACGTGATACTACTAATAGAGTTACTACTGTATTACAAACCATAGGCAGTATGTATCAATGTAATTAAAACTCTTTGAAAATTATGAGACCATCGCAACCCAACATATTATTATTTTCGTAAACTCTTTCATACTCTTCCGAAATCTGTTCCTCGTATTCACGGAGTCAGTAATCGCTCACAGGAATTACGCTGCAAATCCTATAACGTGTCAAAATATTGAATACCCGCGCCAAAACCGTAAATGGAATATAAACATTATTACAAGATAAGCTGCTAAGGGACCCGAACCAATCTTACGGCTCCGATTTCTCTCGAATATTGCACGTACATTTTATGTATAGGTGTAGATTAATCACAAAAGCACACCCTTTGGAAAGCTGACTATAGACGTACCTATTCTAATCTTTTCACGTTTTCCATTTAAATAGCATTACGTCTCAAAGGAATGTCTGATAGCTAGTGCATTGGATCAGAGAAACTACTTTTATAGGTATGTGCACTCACCTTTTAAATCCTCCGGCTGCATATACTTACGTATCTGCTTATCAGGGTTTATATGAAATCTGAGATCTGTAAAATTGCTTGTTATCACTGACACTGGTTCTTTTTGGGATTCTGTTTTCAGTTACTAAAAGTGTGCATACTACTTTCTTACAATAAAAGTCGGTGTGGTGAATACCTAAAAGTCACACTTTTGTCCACAGAAAACAGCGGAAAAGTAATGTTTCTTTATCATGTTTAAAGCAAACATGATAAAGAAACATTACTTTTCCGCTATATTATAATCAATAAAACTAATTACATAAAAGTTGTGTAAAGCACACAACTTTTATGTAATTAGTTTTATTGATTATTAAATATTTGTAATATTTTGTATGCTTTTCACCTTTAAAATTCATCAAATGTAAATATCATTCATCAAATATCGTTCATCGAATGCAAATATTATAATTTTAATTGGAACACGAATTTCCACACAACAATGACGCGACCACACCCCTTTCGTCGCAATCACTCCTTGACCAAGTTCTCAGTCTAGAATGCTCTGGGTGTCAATGACATCAGTAAGCCTGCTATTGAGGTGTTCTTAATTTTTTTATTCTATTGAGATTTAACCGTGATTTTTTCTTTGTACAATATTTTGACAATTATCTCGAAAAACCAGTTATTTTTTGTTTAGATTTTAAAAACTCTTGCCTACAAGATTTTGGTCTTCTTGACAGAGTTTTGAAGTGACAATTGTCTCAGGAGTAAAATACTTATTTTCTTAATAAACACTTGAGGAAGCTTTTTTTGATAACAATCTCACGAAACAATGTAATTTTAATAAAAGTATTTAGCACGAAAATGCCCGGAAATGACGCGGCCACACCCTTTTCGCCGCAAACGCCCAAGTTTTTAGTCTAGAATACTCTATAATATTAGATATATCTATATATAATATATATAGTGTTAATAGACATTAGGAAGCCTGCCATTAAGGTCTTGTTTAATGTTTCTAAACATTTAAGGTCTTTTTAAAATTTTTCATTGTCGCTTATTTTGTTAATAATCTCGAAAAATCCGTTTTTTTGTTTAGATTTTAACACATTTTCACAAAACTCTCGCCTAAAAGACGCGATCGCGCAATTTGGGCTCGCTTGGCCGAGTTTTAAACCGATTTTGATCTTAAGAACAAAAAACTTGATAAATACTAGAATAACCTGGACGTTAGTATCATGAGGAAGCCCGGTATTGACTATCATGCAGTTCTACTGGCCTACTGCAACGCGCGCAGCTGACCTCGTGTGATAGCGAGAGTGAATCGATACTCCTTGCTGACACCTACATGATGGCTGTGGAGGGCGAGATTTCAGTTCAGTATTCTTATTTCTAGGTCCGGTTCTTCTTCCAAAGTAACTATGTAGTTATTTTGTTAAAAGAACGTGTGAGTTCATGAATATATTGGCACGAAGTGTGTGATTGCCATGCTTGGGCTGCTAAAAAGGTGTCGCCTTTCTACTCAATTGCCTTTGGTATCAAAAAGCTGCCAGTCTCATCTAGATTATTTATACAGAGCGTCAAGTAGTAATTTTATGCTGTTGTAAAGTAAATAAAAAAACATGATTTTACATAGATAACTTGTGCTCCGATGCTGCCTATGCTGAGTTAGGACCAATTTACCCAATTCTATTGCATCTTTTTACCTTGGTACGTAATTTAAAAATAAATTATTTTATAACTAGCTTCCGCCCGCGGCTTCACTCGCGTGGTCATCATCATCATCAGCCTATTGCAGTCCACTGCTGGACGTAGGCCTCCCCGAATGAGCGCCATTGCGCCCTGTCCTGAGCTCGACGCATCCAACTTCTACCAGCAGCCTTTCGCAGATCGTCACTCCACCTCGGCGGAGGGCGTCCTACACTACGTTTGCCGAGCCACGGTCTCCACTCAAAAACTCGTTTACCCCAACGGTTATCGGTTCTTCGGGAGATATGGCCAGCCCATTGCCACTTGAGCTTGCTAATTCTCTAAGCTATGTCAATAACTTAAGTTCCCCATTACTAAAAACTATTACTTATCATTATTGTGTAATATCCATACAAAAACTCGATACATTTACTCGAATTCTTCGATGCATGGGTAATTCCGGAATACGTAATACAACAAACAAATCAATAACTACTTTTATCTCATAATCAAAACAATAATTATGAGGAACATGCGGAAGATGGTTAAGTTTTCGTTACTTGTGTATGCCAGAATAGTATAAAAGATATTTACGAATTGTGAAACATAGAACTGTATCTATAATATGCGAAGGTTTTTTATGAGGAGATTTGGATGTATGCTTATTGCTCCTTCACGCCAAAAGTAAACCTACTACACATATCCACCTAATTAATAAAGCATCTTAAATTTAGCCATCGATTAAAGTTAGCCCTGTTACTGTTTGTCATTAAACTACAATGAGGGACGGCAATTTTTTATGAATGCTTTATCTTTCGATTGAGGTTTTTAAGTAAGTTCATAGAGTTGAAATTTAGCAAATTTTAAGACCAGAAATAACATCACATACACACACACATACCAGCCTATATCAGTCCACTGGACATAAGCCTCCCCTAATAAAGGGGGATATGCCCATAATCCCCACGCTGAGCATGTGGGTTGGAGATCGCAGGGGATTTAGTTGTGCCTGTGTTAGGCTGCGCTAAACCACAATCAGCCGGCCGCCAAAGCCTCGTTTGTTAGTTAGCAGGATGCACCACGTGCAGGTGATGTTGGCTTGGGTTCCGAAGATGGGTTGGAACCTATTACACATGATTCTTCCTCTTCCTGTTTGTATCCATCGGTTTCTATCAGCTGCCTGATGGAGAGCCACACTGACTGGTATCTAAAGATAGATTGGATACAAAAAAAAACTTAGCAAGTAGAGATGCAGAAAGATGGTTGTTCTTCATCTAGTGTACTAGTGTATAACGCTTTGAGTGTTGAAAGTACAACGACGCACTTGTCAATAGACTAGCGAGGACCCGATGGACCTGAGGCCCGCAGGCAACGTGTTAAAGATAAGCAATGTTTTTCTTCGACCAATAGGTTGACGACAGATAACCAATGACCTTGCTTTATCTCAAACATACTGACCAAATCGTACGTCATTCAGTTATTCATCACCGAAGGAAAATGAAGCAATTTTGCTTATTTTCAGTTTTATTTGTCTGTTGTTTTAGTATTTTATTGTTTTTGTTTATAAAATACGTGGCTACATCAAACAATTATAGCGAAGAAAAAAAAGTGCCACACTATATCTGCCCCGGTGATTATATACTACAGCTAAATCACGATCCTCCGAGGTGTATCCATATAGTTCGGATGATGATTGGTAAGAAATTATTTTTATTTGTTTACTTTCCTTAGTTCAGTTTGTAGTTTTTAGGGACGGAACCGTAATACCCATAAAGTGGAAACGGGACCCTGTTACTGATATTTCACTAACTGTCGTCTATATGTCTGTCTATCACCAGGCTGTATCGCATGAACCGTGAAAGAGAAAAAGAAAAGAAGCGAAGAGAGAAGACTATTACAATAAAACATTAAATCAATAAATACAATAAATATTCAAGTAAGGCTCCCATACAACGATTCGGAATCCTTCGTGCGTGAGTTCCGCTTGTACTTGGCTGGCTTTTTTTAACATTAATATTAATAAGTAATAAGATCATCTGTACTATGTGTCTACGTGGACTCATTAACAGTGTCTGCTATACGTCTGTGGAACTCTCTACCAGCAGATATTCGTAGCTCTCTCTCCTTAGGAATCTTCAAATCCAAACTTTTAATCATTTTATCTCTCTACAAAATAGTCAATGAAAAAATTGAGCTTCTAGTTATTATGTCCTATAAGTAATTTATGTATGTTTATGATATTTTAGTTTTTGTATGTATGTTTATTTTTATCTTTAGTACATATGGTTTAGGTTTCTTTTCTTTTTCGGTTTTTCTCTATCTCATTTATATATTATTAGTTATGTTATAATCTTCTACAATTTCATTAATAAAATTTGCAGCACTACCAATCTATCTCCACATCACACAAAGGTTATCTTGAAAAAAAATGCTATTTAGCATTAAGTCCGCCTGTGTACTTGTATTTTATCTTGTGCAATAAAGAATTTTCTATCTATCTATCTACTAGGAGAAACCGGCTTTGGTATACATACATAACATAACACACACTTATTACTTCCTATATAGATATACCTTTCCGTAATAGAAAATCGATAATGTACAATATCTATTTATTTTCTGATTCATTTATTTTGTGTTTAATAAATAATTTATCTATGTATTTATCATTACAGTGAGTGTGTATAGGAAATACACACTCACTGTATCAGTACTGTCTAGTCAATAACTGTGTTCTTAGAAGTTATTTTTAGTGGATTAATTATAAAAAAATACTATATAAATTGAAAATTGGTTATGTATTCAATTTTACCATAACAGTTGCGAAATCATTTGCAGAGATAGTTTGATTATGCGTAGCCCAAGTGGTATCTTATGTGAAGCGAACTTTTTAATCTTTGTATTATGCCATTTTGGAGTCCATCAGATAGCCAAAAAACTCCAACACAAGTAATCAAAATCACTTCCTCATTACGAAGAAGAAAAAATGACTGTATACCATTGGTATAGTGACCACAATGGTTGTCTATTTTCAGAGAGAGAAGAAAGAGAAGAGGCGGAGAGAAAAGCTAGAAATGAAGCTTGGCGGCTAAAGATACGCAATATGCGTTCTACTACAGTAAGGATAACAACTATAGCAAACATTTTTAACCGGGTTGCATCAGGTAAAATACAATTCAATATTTACAGCAACAACTGCACTAGCATTTATCATACTAGTAGTATACGTCCAGCACTGGACGAGATATGCCCGCCCCTGATCCCTGTGCTGGGCATGCGGGTTGGAGATCGGAGAGAGCAGCTTCTTGCACGCCGACGCTGCTGCCCGTCAGCGGTCAGGGATTTTTGCTGTGCCGGTAATTTCATACTTCAGGTAAGTATGAAAGTACCGGCACAGATATTAGGTCCTTACCTATGACATCGGCGTTATTTCTCTCCATTTAATTTTGGACATATTTTATTTAATTTAACAATCATATACAAAATTATTTTATTTTCTAAACGTAACATTATTGCAAACATTGAAAACATAATAAAATACCAAAACTTACAAAAATTTTTTCATGTTACTTTTCTTTTTTAAATAAGACTACACATACTTTTCACAATGTCCAATCATACACAAAATTTTACGAGAATAGGATTAGTAGTTCCAGAAATAAAACAAAAATGTATGTATGGAGAAATTGTTTGTCTCGAAATTCGCCATACAAAACGCCACTTTCATAGGTAAGCACCTAATATTAAGAAAATAAATGTGGATTCGTATTTGATGACTACGAAGATTCGTTCGTACAACCTGCGAGCCAAAAGGACCATGAGGTACCTCTTAGTTTGTTTGTAATGGCTGTTCAGGTTCTATTGACGACCTCCTTGGCGCAGGGGGCGATAGCCTGCTTGAGATGGAGAAGGTTGCGGGCTCTATTCCCACTACGAGGTCAATTATTGTAGAATCCGCAAAAAAATTATGGGATCCGAATGTTTTTCATGTGTTATAGGTATTTAAAAATAGTATTATATAAATAGTATTTCAGTCATGGTAAGCCTACTTAATCTAACAAGCCTGTAAGTAAAAGTTACCACTTTAATCTGTTATCATCTTTGTTCGTTACATCAATATATTAGTTTATTTATCTCAATGATTCGTTGTGGATAAGTACATATTTTTTTTCAGAATCATACGGGAAAGAAGATGAGAATGAAAATAGAGATGAGATTCAGTACAATACTACCACTATTCTGAAACGAATATAATCAAGGATAGAACTTGATACGAGTAGTTTAATAACATAATTTAAGTAGGTATTACTAAAGATTAATTTGAATAAAAAAATAGTAATTTTTTAATGGACCTAAAATAAATAAATAAATATTAGTTGCATACTGTAGTATCGTAGTTTTAGGGCCTCACGAAGGCCTCAGATATGGCTTAACGACTGAAAAAATAGGGACCAACAGGTTAAAGTGCCTTCCGAAGCACGGACGTGTTCAGATCTAAATGCCACTAAACGGTCACGTATCCAAGTAGTAACCGGGCGTAATGTTGCTTAACCTCGATGATCAGCTAAGATCACCGAAGTAATCCACGGTACGAGCCCTTCAACATAGTTAACTGGTTTGGTTGCCAATTGTTATTATATTCATGTTTTCCTATTATTTTGGTGTATTTAAAAAATATATAAAACGTAATCCTTTTAATTACAAATTCATAAATACCCCGAAGTTGAATACCGTGAGATAATCCTGTTATCTTCAGCCAGCAATTCGTAATAACGATGAATTATAACGAATTTCCTTCTTCGCGGCCAGCCAACTGTTAAAGATTATAAGGGAGCAACAATCAATTTGATACTGTTATGCTTTTGTGTTAATCGGTTGAGGAAATTTTAATAAGATGAAAGCAAACAATAGAATTTCATGTCAAAATTCTTGAAATCTCAGCGGTGCAGTGGGAGAGCTGGGAAAATTAGGAGATGCGTGATCCAATCGCTGATCGCTGAAGCATAAAATGTCTGTATAGTCTGCAAATATTTGGGTAGTCTGACTGTAATGTTGAAGTAGTGATTTATAATATCTGTTGTCCATATTCCAGTACCAATACCATCTTCTCAGCTTAGTCGGCCTTCGGAAAGTCATAAAGCCGCGAGTTACCTTTCAATGTTTTTAATATTGCATACGTATGCAAAACGGTAAAAAGCATGACGGTAAACGGTAAACCCACGTGGGCTTGCGAACATATTTTTTCGAACTTAATAATTCATTGGTATATACCAAAGTAAGGGTAATGAGGTAAACTTACATAATATAAATATAAATAATTTATTTGAAAAGACACACAATACACAATAAAGAAACAACAAAACAAAGAGGCTAAAAAAGTGCTCAGGATAAATAGGTAAAACATAGGTGGGTACAGATATCCAAGTAACGTTCACACAAACAACAAGAGAACAATAATAAAATAATTAAGGTAGTCAGGTCCATCCATTACGATAATTGATTCAATGTAGTGATCCTATCTACAAGTCTATAAAAGTGACTGAACGGTTATGTTTATTTATAATAATGAACTGCTAAAATTTTGGAGTCAGCTGCTGTGGCAGAGGTAGTAGAGCGTTAATGCGTCAATGGAAAAACAGACTGGTCGGTTTTTTTTGTTCTATTGGCTTATGACCCAAACAGATTCAAACACTGAGTTAATAGGCATCAGGAATGCTTGCCCCATCGTCAACCTCATCCTTGCCCAAACTAGCCTCGAGGTCAAAAGCTTGCCCATAACATAAAAAAAAAGGATTGGATTCAATTAATTTATATTTATTCAGACCGCAGTTACGATACTGTACCAACTATTATAATGTATCTTTAAGTTATAAAGGATCAAATCCTTCGTGACAAAACAAGCTGATGGAAGAAAAACAAAACTAGAAAAGTAACTTTATCTCGAAGGAGCTACATTGTTACCAGTATCTGCATATCATATTCGAAACTTTCACATCCCATATACAGAAATACTTGCTTGATTTCCTCGCAAGCTACATTCAACATTCGTCTTTATTGCTTAGAAATTACGGACCAACATGGCATATTAAATTGTGTATACCGTACTGAATCGTACAGATCGAATTTGTCTGCAAAGTTTGAATGTTTCTGTATACAGGGCGGAGTTTAAACGGTAGTGTAGCGAGATGAGAGGAGTTATTAGAACTGCCTATATTATTATGTAACTTTTGCATTCCCGTAGCAGTTATAGTGCCGAAAGAAAGAAAAGTTGCTTAATGAAATAAAGCTACACAAAAATCTAAACACGCACAATCTAAGAACAAAGTATACAAAGTAACAAAGCAAAGTAAGAACAAATAATTACGGCAAGAAAACAAAATTGTTTCAGGGCGTACAGCTTTTTAATGAATTGCCTACATTGAGGAATGCGATAACATTAACACATTCAAATTTAAATGAAAAGAAACGTGTATTATAGTGTTTCTTTTCTTACTCTATTTGGGTAAATACTGAGAATCTACATAAAAACTGTATCTTAAAGACTGTCCACTAACACGTCCTATTTTCGAGATGGTGACCCTGAACTAAAGCCCCTTGAAGCTGGCAGCCCTGCATTGAGGCCCTTTCGCGACACCCTGAACCTGAAGCCCCCTCACTGGCTCCCTAGACCTGGGAACTCCACCTATAATCTAATTATTTTGGCCCAGGCGTCTGCCCAGTCCTCGTGCTGCTCAGCTGCTTCTCTGACTACTTCTCGGCTTTCCTGTGCTCAGCCTGCCCCTAGGCCTACTGTTAGTTTCATCACCATCATCATAATCTTTTAGGTAGGCTAGGTATTAGGTAGGTAGGACTTTTATTAATATATAATATAATATATTTATATTAATTTGTTAAAACCGCCTAATCTTTCATTCCGTCTAGGTCATCTAGGTAGGCTAGGTTTTGAATTAACTTGTAGCTTCAATTTCTCTCCTCAAGAGGGGATGGTCGCTACAGTTAACATCTTAAATTAACTTGTGGCTAAAATTTCCCTCCTCAAGAGGGATTGTAACGCCACAGTTTTCACAATTTAGATAAACTTCCTACATAACATTAGAAATATTTACCTATTTGTCTACGGTGCTAAAATCTTTGCATGTATTTACCGTTAGTACTACCGTGAAGCTAGCTTTTAGTATCAAATGTACCTCTTAAAGACAATAAATAAAATCATTCATTCATTCATTTCATTAAGTACTTTTTATATCTCATTGTACGAGAACTAATAAGTTTATATGATAATAAATTTCTTTAAACCTAAAATAAACTGATTTTACCCAAAATTATCTCTTTCGTATTAGCTAGTGACCAACTCTTATGTCGGAGTTTTTACGCCACCCAATGGCCTCCGGCATGGCTTAAGAACTGAAAAAGCTGGGACCAACACCTTAACGTGCCTTCCGAAGCAGTGCTTTATGTGTACTCAGATCTAAATGCCAATAAACGGTCACCCATCCAAGTAGTGACCGGGCGGAATGTTGCTCAACTCAGATGATCGACTATAAACACCGAAGTTAACCACGCCATGAGGGCTCTATTATCTAGCATTATTGTAACCACTGTTCTGTGATTGTAACCATTTGAGCTTTTAAAGCTTTGTTAACAATTAATAAAACAAATGCAAAGCGTGAAATTGGATCACGAGTCGCCAAGTCTAAGTAAAATCTGATTGGCTTCGTCTAAACAAAGTTTGATTTTGAGCTCGGTTCGTTGTCTCTGAATTCGCAAAATTTTATAAACGTTATATGAGTTCTTGAACTAAAAGGGTATCGAAAATAGGAATTTGATACTTAATTTTGAACTTTAAAGTTTTAAGGTCAACAAGCAAAGGTGAGTGTTGAAGAAGAAAATAGTTTTGAAAGCAAGACGAAATAATTTTTAGACCACGTATTGCATTTAAATTTTTTTAAAGTTAAAAAAGTTTCAAACACGCTTTATAAATTTTTAAACTAAAAATAAAAAATAAACAACTATCCCAATGAAAATTATTATTATTTGTTTTAAACCTTTTCTTTATGGACTTTTAATTTAATTTATTTTTAATTTACGGGATATCTCACACACTGTCAACTGATCCCAAACTAGGCAGAGCCTCTGGGTAGCAAAGACAATAATAACTTAATAACATTGCCTCGAATTTATTTGACACCTTACTATAATAGACCTGTCATCTCATATTCCGCAAATTCTCACCACACCTAAACCGATTTACCACCAGTTCACTCTGATCCCTGAATCAGTCTCCGATTGTTTCAGTTACAAGTGTTTTTGATATAGTCTGGGGATCAAGAAAGGCTGGGTGCCCGTCAGTCGCAGGTGATAGGATGGAGTAATTAGAAGCTGCCAGTTAATAACTGAAGTAAGTTTGACAGGCGCAGTGCAGACGCTCAAACTTTGGCTGTCATTTTCCGGGGATTTCTATGAAGATAAACAAAGGATAACCGATTGTTATCGACATGTTGTCAAGATATTTCTTGTATTTGCGAAGGTTTTATGATCGATTTTGTTGCTATTGTGTACTTTTTATTTAATTCGGCCAGTCCACCAGTTTAAAGTTACTCAGCAAGATATAGAACGAGCTATGCTTGGAGTTTCTCTGAAGAATAAGATTCGCAACGAGACTCTCCGATATAGAATTAAACTTGTCGACATAGCTCAGAGAAGAAGCAAGCTGATGTAGCAGTGGGCCGGTCATTTCTGCCCAAGAACCGACCACCTCTGGGGTAAGCGAGTTCTAGGGTGTAGACTGCGAAAAAAAAAGTGAAGAGCAGCTCAGCGAAATTACTAGGATGTCCTCCAGCCAGGTGGAGTGACGATCTGCGTGGTAAAAGCTGGATGCGTCGAGCTGAGGACAATGGATTAATGGCGTTCATTAGGCCTATTTCTAGCAGTGGACTGCTACATGATGATGATGATCTTAATTACAAACTGAGGACTAAATTGCTGAACAGAAGCAGATAAAAAATGTTTTAGTTAAACAAACAAGTTATTTATTTATATTATTCAAAGAATAGTCCTAACAAACTAGGCAACACAACAAAAATCAATCCTAGAAACAAAAGTGCAACATAGTGCTCGGTGTCAAGTACCAGGGCACCATAACTTCGCAGGCGATTGCTTACTGACTCTGTAGCAACTGCACAATAACTACAGTAGGAATACAGTTGCAAACTTAGATTTGCACCGTAGGGTGAGACGATTTGTAGACCAAAGTTAATTAGAAACCTCGATCAAAGCTTAAATAGAACTGGCTAGATCAAGTAATGCAAATAAATTAAATACTTACATAAACATATAATAAACCCGGTGTAAACCGACTGTTACGAGTACACGTTGACAATCTACTGTAGCGCAGTGGTCCCCTTGAGATGTAAAAGGTTGCAGGTTCGATTCCCTCCGCAAGACAAATGTTTGCATGATCTGTAGATGTTTGTCTCGCTCTCGGGCCTGGGTGCTGAGAAGGGACCAAGGGTGGGTGCTTGTGTATTTTAGATATGCATTTACAAAAAAATGTATATAAAGTAATCAATCATGTGGTTCCCTCAATGCAAGCTCTGCTTAGTATGGTTCTAGATAATGTTGTGTGATGATGTCCAGCCTTATTAATTTATCTTTATGGGCAAATGTTCATTGAAGAAATCCATTTAAATAGAAATAGACTCACTAACCGAACAAAAACTGACGGTTCAACGGAAATTTCTCCAAGGTTTGTTTTTAAAATAACCCAGCTAGTCAGGAAAATGCTTCAAACCAGAGGCTCAATCACGAGAGTACCTATTTGTGTTGTAGTTTTAAAATGTTGGCGAATTAGAAAGTCTAAATTCAAAATAACGCTTTGTCATTCGTCAAAGTTTTCGTTACGCTTACGATATGTCAGGTTAAAATATATATGATCACTCGATTGAACACATTTGTGACTGAAACTGTACTGAGCACAAGTAGACCAGCTGTACTATTCTGTCTACACTTTGAACACAACTCAGTCTGCGGTTTTAATAATTCTGACGGTCACCAAGAATTGATATAAATGATTTTGGTGGACGGCACCCTAATTTGAGACCTTACTTAGGTTTCATAGGTGCTTCTAATTTAATGTTCGTCTACCCGAGCTCAGTTTGGCTTATGAGCGAGACATGTGGCCAATGTTTCAAGTTGGCTGACTTAAATTATTTAGTAAGTTGAACTGGACTTAACTTGAAACTGAATATTCAATATTGTAGGTGACTACGTACTTAGATACACCTGAGTAAAGATATTTTGTTACAAACACTTGCCAAATAGCCGGAAACGATCTAAATGGTTTAAATATATTTTCCAAAGGCAATAAAAATAGCGTCCATATTCATTCGCGTATGAGAAAATAATACTTACACATAAAATGTATATTGAATGTACTAAGCAAAAACATCTAAGCAATACCTGACTAACCATAACAATAACAACTTATATGTCAGTAAAATTATATCATTTACAAGATATAAACCATAGTGACAAAACCATAACACCGTTATTATTAAGACAGTTCTGCAAAATAAAGATTATGAAATAAAAATATGATTCAATATTTTAATTTACTCGCGCGTACTACGAGTAGACAAAGTTCCCTAATTTGGTATTCAGGAAGTCTACAGAATGCTAATGTAACTATTTTTAAATTGTCGTAACCAGTAACACTGGCAACAGACAAAAAAAAACTATTTCACATTCATAAAAAGAACATTTTTAACAGACCTTTTTTATTATATCAAAAAAGGCTAGATTTGTTACAACCTTTCTATTTAATTTTCATTTCATTCGCAACCTTCGATCTTTCTTTGTTGCCGCTAGCAATTAAAAAGGAATAGAGCGTTTGAATTTTAAAAGCTTAAATGAATCTTTTTAATGGTTCTGCGGTTTTTGCTTCAATTATTTTCTGCCATTCATTAATTGTATTGAATGATTCCGTATACCAAATTTTAAAGTACCCAAATTAAAATAAAAAAATTTAATCTATGGGGTTCAATTAACTGATCCCCTAGTACAATTTGCACAATACGAAAATATTCATAGTTTTCGAGCTAAATTTTAAAATTACTTTGTTGCTAAAATTACTATTTACTGTTTTGAGTGAAAAACATTGCGACCTGAAAAAATATTACTTTACATATGTCATTTGATCAGTTTATATTTTAATCCAATTCAGTAATTTCCATATCTCATACATAAATAAATAGTTGCATGTATTATGATAGGTAGTGTTCTATTTCTAATATTTATTTACCTTTCTTTTACATAGATCAACTACAATTTGTTGATAATTTTGAATAATCATCATTACCCGATCTTTAGTTTGAATATAATATAAAATTGTGATTTTGTTTGGTTTTGTGAACATTCTGGGTTTGGATTACTCATTTATTCAAACTAAAAGGCTTCTTAGACCATGCAGTATTCAATCTTAGTAAGACTATCTTACACTTAGCGTAGTATAATAAGAAATAAGCCACTAAGTCGGTCTTAGACTAGACCAATTAGTCAGTAAGATAGACTGAATACCGCGGGCTTAAGCCTAAAAATCAAATATAATACAACAACAAACTTTGTCGGCTTTGCTCGGTTAGTACTCGGATAAAAAAAAACCTTTGTATTATTCCAGGACACAAACTATGTATATTCCAAGTTACGTACCAATCTTTTCAGCCATTAAGAAGTTAGATGGAACCAAAACGTACTTACACACTTACAAATTTTCGCTCCTTTTGCACATATTTGGTGCAATTTTATGAAAGTACTTATTCCTAAATACATATTTTACTGAATAATTGTTAAACCCATTACGTGCTAGATATCTCTCTTCTTATCTCTTGGCTACGTTCACACTAAACAGTCGTTTAGAATTCCACGCACAACCCGGTCAACTCTAGCCCCGGGCAAATTATACGTTTTGCCAAATTGTCTCTAGCCTATCTCTTGGTGATTTCAAGATGTCTGGCTGAGGTACAGTTGGTATGACAGGCGATACAAATAAATACGATCTTTATTTTTGTATACCTACAGGTTTACTACAGTCATGATCATCATCCCGATTTCACCCAATGCTGAGAATAGACCTCCCTTTGCTCCTGCCACTATACAGTAAATGTAATAAAACTTGTGTTTTATAAAATTAACATATTAGTATGGGCGAACGGAGCTTGAAGCAAATTGTTCCCTATCAATTTTAATTCTCTATCAGGCTAAAGTTATAACGGAAACCGCAAACTAACCAGACATTCTGAGTGTGTCCAAAAAACGATAAGTAGCTCTTCACTTCACATTTTGACGTTACAAAATGACAAGCTTGTTAGTATGTTGGTACCAGACGGAAAATTCTGGAAATTCACCTTTCATCCCAACCGTACCTAGCGCTCTCCAAAAGTTAATAATTCGAAATCCGTTGCCAGTACTTGTCTGATTCTCCATTCATATTCATATTTATTTCGTTTCACCTATTCGCCCCGGGACTTCTCAAATTTAAATTTTAATCCTTGATTTTAACAAGGCACGCGGCATAACTTGCGGCATTCAAACAAATTGTTTGACGGAGTGGAAAGCGTTCTTGTGATGTGATTTTCGATGGTTTGTTCTCAACACAACCATCAATACAACTTTACATCTCTCATGTTCGGTAAGTAGGTTCTTATTACCTCCAAATGGGGCATAAAGGTGACTAATTAGCGCTCTAGGGTAATAATGGAGCTAAAAAAGCCCTAGGGCGGTAAGTAATTAAAAAAAACACTTCTTTCTTTCAAAAAGTTCGCATACATCTAACGAGCATACTGGCAATAGACATCATGCATTCAGCCCAATTACCAAAGAGGTCGCTTTGCTATTCAGCCTTGTCTTCGTGTGAGTATAATAGTCATCAATTTTAAATATCGAACGGCGAAGCTCAATTTCGTTCTTGAAAAAAATGTTTAATGCCGGTTTTTTTCTACTTACCTCACAATCGAGATGTAAAGCAGAATAGTTAGCTCGGGTGTAAGCACCAATTGCACCCTCGAACGCGCATAGGCGCCCTCGCTGCGCTCGTGTGCCTAAATATTTCGGGCTGCAATTGATGCCTTACAGCCCTTGGCTACTAATCTACTATTAAGACTCTGATATCACTCCAATGTATGAGAGGAATAATTATGTATCAAAAAGATGTTATTTATGATTACAACGTAAACGTAAAAAAGTACCTAAGTGTTACATGGTGTACCGTAACTTTTTATAGAATTGAAATACATAATTGGCAAAAGCTATTTTATGCTACTTTACATACTATATGAACAAAACAGTACTATTTTATGTACTAAGGTTTTATGCAAGGCAATGTAATTATTTTAATTAGGTTTATGTAAATAATGTTATATCATAACAACACCAGCCTATTTAGTCCACTGCTGGACATAGGCCTCCCCTATAAGAAAGGGGATATGCCTGGAATCCCCACGCTGGGTATGCGGGTTGGGGATCACAGGGCACAGCTTCTCACGCCGCCGACGCTGCTACCCATGTCGGAGGCCAGGTCACTGTGCCGATGTGAGGCTGCGCTATTCCGCAATCAGCCGGCCGCCAAAGCCCCGTCTTTTATTTAGCTGAGTGCACCACAGGCAGGTGAGGTTTTCTTAGGTTCCGAAGATGGAGGTAGAAGCCCTTTACATCCTGTGTCATTACAGTTAAACCCATATTTAGATTATTGTGTATGCTTGAGTCGGGTTCGAAATAAACCTTCTGAATAAACGTATTTAAGTATTGTTAATAACGAAAATCTCATATTAATGTAAATTTGACGCGAGACGAATGCTTTGTTCAACGTTGTTAGACGTCTTTGTGTTTGTGTAAGGGAAAATTTGTGTAAGAAACCGCAACTTTATTAGCTAAGCAATGAAAAGGTAGGAAATGGAAGAGTGGATTGAGACAAACACATTAAGAGGAACCAATTTGTGTATGTAAGTAAGAATTCATGTTGATTTTATTGAATTCAAAGAGCCGGAAATTATATTTCAGCATGGAGGCAGCAGGATTTGAACGAGAAGTACTTTAGTTTATTTTACATAATATATACTTAAAAACCAATCAAAGAGACCCTTAAAAAAATTAAGACCGTCACAACGACGTAGCGAGACATTGCTACGTTGAATGGCAAGGCTGATCCAGTGGATGAACCTAGACCATAAAAAATAGGAAAATATTGTCAGAATTAAAAACATTGCAGAAAATTATATATAAGCTGAATTGACAACCTCCTCATTTTTTGAAATCAGTTACGATTACAAGACCTTAATTTTAGATAAGTTAAAAACTGACGGAAATTAAAAAACCCGACTCAAGTTTCTCTCAAACACTTTGTCACCATTATTAATTAAGCTAGAATAACCGACCGCATCTAAAGGAATGCAATTACCATTCAGTTAATTAATAATTCTAGACGGGTCTGAGGACGTAAAGTCTGCGGTCTCCTACCCTCTTCTATTAGTACTCCGTTTAGTACTGCCCACATCGGTAGGGTGTTTACTGGGCAACGGAACGGGATCAAAACGATACCAACTTTCATCCGTATACTGGGAGTTTTTATTATTGGAGTGCATGCAATCTGTAATGTATTCTCCCGAAGGAAGGTTGCATCTCGTTTTCTCTTAACACATAAGAGAAGAACGATCCTTATTTGGGCATTTTAATTGAGAAAAATCATGCACAGATTTTTGTTCTAAGCGCGCACTCCCGAATAAAAACTCCTTTAATCAAACTAGTCAGTCGAGCAGTCGCACAACTGTCATATCCGTCTACTTTCTTCATAAATAGTGAGAAAACGACTCTTGAAAAAACGTAAAAAAAATCTACATTAAAGTTAAAGTTATTCCCTCTCACTGTTTGTGATTATCCAACGGTATAAGATGCCAATATTAAATTAGTAATTTAACAAAACTTTTCTTTTTGTATTTATTGTAGTGTTACACGTCTATTGAAGGTTCACTATCGTTTTTCGTCCGCGTGGATAGGAAGCTCCATTACAAGATTCCCCTTAACAAGTACGCCAGAAAAGCAGCGATGTGAATGGAATTGAGGAGGATTGTGAAGCCGGCCACCGTCCCGAGATAGCGATCACGACCGCTCTGTCAAGTGTTACAAATAAGATGTTTTTATTTAAAAACTCTTTTAAACTAAAAAATCTTATAACTATTGAAGAACTGTCAAAAATTAACAAGGCGTCGAATATTTAACAGTTTTACAACAAAGCGTTATCGGTAACGATTGGTAACGATATATTATAGGAACCAGCCGTTAATTGACTTCATTTTTTAAGTGATTCTCAACCTCAAACAATCATTTGACATACTGTCATCTTAGTTTTATAATAGTAGAGATGATCTCTACAATGTCTGTATCACTACGTCTATATCTAAAAGGACCCTGTAGAACCACACCCAACATATTAATTTTACGACTGCATAAGTCGTCCCATTCAATAGCGTATTTTGAATTCTTGGGCGGGACAATCGACCGGAAAGTCGTCGTCCGAAGATTACGATTCGAGGATTAGACGACCTTACAAGGCCAGCCTAAGACGTAGACGGTTGAGGGTTCGATTTCCGACGAGAGACAGTTCAGATTCTTAGCAAAATATTTGTCTGGTGTCTGGGTGTTTTCTATGTATAATATACATGTATTTACTAAAGTATAATTGTAGAAGATATGTTTCACCATCATCATCATCATCAGCCTATAGCAGTCCACTGCTGGACATAGGCCTCCCCTTATGAGCGCCATTGCGCCCTGTCCTGAGCTCGACGCATCCAGCTTTTACCAGCAGCCTTTCGCAGATCTTCACTCCACCTGGCTGGAGGGCGTCCTTCACTACGTTTGCCAAGCCGCGGTCTCCACTCAAGAACTCGTTTACCCCAACGTTTATTAATAACAATTTTGTATCTATTCAATGGTTGATAATAATCAAATCCTATGAGTATCATTTTACACACAATACAGTTTATTGTGATTGTATGAACTTAGGTTCAAGTCTATTGTCTGAGAGTGTCCATACCTTTATAGCCAGTTTATTCCAAAATATTGTCTTACAAGCTCACAACAATTGAGTAGATATAATACGCTATTACGATAAGAAAACTCATTTTCTCATCTAAATAAGTACCTAGTCACGTACTTATTTTGCCAAAGAAGCTTACATTTTGTATTATTTAATAAAATATCGGAATGTTATGCACATTCAACGGATTCTCCAATAACAACACCATCCTATATCAGTCCACAGGGTTTCCTTCATAAAAATGGGTATATGCCCATAATCCCCACGCTGGGCATGAAGGTTAGGGAACGCAGGGCTCAGTTTCTCGCAACGCTGCGGCCCGTCGTCAGTCAGTGAATTTTGCTGCATTTGAACGGAATGTCCGCTAGTCCGCTATGCTTTTATTATATTTCTTGATACAAGAATTGCCCACGATAAAGAAGAAGCATATTCTGCTGCTATTTGAATCACAATTTGTTTAAATTCTACTCTTAAGAAGTAGTGATGATCTTTATATTTTGATCAGGATAATAAACCTAATTGTTGTTTAGTTTAGTATCTAGTACTGTAATTGTCTTGAGCCGGTTAGCTTATTTCAGCCATAATCAAAATAGGGTCAACGCAATGATACAAATTAGTTCCTCAAACTGTTATGTACCTATCTTTTTTAAACTAAATACCTACCCACTTCCTCTATTGCATTGTTGGTGGCTAAAGCTTCCTCAATTATTTGAGTAACGTTTCTGTATTAAGTTTATGCTGTTGTCCGCTTAATGTGCATAGAAAATAAGAGTCTCTAGACGATTGTTCCAAGAGTATTGAAACTACTTGAAGCGAGTCTGTTCTTTAATTAATAGTTATGAAGAACGTTTAAAGTCTTTAGAAATATTAATTTTATGTAATTTAAAATCTAATTTTGCTCCATGTCAGACACGCAAAAAACATTAAAAACGTGACTTTTTAATATTACCTTTTAATATTTGATGTAGAGCCTCAACTTTTCTTCAAATAAGAATTGTAACAAATAAAGTGAATGGTGTAGTTTATTAAACATTCTGTGCGATAAATTAAGAATGCCTGTTAAAATTATTGAGATATTCAATTTTCAAAATTCCTTTCTTATTATTTAGCTAAGAAGCATTTTTCACGACGCGGTTTTGGCATACCACTCCCGTTTTCCAGTTGAAATTAATTTTCCCACGTCTGGGCGGATGCATAGAAGCCAGACATTTTCCAAGGCTGTAATGAAACCGCTACGTCGTATCGTTATGACGGTAGAGTTGAGGAGTGCTTTTTCGGATGTGGTAAATGCTACGAAATAGTACAAGGAATTTCTTGAAAATACAAAATGGCCACCATTTTGTGATGGTGATATTAAATTAGTATAAATCTTATATTATAAAGGTTAAAAAGTTTGTGAAATGTGAAATATTTGTCCTTCCTTCACCCAAAAAAACTGAATGGATCGATTTCAAATTTTGTACCTTTTTGTAGTTCTGGATGCGTTGAGCTCAGGACAGTGCGCAATGGCGCTCATTGGGGGAGGCCTATGTCCAGCAGTGGACTGCTATAGGCTGCTGATGATGATGATGATGATGAAATGTAAAAACTGTGTTATACGAACAATAAAATAAATTATATTATGACGTTCAATGGCTGATTGTGGCATAGCCCAGCCTAACACCGGCACAGCTAAATCCCCTGGCCACCGACGGGCAGCAGCGTTGGTGGTGCGAGAAGCTGTGCTCTGCGACGACCCGCAAGTCTAGCGTGGAGATTATGGGCATATCCCCCTTTATTAAGGGAGTCCTGTGTCCAGCTGTGGACTGATATAGGCTGGTGTGATGGTGGTGGTGGTGAAGATGTTTAAGTACTAAAATTAATATCTTATATCTTGATTTTTTACATGAGCAGAGCAGAGAATAGATACTTATAATTGTGTAGGCACCTACTCGTTATTAGTATTTCTTTTTCCACGTGCATTTATCTTTGACTTCAATAAATTCTTATTCTCTCTCAACCAACAGTTATAATCCATTTAACAGATATTTAGTGATGGGTTGAGTAGGTTGTAACCAGAATATTACCTATAACCCTTTCTATTTTCTTTCTTTTAATTCCCACACATGACTAGGGTGAGCCATGAACTTCCCAACTAATAAAGAAGCACTAGTATCTTCGCGTGCATAAGCTTACAGTCACCAGTTTTCAGATTTTCATTACTCTATGTAGGTATATGACTTTGGAATTTAAGCTCGCTATTAAAGTTACCTAAACACTGGTTTATGGACTGAGGATGTGTTGTGTCTAGAATGTAGTACCACATTTACGAAACTATTTGCTAGGTTACATTATGTATTAGATTTTGGGGTCTGTAAGCACTGAAATGGTACAATGTCTCCAGACTAAACCTCATTTGTATGACGTCGCGTCGATTGAGCGATAAGCGTAAATTCATAAATCTATGTAAGACTAGTTTCTGCCAGCGGCTTCACTGGCGTGATGTTTGCCTGGTCTAGAACTACTACATAAATATCTTCATCTTCATATTTAGTCTGTATCAGTCCACTGCTGGCCCCTCCCAGTAAGCGCCATTGATCCCGATTTTTGCCTTTCCACATCAGCTAAAAAGTAGTTTACCTGTATGTTGTTCCTGATCTAGAACTATTTACCTTCACTGACTGGACATAGGCTCCTCCCAGTAAGCGCCAGTGAGCCCGATTTTCAGTTTTCCACATCCACCAGCCAGCCACCTTCCACAAGTTATCGTGAAGTAAACGAATTCTAGTGTGGATACCGCGCTTTGGCAAACGTAGAGTAGAGCGTCCCCCGGGCCAGGGGGATGTATATATGTTATAATGCAATTAGATATATAAATCATCTAAATTACAATTACAAGATACCTAAGTTTTTATTATATAAACCTCAGTCGATACTAGAAATCGAAATATTCAAATAACAAAGTTTACACAGTATCCAAACAATGTGTTTGGGTTAAAACTTAGAGTTTATACGAGAATGTGTCTGCATTGTGGTTTTGATAATATTCTGGACTTTATTAAGCTATGATTGATTTAATAACTGAATTCCACAAGGGCAGAGGACCCAAACTATTTGGTAAATGTTGACCATTGGTAACGTAGTAGTAGATTGGTTGGACAAATACAAGTTTATTTGTAAATTGTATTAAGTGAAACTGTTGGATATCTGCAGCGTTATTTATTTATTTGTTTATTTGAACACTTTTCTTTGTATTGCACATACTTAAAACATGTTACAAAAGGTGATCTTAATTTTCTACCTGGTCCCATTAAGTTCAAATAAGAGGCTGGCGTGTTAACCTTTGAGCACACATTACATCAAGAGCCATCAATAGAAAAACTAAAAGATAACTAAAGTCTACGACTACCTAATAATCAAAATAAAACAAAAAGACAAGGATTTATTACTTAATTGTTTCAAAAAAATGTTTTTAACACCACATAATTACTTACATATCTGAATTAAATTCAACTCTGACATTAAACATCATATACTTCTTACTCTTGAAGGTATCTCAGTACGTTAATATAAATTCCTATCATGAAAGACGACCCACGCACACAAAAAGGCTTTCATAGTAAATAATCAGATCTGACGATATGGAAAACTTATTTCAGTTCCATTCATATTTGACATGTCGTAGCGTGAAAAATCGTGTACGTGTATCGCTCGCTGTAATCTGGAATATTCCTAAGCTAACCTTATCACTTAAACTTGGATATTCACTAGGATCAAAGGTTGATGCATATTTAGTTCCTACACCACAAACAGTGTCTATAACCACGGATTTTATTAAGAAACTTTTATGAACAGCAGTCTTGCGTAAACCTACTTACAACGTGACGTCTAAGCTCGTATCACTCGCTCTCACGGGTAAAAGAGTCAAAGTCTATTACTTAATCAGCCAGTTTCAGCACAGTTTAAGTGACAATTTCACGATTTCCGATTTACAACAGCAAACGTAGTGTAGGGTGCCTTGCGGCCACGTGAAGGAAATATTTTCGACAAGCTTCTGGCACAAGTATACCTAGGGCGCAATGGCGCTTACTTTTATGGGTATTCCCACAGACCTGAATATATTCCTTAATATACTATAAGCTGAGATGATAATATTTCGTTATGTTTTTATCTATGTTTAGAAACATTTATAATTGCCATAAAAATTATAAAATTGAAAGTATTTAAGTATTTAATTCCTAAATACGAAATTCCTAAATACGATCTACTTTGTGGGTTGGGTTGGGAAAAAACCCAATAATCTCTGTGTAGTTCGGAGGCTTCAATATCGCGCGTGACGGGATTTATGTACTACCTACACTGAGATTGATAAATAGAGCCTGAAGTAATTTTAGTTTTGAATGTGATTTTCGCTTGCATTTACTGAAAAAAATATTTGTAGAGAATTTGTTTTCAAGTATTTATTCGCATCCGATCATAATACAGCATTACAATCTTAGCACCAAAGAGCAGCAAAGTCGTTTGATTTGACTGCTTGAGAGTTGCGTTTTTGAACACAGGTCTAGATGTGTTAAAAAGTGTCGAATAGTAGATTTTTCTCAGTGATAGAGTGAGATGAATAGCGCAAAGTAATTTGCCACCTTTTTTACCTCAGTCCTCTCCTCTTAATCTTTTAGCACCTCACTTGTCTGTGGACACTACACCGGACAAGTAAGGTTGGTCTGGGTTGACCATTCGACCAGTCCTTAAGCTCTATAAATGTTTGCTTAGTAATAAACTCAAAAAACTATAACTACGTCCAATCCTGTCCCAAGTGATAAAGTTCCTCAAATATTCGCCTGACATTAAACAGACAATAAACTTTCACTGATGAAAACTCAAAGGGTTGTAAAATTTAACGACTCACAGTCTCTTGTGTGAAATTTAATTAGGAGAACGCCAGTGATGTGGTATTTTAATAATGTCCTGTCGTCCCCGAACGGCGATTTATGACTCTTAAGCCAATGCTTTATATTGAGAACGTTATGGATGCTGTAAAGTTTTAATTTATTTGGTGTCCGAACTCAAATTAAGTTATGAAGCACGAATATAGTTTATAGCAACGACACAGCAATTCAAACTTTGTTATTTCTACTACAGTTTTTTACGAGCAATCTAAATCAAGATTTTTCTTTACAGGTCCTCAGAAGATAAGTTTCAGCTAAATATTTTCAGTCTAGCGATTATTTATAGGGTCAGTGTCAGATGAAGTACCTAATGTTGGGAATATCACCACCATTTCCAGCTTCTTAACATACAGGCAAAATCCAGTGCCGGGACTTTTCATCATACGCAGCCCGACTTAATCTGCTAGATATAGGCCTCCCGAAGTTTGTGCCATCCACCATGAACTTGTGCTAGTCGCATCCACGAATTAATGGCGATGCGTACTATGTCTTCGACTCATCTCGCTACCGGTCTTCCGACGCTTCTTCTACCTACCCTCGGCCACCATTCGGTCAATGTCCTGCTCTACTTGTCATCACCACGCCTCACAATGTGCACCGCACATTCCCACTTGAGTTCCATAAGCCGATTATCAATACCCTCGACTTTTGTCCGTTTTCGGATCTCGACGTTAGGGACTCGATCTACAAGTTTGATCGATCTAAGTTGTCGAGAGTTTTAGGCTGCCTGAACTGAATTCCAACATGATTGAAGCTTATTATTCATGCTTTATTTTCCACCATTACATTATAAAAAAGATTTTCTTATGCTACTTATTTTCCAATACATTCTTGATACAAATATATCAACTATGAGTAACATCAACACAATGGATCTCCGCTTATTCGCATGAGTGACAATCTGACTTCCGTCATACGCACGACTCAAGGCTTTCAGGGACTCCTGACACACGAATGAAGGCTTTCAAACGATAGGGGATTATAGTTACAGCTTACAGGGTTTATACGTAACTAGCTTCAGCCCACGGCTACGCTCGCCTTAATGTAGATTTTGTCAATTATATTCATCCGCCTTTTCACCTTTGAGTGTGGAATTATTAAAAACGCTAAGACACGCATGCATTAATTTTCAACCATCAGCCCAAGTGCAAAATTTTACTAAATTAGAAACTAACAGATTTTCTTAGAAACTGTCATCCCCTATTTTACCACTAATTTCTAAAAATCTTTCCGTAGCACGAGCCTATATACACACAATAAGGTATCTATGTGCAAAATTGTAAGTCTCTGGGTACAGCAGCTTAGGTTGTGCGTTGATATATTACCCAGTCAGTCAGTTTACTCATACTATGTTATATATTTAGATACAATTATTTTTTGTTGAGCTGATTTTTTTCTGACGAAAATGGTTAGTTTCATAATAGTTATTTTCGTAATGTCTAAATTCCAAAATACCTCAAACGAGAAATAAAACCTTCTTTAAAAATCTTATATCTTTTTGAAGAATGTAAACCACTATTTACAAGACATGACATGATATCCAAATTATTTTATTTAATTGCCAAGAACATTCTCAGCATGTTCCTAAATTATATTTAACTTTACCAACTGAAAAACCAACCATTTCTACTTTAATACTTTGAAAAAGAACATTTTTATTATGTTTGAACATCCTGAAATACATTTTTCAAGAGTACAAAGAATGAGTCGAATTTAATAAGTCAACAAAAGAAAATCACAATCTGCGTTATAAATAAAAAAAAACATCATAAATGTACTTTTATTTTTTTGTGACGCGATAGTTACTTGTTGTTACGTGTTAATACGTAAACCATGACCATCATGTCACACTTCAATTAGATACCTAATTAATTTATCTGTCAATTAGATGTTAGTTTTGACTTTATTAATTAAGTAAAATCTAACATATAATCTAAGAATAATTGATTAATCATGTACTATATATGATTAATCAAGGAAATAAATTTGTTTAATGACGTCACGGCCGCCATATTGAATCAGAAGTTAACTTCCGAGCGTGCGATGAATTTTTTGTTGAGGTTCCAAAATCAAATCTCTTACTTTCCGTAAAGGTTACATGACCTTGTGGCACTTTTGTATCTGGTCGTACCTATTATATTTTTGAAGAATAAGAAATCTTTAATGTAAAAATGGGACAATACTTTGTCTATTTTTTATTATTATTTGACGGCCTCTGTGGCGCAGTGGGCGAAGTTCCACCTGAGACGCAGAAGGTCTCGGGTTCGATTCCCGCTTCGGGACAAATGTTTGCATGTTCTGTAGATATTTGTCTCGGGTCTGGGTGTTTTCTATGTATGGTATGTATGTATTTACAAAAAAAAAGTTATATGTGTAGTATATCAATCATGTGGTTCCCATAATACAAGCTCTGCTTAGGTTGGGGCAGCATGATGCTGTATGATTACGTCCCGCGTTATTTATTATTTATTTATTATTATTATTTGGAACGTTCAAAAATTATGAAGCATATTAAGAGATATCTGGGTTTTGAACCTTCCAGGGTTAATTAATTGAATAAAGTACCTACATATTAATCTGTGTAATTACAGCTCAATCCGTTCCGTAGTTTGGGAGTGTAGGAGGCACAAACATTTTACGTTTCACAAAATTTCGCTTTTATTGATATATAACCTGCAGTCTTATTGGCTTAATCTGAATACCAAGGCAAGAAGATCCTCAATTGCAATCTACAACTAAATTCCAAGGCAACACGTCCTCAACAGCTATCCAAAACTCGCAACACGTGTATAAATGTCAAAATGAAACCAATTCTTTGCTTTCACGAAACCAAATTGCTGCATTCCTCTAAGAACCTAGAGGAACGCCTAGTTTACACTTGAAAAATCATTCGAGAAACTCTCAATATTTTATGCCTTGTTTTATTTTTACAGATTGTAAAGAGTCACCAGCCTCCGTTACGAACTGTTATAGGAATCTACCTTTAGCCGATAGGGCGCTGGTCACGTACAAAAATTGATTTGCACAACTTTATGAATAACGCAGTATTTATATTTCTCCCCAAAGATCACATCATTATTTTGCGGATCGAGTCGACTTTTTCTCCGTGTAGTAATTAAAGATAAATACAATACAAAACGCTCCACTTAGTACCGTCGTACGCCTTTGTCTATCTAAATGGAGTCTCTGATAGATTATCCATTGTTTTCTTAATCTGAGCGGTGCCCGGAGGACAGAATAAATGATTTATTAGTTGTATATTGAGAAATAATGGTTGATGTTCGAATAAAAATGGAATATATTTTGCCGATGAAAGAATGCTTGGTTTTTATTTAAGACTCTTTGAATAAGTTCTTCTTCATATGAGAGAGCAGCCAACTCTGGTGTCGGAATTTTTAGGCCCCCCGTGGGCCTCCGCTATGGTTTAAAAATTCCAAGTCAGGTGACTTTAAGATAAGGAGGTACTACAATTTTACAAGACTACGACAAAGTCAATTTTATATCATGTGGAAACATTAAGAGGTATTTTTATACCTTTACAGTTCCGGATTTTCCCACACTGTTAGTTTAAAAAAAACACTATGTGTGAAGGTTCCTTAAGGTGAAATGAGTCCCAAAACCCACGTTTTGACTGCACGGAAAATCAATTTTGAGGCAGAAAAACATCAAATTTTAGAATTGTTTTTGATGACAATCTAATATTTAGGATTCTAGTTAGTAAGTTATTGGAGCCGAAACATGATTGACTAAACTTGACTCGATCGAAAAAAGTCGCAAAGTTTCCTCTTAATCATCATTTTTACAGTGATACTTCTACGGAAAAAGCAGTTTTATTTGCTGGTTATTTGACATTATTTCAATGAAATTTCATTTACGTGTTCCGAAATAAATACTTTAGACGATTATGGTTTTATTTTTAAAAGATTGCAATTAAATTAAAGGTAGCAATTTGGTTGTTGTTGTTTATGTTTTAATTTGTATTCTATTTCAACTACATGCAGCCTTTAACGCTTTGAGTGCTGAATAGCACCGTACTTGCTGCATGTTCGAGGCCCGCAGTCAACGTTTTAATGAAATTCTTCGGCAGTACTAAAACTCTTAGTAGACGTGTTAGTGGTTGCAGTGGTTGAGCTGATTAACCAGCCAGCTGCCCGCTATTTCTGATGAAATGCCTTGGTAGTTTCCTACCTACACTTACACCTTTAGATAGGTATTATACCCACATTTGAAACTTACGTGAGGAACTGCCATGGCATAGTGATCATTTTCCATATTTTTCTGTTTAGTTTTCTAATAAAATGGAAGCAACACTAATAGAGAATTTAGAAAATCGAAAATTTGGATAACATATATATTTGTTTGTTTAACTAACACATGTTATCCAAATTTTGGAACCAGACCTTTGGAACTCAAGCCAACCTTGCCGGCCCGTGGTGCCGGCAACTACTAATTAACAAACAAACTACTCTACTAATTAACAAACGGGGCTCTGGTGGCAGGCTGATAACCATCATGGTTCCACCATGTTCGCTGTGCTATACAACCATATAGCACAGCGAACATTGGCACAGCTAAATCCCCTGACCACTGACGGGTAGTAGCGTCGTCGGTGCGAGAAGTTGTGCCCTGCGATCCCCCACTCGCATGCCCAGTGTAGGTATTATGGGCAAATCTCCCGTTTAGGGGAAGCTTAAAAGCCTGTCCTGCAGTAGACTGATATAGGCTGGTGTTGTTGTTGATAACAATCGAAGTAACATTTAGCTTACTGATTTTATACATTAAAATACACTGGATATAAATTTGAAAATATATTTATTTATCACAATATTCTGTAGGTACCGAATTTACCAATTCAATGGCAATACTAAAAAATATTAATTTATTAATAGATTTTGCTTGTTTAGACATAAGACATCCTCAATAAACATTAAACAAATAACAATGTGTTTATATAAAAAAAATTGGAACCAAATACTTACTAATTTCTTTAAAAAATTACGCACCGGGTGTACAGTAAGGGAAGTAATGCGGAAAAGTATTCAACCTGAATTCCCCATCAACGCTGAAATATAAAAAAAGGTGTTTAAAAAAAAAGATATTGATGGAGGACCAAAATTTAAGCGCATTTTATAAAAAAAAACGCTGTCATATTAAAAAAATATTAAATAAATTGTGATACATAAGTTCTTCTCACTTTTAATATTAAAGAAAAATTCGTATTTTTTAAATTGTGATATATTCTTATTGATATACAGTCACGGTTTATTAGTAGTAAATTGAAAATTAAAAAAATTACAAAATATTTTTTCATACAATTTGCTGATGTCCCATTGCGCTCAGACTTCCAAAATCATCCAGTCGATTTTTAACCGTTCTATTGACCAAATTGATTTTTTGTTGTACACAGTGTCTGAATAATGTCTGGGTGCTTACCACCGAGCCAAATCGATAACGGGATTAGAATTGGATTTATGTCACTCGAAAGTCAAGATGGCGGAGCCACATCCTCACAAATATATGTTTTTTATTAGTGTATTGTCAATTTTCGACCTGTAAATAACATGAGCAACACTCGAAAATTATTACCATTATTTATATTTTCTTTGTTTGGATAAATTTCGTAATATTTCATATTTTATTTAAAAATAGATAACTCAACGTTATTATAACTATCCGACATTGAAAGGTGTCCCACCAGATTTAACGTCAAGAGGGTAAGATTGCTGTTTGTCTTGCAAACGCACAGCAGCATATTTCAGTATTTATCTAAATTTGTACCTCGGAAATAAGTTTTTGTAATAGGTAGCAATTCCAGTGAATATTAATAACAGATAATTTGTATGTACCTACCTACTTAGATGATTATTTATTAATTTAGCACACAACCACATAGTTATGTACCAAAATAATGTTTGGTTTTGCCTCAGACTAACCTCCTAATTTTTTTACCTAGTTTTTTCAAAATTCATCATGATTAAAATCCTCGATCGCTAAAAAGTTACTTTCACAAAACTGTAAAAGCTCGATGGAAAATTCGATCAATTTCAAATTTATCAAATTTTGACGTCAACAGTGTCAAAAATAGACAAGCCTATCCTAATCTCGATTCAAATTCCACAAGTTGTCATTTTTTGTATGAGTACGATGCAGGCTTTCAATACTACCAAATGACAGAAGTCAAATCCTAATCCCGTTCTCGATTTGGCTCGGTGGTAAGCACCAATTATAAAATAATAAATTTATATGTGTCCCAATTTTTATTCCGTTGTGACATTACAGTTGTGTCACACAATATCTCACGACTTGTTAATTTTCTACCACATCGGAAGAGTTTAGCTAGTGTGGCAGCACACATTGACCTAAACTGTATAAATTCCATTGTGCAACATTTTTTCTCTTGTGATAGTTTTCCGTTGTGATTTAAGTTGTCCCACAGCGCTTTAAATTTGGTCCTTACCCTGATGTAAAAAACATAAGTACAGGAACGCAAAAAACTATACTACGTCATTAAAGACGAAAGTTTGTGAAATGTAAACATGTGAAATGTTTGTCCCTTCTTCACGTCAAAACTACCTAACAGATTGAGCTGAACTTGCACGTGTAGTTCTAGACCTAGAATAGAAGCCGCGTACAGAAACTAGTTTCCAATAAAATAAAACTTACTTTGATTGGCTAATAACATAGCCATTCGATTGGCTATTAACATAGCCAGCAATTGATACTTCAGCGCCGTTGCAGGAATCATTTTCAACATCACTCATTGAATTACACTTTTTGGCATTAAACTCTTCAGGGTATAATAAAGATGCTGCAAAGTACATTCCAGCCATTGAGTGGGAGCATTTAAAGTCCTTTCCACAGTTTGGCATATCCTTACCCCCATTCATGTAGATGTCTTGGTGGGCGTACGGTTCGAATTGGCCAAACATTTGGCTCGAGTGGATTCCAACTACGTGTCCTGCATCAGTTTTTGTGAGCCGTGATGGATTGTTCGTCCAACATGGATTGGCTGCATCCAACCCTATGGATAAAAGTAGATGTACCCAACGATATTAACAGTTACTATCTATGAGAAGTACCTATGAGAAATTGTTGACCGACCTTATAGCTTAAACAGTTCTGCCTTCTGTGCCTATAGGTCGCGGGATTTATTCCCACTTAGGACAAACATTCATGTCACTTGCTAACACTGTGTGACAAGAGAAAAGTACCAGGTGTCCTACAATAACATAACAAGAGTTATAAAGGAGAATGCCGAGAACCCGTACCAATTGCGTCAAAAACGAACGTATCCCATAAAATTTATTATATTTTAAAAATGACACTAACATTTTCTTTAGTTGAACACACCGACGGGATTAATAATCAAGTAAAAAAATATTTTGTTGATTTGCTTTCCGCCGCACACCGCCATTAGACTATAACAACCGATGATAACGTTACTATGGCAACAAACATTGATGTAAACAACATAAAGTGTTGCTATGGAAATAACTCTCATTTTTATTATTTTGACTGTAGCATCTACTAAAAACTTATTGCAGATTTTTTTGACGCACGCACTTTAGTCTTGGTACCGAGCGCCATACATCAGACGGCATCCTCCTTTACGCATTAGGTGAGATAGGTATATGTATGTTAGTTAATTGACTCAAGCGTGATTGCGGCAATCCATTACAATATATTATTCAAAAGGCAAAATATATGTATAATAATAATATACTTTCTGTTTGGCGCCCGGCGAAGCAAAACGTCTGCAGAGTTATGCGGATCGCCGAAGGCGGACAGCGAGTCGATTAGTTCCTGATTATGCCTTATGGGGAAGGCGAAACATTGTCAAATTTATTTTGGGTGTTTGTGAAACTCGTCAGAGAAGGTACGGGGAATTTGTACTAAATATTTGTCTTTTGAATAGATGTATTTTACTTTTATTCTTCTTCTTCTTCGTATGAGCCATTGACAAACTCTCGATCGATTTACTTACCAAATATTTTTGCAATTTTGCATCCACAACTACGCGCTGCTATTCCACTGATATGGGCGCCCAAACTGTGACCCGTCATTATAATTTTATCACAGTTCAAACCTAGTGTAATCAAAAAGTCGATAAACTTTCCTAAATCTTTCCCAACTTTCTTTACTAGAGAAGACGCCACTAAATACACGTTTTTAGAGCCCCCTGACCAGTCAGTTCTTATCACATTTAAGTTATTAGCTATAACGGATGAAAGACCTGAAAAAAGAAAATGAATTCAGTTATAGCACCCAGTGCAATAGGATAATAATAAAATGCGAAATTGAGTTTGTTAGTTACGTTGTCAACCTATCATCAAGAAATCTCTCGTTAGCGTTGCCAGGGGTACAGAAAATCATCCAGAAAATGCTGTTCCCAAACGATAACAAAATAACTTATAGACGGTTGTCACATTAAAGTGACGGGAAGCCACGGGTAATACCAATAAATAAGTTTTTTTTTATGTTACTTGAAGATAGAACAAGCACATGGTCCACCTGATGCATTGCATCAGTGTTACCGCACCCGATCCCGATCCGGTTGCTTTCCGACGTGAACGCAATCATACATTTTTGACTTCAACATTTTTTAATAGATGGGGAATTAAATATAAAAATATGTTAATCCAACAATAAATAACTAGCTAACCTGCATTAGTGATATTAGTGTTGATGTCATTTAGCTGATCTCCAAGCCAGCCGTGGCAAGTAAATATTGTAATTTTGTTCATATCAAAATAAGAGTTTAGTACACTTGCTACATCACCATGTTTGAGCTCTTGGCCTTCTATCGGATTTGCACTGAAAAATGAAGGTAGATTATAAAAAATATAATTAAATGATTGTTTAGGAATCACCTCCACGAGTGAGTTTATCGCAACGATAATCGTCATAACTAAAACGCCGTCATAACTAAAACATCACCAAAATTTTCTCAATTAAATTATTTATATTTAAAATACTTAGAAAGTGATTTAAGTACCAAAAGTGAGTGTTCACCTTCCTTGGTGTTTATTTGTGATAGTGCACTTGAATCTACTTGTATCCATGCACTAATTTGGTAACTGCACCTACCTACTGGCCATACCAACAAAGCTACAACATTTAATTTGTTATTATTTTGAGAGTAAAATGCCCACCTTGCACGATATCTTGGATACTCAGAAGCAGATGGAAGAAAGCTTGAGCTCCAGAATGGCTCACTTTGAGAGGATGCTGCAGCCTTCATCAAACACTGACAGTAAATCCCATGTTGATAAAATACATCAAGAATTTATGGAGTTCCGGATGTTTACTATGGATGTGTTCAAGAGCCTTCGCTTGCAGATAGCCTCACTCACAGCTCAGGTTGATGAAATTGATAATCACAGCCGACGCAATGCACTTTTATTTCATGGACTACCAGAGAAAGATGGTGAAAACTGCACTACCACTATTTTGGAAATTGTCCATTCTCACTTGAAGCTGACTAATTTGCAGGCATCCAGTATGTTCCTGTGTCATCGCTTAGGAGTTAAGAGCAACAAGCCTGATAGATCACGACCTATTCTTGTTCGGTTTTCGGACATCATGGTAAGAAATACGATTTGGAATGCTAAAAAACAACTAAAGTCAAGCACCGCGGTTCTCGGCGAGTTCCTTACAAAACTCAGACATGATCTGTTCTTTACTGCGCGTAAACACTTCGGCGTGTCTAACTGTTGGACAAGTGGCGGAACAGTGTACATCAAGACACCGGACAACAGCCGCATTAGGATCTCGTCGACGCAGGAGTTGCAAGAAGTTGTGGCGAAGTTTCCTATGGAGCATAGTGGTGGTGCAAGTAGCCGCGTTGCAGGCGCCCCGGAGGCTGCCGAGGCTCATTCCATAGCGAGCCCCAAGCAAACCGGCCCCGTTGTGACGGTGCCGTCGCCGCTACAGACACGCAAAGCCGCTTCTGCTGCTCGAGCTAAAGCAGTCAAACCGAAAAAATAGTCTGTCTACCCCTACCACGTCATTGCTCAGTTGGACTTTGAACTATTGTCTATTGCATTGTGCGTACCGCTATCCATTGTTTTTGTGCAATTTTACATCTACAACACCCTCAAACAAATTAATTCTTTCCGAACAAAAATAATATTCTGACGTTACATTGTTTACGTTACACGACATGAAATATCTGCACCGCACAGATGTCACTGTCAATCTGTTATGTCAAACGTAAAGTTGCGTTCAAGTTATTGATGTCGAGCTTGATGTTTGATGGGTAGTGTACAGCACATACGTTTTTCAACTTCAAGTTTATTTTACATAGTGGATAAACAACCTTGTAGTAGCTTGAAAAATGTTAATTGTTTTTTATGTACACAGCCAATAATGTAGGTAGGTTATACAGTGCAAAGTATTTTAAAACTATTTTTGTGAGTATAAATTAAGTAGGTACCTATCCTAACACTTTAATTAGATTTTGGTAGATTATTTAATTACATATTAATATAGTAAGATTGTTTTTGGTTATATTATTATAAGGTATTTATTGTGTACGTATCTATACTCTGTAAGTATTATTATTTTAATATAAATATTGAACAAGTAAGTAGGTAGACAAGTAGATGTCCATATGTTCTGGTGATGATTCTTTTAGAACGGCGTTTTCGGATGACTCTTTTGTGAGCGCTGATGACACAAAAACATTAGGTGATGAATTAAAAATTATATTTAAACCCTACCATAAGAACCTAAATGTGTGTCACATCAATGCGCAAAGTATACCTAGTCACTACATAGATGCACTTGATGCCTTCGACTCGGATCTTATACATGCTGTATACTTATTTCGGAAAGCTTCCTGAAGCCTACTCTTCCATCTACAAGTTTTCCTCTACCCGGCTATGTCCTCATCCGCAACGATCGCACCGGGAAGGGTTGTGGAGGAGTGGCTATCTACCTTAAAAGCTTCATTCCATATAAAATAATTCTGAAATCCCCTTCTGTTTACAGTGCCTCTCCTGAATATATTTTTATTGAAATTGATATTGGTATTAAGCTTGTGCTGGGTGTAGTGTATGTGCCACCAAATGTTCCATACACAAATTTGGAAACAGCTCTGGAGAACTTATCGTCTGATTATTCTCGTTTTCTAATTATGGGTGATTTTAACCCTGACACTTGTTCACGTAACACCAAATTACGATCTCTGTTGGTGTCATCCTGCTACTAATGACTCGCTCTTAGACCTTATTATTACTTCTGATGGTGGTTATACTATTAGTTCCCATGGTCAATTATCAGCTCCAGCTTTCTCCAAACATGACCTAATTTATGCATCCCTCAAGTACAAAATTCCCAAACCTAAGCCTTTAATAATTCCCCAGAGAAATTTTAACAAAATTGATGTCTCCAAACTTAATACCCTAGCAGCGAACGCGGACTGGGCAAGCATAACTGATAGACCTACCGTTAATGAGAAAATAGAGCTTTTTAACAACACTGTCTTAAATATCTTTGATACTCTCGCACCGGTACGACCTGTCAAAATTAAACACAGACCCTCTCCATGGATTACCGACGACATTCGCAAAGCTATGTCTATTCGCAACCGTGCTTTTCGCAGATACAAATCTAATAGAACAATTGATAACTGGGATTTGTACAAAAGACAGCGAAACCGATGCAATCTTATTTGTAGAAATGCCAAACGCCGCTACATTGCTGAACAAATTGAGCTCTCCACCGCGGCTGGTATTTGGAAATTCTTACGTTCTCTGGGTTTTATTAAATCTAAATCTAATAACACTGATATCCCAATCGATCTAAACGTGTTAAATGCCCATTTCACTTCTACGATAAAACTTAGCGTTGCCACGAAAAATGACACACTTCGTGATATCCGAAGCCTACCCCGACCTAACACTCCCCCTTTCAGCTTCTCTCCCATTTCAGCGGATTCAGTAAAGAAGGTCCTATTATCTTTTAAGTCTAAAGCAGTTGGAAATGATGAAATTGGACGTATTATGATTTTTCTTATATCCGACCATATTATCCCAATTATTGTCCGTATCATTAATTTCTCACTGTCTTCTGGTACCTACCCTGATCAATGGCGTAAAGCGTATGTAATTCCCCTACCTAAAATATCCAACCCCCTTCTTCCCAACCACTTCAGGCCCATTTCTATTCTTCCCTTTCTATCAAAGGCTATTGAATCAATAATTCATAGGCAGGTTACTGAATATCTCTCCAAAGGTGAATTGTTTAATATTTTCCAATCCGGTTTTAGAGTTGGTCATAGTACCACTGCTGCACTATTGAAGGTCACTGAAGATATAAGATGTAGCATGGAGCAATCTCAGGTTACTGTTTTGGTACTTGTTGACTTTAGCAACGCCTTCAATGCTGTTGACCATGATCTACTTCTTGCTGTTTTAAGTCACCTTAATTTTTCACCTCAAACTGTTCAGTGGTTCTCCTCATACCTTTCAGAGCGCCGTCAGGCAGTTCGTAGCGGTCAGTCATTCTCGGATTGGTCTCAATTGGAAGCCGGTGTCCCTCAGGGTGGCATTCTTTCTCCCTTATTATTCTCGCTATTTATAAATATGCTTTCTGCTAAGTTGAAATGCCACTATCATTTTTATGCCGACGATCTGCAATTGTATTGTCATGCTGAGGTCGAGCGCTTAATGGATTCAATCATGGCCCTCAACGACGATTTGCTTCAACTTCAATCGTGGTCTGCTAATTTTGGCATACAAGTTAACCCCAGTAAGTGCCAGGCAATCATCATTGGGAGCTCTCGTCAGCTGGCCAAAGTAGACACCTCTGGTCTTCCCTCATTATTGTATAATGCAATAACCATTCCCTTTTCTCCAGTTGTTAAGGACCTGGGTATCCTGATAGATGAAAATTTAAATTGGTCAGCGCAAATCAAAGAAGTATCACGTAAGTTTTTCGCCAGTCTTCATTCGATTCTTCGCTTTAAGCATTTCCTCCCTGAGAAAACTAAAATAGCGCTAGTCAACTCTCTTCTCATCCCTATTCTAGACTATGCAGATGCAGCTTATCTCGACCTCTCAGCAGACTATCTTAATAAAATTGATCGCTTATTAAATTGTTGCATACGCTTTATTTTTGGCCTTCGTAAGTACGATCATATGTCCGAGTATCGCCGGAAGCTTAAGTGGCTTCCTATCAGAGAAAGGAAAAACCTGAGAATTCTCTGCCTCCTTTTCTCAATTTTAAATGACCCTAACTCTCCACAGTATCTCAAATCCAAATTTACTCTCCTTTCGGACACTCATGATCGCCAGCTTAGGTCTACCGATACACTTCGCCTTGCAACACCGGCTCACTCGACCGCCTTTCGTGGTAAATCTTTCGAAGTTGTGGCCGTGGGCTTATGGAATTCACTACCAGTTCACATTAGGACAGCACCCTCAAAGCCCATTTTCAAACGTCTTGTTCGTGAATTTTTATTTACCCGTTTTGATTAACATCTCCATAATTACCTACATCTACGTACTTTTATTTATTTATTTATTTTATATATTTATTTATATATGTGTATTTTTATATATATTCATTAATTTATTTTAGGTAGTATTAAATTTTTGTCTTTTTTTTTGTTCTCTTCTGTAATTCTGTCCTTCTGTTAATTTTTAACGTTAAGTATGTACCTAGCTTAGTTAGCACGCCAACCTTGCTTTTCTACCAGGAAAGGTTGACTGGCAGAAAATGCTTTAGCATTAAGTCCTCCTTTTGTACAATTCTTTGTTTTTGTGCAATAAAGTGTTAAATAATAAAATAAATAATGATAATAATGTCATGCCACGAATTTATATACACTCTCATAGAACGTGTGGCTGAATGCGAGCAAAATGTCAAAGTATCGTTGCGCGCCTGTTGCCATACGCAGCGCGCTCGCATAACGTTGTCTGCATTTACAAACTAAATTCTTTTCAGCATAACAATAATAAAACGAATCGTTGCGATCATGCAAGTCACGTCGATAAATAATAATAATAATAATCATCGCCATTTCGTGGAGATTACCCGACAATAGAGACGCGGACTCGTCGCGATACACTCGCTCGTGGAGGTGGCGCCTTAGTATAAACAATTATTAAATGCAGTTTAGTGTAAAAATAATATGTATAACCAACAGGAGGCATAAGGCTGTTTGTTTTTTTTACACCATAAATCGACATGTTACATGTCGTACGTACGTTACGTAATCGTATTTTCTTTGATCACACACCCGTCCCTCAACTTGGCGATCTAACCCATAGATTTAGTATGATATGTAAGTATTTACAAAAAAAAATATATGTGTAGTATATCAATCATGTGGTTCCCATAATACAAGCTCTGCTTAGTTTGGGGCTGCATGATGCTGTGTGATTCCGTCCCGCATTATTTATTAATTTATTTATTAGGTATAAAGAAAAAAAATCCAACCTCTTTGATCTAAACAGTAAAAAAAAGAAAATAGATTTGATAAAATTTTAACTATGCTTTTCATAAATAGTTACGTATTTGCTACTTTTTACTATGCTTTTCATAAATACTTAAACATTTGACGGCCTCTGTGGCGCAGTGGGTGAAGGTCCGCCTGAGACGCAGAAGGATGCTGGTTCTATTCCCGCCGTGGGACAAATTTTTACATTATTTGCAGATATTTGTCTCAGGTCTGGGTGTTTTCTATGAATTAATATGTATTTATTTACAAAAAAAAATGCATGTAGTATATCAGTCATGAGGTTCCCATAATACAAGCTCTGCTTAGTTTGGGGCTACATGTTGCTGTGTGATAGTGTCCAGCGTTATTTATTTATTTATTATAAGTGGTTAAAATATACATCTTGGAAACCCAAGCCCAGCCTCATCAGCCTGACATGCCCTTGGTACAACCTGCTGTGTAACAAACGGTACATTTTTCGGGGCGGCTAATAGCGGCATAGCGCAGCCTACACCAGCTCAGGCAAATCCCCTGACTGCCGACGGGCAACGTTGGCGGTGCGAGAAGCTGTGCCGTACGATCCCGCATGCCCAGCGAGGGGATTATGAACATATCCCCCTTCTTAAAGGGGAGGCTTATGTCCAGCAGTGGACTGTATTGTTTTTCAAATCTTACCTGGTGTAAAGCCAATACTTATTTATGCTCTCAGGGAATAAGTTTTCAATGAACTCGCTGTTGAAACATTTCTCCAAAGTCAGTTTTAGTGCGTCTGTAATCAAATCCTCAGAAACATCAGAGAACTCATCATGTGTTACTCTAGTCAAGTTCTTAGGAACATCAGAGATCTTATCTAATTTTAGGTCATCAGTGATGGAAGGAACACAAGATTTGTATATAAAACACGTCAAAAACAAGAAATATACGATAATATTCATCGTTATAAAAAAAAATGACTATCTAGCGATGAACTTAATTATGTAGTGGAGCTCTTTTGCTATTGCAACCGACCAACCTCACATACGTACTTGTACACTCAGGCGCATTGATATGTTTAATATGTTACCGGCAATCTGTATAATCCGCTATTTTATACAACACCTAGGCAATGTACAGAATACCTATGCATTAGTAATATAATTGATGTATGAAATATTATTTATTTTATAATTTGCCCAGGTATTCTATACATAAAACACGCAACCGGTAATGTGTCGACTTGAGCGTCTGCCTACCCACGACTATCATGTGACTTTGTGCGCCCCAAACCTTTTTTTACATAATTTCACTCAGTATAGACTATTCGCTGGTTCAAGCTATTTTTGTGAAGTCTAGCAAACGAATAATAAACCGATGATGATGATTTGATTCATAATACTTCAAAAGAACGAAAAAAATAACAGAAACAACCTAGCCTAATGTCATTTTATGAATACAGACCAAAATGTATTTATTTTACACATTGCTGGTAGACCGACAGATACTCTATACAATCCCTGGCGTAAAAAATAAAAATTCTAATTAGTCCGTTAGATAGCTCAACAAAAAATATTTGACACGTATTTTTGTATTAATCAAATAAATAATAACTGACTGAGATATAGAGCGTCAAAGTTCGGGAGTGGGGGCTCGTGACGTCACGGCTAGGTAAAAAGTCACGCGGAATTTCAACACACTATATCTTTATCATTTTTTGTTTAATTGACAATAGAAAAAAATACGTGTCCAATATTTTTGATTATGTAAATTTATGCTGGACTAATTAGAATTTTTCATTTATATTGAAAAACGGGAATTTTCACGTACCGTTACATCGGTGAAGGCACCGACGGCGTTTCGACTCGTTAAGAGAGTCTTCATCAGGGTGAGTGAACGCGACGCTCTCCCTCCGCGTCCCGTCGTGCGGCAGCGTGTGTGTGTGTGGCTGCGTGTGGCAGAATTTTTCAGTCGTCATCCCTACCTATTAAAAGAATGAAATGGGCAATAATATTCAATATATTTCATACATTACCTGGATGCCCCAGGAGTTTTGTACATTGCTCATTATTGTATAGAATACCTTAATTATTCAGGTTTCATGTTGTATACACATACATATAGGTGTTCGTGACTGTACTTTGTTTTATAGAACGTCTTTCATTGATTTATGCTCCAAAGCTTGTCTATTATTATTTGTTATATCGGTATTATGAAAATTAACACATAAATTGCCTTTACATTTCAGCTATATCAATGTTATAAATTACAATGAAAACATTTTCACCTTTGTCAATATTATTGAGAAAGAACGACATTCATTAATTATTTTAAGAATACATCGAGTAAAAATGTATGCATACTATTATTTTACTTTATTCATTTTAAAACTCATCAAAAATACATTTTTTGGAACAAAGTTTAAAACATTATTAATCTACTATAAACAAAAATAATATTAAAAATATTATAGTAAAAATATATCCAAAATGGTGGACCACCGACCGCGGGGCAAGGCTCAAACGGTCGGTGGCTAGGGCTGTATTATTTCATAGTGGGAATAGGTACCTGAAGATACAACAAGAACATGGCTCAAATGATCTTAAGGCCGCGGTCACGAAGTCAGCGGCGCGGGGAGCGGCACGCCAATGTAAATCTATGCATTGAAACGCGCCATTCCTTGCGCCGCCAACGCCGCCGCCCCGCGCCCGCTGACTTCGTGACCGCGGCCTAAGTGGTAGCCATTACTTATTATAACAAAATAATGCTTCGTAGGTCACGAATGTTTCGTACGTGTCATACGATGCCAATCCCTGCCGTCAACTTCAGGTAAGAAGTTGACAATCCTCATGTGTCTGTAATTTAAAACTAATATACCCTTTAAACTAAAATTCAATAATACTGCTTCAAGGCAGAAATAGATATGGCGATAGTCCTTCTTCTGACGAGCCCTTCACAAAGAAATATACTACTACTAAAATATATATTTCTAACAACTGTTCGTAATAGATAGGTGAATATTATGCTGATTATTTCCTTTAATAGCAGTCGTAAAAAAGGCAGCAGCAGCATCAGCGTACGACAACAACAATAAAACCATTGCACTATAATATATTAGTTCACTGCTGGATACTGCTCATAATCCTCAGGCTGGGCGGAGCTGGGGAGCGCTGGACACAGCTTCTCGCATCGCCCACACTATTTTCAGGCAGCAAGAGAATTAAGCTGGTGTCCACATGCAAAGCATGGAGATTATGTTGAAACATAAATGAGGACTTCTGTTAAAATACCTACTCGATGGTTTTTTTTGTATTTTTTTTATTTAACCCTTCACGTCCACGGGCAAGGGCCCCGTAGACTTCCAACCATCTGTATCGTGAGCTACCTCCAACCAATCTCTTGAAGTCACCGAGCTCGTCCCGCCAAATTATCCTCGGTTGACCCCGACGTTGCTGCACCTGGGGTGTCCAGGCTTTGGTGGTGTTCGCCCATCTAATGGCTTATTCAGCTGTATGCCTTATCCAGCTGATGCGTCTCGCCCAATCCTATTTGAGCCTGGCGGTCATAAGCCACACCGGTCTAGAAACGCAGAGTGATATTATATTGTTATATATTAGTTCGTATTATATCGAGAATGCTAATTTCCATGGCTCGCCAGTAGATAATTAAGTACCTATGTATATCAAAATTTACTTTGATTTACCGACTTCAATATAAAAACAAACAACAAAGAACAAATTGACAAAGTGACTATCACCATAGAGACATTATGAAAGGTGTGATTGGACATGTTTTTAGTAGGTGTCAGTATAAATCTATGTCAATGTCAAATTAAATAATAGCAAGGCTAGATCGTAATTTGATTAAAGTTCATTTTTAAAAGTACAATATGTAGTTTTTAAAAACATATGTCTGAATGCCACCTTCAGTTTAAACACCGGTGGATATTTCTCCCACGGTCTTTGGCAACGCTCGCATTCTTCGAAATAATTGTTTGTTATTTTATTTAGACGTGTCCATCAGACCGAAGTTGATTCATTGATTTCGTATTTTTGCTTGGATGCGTTTTAATATTATGTGTTTATTTTGATAAGCTGATAATCACCATCGTGACTATAATAGACTGACAACATTTTAAATAAATGAGTGAAACAAAATGTAGGTACCTATAGTATAATGATGCTAATATCAACAACAATACCATCAGCCTTATCAATTCACTGATGGGCATAGGGCGTCCTATAATAAGGGGGATAGGTATAGGTACACAATACTCATACTGGGCGCATACCCAATACCCAGGTACATAATACTCACACTGGGCGGATACCCAGGTACATAATACTCACACTGGGTGGATACCCAGGTACATAATACTCACACTGGGCGGAAACCCAGGTACATAAATAATGCTGCTGGCTGTTCCTGTATGTAATATGAAAGTATCTCTCCATCCAAAGGTTGCCTGGAAGAGATCGCTTTAAGCGATAAGGTCGCCCATTGTACCATATTTTTTAATGCCTTTTCATTATTTTGTAATTCTTTGTATGGTGTGCAATAAAGTAATATCTCTCTCTCTCTCTCATAATACTCACACTGGGTGCATACTCAGGTGCATAATACTCACACTGGGCGCATAACCAGGTACAAAAACAACAACAACAACAACGCGCATGGTTTGGGGACCGCACCACCCCGACGCTGTTGCTCGTCGTCAGCGAGGGACCACTGCAAAGTATTTAACTGAGCCGGTGTTAGGCTGCAATATGCCAATATCAGTCGAACGCCAGAGCCTCGAATGTAAGTAAGCAGGGTAACCGCGATACTAAATAAATTCTTATTTAGTATCGGGGGGTAGTATCTCATAATTCTAACAAAAAAATACATCAAGCTAAAGGTTTTTAAAAATTGTTCAACTGATTACAAAAAGTTTTTAGATTTTTATAATCATCATCATCATTATCAGCCTATAGAAGTCCACTGCTGGCCACAAAGGCCTTTCCTGTTGAGTAATACTACTTTAATAAGGGCCACTGCGCCCAGTCCTCAGCTCCTACACTATGTTAACCGAACTCCTGTCTTTACTCAAGAACTCATTAACCCAACGGTTATCGGTAATTTAATTTCCATATTAAAAATTAGTTCTCTAATATAAATATCATTAGTAACCTGTTTATATACAAGTAGCCTCAAGTCCCTTGAAACTCAGACACCTTCAAAATCGATTCCAGACTCCCCGTTTAAGTAATGCATTTTTTAACTATTCAAGACATCGTAAAAGTGTTTTTATTTACAAACGGATAATGTAAGAGTCTGCGAATAAACCCGTCAGTTTGACGTAAAATAAGCAATTTCCTTTTGAATGAAGTAAGGTGTTCATGTTTATGACCCCTGCTTTACGATTTGTTTGTGTAAGCAAGCGAAGGAGTTTTAAAATCGAATTTTTGAAATTAAATTATAGTTAGTCTGTTGAGTCTGGGGGTCTTGTTTGATTTTTATTAGCTCTGAGGTTCAATGATGTAGGTATTTTTACTTTTTACTGGATAAAGGCGGGCGCAAACGGTTCGCAAATCATATGTCCGACATTTGGTTTTATTCAGAGATGTTGATGATGTGTACATACTATAGATAGAAAACACCCAGACCCAAGACAAATACCTGCAGAAGATGCAAACATTTGTCCCACGGCGGGAATCGAACCCGCAACCTTCTGCGTCTCAGGTGGTCCTTCGTCCACTGCGCCACAGAGGCCGTTATTCTTTGTCTTCCTCTTCCAAGCTAAACCACGATTCTTATCTTATCCTACTAATACTATAAATGACGGCCTCTGTGGCGCAGTGGGCGAAGGTCCGCCTGAGACGCAGAAGGTTGCGGGTTCGATTCCCGCTGTGAGACAAATGTTTGCATGTTCTGTAGATATTTGTCTCGGGTCTGGGTGTTTTCTATGTATGATATGTATGTGTTTACAAAAAAATATATATGTGTATTATATCAATCATGTGGTTCCCATAATACAAGCTCTGCTTAGTTTGGGGCTATGTGATGCTGTGTGATTACGTCCCGCATTATTTAAAATAAAAAAAATTCGAAAGATTGTGAGTATGGATGTATGTATGGATGAATGGATGAATGTTTATTACTCTTTCACGCAAAAACTACTGAACGGATTTCGATGAAACTTGGAATACACATAGTTTGTCACCTGGATTAACATATAGGCATTTTATCCCGGAACCGCGCGTGCGTAGCCGCTGGTGGAAGCTAGAATAATATATATCTGAAGTTATAATCAATACTAAACTTAGTGTTGTATCTGAGTGGTCTGAATCATCATAATCGATAATACTTCATAGAAACTGTGCTTTTTTGCTCAGTGTAGCTTAGTGATAGGTACTTCTTCATTTATGATCCAAAATATGAACGCGAACATTTTTACTAGTCTTACAAATTCTAAAACTGTTTTACGTGGCCGTAACAAGCAACGTAAACACCTACAATAGCGAATCAAAATAGAGGGAAACGGTGGAAAACACTGTAATTTCAGTCTGAGCACACAGTCTGTTGAAAAAAGGCAAGTACGTGAGCCGAATAGCGAGATGGACGGATGGACACATGATGTAGATGTACCAACGCGTTGAAACGCCTGGGAATATATATCCAAAAATATGATAAATAGAGAATGGAAGCAAACTTAAAAAGGTATTACAGTGCCTCAAGTTACGCTACACCTAGTCAAGCTAAATATTTGAAGGACAATCATTCCTTATTTTGTAGTATGTAGGTATTTCGTGATAACAGATTACAAACCCATTGCCAGGGAATTGAGCATAGAGAATAGATAAATAAAACTATATTTTACACCATTCAAAGAAATATAACTTAATGAAAATGGCATTATAATAAAGGAACAATGTGCAACCTTATCACTAAAAGCGATCTCTTTCATAGTGAAATAAAACGTTAAAATAAAAAGCCCTCATTTTTTTTAAGTCTTTAAAAATCAGATCTAGGATAGGTATAATTATTATCATAATATACTTGAAGGATAAGCTGTACACTGTGCTGTGTAACCTTGGTTATTTACTCGAACGTGATAGAAACGAAATCTCCGTCACTTATTGAAATACAATCCCGTCGCCGAGTTGGCCGTGCGTTTCACGTGGGTGTGGGGCGAATCAAATAGACGTTGTAAATGGACTTCGTATTCATGGAACATTTCCTCCATGATATAGTATTTCGATTAAATTATTAACTTATGGGACTTCCATGGGGTTTATGCGTAATATTTTGACCCATAACCATTTCCTTACGAGGAGGTTAACTCCCTGGTCGGAACTTTTAGGCTGGCCAAGGTGCTACTCGTGACTTGTTATCTTCTTCTTCTTTGTATGAGCTAGTGGTCAACTCTGGTGTCGGAGTTTTTAGGCCGGGCTTGTTGTAATTCATTGATTCTAGCGTATCTTAACAAAAACCCATTACAAGATATTAGCTTTATATATGACAAAATTTAGCACGAATTTCACTTAATCTCTTCTCTGACGACTTCTAAAAAATTTCATTTGAGTGCACCCTCCCACCGAAAAAAATGTATACAATCAAAGAAACAGCAAGTTAAATATATAACCTAAGTTACTTTTACACATTTAATCATCTAGCCTGTAAACCCAAAAGTCAACCCATAAGTAAATCGACTGTGCTTTGCCTTTCCCATAAGGCAACATCACAACATGATTGACTTGCTGTCCATCTTTGTTGTTGCTAGAAAAAATAACGACGCAGAACTCAGATGTTGCTTCGACAAGCGCTAAACAGTTTAACTCTCGACGAAGCGAGTAATTTACTTTGCCTAAATGAATAAAAAAGCTCAAAGCAAATATTCTCGTTTTTTATATTTTTTGAAACAGAATAATTACCAATATCAATAGTGATGTTATTTCGATATGAAATATATTATGAATCGTGGCTTATGCCATCAGGAGTTCTTGACTAGTTTGTGGTTACGGGAGACAAGGTTAAAAAACTCATGGTAGACTATGTCATGTTACTAACTGCCTGAATATGAATAGAATGTTTTTTTTTTTTCTAAAAAGCATATTACAGATTAGAAAAAATATTTAAAACCATTACTTACATAGAAGCTTATCAACAAAGTGTCGAAAAATCGTTGGAACCTAAAATAAATTATTTGTTGCTTACTATTGTACTCGTAGATTAGCTACGTAAAACAAAAGTCAATAACGAAATTAGTATTCATTGCGGTAACCTTTCAGGCGTGGTCACAGATGTGTTGTTCTAATAAAGTTCGATCTGTGTTGATAAATAATTAACATGGAATAGAAATATGGCGGTTGAAAGGCTGGTTCCATCCAAGTTCAGTATTTAAACATAATTTAAGTATCGTAATTATGAAAATAAACTGTTTAAACTGCTAATACTAAAACTATTGTTTTTGACATACTACTCACAATAATTTTAATTTATCATTATAGTCATCATCATCATCATCATTATCAACGACCTATAGAAGTCCACATTGGAAATTAACGGCGAAGGTTCGCGTAAGAAACTTAAACTGTATAACTAATGCTTATAGTTATTTAAAACTACCCTACCTATCTTATCTTTTCTTATGAGCCTGTTTGATCCCACTGCACCTGATAATGTTTTAATACAATTCCGCGTTAATTTAATACTTAACCTGAGAAATGTGAAGGAGCTGACGCCTGAGATACGGCTAATGCTAGTTCAAAAGCAAAAAATGCCCTTTTCTAACGAATAAAAAGTCAATGCGTCACACACAGTGTGAACCTTCGCCGGAGGCCGCTTATGTAGTGGCTCGTTACAGACTCAGATTAATATCTTTCATACTAATACAAATTGCTGACATTAAAAACCATTGTTAATTTCGTCCTGCAAATTAGATTTTTTCTCTTACATTCGTATTGCGAGAGTTATTTATGACCTCAATAAACTGAACCTTAAAATTGTTAATGAAAAGGTATTAAAACAGAGCGGAACCCTCGTAAATAACACGGTGACATCTAGAGGAAAGAATAATGCGTCGCGGATCGAACAAATTGTCCTGCCGTGCGATTTTTTTATCGTACATTTTAATCTAAACTTGTGGATTGTATCGTGCCGGAATACGGAAAGCTCATTTAGAAAAAAATATATCAATTTGCTTTTGTTAGGAATAAACACAGTAAAATCACCAGACACTTAATTTGTTTTTGGTCCTACAAGGGCAAAAACCACAGAATAGGCAACTCCTCACATTATTCTGTAATTCATTATTATGCATTATTCTGTGTGTATTATTATGTAAGACCTTAAAATCACATTATCCTACTAATATTAAAAAGGCAAAAATGTTTGTGCCGCCTTCACGCCAAGCCTACTGAAATTTTTGAGAATTATTTTACGTTATTGAACGTTGTTGAAAATTTTCACATATTATGTAGTTTTAGTCCAGGAATAGCAAATAGGCTACTTTTTATACGGGTATCAAGCGAACAAAACCATAAGCGGAAACTAGTTAATACTATCCATCATCATCATCATCATCATCATCAGCGTATAGCAGTCCACTGCTGGACATAGGCCTCCGCTAATGACTGCCATTGCGCCCTATCCTCTGCTCGACGCTTACTATAACTAACAATTAATACTATCCCAAGAGCTGAAAAAGAGTTACCTTCATTACAAATATAGATTTATAGATATAACTTTATTACACACCACACAAAGAAACACAACATCATGAAATAGGTAGTAAAAATTATGGTACAATGGGCGACCTTATCGCTAAGAGCGATCTCTTACAGGCAACCTTTGGATGGAGAGAAACTTACTAAACAAACAAGAACGGCGGTGTGCCTAGTCCTAAATATGTTTAAAATACAATAGACATCCAAATACATACTAATAACTACTTACTATAAATAATTATAATAGTGTATGATATTATAATAAAGAAATAAATAATTTATGTATTTATACTTCATATTTCATAAACTATTCTTTTATAATAAAAAGTATCACACATAAAAAGATTCACAAGTAAAAGCTGCCACCTGACAATTTATTATAAGAATACATTAAAAACGCCCAAAATAAATCTATTTTCTTTAATGTTTTTTTCTCTCAATATCGAGACTCCCAATCGTCCATAAATTATTAATTAACTCGCCTTCGCCGCATCAGGATTTATTCGAGTGCTAGGGGATGAAAAAAAACAAGTAATGAAATCGGAGCCAAAGCGGTATACAAACGCTTCCAATCAGAATCGGCCAGGCGTGAAATTGTCATTAATATTGTACACGCAAATACTAAATGAGTTGGGTGCTGTGGAATTCATTACTGATAGATAAGAACTGATACAGGATAAAAATAATAAATAATGCTGCATTATCTAGCCTTAAATTAGGCAGAGTTTGTGCTTTGGGAACCACATGACTGACATACTACTTGGTAATACATACATACATAATATAATTAAATAAAAAATTGGATATAGAGAAATAATTACTATTGATTTTGCTTGATTGCTTCTTATAAGCAAATCAATTTCATGGACTGAAACTGGATGAGACGAGTATTGGATCGTGGATATTGGCATATAAAAGGAGGCATATACCCAGGAGTGGGTGAAGTCTGGCTGGATGAAGATGATGATGAAGCAAATAAGTACTGTACTACAATTTAGGTTTTTTTTTCTTAATAAATCACGTTAATCAATATCCAGTAGGTAAATTTTGCAGAAAGTATATGGATAAGCCCGTGAAAATGGATCCAGCCGTCGTCTATCAACGTGAGGCATAAAGATGCTAAGCCTTAAGTGCCTTAACTTCACCTGCACCCACACCCTTTCAACAAAACAATGCAGCTTTACGACAGAAATAAGCATGGTGGCAGTACTTCCCCGGGCGAGCCCTTCACAAAAAACTCTATCTACTACTTGTGCCTCATATCAATTAAGTAAATTGTAACAGTCTTGTCGTACAATACGCACAGTCAGTGAATAAAAATTACCCCATTATTTTTTCGTACAGACTTATAATTTTACATAAACAAAAACATGTCTTTTTACAAAATTACCAGCCATTGAAAATTAAGATTCTGGCTAAGATAAAAAGTGGTAAGCCTTCTGAGAAAGCCTACATTGTAGCCAATCCTATCTTTAGGCTAGTTTCAAAAGAGCTAAGCCAATATAATAACATGAGAATAAAGCTTTGCGTCTACTGCTTACGCACGTGGCTTTCAGACGCAAGTCTAGGGGCAATAAACGAAACGTACAACCTGTCGCATGTCTGAGGCAGAAACCTTTCAATTTCATCGCCAATTGCGAGTTCCTAGAATTTTAAGGAAATATTGTTACATTATTTGTAATTTAAAACTAAAAAACACGTGTTTGAACTGTTAGAGAGGGATTTTGAATAAACTTTTTTTTACTACGAGTAGGTACTATTTGCAGACTCAAGAACCATGATCTCGGGTATCAATGTCAAGTAGTTGAGTAAGAGCTGACATTTTATATGAAAAATGACAAAAAAATCAGGGTGCCTAGTGCGAGTTTTTTTACCAGCTCGATCGCGTTTGCGTTTACGGAAATTTGTATGGAAAGGAGACAGTGCGACGCGTTTTTCACTAGATGGCGCTACCTCGATTCCATAAAAATTTGCGTAAGCGCAAACGCGATCGAGCTGGTAAAAAACTCGCACTAGGCACCCTGTGCTCGACTCTCGATCACAATTTTTTATACCTAAGCTGGGCTACCTGATGGGAAGTGGTCACCGCCGCACATGGACACCTGCATTACCAGAGGTGATACTGATGCGCTGCCGGCCTTTGAGGTAATGAAATATCCGCCTTTTGAAGGAACCCACGCTGTAGCTTTGAGGGAAAACCGCAGAAGGGAGTTCGTTGCACAACTTTTTCCATGGGCTTTTGCAAAAACGTAATTTTAGTTTCTTTTAGTAAGAATCTTGCATGATTATTATAGACTTTTACAATGCATATGTATGAACGACGTCAATCAAATTATCATGGTTGTAAACAATACTAACTAGGCCGCGGCTTCGCTCGCGTGTTATACGTATAAAACGCAAAAGTATTTATCTACGTAACTATAACAATAAGAATGTGTTAACTCAGGTCACAAATTATGTACCTAAGCTTCATTCAAATCTGTACAGCCGTTACAGAGTAGAGTGGGAACAAACTCACACACAAGCTTTCGTATATACCTGTAATAATGTTATTAGTGTGATATCAATGCAATATTTACCGCTCTTTTTATTTACGGAAAGAACTCTCCGTTATTATGGTGCATGCAACTATGTAGAGACATTGAAAAAATAATCGAGTTCACATATCACGGTAAAATACCCCGTTATATACACCATGGACAGAAACTTTCCACGTTCTCATTTCCTTCCTTACTTCTGCGTATGAGCTAGTGGCTAATTCTGGTATCAAAAGCCGGGTCCAACATTTTAACCTGTCTTCCGAAGCACGTTAACGCTCAGATTAGTAGAAGTGTAAATACCACTAAACTCTCACCCATCCAAGTAGTGACAGGGCAAAGTGTGGCATAACCTATCTAGGTTATGCATAATCAGCAGATCATCTGATTTGCTGATTATGATTACGATTTGCCTGCTATGTTCCACTGCTGGGCAAAGGCCTAAGCCAATCCCTCCATTCATTCATTTCGATTTTGACCTATTTGTACCCACGCTTTATCGATGGAGAACTCGACGTCTCTAGTTCATTCCTCTATCTTTTTCCTGATTACTTAAAAAACACGCCGAGTGGCAATTCATCAAAAACGTACAAATAAAGGCCTAAACAGGGACGAATGAATCGATCGCCAGTCACCCTAATCCATACATACTAGATTCTATACATATGATTATAAAACTTCTGACCTTGGGGGACTCGTAACCTAGCAACGCATGTACTCAGATCCCCTAGCTTCATCTGCAGATAATCATACCTATAGGGCGTCTACAGTGCTGAATGCCATGGAGGCACTAAATATTGAAGAAGTTATTTGATCACATTTGTTACTCAAGGTTTAGTTTATTCTACTTTAGGTTTTAGTATTCGAGCGATCAGCAATTGGTCTCATACATGATAAAAAAATATTTAGTTATTCTTTATTCTTTATTCTTCATTGTCACAGTAAAATAAATACAGAAAAAGTTCACTTAGAAGCTATGTACAAAGGCGAGCTTAACCCTGAAAGAGTTTTCTTACAGCAAACCTTTGGGTATAAAGAGAAGTTATAATGAAAAGGACAGATTAATGTGTACATGCAAATAATGAGAAATTGAGAATAAACCTACTTACAACTATAACAAAAATATATATATCCCTAATAGACAATAAATAATGTATAATAAATAAATATACAAAAATAGTACATATGATACGAGTACATATATAAATGATTAAATACATATACCTACATAAATAAATGTATAATATGGTTCTACTAAGTTTGCGAGGAGATAGTGCTCTTTCAACTTTGACATAAAGACGTTAGGTCGTGACGTTAGTTATCACGGGATTTGACTGCTAATACGATAACCAAAAACTGTCTCATTTATTTCTGCTAACCACCTTATATCTCTTAACTTTAGCAACAAAAACTCATAATCATAATTTACCGAAACCTAGTACGGTAGATGCGAATACTAATTTTACCTAGTTTACCTACTTTTATGTTTTCCTGATATTTGACATTGAATTCTTAGCTATTATGTTTGTTTATATTCATGCACGACCACAGTGGCACCTATATAATATTTATCATGCAGCACAAGCTGATCATGGCTGAACTTATACCTATATTTATATCGCATCTACTGTACTAGGTTTCAGTAAATTATGATTATGAGTTTTTGTTGCTATTTCATCCTTCTGCTCAGTATCAAAGTTATGAGATATAAGGTGGTTAGCAAAAATAAATTAGGCAGTTTTTGGTTATCATATTAGCAGTCAAATCCGCGGTTTTTTTAAGTAAAATTTTACAATAATATCGTGATTTCTGAATATTTTTTTATCATGTATGAGACCAATTGCTGATCGCTCGAATGATAATGCACCAACACAATACTTACCATAATAATACTACTAGATTATCGAACACGGGACTAATTCAGGAAAGATTTCAACAAGATTTCGGTCATGGCTTCGCTCTCGAATTAATGCCTAATGCTTTGTAGCCGTTTAATATTGACTTTTTTTAACAGAACGGGTAGTGATTGCCGCCAAATTCTTCATATTGATCAAGAGTCCAAGCACTTACATGCTTTGAAAAATACATTCAATTGTTTGTTTTACACTGTCACTTTAACCCATAATAGGTGGCAACATGAAAGTGCATTAACATTAACACATAAAAAAAAATAAGAGGGATTATAATAATTATTATTTTCTTCTTCATCTTGCAAAAGTCGTAGAAGATAGACTCGAGTTAGCAAGTAACTCTAGAGTCGAAATTTTTAGGCCACCCAAAGGTCTTAGATGTAACGGGACGAGTAAAAAAATCCAAATCGCCTTTTACAAAATCCACGTAAGGAAATAGACAAAATTGCTTGAAATTATAATATACTAGCTGACCCGGCGAACTTCGTACCGCCTTAGCGTAGCAATTAAGTAACCACGTTTCCTAACAAACAATGCTCTTTCAATATAGTCTATGGCTGTGAATGACATTGACATTCGTTACGCGCGTTTTTTTAAATATGCAAAATTAAATGTATATTTTTCAATATTTCTGAGAGATTTTCTTAATATTTTTTTCCGTAAGAACCTTCTCCTAATAATAACAAATACAACAAAAAAAGAATTAGTGAAATCGGTCCAGCCATTCACGCGTGATGCCGTGATCAAGGAAACGGGTTTCATTTTTATATTTATAGATGAAGATGATTTATTAATCAAATCTACAAACCGCGTCCAAAAATACTACAGTCCTAGGTATCCCTGCACCCCTCGCCTGGCAACAGCCAACAGGGCTGTACCCGACCCCAAGCTGCGATACAATCATACTGATGAATACCTACAATATACAGCCATATTAAAAAGTTGCAATTTTGATCCCGATTTTTGTTTTTGACAATCGAGTGATGGCGAATTTCTGTTTTGCTATTTTTGTTCGGTCTAGCCTGCATGGATCAAATGCTTTTGTTATTCGTATTTTAGATTTTGAGTTTTGGAATGTTTTGGTAACCGGGATTCGAATTTTACACCACACCAGCCTATATCAGTCCACTGCTGGACATAGGCCTCCCCTAACAAAGGGGGATATACCCATAATCCCCACGCTGGGCATGCGGGTTGGGGATCGCAGGGCACAGCTTCTCGCACCACCGACGCTGCTGCCCGTTGGTGGCCAGGGGATTTAGTTGTGCCGATGTAGGCTGTGCTATGCTGCAATCAGCCGGCCGCCAGAGCCCCGTTCGTTATTTAGCAGGGTGCACCACGTGCAGGTGAGGTTGGCTTGGGTTCCGAAGATGAGGGTTGGAACCCCGTACACACCCCAAATTTTACACGCCAAACGCCAATTTTCTCTAAAAATGCTGCTTGCTAAGTCCACCTTTTGTTACAATTAATGTATAATAAAGTAAAACTAAATAAAAAAATATAGCTAATTCTAAAATGATTGGTCAAATCTTACATAATCTAAGTCTTACATTTATTAAGATGATTTTAGTTTTGAAGTTCGGAATGTTTTGGTAAATGGGAATCGAGTTTTACATGCCGGAACGCCAATTTTCTCTAAATAGAAGCATTCCCAAATAATTCGTCAAAAATAAATAAATAATAATAATACATAATGCGGGACGTAATCACACAGCATCATGTAGCCCCAAACTAAGCAGAGCTTGTATTATGGGAACCATAATTATGATTGATATACTACATATATAATTTTTTGTAAATACATACATATCATACATAGAAAACACCCATACCAGAGACAAATATCTGCAGAATATGCAAACATCTGTCCCGTAGCGGAAATCAAACCCGCAACCTTCTGCGTCTCAGGCGTGCCTTCGCCCACTGCGCCACAGAGGCCGTCTCTATCTATACGTATGTAAGTTACAAGACAATGGTTTCAAATATATCCTTCTTGTTCTTCGTCTTCTATTTTTTTGTGACCTCTGTCTAAAGGTACATTAAATGCACTATAATAATTTTTGTTCAGACCAAATTATAATGTAACAATTGAACAGAATCACAGCAAAGAAACATTTGTATAAATCCATTTGCAAATCCACCAAAAATTTCAAATATCAAACACCAAACAAACTTCAAACAGCAGAAAATAAAGAGATCCCCCAAAATAACACAGATACCTACATCCGTGTTCAAAAGATCAGCACTGACATAGTGAACTGATGCGTAGCGGCACACTTTCCTTCAACAGCCCCTGCGTTTTTGTCACACACTCACTGACACACTTCATGTTTCCCCCTATAATTACTTCCCTTTCCCGCACCCCAACTACCTAGACATCTACTACCGCCTAGGTATACCTATATTGCAGGATTTGCGAGGGGAATGCTAAAAGGGTATGCTGTGATATAAATTCGCATCAAACTTGTGTATACTGCACGTTTCGTATTGCAGGGACGCGATACAGCGTCTGCTTTGTATTTTGAACAATATTTTGCATGGAAATACACGTGCAAAGTTCTGTCCCAACTATGAAATTTAAATTTATTTACCTTTGCCAGGTGCGGGTTTGAAGTATCAAAGCTTTCTCTTGTTATAACAGACATGCTTCACGATTTTAATGAGTATTCCAGTCAACCAAATAAATTGGGAGTCACCAAAAGAGTGTCCATTAAACGGAGTCTACATCCAGCGTCAAATTAACTTCGGTAAAAGTTTACCCTCGAAATAATTAAGGATTCGCCGCAATTATCGCCGCAAAATCAAACTTCTCTTTGATCGTTATCCGGAAAAAATAACTCTTGAATTCGACTCTAAAGTGAACGCTCAAAGTATAAAATTGATCAACCATAACTGTTTAGATTGTTAGGAAATTTCAATAACTAGGAGGGCGTAACATAAAGTTGTAGGTACTTTTGCCTTTTTGCGAATCACCAGAGGGAACCACAGTGATAATTATAATTATTTACCAATTGTGAGTAAAGTTTTTGGTTGGCCCCGTAATTGCAAGATGGTTAAAGTATCATTTAATGAATAATCTCCCGATTTCAATAGGGAGTTCGGGCGGCATCAAGTGGGCAAAATCATTGGAGGAGCGGAGACGAATTTTATTTTAATTTTAGTCAAAGAACTCGTTGCGAAGTTAAATTATTTCGCGTGAGGCAATTCTTTAGGGCTTTACAATTTTCGGCTGAATGTGATACTTATTTGAAAGATCGTATTTAACAATATTGTCGATCTTTACAGACTTTATGAAAAGTTTAAACACGTATTTTATTTGGTCGGATGATTATTATCGCAGTAAAAATACATTACTTACTAATTATCTTATTTAATAATAATTTAGAATATCATTTATAAACAAAATCTTCTTTCAATACTTTTATTTATAACATAATGATGTAGGAAGATTCAATACCTACCTAATATTGTAACATTGATTAGTTGTATGTCTGAATTTGTAAGAAAAATAGGTACTGGTCTGTCAGAAAAATGTAATCAATAAACCCCAAATCAAAATCAGCAGATCAAAACATAATAATAGGCACTTTTATTTTCATTTCTCTCGAAATTGCGACAAACGACGACCCTCGCTAATCCTCTCGTATCTTAAAAAAGAATCAAAATCGAATGAGAGACATGATAATCCGAACATTGACAAAGTATAGCCGTATCATACAGTGTTTCATATCCATGAAAAATAACACCATAAGTCATCATCATCATCATCATCATCATGGTGGGGGGTCTCCCTAAACTTCGTCTTCCAGATCGCAGTCACCGTTCGAAAATCTTTATTCCCCAACGGATAACGGTTCTACGGGCTATATGGCGTGTCCAATGCTACGTCAATCGTCAAGATTGCAGGTAATCGGTGGATGGAGGGTTTCAATAAGATTATTTATAAGATTATTATGTTATTCCACAGTTTGTTTGATTATATAGTAATATAATCTAAATCTATTCTGTCCAAAATGCTGCCTATTGTGACAAAATGCTGCCTAAGACGCAAGAGATCGATTCGAGGGTTCGATTCCCACAGCGGCAGAAATGATTGTATGTACTGCATATATTTATTACGGGTCTGAGTGTTATGGTGCTACGGTATAAGTTCCTGTTACCCTCGATACTAGAGATTATCCTAGTGAAGGAGTCTAGGCTACGCTTGACTTGATGGGGGCGTTGTCGCCCTTCCCCTAGATGTATGCTCATCGGCAAGGCCACAACACTGAGTTGCGACGCCGTAGGGTAACGCGATACCTACGTTTACGCAACGCAGAAATTTCATTGTACTGGTACCTACTTCTGCTTGCGGCGACACATCGAAAGTTTCCACGATGTGTTGTGCGACATCGTAAATTTTTGCAATGCGTCGTCGCAAAAGGACGTCCAATCACAATACGACGCATCGACACAACGCAGAAATTTTATCGCATAAGTACTACATCACACGAATACTTCTGTCTGCGGCGATGCATCGCAAATTTCCTCGATGCGTTGTGCAAAGTCGTAGATTTTTGCGAAGGGTCGTCGCAACGCAGTATTTTAGCCTCGCCATAGGTGACTAGTTTTAGTTTCGTGTCAATAAACAGAACTAGAGTTGCGATACTGATTTTTGTACTTGGGTAACCAGGTAAATAGCTATTACCCGCTCCACTGGCGCGCCATGAGATAAGGTTTGACAAGTTCAGTAGCGTTACGCATGCTGAGGACCTTTGATTGATAGCCTGTCGAAAGATCACGGCTTCATTTCATGCCGGTCTAAATAAAGCCGATCGAATGATGGATGCTCTGAGGAAATAGTTGAAGATTATGTCGTAAAATAGATAGGGATATTTTAGATAATATGAATATATAGCTAGGTAGTAGCTGGATACGACGAGCTCAGGACAGGGCGCATCAGGCCTTTGTCCAGCAGTGGACTGTAAACCGATGATGATGATGAAAAACTGGAAAATAATTTTAGGGACAGAATTACAGCAAAAACCTTATGTTTATTGGTATACAACATACAAAATATCGGTATTTAGTAGGAACACTGAACATTCATAAAAAATCTTAGGACTTAGATACAGACAATATCAGGCTCATAATCTCCAAGCTAAGCGTGCGTGTTGGGGATCGCAGAGCACAGCTTCTCGTACCACCGACGCTGCAGCCTGTGTTTAGCCTGTGTTAGGCTGCGCTACGCCGCAATCATCCCGCTGCCAGAGCCGCGTTTGTTTGTTAGCAGGGTGCACCACGGGCAGGTGACGTTGGATTGGGTTTTTTAAAAATGGAGATTGGGACCCCTTACACCCCGACCAGTGGACTTCTATAGGTGGTAGATGATCATGATGATATTTATGCTCTTCAGCTACGCAAATTATTCTTGCTGCGACAATTTAAGTGTCCCTATATCAGACCAGCACATTCAACTATAAAACGATCCCATTCATTGAACGGAAAACCCTTTGTACTATCCGAATCCACTCGCTCCTAATGGTCGTGTTTTGGTCTGCTACTGGTCGACACGGCATGTGAGTAGCTAGATCACTCTGAAATGATCAAATAAACCATTTTTATTTTTATCACTTAGGATTCTAACCTATACCGAATACATAACAATTCTAAAAGCTTCAGATAGCTAAAATAGAGTTATTTTTATTTACTTTTAAATGACACGAACAAGCTTACTTTATCGAGCCGTTATAAAATGACATTTGGTTATGGATAATAGGGTAAGTATTAGCGATTTTTAGGGTTCCGTACCCAGATGCTGCCCAACTGGACCCTAAAACTAAGCCTCCGCTGTCCGTCCGCCTGTCTGTCAACGAGCTGTATTTTATTAATCTAAAATAGGTTTAAATTTACGGTGTTTACTTCTGTTGCCACCAAAACAACAAATAATTAATAAATTTTAAAAAGTACATAGTGTTACATCTTAAATGATGCTACGCATCCCTTCGTGCGCTAGACTGATCCACACTTTAAAGGTTTTACTCTCAATACCAATCAACGGTTATTTCTGGAACATCAATATCAAGTTTTCCTACCTACTACTGGGTTTAAATAGCACAAGTCTCAGCAGGTTCTCAATCATACACGGTCATCCATCCTAGAAGTGACCGGGTGGAGAGTTACTTAACCAAAAACTGGTTAAACTAAACCACCATTTAAGCGGCCGTTAGTTTGTCGGTGCACACGGGCATTAAATTGCCATGCCACTACTGTTATTTTTAGTTATACGGAGGCCAAAGTACGAATAATTTGCAGTAAAGTAAGCGTATCGTTAAAAAATTACCAATAACAACGTGTTACGTTATTTCTACGCGTTTTCTTTTATTAAGTTTCAAGATAAATTTACAACACGACATGTCAAAATATTCGTGCTTTGGCTTCAGGTGGCTTCTTCTCCAATAGTGATTTAGCTCTTTTAGATTAAGGTGCAGGCCCATGTGGCCTTCCATTATTTTTGTATGAAATTTGAATGGAATAGGAAACCGCCCATGCCATGTCCGCGCCCGAAGCCATTTGCATGTAAACTGCACCTAACAAAGTGATCTAGCTGACTTTAACTTATACAGTAGTGCGGATGTGCGATTTTAATTATTTTCGTCCAATTTACGAGTGGCTATTAAAGAACTGGTCCCTTGCGGGCCATTAGAGAAGGTCCCATTCTTGTTGATAACTTTACAGCGTTGTATTTTATTCTGTACGTGAATTAGTGGTAATTTCGACTAGGTTGGTCGAGGGTTAGGCCTCAGTTAGCATGTAAACTGGTAACCAGACAGTACTTGTAGAAAAATGAAAATAATTACTGTTAACTCCATCTAGCTAGGGGGCGTCCGCTACGCTTACCTAGACGTGGTCTCCACTCTAGTGTAGGTCGCGTTATGTAAAAAGAACGCTGGCGGTAGACGCGCATTAGACGATTTATCGGTATTTACACGTGCACACCCCCTGTAATACTTTCAGTGTTATTTTTACATGACCTACCCACACGTCTAGTTCAACGGTTGTCACAGAACCGAATATGGCCAGCCCACTGCAACTTCAGCCTGCTAATGCCCATAACTAGAACTAATTGCAACGGCAACTCAGGCTAACAGGTTACCTATTTAAATTGGTAGTTCCTTCTTCGTTCGAGCTGATGACCATATCTGATGTTGAAGTGTTTAGGCCGCGCTAAAGCCTGCAGACATAGCATAGCAACTAGACAAGCTGGGACCAATATCTAAACATGTCTTCCGAAGCCCAGAAGTGCTCTGATATTCTCATTCAAGTAGTGACCGAGTGGAGTGTAATCTGCTGAGAACACCGTAGGTAGTAGTAGCATGACTTATCATGAGCAAGCGCTAAAGCGGCAGTAGACATACTTATATTTACTGGTAACCTGTTTTCAACGTCAAAACACCCGGTTTCCTTGATGGCGCGATATGTTTGTAGAATATTTAATGTGCAAGGCTCACAATTAGCGTGGATGAGGTAATTTTCAACTGTAGAGTAAATCTGCTCACGCCCCCTAATTATTTATAACCGACAATCGGAGTTCTGGTTTACAAAAGCTTTAAGAATGAAATATTTCCTATTGATGAATGGTATTCAAAGTAAAATTATGTATTGAACATGCATTGAAACTGACTTCATTTTGTGTGTGTTTTTCCCACTGGCGCCTCTAAAAATACCTAGTTTTTCCTTTCACTTGCTGGCAAAAAAAACTTTTTTTTACAATATGTAATTTTGATTACATATTGTTTGATTACACCTATATTATTTTGATAGCCTCTAAGGCGCAGTGGGCGAAGGCTCACTTATGTACGATTAACACCACCCGCCGCATCGGAGCCCAGCGCAGCGTGTCGCAGCGGATGCGCGGGCACGCGCCGTTAGCCGACCGGAGCCGCGTGACGGCTAAAACCTGAGTGGAGACTGACGGACGCCTCGAGCCAAAACAGTAGCCGCGAGCATCCGCAAGCAGCCGCGAGCAACCGAAAGCAGCCGGCCGCGTACGCGAGTGGGTCGCGGAGTTGGAGCGCAGCCGGTCGGTGTCAAAGCTGCATTCAAATAAGGAACGTTATGCTTTGTGGTTGTTTCAATTTCCTCTAGCATTTTTTAAAATGCGCTCAGACGCACATCGGTAAATATGAATCGTATATTAGACACTGAAGATTCCGGGTTCGATCCATCCCCGCCGCGAGACAATTTTTTTATGATCTTCAGATACTCTATTTATTTACGTACGTAGGTACGTGTATGTATTCACAATAATCTTGTGATTCCCATAACATCAGCTCTGCTTGGTTTGCGACTAGATGATGTTGTGATAATGTCCAGCATTATATTTAACTAACTAAGTGACATAGGCTATTTTAGCCTGGTAAAAAGCAACAGAAACTACGTACAAAAGCTCGTATTGAAAAAACACCAATTACACTAAAATGCAAATGAAGATAACGTTGTTTACGGTGCCAAAATAATGGGTTCAGACTGTCCCGAACGAATGAGATGTTAAGGGTTTAGGGACGTTTATATATGGCGTCCAGCGGTCCGGTGTATCGTCAATCACTCCTGCACTCAACGAGATTAAATTTGAATGGAGTTATAAATGAGCGATGGTTTTTATAGAGAAATTGTTTTTATGCTGCATGTTGGAGCTTTTATAAAACGATTGCTTATTGATTTTTGAGTGAGAAACTAACACATCTTCCTTAGGGTTCTCTAGACTGTTATACACTGATTTCTTTCAATAAAATATTTAATTATTTATTATTATTTTAATCAGTGTAAAAGTGTGTGTGTGTTTATGTGAGTATGTTTGTTCCTACTCAACGCAGTAACAGCTGAACAGATTTGGAATAAACTTGTAATATACATGGCCTTACTTATGAACATATTTCAAAAGATAAACGATGCTATTGCCATCTCTTACTGTTGTATAATGACAAACAGTGACAGGGATAACTTTGAGCATTGGTTAACTTTGAGTAGCGTTCATAAGTAAGGGGGATAGTTTGTAGCCTAGATTAACACATAGACTGGTTTTTATCTGGGTACAACGCGAGCGAAGCCGTGGGCGTAAAATAGTAAATTAAATAATACACTATCACACAACATTTTGTAGCTCCAAACTAAGCAGAGCTTGTAAAATGGGAACCACATGACTGGCAAAAATGGTTATTATATAAACATTTTTGACAGTTACCTTCCCGGAAGAGCTTTTTTCTATAAATGGCTTGTTTATTTACAGCTGTAATAAAAAAAAAGAAGAGGTAGAAACGTCTCCCAGTTGTTCTGTCTTTTATCTTGTAGTCAAATCAACTACAGGCTGAAGAATTTACTTCTATTAAAGTTTGCATAAAAACTTAGCAAAATATTGAAGAAACTTTGTTAGCATTTTCATGGAAAATCTTTTCGAGAACCACGAATAAATATTTGACTGCTTACAAGTACTTTTTACGAAACAAATTAGTTTCGAACTCTCGAAAGAATTAGACGTGCATTTCGGCTATTAATCCTAAACTTCATTTGAATTTACTGCTCGAACCATTTGGAAACTTTTTAAATGTATTCGAATAAAGTTTTTAGACGACACATTTTTTTTTTGCTTTAGAGTCATAAAATAGGCTATCTATAGCGAGCAGTATAAATCATGAAGATGGTTTGAAATTGAAGATCCTTTTTTTATCTATAATTCTTAAATAGGTTATGTGTTAATTTATTTTGTTTGAAAATGTTCTTGGAATGTAATTGGGTTTTCAAACGGTATATCGTTTACTATCACGTATCACTATGTATATTATTTTATTATGTATTTTTAAATGCTAAAATCAAATGACTGTGTCATTATCATCCTCATCATCGGCCTATATCAGTCCACTGCTGGACATAGGCCTCCCCAAATGAGCGCCATTGCGACCTGTCCTGAGCTCGACGCATCCAGCTTCTACCAGCAGTCTTTCGCAAATCGTCAATCCATCTAGCCGTTAGGCGTCCTACTGAATGTTGAATCTCAAAAATCACTAAAAGCTTTTGAGTGTTAATTCGAGTTTGCATATTAATAAGTTAACATACACCTTTTTAGAAGATTGTTTTTTCCATAAAGCCTATTCTTTTTTGTTCCATATTTATTCTATTCATAGATAAAAATATGTCTCTACCAGCTGAATAAAAACCGTTAACAGCTTTTATCGATACTTAGCTATTCTCAACATTGGAATAAACTTTTCACATTTTTTCTCACGAAGCGAGTCTAATTTTCACTTTTCGCTTAGCACACCGTAATTGAATGGAAGCCATAAATTTTGCGTACATTAGTTTTGTAGCCGTGCAATAGAAGGGATATTAATTTGTTTTTCTTACAATGGGTCGTCTAGACAATGGCATATAATTCAAGTTTCACTTAGTGCTTTGTAGACACTAATGGCTAAAAGCCGAGGCGTATGACAACTCTTGTATACCATTTTACATAAACATTACTATGATAAACTATTATAACCTGAGAGAAAAAATAAAAATATATTAAGAATTATTTAGCAGCTAGCTTCCACTCGTGGTTTCACTCGCTTGGTACCTAGTTAAAAAGTACCCTACATCTTAATCCAGGTCACAAACTATTTATAACTAAGTCTCATCCAAATCCGTTCAGCCGTTACGGAGGACACATACACACATACTTTTGCATTTATTTATTTTTAATAAATTAAACTAAAGACAGCAGTTTATTGTTTTAGAGAAATATTCTGAAACACGTTAAAAGTATATTTATTGCATATTTTGGTTTAGCACGTTGACTGCGGGCATCGCTCATATGCTCCGTGACATAACCCATGAGGAGGAACACATGCATTAAAACAAGTGTTTTTCAGCACTCAAACAGTTTAAAGATATACTTATTCTAAGTCAACTAAAAGTATAGTTCCTTAGCAATGAAAAAGTAAACAATCATATAGTTATCCATAGATAGGTTATCTCCTAAACCGTGGATGTTCATGCAAATTTGTACAAATCGAACAAGTTGTAGCGATATCTACACAAATACCGACACTGTTACATGGCATGAATAATGAAACGGAACTGTAGAATTTGTAAATAGATTTTCTGTTTCTCTACGCTGTAAAGGTTTTGTTTAGTCTAGGTTACAGATTCGTTTGCTACTGTTTATTTATTTATGTATATCAGTCATGTAGTTCCCATAATACAAGCTCGTTAGTTTGGGCCTTCATGATTCTATGTGTAGAATTATTTATTTATTTTTATGCTAACTCAAGTACTATAATAATATAATAATAATAATAAATGTTTATTCATTTTCTTAGTGCTAAAATTAGCATACGGATTAAAATATTGAAATAGAGGTAATAATTTTACAATATGCCCGAACTAGGAAGACCTGTATCTCGGGCGAAAAATAATGCTAAAAATTAAACTGATGTGAATGAATAAATCAAACCAATAAACTTAATATTAAACTAATAATTATTATAAAAATAATCTTAATGCTAGGGCTAACTTTTGACATGCTTATGAATATAGGTAACCTTAATAATCTATAACCTTGCCTAGAAGGCAAATTGTTGTTTTAATAAATTGCAAGAAAGCATTCTAGTTTAAATTTACAAACATCAAATTCTTCATTGAGTCTTTGCTTGGAAGTAAAGAAATGATTAATAATTGTGAACACTGTGAATAAATTGGGTCAGTATTCTTACAGCGGCATGGTAAGCAGAAATGAATACTACACAATGATGCTTTCCCTATATTCCACTATCCATTATCCACTACACCAGCCCTTATCAGTCGCCAGCTGGCCTGCTGGACTGCCTGGCCTGATAAAGGTGGATATGCCAATAATCTTAACGCTAGGCATGTGGATTGGGAATCGCTGGACACAGGTTCTCGCACCGCTAACGCTGCCGCTAGGTCGCAATAAGCCTCCCGCCAGAGCTCCATTAGAAATACAGCAGGGAGCACCACGGGCAGGTTTGTTAAGTGGTAACCATTACAAGCGAAAAAAATTACTTCTAAGGTCACACTTGTTTGAAACGTAACCTACGAAGCAACTTTCTGAGTTCAACTTGAGGCATAAAAATGTAAAGCCTCAGTGCCTGTAATTTCACCGGCACCCACACCCTCAAACCGAAACGCAGCAGTGCTGCTTCACGGTATATATACTCATGGTGGTCGTAGGTACTTCCCCGAAAGAGCCCTTCACAAAGAACTCTACTGCTTTTAAGCTTCAAAATATGGTATAAATATGGATTTGCTGGCGAAGGTCGGCCAAAGAAAAGATGGATTGTGTGAAAGATGTTAAGTGGGTAAGGAGATAGCAGCTGATAGAAGAAAATGGAAGAGAAAACCATGTTTTGCGGAGCTCACTTGGAGAAGAGAGGAATTAGGGCAGGGAGATGATGATGATGATAATAAGCTTCAAAATATCAACCCACAAACTTCAATAAAACTTAAAATTGCAATAAAATACAGTCGTAAAGACGTTTCATTCTAATAACGAATATGCGGTGTTAATAACTTTGTCTCGTAGAAAACATATTAAAAGCATCTTGATTATTCCGAAAACGTTTTTAATTAAAGAGGAACTTGCGCTACATAAAATTTTACAACCCTTTAATAAGACGTAAAACTGCTATAACTGCTATTAAGCTATAGTTTTAACGTTGAATATTAATGTTATAACGCCGCCGCAATACATTTTTGACGCGATTATGGTTTTAATGTGGCGAAGGGATTCGAATTTAATGATATTGCTTTTCGAGCGTATTCTGTTGACGTGAGCTTACACTGTTTTATTGCTGAGGAATCGCATCGTTTAAAATGGTTCGGATTTTCGGATAAATAATATTGCAGTATTTTATTGTACTTGTGGATTTTTCAAAATTCTTAATGTAGGTTTCGGATCCTAATAACCATAAACTTTAAAAAAAACCAGACAACACAACATTATCTAGCCCCAAACTAAGAAGAGCTTGGATTATAGTAACCAAATGACTGATATCATTATCATCAGTCCACTGTTGCACGTAGGTATACCACTTCAAATTTCAAACTTCAACACAACCACGGCAACCGAGCCCGATCCTCGGTTCTTCTCATCCACTGTATGCCAGCTACATTTAGCAGATCGTCACCCCATCTAGTCAGGTGGCTACGTTTACCTGAACGGGGTCTCCACTCCCAACACCCTAATAATAGATTAAAATTTATAAATGTTCAAAGAAACCTAATTCTTTTCACAAAACAAGTGTTCAAAAACACTTGTCAACTTTTTATTTCACTTCATCTTTCAAGTGTTTTCCAGTGTATTCAACACAATATTTCTCAGACAAAGGCCAGTATTTATAAGTGAAAATAATAAAAGATACTTTTTCTGTCACCCTCTGTAAGTCAAGCAACTTTAGCAGTAAAACCAACGAACCGAGTTAGATAAACGTTAAAAGAAAATTCTTGTTACAACGAGGCGGAACGGAGCGCGAGAGTTCAGATGATATTATTAAAAGCTACGTGGTTTCTATTAACTTCAATATAAACAAGCGTATTGTAGAAAAACTTTATAGAAGATGGTCGTCGTCATCACTATGTATTGTTTATGTCAAAGTCAATGTCCCAAGTATCAACTAATATTCAACAAACTATAGGGGTGGTATTTTTTAAATTAACAAAACGGAAAGTATACACATCCAAATGAAAATATATTTTTCCAAATCGGTTTATAAATGACAGAATTATCATTATCAGGCAATATAAAAAATAATCTGATTGAACCTCCTTTTTTTGAAGTTTGTTAAAATGTTCGCCATATTTTTTAGCAAAGTATTACAAACATTTTTGATATTTGCGTTGTTTTCTGTTCAGCGTTTCATAATAATGGAAGTGGTGGGATAGAATCCGTGCCAATATGAAAATAACATTTCGTTTTAAAGGCTTTAATTCCAGGAATTAGTTATTGATCTAAAACCTACCAAAATCAAGCAGATTTAAAAATACCTTTGTCACATTTAGTACGCTACTTGGATGAATGACCGTATAATGGCATTTAAATCTGAGCGCTTCTGTGCTTTGAAAGTCACGTTATGATATTTTATCCCAGCTTTTTTTAGTCGTTAGGCCATTACGGAGGCCTTCGAACGAACCTTAAAAACTCAGACACCAGTGCAGTAGAAACGAGCTCATAGGATAAGAAAGAATGGCCACATTTGGGCAATTTTGTTACAAGTAATAGAAATACATACATTGGTAAAGAAGTCTGTTAATACGGCTACGGTGTGTTTCCTTATCCGTGTCGTACCCGTGCCATATTGAGATAAGAGTCTTTTAGCCGCAGCAGATACTGTAACTGAATAAAATGTAGGTACGACTAAACAATACTTTAAAGAGTATCAAATAGATAAAATACACTGTCTGGGATGTTTTAAAAGCATTATCACTTTCCCCTTGAACGATTTTATGTTAGTTTTAGAGTCTGCATTTTTTAGATTGAAGAAAACTTACACCCGTGTTACATTACATTTATGATACAAATGTAAAGGAGCAGATAATACTGATTTTGCAAGGAAACCCACAAATATACGTTATTATCCATCATACACATAGAAAACTCAACTCACACACAAACGGACAAAACGGACAAAAACAATTATCAAAATACAATAGGCTGAAAAAACTGTAATGATTCTGACTGACTGACTGACAATCAACATATTCAGCACAGCCAATATCAATATTTGTAATTTTTGGAGGTACGTTCCTTTCATGATGTGCACCAAGGGATTGGGGATAAGAGTGGAGGATTTACTGAAGTTCACTGATAGGGTATTTGGAAATAATTACGATGCCAACGAAGTCGCGAGGTATTTTGATTACTGATTTTACTGTACCTATTTTAAAGAGGTAACTATTTAGCAATTATGTCACCAATTCCTATTGGTGACATAATTGCTGATCTCCTGATCAACACGGGAAAGCGGGCTGAGATTGTAAACTATGCTTTAGCATTGATTCTTTTTTCGTCACAGAACTGAAGTATATACTTCAAGCAACTTCGCACGCAAGCGACAAATCACGCCTGTACATTATTCTAAATTGGTTAAAAATTAACAAGACGAATGTTTATTGAAGATATTTTCAAAACACTAATTTAATTTAAAAATATCAGCAGATTATGCAAACCTTTTTTCCTGAAGGGAGGATTCGAGAAATCACCGCTATACCTCTCACACCTCAGCTGGCTTCTCGCCTGTAGGTCAACAATCTTCATGAAAGATTTTTTAATAAAAAGCAACTAAAATGTTCAAATAGAATATCAGTACATTAAAATACAAGCATTTTGATAGGCGTTCAGTGACAGATACAACGATGGCGCCTTATAATGGCGTCTGCGAGTGTTCCCTTATTATCTATTTACAACCCGCATTTTATTATTGGGGTTAAGACGACTTTAGGGCATAAAAGCTATGGAGTTGCTATTACATCCGGCTTTTTTATTTCTATACGGCTAAATTGTAGGAACTTAAGAACGAAGAGAACACTTAGTTAGACTATCTTCTTTTATGAAATAGGTTGCGAGTATCTATGAATCGAAAAACCGGTCAAGTGCGAGTTTTACTCGAGGGATCCATGCAAACTTGAAGGTATAAAATAAATTTTGTGATGTTACTTCAAATATACGGTATTGTTTCGGACATTGAAATTGTTATTTGTTTTTTTAGAGCTCACTATATATTACTTACTTGGTTCACTCTCTTTTAAACTATTGAGGTTATAAAAATATATAACCTCAATAGTTTTTTCTGCCAGTCGTATCGTAAGCGTATAGTGTTTGACCAATGAGAAAGCTTTTATTCCAACTAACGCTTTGTTATTGGCCCAAGTTTTACAATTAGAGAGGTCAAAATACTACTAGTAGAAATCGGAAGCGTTGAGCTGAGGACAGGGCACTACGGCGCTCGTTGGGGGGAGGCCTATGGCCAGCAGTGGATCGATATAGTAGTATTGTTGAAATATCCGTCATAAGTGCTAGTCTGTCTAATTGGAAAGGACCATAAATCGTTGGGTTTGGCCACGTGCCTGTTTTCATCCCGGACGAAAAACTGACAAAGATTTTCCGACTTTTGTTACATATTTTTCCGGCTTTTCAGTCTTTTTCTGCTACTTTAACTACATCGCATAAAAGCTGGTACTGGTAGTACTGGGGCGGGTCCAAGAGATCGGACGATCGTTAAGGGATGGGTTTACGACTATCAAACGATACTTTGCGAGATGGCATCCGGTACTTCTTAACGTAAGTCGTAATTTAGGGCGTTTCTTAGTCTGACCTGCAGGTGGAGTTATTCCATGGGCATTAACGTAAATACATACATAGTTTGGAATTATAGTAAAATATCTACCTACTACTAACTTTAATGTCAATCGAAAATAAACAATGTTGTTGCTTAACAAAATAATTTATAAATTATTTTTTTGGTGAATCGTGTATCAAAACGAGACAGAAAGAAATATTTATGTATGACTTTATGTAAAAACAGCTAAAAATATACTTCAAACTAGCGTCTGCCTGAGGTTTCGCTCGAGTGGCACCCGGATAAAAAATAGCTCATTATGTGGTTAATTCAGGTCACCCACCACCACCACCACACCAGCCTATATTCATCAACTGCTGGACATAGGCCTCCCCTAATAAAGGAGGATATACACAACCCACGCTGAGCATGCGGGTTGGGGATCGCAGGGCACAGCTTGTCGCACCACCGGTGCTGCTGCTGTCGGTGGCCAGGGAATTTAGCTGTTTCGATCCAAGTTACAAAATATGTATATTCCAAGTGTCATCCAAACCCGTTTCGCCGTTGTGGAGTTTAGTGGGAACAAACATACTCAGTACATACAAAAACTTTCACATTTATATTATTAAGTCTATTATTTTATTTTTTATATTTATATATCTGAATTCTCGTTTCAAATACCTACTTTACTTACAGACAACTCACTATTTCTCAGCAAGCTAAACCTTACCTAAGTAACATGATTTCAATTGATGAAGTTAACTTTGAACATATTCTAAAGTCAACGACCTCATAAATTTATAAAGGACAAGTCCAATTAAAAAATAATATTTTAGGCTACTATTTTTGTTAAGTCTCTTAAAATCGTAGTATCTAAATATTATTTGAAAGTAATTCTAAAAATTTCATTTTAGAATATAAAAAGTAAAATTTAAGGTGCCTATCAATAAGCATGAAGGTAAATTATGCACATAAAGGTTATGAATTACGAGGTACAAAATAATGGTGCTTTTAGTAAACTTTAAGTAAAAATACAAAAATATGAAAATAGTTGTCCTTAGTTAGTTCTATTGACTTAAATATAATTATATACGGATAGTTTTCGTAATCGGAACAAAAACGACAAACTAGGTGGGTTATTTTGAAACGTTCAAAATAATTACGAGTCAAATCCGACAGGGATGATTGGGGAAAAATATATGTGACGGGTTGTATCATGTCGGGACGCGCCATCGTGTCGTTCAGCTCTTCAGAATCTCCATCAAAAGCTTTTAAGATCCAAAATTCGTCGGAATAGAATATAGAATCTAGCAAAAACTATCTGATTCGACCCAGAAACTTGAAAATAATAATTATCACGTAATACCAAAACAATAATTTATTGTAATGAAAAACTAACAGCTGCTATCTTTGCATTATCAACCGTCACGTGAACCTTAAATTAACGAAACTATTATAGAACGAAACTTGAATTTTACTAAAATAGTCTACTATATCTATAACGAAAATTGGTCTCAAATCTGTAAATAAATTTCAGTTAGTTGAAAATTAATGAGCTATTACTATTTTTTTTAAATACACAGAAAACCAAGTTTAAGATAATTACCTCCAAGTAAACTGACGCGTTAATAAAACAATGCTTTAAAAACTACAGAATTCTTAAAAAATATTAATTTCCAAGTTATTTTGTTGTAGTTGAAGAATTACTTGGACGCAGATGCTCTTAAATCTGTTTTGTACGTGCTCAAGACGTTTGCCACTGTTCTGTTAATGAACAACTCTTTATGTCTCATTTTGTACATCGCTTAGACGAAATTCCTCCATTCTTCTTGAAATGTAAACAAAATGAATTCAGAGAACTTTTGTGGTACTCGCATTGTTTCTTTAGAGCTCTCAAATTTGTATTCTATTTGGTAAAATAATGTTTTTTTTATTTATAAGATCCTAAAAAGTTGCCACTTAATGTTTGATGCAAAGGCTTAAAATCTTAAAACATGTTACCTTGTAAGGTTAGTCAGAGGCAAGAGATTATTGAGTAGTTCTTAGGTAAGATTGAAAAAGAGAGTTCGGTATTGTTATTCCACACCAGACCACTCCACACTAGGCTATATCAGTACACTGCTGGACCTTGGCCTCTCCCAATAAAAGTGGGTATGCCCTTAAACCAAACGCTGGACATGCGGGTAGGGGATCGCAGGGCACAACCAGGCCGACGCTGCTGCCCGTCTGCGGCCATTGGATTTAACTGTGCCAGTGTTAGGCTGCGCTATACCGTAATCAGCCGGCCGCCACAGCCCCGTTTGTTAGGGTTGGAACCCTTTACACCCTTATTATTATTCATACTCTTATAATTCAGAAAAAGTGTAATACATACTTATACCACAATATGTGGGGTCGGCTTATAGCAAAGCAACGTTAAATTCATGTTTTCGCCTAAAAAGTCTTGTCTGGTTAGATTATCATTTTATTACGAAGAATAAGCGAATTGGCAGAATTTCAGGATTAACTCAAATTTGAGTGGGAGGTTAGACTAGATTTGATGGAGAATTCAATGTCCTTACACAGCAAGTGACTCCAGCCCCCATATTTCAGAAAGTTGAAGGACACAGGGCGTTCCATCCATCATGGGGCAAATTACAAACATGCTTGACCTACGAAGCAATACTTTTTTATAAGAAACTAGCTTCCGCCCGCTGCGTTGCTCGCGTGGTACCGAGATAAAAATAAACTTATGTATTAATCCAAATCATTAACTATGTATATTCCAAGTTTCATCCAAATCCGTTCAGTAGTTTTTGCGTGAAAGAGTAACAAACATTCATCCATTCATCGATACTATATAATATATATTCTACATAACTATACTCAAAATCTTTCGTAATTATAATATTAGACGGATGGTTACCACCATTAGGTGGACCATGTGCTTGTTCCATTTTCAGGTATCATAAAAAAGGCACCTGAATTCACCTCTATTTTCTATTAATCTCTATTAAGATAAACATAACCTGGGTACATTTTCTTCACGTATACACGCAAAACAAACGTTTTTCTTAGTAGTAGAAACTTTGTTGGATTGTGATGGACATTAAAATTATTTTAGTGTTTGTCTTATTTTTCTGTTTGTTTCCCAAATAAATAACTCAATCTCAAATGGTAAAGTCATACTTATTTAGGCAATGTTTGTACCGTTACACCTACATGAAACAAATAAACTTATCTTTTTCTTTTAGTTAATCCTGTAATGCTTACGGCGTAAACGCTACGCGACATCATCTAATAATGTGGATAAAGTAGCGTCTGTGCGATTACGATGCTAGACTCGTATGTGTAATCGAGTTAGCGGTCCGCTTGGCGACGATCATTACTGTAGAATACGCGACCACGTAGGTAGATGCTATAAAACTCACTGGAAAGTGCAATTATTGGTGATAGTCATCACTTGTCTAAAGTAAGGTGTCGCTTTGTATTTTTTATAAATAAATCATTAGTAGATTGTTTTACAAGGGACTAAACCATCCCATTATATACGAGGATGACAAGACCGAGTTATAATGGGTGGTTTTGCCCCGAGTAAAAACTCTACTTTTCACTTCGATTGCGAGAAAATAAAACAATTCAAAATTAGACAATTTTCAGAAATTTTATTAAAAATTAATCAACCTTCATAAAACATCACCAAGACGGTTCTATTTTAAAAAAAAACAAGATTGACGGAGCACCAAGAAGTCGTGTTTTTATGTAAGAGAACGAATGCTTTGTACGGGCTGATGATTTTAGACAAAAATTAAAAAGAAAAAATACTTTTTAGCCCGAGGGTATTAAACTCGAGTTTTAGGCCCGCTAAGCTACACTATTATGATACACTTTTTGAGCAAGAGAAGTGAAAAAATATTTTTTTATTAATAAATAAATTAATAATGTTAGACGGTAAGTATCACTCATCGTATTATAGTTCCAAACTAATCAGAGCTCATATTAAAGAAACTACATGACTGAAACTGAACATACATAACATAGAAAACACCAAGACCCGAAACAAATATTTCCAGATCATACAAACATTTGTCTCGCAGCAAGAATCGAACCCGCAACTTTCTGCGTCACAGGCGGGGGTTCGCCCACTGCGCCAGGTAGGCCGTTAAATCGCTTTTAACTTGCATTTCCACTAGTTCAAATTTGTTTATGTAAAAAAAATTTAAACTAAACTATAATTTAACACTATATAACTGTAAATCTTTGATTAATAAATAAATAAACAAAGGAATAGTCAATAAACATTGTTTATTTAACAGACAGTCAAACATTCGCAAAACTATTATATCTGTCTATTTCCTACATACATCATGAGAACATGACTCTTGACAAAACGTATACGATCGACGACTCGAGTTAACATGTTAATGTGGAAACTCATAGTTATCTCAACAGCGATCTCAGGTGATACATCTGTAATTTATTTTCGTCGTATTTTTCCACAGACTATCTACAGATGACTTCTTCTTCTTTGCATAAGCTAGTGACCAATTCTGGTGTCGGAGTTTGTCCAACATGGTTTAACGAATAAAAAAAGCCTTATCCTATCTTATCGTGATAAGATGTTTTACCCGACTTTTCAGACGTGCAAGAGCTAAGAAGCACGGAAGCGCTCAGATCTAAATTTCACTAAACGGTTTCACCCATCCAAGTAGTGACCAGGCGGAGTGTTGCTTAACCAAGGTGATGTGCTAAGAACACCGAAGTAAAGACACGTCACGAGCGCTTCTACTACAAACAATAAATTATATAGTTTGTCACAATAAATTATATGGTTTGTCGGTGGAAATAGGCCCAAAACAGATGTTTTGAAAACAAACAAATGACAGTGATAGTAAAATTTTATTAGAAGTAAGAAGACATAGGTAGTATTAAGAAGTAATTATTTCCTAAGGTCATATCTAGAAGTCTTTAAGTCCGCGTGATTGTCTTCTACATGATGCGTCAGCAGTTTTCTACAATCCCAGATAATTCCGATCGCCTTCAGAATAGTTCCCGGTATGAGGTGGGTAACTAAGATGCTCTTGGAGAATTCATTTCGTTTATCTCCGCGACATTTAATAAAAGTTGCTATTATTAACTATTTATAAAGCCTTTTATTTTTATGAAATTAATACAGAAATATGATAAAAGTCATCATAAATTGTTGGATGTAGCTGTTGGGTGTTTTTTTATACGAACGGCAAAAGCGACGGCTTTTCTATATGAATGGGAAAGATGGCGTCGTCTACAGTTTTCCATACTACTTACATGGGGTTAACTCACGGTAGCAAATGCCCACTCATGATGATATTAAGAGCCGTGCCGTCGGCCATGTCGGCAGATATCCGTTTTTATATATAAAATTCGCTATAAGTTGGTTTAGTATCGCCTTGTGACGTGTTTTCTTTTGAAATAACCAATGTCTTCCTCCGAGTTGCTAGGCAAAGATCCCTTCTACGTCTTCTTCCACGACTGATCCATCATAGTTATAGGGAGTTGAGTTGGCACCAGAGTCTCGTCTGTACAAGGTTAAAAGCAATATTATTAAAAAAATGTGCTAGTGCGAGAGAGCAAGCATAGTGCGAAAGAGCTTAACTTATAACAAAGAAATAACACAAACAAAGCAAACAACAAAACAAAATAGCGCCGATGACAAATTAACAAACTGTCAAATTGCATTCCCATCATGGCTATTATAATAACGTTTCCCAGTACTGTCGGAAGCAAATAAATCTGCACAACAACAGGACGTCAGAAGGATGAATGTGACGTCAATCCGTGACTATTGCTCTCTCGTAGTGCCATCTAGTGGTCGTTAAGGGTGCGTGACATACAGATGTTCTATTTATGTGACTAGTATGTGTGACTGATGTGACTTTCTATGTGTGAAAACTTTTAATTCTATGTGTGAAAACTTTTAATTGGCTGTCAAAACCTATTCACTTATTTACTCATGTACCTAGCTGTAAGTTTTCCTAGAGAATAAAATAAAATAAAATAAAAATAAAATAAAAGTAGAGATAGATAAAAAATATTCTAATGTATTTACATCACCGCAGATATACAGAATAAAAGGAGATAATATAAATCATGAAATTAAAATGGATAGTATTATCTTAGGTGATCTTCATATAAATATGAAATCAAGGACTTCTTTTTATAGTTCTAAACCTACAAAAAAGTACTCTCCTGGAAAAAATAACCCTTATAGGATCACTTCGTTGTCCGTTTGTCTGTCTATCAGTCAAGACCCTTTTCTCAGGAACGTGTGGAGGTATCAAATCAAGTTGAAATTATTATCAAATACTAAATAAAATTTAAAAAGCCTGAGTAAATGCAATCAAAACATGCGGTCGTTAACTAATACCACACATTTTGTCACTGGTAAAGGAATCGAAACCTTCAAGGTACTTCCCGTTGATCTAGAATCATGAAATTTGTCAATAAGTAATGACTAATAGCACAAGTAAAGTATTATAAAGTTACTTCACAAAAAAATATTTCATAGAACAACAACAATCTTGTAGAAGTTTGTTTGGAAACCTGGATGCGCAAGTTCAACTGGCACTAGACCAATTTTTTTTTTTTTAGCTGATTGATAGCGCGCTGTGGCTTATTAAAGTAAACCATTTAATACACAAAACACAGGCAGCAAATGTAAAACTTTTTATTTAATAATTTATTAGTCACTAGCTTCCACCCGCGTCTTCACTCATACTCATACATACTCACTTATTACACCATAGGAACATAAAGTACACTTTGTTAAGTCAAATTTTACAACTATGTACAACTATCCTACGTTTTTAGGTATACCTATCATAGTCATAAATGAAGCTGCTATAAAGAGGCTTGCGTGGTACCTGGATAAAATGCTTTTGTATTAATCTAGGTCACAAACTATACAACTATTCAAGTTTCATCTGAATCACTTCATCCGTTACGGGGTTGAGTGGAAACAAACATAATCACACACGTACAAACTTTCGCATTTATAATATTGAAACGAAGTTCCTTATCGCGCATTGCGAAAGGGGGCTAGACGGAAAAAATTAAGACTAAAAGTTGTAACGACACTGTAATTGTCAAAATATGGTTGGGCTGATGACGTCTTGGTATAAAGACTTGTGCGCTTATTTCAACCGACTATGCTAAGAGCTCGTTAGCCTCGCCGTATAGGCTTGGGCTTCCGCGCCGCGACACCCAGTTCAAATCGCTGTGGTGATTATGTCTTTTTGCATGTTTTTAATTTGAATTTATGTACTATGATCTGTATTTCAATGTTCATAAGGTTCATCTGCAGGCAGTTAGTTTATAAGTTAGTTAGTCGATTTGTTGTTGAAAGGATGAAGGTAGGAGCTTTCATTCGAGAGGCGGCCATTTAACTCTGCAGACAAGTTGTTTATTGGTAATATTGTTGATTTTTGTTGCGAATGCCTATTTTATCGAAGTAGCATTCTATATTTTTATTTGTGCTGGCTGTTTTCCTTAGGGGTGAGTGTTGTGATCACAATCTAGAACAAAATATCTCTTTTCTCTGTCTCTCTCTCTCTCTCTCTCTCTCTCTCTCTCTCTCTCTCATAGAAAGCTACTTCGTTCCATCCGGGTGTCCCTTGACACCTCTCAAGTTTTTTTATTGTGATGTACTGGATTTTTAACATTGCTATCCGAATTAAAAATCCGTGTGTATTCACGACGCATTCCAAGTGTAAGATGGGGGAAAGACAAAAACTTAATGACAAGTGGACAATGACGCGGATTCGCGATGCTTGTCTTCTAACTGTCAAAAATCTTTTGTGGGGAAAATATTTCCGTTCAACGTATTTATAAGATTATTTTGGAAATCAGCGTTCACTACCAACTCATGCTGAGCTGGACACCTTTTTGGCATTCACACATTTATGGAACTAACATTGATTTGATTACTTTATCTTCGTTCGTAAACTGATAACCCTGTTTTTTGTGTGTGCCAAATTAACAATATATTATTAAAAAAAACTCTTTTGCTGATGTCAAGCGGCTTACGATGACCTGCTATAAGGAATTAGTTCTGAAATAAGCTATTTAAAAATATATCAATTAATTCTGAAAATCTAGTGTAAAAAAAAGTTATTAGTAAATTAAATAAATAAACATTACTAAGCTGTCAGATCAGAGTTGATAAAAAAATAAAAGTATTTATATTATTATTCTTAGTATTCGTTATTATTTTAAATAGGTTGCAATTAAAAAAAGTCCTCTTTTTACTTATAGCTTATATAAACTAGAGCTTACTGAAAGCCGATTATTTACAATTGGGAGCCACAACTCCCTCAAGAAAATCAAATCAGACAATCAAGTGGAAAAATCCGTGTCCACTGTTCAAACAATCATCTCGAGTTACGTGGTCCGAAGTGATGTAGGGCTCTCTCCACTCATTCCATCTCCCACTTCACTTGGGGGTGCTCTCCTGGGACCATACTATTTGTTTTAAAGCTTTATTACTAAGTAATGTGTACACAGGTCAACCCTCTAAAAATTTAAGGCCCTGACCAATATCGCTAATGCATCTCAACCTTTGAATGTTTCTAAATAAGAATTTTGTTTATCTAACAGAGTCCCTTGTGACGAGAAATCATCGAGCGTCTTTGAATAAAATCGACGTTAGATAAGGCTATCTAGAAATACTAAGAAGTGAATAAACTTTTTAGTTTAGAAATGTTTAGAATAAATATTGTTCGGGTAAGGCCAATGGGAATTCAAGATGTGAAAACAAATTTAAATTTGAATTGGATTAGTGTAGAGCAGATCCATCTTAGTTAGATCTTAACTTAAAAATACATTTTCTAAAAGTTTATTGCTATATATTTTTCGTAGACTATAAAATTTTCCTGACGTGTCAATTTCATTTTAACCGCCCTCTACCTACTATAAATTAAAGACAGTCGTAAAACCACGAACCCATTGTCCCAGTAATTTATTCACCATCCCAAATACAAAAAACTTGTACGTCTGTTCGTCACGAGGGGTCCGAACCCGGGAAAATGGTGTCAATTTTTGAAAGATTGCAGCGCGTCATGAATATTATATGAACGAATCGAGTTAAGGGTATTTTGCGATAATGTTCGACGTTTGGCCCTGTCAGCCTATGTCATTTCACATGGATTTGCCCGATTTGCCCTTTGTTAGGATGACACGTAGTATGTCACGTCACGACGTTATAGCGTGGAAATTTGCCTCCTAAGCCCGGCCATGTTTACGTAATCATATGAAGTATCGCCTTGTGCAAGCTTTTACTAAATCTTGGGTGCTTCTGATATAATATTTTAGTATATCTTGAACCTTTTCAATACACTATTTAACTTAGTAACTATTTTTGTAAATATTAAATTGACTTTGATAGTATGCATTTTTTTTAAGTAAATTCATTTATTACCCAGATAACCATAAGCTCTGTATTGTAGGGTCAGATATTTTCTGTATTGGTGGGCTAACTATGATTATAAATGGTGTATACTCAACCATATTTTATGTTTTTATAGTGACACCGGATGGATTTTTATCGGCACTGTTACAATAAAAAAACTTAAGAGCAATAAATAACAAATTTCACGCGGACACGTTCGATGGGGCAATAGTTTTAGCAACGGAAATCGTAAAATAAGTTTCTTCTGCATTGACGCCACTCCTGTCTGCGTCTATAAAAGGTTACAATTTAACAATTTTTAAGACTACATTGTTACAATTTTTAAAATTAATTTCCACAAAGTATTTTCGTTTCCTTAAAACAATGTATTTTAATGGTATTGAAAATAAATTTCATTGGGTACAGACCATAGACTATAACCGCATTGACTTAATTTTTCTGTCATGGTGAAAGCTAAAGCCACAAGCAAGTTTTCAACATAGCATTGCAGTTTTTCAAGCAAACTAGTATAAAATAAATAAAAACTTGGAAATAGTTTCGCTCATTTGATGTTGAACTTCAAGTATTTTTGTAGCTTTCCTTTACATTTTTCCGATCAAAATGTTTGCTTTTCATCTACTTCACGAAGTCAATTTTAAGTTGATTTTCGGCGCCCTGCGTCTGTACAAATAATGTTCGTGTCAAACACAACACTGTAAGCAACAATGACGTCTGAGTGAAATGTCAAACCTCGTTGCACGTTCGAACACGCCATTCGAAGCAAGATTTTGTCGAAAATATTGGATATTTCCAATCTTGCTTAATTGCTTGCAAATCTACCTATTGGTACAATTACCTCGGTAGATATTATTTTTTTTCCTTGTAGTTTGTTGAAAGAGTGCGTGATAAATTACGACATTGCCGCATGAGCCATTTATAATACTTTGCTTATTAATTATTTGTTGTGAAGCTTTAATAGTTCTGGACAGTATCACGCAGCATCATGTTGCCTAAACTAAGCAGAGCTTGTAATATGGGAACCACACGACTGATTCACATTTTTTATGTGAATATGCATGTAACAATACATAGAAATCCAGACCTGAGACAAATAATAATAATGCAAACATTTGTCCCACGGCAGGAATCGAACCTGCAACCTTTTGCATCTCGGGCAGACCTTCGCCCACTGCGCCGCAGAGGCCGTCAAATATTTCACAACCACACTTGTTTAATAGTAACTTAAAATTTCAATACAATTTTTTACAGGACGAGAAATTTGACATTTTCCTGTTAAATTAATTTCCTCTTCTGTGAAATCCTAACATCAACATTGACATTCCCATAATAGATTTTCATTCATGTCGTTAAAGCAACAGGAAATATAACCCTCATACGACACCCACTCGAAATTCATTAAAACTCGGTCTTAGTCAAATGTAATAATTTATTTAGGCAAAAATCCCTAAAAGTAATATCCATTGAAGCGTATTTAACGTTAAAGAGGAGAGTAGTGATGCGATTCACATAAATCAGAAGTATCGATAAACTAAAATAAACGTTTTTGCGAATAACTGTATTTCGCCCAACTTCAACAATAATTCATAACGAAATTATTGCTGTTGAAGATTTTTTTACCGTACGTATTGGAATAACATTTTAACCCTACTCATTGATTGTTAACGTCAAGAGACGTGTTCTCACTTTGTATGAAGAAAGTACATAAATGGACAAGATACCTCCGCGAGACTACGCTCTCAGAAGCTTGGGATATGACACTACCGTCCATTGTCATACTCCAGGTCGCTGGTTATGTCTGCTTTAACCTAGAACTATTCCAAAGTAACAGGGATAGGCATTGCTACAATACCCGACAAGCTAATAAATTAACAACCTTATCCCAAACACTCGCCAAGTCAACTAAACTTACCGATGTTATGGGGCCAGCAGTATATAATAGACTACCTGGTACTGTTACCGATGCATGTAGTTTCAATGTGTTTAAACACAGATTATAGCACTGGCTCATTTGCAATACCTTCTACAGTTATGAAGAGTTTATAGATAAAAAAGAGGGCTAATTTAAACTATAATATTGTATCTATTATCAGTACTATTACTGACTATTTGTACCTACATTAAAATGTTGCAGTCTATGTATATAAAGTATATACTACAAATACTTTGTTGTGGTATTATAATTTTTATTTTTACAATACCTTTATGGTAAATTTGTTTTTTGGACGTGTCTTACTAAATAAATTATTATTGATTATTATTGTACAAGTAAGTTCTGCGACATCTCGATTGACTAGTTTTTACTTTCACACTCGGTTTAATAACTCTCACATTGTTTTTCATCTAGTGGAGTATGAGTATTTTTTTTTATCTTTTGGATTGTTATTTACAATACATTAAACATAAATATTAAAAATATACTATCTCTATTATTCTAGATTCATTCATAGATATTTGATGCGTTTAACTTCTGAGTTTTCATGGTTATATAAATGTCTCTTTAATTAAGATTTTAGTAGGGATGTGGATCCTATTTGTTTAAAAATAAATTTATGGAACTTCTAAGTACCGACCTATCAAAGTTTTAAGATATTTATATTAGATATCAAAAGATAAACAATCCTTAAAGTTTTGCCATCTCTTACTGTTGGATAAAGGTAAACAGTGAACAGGGCTATCTTTAAGCTATGGTTTAATGTAAGTAGCGTTTGTAGTAGGTATGAGCGTAAAGCATGACCAAAATTACAAAAAACATCGACAAACCTAAGGCCACCATTAGTCCATCCTTAGCCAGACGAAGAACGTATTACCGCTTAAATAATTCAGCATATCTTTCTTCGCATTATGTCATTTACGGTGTTACCTTTTAGACGAGTATTTACACAAAAGAAGAGAATCAAAAATGATAATTACATGCAAATCCAGGGATCGTTTGAGAACCACTCAGGAGTCTGTTGGCTTATTTGGAGGAAGCGTACTTTTCAAACGAGCTATGGGGCTCGTGAAGCATTCTTGAATAAGTAAAGGCTACTTAATTCTTTGTATCTATCAGAGTTTTTTGTTCGAGTTTTATCAGTGGGTTTGTGAGGGCTTTTGTGCAATTTGAAGTTGGAGGCTCAAATATGGTTCAATGATTTGGTTTTGTTCATTGATTCTCGAGTTCAATTGAGTAAATTGAATGAGTCTATTCATTCAGCTATTGTTTGCATAACTAGTTTGATTTCACAAAGAAATCAGATTGTGAAAGTTGTGACTTTAGCAGTGTTCAGATTTTATGAACGTTTTACAAGAAAACTACTAGATAAATTCCTTTAGTTTTTTAGTTTAGATAACTAACTTATTTTTTATTATATTGTAGGTAACTTCGAGTCAGACTCTAACGGTTCCTAACAGCTCCTAGGGATTTCAGAAGTATTTGATATAAACAACATGTCCACGCGTTCCTGAGTAAAAGGGCCTTGACAACAGATAGACGAACAAATGATCCTTGAAGGGTTTCTTTTTAGCTTTTGAGGTACGGAAACCTAAAAAGAAGAGATTTGTTTCTTTTAAAAACAACCTCTTGCTGAACGACTTTCTCGGTTTCACAACTACTTCATACCCTTCACAAAAAGGACAGTCAAATCGAATCTATCCAAAATCGTTTTATTCATGAGCGTTTGGAAAAAAAACTAAAAAATACCAGTTGACATCATGTATTCAGGCGACGAACGGTCTTCGTTAGACCCGGCCGATACCTGCACTGCATATGTTACTGCATCGCGAACTTTCACAAAACTAAATTTCTTTTTGTTTATTTGTTACGGGTTGACGTACGTACGGTAAATCGAATTTCCTTTGATTCAAACGAAAGAAAAACAATGACAATTCGATAGTGAAAGATTATCCAAGGGGTGGAGTTTTGTTTGGGAATTGGAATGTATGGATTTCTTGCTCGGTATTTCAGTAAGTTAGGCTGAAATAATAAAACAATAGCTCATTGTACGCTGTATCGAAGAACATACTTGGCAAGACCGTTAATAGAATTATGACGGTAAGGTTACATAATTATCGGCTTTTGATGTACTTTTCTTTCATTGACTTATTTTTGGAGATGGGGTCCCAGGGCACGTTTATGTTGCCTGCAGTGCAGGTGCTTCATGGGACGGAGCGTCTTGTCCCCAAGGCCCAGTGCAGTCAACGTGTTAATGATAAATACATAAAAAATAAAACCACTATTTTACTACTCAACAAAATCCTATTCTATCCACTATAGGACATAGGCTTCCCCTAGAACAAGGAGGATTTGCTCATAATCGCCACACTGAGCTTGCGGGTTGGGGATCGCAGAGCACAGCTTCTTGCACCATCGATAGCCACTGCCCGTCGGCGGTCGGGAGATTTAGCTATGCCAAGTGCTAGGCTACGCCAGAGCACCGTTTATTCGTTAGTAGAGAGGCTGGAACCCCTTTCATCCCACCACTCAACTAATTAGATAATCGGTCATATACATCATAGACTAACATTTATTTACCGAACGAAAACAGAATGTAAGTAAATTAAGTAGTTAAATAGAAGGTGAGCAGTATCGTCCCGGCATGTATTTGTATTACATTAGACATTTGCTCGGTTTGAATGACCGAGCTATCAAATCAAAGGCTATATTAAAATGCTAATAACACAGACATCACTAAATTATTTATAACCCTTCATTAATACTCATTACACAGTAAAAGGCAAGACAAAGGACTTATGAAGTATAATCTAGCAACCCTTTTGACCCTCGTAACTATTAACGTATTTCATTACATTAATTGGTGGCAGCCATCTTCTAAGAATGAGATGGTACTAAATTCATAAGAGCTTTTGTGATTCATTAAAAGTTGTGAATTAATTATTATAATGCTACTACAGATTGCAAAAATTACTGTTAAATCTTGGACTAATAAGTAAATGTAAAAGAACTATTTTTAAGAAAACTGTTACAGCTGTTAGTGAATCTGAAATTTATTTTGATAATTGTTCATACATTCTCCAATTAATTTACGTGTATTGGCCGAATGTAGTTGGAAAAAATAACGGTGGTAAGGGCAATTCATCATCATCATCAACAACTCACAGGAGTCCACTGCTGGACATAGGTCTCCCCCAAGGAATTCCACGAAGAACGGTCTTGAGCCCTCTCCATCCACCGATTACCTACAATCTTGACGTCGTCGTCCATCTGGTGTCTGGAGGTCCTCCTACACGTCTTCCAAATCACGGACGCCATTCGAAAATCTTTATTCCCAAACGGTTATCGGTTCTACGGGCTATATCCTGCCGATTGCCGCTTCAACTTGCTGATTCTGAGAGCTATGTCGGTTACCCTGGTTCTCATACGGATTTCTTTATTTCGAATTCTATCACGCAGAGAGACTCCGAGCATTGCTCTCTACATAGCCCTTTGTACGACTTTGAGTTTGTGTATGAGGCCAATAGTTAGCGACCAAGTTTCAGTACCATAAGTCATCACTGGCAACACGCACTGATAGAAGATTTTTTGTCTTGAGGCTTTGTGGTATCTGTGACAAGAAGATATGTCGCAATTTCGGCACCCTAGTTAGTTTTACCCTCAAGTATGACGGAATTGCACAGCTTCTGAAGGACTTTAAGAGGGCAATTACAACGTAATATATCAGTTATATTCAGTTACAACACGTTATCACAGTACAGGAGATAGAGAGCAAGAGAGAGTGCTTATATAAGAGCAGGACAAAACTTATGTGTGACGTTGACAATTTGATAGTTACATATAAATGATAGTTGACATATTTTAATAAAAAAATATTTTCTACTCGACGCTTCATAAAAAAATCACATAAATGCATTTTGTACTTAAAATCGGAGCAAGTAAAAATAGACAAAAAAAATATTTGCCCTGTGTACTTGTTTATGAATTTTGCAGAAACCACCTAATTTCAGATACATTTTTTAATACATTTCTAATTTCAGAATATTGCCTGTTAGTGCAACAATTCAATAATTTACAGTATATTGAACTAAAGCAAAAATTTTAAGATTAATTACGTTACGTATCGTATTACGATATATATAGAGCTATTAACAGAGAAGATTTGTAAACGGCATAAGTGTTTTCAAACAGACCTCATATATTATATACTATATAATATATAAGGTATTATATACTATATTAAGAAGAAACCGATCGTTCATAATGTTTTTTCACTATTTAGTACTTACATTTTATAACGGTAAAAATTTTGAAATTTTATGTTGAAATAAAGCTTTGAAATCGAACCCTTTTTATACAGTACTTCAGCTACAGGTAGTACTACTACTAGTGAAAATGAAATTAATTCATTCCCGTACGGGATTTCAACATCCACCTCCTGTCACACCCATATAAACGATTTTTTACAACTATGCAAAAAATACCATTATTTTAATCTAGGATTACGGTTAAGGGTTTGCATTTAATGACAGAAAGTCACTGAACTTCTTAAAGTTTTATTATATTTACGTTAAATTTCTAACTGTAAATAACGCAGAGGAATAAGGCTCTAACAATTTCAGTGCAATACTTCAATCGAAAGATGAATTTATTCAACCAAGATTCTTGTGTGAATGGCACTCAAATCAGTTGAATTCACCTCCTGCGTCGAAATAACAAGCAAAGTTCAAATGCATTCGTACCAAATTCAATAGAAATAACTAAAGATATTTTAATAACTCGTCTAGACCAAATATTTGCGGAGCGATTTCTGCATCGCCAATCCCAAGTTTTCCACTTAAGAACCCGACATTGATCAGTAAAACCTTTGCCACACAGAAAGCTTTGCGGGTATAACGCGGATACAATCACAAAAATCAAAATCTCAAAACTGTAGAACTAATTTTTTTTTCGACAGCATATTTTTAATAGATCGTGAGGTCTCGTATATTTTTTGAGTTGGTTGAATAGGCCATTTACTTAGTAATGTTTCATTAAAAAAAATCTCATAACCATTTCATGTAGTTTAGGAAAACAGTTCATACATTAGATAGATAATAAAACTAGGTAACAAGTCAGTCACCTTTCAAACAAAAAAAACAAATCAAAGTTGGTTTATCCGATCCGGAGTTACGATGCCATAGACAGACCCGACAATTTTAACAACCCTCTTTTTCAGTCAGAGGTTAAGAAAGTGACAAGTAAATAATGATGAACTGCATTATCTTTTCATAATCAAACACACAATTTATTGATCTAACTGAAAGACTGCGTATGTATGTAACGTACGTAACTGTATGCGTCTTTCATAAAACGACCTATACATTTTTAATTTTCTTCTATCAACTTTATTAAAAGCCTAGTGGTTTTCAAACCAAGACATCATTGCCTAGCCCGCATTAAAACCCAACCCGCATTACATGTCCTGTATAGCTTAGCCCTAAGAACCCGACATTGATAGGTAGCGGTTTTATTGGTGGTTTGTTTGAACTCAGCGAATTCCCTTGTTTAGACTCAATCACATTGAAGCCAATAAAACGGAAAATAAAAACTATAATGAGCCAAGCTCATCTGGAAAATATTTACTTGTCTGGTACGAAGAATTAATGAGTGTTCTGAAAACGCTGAAGTATTCATTTTGCGGTTGGTTTGCTGAGACGGCTAATTTTCAGTTCGAGTTTTGCTGATAGATAGCTTTTACAGGATTAAAATTGTAATAAATGAAAAAATATTTTAGGAGTAATATACCGAAACCTCAATTAATAGATTCTCTTTTTTTATTTACATTGGTCAACATATTATTTTTGTATAGCTATTAAGATGTAAACTCAACAAAAATTAAAAAAAAAATACAATTCGAGTAATTGGTGCAAACCGTTCTAGTTATTAAGTCAATAAACAATAATTACATTATTATATTATTTATTTATTAATTAAGCTAACACGACACAACCGGTATTTTTTTTATGACACACCCTTTTCTTGTCAACATCTTTACTAGCTTTTCTAGCTTGACTGCTCACGACTAATTGAATATGATTTAAGTTTTATAAAAGAACTCCCTATTCTAATAAACATGTCAGCTTAAATATTTTCAACAGAGTAAAATACATTAGTTTAATCCAAAGGTTTATAAACCCTCTATGCAAACTAACAATGTATCCAATATTGACTTAAGACGGTTGTCTTGTCGCTATCAATCTCCACAAATGGGCAACTATTACGAAGTTAGGGTCCAATCTCCAGAGGTCACTTCCTCTTACAGTTAATTATAATAATTGGCAAGGGTCCACCGTGAGAAGGCCACTTTGACTGCCACTTTGTCTTGTTTAGATTCTTATTAATTGTCATGGGTGAAGTAACTGATCTGGACCCAGATTCTCGTGAATAATCAGGGTCCAGGATTTATGTTAAAAAGATTCTATTTCTTAAGCCGTTGTATATTTGAATAAGTCGTTGTATAGACTTAGATAAGCTTCTTTAAATTTACAAGTAAGCATGTCTTGTCTTGTTACTATTTATCAAACACCTCTGCTCCGTATATTTATACAAATACATACAGTTGCACTGGTTGTTCTCAATGAATCAAACATTTTTCTTCAAATAACAGAAATTAAAAAGTTACACTTACGACTTTATAAAAGTTTTTATCAAATTGTTTCAAATCAATAAATTTTAGAGTTCAGTCTCCATATTTTTCTAGGTACCCACGAAATTGAGGCATAAACTAATTACCTGTTCCAAATAGCAGGAGACCCTTCATTTACGCTACGTAACTTAATTACCTACACTGACAGACAAGCACCATGGTGCTACAAATAAACCAGAGCAACGAGACCTCTCACAGCATCCTACCTTTTGCCCTTTCAATGCGAATAACAAAACCTTACGATCACAAATGAGCTCTTATTAAAATGGTTGGTTTACGACTGTGTATTATACTATATTTTGAGAATGTAGATTAGCTATTGCCTCTTATACGACTGAGAGGAAACTCTAAAGTCAATTACTGTGGAATAGTTTAAGCATACGCTGGAGCTCTCGTGGCATCGCAGGAACTAATAAATTGTTGGAATTGCCAATATACGGAGCGTTTGAAAGGAAATCAAATTTACTTGCTCAGACTAACGTGAATTGACGATGAAGGCCATTATTTTACTTTACGGTATGACAGGGTTTTTTATTTTTTAGAGCTCTTTGTGACAGGCTCATCTGGGGAAGTACTACCACCATGTCTATATTTGCCGTGAAGCTGTAATTCGGTTTGAAGGTTTTGATGAAATTACAGGTACATCAGGCTTTCGCCTTCATACATCAAGTTGATGTACTGATTTTTCATTCCCTCTTTCTATAACAATATAAACGATATTAATTTGACAGTGGGAGATAAAAATTCATAGTGTCTATAGTGCCCTCTAGAAAATCGATAAGTTAATTCAAGATTTGTTTGATTAATACTTCGCCCTGAATTGGGATTTCATGATGTAGATACATTTTCAACCCCATCCCCATCACACTAAAAGAGCCTGCGAGTACGCTTCGATCTCAGAAGCCTGCTGGCACCCTTAGTGAGACAATTGTGTTCTTACGAACATATCTTTTTAACATTATTTATTTGAGATACCTTTTTTAACATAATTTATTTTGTGAAAACAAAAAAGAATTCAGCATTTTAGTAAAATTGCTTTTCAAAGTAAGCCTGATTAATTCGTTTGCCTATTCCAAATCTACAATTTAAAATTACCTTTTGTTCGTTATATGCAGAACAAATACGCTGATTAAAATGCGGTTCAACTTTTTAATTTAAGTCTAGACATAAAATAGGTAATAATAGTAAGTTAAGCGCCTAAATTATTTAAACGCAAATAATATTTTTACAGTACCTACTTGAAGAAAGAACAAGCACATGGCTGACTGATATTAAAAGGTAATCATTACCTATATCAAGGTATTCCATCATACATCATATCATATTTAGAATGTGCCCTTCCTTTCAACGCTCTGCGTACATTAACTCGAGGTATGAATGTGATAAGCCTTATTCATATGTTAGTTCACCAGCGCCCACATGCTTCAAATCGAAACACAACAATGCTGCTTCACGGCAGATATAGGCAGGGTGGTAGTACTTTTACGGATAGGCTCGTTACATAGACATCTTCTAATACTTAAAACAAGACTACTACTATAGGAATTAGTTCTGATTCATCACAGTTTTGAAACCCCAAGTTCAACGAGGCTTGGCCACTTGGTCATTCCATGGACTCGTAAAGATTACACTTCACATTCAAATTTTAAAACATGCGTAGTTTTAATACCCGTACTAGTATTCCTCTTCTGTGGACTAATTAACAAAAAATATTGGGTTATTGGCTAACAATGATAATACTTTGGGACGAGAAGTGTCAGTCATTTGTAGCACGATAGGTGAACGACATAGTGAGCGTCGTGGGCCGCCAGTTTATCAGGCTAGAGCAGGAAAATGGCAAGTGTCAAAAGCAAAGAGATGCCTATTATCAGCAGTGGGTGAAGTCGGGCTGCGGAGGATAATGGTGATGAAATACCTACCACAATATACAGACCCAGAATAAATATTTACACCACGATAAAAACAATCCAAGGTTTTAATTATCGTTATTTAAAACGCTGCTATTAGAATCACAGTCTAAATAGAATAGGTTTTTTCTCAGAATATCTGGTTGTATGTTGATATTTTGCCGGTAAACTTTTAATGTATGCGCGTTTCGCTGGTGGATGGGGTGGCAGTAGAGATGGGAAAAACTTTCGGTTTCGATATTCACTTTTACACTTTATCAACACAAATAAATTAATATCGACTGGAGGCTTAATTTACTAACTCAGTTGCACACTAAAATGATCGACACTTACCCATTATTTGCAAACTTTGATATTTTATCTGTCCAAATTCAAAGAACGTCAATTGACAAATTGTCAAATTTTGTAAAAATAGAACCGGTGTTTATCATTTCAGTGGGCAAATGAGTTACTAAATGAGGCCTCTAAACCATTATCAATTATTTTTTCATTATAACTCGTTAGCTTCCTTAGACGATTTGAAACCAACATAGATCCACTTGGATAGGTGACCTTTATTATGATATTTTCAACAGAGCACTTCTATACTGGGAGGGCATGAAAATGTGTAAGTTTGGGCTATATTAGCTGATTAACAAAGTTATAATATACCTAATAATACCTTTTTTAAATACTTAGCTGGACATCTTATACACGGTTAATTCCAGTATTTAATAAGTAAGTAAGTAGTCTGGTACCTAGTATAAACAGGCTTTGTAAGTATCTCGGTACCTACTTTGAAAATTAAATATAAAACACTTATAGATGACATGAAACATTAATATTTTTATTTATGAAACAATTTGCTTATTCTAGGGAATCAAAGTCGCCACAAAATGCAGGCCTACTACCAACTGTTCTATGGTACAAGTAAAAAATACATCTTTATTCAATAAAACTATCGATGTACCTTCATTCAAGACAGCCCTAGTGGGCGCCGGGGTGTATAGAAACTTGCTCCGTCGATCCCAGAAGCTGAAGAACTAATTTAACTGCGTCCCTTAACTGGCACTTCAATAAATTCCAAGCTAGTTATATAGCTTCTAGAAAAACGAATTATAGAACTATTTTTTGCTTATTTACATTTTGTTTTTCTGCTCAAATTTTTTTAAAATTTTGAACATACTTTTATTCACATTTTTTAAATGTCAATTATCAGAAGTTGTTAACCTATATTGAAGTAAAGTAGATGGAACTTATGGGATGGTTCAGCCAAATATCAACTTGCCACACTAAGCTCGGTGGAACGTAGAGCTTAGAGTCTCATTGCCTAAGAGTATCTTCGCAAGGCTCGACAGCTTGAGCCACCGTCGCGAGCTTACATGTGTGTCAGTCTTTTATAGATTGTACTTTGGAGAGTGTGCGCAAGAGCTACATGACTTTATTCGGCCCTCATCCTTCTTCCAAAGGAACTTGAGACGCACTGCTAACTACCACCGCATCAAGTTGATATTCCATTAAACAGGACAAGTTCTTGCGCACTGCTAAAATTTTGAATCAACTGCCAGCGTCTGTTTTTTCATTTACTTACGACCCTAACGGCTTCAAAAAGAGAGGCATTTTCTGGAAAACTCACCACATCGTCGACCTCATCCTTGCCCACGCAGGCCAAGATCAAGAGCTGTTTCGCAAAAAATTACATATGCAAACAGTCTGTTCTAAAAAACATTATAAAAAATTAATAACTACTAAAGCGTTATTCCATTGCGCATTACCATTCAAATATTCAACTCAAACTTCATAGTGTACATTAGTCTAATGGTAAGGCATATCAAAATGTGGGTCTGCATAATTTCAGAATTTCCTGGGCAATTCCACTAAATGTTATCTGCAGGGCGAGTCAAGGTGGAGCTAATTAGACGGCCGACTTCGCGCAATGCATGTTAACGACTGACATTTGCATTCACATCTTCTGGTTCATGGTGTTAAGGTAGGGTCTTACTTGAAGAGCAAACGAATGAGCATTCGGCAAATTAAAATCATCATTCTTCTGCCCTTGTCCCAGGCAAATATATTTTACTCAATTTTACTAGATATTTGTCGTATCAATAATTTGATTATTATTGTTTTATTAGTATCAATGATTTGATTTTTTAGCCGAATGTTGCTTAGTAGATAGGGTATCTTTAGACTTGATATTCTTTTCTGTTATGTATTTTTAGGCTTTGCAGAGTGTTACCTAAGATCTACTGACAAAAATTGGATAGTTAGACACAGTCTTCAAAATTGTGTCAAATATGTCATTTTATGAAAAGAGAAGCAAGCCTGTGGAGTTCTGTAGAGGTTTAGTCTGAAGAAGAAAAAGGCGCTTAAAACAGGAAGACTTTGAAGTCCCAGACTTTCAGTTTTTTGGGTTGAATCATTGTTGTGAACAGAAATCTCAAAGCCAAGATACTGCATTAGCGATTCCAGGAAGTGCAACGTGAAGTAGCACTTTGCGCACCCCAGGGTTCCATTACAATGTTACTAGGAAGACCCGGAAGTCTCCTAGAGTTCAAGGCTAAGTCTAAAGACTTGTGCTAAACACCAAAGAGGTAGGTTTTTTTTCTGACTAAATCTATGCTAAACACTAGAAAGACAAGGAAGTTTTCCGTGTTTCAGTTAAATGTTCGATACAACGAAACAGCAAACTAATCAAATGGGACTTGGGGGGTGCAACTGTCAAAATCACCACGTGATCATTACACCAGGGAATGAGTTGGAAAATGAGCGCTCACGGATAATTGGCGTCCCGGAATGAATTTGTGATTCAGTAATGCGATATTTTGATGAGGTGCGGATGACGTGTTTGTTGTGAGCGCTTTATATTAATATATCTATACCAATATGCTTCCTAAGAGTATTTTTATCATACTTGAAAATGGAACTAGCATGGCCCACCTGATGTTAAGCGATAACAATTACTTATAACAAAGTTAGTTTAGTTGCTTCGTAGGTCCGGCATGTTTGGGACGTGCCGTACGATGCAACGCTGCGTCATCAAATTGAGGCATGAAGGTGTAATGCTTCTTGTGGCTGGTATTAAACTGGCACCCTACCTGCCTGTAATTAACCAAAACACAGCAATGCTGCTTCATGGCAGAAATAAGCATGGTGGTAGTATGTTTTTCTGTAAATTTTACTTTTAATCAATGGTAATTTATATTAATAAATTTAGAATACCTTCTCTTTTTAATTTTCAGCTAGGTATCCATGTAAATTATTGAAAAAACTTAATTTAATACTTAAACATTAAATCTAAGTTTGTATTACACTGGCTTACGAGAACCTAGAATGTTTACTACAAGAATTTACATTAGCATACCAAATTGCAAACACGGACCAACTTCACAAATAAATATCAACATCTTAAACTATTAACTAAACCCATCTACTTAAGCATAAAACTTCTGCAAAATCTCTCCACTAAATCAGAACTTTAAAACTAAACCATCTTGTCTCGCTATTGCAAGCTAAACCTCTGAACTGTTATGAGCCATTCAACATGAAGTATTACCAGTACCGTCTGGAGTACCTACGTTACTTTATTATTATTGCCTGCTTATAATATTTTTGTTTGCTTGGAGTTGATATTCGAGAAATTGCAGTTTATTCCTGTGGGATATTAAGCCACCCGCTGAGCTCGTCCTATACTTTCTGCCGTGTAACGACTGCCTTCCGGTACGTCACAGCAACACAGCAAACATCTTGTATGGTAACAAAGCTTAGGTCTCATATTCATATTCAAAATGATTCACTGCACGTGTTGGTTACAACTGTAAATGCAGAAAACAATTGAAAAATAAATAAAATAAAAAATTAAAATAAAATTGAATCCTACTAATATTTTAAAATGACAATGTTTGTAAAATGTTTGTTCCTCTTCCATACAAAAACTAATGATTTACTTTTATCTGGGTGCCACGCATATAAAGCCGCAGGTGGAAGCTAGTATTTGAAAAAAATAAACTATGGTCAAGATATATCACGAAAATGTATTTTTTTTTTTAAATAAAAACAGCAATAATTAGAAGTATGACTTTTTCTATTTAATATGCAGGAAACTAACGGCCTAACATATTAAAGGAAATAAACTCTGTCATTGCCTTTAATCATCTTTCGTACCATTAAATTTTGTGCTGTGATAGACCGTTTTTTTCCAAACAACAGACAAACCACTCCACAGAGGGTGTCTGACCGAAGAAGAATCAGCTGCCTCCATAATCCTGAAATGCGTGGGAGTAGCGTTTCAGGGTGAACTTATTATTATTAGTCTCTTTAGCACAAAGTCTGCTTTTATTGCTGCTATGTCTGTCCACATAAAAAAAAATACCCGACACCCCGAGGTGCGTGGCGAAACAGATGAAAACCTGTAAACTTTTGTTCTTCTATGCGGAGTTAAGCTAACTGTCCATTTACGGCCGGTTCCTATATCATACCGTTACCGATGACGCCTCGTTTTCCCTTAAAAAACTGACAAATTTTCGACGCCTCGTTGTTAATTTTTGACAGTTTTTCAAGAGAAAACGAAGCGTTATCGGTAACGGTATATTATAGGAATCGACCATTAGCCAGATCTCCCACATACACATCTTTGAATCAAAATGTGGACAAGAGAGCAAATGTACATTCACATTAAATATAACATAGCACCCAACAACTGGCTTGGCCTCACACTAGAATTTTCTTCAGTGTACTACGAAATAGCTACTGATACACTCGACACTACTGGGGTACCTCACACCAGCCTAAATGAGTCCACTGCTGGCCCTATGCAGCATAATATGTGTATGTCTTCCCTTATATAGGGAGATATGCCAATTTTAAAATGAACAAGCGGTTTTAACTTGTCCATGTCTTCCTGTTTATCGAAACTCTCGAGACGTTGGTCTATATGATTTCGAGTTATAAACATTTGTATGTTTTGTTTAGTTATGCAAAACTTTGCCTGGGAACGAGCACTTAGCTAAACTACAGGATAAACAACAAATTTTCAATTTACTGTAACAAAATGAAATCAAGTAAGGTGATTATTTGTAATTTTTGTGATTTCGGTGGTGTAGTCTAGAGGCTAAAATATAAATGGAAACATATTTTTAATATTACTATATTACACTAGCTGACCCGACAGACATTGTCCTGTCTCAAAGAAGGTATCGAAGTTAAAAAAGATATCTTATATAGTGTATATAATATATAATATCCTGGAAAAAGCAATCAAAAAGGATATTGAAGAGGATTAAGAAATTAATGGGGATATCAAAGTTAAAAATGCTATTAAAGAGGATAACGATGTTAAAAAAGCAATTAAACAGGAAATGTATGTGGGAGAAACTATTAAAGGGAATACTGAAGTTGAAGAAGCCATCAAAGAGTATATCGAAGTGGAAAAAGCAATTAATGAGGATAAAACAACAACTTCCCTGCCCTACCCATATCTCAACCCCTACCCTACCCCTACTCCTATGCAGCTTTTAAAACCAAATGTTGTAATGTTCTAGGTCCAATTTTTTACCGCCATTTATCTCCGTCCAATCTGTCAAATAATTTTAAATCGAACACGTAATCACAACACTTTTTCGAATTAATTCAATGGATATACAATTTACTTGAGTAACCTAAAATTTATTAGTTAATTTATTCAGATTGTTAAACCATTTCAAAACCCCACATCAATGCAAACACATCGCCTCAACTTTAAGTCCAATAACCAAAACAATACCATCTCTTAATTACTTAGCATCCATACACACTTGCTGGTTCTGTAAGGAGAGGGTTTTATAAAAAACCCTTTTGTGGTACCCTTTCATATCGTTCCATGATGCTCTTTTATTAAAGAACGTATTTTTTGTTTTTAGACCTTACTGCCTTGATGATAAAATCGAAATTAATTGCTCAGTTGGCATTATGTGTTATGACGAAAACACGCAGTCCTTACAAAAACAGATATTCGGTGAAACAATGCTCGTTTTGATAATATAACGCTTTTTGATGAGGGTTCCAAATGAAGAGGTTCCATACAATTGCTACGTTGGAACACTTTTGGGTATTTTTTTGGGTAAAGTTATGAGGAACTTGAATTGTGATGTAACAATGATGTGAAGTTCTTTTGGAAATAGGTACGTTTTCATTTAATCATCATGAGATACTTTTAACCCATGCCTGTACATTCGAGTATAATGAAGAATACTTGTATTTTAAATTCATTTGTTCGTAAAACCATGTATATACTAAATAATAATCAGATTGTTAGCATGTAAGTATGAGTTTCTGTGCTTTACCTAACAGCATACAAGCATTAAGAGAAGTAAAAGTATAAATTGCATGTCATATCTACCATCCAGTTTCAGTATCTGTCAATTCCAGTTACTTATGTTTTGATTGTACTCATTGACCCAGCACTTTAATATTCCGGTATGAATGCTTAGACACAAACATCTTTGATCATCTCTTGCTTACCAGTAAACAAGTTCGAAATGAGAGTTCCGATTGCCATCTTATTAAATCCAGGAGCATTGCAATATTTACCCAGATCCCCATCATACTTACGTCATGTCCAACAAACAGAAACCTCCAGGGATCAGTCTATTGACACGGCCCTCCACGACACTTGAGCACAAACACAGCTCTAATCAATACATCAAACAAAACTTGGCCACTACCAATAATAATTAAAACCGAATCATTATATGGAATATTTGCTCAGGACGAAGGGTTCGCCTGGGGCAGTTCTATAGCCGCTATTGCAAAGATGATACGGCATTGAAGAGATGAAACAGACTCGCAACTCCGTGACAAGAAACAGATATACATTAACAGTGGCAGAATCCCGGTTTTTCCGGGTTTTCCGAAGTAAAAGCTGTAAGCTAGATTAAAATGTACTTAGATAAACCTAACTTCAAACGTTGTTATAAATTGCCGAGCGTTAGAATAATCTACTTACTGGACTTTGTTTAAGCTTTTATGTAGAACTAGCTTCCACCCGCGGCTACGCTCTTGTGGTACAAAGATAAAAAAACAACCTATGTATTAACCCGGGTCACAAACTATTCTTAGTTTTCATCCAAATCCGTTCAGCCGCTACAGAGTTGAGTAAAAAAAGCGTACTCACACACACACAAACTTTCGCATTTATAATATAACTTTATTATTCTGATATTTCTCTCGTACAAAAAATTAAAAATAATATTTTATTTTTACAAAAGGTCATTTTTATAAAAGTATAAATCTTTAGCATCGTAGGAGCATTCTTCCGTGACTACTTATAACATTTTTAGCTTGGTTGCCTTTCTAAAATGTTAACTTTGTTATATGGAAATGAACAACTGTACATTGAACGCACTGTCGCAGTGGTCCATAATCCTCTTCCCCGTGTAATACTAAGATGATGATTGCGCCCCGTTCCAGTTTACAAAACGTAATCCGCAACTATTGGAATTTTGATAGAACCATAGTTAGTGTTTACGATGTAAATTTTCTCCATAACATGATAAGCTTCTTGATTGGATATGATGGAACTTTGAAAGGGATGAAACTTTGCAGCTTTGAAGGGATGACTATAAATATGGATTTGTGTTTATCAGCCCTAAGATGACCCTAACTAGTAAGTCGACTTTGTCTTAAAGTAGATGTACTTTATCAACGTACCTACAGTTCATTGTAGGTATCTTTGTACGAGTAAGTTTATCATTATCATTTTGCTATGACGTTCAAACCAAGTCAAAATAATTTGTGGCTAAAATCTCCCTCCTCAAGGGAGATTGTAACGCTACACTATGATGAACGGTGATGGGTTAAAAAATTATATTGGTCTCAATAAATTATATTGAATAGAGGTTCCTGACCCCAAAATATGTATTTTATAAGGGAAACACAATACTTGGGAGACCTTTTTCCAGCGTTGGGAAGAAAAGCGTGAAAAAAGAAGAGCTAAGTGAAGAGAGAAAAATATTTAATTTACGAAACCTTGGACACCCTGTGTTTTTATAATAAAACTCGGTGTTACATACGAAAACATTGTACTAATTCAAGTGAAACGAAGTCCCACAACACGAGTAGTAAACCAGAATTACCTTAATTCATTCTCGTGTAAATCATAAAGCAAAGTCATAACAAATATGAAACATAAACTCTCTTATCTACACAGCATCATGCCTCGCCAATAAATACCGTACGATCGTTACATTGAAAATTTCATATAACGTGTAACCATAAACACATTGGCGACAGTAACATAGCAAAACAAACAGTAGTATTACTAAATTCAACAGAAAATCTACCATCATCATAATCATCATCATCATCAACAGTCCGATTTTATCCACTGCTGGATAAAGCCAAGATAAGGTCTAAGTCTACCACTACCTATGTTTTATACTATGTTTTATCATTGATAAAACATGATATGAAATTTTACCATACGAGTTTTGCTGTCTTAAAAATAGTCTACAACCAGCACTTTTTTATTTTGTAACTAAAAATGATTATTTTGTGTACAGAACCTTAACTATGTCTTTAATAACGTGTTCACTTCATTGCTGATCCACTTAATCACACGGCTAAAGTCTTAAAAAAATTATATATTTTAAAAGACTTGCTATGCTTTTACTATATTCCTTAAAGTACTCGAAGGTGATATCCGCCCGATCACTACTTGGATTGGTGACCCTTAAGTGGCATTTAGATCCGAGCATTTCCGTGCTTCGTAAGCTATTTTAAGATGGTGGCTTTTTCATTCGTTAGGTCATGTCAGAGGTCTTCGGGCGGCCTAAAAACTCTGACACCAAAAATTACCTCTTGCTCATACAAAGAAGAAAATGACTATATTCCATAGACATTCGTATTCTGTGCCAATATAAACACATTGGGGTAACATTGTCGCACTACTTTACGAGGGCATAAACATAAAAAAGTCATCGGAACCGAGCGAAAAATACGAAAATATGAAAACATACCTAATATCGCACCTACGAATAAAAGTTTTTCCATTTAACAGTTCGAGTATTTCCCTATAGAAGTCATAAACATGATGGTTAGCGGACAGTCTGGGTTTTACTCTGCTATAGAGAAAAATAAATAGCTGTTTCACTCTTCTACATTGTTGAAAATCTGATTACAAACTATTCTGTGTTTTCTAGACTTTGCATTTTATTATGTAAGATCACTATTTTTTTTTTAATGATTTTAACGAAGAGAATAGGAATAGGAGTTTTTAAATCGGTAAAGTCTAAAGCCATTCCATTATAGATCAATTACACTTTGCAAACATTCAAAAAATAATCAGAATAACAGCCAGTATAAATGAAATTAAAAATAATATTCTGAAGTTGACCAGCTGTTTTTAAACTACAATTTCAGTTGCCCATTCCCCTTTGAGCTTAATGGCTGAAGTTGTATTTTATTTCAGTCTTCAACGGTCTACGTTGTTGGAAAAATGTTGCATTTTGCGAAACAAGTTGTATGTCACAGTTGCTAGCACCAGTGTCTAGGGGATTTAGAAGTACATGAATCAATTTATACTGAAAGTGGAAAAGTTAAAAGTAAATTTAAAAAAGGACCTTTAAAGCTTCTAAGAGTTTCTTGATCGTTTATATTCTTTAAAAAGAATTCGTATTCGTAGGATAAAAGAAAAGTAAAAAAAAACAAAGATAAACATTGTCAAACAACAACAACAACACAACACTAGCTTATATCAGTCCACTGCTGGACATAGGCCTCCCCTAATATGAAGGGGATATGTCCCCCATAATCCCCACACTGGGCATGCGGGTTGGGGATCGCAGGGCACAGCTTCTCGCACCGCCGACGCTGTTGCCCATCAACGGCCAGGGGATGTAGTTGTGCCAGTGTTATGCAGCGCTATGCCGTAATCAGCCGTCTGCCAGAGCCCAGTTTGTTATTAAGCAGGGTGCACCACGGGTAGGTGAGGTTAATTTGGGTTCCGAAGATGGAGGTTGGATTCTTGTACACCCTTAAAAAATTTCAATGGTCAACGATTTACTGACGTAACATTCAAAGCATTCGAGTACCTAACTTATTATATGATTTAAAAATGTCTAGAAAAAAATAAATGTCTAAAGCAATTTTTAATAAAAATGAAGTTAGAAGATATAAACGTCTACCAAATAGTGATGACAATGATAACAGTCTGTTTTTTAACCAAAACAACCCTTTCCTTATCGCACACCTTACCAAACGCTGCTAAATATTTACAACCCGACCCCAAACCACATAGGAATAAACCACAAAAAACAAATTACCTTTTAAATACCTTAGAACTCGTAACATTTAGCGTAATGAGATCCGACATAAACAAGCAGCAGGCATTCCTGGACCACGGAACCCAAATTGTACATTATTGAGTGAGTTATTTAATACGCGGACCACGTGCATTTTTGGTTATTATTATTGGGGCTTACACGACCGCCGTAATCCAATGAACTCTCATTACGCGGCGTTTGGAGCGTAACTTTATTTGCTCTCCCGGCTTTGCTTCAAGCCTCTTGATACCCGTAATAGCACGAACAGATAGACCACGCTAAAATGTTTCGGAAGATAACATAATTATTAAAAATTGCTTTCAGTATTGCGGGAAATGTATTTTTCATTACGGTAAATTTACTGGCTTATTTTATTTGGGGTATCTTTTAAAAGATTTTACCGCATTATTAGCTTTAAAAAAGATGTAGGTAGGTAAATGCTGATTCTCAACCTTATGACAAATCAATACTGCACTGCCATCGGTGATAATAAAGTAACTTTCACATTATTTATAATTTCAGAATAAACAATAATTATCCTATTTATAGTAATGCCTAAAATGGAGCTGAGCCAGACAGAGGGAGGATAGGTGGACCAAGGCGCTAATTGAATGGTGGCCGAGAGTTGGTTACAGGAATAGGGGGCTACCTCCAACGAGATGAGTCGATGATATCAGAAAGACTGTGGGTTGCACCTGGCTTAGACTAGCGCAGGATCGAGGCCAGTAGTATAATCAAAAGAAGGTCAGGCCCACTGCCCAGATGTGGGTCGAAAACGGCTGATGATGATGATATATTATCGCTCTCAGTAAATACTTTGAATTACATTATGCAATAATAAATAAATAAATAATAAATAAATAACGCGGTACGTAATCACACAGCATCATGCAGCCCCAAACTAAGCTGAGCTTGTATTATGGGAACCGGATGATTGATATACTACACATATAACTTTTTTTTTTTTTAAATACATACATATCATACATAGAAAACACCCAGACCCGAGACAAATATCTTCAGAACATGCAAACATTTGTCCCGCCGCGGGAATCGAACTCGCGACCTTCTGCGTCTCAGGCGGACCTTCGCCCACTGCGCCACAGAGGCCGTCAAACTAACTGAGTCGAATACGTAAATGATATTGAACGAATTACAGGAAATTATTTTAACGATAGCGATAAAAGCGCCTCTTCTAGCCTATATGATGACATTACGGAGGATAGCGTGAATTGTATACCCGAATCTCGACAAACGTAGAGTAGGACGCCCTCCGGGTAGGATCTGCAGAAAGCTGGATGCGTCGAACTGAGGTCATGGCACAATGTCGCTCATAAGGGAAGGGTTATGGCCAGCTGTGGACTGCTATAGGCTGATAATAATTATGTAGTACAAGATATAATAAGATAAAGAAATTATATGACATGCTCTGTTCCACTCTACTAGGTATCCAAAAACTATACTTAACCAATATATCAATGGATGTATTCAATGAATTTGGAACCAAGCTAGAATAACAGGTTTAAAGGAATATAGGGTCAGCCAACCTCGCCTGCTAGTGCACCCTGCTAACAAACAAACGGGGCTCTGGCGGCCGGCTGGTTGAGGCATAGCAGCTTAGCACTGGCACAACTTAATCCCCAGGCCGACGACGGGCAGCAGCATCGGTGGTGCGAGATGTTGTGCCCTAAGATCCCCAACCCGCATGGCAAGCGTGGGTATTAACTAAGGGGCCAAGGTATGGGCATATCCATCCACCTTTATGTGGGGAGGCCTATGTCTAGCAGTGGACTGATATAGGCTAGTATTGTGTTATTGTTGTTGTAGAATAACAACCCTCTTGTTGTTTTTAGTTCACAGTTTACTAAACAATTAAAGTTGAAACTTCCATCAGCGAAACAGCAAGACAGGAATTATACAGAAAGGGCGTCGCTTTTGAAACGACACGACTATTTACAAGTATAAAGCAATTGCTGGATAGCTCAGAGGGGTAATTCACCTAAGTATAGAACGAAGTTTTATACTTAGGTATAAAACTTATCCTAAGTATAAAACTTATACTTAGGATAAGCTATCCTAAGTAGTTAGCTATATAAAGCTATTTTGTGAATCAGCTGAAGATTATATTAATCTTAATAATAATGATAATTCGTTTTGGTAGATAGCCACTAGCCGCTTACATGAAGAAGGAAAGTAGTTACTACTATTACATTTAAGCTAATCAATAAATTTATAAAAAGGTGAGATTTTAATAAAACTTCATCGTGTTTCGGTATAAATTTAAAAAGTGAACATAGAATAAAACTTGTTCGCTAAATAGCCACTAGTCGCTCATATGAAGTAGGTGAGTAGCTACTATCAATAAATTTATACAATTTGTGATCAATACATATATAAAAAGTTTAGCTTTGAATAAAAATTCATAGCTTTCGCCACAAACTTAAAAAGTGAACATTGATTAACCTTGTTCGTATTTCTTTATAATTATGAGGATACAATCGTTAAGATTGCAGTTTCATCAACTACAGCAGCCTATATGAGTCTACGGCTGGGCAAAGTCCTCTTCTAATAAGAAGATATTTATGCCCATAAATATGCCACTGGGCTTGCAAGTTGGGTAGCGCTGGGCAGAGCTTCTCTCACTACCGACGCTGCTGCTTACTTAAAATTGACAGAAAATTCAGCGGTGCTGGTTTTTTGCTGCGCTATAATGTTTGTATTAGTTTTCAATTAATACAATTTGGAATATGGATTATTTTTTTACCTAGCTGTGATTTACTAGAACTTGAATGTGGCTATTTTTGTGAGAATTACGCCCCAGGTGTCGCATGTGAACAATTGCTGTTTGTCTCGAGCGATGCACTAAGAGCCCTTTCACATCAACGAGATTTATAGTCGCAACTGTTCTTGTAGTAAAGATAGCTGTCGAGAAATTCTCGTTTATTTTGAACACTTAAATAACCTTATGGAACTGGATGCTAACTAAACTGTTGGTTTCAAGCTCTTTATACTAAGTATTCATTTTTCCGGAGATAGACAGATAAGTAGGTCTCTACCATGGCGCCCCATAGGTAATAGGTATATTTGTCTCTTTCTATGTCTTTCGTACATTAGCACAGGTACCTCGCAAATCATCGTACTCAGACAAAAACACTTTATGTTTAGAGTTAAGATCAAAGAGATTGCATCATATAATAACTAAAATAAAGTAGACGCAGGTGAGGACCTCAGGACCTATAATTTCATCATAGTCATCAGCCTATAGCATTCCACTGCTGGACATAAGCATATCCTATCAAACGCCATCGCACCAGCTTCTACCAGCAGCATATCGCAGATAGTCACTCGACCAGGACCAGAGGGCGTCCTACTTAACGTTTGCGGAGCCGCTGTCACTCCTCAAGAACTCGTTTACCCAAACAATTCTTCGGTACATATGGCCAGTCCACTGCCACTTCAGGTTGCTAATTGTCTGAACTATGTAGACAACTTTAGTTTTCAGTCAGATAGTCTCGTTGCGGATTCTATCCCTAAAAAAAACTTCAAGCATAGCTAGTTCCATAGCTCGCCGAGTGACTAATAACCGATGGACAATTCCTCGGCAAATATGGCCAGCCCACTGCCACTTCAGCTTGTTTATTCCCTGAGCTATGTCGAAACTTTAGTTCTTTGTCAGATAGTCTCGTTACGGATTCCATCATTCAGAGATACTTCGAGCATAATAATATCTAGTTCCATAGCTCGCCGAGTGACTTTGAACTGTCGGACAAGCCGTATTGTGAGAGTCTTCGATTCGGCCCTCCCGGTAACTTACTAAATTTTCTCATAATTCCTGATGATTATAAAAACAAAAACACAAAACAAAACATTTCTGCCAGAAGGCGCCCGCAAGTTCCTTTACAAACTACGCTCCATTTACACCTACAGCAATTTGTTTTGAATTCACGTACATTTTGCTACGCAGTTATCTTTTCACTTCGACGGAGCACTTTAGAAGAGATTTACAATTGTTTTCGCTTTTATGCTGAGACGGAATAGTTTTCTATGCTTCAAATAAATAGTGGAAGTAATGAGTGAATTGGGAGGTATATTTTTGTTCGCAAAGTAGATAAAAACGCGCTATATTTTTTATTTAGTTAAAAACGAGGCGTAGGTATGTGCTTCTAAACACATTGAGTATGCACAATGAATTCACAATAGTTATTTGTTTCGGGAAAACTAACATATTCCTTAACTTATAACTTATTATTTGTAGATATATTTTTTGTATAACGCAATAAATGACAATGCCGTCTTTTTGCGTCAAAACGAAACCTAATTTTTTCAAAATATATTAAACTGTTATTCATGGAATAATTAGTCTTTTTTAATTATTTTAAAAACGTCAACAAATTGTTTTTATTTGATATCAGTTTGAGTTTATTTTTTTTTAAATGCTTTTCCGAGACCTTGTGTGTTCAATTTGTTACTTATAAGTATTACACTGTAAACATTTAACTATTATACTATATCTATAAGAAAAGATTACACAGTTATATATATAATACCTCACACAGATAGGTAAAAGGGTGTTTTAACTTCTACTTCGTAGGTAGGACATTACATGCATTACTACTGTGTTCTACTTTATATTATTTTCAAATAATATAAACATTCAGTGATTTTATATCTTAAAAAATGTTGAATAGTGCGAGCGAGAGGGAGGTTTGACATGTATCGTCGCTTTAATATTTTTTTTTTTTAATATTTGACCTCCGGCTAGATGGAGTGATCTGCGAAAAGCTACTGGTGAAGCTGAATGCGTCGAGTTGAGGACAAAGCGCAATGGAGCTCATTGTGAGTGGCCTTCGTCCATCAGTAGACAGGTAGATGAAGCTTATCAAAAAAAATACATACAGACGAACATAGAACCTACTCCTGTTTGGAAAATGGTTATAATAAAAAAAAAATTGCGATATACAAAAAAAAAAATACAATTAATAAGTTATAAGTTAGACAATATGTTAGTTTTACCGAAACAAATAACTATTGTGAGTTACGATTACCTACGACCCTTTTCTGTAACAAAAAACTAAAACAAACGCGGCTATTGTAAATAATCTCCGAATTGTGAAACTCCGCCACGTTGAAGCTTTATATCTTTTGTTTCCGTTTTCAAAAATTCTCCCCATAACATTATGTTGATAGCGGCAATAACGCTTGAAATATTTACGAATATCCTAACAAACGAGCCGCGAGGTGATAAATAGCAGAACTGCCGGATTGACCGTGTCGGGATAAAGATTAGGACAGCAAACGATATTTTTTATTCGACAACGATTTCTTTGCAAATCGCTTTCGTTTTTTGCTATTCATAAATAAACTTTTAATGTTTTTCGGGATGGTGATTCATAGATATTTTGAGAAATTAAGGTGTTTATGGTAGTTGTGGATAACTAGCTTTCTCCAATGCAGCTTCGCTTATCCATTAAAGAAAGTCTATAGTTTCAATCCTGGTCTCCACTCCACTCCACTCCAGCCTATATCAGTCCACTGCTGGACGTAGGCCTCCCCTAATAAAGGGGGATATGCCCATAAATCATAATAATCTTGGTCTGAAACTACATATTTATGTGCCAAATTTCAGTTCACTCCTTCTGGCTTGCAGGAAAAATAAAAATTTCGTCACATTTCATTCACAAACTTTCGTCTGATGATAAGATTAGATTATAGATGAAACATATTTGTAGGATGGTGCACTTCGAGGTACTAAAGTAAATTTTCTTATTAGTCTGTAGAATTCAAGTGTAGGTAATATGATCTAATTTGGTTTTATTATTAGCACAATAAGTAAATTTAACTGTAGCGACATTACCAAGCTTATTTACTTCACGACTTCCTTCAACAAAAATACGGCAAAGAATCAGATTTTTCGCAAGCTGTCAATTACATCACATAATGCCCACTTGAGATTTTCCGAAACTGCCCATCCCTTGTTCATTAGTGATGGATTTGCAGGTGGGTGTGAACCCCTCGGATTATATCTGAGTATCCTTGAACAATATGCCCACAGCTGCCTACGATGCCGTTTCTATTCACTACTGGATGTGCTTTACGGAACGTAAATTTGAAGAGCTTCTATTTTTTGACTTGTTCTCTTTACGAGTTCTCAATTTATTATTTGAACTAATTTCTGGCATAATTTAACCAATAGACGATAAAACAGCATTGCAAGCTTTTTCTGCCAAATGTCAACCAACAAAATTAATGGGTGGGTAAGCAGCTGTTTTTTTTGACAGAATAGTTAACTGGGGGCCTATTTCAACATCTTTAAGTTACATCAAAGAAAGTTATTTGCTGGTTCAAGAGACTCAGTATTGAGATGGCAGATAATGCTGGCTCTTATCTTTTTTGGGTTAAAATTACGTTTAATAACAGTTTCTATGAAATTATGGATGCTTAGTAGACAACAGTACCTACCATTTCTTACGAGATTAACCTAATTTCAATCTAATTTCATGTGATTGGCATGCGTCTGGTATATTATTATTATTACACATTATTTGCGAAGCGCTTGTGGTCAGGCTTGCCTCGGTGTTCAACACTCCGGTCGGCTTCGGAAAGCACGTTAAGGTGCTGATCCCAGCTTTTTCAGTCATTAAGCCATATGTTACAACTTTCGGGCAACCTTCGATACCAGAGTTGGTCATTAGCTCAGACGAAGAAGGAAGGATTACTTATTTATTCTTATTTTCTAATGTTAAATATGATTGTTTTAAGATAGCTTGGCTAGAGAGATAGGTCAAAAGTGACTTTAGGCAAAGTTTCGAGCTTCGTCAAATTCCCGGTCCGTATGTCCGGTCGGTCAGTTACAAAACATCGGTTGGCCGGTATGACGATCCCTAATTAGGCTCCACTACCCTTCACAGGGTCCAATTATGAAGGAAAATTTTGATTAGTTACACTAATAAATTGGCGCATCCCTTTTGAAGCTCGATGCTCAATTCTGTCGAATCACAATGTAAATTGTCTTATAGGTTGCTAGAGAAGGTTCGAGTTAAACATTAATCCCATTTCAATTTAATTGGAATATGTTAAATTTTTAGTTGCTTAATGGGATTGATTTTAAAAATATAAACCTTTTTTCTATTTATATTAAGCTAAAATACACTCATTAAGAATTTATAAATAAAGCCGGATATTTTCAAACAACATCATATAGCCCCAAAGCAAGCAGAGCTTGTGTTATGGGAACCATATTATATTAATCATCATATTTAACAACCTATAGAAGTCCACAGCTGAACATACATAGGTCGCCCCCAAGGAATTTCACGAAGAATGGTCTTGAGACCTCTCCATCCACCGATTCGCTGCAATCTTGACGATGCCCTCGGTCCATCTGGTGGGGGGTCTCCCTACACTTCTTCCAGATCGTGGTCGCCATTCGAGAACCTTTATACCCCAAGGGTTATCGGTTCTACAGAACCATATTATGCATATAATTACTGATATAATACATAAATACTTTATTTGATAATATAAACCATAAACAGAAAAATATGAGACACTAGCTTCCACCCGTGGCTTCGCTCGCGTGGTACCGGGATAAAAAGTAGTTTTTGTGTTAACCCAGGTCACTTATGTATAATTAATTATGTATATTCCCAGTTTCATCCAAATCCGTTCAGTGGTTTTTGCGTGAAAGAGTAACAAACATTCATCCATTCATCCCATACATAAACTCACAAACTTTCTCAATTGTAATATTGTAGGATTTATTTGCAGATCATACAAACATTTGGCCATCTGGCGAGAATCGAAACCGCAACCTCAGGTGCGCCCACTTTGCCACAGACTCAGGTCGTCTTATTAATACAATCGTATTTTACTAACTACAATTAACCAACCATACGTTATCAAGATGAAGCTGGTAGAAGCTGGACGCGTTGAGCTCAGTGCAGGGCGCAATGGCGCTCATTAGGGGAGGCCTCTATACAGCAGTGGACTGCTATAGGCTGAAGATGATGTTGATGTACATTATCAAAGAGAAAATTATCTGGATATAACATGTAACAAAGGTAAGTTTTGTCTAATATCTGGAACGTCGACTCTATCTTCATAAATCATAATTAATGCAAGTCACGCCGTCAATCTAACGATAGTATTTCCCAATGGACTGACAAGAAGGATATCTAATTACCAATTCGATTCATACAATAAATATTCGAATAGCAACAGATTTACATACACCGACCGCATCGCAATATTAGCTGTGCGGTGGATGCGTAGAGTAGGCAGTTTAAATTGAAACAATAAAAGTTAGGAGAGATCGAAAACACCCGAATAAAATCTATGAAAAAACTAAATGAATATTTTATTAAAACGGCCTATAAACTCCGACACCAGAGTTGGCTACTTATTCATACGAAGAAGGAAATAAATTATAAATTTTGATATAACATATATCTTTTACTTAACAGGCAGGGGGAGCTATAACTTGCGGAAGGTGGCTGGCAGAAGGTGAATGCGGAGAGCCAAAAATTGGGCTTAGTGGCGCTTACTGGGAGAGGCATGTCCAGAAAAAGAGTAATACAGGCTGAAGAATATAAACTAGAATGCAAGTATACTCACCAGAAGGTATATAAAAAAATACCTGCTCAAAGAAGCGTCGAACTGAATTTATTTCAAATTCAATAAGCCTAAACAAGTATTGTTTATTGAAAAGCTTTATACAAAGAGATTTGATGAAATTCTATAAATATTTGAATCGAAATATGTATCATATCTTAATCTACAGAAATAAACTTTGAAGCACAAAGTAAAGGATATCGAAATACGTCAAACTCAGAAACCAAATGAACCCAAAATGAAGCAATCAAAAACACAATGAAATCTAGTTTTCCAAACATATTCTCGATTCTGATCGAAAACAGTTTGCTATAGATCAAACGAGGCGAGGCGAATCAAACATAGCAATATGCAGAAGACATCAAAGACTACAAAGACACTCAATTACTATTTCAAATTGATAGTTGGAAACCCTTATTAGGTAGACCACGAAATAAGCAATTTTGTGGACAAAAGGCCCCTCCGATGGACGCCTGTCGGCGATTTGAAAGTTTCTGGATGACGGGTCGACATGGCCACCCTACTTTATTGAATTTTGCGAGGAGGATGACCACACGTTATTGTTCTGTCGGACTTTGATTGGGGGTGCGTATTGTACAGGTACATCGAATATGATTTAATGAAGGGAATGTTCGGCCACGCATGTTTTGCATATTTGAAGGTTTGTTATGAACTTCTATATTTACTCTACAATCTAGGTAGTCGATGCGTATAAGCGCAATTAGATTACTACTTTTGTATTTCATTATACTCTTTGTTTCCTTAATTTTTATTTAGGTTTGTTATCAGTCAAAATACTAAGCTTTGGCGGATGAAAGAATCACTTTCAGAGTTATGTAGCTTCTCAGATGCTGGGTCGAGTTAAGTTTTTTATGGCTTTAAGAAACTGGCTATCTTCGCTTGCAACTTCTATTCAAGGTGCGTGCAAAAATCGAATATCGCTACCTCTGTTTATCTGATGAATGATTTAGCCGTACGAGCGCAATAGCAATACTAGCCGTTCAAAATTTGATATGAATTTGGTTGTGTTCCGTAATACCAAAAATGATCACTGAAAACTATGTATTCTTTACAAAGTATTGTTATTCTGTAACCAGATGATATAGGCTAACGAGGAAGAAAATAAAAATGTGCAAAATGTTATTACGAAAAAAATAAAAATGAGATTATTTCATTTTAGGTAAGTATTTTGTAAAAAAACCTATCCATGAACCTAGATAAATACTATTGGAATACAAACAATACAACAAATATAGTGGAAATGTGCTTGAATTAGAAATCATTTTGGTATTACGTCTGTATGGGCAATTCGTCCGTCAGGGCCCCTTAAAAATTATTTAAAGTTGTATTATTGGTCTAGTATTGTGGCATAACAATTGTCTATGCGTCTATGTAAAATACTAACATCAGGTTAATACTTATTTTTTGATAATAACACAATGTGTAAACATTAAACCCATAGTTGGCCAGTCGCCTGTAGCAACAGCAACCAACAATTTGTCCCGCTCAGAGGGAGCTTTTCAATAATAATTCCACGATAAATTCTGTGGAGGAGGGCTACTGAGAAACGATTGGACGTTGAAGACCTCAACGATTTCGTTGATGTAATGGACGAAGCGCTCGTGGCGTGGCTTACATCGGTGTTCCTAGCAGATCATCTTGGTTAAACAACACTCTGTCCATGGGTGACCGTTTAAGGGCATTTAGATCTGAATGATTCCGTGCTTTGGAAGGTATTGGCAAAGATCTTGGCCCTGGTTTTTCCAGTCGTTAAGCCATATCGGAGGCCTTCGGGCATCCTAAAAACTCCGACGCCAGAGTTTGCAACTAGCTCATCTTCGTTTGAGCTAGTTGCCAACTGACCTAGAAGAAGAAGAAGAAGAAGAAGAATATGCGAATACGGCTGAGATACAAGACGTTACGGTTTCGATTCCCTCGCGGAACAAATGTTTGCACGATCTGCATAGTGTTTCTTTAATTCTTGACAAAACTAGAGCGATTCTACATACATGTGTGTTATATAAAGTTGTGTTTTTTTATCTACTTATTTATTACTTACGTCGTATGTTGTTGCATCAGTATTTATATTTTCTTATTAAATATGTATATTTTTCTAAATAACGATGATAAAATGCTTGTCATGCTATTTAATTTTTTGCAGTAGCACTCCGGCTGACCGGCTTAGGTAGGGGATAGTGCAACCTTCAGCAATTAATTATTATATGGCTTTTTGACAACATACCAAGCATAGTTTCTTTATTGAGACGCTGTGTGTTGAGGCGATAAAAATATATTGTTTCCTTACACATTATTTATAGCATTATACGGTGTTTGCAATTTTTGGCTGTGAAATATTATTACATAAAGATTTGGTGCATATTTTATTTTTCCGCTCGCAACGGTTCATATCGTAACCTCATAAAATGAGCCTATTTTGTTAGTCCTGGTCTAGAACAATATATTCAGCTGATGAAACTGTGCAAAACTTCATTAATATTGGCGTGAGGGAGGGAAACATTAAAATTAAAAATAAAGTTAACAATCTACGACTCGTAGATGGTCTACGTCATTGGTAGACCATCTACGAGTCGTAGCAAGTAACGTGTCGTCAACGTTAATTCGTAGCAGCTACAAAATTATATTATATTCCAGAGTTTTCCTAGTCAAGCGTGTATATATGTTACCTAGATATTTCTATGCAAGCGTGCTCCATCTTAACCTGTTTCAGATGTGATAGTTGACGCTTGATTATTTAATGTAAAAAAAATATATATCAACTTTTCACTCGTAAAGTTGTTAATAACTAGTCAATGAACATACTTATTTATTTAGTAGCTTCCGCCTGCAGCTCCGATCGTGTATATAATAGTCGGAAAAAGTAGCTATTGTTATTTCTAAAAATATAAGATAAAAATAAATAAAAGCATTTTTTGTTAATGTGTTAACTATTCAAGTAACAAATTATATTAATTCCAAGATACACATAAACTTACGCATTTTTAAAAGTGGTGTGATTTTTAAAATACCCAATCAGTTTCACGACATTTCAAATACAAGATTGATAAAATCATCCCCCAGTTGATTACCCTCCCCCAGTTGATTAAATCAGAGCTTTATTTACGTCGCAGGCGGAGTTTAATGACCCTCTTATAATGGAACAGGTAAACCTATTCATAAATCCATTGCAGATGCTATCCATCAGTGTACCCATAGTCCAGTAGGTAAGGTTCATCCACCTTCAGGCTGTGTCTACGGCAATTCGTTACTGTAATGTGAGCAATTTGTAGCTAAGTCAAACCTAAAACTCGAGACAATACACGATAACGATGTTGTTCTAATGGGTAGCAAAACACTGCAATTTTGACTTTAGTTTCATAAATAGAAGTGGAAATACAGGGATGGATCCTGGGTAAAAAAAATGATAACAATTCTAAGTAGTCCATCAGTTATATTAACAAAATTTATTGGACACGTATTTTATAAATTATCAAATCAATAGAAATTGACAAATATAAAGAGCGTCAAATTGCGGGAGTGGGGGCTTGTGACCTCACTTGTATGTAAAAAGTGTACTTACCCGTATCGTCACCCGGAACTTCAACTAAATATATCTTTGTTATTTTAAGTTTAATTGCCAAAAGAAAAATTACCGGTTTAATATTTTTTGATAATGTAAATGACGGAAAAACGTTGCGTCCTAGCGAAGCAATGCGGTGACTCTGTCCTGCGTGCACGCAAATTGTCCTACGTCATCACCGCCCTGCGCCCACCGCCATCGCGTTCGCTTCAATTCACGCCGCGCCACTTCACACCTTGCATGCGTTTGGTCACGTATTACACTTCAATAGTTATCAACTGTTTGTTGTTTCCGCGCCGAACCGCGCCGCTTCGTGTTTGCGTCCAGATCGCTCACGTAGGACGCCGTGCAAGTATATTTTTTTAGGCATTTAGCCTTAGTCCAAAATACCGAAATATCCGCCCACTGATATCCTGGGCGCTGATTCTCAGGGATAGGCATAATTATCACATCAGATATAATATCGCGAGAACCTGTCGAGAACTGTTAAAATCTATATATATAAAAGAGAATTATACTCACTCACTCACTGACACACTCATCACGAAATCTCAGAAACTACAGTGTCTACAGATCTGAAATTTGGCACAAGTATTCTTTGTAGGGTGTAGGCGCTCACTAACGATTAAACGATTTTGGGAAATTCAACCCCTAAGAAGGTGAAAAGGGGTAAAAATGTTTGTATGAAAAATCGTATTCATTGGACTTAGAAACTTGAAACCTGGGACATGTATTATTCCATACAATCAATGAAGATTAGTATCATTAAAAATTTGAAATAGTCCTCGAGGGGGTTGCAATGGGGTGGTAAAGTTTGTATGGGAAAATCTTAACGCTTTTCTTGAAACATCGTCAGAACACTTTGAATATTAAATAATAAAAGACCGCATACCAGGTTTTTGAAAAAAATACCTTAATAGAGGGTTATCTATACTTATAAAATCCTTTGTCCTGAATGACTGACGGATCAACGCACAGCCTAAACCGCTGATCGGAGAGACCTGAAACTTGAAAGGAGTGTTCTTTGTATGACTTAGGCACCCGATAAGAAAGGATTTTCCGAGATTCTACCCCTAAAGGGATGAAAAACGTGGGAAAGTTTGTATGGAACAACGTGATTCCTTGGTCCAATCTACTTCAAATTTCGCAAAATCATTCTTTTACAAAATTAGTGAAAGACGTGTTTCTTATATTATTGAAATTTATCGCCTAACGGGGTTAAAAAGGGGTAGAAAGTTATTTAAGAGGTGATTTGCATCAAAGTTGATATCAATACTCCTTATTGTGTACATGTTATGCCATTTTATTTTGACACTGTCATGTTTGAAAACTCATTCCAAATTTATTCAAAAAACGTTGTTCTCATAGCGTGGGCATAGGTACGTTATTATCGCCGATAATATCAGACAATATAACAGATTATATCGCAAAAATTGAAAATGTTTAAGTTTTTTTGATCGAATATAGTGCCCCGATTCATGAAATTCTGACATTTGCCTGTAGTTTCGCAGATATGAGAGGCGTTGTTGTACATTTGTTACAAATTTAATTCATCACAATTTTGAAACTCCATACATTGAAAGTATTGAAAGTCGTCAAATGCATTAAAAAAAATGTGGAAAATGTGGACAAATTTTGGAAAATCTCAAAAGGTGACTTTTGAGATTTTGACAAATTTGCTGGATCGAGAATTTCCCAATTACTTTTTTGAGCTCGCTATTGAAGAAACGGAAAAAATAATATCTCGAGATTGAATTAAGCTACAGCTTGAGCCATCTTAGGAGATAGATGGACCAAAACTGTAGGCAGTAGAATGGCCTTTACGAGCAAAGCCACTCTGCGCTCCGTTCACTTTTTTGTTAGTACAATAAAGTCAAATTTTATCGGGTGCTTTATTTCTAAATTACATTTTCAATGCCTTTGTTAATTGCGTGTGGTGTGCGATCTGTAGAATTTTAGTACATTATGTATTAGGACGGCTAAAAAGTTACATACTACTGCGATAACGCAGTTATGTGTAAGGAATTGGGACACATTATCGCAATAGGTAGCGCATGCGATATTATCGCCGATAATAACACACCTGTGTGGGGCAGCCTTAAAAGCTTGGTGCAATGCAATACTCTTCAAAATTGAAATGTCAAATAAAACATAATATTTAAATCGGATCAGAATTCGAAATTTCAATTTCATTAATTTGTTCTTAGATATTTGAATACCACAGGGATAGCAAGTTTTGTTTTTACATAAAGACTTGAGATTTTTTTACAGAGGCTATAACGATAACAAATAAACGCCTCAACCGCTGAACCATGGAAGGGACTTTGGAGAAGGACTTGCTGCTTTTTGTAGCGAAAATGAAACTTAAAGAGGGTTATTTATGTGATGAAAATTTGCATGGGTAACCAAACATATCTAGAGTTAGGCATATAAAAATTCATCATACCTATACCGGCTGCTAACTTGGTGACGGTCGCCAACGGAAACAGGAACGAAAAAAGTCACTCCTTTTTTCGTTCCTGTTGAGCGGGAACGGGAACATGTACCTACATATAACTACATTACCGGGTAGGTAATATAGTAATATGTAGGTACTTTTTATTCTATTCATATTTAAGGTTCCGTGTCAAATCACCAGGCTTAGGAAACTTTCACATGAAAGGACATACGTAAAAAAAGAGTATAAACGCAAACGAAGTTGCGAGCGGGTCAGCTAGTTCTAAATAATTTTGACACACCACAGCACACCACACCCTACCAGCCTATATCAGTCCACTGCTGGACATAGGCCATAGGAATTTTGATAGCTTTTGCGATACATATGTCTAACGTGACAATGGTCTGTATTCCTGAGAATCAGGCCAAATTGGGGCTCAAGTGTTGTTGGGCAGGACACTTGGCCAGACGGAGTGACGACAGGTGGACCAGAGTGCTGATCAAGTGGTGGCCGAGAGTTGGTTACAGGAATTGGGGCCATCCTCCAGCGAGATGGGTCGACGGTATTAGAAAGACCGTGGGCGGCACCTGGTTCAGACTAGCGCAGGAGGCGACTGGCATAATCAAAAGAAGGCTTATGCCCAGCAGTGGTTCAAAAACGTCTGTATAGTTATGATGAATTTGAAAGCTTATGAAATGTGAAGATGTATGTATGTTTGTTCCTCGTTCACCCCAAAGTTACTGCACTAGTGGAGTGACAATCTGCGAAAGGCTGCTCATAGAAGCTGGATGCGTTCAGCTGAGGACAGGGCGCAATGGCGCTCATTAGGAGAGGCCTATGTCCAGCAGTGGATTGCTACAGGCTGATGATGATTATCATGATGAATCTGTGGTTTTTGACAAGATGGTGCCACAAACCAGATTGGTCATTATAATCTAGTTAGAAAAGGAAGAGTATTAATTAGTACCTGTTGTATTTTATAGACTAGGTACCATTTGATTCTGAACAAACCAATTTCACGTTTCGCTACTTCATTTACATGTTAATGGAACGTTTCACTTTCATTAGCAACATTCACAAAAACAACTACAATTCACTCCGAAGAAAACTCAATTTGGTTTTTTCGTTGTAAATGTAAACAAACTAACGAAGTAGTTTCTTACGTACCCCAAAGAGGCTCTTGTTCAAGTTCCAAGCTCCGACGTTGAGTATTCACATTCTACTAATTAAAACGGTCTGTAATGAAGACCTAGGTATTACTGTAAGTACTCTCTAACAGTAAATAAAGCTGAAAATTAGTTCTGTTTCTTTGTAAGGGTGCTTCAATAATTCAGTCGTGAGATTTTTTTTTTCATATTTAATGAGTTAGTGCTTTTGTGAAATGATTTTAATTAAAATGTAAAAGTGAATGTAAGATTAATATTGCAAGGTACGCAGGCTTTATGACAGGCACTCAGACTGAAAAGTATTTTGAGTCTTGTTTTTGTGATGTTTTAGAAATACGTCTTTTGCATCATCATTGCTAACATAAGCTGGTAGAAGTTCAAATATATCAAGACACTATAACTGTGAGTTTTAGGAAGATAGTCACAAATTTTGATCAGCAATTGATACGTTTTTTAACCGACTTCAAAAAAAGGAGGTTCTCAATTCGTCGGAAGCTTTTTTTTATGTATGTTCACCGATAACTCAGTCAATTGTAGACCGATTTTAAAAATTATTTTTTTGTTTGATAGAGTATACTTCACAGGTAGTCCTATATAAATTGTATTTCTGAGGGATTGGTACTTTTTCCGGAAAACTCAAAAAACCTCATCCTCACTTGTAATTATCGCCATATGATCACCAATATCTCCGTCAATCGTGAACCAATTTTCAAAATTATTTAGGGCAAGAAGTAAGAAGTGATTTATTTGAAGTCGGTTTATTTTTATTTTAAACATATCAGATTTTTAATTTTCAGATTATCCATTGAATAAATTCCACAACTAGATAATCACCACCAGCCTAAATCAGTCCATTGCTGGACATAGGAATAATCAGGAATAATAATCAGGAATAATCAATGTATTGGTAAATAACAAATTTACATTTTTTATTACATTACACCAGCCTATATCAGTCCACTGCTGGACATAGGCCTCCCTAAATAAAGGGGAAAATGCCCATAATCCCCACGCTGGGCATGCGGGTTGGGGATCGCAGGGCACAGCTTCTCGCACCGCCGACGCTGCTGCCCGTCGATGGCCAGGGTATTTAACTGTGCCGATGTAGGCTGTGCTATGCCGCAATCAGCCGGCCGCCAGAGCCTCGTTCGTTGTTCAGCAGGGTGCACCACGTGCAGGTGAGGTTGGCTTGGGTTCAGAAAATGTGGGATGGAACCCCGTACACCTCATGTATAATATAATCATAAATTTACATGTCAATGTTTAACTAATATAAAAGGATCAATAGGTTTTTATTACATTAAATAATGTAATTTACACTGTAGATTATATTGAATAAATAGTAGCATTAATGTGTAAATGAAAACATAAAGAAGATTCTAATAAATAATAAATTTCAGTTGGTGTTTGTGTGTAAAATCCGATAGTTTATTGAATTTTACACACAAACTTATCGACGTCATAGAACGCCTCTTTAATGAGCCATAGTTTTAAATTCATTTTAAATGATATCTAGCTGGGTGCTTCCGTAATTATTCTGACAGGCGATTATATACAATAGGTCCCAACACATGTATGAGTCTATCTGACTTAGCCAGTCTATGTTTTATCGTTGCCAGCTTTCCAGCGCCACGAGTATTGTATTTTCGGGCATGTTTCCTGAAACTTTCCAAGTTTTGTCTCACGTTTATAGCGACCTAAAGTATCACGATAGATGGCAGCGTGAGTATCTCCAATGAGGTGACAAATGGCTTCGCAGATGTCGTCCGCGCCACTATTGCGATCGCTCTTACAGCACGTTTCTACATGCGAGGCCTAACCTAATAAGAAGGGGGATATGCCAATTATCCCCTCGTTGGGCTTGCGGGTCCGGAATGGTAAGGCACAGCTTCTTGCACTGCCGACGCTGCTGCCCGTCTGAGGTCAGGGAATGGAGCTGTGCTGGTGTTAGGCTGTACTATGCCGCAATCGTAATCGGTGAAATTACAGGCACAAGAGGCTTATCCTCTTCATGTCTCAAGTTGATGGACGTAGGGTGCTGTATCATAGAGCACGTTCTGGAAAAACGTGATCTACGATGCAATGATTTGTGATGGGTTATGGTTACCACTTAACATCAGGTAGGCCATGTGCTTATTCCATCTTCAAGGAGTCTAAGAAAAATCAGCCTGCTGTCAAAGCCCCGTTTGTTAATTAGTAAGAAACAAAACAGGCAGATGAGGTGGACTTGGTTCCCGAAGATGGAGGTTGGAACCCCTTACAGGCTTACACCCATATAAATGAAGTACTCATTTTATTTTCAAATATCTTCTTAGATAGTAGTTTTTGACTATTGAACAATTAAATCAAAGTTTAACTATTGCCATCTCTTATTTTTGGATGGATATTGACAAACAGTGACAGGTATAACTTTAAGCAATGGCAAATTTTAAGTACCTAGTATTTGTGAGTAAGGGATATTGTATCGATTTGTTATTATCATATTGTAATAAATAATAATAATAATTAATAATGCGGGACGTAATCACACAGCATCATGTAGCCCCAAACTAAGCAGAGCTTGTATTATGGGAACCACATGATTTATATGACACATATATATATATATATATATATATATAAATACATACATATCATACATAGAAAACACCCAGACCCGAGACAAATATCTACAGAACATGCAAACATTTGTCCCGCAGCGGGAATCGAACCCGCAACCTTCTGCGTCTCAGACGGACCTTCGCAGATATCTTTGTGTAAACTATTTGTATTTTGTGTGTGGTATTGTAAGTAGGTGAATAAATGTCTGTTTATTTGTTTATTTAAACAAAGAAAAATCCAACCTCTTTGTTTTAAACTAGGTACATTAATTTAAGGAGATACTTTATTTAAAAAAAAATGTTACATATTTTAACAGTTCAAAGTAAATAACCACCTGTTTATTTTAAAGAACCATACACGTTCCGACCGTAAAAAAAACAATATCCAAGATAAGATCGTTCCAGAGCCATCAAAACTAAATAACTACACAACACTTACTTATTTTAATAGCCAATAAAGTTTACCCAATTTATGATACAACGTGTGGGGAATCAACCGAGACTCGTGAATAATGGTGGCCAACCTTAAACTTTAATAAGGTGCTATGAGTAACGATGGCAATTTTACAATTTTCCCTTAGCTTGCCCCGATGTATAGTGGGAACGAGACATGAATTAAGTAGTTTTAGTTCAATAAAATGCATAGCTGCCTATTCCCTTCCTATTAGCTTTTCCTCAACTATTCAGAGAAGACGATTCCAACATTAAAGCTATAAGCTTTCTGATTTTCATGCGCTATTTGTTGATTATTTTTTAAGTACCTACTTTGTGTTTATGAAGTATATTGTATCGTATGTATAACTAGCCCACAGTTTCGCTCGCGTCATACCTTGACAAAGTAGCCTAGGTGTTACTGGATTAACTCTTAGGCTACTTTAAGTCGCAACATATATATTATATGTTTCAAGTTTCATCCAAATCCGTTCAGCCGTTACGGAGTTGAGTGGCAACAAACATACACACACATACACAAACTTTCACATTTATCATTTTAGTGTGTCAAGTGTGATAAAAATAAAATAATAAAATAATGCGGGACGTAATCACACAGCATCATGTAGCCCCAAACTAAGCAGAGCTTGTATTATGGGAACCACGTGATTGATCATCATCATCATCATCATCATCAGCCTATAGCAGTCCACTGCTGGACATAGGCCTCCCCTAATGAGCGCCATTGCGCCCTGTCCTGAGCTCGACGCATCCAGCTTCTACCAGCAGCCTTTCGCAGATCGTCACCCCACCTGGCCGGAGGACGTCCTACACTACGTTTGCCGAGCCGTGGTCTCCACTCAAGAACTCGTCTACCCCAACGGTTATCGGTTCTTCGACAGATATGGCCAGCCCACTGCCACTTCAGCTTTCTAATTCTCTGAGCTATGTCGACAACTTTAGTTCTATGTCGGATAAACTCGTTACGGATTTTATCCTTCAGAGAAACCCCGAGCATAGCTCGTTCCATCGCTCGCTGAGCGACTTTAAACTGGTGGACCAGCCGTACTGTGAGTGTCCACGTTTCGGCTCCGTATGTCATGACGGGTAGGACGCACTGATTGAAAACTTTTGTTTTCAAACATTGCGGTATGGGTGACGAGAAAACTCGACGTAGTTTTCCAAATGCTGCCCAACCCAGCTGAATCCTCCTCTTGGCCTCCTTCTCGAAGTTGTTTCTACCCAACTGCAATATCTGCCCGAGGTATGTATACTCCGAAACAACTTCAAGAAGGTGTCCATTAACGACGACAGGACTCGGATCAATTCGGTCATTGACCATAACTTTGGTCTTGTCCAAATTCATGCCGAGACCTATCTTTCGCGAGGCTGATGCTAGGCCGTCCAGCATCTGTTGCATACTGCATATCTGTTGCATGTGATTGATATACTACACATATATTTTATTTTGTAAATACATACATATCATACATAGAAAACACCCAGACCCGAGACAAATATCTACCGATGACCGAAATATATATCACACAGACAGCCATAGTGAAATTCGAATGTCACTTTTATCATTATATAAATTTACACACATTCTACTTTTCAATACATTTTCTTCCCTTAAAGTTATTCTGTAAGCACGTACCTCAAATTATCGCGGTGAGATTGGATTCCAAATCCAATCTCAAATCTCATCTTCCAAAGAATCATAACAATTGTTATGATTCTTCCAAATCCAATCTCAAATCTCATCTTCCAAAGAATCCAATCTCAAATCTCATCTTCCAAAGAATCATAACAATTGTTATGATTCTTCCAAATCCAATCTCAAATCTCATCTTCCAAAGAATCATAACAATTGTTATGATTCTTCCAAATCCAATCTCAAATCTCATCTTCCAAAGAATCATAACAATTGTTATGATTCTTCCAAATCCAATCTCAAATCTCATCTTCCAAAGAATTATAACAATTGTTATGATTCTTCCAAATCCAATCTCAAATCTCATCTTCCAAAGAATCATAACAATTGTTATGATTCTTCCAAATCCAATCTCAAATCTCATCTTCCAAAGAATCATAACAATTGTTATGATCATAACAATTGTTATGATTCTTCCAAATCCAATCTCACCGCGATAATTTGAGGTACAAACGTGCTTCCAGAATAACTTTAAGGGAAGAAAATGTATTGAAAAGTAGAATGTGTGTAAATTTATATAATCATAAAAGTGACATTTGAATTTGACTATGGCTATCACATCGATAGTAGTACCTGCTAGTATTACCAGGAAATCATGTTGATTAAACTTAAGAATTCAAAGTTCATTAAATCACAAAGCCCAATGAATTAAAGGCATTCTCAATCCGATAATTCCGTGGAACGCACTCCATTTCCATCAAATTAAACCCGATCTTCACAACTATTTATAAAGATTCCTGAGAGGGCGTAGCTATTCAGAATGTGAAATTTGACGTGTGAGACCTCTGCCTCGAATAAGGACCTATTGTTAGATCTACCTCATAACTGAGTGGATATTCTTTGTTTGTATATCTCTATAGAGTTGTATTGCAAACTAAACTTAGTATAGTAAAGATGAGAAATACTTATTGAATAAAATATATGGAGGGTGCCCCCGAATTCGTGGCTGCATCCTTTCAGGGTCTGAATTTCTGGAAATATTTTCCTTAGTCAGTAACCATGGAATCCTTTAGTCTACTGTTACCGATGACGCTTCGTTTTCCATTGAAAAACTATCAAAAATTAACAACAACCTTGAAAATTAGTCAGTTTTTCAATGGAAAACGAAGCGTCATTAGTAACGCTATAGTATAGGAAACAGCCGTAACTCAGTTTTAAAAGAGTTCAATATACTTACTAGCTTCTGCCTGCCGCTTCACTCACGTGGTACTTGAAGTGTTAATCCAAATCACACATACACTATACACAAACACAAACGTTCGCATTCATAATATTAGTGTGATTTAGATATTCCATAAAAAACTGTTTGAATATTTCAGTTTCTTTCAGTCACAAATCCCATCCATTATGATTAAAGAACTATATTTTCTCAAATGAAAATTACATTTCAGTTGAGGAAACTTGAATAATTTAAATATTCGTTTTAAGATTGAATTAGGTACAAGTACATTACGTCATTAGTGTGTCAACGAGATGGTCTGTCCAGCTTAGGCACAAGGAAACGGATTCTCTAAGGATCATTTTTTGTGTTTTGTTATAGTCGCCATTGCTTTAGCAGAAAACAGGACCTGACTGAAGACTGGACGACTGGACTTATAAACGGTGCTACGTTGCGTCATATTTTATTATGAACAAATTATATTTGCATCTGGCGAAATTGTGGAAAACTATCCCAGAAGCCACTTAATAAAGAAGTAAAGTGAAGTGACATACTACAAGGTACGTGCAGATGGTCACAAATTATAGACACTGAATACAGGCCGTCCAAACTTTAAGAATGTCGCAATAATATTTAATAATATTTTTAATTTATAGTAAGCTACTACTTACTGCTTGCTCTATACAGATCTACACTCGATATGGAATCGTATACCATTTCATGTGAATAAAGAACACACATAAAGAATTCAGACGACCCACGTGTAACCTTACCACTATATTCTGATCTATCGGCGGGCAACATTACTTCCTATCTTCCTCAATTTTTAAACAGATGAAGGGTAAAGGGGGTCTGGTTATTCTGGTAGGTGAAACTGAGACCGTGTAAGTCCGCATTTATAAAGATTTTCAAACACATTCCACAAATGAACACAATTTAAAGACGAATGCGTTTTTAGATTCGTTTCAATGAACATTTGGGTGCGCCTGATTGAATCGTAACGAGGTAATATTTTTATTTTTATCCGATTTTGAGTCTAAACAAAAATATAGGATACATTCGTTGTTCTTAACTCATCCGGGGCATCCGGGGAAGTACCTACAACTACCATGCTTATTTCTGCCGATGAGCAGCATTGTTGTACTTTGGTTCGTAGGGTGCCAATGAAATTGTCATGTGTTGACATGTCTTACACTTTCATACTTCATGTTGATGGACGTTGACTATGTTGAGTTATTTAGACCTTTTTCCATGAATTTAAAAGTAATACTACTTATGTATTTATTCTGTCTTATTATTTATGTATTAGAAAACAGCATGCACGTGTGGCTTTAAACATATACAATTCAACTATGTTCATTCGTAATCCCTACAATTTTATCAAATTCAAATCTTACTCCAATATAATACAGTTGATTTCCCCCAAGCTATTCACAAGTACTTAAATTACATTGAAATAGGTCAAGGAGCTCTCTAGAGTTGCGATTGCTTTATAATTTGGCTCCATTGTTTGAATCTGAATCACAGGGGGCACAGTATATATGACAATAATAAAAATTCAGTAGTGTCACTGCACAAGCATGAATAGAGCAAGGATAATCGTTTGAAGTGGCGGTAAAATTTTCAAACTTACGTGAAGAATGAACCTTAATTTAATGAACATTTAATTTTATATTGCTTAAATGCTCTTCTTGGAACTTTTTCTTAGTATAAGTTCGCTTCGCTGGCAGAAGGAAACGCATCGCAGTATTCGTCATTAGTGTACACTACTGATCATCCCCTGGGAGTAATAGCACAATTACGAATTTTGGAGTAGGTACTGGCATGTATAGTATAAACCTCAATAACAGACCTCGCAAACACGACGCTTTGTCGTCGCGCTAGGTCGCGAGCGTCTGTCATATCTTGGTGTAGCGATTGTCGCCGTGTGTGCGGAGCTTTGAACAAAATGTATGAAAATTGTCCCCCGCAGCTTGTTGTAGCGTCTAGTCGTTCAATGTGCGCAGGCTGTAAATGATTGATAATATTGGCATTTAACCTTTAAATGTAATAAAAAGCTACAGGCTTCTTGCATGAGATATCGTGCTAGAAACTACGTCTAATCAAATCTATCGATTTTGCTACTACTGCTAAACACTTTTTGTATAACTGAAATTTTGAATCGTTTACTGTCATAATTTGAGTGATTTCGGAAGGCACATTAACGTAAGTCTAGGCTTTTTCAGTCAATAAGTCATGTCGGATGTTTTCGGGTGGTCTAGCCTCTAACACTAGAGTTTGATAATACACGTAATGTGCCGTGTGTGTGTGTGTGTGTGTGTGTGTGTATTTTTACAGACAGTTCACAGCATTATTTAGCTTCATTTTGTTAAGATACTTGTACAAACAAAGTTATGTACAGACATATAAGGTGGAAACGGTACATAATGTTATACCCGTTTTGGTTCAATGATATTGATAGATGTTATGATTTTGGGTGCACTATTATAGGATGATAGAAACATCTTAATTTAGATACTTGTTCACACCATTTACTGTGGTCCACGCAGCAGAGACCCTCAGTCATATCGTTCGAAGCTCTTTGATGCATGACTAATATGGATTAATCTGGTGTATGTCATCCACTCCATGCTAATGTGGGTCTTCTATGGCTTTTCGATTCCCTTTGGGTATGGTATTAAATATTGGCATAGCTATTGGGTGAGGCTTAGTTCGAGTTGCGTTAAAAGCAAAGCATTTTGTTCCACTCTTATCGCTTGTTTATGTCACTGGTTCATTTTGGCCATAATTATTCATACTTAAACTAAAATGAGTTCATGTTTTTAATTTTTTTTTTTTATTATTATTACAGACACAAGAGGCTTATCATCTTCATGTTTCAAGTTGAAGGGCGCAGGGCGTTGTATCGTAGAAAAAAAACGTAATCTACGATGTAATGCTGTTTGATAGGTAATGGTTATCGCATAACATCAGGTGGGCCATGTGCTTGTTCCATCGTCAAGAACCATATTTTTTTACATTTTTTTTAAAAATTAATAGTAATGTAACATTTACATGCAATACAAGTACATCTTTAAAACCCTAATTAGTTTTATCTAAGAAGTAATAAAAGTAATTTAAAATTATATAATAAACGAATTTTTAGTTACCTTTACGATACTAGTATTACTTAGGTACTTACTATAATGAGTGTTCTCGGTCTTGGCCTTTTCTTCATTATTAGTATTGATTGAAGGCCCTTTGATCAAATAATTAGAAATAACCTACAAATCAGTTCAAATTATTTCTTTGAGCAAGAACTCGTAATAATCACTTTGAAATAGCATGATTGACATCACGTTTTTCATACTTATTATAGGAGGCTCTATATAAAGACTTTGCTGTCTCATACGAGCGCTTTAACAAGAAAGTTGCAACTTAAGTTTTGTTGTTCATTCACGATGTCTATAAAAAGTTATGAAAGTTTAAAATCTGATTTCTTGCACGAGATAAATTTCGTCACCAATATCGGTTACAAAGTATTCATATATCCTTTCATCGGTAAATCTAAAGCATCACTTTGCTGTTACAATATCACGTATTTTCTGGTTCTCCTCACTTCATCACAACTTTTTATATCATTATGCATCACAAAGTTCAAAGATTGGTTCGAGATTGTGAACATCGCCCCAAATCTAGCTGTGTGCTTGATGATATTGATTAAATACTCAAAAATGCACACTCATCGGGAAATCTATGAGAACATACTCAAACATTTCAAAGTCGAGATATGGGATATAATTGCTGATACAAAAGAACACAAGACCATTTTGGAGAGATACACGAGAACCTCTCGTCTTATCGTCCGATTTCAGTACTATTACACTATTATTTTAGTACTGATAGTGATTCTGTTTCCAAGAATAATCACTTTATATGAGACTAAAATCCTTCATGGTGAAGATCAGTACTTATACCCATTTGATGGATGGTACCCTTTCGACAAAGTGAAGTGGTATTACGTGGCTTATGTATGGGAGAGCGCCATGACAACAGTTGTTATTTTCATATACGTTTTCGCTAATATGGTTCATATATCGTTCACGAGATACATCTGTATGGAGCTTAAGATATTGGGGAATATGATGGAGAGCCTCGTTACGGCTGAAGAGGTTTTGAATATTACAAATATGAAGTTTGTAGATCAGACTCATGACGGCATCAGACAGAAGCTTAAGCTTATAATCAAAAGGCATCAGTTTTTGGCTGGGTAATACTCAGTATAATATTTTTTTTAAGCTTTATTTAAACGAAGTTACATGGCATGATAACATTTCGATTCGATATTATTCTAGGAATTGTAGTTTTTTAAATGTAGATAAAAAAGTAATGAAATTGTTCAATTCTAGTGAGTGCTCCGCGACATCGTGAGCGTAAAAGTTTTTCCCCGGTGCACCCCTTTAGGGGTAGAATTTCAGGAAATCCTTTATTTAATACGTTAAGCAGGACGTTATACCTTCCAAATGTTAGTCTCAAGGACTTAAACTTTGGGCTGTGTGCTGATGTCAGGCAAAATAAAGCAGAAGTAATAGAAAATATATTTATTCTTACAAATGACACGAAAATGATAGTAAAATACAGTACCTGCAAACAAGATGCGCACAAAATACATAACCCTTCCTTGGCAGATGGTTAAAAAAACTATTTATTTTGTTTTGATTGTTGAAAACTAAACTGAGCTGCACGCGTAGGTCTTGCTCTTCGTGGCATGGCGCGTAGCCCACAATCAACGTGTTAAAAAAGACATAAAGAAGGAAGTAGTTATGCGTTCAATATGAGTGAACAGTTGCCGTGAAAATTCGTCAAAAATAGTCTTTTAAAGTCAATTAGTCAGCTTCATTACATTTTTTAATATCATCTTTTTTCTACAGAATAACTTCCGATTTAGATGTGGTACTAGGTGATGGATTACTTCTCACTTACGCATTTGGTTCAGTATTCATTTGCCTCACCATATTTACTGCAACGGTAAGATATACAAGTGAACTAAATGTTTTTAAGCTATAAAAGTTGACCGTATGGTGGCTGACGGTAGGTAAAACAAATAATGTCATCAATGATATTTCGCGAGCTGTCAGAACTGTATGAAATTTGTCTGTTCTGGAACATATAATATATCTGACGTGGCAATCGTTGCTATTCCTGAGATTTAATGGGTCGAAGAGCAGCACAAGACCGTGATGAATGGCACATAAGAAATAATTATCTAAGAAGATGGAAGCCAGTAGTGCAGATACAGTGGTGGATAAAGTCGGGCTGTGGATGATGATGATAATGATGATGATGATCAGCAAAGATTGTTGAATTTTAAGCTATTGCATAGCTTCTATCGAGGGCCTTGAGCGCGGGGACCGAATCCAGAAATTCCGTAACGAAAAAAAACCTCACGCTCCCCACTCCGACGGGCACGGAGGTGTGGCTTGAAGGCCGTGCATTGTCTAACGTCGTTTCTTTTCGGCAGTCTTCGACACGGGGTTTGTGTGCGTGCAACTAGACGTATTTTTATTTAATAAAAGCAAAAAAAAATGTTTTCTTATCGGTCACCACGCTCAAAAAGTGTAACTTTAATTAATATCAAAGAAAAAGAAATACTGCATAAATAAAATAAATAAATAATTATAATTGCATAAGTTGATACAAAATGCTATGCAATAGCTTTACCGCGGCAGTCCCCGAGTGCCACACGTCTTTTTTTTTTGTTTTCTTCGTATGAGCTAGAGACCAACTCTGGTGAGGAAGTTTTTAGGCCGCCCGAAGGCCTCCGACATGGCTTAACGGCAGAAAAAGCCGGGACCAACTTCATAACGTGACTTCCAAAGCACGGAAGCGATCAGATCTAAATGCTACTAAACCATCAGCCCTCTAAGTAGGGACAGGTCGGAGTGTTGCTTAACTCAGATGATTGCCTAATAAAACTGAAGAGTGCTTTCTTTATTTTTCAGGTAGTCGATAACCTCTACTTGCGTTTACGTTATGCTTCTTTCTTCTGCTCTTTACTCGTTGAAGTGTTCGTGCAATGCATTATTGGTCAGCTTTTGATTGATCATGTGAGTATCACACAATATTGAGCAGTTTTTATAGGAAGTGATCGTCCACTTTCTTTAAATGAAGGCAATATATTTGTAAACCATGAGCATTGAAGACTAAGAGATTTAATAGATTTATTAAAGAATTATACAAGGTAAGATTGCCGTGGTTGCTTATAACTTAAAATTTTATTTTTTAGTGTCTTAGATAATTATTTCTTATTATATTAGTAGGTAAGGTAGTGTAAAACGCCTTCCAGACACGTGGAGTGACGATCTGCGAACGGCTGCTGTTAAGAGCTGGATGCATCGAGCTGAGGCGAGGGCCCAATGGTGCTCATTATAGGAGGCCTATCTCCGGCAGTGGACTGCTATAGGCCGATGATGATATTAGAAAGTACATAATGCGTATCACAGATACTGCTGCATTTTACACAATGCCGCAACTGAAAACCAGCGCTGCATTTGCTTCCATGCTTCACCAGCATATTATGAATATAAAAAATATTTTGTACAGATTCCGCCAATTCTATCTGACGAGTTTCATAAAAACTCAACCGAAATTCGATAATTTTTTGGCTTCTCCATAAGGCATTATCAGGAAACGATGGGAAAAGCGAAACATTATCGAATTACTGTTGAGTTTTTATGGAACTCGTCAGAGAAAGTTGGCGGAATCTGTACTAAGTAAATATTTTATATTTTAATTATCTTAACTAAGACAAAAACATTGGAAGTAAAATTAATAACTAGGTAGCTTACTATTGTAGTATGCATTATTGTGATAAGGTGTAATAATATATTACATTTACGTTCAAAAATGTATCGCTGCAAATCTTGTCTAGATCAGGAATAACCTATAGGCTACTTTTATAAGGGTCCTGCGCGAGCAAATCCATGGGCGTACGTTAGTGAATATTAAAAACCCTTCTGTCAAAAGAATAACATTGTAACTCTGATCGGCCCTTTCACATACTAAAATTGTTAAAGATTAAGAAACAAGATTTATGATCTTCAAAATAAGCAATGAATCACAAAAAGGTTTATTTTCCTTTTGAAACTGTTCCAACACAACAAAAACATTTGGCGTTCCTCCAGATTTTCTGTGTCAGGTAAAATGACGGACTTTACTTTTTTCAACTTTATCCCGTACTCCTACTTTTTCAGAGTTTGAAGTTGGAACAAGCGATATACTTCGCTGATTGGCCTTACGCGGATCAGGGGATGAAAAGGATTCTTTTGATTTTTTTGATCCGAGCGCAAAAACCGTTGACAATCTCTGCAAGGGGTTATGTGACTATGAATTTAGACACTTTTAGCAACGTAAGTTATCCACACACACTACACCAGCCTATATCACTCCACTACTGGAAACAGGCCTCCCCTACTATTATGCCCATAATCCTTATGCTGGGCTTTGTTGGGGATCGCAGGGCACAACTTCTGGCACCACTGTCATCGCTGCCCATCGGTTGTCTGTAAATTTAGCTGTGCTGGTGTAAGGCCGCGCTATGCCGCAATCAGCCGGCCACTAGAGCCCCGTTTGTTATCAGAGTGCCCACGCGCAGGTGAGGTGGCTTGGGTTCCAAAGATTGAGGTCTTCTCTTCATTATCCGGTATTGGTAGATCGATCTAATAATTTTCATCATTATTTTTCGTCGATATTACTAATAGCGTTTCATTTTCAGATTTGCAGCCTATCATACCAATACTTCAATCTGCTACGAACGGCTTACTCATAAGTTAACTTCATAATTACATACATTATTTGTCATATCTATTTTTTTTAATAAAAAAAAACAACTTCAACGAAAAATATTTTCTTCAGCCCAGAGTTTCAATCGCCAGTGACCATTCATCATCATCCATAATCTGCCTTAGCAGTCCACTGCTAGACATAGACCTCCCCTAATGAGCGTCATTTCGCCCTGTCCTCAGCTCTCAGCTCGACGCGTCCAGCTTCTACCAGCAGCCTTTCGCAGATCGTCACTCCACAAGCATCCTAAACTGCCAATTTACAGATAGGTACCATTATCTGTTAGATAATTCGAAAATGGGACGTAAATTTATTAACAAATATATACCTAATTCATGGATAGTTAGATATTTAATTGGTATATATAAACTTTGCAGATTCAATCAATGGCTAAGCTATTTGGATTATCAGAATGAAGGCTTCTGATAATAAGCCTTTATAGAATAAAGTTTCCTCCAATTAATTGAGAAGTCTACAATAAAAAGGCGCAAAAGGCCTGAACACGAGGAAGATATTGTAAAAATTATTAGGTGCATACGATAGCGAAAACGAGAAAGCCGAATTGACAATGGCCCTAATATTGAAGTTCGGTCGGTATTGAAGTCTATTGACATCCCAACGGGAAGAAAGGATGTTTCAAAAACGTGCATTTTTAAACTATGGACAAAAATAAACTTTTTATAAAAAATAAACCGACTTCAAATAAATCACTTCTTACTTTTTGCCCTAAAAAATTTTGAAAATCGGTTCACAATTGACGGAGATATTGGTGATCATAGGGCGAAAATTACATGTGAGGATGACGTTTTTTGAGTTTTCCGGGAAAAATACCAATCCCTCAGGAATAAAATTTTTATGAGACCACCTGTGTGTATCTTTTAAACAAAAAAAAATTTTGAAAATTGTTTTACAATTGAAGGAGATATCGGTGAACATACATAAAAAAATCGGAATAAAAAGGTTCCGACGAACTGAGAACCTCCTCCTTTTTGAAGTCGTTTAAAAACGGAATGAAATGCTCGATTTTTTGGTGATTGCGCGTATTATGTGGTGTGTATGTTTGTATGTGGTGTAAGTGTGTGTGGTGTGTCACTCAGTAATGGCTGAGCGGATTTGGATGAAATATACATAGCTATGAACTGGAATATTTTTTATACGGGTATGTGGGTGATGCTGCGTACGGAAGCTGGTCTTTTATAAAACTAAACTATGCTCTACATAATAATAAAAAATATTTTACTTAAAAAATATTCGAAAACACTAAACAAAAATATTTTTTTACTGGCAATCATATTCAGTTAGTGCATTTTAAATCTTTTCCAAATTTCAAGTTGATAGCTTATGTAGTTCCTGAAATAGTCAGTTGTGACAGACAGACGGACGGACAAACCGGCACCATAAGGGTTCGTTTCACCGTCGCGGTAACGTCACGTCACGTGACGTTACGTTGACCCTTCATAATAATTATTATGAAATCTCAATTTTCTGGATCTCTTTAGAACACTTTTCCCGTGACGTGCTCGTGTTCGTCCCGTCGCGTTCTAAACCAACTGCTGCAGTCGTAAAAACAAGATGTCTACATTCATATTGGCGCTATGGGAAATGTTGGCGTATTTGTCGGTTATTGCCGATGAGCACAGCATTACCAAGATTCACGATGGGCAATTGAAGGTATTATTAAACAACTTCAAAAAGAAGGATATTTTTCGGTAGGTACTCTATAATAATAATAATAATAATAATAATAATAAAAATGCACTCCCACTATCACCAGCGCCTGTTCCGTCAAGCTCCGCGTCGTCGTCCGGGGATGAGGTATTCGCCACCCCCCCGGACACCAGCGCGTCGAGCGACGAGAGCAGGCCGCCGTCGCCTCCGCCGCCGCGACCACCTGTGCGGCGTGGGCGGCCCCCGCTGTCGGCCGGCTTGGGGTCTGCGGGACAGTCTGCCCCGCGTCCGACCCCCGCCTCCACCAGCAAAGTGCGGCGCATGAAGTGGACCGAAGGCATAAACAAAAATGTCATGCGCGCATACTATAGGGCTACAGAGGGAGGAATCAACCGCACCGCGTACCTTACCCGGATCCTGCCTCTGTTTTTGACGCTTGAACCAGCTGTTACCGTCACTGCACAACGGCTATCGGATCAGGTACGAGCCATCCAACGATTGAAATTGTTGGATGATTCGGTACTTGACCGGCTTCGCGCTGAAAGTGATCAAGTAGCTGACCACTCGCAGCGGGTCCTGGCTGCCGCTCTGCCGGTTACGACAACTCTGATACCGGTAACGACGCAGCCGGACGCCGCTGCTGACGACGTCGACTACGAGATCACCAGCGTGACAAACCAGGTAAATGAGCAATTGAGGAGGACTTTGGAGGATGCGATTTTATCGTACCGGTCCGCACCTCTCGATGAAAGACCGCGTTTGCCTCGCTTGCCCACTCACAGACGAAACTTAGCTGTAATGGAGGCCTTGAATCCTTTTTGGTCCCTTATCTAGAGACTAGCGAAGGACTAGCCGATACCCATTCGATCCTTTACTGCGGAGCCGTGGCGACGTGTCGTGTTGCTCGTGTCAAGTTCCCAAACTCCACGCGAGCACCACGACCTGTTGACAAAATTCCAGCTTGGCAAGTACGGATCGAACGGCGGATCGGTAAATTCAGGACCCTCATTGCAAAGCTAAGTTGCTTCAGAGAGGGCAATACCCGCCCTCGAGTGATGCGTTTTGTAACACAGGCCTTTGCTGGGACTGATACTCGGCCCCGAGATTATATGGCATGTGTCACAGAACGCATTGACTTTCTGAAGCAGAAAATCTCTGCTTGGGCGAGTCGCATTCGTAGGTATCGAGAACGTGTGGACCGATATTGGCAGAATCGAAACTTCCAAAGTGACCAGAGGAAGGTGTACCGAAACTGGGAGAAACCTGACCAATGTGTGATGGACGGGCGTGTACCGGATGCTGATACCATGAATAATTTCTGGCGCAGCATCTGGTCTGTGCCCATCCAGCACACGGAGGGAGATTGGATGGATGTGGTGAGTAGAGAGTGTGAACCAATCGAAACCATGGGGGCTGTTCAGATTACCCCCATAGATGTCAGATTTGCAATCCGTTCGGCCCATAACTGGAAAAGTCCTGGACCGGACGGGTTGCATAACTTCTGGCTGAAGTGGTTTAGATGTTCACACTCTGTACTCGCCACACAATTTCAAGAAGCCCTCGAGCTTGGGTCTCTGCCAAGTTTCATGACGACTGGAGTCACCTTCCTGCTCCACAAATCTGGTAGTACCGCGGAAGCAAAGAACTACAGACCCATAACGTGCTTACCTACCATCTACAAGCTCCTTACGTCCATTCTGACCGTAAAAATTAATACGCACATAGTTGCAAATAATATTTTGGCTCCTGCTCAGAATGGATGTAGGGTTGGGTCCCGCGGTACTAAGGAGCTCCTCCTCATTGACATGACCATTAGCCAGCAGATCAGGCGCAGCAAGGGGAACCTCTCCGCTGCATGGATAGACTACAAGAAGGCCTATGATTCGGTGCCTCATACATGGCTGGAGAGGATCTTAGAGTTGTATAAAATTGATGCAACTTTGAGATCCTTCTTAGGTACATGCATGAGACAGTGGATCACAGTTCTTCGTCATCCAGGTAGCGGACGGGATCCCTCTGCTCCGCAAGATCTGATTCGCATAGAGCGGGGTATTTTCCAGGGCGACAGTCTGAGCCCCCTATGGTTCTGCCTGGCACTGAATCCTCTTAGTACTCTGCTAAAGGATTCAGGGCTAGGCTATCGACTTCGGAGAGAGGGTGGTATCGTTTCTCACCTGCTGTACATGGATGACCTCAAACTTTTCGCGCCGAGAAAACCAGAGCTGCTGACTCTGTTGAATATCACACAGATATTCAGCAGTGCCATCAGCATGGAGTTCGGTGTCGAGAAGTGTGCGGTCATGCAAGTACGGCGGGGGAAAGTTGTAAATACTACAAACTTACAGCTTTCCGATACGATATCCCTCAGATCTCTTTCCGATATCGAAACCTACAAATATCTCGGTATGTCAGAAGCGTTAGGTATAGTAGACAGAGACATAAAACAGTCGGTGAAGGAGCGATTCTTTTGCCACCTGACTAAAGTACTCAATAGTCTTTTGTCGGGTGGTAACAAGGTTCGAGCCTTCAACGGCTGGGTTATGCCTCTGCTCATCTATACTTTTGGCATATTGAAATGGACTCAGACTGAACTTGACGCCCTTGACTGTAAGGTTCGTCAACTTCTTACGACACATAGAATGCGACATCCACGCTCGTCGGTAATGAGGATGTACATCCCGCGGAAATGTGGGGGCCGCGGCTTTTTAAATGCCAAGACCCTCCATAACCACGAGGTGTGCAAGCTCAGAGAATACTTCCTCCATGCCGACAGTGAGATGCATCGTGATGTCGTAGCAGTTGACAAGAACCTTACCCCGCTCTCACTGGCTAAGGAGAACTGGCACAAACCTACGGTGCTGAGTGCCCTCGACCGCAAGGTTGTATGGGAGAGTAAGGAGCTGCACGGACGGTTCTACAAAGCCCTTACAGGGCCTGATGTAGACCTACTCGCATCCGTGAACTGGCTACGTTTCGGTGACCTCTTTGGGGAAACCGAAGGTTTTGTCTGTGCGATTATGGATGAGGTAATAAAGACGAACAACTACCGAAAGTATATCATGAAGGATGGAACCGTTGACATTTGCAGAGCTTGTCATCGTCCCGGTGAATCCCTCAGACATATACTTTCGGGTTGTTCGCACCTCGCTAACACTGAATACTTGCACAGACATAACCAAGTAGCAAAGATCATCCATCAGCAGCTTGCTCTCCAATACGACCTTGTCGGTCCAGAGGTTCCGTACTATAAGTACGCACCGGTACCGTTTCTCGAAAATGGTCGTGCTACGCTCTACTGGGACCGCTCTATCATCACGGACAGGACTATTCTTGCGAATAAACCTGATATCGTCTTGGTAGACCGGTCGGAACGCCGGGCGATACTTGTTGACATCACCATTCCACATGACGCTAATCTCGTGAAGGCCGAGAAGGACAAGCTTAGCAAGTACCTTGACTTGGCACACGAGATTACCGCTATGTGGGATGTCGACTCAACAATTATCGTTCCGATAGTCGTTTCAGTGAACGGTCTTATAGCGAAGAGCCTTGACCAATACCTTAAGAGGCTCTCGCTAGGCAGCTGGATCAAGGGTCAGATACAGAAGGCGGCTCTCCTGGACTCGGCACGCATTGTGCGGAGGTTCCTCTCTCTGCAGCCCTAGCCACTGACCGTTTGAGCCTTGCCCCGCGGTCGGTGGTCCACCATTTTGGATATATTTTTTACTATAATGTTTTTTTATATTATTTTTGTACATAGTAGATTAATAATGTTTTAAATTTTATAGTAAAAAATGTATTTTTGATGAGTTTTAAAATGAATAAAGTGTCATAATAATAATAAATTCATTTATTTGTAACTAAAAACATATTGTGACAATAACTTATTCAGGTTTATCTAAGAGTAATAGGTACAATATAATAATTTTAGGTACCTACGTAACATTATGTGAATAAGTGAAGGTGTACTAGCCCCCACACTAGGATTCCCTGTGTTGTGGGTGGCTTGTCTCTTCCAGTATTATCATAGGTAGGTAGGTATATGATCATAATAATTTAAGTTAACATACAATATTAACTATGGTAGGAGGCGGGTATAAATAGTTTGTAGGTAGGTACGGAGATGAATGTGCGCTGTCGTGTTTAAGTAGGTTGGGTAAGTAAATGTGTTGTATTTGTTCTGTTAATAATTTTGAGGGTAGTTACGTATTCGATTGACAATAAAGAGTGAGCTCAGTGATGCAGCAAGGTGTGTGTAATGTGTGTGTGAGTGCGCGCGAGCCCACAGGCGTGAATGTCTCGATGTGTGGGTTGAGAGTAAAAGCAAAAAGTTAAGAAGTAAAGTTGAGGACACAGTTAGAGATTTTTATTAGATTTTTTTTTTTTTTTTTTTTATGTCGTAGGCAGCGTCACACTGCAGAAATCGGTCCGACTTCCACCCAAGACATTGCATTATGTAAATAGGTAATCAATTTATGTATTTTTTTGATATTTCTTAAGAAAATCGTTTGTTCTTCAAGAAAATGTACTCATACTCTTCTTATGTGTTATACGATAATGAAACCAAATAATAATGATTTAACCCCATTTATATTACTTTTGGAGTATCTAAAGTTATTATCATTTTTATTATCATTTAAATCATCGTACATTTTGTTAATAAAATAATTATTGTGAACATAAAATTAAAACTATTATTTCTATCACGAAAAAGAAATTATAATTCAATCACGAAAAGGTAGTAATTTCATTGAATTTATTGCTATTTCTAGTATAAAAGCTGTGGAATTTCCTACAATCATCAGTCTAGACTCCAAGATGTTTACAAAACATTTGGTTGTCTTGGCTGTTTCACTAGTTTTTCCTACTGAGATACTGTGCTGTAAGTTACTTTTCTCTCTTTTAATTATGTATAAAAAAATATTACCTGTGGTAAACTAGTAGTTAGTAACTAGTAGTTAGTAGTAGTAGCTGGTAGTTTGTAAACTTAGTAGTTTACAAACAGGCATACACGGTACTCCTGATATTAAGCAAACAGGTATATTATACGGGAATCGCTCCTGTTGGTAAGTTGCCTATAAACGGCTGTAGCACCATGCGCGTTGCCAACCCTAAGATGAGGGTATATGCATACGGAATCCAGAATCACTAGTAAAAAATGTATTAATCATTACTAATTACTACATCCAGTTTTAGCATAGGTTACTAGTTAACAGCTATGATTCGGAATTCCAGATGCATAGTCCAAGCCTGTAGCTCGATTTGAATTCGTCAGTTACCACCTTCGATAATACTGTTACTAGTTAGTGCACTGGTTTGTTGTGAGTTTGTTAGTGAAATTGAAAGTAGAATGGGTAATTTCATACAATTTACGAATGTAATTAATGATTATGCAGCTTAGGCATTAGAAGATCTGATAATTGAAAAAAAAACCTTTAATTATTTTTACCTATATCAATTTATGTTCATTATTATAAACATAAAAAAATATTGACAGCTATTGATACCTATATATTGTTACTATCTTGATAGCAATCAATATTAGTTAGTAGATTTGATAAAACGCAATGCATCCCTGGAATGCGGACTTAAATAACTTATCCAAAATTTCAATAAATACAAAATCTCTGCTCATTGCAGAAAAATATGTTATAGCGAATCTATTTATCTGAGTGTGGCCATAACTGACATAAGCAACTGAAAATTAAAACTTTACCGCATTATATACTTTTTCAGCCCTTCTAGGAAAATTTAAGCGCCTACCAAACGCGCAAACTTCGCCACATTTTTGCCTACGCGGACTGACTTGTATTACACGAAACACCTTGCGTGTAGTTAGTAAAATGTATGAATGAGAATTTTGTTTAGTTAAACGTGTAATGATCATTCACTACAGACACTCCAGACTTCATAAAATAAATATTTTACAGATTATAGGTATCCAGGTGCTTTCACGGGAGCAGCCAGCCAAGGTATGTAAACATTCAAAATTTTAACTTCGTCTATTGTTATCCTAACTTATTTTAATTATAAATGCAAAAGTTAGTATATTTGATCTCTGTTTTGTGTCCAAATCAAGGTTTTGAACGCTTTCAAGCCTTACTCTTCTACCCTTCTCTTCTTACTCTTTTTAGCCTACTCAACTGCTCATCATAAAAGAGCTTGATGGCTACTACAAGGGTGTGAAAATGTAATGTATATATTTATTTTCAGGAATCGCAAATCAATATGGCGCGCAATCTGGCACAGCGGCTTTAGGACTCGCTGGAAATGGTAAAATAGATAATTTTTATATATATCTCCTAAATTAGATATATTTTATGTTATAATAAATGACACCAGCTTATATAAGTCCACTGCTTGACATAGGCCTCCCTAAGCCTTCTTGACGATATGATAGGATATGGCCGAAATCCCCACGCTGGGAATGCGGGTTGATCGCCGGGCACAATTTCTCGCACCGCCGACGCTACTGCCCGTCGGCGGTGCTGTATGATTATACAAGTATCTTTATTTGAATTTCATATACCTGATGCTGAACAGCGTAAATGAGTTTTTAGAATTTATAGCTCCCAATTCAAAAAGTACCTAGCCCCATAGCTCAGTTGGTAGTTGCTCTGCCTTTTGAGCTGAAGATCGTGGGTTTGATTCCGACCCAGGACAAGTATTTTTGTGGTGACCATGGATGTTTGTTCTGTCTAAGTATTATATGAGTATTTTGGTAGGTATCTTTATCAGTCCCAGCTATCTTTTTTCTGACTCTGTGTAGTTTGAGATCAATTGATCGTGTGTGAGAAATCCCGTTTATATATTTTTATATACATTGCATAATCAACTTCGACAACGCTGAGATATAATAAAAATAATTTATGTCATTATTTTAAATAAGTAATTCTAAATTGTTACAGATTACTACCAACCATATAATCAAGGTAAACTTAATGTTATTATTATATTTAACTATCGAAATAGTGATATGGTCCTTGACAAAAACAGAAACTCTTTATTTCTAGGGAAATTCTACTAATGTAATTCTAATTTAATGTGATTCTATGATCAGTTACCATTGCCAATTGTCATAAATTTTTCCAATATTATGTAATCAAATAGGTAAACTTTTTACTGAATTACCCCTTTATTATTTTTCCTTAATAGCTTTTTTTTAAAACTAGATCCGCCCGCGGCTTCGCTCGCGTGGTATCGGGATAAAAAGTAGCCCATATGTTAATTCAGGTCACCAACTGTGTATAATTCAAGTTTCATCCAAATCTGTTCAGTAGTTTTTGCGTGAAAGAGTAACAAACATTCATTCATTTATCCATCCATCCATAAATCTATACTCACAAACTTTCGCATTTATAATATTAGTAGGATAGTAGGAAGTAGGAAATAAGAAGTATGATCATGGAGTATTAAACCCAAGAAAAGGATGAAATTTTTGCAAATAATTTAAAGGAAATGTTACTAAATAAAATATACTATTCTTTTGACGAATTTATGAATGACTCAAATAACATTAATGAATATCAGAAATCAATACTCTTATATATTTAAAATATCGGTCTGCTCCTACTCACTGTTGTGAACACCCTAACTTGGTACATATTATGTATTACGGTTTATAAATATTTATCTTAATTTATCTTAAGAATTATAATAAATTCACTAACAGAGAAAAACTAAATCTTAAGTGGTTAGTGTGCCTTTCAGCGTTTAAAGACGAGTTAAAATAATTATAGGTGATATAACGATCACCTATAATTATTTTTTAGATTGTATTTTAACTAAAGCAAGCAAAAATAGTCACAGTAGGTAGCTTGTGCGTTTGGTCTAATAAATAATAAGAAGTGGGTAGCGAGTGAAAACCGGCCGCGGTGCGCGCCGGGCGCTCGCTGGCCCGCTGCTGTCGCGATAATGAGTTTAAGCCTGTGATATATTTATGCTACAGCAAAATTAGTGTTATCAATGAAAAATCCTTTAAAATGTGGTTTTTGAGCAATCTTTTAAAAGTGGTTTGTGAGTTTATTTCTTTAATATCCTTCGGTAATTATTGATTATTGATTTTAGAATCAATACATAATATGTACCTAGTCTTAACATCTGACTGAATTTTAATGTACCTACAAATTTAATATGACAACAAACATTGAATACTGAATACTGAATACTGAATACCTTGACAATAATTTAATTTAATTATTAACTTTATTTCAGGCCCATATGATTACTACTACGGTAAATATAATTTATTATAACATTTTTAAACTTGCATCTTTCGATCTGCTGGATCGAAATTTATATTGGTCATCGGATACACAAAAATGCTTACATTAATTTATTGATATTTATTAAAACTTACCCTAAACGTCCATGTTATACGTGTGGTAAGACATTTTAGTGAAAATAAAAAAAATATCTATTTTTTACTTTTAAAAATAATTCTTGACGGACAGCTTTTCGGTACATACCTACATATTAAAAGCAGAAATTTATAAGGCCTAAAAAAATTTTTTTTTTCAGCCTACCCAACAGTGAATACCGCATCTTCTAGTTCATCCTCGAGTTCATGTGAGTACCAACTTTAAGATGGCCACAAACCAAAACAAGCCTACTTATAGGAATCAGGCCCACTCCTTCCAATTCCTTGCTTCTAATTGCACTCATATTGAAAATTTGCTTACTACCCCACATTTATACAACCCTATATCTACTAAAGTATTATTCTTCTTCGTATGAACTTGTTACTAAGTCTGTTGTCGGAGTTTTTAGGCCACCCTTAGGCCTCCGACATGACTAAACGACTGTAAAAGCCATGACCAACATCTTAACGTGCCTTCCGAAGCATCGAAGTACTCGGATCAGATTTAAATACCACCAAACTATCACCCATCCAATTAGGTATTTAGTTAGTCCACTCAACTAACTAAATAAAATAATTCCACTAATATGTATCTTTATATTAGTTTCGTTACCCTTAATTACAGTATACGCTCTTTTTAGTAAATTCAGTTGACCTTGATCGAGACACCGTATTTTATATTATATTTTTTATTTTAGCTTCGTCTGTCGGTAATGGCGTTAGTGCAACTAGCGGAAGCAGTAAGTATATATTAACCGACTTCAAAAATAGGAGAAGGTTCTCAATTTGATAGTGGTTTTATAATTCTTCTTGTTTTTCTTCTAAAGTCGACGATATAAAATTTTTGAAGATATAAAAGCACTGAATGTAGATAAGCGAAATAGCAAACCTTCGTTTTTTTTCACGGCCTAGTAAATAACAATTCAAAGGTTCAGCAATAATATCATTTTAATACGTTTTCTTACCAAAAAACTGGTACCATTGTGATCAATATTGGTGCAATTTTTTTGGTAGGAAAACGTGTTAGTTTTAACATGATATTCTCGCTGAACCTTTGTATTGTTATTTTCTAGGCCGTGTAGGTTTGCTATTTTGCATAACTACATTCAGTGATTTTATATCTTAAAAAAAATGTTGAATAGTGCGAGCGAGAGGGAGGGAGGGAGGGGGGGGGGGGGGTTTGACATGTATCGTTGCCTTAATTATTTTCACCCCAGCATACCAAATTAAAGTCGATAGCTTTGGTAACATAAATAGCTCCTGAATTAATAAAAATAAAATAATTAGCTGTGACGACAGAAGGACGGATGGACAAAGTCGCAGGTCCATTTTACGAGTTTAGAAATGTCACCCTAAAAAATACATGTTAACCAAATCTGAAACAGTTTCCGTTCTATGAAACGTCTTTGTTTTAGTCTTTGTCGACGTCTTTGTAGCTAAAAGAAGGAGGAAAAGGGAGGCTAATATCCAATTTCACTCGTTTTATACATCCAAAACCATCTAAAATATCTACAAAATCTCTATAAAACGGACATATTTGTATGAGATGAACGGATTGTAATGCGATCTTAACCAATTTTTTATTTATTATAGATCGAATAATATATACGAACCCTCCATTAAAACTGAGCATACTTGTTCTTTCAACTAAAAAAATGATGCCACACGTGGTGTTAGCGCTGCGTGGCGTCACGTTTCGTTGTTGCAGCGTACGACGCACTGCGTTGCAAAACGCAATGCCTCCGATACAACGACGCTATAGCATTCTAGTGTAGGGTGCTTTTGAATGAGATTGGAATGAAATAAACAATACTGCGCTGCGCTGCGTCGAAGCTCCGGGCGACAAACTTTTAACAAAGTGTTCTTTTTTAAATTACCTCTTTTAACTTCTTTAGTAAAGACACCTACACGCCTTTCATCTTTATGGCATCATATTTTTTCTCAGCCTCTACGAGTGTAGGAGCTGGAGGTACCACTTCTTCTGGAAGCAATAGTGGTATGTTTACACTTTACATTATTATCACGATATTAGACTTCTCACATATTAGATCCTTTAGTGTTATCCTTTAGCTGGCTCATAAGACGAATGAGTAAATGGAGGAGCCTGTGATGCTGGAGCCTGTGATGCTGGGTGCCCACCAACCCAACACCTATGCCTATGGTGTACCCTAACTACTCTTTACTCGATACTTTTAAAATATCAAAACTTTGTTATGTTGGGAAATAACCTTGATGACCCGTGATATCATCATCCTGACCTTATCTACCGCTGGATATAGGCCTCCCGAAGCTTGTGCCATCCACCACGGTACCGTGCTGGTCGTATCCCGAACGCCCGGCGACGCGTCTATGACGTCGACTGCTACTGGTATCGCTACTGGTGTTCCGTCCAACGCTTCTTTTACCTTCCCTCGGCCACCACTCGTCAATGTCCTGCTCCACCTGCCATCACCACGCCTCGAAATGTGTCTCGCCCATCCCCACTTGAGTTCCATAAGTCGATTACCTACTACCTACTTATATTACCTACCTACCTACTTACTACCTACTGATATATAAAATTAAATCTATTTTTAGGTGCAAGTGCCATAAATGGAAAAACAAGTACAGTTTCTGGAAGCAGCGGCAGTACGTATTTTTCATTTGATTGTTTTATTTATTTTAAAAAAAACTACTACTGAAAATGTTTTCCTGGTGGACCAATCTAGCGTCATCATCATCATCAACCTATAGCGGTCCATTGCTGGACATAGGCCTCCCCTAATGAGCGCCATTGCGCCCTGTTCTGAGCTCGACGTATCCAGCTTCTTCCAGTAGCTTTTCGCTAATCGTCTCCACCTGGCCGGAGGGCGTCTTACACTACGTTTGCCAAGCCGCGGTCTCCACTCAAGAACTCAATAAGCAATCTATGCCTTCCTAAAAATATCTCGACATTTTTTTTATGTATGCTCAATTCTGGGATGGGAAATTTAGGAAACATTGAAAGGAACAGCCGAAAAATTTAAATTGGTAATTTTGTACGGCATGAATTTACTAATGTATAAAACTATTGTTTTAGCTGCTGCTGGACCGGGCGGAGTGTCGTCTGTAGCCGGAAGCAGTGGTGGTGAGTTTTGTCGATTTCTTATTCTTTGTATGAGCTGATAATACAATAGTAATGTTTAGTTTATTTAGTAATTTCGTTTATCCTTTGTGTACCTTTTATTGATCGTTTTTTTCTCATTGGTAGCAAATTGCATGTTGTGTGTTTTGTGTTTTGTTCCTCATGTCCGCTTATTTAGAAAATGGTCCTGACGGAAGACCAGCGCGCGTTGTAGGTAATTCGTACAACCCGCTACATGCTGAGTTCAGATCCTTTTTGAGACTATATTTCTATGTGTCATCATTATGTTACCTGTACTTTTATTTTATAGTTTAAAAACCTGTTTCTAATTTGTTCTTTTATATATATTTATGTGTAGTTGCAAACAAACATTTTCTTATTCGTATTCTTATAATGTAATAATAACTCTGGGGTCTAAGTTTTGATGCCTGAAAGCCTCTGGTATTACTTTAGGACTCGAAAAAAGTAATTGATAAATTACGAAGAACGACCAAACAATAAATTACGCGTGTGTTGGCTAGTGAAGTATAAAACTAGTAATATTTCCTGTATCTAGCTACTGCTGGACCGGAGGGAGTATCTACTATAGCTGGAGGTACTGGTGGTGAGTTTTTCGTTTTTCTTTTACTTCTAAAACGGGAACAAAACCTCGCAAACGCTGTTATCGCGTGGGTCAAATAGTATTACCATTAATTGTAATGCTGGATAGTATCACACATCATCATATAGCCCCAAACGAAGCAGAGCTTATATTATGGTAAGCACATGACTGATATACATAGAGTAATAATATCTGCTGTTGGAGTTTTTGGATAAGGGCCAAGGGCCTCCGCTAACATTTCATAACGATTTAAATAGCTTAAAAACTTACAAATGTAATTTTAACTTAATTTAAATGTTTTTCATTGAAATGTCTTTATCATTTGTATTCTGACGAAGACATTTTAGTGATAGAACCTCCAACGGAGATCCTCGTGTGTCGCATTGTGAAGTATAATGTACGATTCACATTCACCGGCGCGCGTCGGAGAGCATCGAAGAGCATTTTATAACATGCTAAAGGAAATTGAAACATCCACAAAGCAGCTAAGTTCCTTATTTGCATGAAATATCTACTTACGGATCTATTTATGTCAGTGTTTGACAAAACTCAAAGCTGCGTAAATTGCATGCAAATATGGAACTTAACTGCTTTGTGGATGTTTCAGTTTCCTGTAGCATGTTATAAATGCTCTCCGATACTCTCCGACGCGCGCCGGCTAGTGTAAATCGTACATATAACGAATATTTACATTTTTAGTTACCGCTGGACCGAACGGAGTGTCGTCTGCAGGTGGAAGCACTGGTGGTGAGTTTTGTCGATTTCTTATTCTTTGTATGAGCTATCGTAATACTACAATAGTCATGTATTATTACGATATCGTACCCGGATAAAAAGTTGCCGAGAGAAGTTCAGAGACAATCCGCAGGCTGCAGCTAGGTTATTATGATAATACTAGCTTCTGCCCGCGGCTTCGCGCGCGTTGTATCGCGATAAAAAGTAGCCTATGTTATAATCCAGGTCACAATCTATGTATATTCCAAGTTTCATCTAAATCCGTTTTGTAGTTTTTGCGTAAAAGAGTAACAAGCATTCATCCATTCATCCATTTATCTATACATCCATACTCACAAACTTTTGCATTTATAGTATTAGTAATAATTAATAAATAATTTTGCTGCAGCGGCCAGCAAAAGAGGCATTGATGGACGCACGTGTCAATACATACGTGAGTCCATCAATGCCTAGTTGTGGCCAAGGCTTGTATAGTACTTTTCTCAAAAAATGCGCGGAAATTAAAACTAAGTAGTTCCTTGGCAGAACCTATACATTTTTCAATAATCAGCTTTCTATTTGCAAGTCAGTATGAAATTTAAATAAAAACTTTGATTAGCTACCTCCTTGGTTGTCATGTTTCGGAGTAAAAGATCGTTCCATTTAATTACACAACACATATGAGTTTACATAGTAATTTATTTGGCCGCTAAACACGACAGATATGAATTTTCATACAACTTTTGCCAGCCGCTGCTCGCAAATATTTGGCCAGTATAGCAATTTCGATTTATCTCGAAGAAGGTTGTCAAAAAAATGTTCGAAGTTAAGAATGTTTGAGAAAAATACAAAAACTCATAACATTTGCATTTAATAAATAAAACAATTGCAATACAACTCTGGATTCGCGGTATATTATTTTATGCTACCTGAAAGATTAATATTGCTTAACGACACAAAAATCAAATGAATAATAATTTATAAATTACTAACGACCCGCCCCAGCTTTGCACGGTTTCAAATTATACATATAAACATTTTCTTGAATCACTCTATATATTTTAAACCGCATCAAAATCCGTTGCGTAGTTTTAAAGATCTAAGCTACATATGGACAGACTTTGTTTTATACTATGTAGTGACGAATACATTAACTGTAATTGGTTTCTATAACAGAATGAAAACTTTGTCAGTGTAACTCTACAATGTATTGATATTAAAGCTGTTGGCGTTCCTATTAAATAAATAAATAAATACATTTTAGTAAAAGACCAAACAATGAAACTTTGCTACATACATGAAGTATAACATTAATATTTGCTTGTATTTAGCTGTTGCTGGACCGGGCGGAGTAACTACTACAGCCGGCAGTACTGGGGGTGAGTTTTGTCGTTTTTCTTCAAATCAAATTAATAAATGAGGACAAAGAACACTTTAAACCGTTTTTTTTTTTTTAATTTATACCAATTCGTAACGCGACCAAACAGAGAAGAATTGGCAAGAAACTCTGCTTGGCTTATATTTTTAAGTCTTTTTACAAACGTTATTCTTAACCATTGCATTGTTTTTTTTAAGGTAGTTGGAGACAGTTTCATCCCAATCTTTTATGTCATCTATATAATCAGATACTTTATAATAAGCTTTATTACAGTGATTGCGTTTAACAACATTTTTGAATTTATTTACAATTAGCTTCCCCCCGCGGCTTCACTCGCATGGTGCCGGGTTCAAAAGCCAGGTCAAAAACTATGTGTATTTCAAATTTCATCAAAATCCGGTCAGTAGTTTTTGCGTGAAAGAGTAACAAACATTCATCCATTCATCCATACATCCATACTCACAAACTTCCGCATTTATAGTATTAGTAGAATTAATCACGGCATTTGGGATTTTGTTCAAATAACGTATACTTTGCCCTTTAAATGGTTGACTAACTTCATTGAGCCTTTACAGTAGGAACAGCTAGTTTATCTCTATTTATTTCTTCTTATTCTGGAACGGAAACGAAACCTATAAAATAAAATTACCTGCCACACGTAGAGTCCGAACTGTTCACCTGGTACTCGTTCCAAACCGAAGAATAGATCTTCCTTATTTCGACTGCGGATCAAACTGTGTTACTAATTACACATATTTGGTATAATGTTTGTTGGGATTTCTGCCTAACTACATTCTGAACTGTGTATGTAAAAGTTTTTTTTATATTCTGAAGCCTGTGTGTGTGCAGAGTGCAATTGTAGTGTTTGGGTTAAGTATCTATTTAGTGTAGTTATTGCTCGTGTGTCATATAGTAATGTATATATTTAAATGTTTTAGCTGATGCTGGACCGGACGGAGTGTTGACTGCTGCCGGAAGCACTGGTGGTGAGTTTCGCTGATTTCTTATTCTTTGCATGAGAACTTATATTGATACACTATTACTGCAATAAAAACGAATTCTATACAAGATTTCACTAAATGCCCTCGTCATTTGTATCTTTAATGCAGACATTTTCGTGAAAGATCACCCAAAGAAGTTGCTCGTGTGTCACATAGTAATGTATATTTACATTTTGCTGCTGCTGGACCGGACGGAGTGTCGACTGCTGCCGGAAGCACTGGTGGAGAGTTTCACCGATTTCTTATTCTTTGCATGAGAACTCTTAATGTAATAAAAGTGAATTTTATACTAAATTTCACTAAATGCCCTCGTCATATGTATCTTTGATGCAGAAATTTTCGTGAAAGATCACCCAAAGGAGTTGCTCATGTGTCACATAGTAATGTATATTTACATGTTTTAGCTGCTGCTGGACCAGGTGGAGTGACGACTTCAGGTGGAAGCACTGGTGGTGAGTTTTGTCGTTTTCCTTCTTCTTCTAAGTCTTCTGTGGCGCAATGGGCGAAGGCCCGCAGTATTATGTAAAATGTCAGATAAGTGGTTCTTATTTTTTTTTCTCTTCATAAACTACTTAGCATCTAATTATATTCTGCCCCTGTTGACTTTTACACTTTATTCTTTCAGCTGCAACGTCTGGTCGACGAAGACCCAGACCAAGACCCAGACCAAGACCAATACCAAGCCCATCGCCTCCAACAAACTCACCACCTCCACCAAGCCAACCACCTCCTCCGAGCCCACCACCTCCACCAAGCCCACCACCACCACCGAGTCCACCACCTCCACCGAGCCCACCACCACCACCACCGAGCCCACCTAGACGTCGACGGCCAATTGCCACCGTTGTGTCTTCCAGCAGCAGCACTGGTAAGTCAAAAGTAAAACGGCTTCTTTCCAAAGGTCGATTTACAACTTTACTACTGTACATAGTCCTTAGGTTAACATTAGGTAATAAGATAAGATAAGATAAGAGTTTATTTGGCTCAAACAATTACAGCACATGTAGGTACAGTACAAAAAACAACAAACAGAAAAACACTGAAATACAAGTAGGTAGGTAGTACATTAATAAGTATAACAAAGGTATCTTGCAGGGTAAAAAAGAAACTAATATTAGAAACATAATAATGACTAAATAAAAAAAAAAAGTATTTGTACATAATAAAGTTATGATAAACTATAAAGTAGCACTAAAGCTGTGTGGGTGTTATCGGTGCTGCAACGGTATGTGCCAAAAAGGTCCCTTCTCAGCTTGATGCTACTTTGCCTGGGGTGGGCTAAGCAGCGCTGATTTTCAGAAGGAGCCTGGAACCTCCCGACCAAATTGCAACGTGTCGGTCTGTCAGGTTGTCGTCAACTCTTGAATGTTTGCAATATGTAGGTTAGGTAGGTGAATATTATATAAAATTATACTAGTTACTTTTAAATCATTGTGTTAAATACTATTAAAGGTTTTAGTGAATAAATAAGTTAATGTCAAATAATATCATACTTAGGTTACTTATGTTTATTATAATTGACTAAATCTAGAGATATAAAGAAAAGTACGTATACCTATAATATATTGATAACAAATAGCATTCTGTGGGGAATAAACTATTCTAGCACGAGAGCTTTAAGTAGGAAGATAAGCCCTACCTAATCCGACGCAGTGCCGCACTACAGGCGACGGTGGCTCCGCGCGTCTCGGTGGCTCTCTTGCACGTACGGCCGACCCAGGCCCATCAAATCATTTCACATTCTGCTACGGGTTTGAGCTTGAGTGCATACGTACGTTTCGCTGCGATCCTCACTCCCCGCGACTCTGCTTACCTACAGACGAAATAGCTTCCTTTTATGTTTCTCTGTTTGTTTTATAATTGGCGAACAATAAACATATTTGTGGAATATAAAACGTGTTTGCCGTTATAAATTTTTATTTTATTTTTAGCTGCAGCCGCTGGCGGTTACGGAGGTGGAGTAACTAGCTCATCTGCAAGCAGTAGTGGTAAGAAAAGTTATTAAGATCCTTAAAAATAGCAACAGTAGGTCTATTACCAACTTTGTTAGTTTAACTTTGTTAGTAAACATACCTATTATATAAGCTTATTGGGTAATAGTTAGTTATAGTATTCACGGGTTTCTTAAATAAAAACTATCTATGCTTATTGCAACGAAGTTTGGTAATAAGACCTACTGTTTAATGTGACTCGAACTCATTTAAAATAGCCAACCAATACAAAATATGTTGAATAAATGTATCTAATATCACTAAGATCAGAGCTACGTCAAACCTTCTAAAAATTATCCTAAAGAGCTCTCTTACCTTACTCCACCGGGTTTTAATAGAGTAAGTCATTCATTCATTTAAAAAAAACAGTTAATAATGAGGTATTAGTGATATGAGAGAACTTCAAAGAAACTATATTTTAAAAATTATTAATTTTTATGATTTAGCTGCAACTGCTGGTCGTCCAAGAAGGCCAAGACCACCTACAAACCCTCCACCACTTCCTCCACCAACTCCTCCACCACCTCCTCCACCACCTCCTCCACCACCTCCTCCACCACCTCCTCCACCACCTCCTCCACCACCTCCTCCACCACCTCCTCCACCACCTCCATCTCCTCCTCCACCACCTCCCCCATCTCCCCCACCGCCACCAACAGGTAATCCTCCACCCCCACCTCCACCAACAGGTAACCCTCCTCCACCACCAACAGGCAACCCTCCACCACCTCCTCCACCACCTCCTCCACCACCTCCTCCACCCCCTCCTCCACCCCCTCCTCCACCACCTCCTCCACCACCTCCTCCACCACCTCCTCCACCACCTCCTCCACCACCTCCTCCACCACCTCCTCCACCACCTTCACCACCACCTCCACCACCGCCACCTCCACCAACAGGTAACCCTCCACCAACAGGCAACCCTCCACCAACAGGTAACCCTCCACCAACAGGTAACCCTCCACCAACAGGTAACCCTCCACCAACAGGTAACCCTCCACCAACAGGCAACCCTCCACCACCTCCTCCACCCCCTCCTCCACCACCTCCTCCACCCCCTCCTCCACCACCTCCTCCACCACCTCCTCCACCACCTCCATCTCCTACTCCACCACCTCCCCCATCTCCCCCACCGCCACCAACAGGTAATCCTCCACCCCCACCTCCACCAACAGGTAACCCTCCTCCACCACCAACAGGCAACCCTCCACCACCTCCTCCACCAACAGGTAACCCTCCACCAACAGGCAACCCTCCACCAACAGGTAACCCTCCACCAACAGGTAACCCTCCACCAACAGGTAACCCTCCACCAACAGGCAACCCTCCTCCACCAACAGGTAACCCTCCACCAACAGGCAACCCTCCTCCACCAACAGGTAACCCTCCACCAACAGGCAACCCTCCACCACCTCCTCCACCCCCTCCTCCACCACCTCCTCCACCACCTCCTCCACCACCTCCACCACCACCTCCTCCTCCACCACCTCCTCCCCCTCCACCACCACCTCCACCCCCACCTCCACCAACAGGTAACCCTCCACCAACAGGCAACCCTCCACCAACAGGCAACCCTCCACCAACAGGTAACCCTCCACCAACAGGCAACCCTCCACCAACAGGTAACCCTCCACCAATAGGCAACCCTCCACCAACAGGTAACCCTCCACCACCACCTCCTCCACCACCTCCTCCACCACCTCCACCACCTCCACCTCCACCTCCTCCTCCACCACCTCCACCTCCACCTCCTCCTCCACCACCTCCACCACCGCCTCCCCCTCCACCACCACCTCCTCCTCCACCACCTCCACCACCTCCTCCCCCTCCACCACCACCTCCTCCTCCACCACCTCCACCCCCACCTCCACCAACAGGCAACCCTCCACCAACAGGTAACCCTCCACCAACAGGCAACCCTCCTCCACCAGGCAACCCTCCTCCACCACCTCCACCAACAGGTAACCCTCCACCAACAGGCAACCCTCCACCGACAGGTAACCCTCCACCAACAGGCAACCCTCCACCAACAGGTAACCCTCCACCAACAGGCAACCCTCCACCAACAGGTAACCCTCCACCACCACCTCCTCCACCACCTCCTCCACCACCTCCACCACCTCCACCTCCACCTCCTCCTCCACCACCTCCACCACCGCCTCCCCCTCCACCACCACCTCCTCCTCCACCACCTCCACCACCTCCTCCCCCTCCACCACCTCCTCCCCCTCCACCACCACCTCCTCCTCCAACACCTCCACCCCCACCTCCACCAACAGGTAACCCTCCACCAACAGGCAACCCTCCTCCACCAACAGGTAACCCTCCACCAACAGGCAACCCTCCACCAACAGGTAACCCTCCACCAACAGGTAACCCTCCACCACCACCTCCTCCACCACCTCCTCCACCACCTCCTCCACCACCTCCTCCACCACCTCCTCCACCACCTCCTCCACCACCTCCTCCCCCACCCCCTCCACCACCTCCTCCACCACCTCCTCCGCCACCCCGTCCACCACCTCCTCCACCACCTCCGCCACCACCTCCACCACCTCCTCCTCCACAAACAGGCAACCCTCCACCACCACCGCAACCAACTTGTCCTGGTCAATCAAGTGGCTCATCATCAAGCAGCAGCAGTAGTAGCAGCAGCAGTGGTGAGTAACGTTTAGGATTTTTTCATAATATTTATTTATTTAGGTGAATTTTTCCGCTAAAACCTTTGAACCTGTACCACGAACTTAAAAATTCGCTGTTTAATGATTTGCTTAGCTAGAAATTTACTAATTTGACTACCAGCTCCCAGTATTATTGTTATTAATTATTCCACTCAAACGTCTGAATTACCGTGTGATACTTTGTGTAGCTGTGTAACGGTGATTCAGTATAGATAGAATATGCATGGTCAACAAAAACTATAAATATCTTAATATTGACAAAAACATTTAGATATGTTTTTAACTTAGACTTCTTGGTTTTGAACTTAACTTTCAAAGATCCTCATATTTATACCAAACTCATTACAATTGCAGGTGCTGATGGATCTACTTCGTCAACTTCATCAAGTGGTGGTAAGAGAATTATGCTTTGTGAGCGCATCTAACTTAGTGTAATAACTTTAAAAATAAATGTCCAAATGCATCAAAATATCTGGGGACACGGCAGTGCCCCCGCCAGGTCAAGCAAAAGAGGCACGGCCGTATAATCCTTTTCTAGAAGGCTTTCGACCCCCTTCTTAATTTGCTATGGAAAATTCTAGGAGCCAAATTAATCAGTCACCGAGAGGGATTACATAACTAAAATATGTTTTCAAATTATATTAATTTTGGACCAGTAGTTTAAGAATAATTTTAAGTCAAAGATCCTTAATTTAGTCACTGACACACACACTCACTGACATAACGATCATCAAAATTCTAAGGTACTTCTAGCAGACTTACAAGCTCCAAATTTGGCACACAGTTGTTTGGTCTATAAAGCAAAGGAAAACTGATTCCAAATTTTTGGTCCCATTTTCTAGATATTAGATTTGTCCGAACTCCTAACCTTAGTGTATACGTAGTAACCCTCACACACTAACTTTACTTCTTTTTAATATTAGTCTAAACAACTAGCTACCTATTATCTAATCTGTGCTCTGCTGTATAAAATACGGCACAGTATTTTATACAGCAGAGCACAGATTAGATAATAGGTAGCTAGTTGTTTAGACTAATATTAAAAAGAAGTAAAGTTAGTGTGTGAGGTTGTAGGGGGTAATCTCTGGATCTACTGAACCGATTTCGAAAATTCTTTTACTAATAGATGGTAACATCATTTGTGAGTGTAGGCTATATAATATTAACCCGAAAATTGAAAAGAACTACGTGTTTGAAACCGCGGGGCACTGCTATTGTACGAATATGTTTCTCAATATCCAATATAAGACTTAGATCCATTTATCGTCTAGACTTGTCAAACATTAATATATCTAAGCCTTTGCGAAAAGCATACAGAGACAGGAAGTGGGCTATGAGAAAGCCACTAGCTGAGGCACAAGATATTATACCCGAAAAGAAGAATAGGAGGAAAACCAACAAAATGAAATGAGATCGCATCAAAAACATAAATATGTACAAAAATGCACAAGTCTCGCAACGTAGTTCCACTTGATTATTTTTATTAGATAGATACTAGATTAATGGCCGTGTGCGTTTGCTAAGTCAGTATAGATATTTATTAAGAAATGAAATAAAGTTTTACTGATATGGTCAATACAAAGCTAGGTGGATAGTTGCTTCCAATGATAGGTAGGTACTGAATTAACTGACTTGGTTTACATTTTATTTCACTATTTTTCCGACAAAACTACGTTGCGAGACATTTGCATTTTCAAAGCTTTCTATTTGCAAGGCAGTTCGAAATTTAAATAAAATAAATTATTAGTTACATCCTTGATTACAATATTTCGTAGTCAGACACAGTCATTATTTTTTTGATGGGATTTATTTTTTCTCAAACATGCTTGGAAATTTGAACATTATTTTGACAACCTTCTTCGAGCTCAATCGAAATTGCTGTGCATGGCAAAATGGCAAATAAATGCGAGAAAGGGCTTGCAAAAGTTGTATGAAAATCCATTATCCGTCATGTTGTAGCGGCCAAATAAATTACTATGTTTATTGTAAACTCATACCTATCTGCATCGAGCCTACCTGCCGTTTAATTTAAAAATGGTGCGATCTTTTACTCCTTAACATTGTAACTAAGGAGGTAACTAATAAATGTTTTTATTTAAATTTCGAACTGGCTTGCAAATAGAAAGCTATTGAAATTGCTCAAGTTCTGCCTTGGTACTACTTAGTTTTAATTTCTGCACATTATTTAAGAAAAGTACTTTACAAGCCTTGGTCACAAAGTCACAACTAGGCATTGATGAAATTACGTTATTGTGCCTCGGCTTCGCCTCGGCCTACGTTTACACGTTCGTCCACCAACGCCTCTTTTGCTGACCGCTGCAGCCATGAACTTTAATTGTCAAGCATTTAAGAGCCATAGGGCATACCATGCTTGGTATGAACCTTATAGACGGAGAGTTTGAAGGGTTAAATGTACTCCTGAAAGTCATCAATTTTTTTTAACGTATATTGGATTGAGGTTCTCACAACTTGTGGACAACATATATGATAGTCCAAATCATCCCCCCTTTCAGTATAACATAATTATGAATTTAAATTCATCTCGTAGTTAGACCGTTCCCAACGTCGAGATCCGAATTCGAAAAAATATCATAGGCGTTGGGAATCTCATAGAGAAAGAAAAAGGAGTTGGGCAGGACACCTGAAAAGGAGAGGTGATGACAGATACAGGAGTAAAGTGGTAACTAAATGGCGTCCAAGAACTAAAAAAATAAATGTCGGTCATTTAGCAATAACATAAGTGGACGATTATGTATTTTGTTTTATAATGGAAGGAAGTTAGTAGGATTGTCAACAAACCATTTATCTTGGCTCTGTCTTGTTGTAAAAAAAAGCTTATTTTTTAATTTTTAGTTATGCAGTTTTTTTTTATTGGAACAACAAACAGCTACATTATAAATATTCAATAAGTAGGTTGAACAATAGAATGTTAGGTAATAATGTAGCCCACGGCATTATTCACAGATAACTTTCGAAAAATATACAAAAACAACCACATGAGGTTGCTGACCTAAACAAAACAGAGCCAAGATAAGGAGAAAGGGTAGAGGGTAAAAAAATGCTTATTTTTTTTTCATGCAAGTGACAATAAACCTTTTTTTCTATTAATTTATCCCGCACAATCTATGCTTACAATCTATACCAGTTTACCACGAAGGTTGATCTAGATACCTTCCTGTTATTTTTGGAGTCGGAGTCGGCTAAGGAACATCGATATGTAATATTTAAGGCAACTATACTTATAGGTTAGGAACGATTAGGACACTGGCGCTATTAAACGCTATGATCGTCTTAGTTACACCTTTATATAGATTCACAATTCACAATGTATTATGGGTGGTTACTATAGGAAAACATTTTTAAATGATATGGACGTCACCAGTAGCCGCTGGATTGTCTCTTTATGTAAAACTGAAAAATATTGTACTAGAATTGACCTATAAAACAGCCAAGGGTACCACATCACCAATAAAAGCGTGGTTTGTTAGTCCAGACAGTTAGACAGTTTTGTTATTGACAGTTGCCATTGGCACGAGAGATGCACAATGAGGGTGAGCGTGCGTTCAATAAAAATGATACGTTACGATCCATAATGGAGTTTTGAAATTATAACTAATAACTTTATTTATGAATGCCGGAATACTTAGTGAAATTATTAATAAATATTGATCGCAATATACCCTATATTTATATATTGGCTTTCATAAATAAAGTTATTAGTTATAATTTCAAAACTCCATTATGGAGAATATTTTTACATAATTCTAATTTTTAATCGCTTCCATTTATGGTCACATTGCAAACCGAAACTGGTTCATAAAATAATTAAATAAACTGAACAAAAATTAACCGTGGTTTTTCAGCTGCAAGTTCAGGAGGCAGAAGACCACTGTGTCCACCAACGGGCAACCCTCCTCCGCCACCTCCACCAACAGGCAATCCCCCACCAACTCCTCCACCACCTCCTCCGCCAACTCCTCCACCACCTCCTCCACCATCTCCTCCACCACCTCCTCCACCACCTCCTCCACCACCTCCACCACCTCCACCACCTCCACCACCTCCACCACCTCCTCCACCACCTCCTCCACCGACAGGCAACCCTCCACCACAACCTCCACCTACAGGCAACCCTCCACCAACAGGTAACCCACCACCACCACCCCCACCAACAGGCAACCCTCCTCCCCCATCTCCACCACCTCCTCCACCTCCACCACCTCCTCCACCACCTCCTCCTCCACCACCTCCTCCTCCACATCCTCCGTCTCCACCACCTCCTCCACCACCTCCTCCACCTACAGGCAACCCTCCACCACAACCTCCACCAACAGGCAACCCTCCACCAACAGGCAACCCTCCACCAACAGGTAACCCTCCACCAACAGGTAACCCACCACCACCACCTCCTCCACCTCCACCACCTCCTCCACCTCCACCACCTCCTCCACCACCTCCTCCTCCACCTCCTCCGTCTCCACCACCTCCTCCACCACCTCCTCCACCACCTCCTCCACCTACAGGCAACCCTCCACCACAACCTCCACCAACAGGCAACCCTCCACCACAACCTCCACCAACAGGTAACCCTCCACCAACAGGTAACCCTCCACCAACAGGTAACCCTCCACCAACAGGTAGCCCTCCACCAACAGGTAACCCTCCACCAACAGGTAACCCACCACCACCACCTCCTCCACCTCCACCACCTCCTCCACCACCTCCTCCACCACCTCCTCCCCCACCTCCACCACCTCCTCCACCTACAGGCAACCCTCCACCACAACCTCCACCAACAGGCAACCCTCCACCAACAGGTAACCCTCCACCAACAGGTAACCCTCCACCAACAGGCAACCCTCCACCAACAGGTAACCCACCACCACCACCTCCTCCACCTCCGACACCTCCTTCACCACCTCCTCCTCCACCTCCACCACCTCCTCCACCTACAGGCAACCCTCCACCACAACCTCCACCAACAGGTAACCCTCCACCACAACCTCCACCAACAGGCAACCCTCCACCAACAGGTAACCCTCCACCAACAGGTAACCCTCCACCAACAGGTAACCCTCCACCACAACCTCCACCAACAGGCAACCCTCCACCAACCGGTAACCCTCCACCAACAGGTAACCCTCCACCAACAGGCAACCCTCCACCAACAGGTAACCCACCACCACCACCTCCTCCACCACCTCCTCCACCACCTCCTCCCCCACCTCCACCACCTCCACCACCACCTCCTCCACCTACAGGCAACCCTCCACCTCAACCTCCACCAACAGGCAACCCTCCACCAACAGGTAACCCTCCACCAACAGGTAACCCTCCACCAACAGGCAACCCTCCACCAACAGGTAACCCACCACCACCACCTCCTCCACCTCCACCACCTCCTCCACCACCTCCTCCTCCACCACCTCCTCCACCTACAGGCAACCCTCCACCACAACCTCCACCAACAGGTAACCCTCCACCACAACCTCCACCAACAGGCAACCCTCCACCAACAGGTAACCCTCCACCAACAGGCAACCCTCCACCAACAGGTAACCCACCACCACCACCTCCTCCACCACCTCCTCCTCTACCTCCTCCCCCACCTCCACCACCTCCTCCACCACCTCCTCCACCTACAGGCAACCCTCCACCACAACCTCCACCAACAGGTAACCCTCCACCACAACCTCCACCAACAGGCAACCCTCCACCAACCGGTAACCCTCCACCAACAGGTAACCCTCCACCAACAGGCAACCCTCCACCAACAGGTAACCCACCACCACCACCTCCTCCACCACCTCCTCCACCACCTCCTCCACCACCTCCTCCACCACCTCCTCCCCCACCTCCATCACCTCCTCCACCACCTCCTCCACCTACAGGCAACCCTCCACCACAACCTCCACCAACAGGTAACCCTCCACCAACAGGTAACCCTCCACCAACAGGTAACCCTCCACCAACAGGTAACCCTCCACCAACAGGCAACCCTCCACCAACAGGTAACCCACCACCACCACCTCCTCCACCACCTCCTCCTCCACCTCCGCCACCTCCTCCACCTCCACCACCTCCTCCACCACCTCCTCCACCACCTCCTCCACCACCTCCTCCACCACCTCCTCCACCACCTCCTCCACCACCTCCTCCACCACCTCCTCCACCACCTCCTCCACCACCTCCTCCACCACCTCCTCCACCACCTCCTCCTCCACCACCTCCTCCTCCACCTCCTCCACCTCCACCACCTCCTCCACCACCTCCTCCACCTACAGGCAACCCTCCACCACAACCTCCACCAACAGGCAACCCTCCACCAACAGGTAACCCTCCACCAACAGGTAACCCTCCACCAACAGGCAACCCTCCACCACCAGGTAACCCACCACCACCACCTCCTCCACCACCTCCTCCTCCACCTCCGCCACCTCCTCCACCTCCACCACCTCCTCCACCACCTCTTCCACCACCTCCACCACCACCTCGTCCTCCACCAACAGGCAACCCTCCACCTCCTCGTCCTCCACCAACAGGCAACCCTCCACCAACAGGTAACCCTCCACCAACAGGCAACCCTCCACCTCCACCTCCACCAACTGGTAACCCTCCACCAACAGGTAACCCTCCACCAACAGGCAACCCTCCACCAACAGGTAACCCTCCACCAACAGGTAACCCTCCACCACCTCCTCCACCACCTCCACCACCACCTCGTCCTCCACCAACAGGCAACCCTCCACCTCCTCGTCCTCCACCAACAGGCAACCCTCCACCTCCACCTCCACCAACAGGCAACCCTCCACCTCCACCTCCACCAACTGGTAACCCACCATCACCACCTCCACCACCACCTCGTCCTCCACCAACAGGCAACCCTCCACCTCCTCGTCCTCCACCAACAGGCAACCCTCCACCTCCACCTCCGCCAACAGGCAACCCTCCACCAACAGGTAACCCTCCACCAACAGGTAACCCTCCACCAACAGGCAACCCTCCACCAACAGGTAACCCTCCACCACCACCTCGTCCTCCACCAACAGGCAACCCTCCACCTCCTCGTCCTCCACCAACAGGTAACCCTCCACCTCCACCTCCACCAACTGGTAACCCACCATCACCACCTCCACCAACAGGTAACCCTCCACCAACAGGCAACCCTCCACCAACAGGTAACCCTCCACCACCTTCTCCACCACCTCCTCCACCACCTCCTCCACCACCACCTCCACCACCTCCTCCACCACCTCCTCCACCACCTCCTCCACCACCTCCACCACCACCTCCACCACCTCCTCCACCACCTCCTCCACCACCTCCACCACCACCTCCACCACCTCCTCCACCACCACCTCCACCACCTCCTCCACCACCACCTCCACCACCACCACCTCGTCCTCCTCCAACAGGCAACCCTCCACCTCCACCTCCACCAACTGGTAACCCACCATCACCACCTCCACCAACAGGTAACCCTCCACCAACAGGTAACCCTCCACCACCTTCTCCACCACCTCCTCCACCACCACCTCCACCACCTCCTCCACCAACTCCTCCACCACCTCCACCACCTCCTCCACCACCACCTCCACCACCACCACCTCGTCCTCCTCCAACAGGCAACCCTCCACCTCCACCTCCACCAACTGGTAACCCACCATCACCACCTCCACCAACAGGTAACCCTCCACCAACAGGTAACCCTCCACCACCTTCTCCACCACCTCCTCCACCACCACCTCCACCATCTCCTCCACCACCTCCTCCACCACCTCCACCACCTCCTCCACCACCACCTCCACCACCTCCTCCGCCACCACCTCCACCACCACCACCTCGTCCTCCTCCAACAGGCAACCCTCCACCTCCTCGTCCTCCACCAACAGGCAGCCCTCCTCCTCCACCTCGCTATGTTTGCTATCCCATTCAAGACAATCCACCATCAATGTCTGCTCAAGATCTGCGCACTCTGAGGGCTATAATAGCGAAATACACCAAATGGAATGACATTGATTCCATATGGCGTATCTTTAGAACAGCACGTAAGTAAACTAACTTCTCTAAATAATTATTTAATTAGCTTCCGCCTACGGCTTTGGTACCATGGCACCCAGATAAAATGAAGCCTATCATTTTATTTCCAATTACAATGGCATCTTATATAAAAAAAACAGATCAGTCTATTCAGTAGTTTTTGTTTGTCGTAGGAAAATGTACATATTTGGTGTAGTATATACCGAGTACACCGAGGTTAGCTGGTAGAGAATGCTTAAGTTCGCTTATATACTCGTAGAATGAATTTTTGGTATACTAAAGAATCTTCTATTTATCTATCAATCTACATTTGAAATTTCCTGGTCGCCTTTATTAGGATTTTAATTTTACAAACAAAACAGGTTTGAAAACAAAAATTAGGAACTACATTCACTATATTGCACATTTTTAATGTTCTGAACACCTCAAAGCTGCGTAAATAGCATGCAAATAAGGAACTTAACTGCTTTGTGGATGTTTCAATTTCCTTTAGCATGTTTATAAAATGCTCTCCGACGCGCGCCGGCAATTGTGAATCGTACATTAGGAGATATTGGCGGAAATTAGTTCTCTAGTAGTCATGTTATAAATCAAATTAAATAGTAGCTTCTAACATTTTCTAATGAAACATTTAATTGAATATTTCAGGCATTTCGTCTCAGAAAAATGGTCCATCAGGGAATTCTGGACCGTATGGGCCGTCTGGACGAAGATGCAGTTGCAGAAGGAAGAGATCGATTCCAATCTTTTGAGAGGTAAGACTTGTGTTTTTGTTAGTGGTCGACTGTGGTGTCGGAATTTATAGGCAACCCGAAGGCCCACGATATAGCTGAACGATTAAGAGCCATAGGATGATAACAATTATAGTTACTTAACAGCTGTCTGTAATATTCGTCATAATAATCATTATCAGCCGTTTTCGAACCACTGGTGGGCTTTAGGTCTTATTTCTCCAATGGCACTCGCCTCGATCCTGCGCTAGTCTGAGCCAGGTCAAGGTCTTTCTTAATTGTCCATTTATAGAAACAAAATCTTTATTGTGATAGGCGATAAAAAATAAAAGAAAAATACAACTGCTTCAGTTCAGTGCACAGACCGTGACTTCGTATCGCTGGATCCCCTATAAGTATCCTATAATGAAGAGCTAGATAATAACAATATTATCATCATCATCATCAGCCTGAAGCACTCCACTGCTCGACATAGATATTATCTAATGAACGCCATTGCGCTTGCAAAAATGATAATTTTCTAATGTTTGTTTATTTTTTCAGAAAATTACGCAATGACCCGAAAAATCAAAACCGACCCCGATGACCTTAGCAAGATGGATACAGTTATAGTTTAAGTTTATGCATAGTATTATCGGAAAATAATTCTTAGTGAACCGTCAAAAAAGTCGATCATCAATGTTTAATCCAAATTTCCAACCCAAATCCAAACTTTGTATAATTCTCATACAAAGTAATGTTTTTGGCTAGGAAACTTCTACCACACGATTCTGACTTGAAGATTGAAATTATATATTATAACTTAGATAATATCCGAGCATGCTTTGCAATAATTATTATTTAACCATGGGAGCATAATAAAAATGGTGGCGGAAAAAAAAATATTATTAAATTATAATATACGAGCAAGCAATATATTTTTATTTTATTTATCTTCATCTGTCCCATCTTTTCCTATAAGCATGAGCTGGTGACCAACTCTGGTGTCGGAGTTTTGTGGCCGCCTATAGACCGACATGGAATATCGATTAAAACCGGGACCAACATCAATAGATTGAAATTGAAAAACATATCTTACTACAAACATGTATGTTTTTAAATATAATGATAATGGTTTATTTAATATTTACAAAGTGAGCGATAACTATACTTTTGTATGAAGATTTAAGAAAACTAAAACATTTTACAGACTTCCCGCTGGGGGTATTGTTTAATTTACATACAAAAACAGAGCTATCACAAAATTTGCAGTAATTATGTTTTTCTCACCCAAGCCACTGAACGTGTCTTCTGAAGCACGGAAGCGCTCAGATATAAATGCCAATAAACGGTCACCCATCCAAGTATTGACCGGGCAGTATTGTTTAACCAAGATGATCCGCGTTTAGAAATTATCACCTGACTAGCTTTCGTCACAGTCACGGGTTCACTCGCGTTTTACCTAGATAAAAATAGCCTATGATAAACCTACTCTGAAACTAAATACTCTCTGTAAAATTTCATCTCAATAAGTTCAGATCAAAGTGGTCTCCCCGAGGACCACTTACTAATATAGAGCTGGTGGGCCCGCAGTACTACATCATGAGTTGTGGTTTCAGCCTCAAAGCGTCATTATAAGTAGATATTCATCTCAATATGTTCAAATCAAAGTTGTCCTAGGATCTTATTAAAACGATGAACTGCAGGCCAACAGTTCTTATATCGAGAGTTGTGGTTTCAGCCTCCAAGCGTCATTATAAGTAGGTATTCATTTCAATAAGGTCAGATCAAAGTTGTCCTAGGACCTTGTTAACACGTTGAACTGCAGGCCAACAGTTCTTATATCGAGAGTTGTGGTTTCAGCCTCCAAGCGTCATTATAAGTAGGTATTCATTTCAATAAGGTCAGATCAAAGTTGTTCTAGGATCTTTTTAACACGATGAACTGCAGGCCAACAGTTATATCGAGAGTTGTTGTTTCAGCCTCAAAGGGTTACATTGCCTTTGAGGCTGTATGAGTAATACAGATATAAGAACTGTTGGCCTGCAACAGTTCTTATATTTTTTTATTAGACGGGATATTCTCTCGATAAAAGAACTGTTGATAACTAAGATTCTCGATATTGGACAACAGTACAAATAGCGTGATTTAACGTTTCAGCCTCTAAGGGTTACATTACAAGTATAATAGTAGATTGTTTTACAAGGGACTAAACCATCCCATTATATACGAGGTTGTTATACTCCCGAGCGTAGCGAGGGAGGATGACAAGACCGAGTTATAATGGGTGGTTTTGGCCCGAGTAAAACACTCTACTTTTCACTTCGATTGCGAGAAAATAAAACAATTCAAAATTAGACAATTTTCAGAAATTTTATTAAAAATTAATCAACCTTCATACAACATCACCTAGACGGTTCTATTTTCAAAAAAAATAGATTGACGGAGCACCAAGAAGTCGAGTTTTTATGTAAGAGAACGAATGCTTTGTACGGGCTGATGATTTTAGACAAAAATTAAAAAGAAAAAATACTTTTTAGCCCTAGGGATTAAACTCGAGTTTTAGGCCCGCTAAGCTACACTATTATGATACACTTTTTGAGCAAGAGAAGTGAAATAGTAGATTGTTTTACAAGGGACTAAACCATCCCATTATATACGAGGTTGTTATACTCCCGCGCGTAGCGAGGGAGGATGACAAGACCGAGTTATAATGGGTGGTTTTAGCCCGAGTAAAACACTCTACTTTTCACTTCGATTGCGAAAAAATAAAACAATTCAAAATTAGACAATTTTCAGGTTTTTTTTTTAATTAATCAACCTTCACAAAACATCACCAAGACGGTTCTATTTTCAAAAAAAAAGATTGACGGAGCACCAAGAAGTCGAGTTTTTATATAAGAGAACGAATGCTTTTGCACGAGTAAAAATTAAAAAGAAAAAATACTTTTTAGCCCGAGGTATTAAACTCGAGTTTTAGGCCCGCTAAGCTACACTATTATAATACACTTTATGGACAAGAGAAGTGAAAAGAGATTTTGAGTTTGACTTTAGCTTTTATTGAAAAGGAAATAAACATACATTTCACTCACAAACTTTCACTTCGTCATTAACACGCTTAGCGCCAGTGTATCATTTATGTGCCAGTGTATCTATGTATCTTTAAAGATACAAGGGACAGGGGTATTTTCGCATGCCGGTGCATCGTTGACTAAACATATTTTCATACATTTTAGTATACGATTAGATAAGGCTGGCCCGGGTAATTCATCAGTGTTTTTGGGGTCAAAAAGTTTTAAAAATTGAGAAAAATAGGAGGGTAAATAGAAAATCAAAAATTAAATTATTAAATAAAGAAAGAAGATACACTAGTGTATCGTAAACTATACACTGGCACTGAGCGTGTTAAGTAGGACAGGATAATTTTTTTCTTACATTCATATTATTTGTAGATATAATATAATCACATAACACTCACATCACACTAAATAAATGTAAAAGTTTGTGTGTGAGTATATTTGTCCTCACTCAACACCGTTACTGAGTTGAGGATTTAGAAGAAACTTGAAATAAACCTAATTTGTGACCTAGATTAATACATAGGCTTCTTTTTTATTGTGGGTAACATGCGAGCGAAGCCATGTGCAGAAGACAGTATCAATTATAATAATTTAGTAGGTACCTACATGCCTAAATATTTTTATTTTGAGACGGGAGATTCTAACGTTTTTCTGATCCCATCTAGGCAGAGCCTGTACTATAGTTAAAGTAGGTATTTAAAGTGAGGATTAAAGCATTAGGCAAGAGGACAGTGAAAGATTGATGGATACAAACTGACAGACAAACAAACAAAACAATGTACATTCATATCTATATATCTCGATTCAGAATCCTTTAATTAGTCGATCCCAAATACTTTTGGGTTCCGTTTCGAAGGGTGCCCAACGGGACCCTATTTCTAAGCCTACGCTCTGTCTGTCTGTTAGCGGTCTGTATCTCATGTACCGTAAAAGGAAATTTTCTGTGTGTTTTTCTATTTTCGTTATAACAACAAAAAATATTAAAACGAAGAAGTGATAAATCTTATAATTTAGTACGGAACCCTTTGTGTCAGAGCCCCACTCGTACTTGACCAGTTTTAAAAATAATAGACACAGCTTTTTTAGCATTAACAGTTACTTAATATAATGTCAGTACATACAATAAAATCAAAGTATTCGAAGTGGTTATTAAAAACAGACAAAATATTTAGTACGAGTTCCGTTATTTTTCTCCTTACTATTTGTCCATGAATGGTACCGGAGCTGCTGCGCTCACTACCCGCTAACCACTGAAGGATAGCTAACTTGTAACCCAGCTTAGGCCGTCGGTGAAGCCGACTACTATTTTTCCATGAATAGTACCGGAGCTGTAAAGCACGCTCACTTCTCGGTACACTTTAGTAGCAGTCCACTGTTGGACATAGGGCTAATAAGAAGAGGGAGGAAACTGAGCATGCGGGTTGGAAATTGCAGGGCACAGCTTCTCGCACCGCTGACGCTGCTGTGCCAGGGGATTTAGATATGCCGATGTTAGTCTGCACTATGCCGCAGAGCTAGTCTCGTTTGTAAGTAAGCGCAGGACCACAGACCGGTGAGGTTGGCTTTGGGTCCAAGACAATTTATTTAATGATCTCATTATCACGAATATAAATTTATGAATTACAAGCTCCGCCCGCGGCTTCGCTCGCGTGGTACCAAGATAAAATGTAGCCTATATAATCTAGATCACAAACTATGTATATTCAAAGTTTCATCCAAATCCGTTCAGTAGTTTTTGCGTGAAAGAGTAACAAACATTCATCCATTCATCTATCCAGAATCCAGTAAGATTTTTTACGCTGTTTGATTTTATGAGAAACAATTGTCACATCTTAATCTTATCCTTTTTCTCACTGTCTTTATTGGTTTTCGAGACTATCCGACATAGAACTAAAGTGGTCGACATAGCTCAGAGAATTAGCTAGCTGAAGTGGCCATATCTGCTGAAGAACCGATAACCGTTGGGGTAAAAGCCAGTTTGCTTTGCCCTTTCAATGATTGACTAACCTTATGGAGCCTCAGTGGGAACAGCTAGTTTATGTTTTTTTTGTAGTGTTATCCTTATGATTGTCGCAATTTTTTTAACAAATTCATATGTTTTCGGACATACACCACATACAAATGACTTTGGTTCTGTGTCTAGAGTATATCCTTCAGAGAAAAAGGAATAGCTTGATGAGCATAGAATTGGTAGACCAGCCGTGAGTCTCCGTAGGTATGTCATGACGGGTCGGACAAAAATTTTCGTTTTCAGTTACTGCGGTATTCGTGACGACAAAAGTCGAGGTATTATGTAAAATGTTATGTTAATAAATGTTTGCATATTACGAGCTAATATTATGATCATTAACTATTGCTAACACAAAATATGCGATATTTAATTAACTTATCATTTTAAATAACACGAAGTTATTAATATTATCTAGATTTATTATATTCGTGCAACATTGTAGTCATAAATAATTTATATTGCCATTTTAAAAACCTTCAGAAGTACGTACTTAGCTCAATCAGCCATTTGTTTTCTTGAAGAGATAGTCTTACACATTTTCAAACATGGATAATTTTAAAACTGTCATATTATTTTGCTTTGTGTTAATAATCAATGGAGTCGTGGGTAGGCAAACGTGATACTAATAGAATGTATATATATTAATCATATATTAATATATTATATTGATTAATCATATTATTATGAACGGCCTCTGTGGTGCAGTGGGGGAAGATCCACCTGAGACGTAGAAGGTTGTATTATTTGCAGATATTTGTCTCAGGTCCGGGTGTTTCTTGTGTATAATGTGTATGTATTTACAAAAAAAATATTTAAGTAATATATCAGTCCTGTGGTTCTCATTATACAAGCTCTGTTTAGTTTGGGGCTACGTGATTCTGTGTGATAGTGTCAGCATGATATTATATATTATGCTTCCGCTTGCAGCTTCGCTCGCGTGGTACTCGGATAAAAAGTATCCTATGTGTTAGTCCAGGTCACAAACTATGTATATCTATCCAAATCCGTTCAGCCGTTACGAAGTTGAGTGGGAACAAACATATTCAAATACACACAAACCTTCGCATTTATAATATTAGTGTGATTTGATATAAAAATCTACTGCCGCACGTGTGTCTCGCAAAAGCTCGAAAACGGCTCGAACAATTTGAATATTTGTTTTGTTCGCATTGACTCAGGCGTAGTTTAGGATAATGAATATAAAGAAAAACCAAAAGAACAACTGAGAAAAGAAAAAAAAAACCGTTTGCGACTTCTGATAAATCAATTTTAGATGGTAAGAAGTTCCCCGAGTCAAGAAGTTACAAATAAATAAATAAACTTGGTCATTTAACACACAGCACTTAACTAAAGAGAACTTGAGTTATAGGAAATACATGACTGATAAATTTATATTTATACATTTTGTGTTAAATTTACAATGATAATAATAAAAGCATCACGGCATTAATTATATTAATACGATCCTATTTGTTCTTATCTTATCAGTTCTAGTTAGAGATAGAATTATTGTAGTATCTGTATTCATACGAATTCTATACGAATTGTTATAACAGAAAGATCAGAATAAAATAAAAATAAATAAAATAAATAATCAATACATTAAAATTATTTTGGAAGAGATTTGAACAAGTTATTTTTTTTATTTTATCTGATGTTTTCCAGGGCCTGCTGTTACAACGGTTGCCTCGGGAGCAGATGGGACCTCTACTTTGGCCAGCACAGTCGGATCCTTTGGTCCAGAAGATTTAATAAAATACCCCTACTACATGTTCCGAACTTTTTTCATCCCTCAATAGTTTATCTCATCCGTAACCTCTCGGTTACCTTTACACGACATTAGTAGATATCACAAAATTTTATTTTTAATTTTTCATAATTACTAACTACTATTATATTTTTTGAGTAATGTTAAATAGAATAATGTATTAAATAAAACAGGGTTAAAAATATAACGTGTTTGTTTTATCGCCATTCTGTAAATTGTTATTAATTTTAAAGATATTTTCATTTAATATCCATATTTAAGGACGTAGAGAGTTCGTTACGAGGAAGTGCGCATTAATTGAAGTTGGAATTCATCGTAGTTAGTTTTTTTCTGTATAAATAATATGAATTGGATTCACTTTTGTTTCTATTAAACGTTGTCGTATTCACCTTTTTCATTCTTAATATGGTAGACACAAATCTTCTCACACTCAATCTCAATAAAATGAAACACCTTTGTTTTCATAAAACTCGTACTTCGAAACCAAGAACGGATTGCAAACTTAAAATAAACTTTATTGCAAAAATTCCGATGTCCAATGTAGCTGTGAGATAATAGCACGTGCTACATCGATTCGCTACCTAGGGGTGGAAATCGATGAACGCCTCTCTTTTAAGCAACACATTGTCTCAGCATCTCTAAGAGTTAGAAGGCTTATTTTCGTAAATCGAATGTGCAATATTGCATTTCCGTCTGGGGTGGAGCTGGAATCACGGCAATGATTGCTTTGGAAAGAGCTCGCGGCGCTCAGTTCTAAAAGTGATGCACAAAAAACCGTTCCAGTACCCGACAACATCTTTGTACGCTGATGCAAAAGTTCTTTCCGTACACCACACCACCACACCAGCCTATATCAGTAAACTGCTGGACATAGGCCTCCCTAAATAAAAGGATTTTCCCTTTTGGCCCATAATCCCCACGCTGGGCATGCGGGTTGGGGATCGCAGGGCACAGCTTCTCGCACCGCCGACGCTGCTGCCCGTCGATGGCCAGGGGATTTGGTACGCCATTACGTACTTTCCGTACGCCAGGTATATATTCATAGAGCAATAGTATCAACACACAGAAAGGTAATCAAATCTGTAGACTGTAGTTCACATTTGCAACGAAGGGTATATAAAATTTCCCAACCCACTGCGAAAACCTCACTTGCTCACCACTTTCCCAAATTTCCGCATCCGTTCCTTTATAACAGAATTGCAAAATCGTGTGATATTAAGAACTGCTCTGCTAAAGAAATAATAGTCGTTACCTTAAAATTCCTTTTTTCACTTACCTTAGTCAAACCGAAGATTTACTAAAAGTTTTCATGTAACTCCTACTAATGCACACTCACATCACTCTGAACTCCACTATCATATCACATTCATTACATCTACATCGACACAATATACTGACCAACACTCTTACATACACCGTGGGTCATTCCTGTGATAACCAGACTCTTAAGAGACTGGGGGGAACAGAATAACCCACCCACACACATACATTCTACACACATACATTCTACACACACACACACACACACACACACACACCGTGGGTTATTCCCGTGATAACCAGACTCTTATGAGACTGGGGGGAACAGAAAAACCCACTCTTACATGGTGGTCATGTAAGTGCCCATACACCCCACCTTACACACACACTACACATACCTAACTATGCTCGCACACATCATGTCACTTATATACTCTTTATACCTGTCAAACACATATACACAAGATATCTCATTATTTTAAATAAACTCTTCGTTATTTTCTTTCATAGCTGTTCATTTCAAAGTTATTTTTTAAAAAGTTTGTAATCTGTAATTTTGCAATTCAAATGTACCTACGCACCTCACACATAATTTTGTAATCGGTAAAATATGGCCCCCACGATAAAGGCATGTCCTAGTGTGGGGACCATCGGTACCCGACATAAAACTTAAAATGATTTGTATCAAGTAACTTTAGTATTAATGATCATACATACATACATAATCTAAGGTTAACATAATGCATATGTATTAGTAGTTAAGTTTCTCATTTGGTAATAAATTCTTCTTCTTTTTCTTCTTGTTCTTCCGTACCCAAAGGGTAACAACTGGACCCTATTACTATGACTCCACTGTCCGTCTGTCTGTCTGTCACCAGGCTGGATCTCATGTACCGTGATAGCTAGACAGTTGCAGTTTTCACAGATGCTTTATTTCTGGTGCCGCTATAACAACAAATACTATAAACAGAATAAAATAAATATTTATGTGGGACTCCCATGCACCGGTACGGAAATCTTGGTGCGGGAGTCCGACTCGCACTTGGCCAGTTTTTTACTTATATTTACTTCCTCTTCAATCAACAACAACAATAACACTAGCCTATTCAGTCCACTGCTGGATAGGCCTCCCCTATAAAAAGGGGGATATATCCATAATCCCCACGCTGGGCATGCGGGTTGCGGCACAGCTTCTCGCACCGCCGACGTTGCTGCCCACCAGGCCAGGGGATTTAGCTGTGCCAGTGTTAGGCTGCGCTATGCCGCAATCAGCCGGCCGCCAGAGCCCCGTTTGTTATACAGCAGGGTGCACCACGTTTGGCTTGGGTTCCGAAGATAGGGGTTGGAACCCATTACACCCCAATAATAATTATATTAAAACCTATCAATTAAGTACTTAGTAATTTAAAAAAAAAGCATGACTGGACAATAAAATGACTTTCACGATTCCAAGCATTTATAATCAAGAATTTAATAACCTATTTCTGTCTTCTAGTTTTTTTCAAACAGAATGGAAGTAAGGTGGATTTTTATTTTTATTATAACTTTTTATTTTATCTCTATCAAAAGTGCTAATGGTAACAATGCTGTTGCAACGATTAAAAAAGGTATGAGCGTAAACACTTAAATGTGAACACCTATATTATGAATAAGAATTTATTTATTTGACAGACAAAAATATGATACACAAAAAATATAAAAATAAACATAGGTTAGCATGTAAGATAAAAACAATAAAATAAAGACAACACATAAAACAATTTAACTCCCTCCTTGTTATGCTTAATAACAAGAATAATTTTATTATAACTATATCTACGTAAATAAATTTCACCGATACAGGGAGACCCATACAATAATTTTGCATCACAATTTATTGTTGGTCAATCAAAACCAGAGTTGCTCACTAGTTCATACGAAGAAGAAGAAGAAGAATCAAAGTCTTACTGTGGTGCTCCTTGCTGTTTATGTTTGCCTGGTACTTCCTGAATGCCGATACCTTAGCTTTGAGTTAGCGTTAGATTTAAGTGCTTTACACAAACACAACTCTCCAATGAAGAAGAAAACCATTTTTTGTTACATATGTCAAAAAATTCTACAAAAAATTACGAGAACAACTGTGTTTTTATTATTTTTTGATCTCTAAAACTGACCGAGATATAAAAGTGCAAAGTTAACATTTTTAGTCTAAGCCGCGGACGGAGCGCGCGAGCGACTCGGGGATTCAAAGAGTTTACCCGAATGTGCCCGTCGCGTGCGGAACTACTTTCTTTATTTTAAATAAGAAACAATAAAAACAACTTGAGTCCATCTAATAAATACTGTGTCGTGCCTCAGTGTAAAAAATCGGCCACAAAAAAACCCGAAAAGTTGTTTTTTTACGTTCCTAAGGATCCAAAAATCAGAATAAAATTGATAAATGCGATGTGAAGAGCCCCCGTTAGGGCCAAAAACGACAGTATATTGTTTTGAGGATCATGTCGCTGTAATTATTCAAATACCATGTGAAATACTAACTAAGTAGTAGGTACTTAACCTTGCAATGTGCAACACTAACTAAGGAGTACCTAGTAGGTAGACTAGGTAGGTACTCTGTTAATGCTAGTGAAATGCTTTTTAGGGTTCCGTACCCAAAGGGTAAAAAAGGAAACCCTATTAGGTACTAAGACTTCGCTGTCCGTCTGTATGTCCGTCTATCTGTCACCAGGCTGTATCTCAAGAACCGCGATAGTTAGACAGTTGAAATTTTCACCGATGATGTATTTCTGTTGCCACTTTTTTTGCCGTTTTTTTGCTTGATGATAATAACGGCAACAGGTAGACCCTTGAAATATTCACAGAATATTTTGTTTATATATTTAGGTACTTAAAAAATAAATAATTAAATTAAATTAAAATTAATTAAGGGGGGCTCCCCGATACATGTAGTAGGTATGTCGTATGTAGGGTACGCGACTCGCAGTTTATTGAACCATTCCAAGGTTAATGATCTCTTTATTTTTTATAAAACATTCTGCCACCATCAGACCGTGAACTATGGGAAGGTTGTTACATTGGTCTTTTTGAAATCCTTCTTCCATTTTAGTATAATTTATAATAATAACCAATAATTTACACAATATACGCAATCAATCAGCATTATTTTAAATTAATAAAAATAACCAGAGCGCACGAGAGCAAAGAACTTAGCAGCGAAATGTACTACGGATGCCCGCCGCGCCGAGCGATGACGTCACGCGCTACTCGCGATCACTGACGAGATTTAAAAAGCCCACGTAAACTTCCGACGCTTATAACTTCGGTAATATTGCACCGATCGATGTGAAATAAAAACTAGAATAATGTGTACGGTCTAGACTTTGATTCTACGTTCGTAAAAATGTGATAATGTAACCTTGTTATCTTCTCCATTATGAAATAGGGAGCCCTCATAAAGACGTGTCATATCCGAGGCCCGTATTCAATTTCGAATTTCCTGTTAAAAGTTTACACTAACTATCAGTTTATACCATATACTATTTTAATTAGAAACATCCTTCTTAGTGTATAGCGAAACAACAGCCAATAATAAATTGTCAAAAAGTCCGTCTCAGGAAAGAAGCCGCGCGGCAATCAGCGGAACTAAAGCCGAATCTCAAATTCACGCAAAAACACTGAAAATTTATGGAGAAATTCTAGATAGATCAGATTATTTGCATCATATTTTAGTGGGAGACGTGTTGATTTTGCTTTTCTTTTGATTTTATTACCATTCCATTTTAATTTTTACACGACAGTGACGCTGCGTCGTGATTTCTTTCGTGAGACGGACTCTAGTTTATTTATTGACTTATTGTCAGGTATAGTGGCAGTGGCATGTAATAGAAGAAGGTTTCGATCAACTATACAAAGGATTTAACACTATTCGCCCGAAAGCGGCTCGTCTAAAACTCCGCCAAAACATATCGGAGCAGCACTTTGCATTTAGTCGGCTTACTTACATTTTCTGTCTTATGTTCTTTTAAAGGGGGAATATTTGTATGAATAGCTAATTGTGCAAGCAGTTATTACTACACTGCTATCTTTTTCTAGCATCACGTGCTTTTAACAAATATATGCCACTTTTTTGCAGTGCAATACGGCGATAGTGCAATATGCAGTACGGCGCGCAATATCCTCTGTATCGTTGATCGAAGGAATGAGGGCAAAAATTAAAATAAACATAAGACGACTTACTTCTGAACATCTTTAAAAAAATAAAAAATGCTTAGGCTATTGCTATCTCTTACTGTTGGATAACGACGAACAGGGACAGGGTTAACTTTGCGCATTGGTTAACTTTGAGTAACGTTCATAAGTTAGGGGGTTAGAGTTTAGATTAAGAATTTGCACCGCTTTTCAGGAAATTATTTTCTTTCCTTCGCATCTCAAATAAAGTAGATTCATTATATGGTTGAGGCTAAGCATCCGGCTGGGTTATTTTACACCTTTAGGATAAAGTTATTTAATTAAAGGCAAAGGAGATTTGGCTGACCTCTTTCCAAAATGTATAATGCCAAATAAAAACCTACAGAAAATATGTGTAGAATTCTTATTATTCTTAATGCATAGAACAAAAAATATTCTACGTCGCATTCTCTGATCTGTGCCGAGGCACATATCGAGATATCATTTGAAATCTTTGTCTGCATTTTGATGCAGTAACAATTCGGATAATAAAGTTTTGGTACGAAAAAATTTTTGGAAAATATATAGCTACTAGAACATTTCCAAATCAAACTTATTTAATAAATGAAATCACAATTTCAGCCGGCCCAAGTTGTGCAAGTGATGTCAGTCCAGCTAATGATGTGAATATCTGTGAGTAGATTTGCCTACACCAGCGTTTTTATATGGAAGTTTTAACATAATTCTGTGCCTTATTATTTAAATTTAAATTTCTTAATAAAAATGTCTAAAAAGTTGTTGTGTTTTGTTTCCCGTTTTGTGCTACACTAAAGAGGAAAGGAGACACGACACCTTTTTAGGAGAATACATTGGGCAATCTCTGCCCAAATTTCTTCAAAGAGCACATTTCCTTGTACAATGTTATTTATAGTACTAGTAGTACTTTCATGTCCTACGCTAATACAAATAAATATGTAAAGTTTATAAGTTTGTTTGTGAAACTACTCAAAATATTAAAAAAAAGTTACTTTTTTTAATATCTTATTTATTTTACTCCAGGTAGTGATAAGTATACTTATTTTTTATTTATAATGGACAACCTTGAAAACAAGGTATGTTACATTTTCGTTTAAGAAACAAAACTTGCCAAAACTGAAATAGACGTTTTTTCTGTTGCATGTTACTACCGAATAGCAAATCATATGTAGTGCCTTATAAAAGACTAATTTAAAGCTCATCCAGTAAAAATATACATAATTTATGTAGGTAGGTTCAGAACGAACAACTAACAAACTAATGATCAAAACTATTTGTCACAGATATCCATCGTGGAGGTGACCGTGGACGTGGACGCGATTGGAGCCGTGGCCGTGGACGACCTCCAAGCTACCGTTTTCCACCCCCAGGTAATATTCAATTATTTTCACTTACGGCATTACAAGAAACTGTACCTACTTTTTACAGCTTATTTATAATATGTTGAAAATACTTACAACAACCACAACACCAGAATATTCAGTCCACTGCTAAACATAAGCCTCCCTTATAAGAAGGGAGATATTTCCATAATCCCCACACTGGGAATGCGGGTTAGGGATCACAGGGCAAAGCTTTTCGAACGGACAACGATGCTATTCATCTGCACATCCATCATCACAATCGATGTGGCCAGGGGATTTAGCTGTACCAGTGTTAGGTCGCACTATGCCGCGATCGCCTCGTTTGTGGTTCAGCAGGTTGCACCACGGGGAGGGAAGGTTGGCATGGATTCCCAACGATGGTGGTTAAAACTCTACACTCTAAATATCAATGGGTTGTCGAACAGACTCAGTTCTGCAGCATACGCAGTCAAAAGAATCCGTCAACTTACTGACGTAGAAACGGCTAGACTAGTTTATTTCAGCTACTTCCATAGCATTATGTCGTACGGCATTTTGTTGTGGGGGAATGCTGCAGATATCAACACCATATTTGTGTTGCAGAAGAGGGCTGTTCGTGCAATTTATAATATGGGCCCCAGAGAATCACTTAGAACTAAGTTTAAAGAAATAAATATTATGACAGTGCCGTGCACAATATATATATGAAAACTTAATGTATGTCCGAAAACATATTAACATGTTCAAGAAAAATAGCGACTATCATAATGTTAACACTAGAAATAAAGATAAACTAGCTGTTCCCACTGTAAGGCTCCATAAAGTTAGTCAATCTTTTAAAGGGATGTCTGTACGATTTTTTAACAAAATCCCAAATGATGTGATTAATCTATCTGTAAATAAATTCAAAAATGTTGTTAAACGTAATCTATGCAATAAAGCTTATTATAAAATATCTGATTATTTAGATGACAAAAAAGCTTGGGATGAAACTGCCTCCAACTCCATCAAAAACAATGTAATAGATATTAAGTACAATGACGTTAAAAAAATATAAGCCAAGCAGAGTTTCTTGCCAATTCTTCTCTGTTTGGTCACGTTACGAATTGGTGGTAAATTTAAAAAAATGACGTTTCAAAGTGTACTATACAGTTCCTACTGAATAAATGAATTTTGAATTGAATTGAATTGAATAGAAGAAAATACTTAGGTAGGTACTTATTAGAGTAATGTCTTAGTAATGATGATGTGTACCACAGACTTCTGCCTATGGCTTCGCTTGCGTTATTTTTCTAGCCTCGAGAACAGTATTTTTTTCCTATATAAAAGGATAAGGTCTATGTCCTCTTCTGTACCCCTAACAACGTTTATACGAAATTTTATACCTAATGATCGATTGACTAGTTAAGGCCTTAACAATAAAAAAATATACTCACTTTCGCATTTTTACTATTAAAGCCATAATTTGAAAGACACTATAATTGTTGACACTTAGGCAAGGATACTAATTAACATAATATTAATTACAGATAGGCCACTAAGGTGGACCAACGGCAGCTCCAAACCCACCACCAGCATCCTCGAGTATATATATTTTCTTGATTATTACATAATATAAAAAAATGCTGGAAAACATCACACCGCATCATATAGCCCTAAATTAAGCAGAGCTTGTATTTATAATTAGCCGGTACCTCCAACTCCTCCACTAGCACCCTCCAGTACATATAATTTATATTCCTCCATACTTCATGATTTTTGATATTTTTTTACTTTACTAATTATTATTTACAAAAATATACGTCTAATAATCATAATACTTATTACAGATTGGCCTCGAGGGGGTAGTCCACCAGTACCTTCAGGCCCCCAACAACCTCCCCCCAGTACGTATATTTTTCATTTTTACATTATATTAAGTTAACTTATATTTTTTGCTTAGTTATTACATACAAAAGTGTATGTCTACTAATCTTAGTATTTGTTACAGATAGCCCTCGAGGGGGTAGTCCACCGGTACCTCCAAACCCTCCACCACCTCCCCCCAGTACGTATACTTTTATATTTGAAATATTATTATAACTGATGCTTTTTACTTACAGTATAAGTCTAATAATTATAATGTTTGTTATAGATAGGCCTCCAGGGGGTAGTCCACCACCTCCAGGCTCTCCACCACCTCCCCCCAGTACGTATTCTTTTCAATTTGACATATTATTATAACTGATACTTTTTACTTAGTATAAGTCTAATAATCATAATGTATGTTATAGATAGGCCTCCAGGGGGTAGTCCACCACCTCCAGGCTCTCCACCACCTCCCCCCAGTATGTATACTTTTCAATTTGACATGTTATTATAACTGATACTTTTTACTTAGTATAAATCTAATAATCATAATGTATGTTATAGATAGGCCTCCAGGGGGTAGTCCACCACCTCCAGGCTCTCCACCACCTCCCCCCAGTATGTATACTTTTCAATTTGACATGTTATTATAACTGATACTTTTTACTTAGTATAAATCTAATAATCATAATGTATGTTATAGATAGGCCTCCAGGGGGTAGTCCACCACCTCCAGGCTCTCCACCACCTCCCCCCAGTACGTTTACTTTTCAAGTTGACATGTTATTATAACTGATACTTTTTACTTACAGTATAAGTCTAATAATTATAATGTATGATATAGATAGGCCTCCAGGGGGTAGTCCACCACCTCCAGGCTCTCCACCACCTCCCACCAGTATGTATACTTTTTAATTTGACATAATATTATAACTGATACTTTTTACTTACAGTATAAGTCTAATAATCATAATGTTTGTTATAGATAGGCCTCCTGGGGGTAGTCCACCACCTCCAGGTTCTCCACCACCTCCCCCCAGTACGTACACTTTTCAATTTGACATGTTATTATAACTGATACTTTTTACTTCCAGTATAAGTCCAATAATCATTATATTTATTACAGATCGGCCTCCAGGGGGTAGTCCACCACCTCCAGGCTCTCCACCACCTCCCTCCAGTACGTATACTTTTCAATTTGACATATTATTAAAACTGATACTTTTTACTTATATTATAAGTCTAATAATCATAATGTATGTTATAGATAGGCCTCCAGGGGGTAGTCCACCACCTCCAGGCTCTCCACCACCTCCCCCCAGTATGTTTACTTTTCAATTTGACATATTATTATAACTGATACTTTTTACTTACAGTATAAGTCCAATAATCATTATATTTATTACAGATAGGCCTCCTGGGGGTAGTCCACCACCTCCAGGCTCTCCACCACCTCCCCCCAGTACGTACACTCAATTTGACATATTATTATAACTGATACTTTTTACTTATAATATAAGTCTAATAATCATAATGTTTGTTATAGATAGACCTCCAGGGGGTAGTCCACCACCTCCAGGCTCTCCACCACCTCCCCCCAGTACGTATACTCAATTTGACATATTATTAAAACTGATACTTTTTACTTATAGTATAAGTCTAATAATCATAATGTATGTTATAGATAGGCCTCCAGGGGGTAGTCCACCACCTCCAGGCCCGCCACCACCTCCAGGCCCTCCACCACCCTCCTCCGGTATATATTTTTTTAACATTATTTTTTTGCCTATTGTATTATTGATTGATTGGCTTAGTTACTGCTGCGATTCAGATCAGACTCGTTTTCAAAGAGCCGTGAAACGTGTACTTACCAACTGTTGACACATAGGTCAAAATACCAATGTACTTTTGAGTGCAAATCAAATCAATATGAAAACCGCTTTGTTTTACCGAATAGTTTTAAAAAGTATTGTTATTTTTAGGTATTTTTTTTTTTATTAAACGTATTGTATTGCACGTATTGTGGGGTGTACGGGGTTCCAACCCCCATCTTCGGAACCCAAGCCAACCTCACCTGCACGTGGTGCATCCTGCTAAACAACGAACGGGGCTCTGGCGGCCGGCTGATTGCGGCATAGCACAGCCTACATCGGCACATATAAATCCCCTGGCCACCGACGGGCAGCAGCGTCAGTAGTGCGAGAAGCTGTGCCCTGCGATCCCCAACCCGCATGCCCAGCGTGGGGATTATGGGTATATCCCCCTTTATTAGGGGAGGCCTATGTCCAGCAGTGGACAGATATAGGCTGGTGTGGTGGTGGAAACGTATTGTTATTTCCGTACCACAAAAATAAAAAAGGACCCTTTATAGGATCACTTCGTTATCTGTATGTCTGTCTGTCAAGACTATTTTTTCAGGAACGCATGGAGGCATCAAGTTGAAATTAATATCAAATACTCAAGTCTGATCTGAAAAATCAAACATCATTTTTTTTATTGCACTAGAAGATGAAACAAGCACATGGCCCACCTGACGTTAATTGGTAACCATTACCTATCACAAAGCATTGCATCATATATAATTATTTTTTGAAACGTGCTCTACGATGCAACGCCCTGCGTCCATCAACTTGAGACATGAAGATTGATAAGCCTCTTGTGTCTGTAATTTCACCGGCACCCACACCCTTCAAATCAAAACACATCACAGCTGCTTCATAGCAGAAATAGGCGTGGTGGCAGTACTTCCTCGGACGAGCCCTCCAAAAGAACTGTACTACTAATGTGAACGCAATCAAAAGATAAGGCCGATTATTCCGCATATTGTGACACTCGCTGTAGAATGAAAACCTGTAGGTTACTTTTCGTTGACCTAGAATCATGAAATTTGGCAAGAACCAATGTCTCATAGCACAATTACATAAATGGAAAATATCCCAAAAACGTAAATTTGTAGTCACATCATAAAAATATCTATCATTCAAATTTGTGACGAAAACTCAGTGGGAGTATTCTCGCTTGGTCGGTTTTTAGGGATCAATTACAAAGACTCCACTATCTTTCTGTCCATCTGTTTGTCAATAAAATAGAACGCCGCTAAATAGGTACATATCAATTTACAAATGTAATTATAATTATGTTTTTTTTTTATAGGAGGACCGGCGGGCAGTAGTAGCGTTGGTAAATACTTATATTAAATAAATAAAAACATGCATACCGTACTTAACTTAAACTTACAGCTATTTATAAGCATGGTGATAAAGAGGTCGTTAATGTTTTTTAAATCCTCTTATGATAACCTAACTTTCCGCCTAAGGCCTTGTAATTGGCTTCAAGATGGGAAAGCACATTCCTCGTGTTGTAGCTAGCTACCAAATCTGGCTACGAAATGGGAAAATCGTTCCCATTTAGTAGCTAGTAGCTTCAAGATGGGAAACCACATATCCCATTTTGTAGCTAGCTACCAAATTTGGCTACGAGATGGGAAAATCGTTCCCATTTAGTAGGTAGCTGCGAGACTGGAAAGCACATTTCCCATTTCGTAGCTACCAAATCTGGCTACGAGATGGGACTAAATGTCACTCGCGTGGTACCCGGTACTAAAAATAGCCTATATTCCATTATTTACATAATGTTAAGATATTTAAAAGATAAAATATTTAGTACAAATTCCGCCAACTCTCTCTGACGAGTTTCATAAAAACTCAACAGAAATTCGACAATGTTTCGCCTTCCCCATAAGGCATCATCAGGAGACGATAGACTCGCTGTCCACCTTCGGCACTCCGCAAACATTCGCAGACATGTTGCTTCGCCGAGCGCCAAGCAGAGACGCTCGGCGAAGGCGGACAGCGAGTCTATCGTTTCCTGATGATGCCTTATGGGGAAGGCGAAACATGCTTTCTGCTTAGCGCTCTTCGAAGCCACATCTCCGAATTATTGCGGAGTGCCCAAGGCGGACAGCGAGTCTATCGTTTCCTGATGATGCCTTATGGGGAAGGTAAAACTTTGTCGAATGTCTGTTGAATTTTTATGAAACTTGTCAGAGAGAGTTGGCGGAATTTGTACTAAATATTTTATCTTTTAAATATCTTGTAATGGATTTCCGCAAAATTACACCTGATTCTATTCATTATACATAATGTTGATACAGGTCACCAATTTAGTTTAATCGAAGATTGATACCAATTCGTTCAGTCGTGAGATGACTGAGAAAAAATCCTACACATTTATAATATTATTGCAACATAACACTTTCATTGCTTGCTTTACTATTTAAATAATATTATTTTTATATTCCAGCTAAAAATGAAAATAATAACGCCGTGAACCAGCAAACTAAGACAGTTGTAAACAACTACATCACAGATGATGATGATGATGATGATGATGACGATTGTTCTGGACTGGTATGTATGTATGTATAGGTCCCGCCGCGAGTTTATAGGCCTGAGCTAAAATAGTGGGGATACTGCGCAGAACAAGTAAAACAAACAGTTCATACATCAAACTTTTTGTCAAAAAATTAAACCACCGTATAAGTTGAAAAGCAAAAAATAATAAACCTTTTTATTTAACCTTAATAATTAAGTTCTTAAACTAATGTAATGCCTAAACTAATGTAAGTATGGTAATTATGAGTTGGTGCCCTTATACCCTTTCCAATAAAAAAACAATTACTAAAATCAGACTACTCTGTAAAAAGTTATGCCTGGTCATATTATGCTGGTTATACATAAAAAAATATACGCGTCTACTTTATATTTACCACCTCCGTTTTTCTCGTCGGTTAAAAAATGTAAATAAATGTGTTCTGCGCATTCAAAGTCAAACGTACGTAACTTACCGTCCTATCCTTCTGGATAGGACGGTAAGAACTGTTATCAGTTCTATAAACCTCAGATAAAATCACGTTAAAATATCATGTCAACTCTTTTTATTTACATTGAAATGACAGTGACAAGCTTAAATAAATAAATAATGCTGGACGTTATCACACAGCATCATGCTATCGGCTTACTTATCGAGCCTTTTTAAAATGACATTTTGATAAGAATAATGAGGTAAGGTTTCTTCTGGTATGTGAAAGTGCTCATGGCAACTTCGGTGTTCGTAATCCATCATCTTAGCAACACTCCGTCCGTTTACTACTTGGATGGGTGACTGTTTAGTGGCATTAAGATCTAAGCGCTTCCGTGCTTGGGGTGTACGGGATTCAACCCCTATCGTCGGAACCCAAGCCAACCTCACCTGCACGTGGTGCACCGTGCTAACTAACAAACGGGGCTCTGGCGGCCGGCTGATTGCGGCATAGCGCAGTCTACATCGGCACGGCTAAATCCCCTGGCCACCGACGGGCAGCAGCGTCGGTAGTGCGAGAAGCTGTGCCCTGTGATCCCCAACTGCGCGTGATTATGGGCATATCCCCCTTTATCAAAGGAGGACTATGTCCAGCAGTGGACTGATATAGGCTAGTGTGGTGTGGAGTGGTGTGGTGGCTTCCGTGCTTCGGAAGACAAGTTTAGAAATTTGTCCCGGCTTTTTTGGTCAAGGCATGTCAGAGGCCTTCGGGTGGCCTAAAAACTCCGACACCAGAGTTGGGCACTAGCTCATACGATGAATACGAAGAAGTTCATTATTAATTTAAAAGTTGTTTGATTTCAACATTCAAGGGGATTTTGAAAGGGGATCTACCGGACTAACCCCGTCTGTTACTTACCATCAAAATACCGGAACAGAAACTAGTAATTAATAACCACAGTCGTCAGCTTACATACTTTGTTTTGTAAAACTAGCTTCCCCGTCCGCGACGTCAGCGATCGGATAGTTTGCTTAACACGTTGAGAGCCTAGCTCGCTGCTCGCAGGCTTGCGTCTCCTGCAGGTTGTGTTTTCAGCACTCAAAGTGTTATCGCAATTCGGGTACAACTCACTAGCCCAACCGGTCTAACGTTTATATAGTAAGCCTATGTACAAATTTAAAACGTCTGACTTATTTTCTTCTTCCTGTCCTGCTTGAGGAAACAATAAGTAGGTCTGTTTCATTGGCGCCCAACTTGGGGCGTCAGCGACTTTGTCTGATTTGTACCAGAAAACTGACAAAGTGTGGGGTGTACAGGGTTCCAACCTCATCTGCCCTGCGATCCCCAACCCGCATGCCCAGCGTGGGGATTATGGGTATATCCCGCTTTATTAGGAGAGACATATGTCCAGCTTGATTGGACATTGTGGACTGATATAAACTGGTGTGTGTGTGTGTACCAGAAAATATCTATTACACACCACCGTGCGTGTACTCTTCTGTAATTGAAGTTGTTATTAAATTTCTTTTTCAGGGGTGTATTCTAAAAGCCGTGAAGACCATTCTTTGAAACAATAAAATTTATTGAACGAAATTTGTATTTCATTTTGCATAAATACCCATATTTATTTATTTCACCATAGAACATTACAGTTAGTAGGAGGCACGCTACCTTTGGTTATGTGAATTTTAAAATTAGACAAAAAACTAGATCTTACCTACATAGATCATGGCAGTAATACAAACAAACCAATGCTTAGTTGACATATATTTTTTTCATAATCCTACGTTTTAACTAGGTAGTCATAAATGAAGACGCTGTAAATGTGCTTATCGATAAATAATACTAAAAACGTCTTCTCGTCATCCATAACGCAATGTTTGAAAACGAAAGTTTTCAATGTCATGACATACGGAGCCGAAACGTAGACACTCACAGTACGGCTAGTCCACTAGTTTAAAGTCGCTCAGCGAGCTATGGAACGAGCCATGCTTGGAGTTTCTCTGAAGGATAGAATCCGCAACGAGACTATCCGACATAGAACTAAAGTTGTCGACATAGCTCAGAGAATTAGCAAGCTGAAGTTGCAGTGGGCTGGCCATATCTGCCGAAGAACAGATAACCCTTGGGGAAACGAGTTCTTGAGTGGAGACCGCGGCTCGGCAAACGTAGTGTAGGACACTCTCCGGCGAGGTGGAGTGACGATCTGCGCAAGGCTGCTGATAGAAGTTGGATGCGTCGAGTTCAGGCCAGGGCGCAATGGCGCTCATTAGGGGAGGCCTATGTCCAGCAGTGACTGCTATAGGCTGATGATGATGATGATGATGAATACTAAAATATATTAGTGATTAATATGTAACACAAAGAGGTATACATGCATTCTGATATAAGATTAATAAAAAATCCCATGATTCACTTGGTATCGTTGTAATAATCCATAAAAACGGATATTAAAGTTCACACACAGCATCATGTAGCCCCAAACTATACGTAAGTAGAGCTTGGGAACCACATGACTGATATACTACTCAAATAATTTATTTTCTTGTATATTAATATATAATATTGTAGTACCTTCTCTCATGATGTAAGATGAAAATAAAGCTATTTTAATAGTAGCTTCTTAAAATAGGGAATAAAAACAGTGTCTTACTTACACCACGGTTGCCATATTGAATCACGAGTGCAACGAAGGATTCTAGGGTATATATAATACGAATACAGAGTCATATAACTCCTGAGTGGAAATCCTGAGTGCAGTGAGGGCTTTAAGCTTGCTCAAGGCGAAGACAGCTTTATTCCCGATTTGAACTGTTTAAGTTCTGCATAATAAAAATGTAAATCTTAAATACTCTACTTTTCCACACACTTCCTGGGAGAAGAGAAAGCAAAGCTCACGTTTTTTTATTTAGTTTAGTTATAATGCAATGAGGCTAGTTCGAATTTCGAATTAGTAAATTATTTTTAGTGTGTTCTCCATGGTAAATCTTATTTTGTGAATTATTCAGTAAATTATTTTGGTTTTGGTCTCTATGTTATCGATGGGACTAATCTTCATACAAATTGTCAGGTTCTAAATTCAAATCATATCTCTTTTTGAAGTTATGTAATGAAATCCAGTACAATATGACCTAGTAGGTACTAATAACTAAGGAGTTAATTAGGGGAGTGGTCTCTTTGAACAAAAATACGATATGGCAGATTTTTCAAAAAAAAAATCCAGAAGGTTCTGTTTCATCTAGGAGAATATATTAGGCACAGATTTTTGTTCAAAGCGCGCACTCACCTATAAAAACTCAATGCTACCTTGGACTCACTTTCCGTGAAGGTTGCATGGCCTGTAATGTGATACTTTCGAGGAGGCATCAAATGTTCATCGAATATCACGCTAAAACCATAACCTACCTACTAAATCAATTTCGTTGGGACTTTTTACTCAAAATATAGGCTATATTTTATCTTTTATCCGACTCAAGCAAATAAAAATAGTAAAATATAAGATACCTACAGCATCTCACTTGACGAGGTCTGTGAATATTCTGCGAAAACCAAAGAGTTTGTATCAGAAGGTTCTGAAAGCAAGCGGAGATGCTCGTAGGTCTGGTAATTTAAAAATGGAAAAGGTTTCCTTGCGTAAGGGCGATTTCAGACTAGCCTTTTTCTTGGAAGTATAAGCTCGTATCAGCTTACGCGCCCACACACGCACATCTTACGCGTCAAAAAACTTAACGCGCTTTTTTCAGCGCGTTCGCTTGAACCAGTCGGTGGTCACCTAGTAGAAAGAAGCGTAATAGTAGATACCTTGAAAGTGCGTCAACGCTCGTACAAGACAAGACAAGCAAGACAAAATGGCGCATGTACGCTCCTACACGCGTTTCGTTAAATGATTTATAGTATTTTATCAACATAACACCATAAATATAAAAAATAAAATTTGTACAATACTATTTGTACTGTTTAAGTACAAAGGCGTGATCACAAAAACTTTTTTCGTGAATCGTAAATCATGTCACGATGACTAACCATAAATTATTATCGTACTCACGAAATACATTATAGTTTTTTATTAAATTATTAGACGACCACACAAATAGAAAACCACACAAGTCATTATTGGATATCCTACATAAATAATACTTGTTTTTACTTAATATTGGAAGCCATTGCGCAATATAATCATGGGAATAAGAACATTCATTATATTAAGCATAATTCTTTTTTATTATGTTGCTAATATATATGCGGGTATGTAAAAAATCATATTCATATTTTGTCCTAGGTATATTTATGCAACTTAAAAGTAAAAATTAAGATAAAAACTAATAAGTACCTACTTATTTCGAAACTTGTAAGTGGGTATTTCTCTTTTAAATGTCGCGCAAGACTAGGAAAAACCCTTTGAAACGACTTAATGTAAAATGAATAACTTTCTTTGAATCACAATTTTAAGATACCTGCTTGTAGGTTACGTGTTGTTACGGTTTGGTGGAACGATGTAGGGTTTGAAGGAGCTGATGATCAGTTTAAACCACATATGCTATTATCAAAATTGACATGTTTTTCAAGTTATTATAAAAATTTCATATTACATATTTTCATGATAGAGATAATTTTTGACAAGCTTAAGTCATGTTTTGTTTATGTTTTCCTGCTCAATAATTGGTATAGCTTATTGTGATGAAAGACTGTATTGTTGTGACTAATTAGAATTGGAATCCACAAACAGAGTAATATCTAGTATTACATAAACTATACGAAAAAAATCTAGTTCTAAAAAAAACAACTTTGGATTATAACTTAAAAATCATGACACTTTTCATAGTAGCATAATTATGTGGTATAAAATAAACACCTGGGTACCCTTGTTCAACTCTTTTAATAATGCTCCTTTGTAAAATGGTATAAGTAATCGTGATATCTCGCACTTACTTACCAAAACAGACCCAACATTATCGAGAGACACGTAACTATAACTGCCAGTTCGTAAAATTTAATTTATTGAAAAACATAGCGATAGTCATAATATTGCCACTAGAAATAAAGATAAACTAGCTCTTCCTACTGTAAGGCTCCATCCTTACAGTAGAAACAGCTAGTTTCCATCCTTACAGTTAGCTATTTTATCTTTATTTTTATTATTAACATTATGATTGTCAAAAAAAGTTAGTCAATCTTTTATGTGTACGTTTTTTTAACAAAATCCAAATGTTGAAAATGACAAAAATGCTGTTAAATGTAATCTCTTTAAAAAACCTACCATAACATTTTTGATTATTTAGATGACAAAATTGGGATGAAAATATCTCCAACTCCCTCAAAAACAATGTCATAATTATTAAGAATAGTGATTGTAACAAAGACTAAAAAATATAAGCCAAGCAGAGTTTCTTGCCAATTCTTCTCTGTTTGGTCACGTTACAAATTGGTGTGAATAAAAAAAGATTAAAGCTCACTATAAATAAATAAAAAAATACTCTAGACTTTTGTTTACTTTTAACATTTTTTTACAGATTCAGCAGCAGCTGCCGCCACGAACGATAATGACAATTACGTGGAGCAGCTCACAAGCTTGAGGACTACTAACAGGGCAGATCTAAAGAAAAATAACTGCCCTTTTTTCACTGTAAGTTGGTAACCCCTTAAACCCAAATAAAATAAATAAACTGAAATCAACCCAACCTCAGCTTAATCTCACGTGCCGGTGGTCCATCCTGCTAACTAGCATTTCTGGGCACTGTAAGTTGCTTCTTACACACCGTAAGGGCTTCCAACCGCCACCTCAAGTCTCAAATCAACTCAATCTCAACTCAACTTACGTGCCGGTGGTCCACCCAGGTAACTAGCTATGGGGGCACTGTAAGTTGGCCCATACAGACCGTAAGGGCTTCCAACCGCCACCTCAAGTCTCAAATCAACTCAACTTCAACTCTATCTCACGTGCCGGTGGTCCACCCTGCTAACTAGCAATCGGGGCACTGTAAGTTGCTCATTACACACCGTAGAGCTTCCAACCGCCACCTCAAGTCTCAAATCAACTCGATCTCACGTGCCGGTGGTCCACGCTGCTAACTAGCAATCGGGGCACTGTAAGTTGCCCCTTACACACCGTAGAGCTTTCAACTGCCACCTCAACTCTCAAATCAACTCAACCTCACCTGCCCGCAGTGCACCCCGCTAACTAACAATCGGGGCTTTGGCGGCCGGCTCATTGTGGCATAGCGTAGCCTGACACCAATTAAATATCAATACATTGTAGGGTTACACTGATAAGGTTTCATTCTGATAGAAGCGAGTATTCGATCCCGATCGATTTCGATCGAATTGCACCCAGATAAGTACTAGAATTATTTCTACTCTACTTCCAAATTTGTTTTATGATATCTGAAGATGGAACAAACTCATGGCCTACCTGATGTTAAGTGGTAACCATTACCCTGCCTAACGCCCTGCGTTGTTCCTGTAATGTGCCTGTAATTTCACCAGCAACCACACCCTCTAAACTGAAACACAGCAATGCTGATTCACGACAGAAGTAGGCATGGTGGAAGTTCATGAAACTAACGTGAATTAACTCATTCATATTGAAAAAAACGGGAACTTCCACGACGTAGGCGTGTCGAGCTGAGCAGCGAGAGCTGCGTCGCGTTCACTCACCCTGATGAAGACTCTCTTAACGAGTCGAAACGCTGTCGCTGCCTTCACCGACGTAACAGTACGTGAAAATTCCCGTTTTTTCAATATGAATGGTGGAAGTTCTTCCCCGGATGAGCCATTCACAAATAACTCTACCACATTAACAAATAATGGAATATTTATACGCACATCTAACCCTATTTTTTTTTGTTACAGTGTTGGTTTGGATAATTACATCTGAAATAAACAACTTAAAGAAAAATGTTTTTTTTTTTATTTTGGAACCCCATTAAAATTATTTGCTAGATGGATAAAGTACCTCATTGGTGGGATCAAAACTCAATATAAATAAATAAAAAATCTCAATATAGACAAAGATATAGTGCGTTGAAGTTCCGCGTTACGTCACGGCTTAGTACACCCTTTACCCTTTACCCGTCTCGATTATTCCAGCACTAGCAAAGATATTTGAGAATGGAATTAGCTCGCGACTCAAGGAGTATTTTAGGTCAACACAGGGACTCTCAGACAGACAGTACGCATACCGAGTGGGGCGGTCGACCACCTCGCTGGCCCAGGAGGTTCTCCGCAGGGTGGTAGATGCTAGGGAGCGGAAGCAGCAGGTTGCAATTATCTGCTGCGACCTCTCTAAAGCATTCGATGTGACCGACCACTAGGTACTTGTTCTCAAGATGAGGCACTACGGCATCCAGAACACCGCCCCCGACGTTCTCACGGGCATGCTGAGGTCAAGGTCCTAGGTAGTGGTGGGAGGAGGTACCACCATGTCTCACCCCCTCTCAACAACTACGAGAGTGGCACAGGGTTCTGCTGTGTCAAACGTACTCTTCTCCCTGCTACTGAACGACCTCCCAGGGTCCATAAATGCTGCAGATGTACTCATGTACGCGGATGATGTGGCCGCAACAGTAACCGCCACAACTATAGATAGCTTGGAGCACAAGCTGAACGTGGCTGCTACTCAATTAGCTAAGTGGTTTAGAGACAATGGACTAGTCATCAATTCAGCAAAGTCACACTTCATTTAATTCAATTTAATTAATTAGTACGGTCATTATACAACCACTTACACTAATTAAAGTAATTCACAATAAAATATTTACGTTTAAATTTACATTACAAGGAATATACATAACAGAGCAGAAATAGTATACAATAATAATAACTGAGCAAATAACAAAAGATGAAAATGAAAATGGAAATTATATAAAGAAATGAAAATTATAGAAAAAATAATAATAATCAAAACTAACATAAAAAAAGGAAATTAATAATAGTTCTTGTAGAGTTAAATACAATTGTCAAGCACATTATTTCACACTCAGACTTAGACACATACATCATTCTTTCTCACAATGCTTCAGACATACCGACACAAGATTATGCCATTCGTCAAAAAATATATCACAATCTGGATTGTCTGATAAGAGTTTATTGAAGGCGGTGAGGGCTCGCGGTAGCGGAGAGTTAGCACGTGCAACTGTTCTGCACGAGGGTACGGCGAAAAGTCTATGTCTTCTGCATCGAACATAGTTGTTAGGTACGTAAAGTTGAAGTAACTCGCTATGCAAATCGGTAGCATCTACTGTGTTACGGAAAATTTTACAGCAGGTTGTCATTTGGTTGCAAGCTCTTCTAGTACTAAGGGAGTTGTAACCGAGACATCCCTGAATAAATTTAGTTGGGTACATAAAAGGATAGAAGCCCAAAGTACGCTTGTAAAGGTACCGCAGAAACGCTTTTTGTACCTTTTCTAATAGGAGGACGTATGTGACTTCGTGCGGATTCCAGATACAGGAGCTGGACTCAAGTTTGCTTCGGACCAATGCACTGAAAAGAAGATGTATGACATACTCGCTCTGAAAATCTCGAGAATTTCGCAGCACAAAGCCCAATCTCTTAAACGACTCCTTGGCTACGTCGGCGATATGGTCATGAAATGTAAGCCCTCGGTCGAATGTGACGCCCAAATCCTTTATCACCCTGGATCTGATGATCGCGTCACCATTTATATTGTAATCAAAGGATATTGGATGCCTCATCCGCCCGAAGGTCATTACCGAGCATTTAGAGGAATTAAATTCCATTTTGTTCTCTACACTCCATCGGAACACAGCATCTATATCGCGTTGCAGCGCCAAGCAATCAGACGGACATCGAATTACAGCGTACAGCTTTAGGTCGTCCGCATAGAGCAGACACCTACCATTGAAGAACCGCTGGTAGGTCGTTAATCATTATCAAAAATAACAAAGGTCCCAAGACTGATCCTTGACTGACTCCGGATCGCGTGTGATAAGGTACAGAATCGTAGTTTCCAAGCCTGACAAACTGTTGGCGATCCCGCAGATAATCGGCGAGAAGGTGTAAGAGGCCAGGGGTAAAGCCTATGGCACTTAGTTTCGCCAGCAGTATGTCATTATTCACCCTATCAAACGCTTTCCGGAAGTCAAAATAGAGCACGTCGACCTTTCGTCTATTGTCCAACTGCGTAGAGATGTACTCTTGGAGAGTAAGCAGGTTGGTGTCAACCGACCTCTTTCCTCTGAAACCATGCTGTGAGTTACATAAAAACTTCTCAACCTGCTGGTATATTAACTTATGGAGGACATTTTCAAATATTTTAGCAGGTGAGGATAGGATGGCAATAGGCCGATGATCTTCGACAACTAATTTATTGGATGTCTTTGGTATAGGAGTCACTCTTGACACTTTCCATTGAGGAGGATACACACCAGATTTTAAAGCCAAATTGAAAATATGATGCAAAGGGCCAATAAAACAGTTCGATACTTCTTTAAGAACTGAAGAAGGAATACCGTCGGGCCCAATGGAACTGTTGGGCTTCAACTTTTGTATACCATTAGCAACGTCCTTTAGTGTAAAATGAAAAATATTAATGTAGTTACTGTTACGACTCTTGTCGGAAATATTAATATTATCAGCTTTAAGTAGAGGTGTTTCAGGAAGGAAGACACTTGCAAAAAAGTCTGCAAAAGCCTCAGCCGCTGCAACACCCGAACATGGTTCACCCTTGTATGTAACACAAGGTTCAAATCCACCTTTAGTTCGCAAATTCTTAATATGGGTCCAGAAACCTCGCGGGTTTAACGCAATGTTACCTTCGATATGCCTCATATGCGAGCTATATGCAGTTGCCGCACGAGACTTTAAGGAAGCTCTAAGATCAGAGAACGCCTTATAGGCATCCGTACTTCTAGTTCGTTTCCACATAGAGTGCAGCTTGACCTTCAGTTTAGTATCCTGAATAATATCGGCGGTGAACCAGACAGGATATCGCGCAGATGCAGCTTTCTTTCGACATTTCCTGGGCACACAAGAGTCAAAAATATCGTAAATTGTGTGATAAAATTCATTAGTAGCAGTTATTACGTCATTAGAAATAAATAAACGTTCCCACGATACTTCAGTTAGCAGGCCATAGAGCCAGTCGTAATTACATTTTTTAAAATTCCAGTCTCTTTCAGGATTGATGTTACTCGGTTCGGTACGATTTGGATAACGAGTTAGATCCACCTTTAACTCAATATCAAGGGCAGGGTGATACGCATCCATAGGTACAATACACTCCGCACCGGTGACCATTACTTCCCGCAACTCATCGTTCTCCCGAACCAGAACCACATCCAACATACCTCCGTTCAAATTTACAACAGCGTTCTTATCTAAAAAACCACAGTATGACAGGAAATAACAATAATAATTAGAAATACTTAACGAGGCGCTATTGAGATTAAGGTCCCCTAACATAATAATATTCCCTTTCAAATTATTGATAAAACTTTCAACTTTACAAAACAATCGCATGTATTCCTGGTCAGTAGCACTAGGCTTAATATAAAAGACGCATATATGGCAAGAGCGTCCACACAGAGTCAAACTCGCCCAAAGGTCTTCACCGCAGTCGGTCTCAAGGTCCCTTCGCCGGCGCAACGTGATGGGTGGCCGGGCAGCCAGTAGAACGCCGCCGCACGGCGTGCTTCGGTCACGACGCAAGATATTCCAGTCTGAGCATGTCAGTTCAGAGTCTTCAACCGAATTGTCAAGAAAAGTCTCGGTTAAGGCAACAAGGTCGTGTTCTAGCAAGGAGAGGTTATTCCTAAACAGTCGAAGCTTAGTTTTAAGGCCTCGCACATTCTGGTAAAATAAGTGATTACATGTGGTTTTATTACGTACGGCTTGCACCACGAAAGGGCTGATGGCTAGAGGTCTGCATTGGTGTCGCAGCCACAGTCGCTGTGCTGACTCTCTCTAGATTAAGTGGCTTCCTGTAATTGACCCATGGTTTGATCCTGGCGTTGATCGGCCATACATCAGTTGAATAGCATGTCTCGTAGTAAGCCTCTGGTACACAGAGCTTAAAAGACTTGTATTTTCCTTTAGGGTTTAACTCTTCGCCCGTACAAGATACAGTGGGGCACAACTGTTTTAGATATTGTCTGACATCATCCGCGTCAGAAGCCATATTCCACAGGTGGAGGTATTTAACCGGCTCCACTGCCTTTAGAGTTGTAATAGCAGGGCCTGCCGCGCCACATAATGAAATAGGCCCTCGGCTTCTACGCTTCCTAACTTCAGTCCAGCGCTGGTCAGCCAGATTGCTGCTATCATTTGTCTCAACTTTTTCATGCATATGAGCAGACTTGTTGCCACAAACTTCCTCAGTCGCTACGGTGCTAAAGGCTCCTCGTACAGTATCAGCCCCTAAGGAATCAGAGTCTGCAGTTAGCGTGACTTGTTGCTGTTGGGTTTTCATTGGGCGTTTCTTCTCATTCATTTGAACTAAGGATGATGGTGCATTGGCAGATTCTACAAGTAGAGGTTGATATTGCGCTGTAGGAGGCGTTTTTATGACCCTGTTTTCATACGCTTCGAGTTTGGTATTAAGCGCAGCTACATGTAAAGCATAACGATCTAGCTTTGCTTTCGTAGCTAGTGATGAGCGAAACTGCGTGGATTAGCTGGTCCCTTAAGGTAGATATATCCGATCTTAAACTGCGTATTTCAGTGTGAAGCTCATTAGACATGTCGTTGTTATTTTTGGGTTCCGGGCTTTTCAAAACTTCAGTAATCATTGTCTTGATATATTTGCGGATAGTCACATTCGGATCACGGGTTTTCTTCGCGAGTCCTACAGGGGTAAGGCTATTATCGCCTCCTCTCTTCATATTGCAGTGGCACTCGGGACAGATCCAGGAATTTATTTCATCGCCCCTTGGGCTAACCCCACCAGCGCAAGGCGGGTGATAGAGTTTTTTACACTTCTCAATCATACAACATAAGTAGCCTTCATCATTGGCTATTGTGCCATGACAGGCGGAGCAGATTTTTAATTGCTCGTTCATTGCAAATAACTGCCGCAATACGGTTCGATGAGGGTACGCACAGGTTTGCTGGTTGATACGCAACGATGCGCTGGGCTCTGTCCGGCAGGCCGGTCAGTGGTGAGTCACCGCGCACGGCACACAGCGTTCTGCGAGTTGTCGTAGGTCAGTTATAGGCGGTTGGTAAAAGTTTTAAAAATGTTTTTGTTTATATCTACAAAACCACTGGACGTATTATGACCAAATAACTGTCACTGGATAATTTGTTACACTGATCACAAAACTGTGCAAGTCTCGATAGAGGCACTACAAAATTAATCGCTTTTTCGAATAAAAATTCACGGAGCAAACAAACGAGGATGTTGCTTTTATGAACGTCGCGAACTACGTGGTATCAGGTTGCAATGTTAGGACTAATCTTAACCATTTTAGCCGAAACCAAGATAGGCATGTGTATAACACAAGGCGCGCGCATACCATAGCTCGTTCGTTGGCCAACTCATGTAATGGGACCGACAGTGTATAACAGACTAGCCAACAATGTAACAGAGGCAACTAGCTTGAACTTATTCAAACATAAATTAAAACACTGGCTCATTAGTAACGCATTTTGTAGTTATGAGGAGTTCATTAATCAAACGCTACTCAATAAATCATATAAATTTATAAATTATTTATACCTACCTAATTATAGGAACCATAATAAATGTTTAACTGACGTGTAAATATTATTTACCAAATAAATGATTATTGACTACCTAGCCGACGTCACGAGCCCCCACTCCAGAACTTTGACGCTCTTTACAGATGCTCTTACAGATGCACTGGAAGTCACTTTATTAAAAGCATACTGTACTTACATCTTTATATGCTGCGAGCCTGTGGGTCAGATAAACACAAAAGTCTTACAATGCTCTGCGGGTCCAGTATAATAACGCCTAAAGGACGCTGTTGCGTCTGCCGCGATTCTGTAGTGCCTCGGGGATGTTTGTTGAGTTTGTTGCTCAAGTCGACACCTTTAACGCCATTTGGCGAAAAAAGACAGCTTCACTCCTCAGCAGAACTCGCGGGAGTAGCATCAGCATCCTAAATGCTATCTCAAATAAATTTGATTGTCCTTTGATATATAAACTCATTCAGAGGACAAAATCCCTGTTAGATATTAAGTACTAACCTTTTATATTAAGCTTACTAACAAAATGGACTGTAATTGTCTGAATAATAACTTTATTATTATTTATCTCTGCCAATTTTTATTTATTTTATATATAAAAAAATACGTGTCCAATATTTTTTATTGATCTTTCTGACGGACTAATTAGTTTTTTTTTTTTACCCAGTCGTTATCCCTTTAATTTAATGTAGTTAACGCAATCTTTGTATCAAGTTGTGTTTTTCACACTCAAACCACGGGTAACTTTGATACCTATTGTAAAGTACCAGTATACTCATAACCATGTCTCGTAGCTTACTTCGGTGTTTTGAGCAGCTTGGTCAAGCAAAACTCCGCCCGGTCACTGGCATTTAGATCCGAGCGCTTCCGTGCTTCAGAAGGCACGGTAAGATGTTTGTCCCGGCTTTTTCAGTCGCTAAGCCATGTTGGCCACTTGCTCATTCGAAGAAGAAGGAAGGAAGGACTGTATTCTATATTTTTTTGACATATGTAGGTACTTTTCAATATTTTTCCATACAAACGTTTCGGGTGATTACTCCACAGTTAGTAGTTAGTATAATACACACAGTACCTACTACAACCACAACACACCACCCTCTATCAGTCCACTGCTGGACAAAGGCCTCCCCTAATAAAGGGCGATATGCCTACAATCCCCACGCTAAGCATGCGGTTTGGGGATCGCAGGGCACAACTTCTAGCACCACGGACGCTGCTGTCCGACGGCGGCCAGGGGATTTAGCTTGTGCCGGCTGCGCTATGCTGCAATCAGCCGGACGCCAGAGCCCCGTTTGTGAGTTAGCAGAGTGCACCACGTGCAGGTGAGGTTTGCTTGGGTTCCTAAGATGGGGGTTGGAATCCCTTACACCCCTAAAACAACAAAAGCCTATCCAGTCCACTGCTGAACATATGCCTTCCCTAATAAGAAGGGGGATATATCCATAATCCCCACGCTGGGCATGCGGGTTGGGGATCGCAGGGCACAGCTTCTCGCACCGCCGACGCTGCTGCCCGTAGTACGTCCAAAATAAATCTTAATAAATATAATATTGTCTCGTCGTTATGAACCATTTTATTTTTTAGTAATTTATCTACCTTAATTATGAGTGAAAATAGTAAAAATGTAATTACGGTCGTGTTCTCACGAAAAACCATTTATGTTGTTTTAATAAAAAGTAACTATGTTGTTTTGATTATCATGGCATTGCTATAATGAAACTATGGCATTGTTATATAAAGTATAGTATTTGAACTAGGTCCTAACTATTTCTAATATATCAGTACATATTGCAAAGGCGAATCAAAAACAAGAAAGATGAATACGCAATTATTTTGTATATATATCATTGTACTTTGTTTGTACGTTGCCAGCATATCCGCCGGTAAGTATATTCTTTTAACTGTTACTCGTACCTACTACCTACTTAGTTATTTATACTAAGCTATATTTAGTTTTTGAATCTCGTTCTAATTATTTCTAACGTCAAACCGATTTGTGTGTAAGTTTCTGTCTAATCTTTTCTACTGCCTAATTTTAAAATTTCAAATAAATTCTAAATTTTATTTATTTACATAAACAGCTCATTGTTTTTATTTAAAAAACATGACGTTACTCCTAAATATGTATTTTGTGTAAGTATGTAAAACTAAATTCCGTCCACGGCTTCGCTCGCGTGGTACCTAGATAAACAGCCTTTGTGTTAATCCAGCTCACAAACTGTGTACCTATATTGATATTTTCATCCATTTCTCCGTTCAGGAGTTTTTGCGTGAAAGAGTAACAAACATTCATCCATACTCACAAACTTTCGCATTTATAATATTAGTAGGAAGTAAGATAGTAGGAAAGGAGGATGGCAAATGCACAAACTTTGCGACGCCAAAAACCTGCCCATTGTGACTTCAACTTGTTGATTCCAAGAACTACCAGTATTGTTATTCTAAAACAACATTCATTTTTCAGCATCTACGGCAGCAGCCACAAACAAAAATGCTAACGCAGTCCAACAAGGCCAGACCACTAAGACTGATAACAGCTTAAGTCAGGGTGATGACTGTCCCTTTTTCATCAGTGTAAGTATCAACTTAAACACTGACTTTCTACCTACTTACAATCAAAGCGGGATTTAACTAAACACCTCGCTTGATATCAGTTTTTCCGAAACAACCTATGGAATTAATAAATGTTGTGTAGTCGCTAAGACCTACCAGTCATGCTGCCAGTTACATAAAAATAGAATTTTTTTGAATACTCAATACTCAATATATTTATTGTCTTCACATGGTTATAAGGTAACAGAGTTAACACAGTATAGTGTGGTAGTAGCACATGTGGACCCCTTAGGCCATGGCAATATGTAGAAGGCAGACCGAGGCTTTCATGCATTAGATTTTGGGTGGGTAGATTTTTATGAGAAGGTATAAGGTAGGTTAGGTAGAAGGTATATGATATAATTTTATCTTGGGTTTTAAGTTTAATAATAAAATTAAAGTAGTAAATAATATTGAAATTTAAAAAAAATAAGATTTTGTGATACAAATATTAATAAAAAAAGTCATGTCAAAAGTATTGAATTAAATTATTTCAATTTATCTCTCAATAATTCATTTAGGTTAAAATAACATTTGTCAATGAAGAATATATTTTTTTTATATAAAAAAATATAAATAAAGTCCCAACAAGCTGAAATTCAGTGAAATTTTTCAAAACATAATTATAAACAATGTCTAGAAGTTCCCTATCATTCCCGAGTATGGAATTTTTTATTAAAGGTCAAAGGTCAAAACAATTAGTTTTTCGCGATTTTCAGCAAAACGGTAAGTTTTATCATAAAAATACGTTAGACATAATTGTAGATCATAAAATTATCTATATAAAATGTATCAATACTTTTTTTCTTAAGAGCCACTGTTTCCGAGATATAACGATTCAAAAAGTTATAAAAGTTGTTATCGTCATAATATGCATGAGTACGCCACGTATATACATCTAGAGTTGTTATATATTATAAAATATATATATTATATATTAAATGTTTAAATATTTTGTATCGGTCATTGTAACTTATACTTACAATATAAATTATACATAAGTTTTATAACTATAAGAATATCAGGTAAAATGAAACCCAGTCCCTTAATTTTTAAGCCAGTGTAACTTCGACACATCTGTCTCTTGTTCTATTGTGTGCGTGGCTAGGGTCTTATACCTGCTAAATGAAATACCGTCAGTCTTGAGCTTCACTCTGTAGTGAAAACACGTGTTTATCCAAATATATATATATAAATCTCAAAAATCAGAAATCTATGACAATACATGAAAATTGCCGTAAAAATTATACTCGAAAGTCTTCTATTGCTGCAGATGTGAAGAACAAGAAGCCAGTACATCCACAGCAAGTCCTCCTCGTACTAGATCACGTATCGTAACGTGAATTAACTCATTCATATTGAAAAAAACGGGAATTTCCACGACGTAGGCGTGTCGAGCTGAGCAGCGAGAGCTGCGTCGCGTTCACTCACCCTGATGAAGACTCTCTTAACGAGTCGAAACGCCGTCGGTGCCTTCACCGACGTAACAGTACGTGAAAATTCCCGTTTTTTTAATATGAATGGTGGAAGTTCTTCCCCGGATGAGCCATTCACAAATAACTCTACCACATTAACAAATAATGGAATATTTATACGCACATCTAACCCTATTTTTTTTTTTTGTTACAGTGTTGGTTTGGATAATTACATCTGAAATAAACAACTAAAAAAAATGTTCGTTTTTATTTTGGAACCCCATTAAAATTATTTGCTAGATGGATAAGGTACCTCATTGGTGGGATCAAAACTCAATATACATATTTATTGTCAATAACATGGCTATAATTTTAAGTTACAGAGTAGGCACAGTATAGTGTGGTAGTATCACATGTGAACCCCTTCGGCCATGGCAATATGGTGAAGGCAGACCGAGGCTTTCATTCATCAGTATTTAGGTAGGTGAATTTTATCAGTAAACATGATAAAGTAATGCTATTATATTATTTCATTCTACCCGTCAATAAATAAAAGCATTTGGATCAATTTTGTTAAAAAAAATACAACCGAATTGAGAACCTCCTCCTTTCAAATCAATGTTTGTATGTTTGTCTATGCGTTCCAAAACTATTATTCGATTATGATAAGTATACACGCAAACGAAGTTGCCGGCGGGTTAGCTAGTGTATACATATAATAAAATAGTAGAGCAAAAAAAATCTGTACATATGTTTTTTTAAGCAAAAGTGTATTCAGTAAAGCATAAAAAAGCAAAAATACTGCGCGAAAAATACTGAGCGGATTTTGGTGAATGTTGTAAAATCAGATAGCTTACCATCTAATTTACCACTTAAGCTATATTTTATTTCTCTACAAAGTCTAGAAGCAGAATTATAAACGAAAATCTAATCGTTTACGTACCCTTCATACATTAATATGGCGGACCTCCTCGCCACACTTTCAAAACTCTTTACTAGGGCCACAGATATAGAAAAGAACTAGATCAAGCCTTAAAATTTACTGTGGTCTGAACATCAAATCATACGGCTGATCTCTATTTTCTTATGTCCAATATTATCAGTTAGAAAGGGACGCATACATATATCAATGCGACTTCAAAATAGATTAAAGAGTTAATCGTACCAGGGCGCTCGAACAAAATTCTATGCAGGTTCATACAAATGCCCTGTTATGAAGTAGCAGATATCGCATTGAGATAAAGTATGCATCCCTTACTAGCAAATGATATATGGACATAAGAAAGTATCAGCCGAGAGATTAGCCGTATGAGTTGACGTTCAGAGCATAATTAATTTAAGGCTAATTAATTAATTAATTTAATTTATCTAGTCGTCTTCTATATATATAAAAAGGTGGGGGTAGCTCACAGACGAAAGAGCTCTCGCGTATTTTTTTGAATTTAAAAATCAAGAATGACGCCTAAAGTGGTGGAATCTGCAGTACGTGAACTGCAAAAACTTATTAGTGACTTAGCAGATAAAGTTAGCTCTCTGGAAGGCAAGGTAAGCGAGCAAAGTGCTTTAATTGCAAGCCAGATCGAGGTTATCAATCTGCTCGGTTAAGAATGCATACTCGTGGGTGATTTTAATATCAACTGGCTGGGCGATCTGAACAGTGATATTAAAAAATTGTCAGATGTGCTGTCAGCCCATGGCTTGTCGAACTTGGTGGATTTCCACACACGCACCACGGCCTCTAGTTCTACTAGTTTAGATCACCTTTACACAAATCTAATGGCTGGCACTGTGTGTGTATCTCCCGTTGTCACCAACATTAGCGATCATTTCGCCATTAAGGCTGAGGTTACATGCACTAAAATACAATCGCCAACCTATTATACTAGGAAATATAATAATGAAAATAAGGCTAATTTCGTAGCTTCTATTTATAGTGTTGACTGGACTGAGATCTTGACTAAAAGTAATCAAACCATTGACATGCTTAATTCAATTATTAATGTAATAAAAAATAAATTTGAAATTTGTTTTCCCCTGAGGAAATGTAATATTAAGAAAAACTACTCATCTTGGATAACTCCAGATGTACAAAATTATAAATTATTATTGTTTGACATAATTGAATTAGGTAAGTTAGTGCCAAATAATGACATAATTAAATCAAAAATCTGTGACATGAACAACTATTTTGACATTTTAATCAATAGGACAAAATGCGATTTTTATGAAAATATAATAAAGGCAAATAGTAATAACTCGAAAGCTATGTGGGGAGTGATAAATAGGGAATGGGGGAAGAACAACTCGCTTTATCTAGATTTTACTGACGTAGTTACTAAACCTGATGGCACTACTTTCAAGGATAAAAAAGAAGTTGTGGACGCGATGAACGCTCGATTCCAAAGCGCGGCGGAGGCGTGCGGCGCGCCGAGCGCTGATGTCGCCGGTGTGCACCGCGCACTGAGTTCTGCGCGCGCGCCCGCGGACCGTTCGCTGAGGTTTCAACTATTTACAGCTGATGAAGTATATCAGATTATAAAAACGCGGATACCTCCGAAAGTATCCAAAGATGTATATGGGTTTTCCATGAAGATTCTTCAACTAGCGGTTCTTCCTCTCGCTCCCGTACTGGCGCATGCCTACAACTGCTGCATCGTCGAAGGCACTTACCCGTGTTCAATGAAGATCAGTAAGGTCTCCCCTCTGTTTAAGGGCAAAGGAAAGCGAAGCAGCATGGATGGATATCGGCCTGTGTCGATTATCCCGGCTATCGCTAAGATATTCGAGAACGGCTTAAGCTCCCGTCTCATCACTTTCCTTGCATCGATTAATGCTCTTTCGGAAAGACAGTACGCTTACCGCGCGGGGCGTTCGACGACGTCCCTGACTCGTGAGGTCATCGGCCGTGTTGCGGCTGCACGTGAAAGGAAGTAGCAGGTCGCAGTCATATGCTGTGACCTGTCTAAGGCCTTCGACGTTGCAGACCACAATATATTGGCTGTCAAGTTGCGACACTATGGAGTCGACGGTCGAGCGCACTCTATTTTAAACGATCTGTTAAGAAATCGCTCCCAGGTAGTCGTAGGCTGTGGTGGAAACGTAGTATCCGACCCACTGAAATCGAAGATGGGTGTAGCCCAAGGATCTTCGATTTCAAACATACTATTTTCCCTGTTGCTAAACGACTTGCCAGAATTTATCGCATCAGCTGAGACCTATATGTACGCTGACGACGTCGCTGCGATTGTCACTGCCCCCACGGTCGATCAGCTAGAGGGGAAACTTAACGACACGACTACCCGACTTGCGGAATGGTTCAAGATGAATGGACTAGCTCTTAACTTGAGTAAAACTCATTTCATCCATTTCCACCTGTCGGGCCGTGCACCGCGACCTCTGTTGGTGCAAGTTAACGGAGATGCAATTGACCAAGTCCAGAGTACTAAATTCCTCGGCTTCCAGATCGACAGAGGACTGCAGTGGTCGAGTCATATCGATAAACTGTGCGGGAAGTTGGGGAGTGCGTGCTATGCGCTGAGCCGGTTAGCCCGCGTGGTGTCCGCCGACGTACTCCGTGCCTGTTATTTTGCCACGTTCCAGTCCCTCTTGCAGTACGGCGCCGAGCTGTGGGCGCGCGCCTCCGATCGGGAGCGCGCGTTCCGGATGCAAAAAAGGGCCGTACGGACCATTGTGCGGATACGAAGGGATGTGTCGGCGAGACCGCATTTCAAAAGCCTAGGCAACCTCACATTACCCTGCCTGATGATATATCAGGTAGCAATATTGTTGTAATACCTTATTACTAGTTCCAATTAAAACTTCTTGTGTTCTATGTAAAGAAAACATTATCTCATTATTGTTTTAAAATATGAAAATTATTGATGTCACTCAAAATAAAACTTTTCTCCAGAAAGGGTTCTTTTACTTAGTTTCTACAACAAAACGTTATCAGCACGAAGAACTAGTGAAATATTAATAAACCAGAGGAGAATTTTGTATTTTGTGTCACCAGAAATCGTTTTAGAGGTTATTTTTTGAAAATGGCTAGCGGCGATCATGCCAGGAATCCAACATCACAGCTGTTGCCCTCACTCCGCCTCTCCAGCAGAGAAGAATACTCTACTTGGAAATTTAAAATGAGGAACTATTTGGTACATGAGGGCTTGTGGTGTACAGTAAGTGGTTATCCTGTAGGAGATGCTACCACTGAAACGGTTAGATCTAGAAACGACAGTAGAGCACTAGCCAAAATATGCTTGACAGTAGATGGCTCTGCTATAACGCACGTTAGGAGTGCAAAGTCTGCCCTAGAAGCATGGAAGGCATTACAAGACGTCTATGAAGATAAAGGTATGGGCAGAAGGTTAAATCTAGAGAGGAAATTATACAGGCTGTCTCTAACAGATTTTCAAAATGTTGAAATGTATATAAACGCTGTTATGAGCACAGCACAAGATTTAGCTGATATCGGCAAGGTAATTGATGATGCTTCAATAGCTGCAATTTTATTAGGTGGTCTTACTTCGAGATATGAGCCCCTAATAATGGCATTAGAAAATAGCAATGTGGAAGTAAATACCGATTTAGTTAAAAGAAAGCTACTTAATGAGATGTCCAAAATAGACTCCACAGAAAGTGATGCAGCTTTTAGATCGAATAATAATGATGTTCGAAAACCTAAAACGAAGAAACCGATTGTATGCTATGAATGTAACAAACCCGGACATAAACGGCCTGATTGTCTTCTAAGGAATAAGAAAAAGAAAGGCGTTAAGTCAACAGAGGAGGCTACTTCATTTAGCGCTCTTGGTACGTCTTCGAGTGAGGATAAAAACAAGTGGTTTATTGACTCTGGCGCGTCAAAACACATGACACCGAGACAAGATTGGTTCAAGAACATTACACCATTAGAAGGTAGCACTGTAACAGTTGCCAATGGTGAGAAGATCGATTGTGGTGGTATTGGTGACATATCTATCAACACTTCGTGTGGTGTGGTAGACAAAATTAAGGATGTAGCATATGTACCTAAACTTAATAGTAATCTTATATCTGTCAAAAAGGTTGTAGACAAAGGTTTCGTAGTACTTTTTGATAAAAATGGGTGTACTTTTTATAAAGGTAATGATTTTTCGTTCAAAGGTGAGGCGGTTCTTCATGGTTCGGCTGCTGGTGGACTGTACACACTCGATTGTACTACCAATCCCCTCCAAAATGTGGCGTACGATGTGCATTCTGACTCGTTAAGCAGGTATCAATTATGGCATAAACGGTTAGGTCACTTATGTCGTATAGGAATGGACCAATTGAAGAAAACTCACGTAGGTATCGATTATACTGAAGTAGATAAAGCGAGTTGTATTGCTTGTGTTGAAGGTAAACAGGCGAGGAAATCTTTCAAGACAATTGTGTATAAAAAAGGCTACTTCAAAGTTGGAATTGATCCACTCTGACTTATGTGGACCAATGTCTGAGACATCGTTCCAAGGAAACAAGTACGTTTTACTGTTTGTCGATGATTTTTCGCGAATGATTTATCCTTATTTTGTTGCTTCTAAAGCACAAGTGAAGGAAAAGTTTTGTGAATTCCAAGCATTAGTGGAGAGGCAAACCGGCGCTAAAATCAAAACATTAAGAACTGATTGTGGAAAGGAGTATGTGAATAAGGAGCTTACTGATTACATGTCTAGGAACGGTTTAAAACATGAGACAACTGTAGGATATAGTCCTCAATCTAACGGTGTAGCAGAGAGAACTAACCGTTCAATTGTAGAGAAAGCGCGCTCTATGTTAGCTCAAAGTTCACTTTCTAAGGCTTATTGGGAAGATGCTTTTAAAGTCGCAGTGTACTTAAAGAATAGGTCACCGCATCGTGCTCTAGAAAGAAAAACACCATTTGAAAAATGGTACGGCCACAAGGGTAACTTGAGTCATTTGCGTGTGTTTGGGTGTAGAGCACTTATACAAGTTCCCGCTTGTAAAAGGAAGAAATTGGATCTGAAGACAAAGGAAGCCATATTTGTTGGATATTCAGATGATCCAAATGGGTATTATTTTAGGGATTCTTTAAATCCAAGGTGTATACAAAAGTCGAGAGATGTGACATTTTTTGAAGAACACTTTACCAATTTAAAGGGGAATGCTGTTGAGGCTGTGAAGCCTGAACCTATAATATTGTTCGATGAAGAACAGCAGAATGAAAATGTGGTTCATCAAGAAAATCGTCCTGTATGCAGTGATGAGGATGATTATAATTCAGCAGAATCAGAGTGTTCTACAAGTCCTGAAAGGTTGGTCCCAGCTGTAAATGAGCAAGATAGTAGATATCCTACAAGGACTCATAGGCAGCCAAATTTTTATACGGCTATGGTAGCTGATGAGAATAATGAACCAAATAATTATCTAGATGCAATGAACGGTGATGATGCTAATAAATGGCAGTTGGCAATGACTAATGAATATAATTCTTTAAATGAATTGAAGACTTGGAAGCTTGTTGACCGGCCTAATGGAAATAAGAAGGTAATTCCTTGTAAATGGGTCTATAAGATAAAGACGGATGCTCAAGGAAATATTGTAAAGTACAAAGCAAGATTAGTAGTCAAGGGTTTCAGACAAGTGCAAGGTGTAGACTATAATGAGACATTCGCCCCTGTGGTTCGACATTCTTCACTTCGTACATTGTTTGCATTAGCTGCAGAAATGAACCTGAAGATGAGACACTTGGACGTTGACACAGCTTTCCTTAACGGAGATCTTGAAGAGGAAGTTTATATGGAACAACCTCAAGGTTTTGTAAAGAAAGGGCAAGAAGGTCAAGTTTGTATGTTGCAAAAGTCATTGTATGGACTCAAGCAAGCATCACGAGCATGGAACCAAATGTTAGATAAAACATTATTGAAATTAGGTTTTTCGAAAACTCCTTGTGAACCATGCGTTTATAAAAAACTTTTTGGTGATGAGTTGGTCATTTTGGCAGTTTATGTTGATGACATAATTGTTTTTTACAATAATGACAAGACATTTGACACTGTAAAATGTGATTTGGAAAATATTTTCTCCGTGAAAGATTTGGGAGAATTAAAATATTATCTTGGATTGAATATCCACAAAAGCGATGATGTTGAAATAAAGGTATGTCAACGAACATTTATTTCAAGTTTGCTGAGGAAATTTGGAATGGAGATGTGTAAGCATGTTGATACACCGTCAGCTCAGAAGAAGTTGAGTGTTGGAAGTCGAGAAGAAGATTATCCATATCAGAGCCTAATTGGATCTTTAATGTTCTTGGCAGTGAACACTCGACCTGATATAGCTTTTGTGACGAGCTATCTCAGTCAATTTAATACGAAATTCGGCAAAGAACACTGGCTTGCAGCAAAGAGAGTGTTACAGTATTTGAGAGGTACTATTGATTATGCGCTTACTTACAGGAAGACTGGACAGTACCTTAAAGGTTATACGGATGCAGATTGGGCTAATTGCAGTATTGACCGGAAGTCGTATACTGGCTACTATTTTACGCTCGCGGGAAGTCCAGTATCATGGCAGTCTAGAAAGCAGCCAACAGTAGCACTGTCATCTACCGAAGCGGAGTACATGGCACTTACGGCTGCAGCTAAAGAGGCTTGTTATTTGAGGCAGTTTATTTTGGAACTTATTGGTAAGTCGGATATTGTTACTGTGTTCAACGATAGTCAGAGTGCACAGAGTTTAGTCCACAACCCTGTACACCACGACCGAACCAAGCATATAGATACAAGGTATCATTTTATACGGGAAAAGGTTTCTGACGGAATTATTGATTTGCAATACGTCAGATCCAATTTAAATTTCTCTGATGTGTTAACAAAGCCATTAGGACGTTTTGCACATAAAAATTGTATTGTCGGCTTAGGGTAAGCATGAGTTTTTTCCTAGTTTTTATAATGATATTTTCATATTATAGAGAGTTTCAATTGAGGGAGGATGTTGTAATACCTTATTACTAGTTCCAATTAAAACTTCTTGTGTTCTATGTAAAGAAAACATTATCTCATTATTGTTTTAAAATATGAAAATTATTGATGTCACTCAAAATAAAACTTTTCTCCAGAAAGGGTTCTTTTACTTAGTTTCTACAACAAATATATGTGAGAACAAACCGGAACTCCTACTTACAGCACAGCGACGTTCATAAGTATAGCACCCGCAGTCACCACAAGCTAGTGACGGTATCGCGTTCACTGTCGAAATCTTCCAGGCTGACACACGTCATGGGACCGACAGTCTACAACAAACTCCCTGATACTGTCACTCAGGCTCCGAGTATGCATTCATTTAAAACTAAATTAAAAAGGTGGCTTATCGAGCAGACTTTTTATAGCTATGATGAATTCATATACTATAAGTACCTACCTACCTGAATGTAGGTACCTAGAACACTTTATAGTACTTTTGACATTTTTCTATTCATATTTAATTTGATGATTATTTTATTATATTATATTACACTACTTCTTATACCTAAGAAATGTATATATACACCATTGACGTATAATGAATATTATGAATAAATGACTATTATGACTATTATGACTATTATCTGTGACTAGGACCAGTGCAATAGTCCAGTCCGCTCGTGTTACTTTCCTACCATCCAGTCGCTCCTTCAATACGGAGCAGAGCTTTGGGGGTGCGCAGCCGATTGGGAGCGCGCCTTTCGCATGCAAAAGCGAGCCGTACGAACAGGATGGTGAAAGTGCCGCAGGACACGTCCGTCAGACCATTCTTCAAAGAGTTAGAAATAATGACGCTTCCAGAAGGAAGATCGTTCTTTATCAGGTTGCAATGTATGTTAGAACTAATCTTAACCATTTTAGCCGAAACCAAGATAAGCATGTGTATAACACAAGGCACGCGCATACCAAAGCTCGTTCGTTGGCCAAGTCGGGTAAATGGACGCATGTAATGGGACCGACAGTGTAAAAAAATACGCGCCAATATTGTTTATTGATCTTTCTGACGGACTAATTAGAATTTTTTTTTACCCAGTCGCAATCTTTGTATTATGTAGTGTTTTTCACACTCAAACCACGGGTAACTTTGATACCTATTGTTAAATATCAGTATATTCATATCGATGTCTATATTATTGAAGCGCTGACTTAGCTTACTTCGGCGTTCTGAGCAGCTTGGTCAAGCAAAACTCCGCCCGGTCACTATTTGGATGGGTGACCGTTAAGTGGCATTTAGATCCGAGCGCTTCCGTGCAGACGGTAAGACACGGTAAGATGTTTGTCGCGGCTTTTTCAGTCGCTAAGCCATGTTGGCCACTTGCTCATTCGAAGAAGAAGGAAGGAAGGTCTGTATTCTATATTTTTTTGACATATGTAGGTACTTTTCAATATTTTTCCATACAAACGTTTCGGGTGATTACTCCACAGTTAGTACCTAGGTATAATACACGTACTATCTACTACAACCACAACACACCACCCTCTATCAGTCCACTGCTGGACAAAGGCCTCCCCTAATAAAGGGCGATATGCCTACAATCCCCTCACTAAGCATGCGGTTTGGGGATCGCAGGGCACAACTTCTAGCACCACTGACGCTGCTGCCCAACGGCGGCCAGGGGATTTAGCTTGTGTAGGTGTTAGGCTGCGCTATGCTGCAATCAGCCGGACGCTAGAGCCCCGTTTGTGAGTTAGCAGAGTGCACCACGTGCAGGTGAGGTTTGCTTGGGTTCCTAAGATGGGGGTTGGAATCTTACACCCCTAAAACAACATAAGCCTATTCAGTCCACTGCTGAACATATGCCTTCCCTAATAAGAAGGGGGATATACCCATAATCCCCACGCTGGGCATGCGGGTTGGGGATCGCAGGACACAGCTTCTCGCACCGCCGACGCTGCTGCCCGTAGTACGTCCAAAATAAATCATAATAAATATAAAATTGTCTCGTCGTTAAGAACCTTTTTATTTTTTAGTAATTTATCTACCTTAATTATGAGTGAAAATAGTAAAAATTTAATTACGGTCGTGTTCTCACGAAAAACTATTTATGTTGTTTTAATAAAAAGTAACTACCTATGTTGTTTTGATTATCATGGCATTGCTATAATGAAACTATGGCATTGTTATATAAAGTATAGTATTTAAACTAGGTCCTAACTATTTCTAATATCAGTACATATTGCAAAGGCGAATCAAAAACAAGAAAGATGAATACGCAATTATTTTTTATATGTATCATTTTACTTTGTTTGTACGTTGCCAGCATATCCGCCGGTAAGTATATTCTTTTAACTGTTACTCGTACCTACTACCTACTTAGTTATTTATTCTAAGTTATAATTAGTTTTTGAATCTCGTTCTAATTATTTCTAACGTCAAACCGTTTTGTGTGTAAGTTTCTGTCTAATCTTTTCTACTGCCTAATTTTAAAATTTCAATTAAATTCTAAAATTTATTTATTTATATAAACGGCTCATTTTTTTTATTTAAAAAAAATGACATAACTCCTAAATATGTATTTTGTGTAAGTATGTAAAACTAAATTCCATCCACGGCTTCGCTCGCGTGGTACCGAGATAAACAGCCTTTGTGTTAATCCAGCTCACAAACTGTGTACCTATATTGCAATTTTCATCCATTTCTCCGTTCAGGAGTTTTTGCGTGAAAGAGTAACAAACATTCATCCATACTAACAAACTTTCGCATTTATAATATTAGTAGGAAGTATGATAGTAGGAAAGGAGGATGGCAAATGCACAAACTTTGCGACGCCAAAAACCTGCCCATTGTGACTTCAACTTGTTGATTCCAAGAACTACCAGTATTGTTATTCTAAAACAACATTCATTTTTCAGCATCTACGGCAGCAGCCACAAACAAAAATGCTAACGCAGACCACTAAGACTGATAACAGCTTAAGTCAGGGTGATGACTGTCCCTTTTTCATCAGTGTAAGTATCAACTTAAACACAGACTTTCTACCTACTTACAATCAAAGCGGGATTTAACTAAACACCTCGCTTGATATCAGTTTTTCCGAAACAACCTATATAATTAATAAATGGTATGTAGTCGCTAAGACCTACGCCAGTTACATAAAAATAGAATTTTTTTGAATACTCAATACTCAATATATTTATTGTCTTCACATGGTTATAAGGTAACAGAGTTAACACAGTATAGTGTGGTAGTAGCACATGTGGACCCCTTAGGCCATGGCAATATGTAGAAGGCAGACCGAGGCTTTCATGCATTAGATTTTGGGTGGGTAGATTTTTATGAGAAGGTATAAGGTAGGTTAGGTAGTAGGTATATGATATAATTTTATCTTGGGTTTTAAGTTTAATAATAAAATTAAAGTAGTAAATAATATTGAAATTTAAAAAAAATAAGATTTTGTGATACAAATATTAATAAAAAAGTTCATGTCAAAAGTATTGAATTAAATTATTTCAAATTTATCTCTCAATAATTCATTTAGGTTATAATAACATTTGTCAATGAGGAATATTTTTTTTATATAAAAAAATATAAATAAAGTCCCAACAAGCTGAAATTCAGTGAAATTTTTCAAAACATAATTATAAACAATGTCTAGAAGTTCCCTATCATTCCCGAGTATGGAATTTTTTATTAAAGGTCAAAGGTCAAAACAATTAGTTTTTCGCGATTTTCAGCAAAACGGTAAGTTTTATCATAAAAGTACGTTTGACATAATTGTAGATCATAAAATTATCTATATAAAATGTATCAATACTTTTTTTCTTAAGAGCCACTGTTTCCGAGATATAACGATTCAAAAAGTTATAAAAGTTGTTATCGTCATAATATGCATGAGTACGCCACGTATATACATCTAGAGTTGTTATATATTATAAAATATATATATTATATATTAAATGTTTAAATATTTTTTATCGGTCATTGTAACTTATACTTACAATATAAATTATACATAAGTTTTATAACTATAAGAATATCAGGTAAAATGAAACCCAGTCCCTTAATTTTTAAGCCAGTGTAACTTCGACACATCTGTCTCTTGTTCTATGTGTGCGTGGCTAGGGTCTTATACCTGCTAAATGAAATACCGTCAGTCTTGAGCTTCACTCTGTAGTGAAAACACGTGTTTATCCAAATATATATATATATAAATCTCAAAAATCAGAAATCTATGACAAAACATGAAAATTGCCGTAAAAATTATACTCGAAAGTCTTCTATTGCTGCAGATGTGAAGAACAAGAAGCCAGTATATCCACAGCAAGTCCTCCTCGTACTAGATCACGTATCGTAACGTGAATTAACTCATTCATATTGAAAAAAACGGGAATTTCCACGACGTAGGCGTGTCGAGCTGAGCAGCGAGAGCTGCGTCGCGTTCACTCACTCTGATGAAGACTCTCTTAGCGAGTCGAAACGCCGTCGGTGCCTTCACCGACGTAACAGTACGTGAAAATTCCCGTTTTTTCAATATGAATGGTGGAAGTTCTTCCCCGGATGAGCCATTCACAAATAACTATACCACATTAACAAATAATGGAATATTTATACGCACATCTAACCCTATTTTTTTTTTGTTACAGTGTTGGTTTGGATAATTACATCTGAAATAAACAACTAAAAGAAAAATGTTCGTTTTTATTTTGGAACCCCATTAAAATTATTTGCTAGATGGATAAGGTACCTCATTGGTGGGATCAAAACTCAATATACATATTTATTGTCAATAACATGGCTATAATTTTAAGTTACAGAGTAGGCACAGTATAGTGTGGTAGTATCACATGTGAACCCCTTCGGCCATGGCAATATGGTGAAGGCAGACCGAGGCTTTCATTCATCAGTATTTAGGTAGGTGAATTTTATCAGTAAACATGATAAAGTAATGCTATTATATTATTTCATTCTACCCGTCAATAAATAAAAGCATTTGGATCAATTTTGTTAAAAAAAAATACAACCGAATTGAGAACCTCCTCCTTTCAAATCAATGTTTGTATGTTTGTCTATGCGTTCCAAAACTATTATTCGATTATGATAAGTATACACGCAAACGAAGTTGCCGGCGGGTTAGCTAGTGTATACATATAATAAAATAGTAGAGCAAAAAAAATCTGTACATATGTTTTTTTAAGCAAAAGTGTATTCAGTTAAGCATAAAAAAGCAAAAATACTGCGCGAAAAATACTGAGCGGATTTTGGTGAATGTTGTAAAATCAGATAGCTTACCATCTAATTTACCACTTAAGCTATATTTTATTTCTCTACAAAGTCTAGAAGCAGAATTATAAACGAAAATCTAATCGTTTACGTACCCTTCATACATTAATATGGCGGACCTCCACGCCACACTTTCAAAACTCTTTACTAGGGCCACAGATATAGAAAAGAACTAGATAAAGCCTTAAAATTTACTGTGGTCTGAACATCAAATCATACGGTTGATCTCTATTTTCTTATGTCCAATATCATCAGTTAGAAAGGGACGCATACATATATCAATGCGACTTCAAAATAGATTAAAAAGTTAATCGTACCAGGGCGCTCGAACAAAATTATATGCAGGTTCATACAAATGCCCTGTTATGAAGTAGCAGATATCGCATTGAGATAAAGTATGCATCCCTTACTAGCAAATGATATATGGACATAAGAAAGTATCAGCCGAGAGATTAGCCGTATGAGTTGACGTTCAGAGCATAATTAATTTAAGGCTAGTTAATTAACTAATTTAATTTATCTAGTCGTCTTCTATATCTGTGACTAGGACCAGTGCAATAGTCCAGTCCACTCGTGTTACTTTCCTACCATCCAGTCGCTCCTTCAATACGGAGCAGAGCTTTGGGGGTGCGCAGCCGATTGGGAGCGCGCCTTTCGCATGCAAAAGCGAGCCGTACTAAAAGCCGGGACAAACATCTTACCGTGCCTTCTGAAGCACGGACCCATCCAAATAGTGACCGGGCGGAGTTTTGCTTGACCAAGCTGCTCAGAACGCCGAAGTAAGCTAAGTCAGCGCTTCAATAACATAGACATCGATATGAGTATATACTGATATTTAACAATAGGTATCAAAGTTACCCGTGGTTTGAGTGTGAAAAACACTACATAAAACAAAGATTGCGACTGGGTAAAAAAAAAATTCTAATTAGTCCGTCAGAAAGATCAATAAACAATATTGGACACGTATTTTTTTACACTGTCGGTCCCATTACATGCGTCCATTTACCCGACTTGGCCAACGAACGAGCTTTGGTATGCGCGTGCCTTGTGTTATACACATGCTTATCTTGGTTTCGGCTAAAATGGTTAAGATTAGTTCTAACGTACATTGCAACCTGATAAAGAACGATCTTCCTTCTGGAAGCGTCATTATTTCTAACTCTATGAAGAATGGTCTGACGGACGTGTCCTGCGGCACTTTCACCATCGGCTTGTACGGGTCGCTTTTGCATGCAAAAGGCGCGCACCCCCAAAGCTCTGCTCCGTATTGAAGGAGCGAATGGATGGTAGGAAAGTAACAAGAGCGAACCACGTCTCCGGGCAGGAACCTAGACAGTCGACCAAGCGCATAGCATGCGTACTTTTTTAATGTGGGATTCCCATGTGAGGGCCATGTCGAGTTCGAAACCCAGAAACGAGGTGCTCTCCACTTGTTCCAGGCTTGTTCCATCCGCGAATACCGTAAGATTTCTTCGAGCATGGCCAGACAGGCAGATATGCATGAAGTGTGACTTTGCTGAATTGAGGACTAGTCCATTGTCTCTCAGTTAGCTAATTAAGTAGCAGCCACGTTCAGCTTGTGCTCCAAGCTATCTATAGTTGTGGCGGTTACTACTGCGGCCACATCATCCGCGTACATGAGTACATCTGCAGAATTTATGGACCCTGGGAGGTCGTTCAGTAGCAGGGAGAAGAGTACGTTTGACACAGCAGAACCCTGTGCCACTCCCATAGTCGTTGAGAGGGGGTGAGACATGGTGGTACCTCCTCCCACCACTACCTAGGACCTTGACCTCAGCATGCCCGTAAGAACGTCGAGGGCGGTGTTCTGGATGCCGTAGTGCCTCATCTTGAGAACAAGTACGTGGTCGGCCACATCGAATGCTTTAGAGAGGTCGCAGCAGATAATTGCAACCTGCTGCTTCCGCTCCCTAGCATCTACCACCCTGCGGACAACCTCCTGGGCCAGCGAGGTGGTCGACCGCCCCATTCGGTATGCGTACTATCTGTCTGAGAGTCCCTGTGTTGACCTAAAATACTCCGTGAGTCGCGAGCTAAGTCCATTCTCAAATATCTTTGCTAGTGCTGGAATAATCGAGACGGGTAAAGAGTGTATTAAGCCGTGACGTCACGCGGAACTTCAACGCACTATATCTTTGTCATTTTTTGTTAATGATAATAATGTAAATGTCGTACTAATTAGAATTGTTCATTCGTCATCCGTATTGTATGAAAATGGAGGAGCACCCCTAGCGGGAAGTTTGTAAAACTTTGTGATTTCCATACAAAAATATAGTTAAAAGCTGTAGTAAGGTATGTTTTTCGCACTCAAGCCACCGTTCAGTGAGTAAAAGTGACCATTTCATTTTATTTATTATTATAACTACTATACTTTTAGTTTTATTTACTTTTATAACTAGCTGACCCGCTTGCAACTTCGTTTGCGTGTTGAATTTTCTTTCACGCTTGGTTAAATATTTACCCAAATAAGAGTTTTAAATTTTAGTGCGTAATTCTATGGAATACAACATATTTTGTAATACTTAAGTATATGACGACCTCTGTAGCGCAGTGGGCGAAGGCCCGCCAGTGACGCAGAAGGTTGCGGGTTCGATTCCCGCTGCGGGACAAATGTTTGCATGTTCTGCAGATATTTGTCTCGGGTCTGGGTGTTTTCTATGAATGATATGTATGTATTTACAAAAAAAAAGTATACAAATAATATATCAATCATGTGGTTCCCATAACACAAGCTCTGCTTAGTTTGGGGCTACATGATACTGTGTGATAGTCCAGCATTATTTATTTATTTATTTATATTGAGTTTTGATCCCACCAATGAGGTACTGTATCCATCTAGCAAATAATTTTAATGGGGTTCCAAAATAAAAAAAAAACATTTTTCTTTTAGTTGTTTATTTCAGATGTAATTATCCAAACCAACACTGTAACAAAAAAATAGGGTTAGATGTGCGTATAAATATTCCATTATTTGTTAATGTGGTATAGTTATTTGTGAATGGCTCATGCGGGGAATAACTTCCACCATTCATATTGAAAAACGGGAATTTTCACGTACTGTTACGTCGGTGAAGGCACCGACGGCGTTTCGACTCGTTAAGAGAGTCTTTATCAGGGTGAGTGAACGCGACGCTCTCCCTCCGCGTCCCGTCTAGCACAGCGTGCGGCAGTTCTCGCTGCTCGGCACGACACGCCTACGTCGTGGAAATTCCCGTTTTTTCAATATGAATGAGTTAATTCACGTTAGTTTCATGAAATTCCACCATGCCTACTTCTGCTGTGAATCAGCATGGTATGTTTCAGTTTAGAGGGTGTGGGTGCTGGTGAAATTACAGACACATTACAACAACAACCGTTAGGCAGGGTAATGGTTACCACTCAACATCAGGTAGGCCATGAGTTTGTTCCATCTTCAGATATCATAAAACAAATTTGGAAGTAGTGTAGAAATAATTCTGGTACTTATCTGGGTGCAATTCGATCGAAATCGATCGGCATCGAATACTCGCTTCTATCCGAAATTGCCATGGCCTAAGGGGTCCACATGTGCTACTACCACACTATACTGTATTAACTCTGTTACCTTATAACCATGTGATGACAATAAATATATTGAGTATTGAGTTTTCAAAAAAATTCTATTTTTATGTAACTGGCGTAGGTCTTAGCGACTACATACCATTTATTAATTATATAGGTTGTTTCGAAAAAACTGATATCAAGCGAGGTGTTTAGTTAAATCCCGCTTTGATTGTAAGTAGGTAGAAAGTCTGTGTTTAAGTTGATACTTACACTGATGAAAAAGGGACAGTCATCACCCTGACTTAAGCTGTTATCAGCCTTAGTGGTCTGGCCTTGTTGGACTGCGTTAGCATTTTTGTTTGTAGCTGCTGCCGTAGATGCTGAAAAATGAATGTGGTTTTAGAATAACAATAATACCTACTGGTAGTTCTTTGAATCAACAAGTTGAAGTCGCAATGGGCAGGTTTTTGGCGTCGCAAAGTTTGTGCATTTGCCATCCTCCCTTCCTACTATCCTACTTATGCGAAAGTTTGTGAGTATGGATGAATGTTTGTTACTCTTTCACCTAAAAACTCCTGGACGGATTTGGATGAAAATTGCAATATAGGTACACAGTTTGTGACCTGGATTAACACAAAGGCTGTTTATCTCGGTACCACGCGAGCGAAGCCGTGGACGGAATTTAGTTTTACATACTTACACAAAATAAATGTTTTGGAGTAATGTAATTTGTTTTGATAAAAAAATGAGCTGTTTATATTAATAAATAAATAAACAAATTTTTTAGGCAGTAGAAAAGATTAGACAGAAACTTACACACAAAACGGTTTGGCAGTAGAAATAATTAGAACGAGATTCAAAAACTAATTATAACTAAGTGGGTAGTAGGTACGAGTAACAGTTAAAAGAATATACTTACCGGCGGATATGCTGGCAACGTACAAACAAAGAAAAATGATACATATAAAAAATATTTTCGTAGTCATCTTTGTTGTTTTTGATTCGCCTTTGCAATATGTACTGATAATTGAAATAGTTAGTACCTAGTTTAAATACTATACGTTTTATAACAATGCCATAGTTTCATTATAGCAATGCCATGATAATCAAAACAACATAGGTAGTTACTTTTTATTAAAACAACATAAATAGTTTTTCGTGAGAACACGACCGTAATTAAATTTTTACTATTTTCACTCATAATTAAGGTAGATTACTAAAAAATAAAAAGGTTCATAACGTAGTACGGGCAGCAGCGTCGGCGGTGCGAGAAGCTGTGCCCAGCGATCCCCAACCCGCATGCCCAGCGTGGGGATTATGGGTATATCCCCTTAATTACGGTCATGTTCTCACGAAAAAAACTATTTATGTTGTTTTAATAAATAGTATATTCTTTTATATGTTACTCGTACCTACTACCTACTTAGTTATTAATACTTAGCTATAATTAGTTTTTGAATCTCGTTCTAATTATTTCTACCGTCAAAACGTTTTGTGCGTAAGTTTCTGTCTAATCTTTTCTACTGCCTAAACATTTTATTTAATTATTAATATAAATTGCTATATTAAATAAATTACTTCTAAATATGTATTTTGTGTAAGTATGTAAAACTAAATTCCGTCCACGGCTTCGCTCACGTGGTACCGAGATAAACAGCCTTTGTGCTAATCCAGGTCACAAACTGTGTACCTATATTGCAATTTTCATCCAAATCCGTTCAGGAGTTTTTGCGTGAAAGAGTAACAAACATTCATCCATACTCACAAACTTTCGCATTTATAATATTAGTAGGAAGTAGGATAGTAGAGGGAGGATGGCAAATGCACAAACTTTGCGACGCCAAAAACCTGCCCATTGCGACTTCAACTTGTTGATTCCAAGAACTACCAGTAGGTATTATTGTTATTCTAAAACCACATTCATTTTTCAGCATCTACAGCAGCAGCTATAAACAAAAATGTTAACGCAGTCCTACAAGGCCAGACCACTAAGGCTGATAACAGCATAAGTCAGGGTGATGACTGTCCCTTTTCCATCAGAGTAAGTATCAACTTACACACACACTTTCTACCTACTTACAATCAAAGCGGGACTAAACACCTCGCTTGATATCTGTTTTTTCGAAACAACCTATGGAATTGATAAATGGTATGTAGTCGCTAAGACCTACCTTTTTTGAATACTCAATACTCAATACTCAATCATTTATTGTCATCACATGGTTCTAAGGTAACAGAGTTAACACAGTATAGTGTGGTGGTATCACATGGTCCACATGGCCTTAGGCCATGGCAATATGTAGAAGGCAGACCGAATTTCATGCATTAGATTTTAGGTGGGTAGATTTTTATGAGTAGGTAATATATAATTTTATCATATGTTTTAAGTTTAGTAATAAAATTAAAGTAGTAATGGATATTTAGAAAATTTAAAAAATAAAATTTAGTGATACTAAAATTAATAACAAACATGTCAAAAGTATTCAATTAAATTATTTCAATTTATCTGTCAAAAATTCATTAGGTCATAATAACATTTGTCAATGAGGTTTTTTTTTTATAAATAAATAAAATTGATTTAGACTTCTGATGGTGTTTGATAAAGTTTGTTTCTTCCCGGTCTAAGAGCATATCGTCTAGGCAGGTCGTTTAAATTTTTATATAGATGTGGATATTTCCTAACAAATTTAATTTTAATCTAACTCAAACTTTTTATTTTCAGTTTTTCTTTCCATTTTAAATCATCGGAAATACGAAAAGTGCTAAGTAAGTACACTACAAACTTTTTCAGAAATAAAATTATAAGTACTTGAATAAAAATATGAATTATTATTTTTCTACAAACTCCCAGCCCTGTATATTTCTTTTTACTCCACTGGACTTCCCTTTAATTTGCAAAAACCTAATATAATAAATAAAAATGCTGGACTCTTATCACACAGCATCATGTAGCCCCAAACTAAGCAGAGCTTGTATTATGGGAACCACATGACTGATAAACTACTTTATGTTTTTTTTTGTAAATTCAAATATATTATACATATAAAACACCCAGTTCTGAGACAAATATCTGCAAATAATGCAAGCATTTATCCCGCGGCGGGAATCGAACTCGAAACCTTCTGCGTCTCAGGCGGACCTTCGCCCCCTTCGTCACAGAGGCCGTCAATCATCAAGGATCAATGTAGGTGTAAATAGTTCAGAAAATAACCTATAGATTAGGTACTATTATCATCACTTAGCCTGCCACTCACTGTTTGGTAAACTCATCTTTATTACGTCACTCATTTTGGTCCTTGCATTAGATACTACACCATCACAAAATAGGACAACGTAAAAGAATAAAAACAAAGCTTCACACAACAAAAAATGTACATATGCTGATCCATAAATAAATGACTGAAGAGCCTTTCACATTTTGCAAATCTCTTTGAAGTTAAATGCGTTTTATTTGACAGGCGTCCATAGTGCGATGAAACAGGAGCCAGGCCGCAACCCAAAATAAATCTAATTTGGAAAAGCATGAATTTGAATCGCAAAATGTGGTTATAGGGTTCAATTTCAGTATATTTTTGAACAGTTTTTCTGAGATAGGTACCTAAGTTTTATTCAGTTTTCATCACTACAATGTTTCTACCCACCATCGTCAAAATTTTGTTATTGCGATATTCGATTCAATTCATAATGTAATTTTTTTTTTAAACATGTTTTGTCAGCTCACTACCAATTTAAGTTTCGCTGAAGACTAAAGATAGAAGCCAGTAGTGATGAATATTATATTTTAAAAGTCTCACAGCAAACATATTGTTAACTTGTAGTTAGACGAATGGGTATAATTGAACGCGTTGACTACGGACTCGCTCAGCTGTATCCAACTCAAAGGGCTAATACATTACTTTTCTTGATAATTATGAACATCAGTCGATCAGGTTAGGCGTGGGGGGGGGGGCTCGTACTTCCTCCTCGCTTTCCTTTTGAAGTCTTGCTTGCCGTAGCGGACATATGTATGCGTCTTAATAGGTAGTGGATCTCTTCTTATCTCTCATATTTTCTTGAATGTTAATGCATGATTATTTGGGTTTGTAACGTACGGGGTCTAAATATTCATCCTCCAAGCCAACCATACCTACCCGAAGTGCACCTTGTAAATGGGGCTCTGGCGGCCGGCTGATTGCGGCACAGCGCAGCCTTAAATCGGCACATCTAAATCCCCGCTTGTTAGTGGCCTATGTCTTGCAGTGGACTAATAGGCTGGTGCTTTTCTTGTATTTGTCCTTTTTTTTGTTCGCCTTCATCGCCAAACCACTGAACCAAAGTTGATGTTTAGGGTTAGATTTACCTTCCCTTTAGGAAAATTACATTTTATCCGGGTTTCAAAAGTATCCTAAGTGATGCCACGGTCTGGTCTTATAAGCACCTGCAACCAAGTCTTTCTATTCTATGCCAACTACCATAGAAACATAAATTTACACACAAAACAAAAGAAATTTATACCACCTGGTAGAGACACTCCAATATAAATTGCCTCCCAAAATTTCGTTTAGCCGGTGAAATTGTGCATGTGATCCTATCACCGCACTACATCTGCAAATTGCATTACCTTCCAATATGGCCTATCAGCCTCAGAGGACACCGTGAAAGCCTTTTTAAACAAATGGAAATATTGCCGTGCGATACAACGATTTTTTTTTGAAAATAGGTAGTTTTACTGAACTGAGGAAAATACTACCACTGATGCAATATATTTTTTAAAGAAGGCGAGGTACCTTTTATTTTATGGTTGGTATATCTGGGAATTAAATCATATTTATTTATTTATGTAATTTGGCATCATCATCCTCATTATCATCAACACACAAATATATAAAGTATCTTTGTCATTATATTCATTTCTTATTTTAAATATAAACAAATCTATACCGTTATAATTATTAAATAAATAAATAAAAATTGCTGAACACTATCATCACACAGCATTCTGTAGCCCCAAACTAAGCAGAGCTTGTATTATGGGAACCACATGGCTGATAAACTACATAGATACATTTTTTTGTATGTATTTACATTTTTTGTACTTATTATACATAGAAAACACTACCTGAAACCAATATTTGCAGAACGTACAAACATTTGTCTCGCGGCGGGAATCGAACCCGCAACCTTCTGCGTCTCCGGCGGGCCTTCGCTCACTGCGCCAGAGATGGTCATCAAATCAAATTATTAGATCAAATCTATGTATCTATGCAGCCTACAGATTCAGCCAGTAATCCAACTGCTGAGAGTAAAGGTCTCTTCTCTATCACGCCACTCCTGGCGATCTTGTGCCAGCTGGATCCACTGCTCTCCTACTGCTCTCAAAATATCCTTCGACCATTGGGCAGGATTAGATAATAATAAAATTAGATAAAAAAATAAAAATAAGTGTCAGAAACATAAGTAAAATAAACAAAGTTGTAGTGGTAACTATAATTTATTAATTTACATTCTATTTACATTTTTACATATTCTACAGTTTCATATTTTCAGATCATTCACTAAACAAATAAATATCTACATTATAATAAGGCACTATGTGGGTAACGGTGTGTATTTTACATTTAAAAATGATTCTATCACAGTTTGATTTAGTAAGACAAGAGAGAAAATTAATTATTATTGACTTATAAATTATATGGACTCAACAAAATCGTACGAAATGTAAACAAAACTCTAGCTATTTTCATTAATATGTAGCTAATATTATTTACCCTAGTAAATTTATTTAATTTTTTTTTTAAAGTATACGAGTTTGCATTTTTATGTTGTTATCCTGGGATGGGTTAAATCATAGGTCAGAATATTTATACATTTGTTCCGACTATCGTCATTTTATAGTATTTCATTGAAGAACTGGCTAGTTATATTACGCAATAATATAACTCAAAAACTCGTGATGAAGCCCTAGAACCATGGATTACGTTAAATTTTATCCTTGTCATAGTAATGATGATAACTGTAGCTCTGTTTTAAGGCTACAAGGACAAAGATAAAAGTTTTTGAAAGTTAAAGTTTATAGAGAAAATTTTTTTTTGAATGACGTATTTTAACTTGTGTTGTGTTGTCTACAACCACGGTCAAAATCTCCCCCCTTTCGGAATATCATTCAAATTCATACTCACTTTAATCACCTTGTGTAACGGTAAAAAAATGTGTTAATATTTGTTTACAATCCCTGATCTTGTGATCTAGTGTTCTAGATAGAAATTCTTAAAGAATCTGTTGGTCAATTTTGAGTCTCCTTACTAACGGGCCACTTTACCCAGCAGTAATAATTATGTCAACAAAAATTTCGATTTAATTGATATAACTTTCAATTGCCTATTTTAATCGTTCATCATTCATATCAAAATTGCTGGTTTTCGAGTTAGAAAATCGGTATTTTTGAACTTAAATTCTTCTATCTTCTGAAATAGAATCTTCTATAGAAAAACCTTGGATTTGCGGGTCCTGAAAAATTACATTTACATGAATAGTCGGTAGGAATTTGAAGAATCGAGTCATAAACAATTTCGTAAAATCATCCGCATGCCATGCAAGATATCACTCGCCTTATAGTTTTTGTTATTGATACCTAATTCTGTAGTAAAAGCTGTTGCTAGAATACGTAAATAAAAGCATAAAAGCAAGATACTAATTTCCCAGCAGCATTTATTTTCAAGTTAAAGGCGTAAAAAGTTAAAAGCGCAAAGTACTTATTAGTTAAGTACTAAGTTATGGTTGATAAATTTTTCAATGAATGAAAGTGTCGCTTTTTATCTGTCATAAGGTTTAAATTTCCACAACAACCCAACCTTAAAACAAACACTTTAATACAAAAACATTTTTAATATGCCCAAGATGAATCACTCATGTGAAGTTATAGCCACTCGAAGAAATCCTTGTAATTTTGAGTCTTAAATCTTAGATTCAAAGCTTAAAGTTGGTTTGGGGTTGAATGTGTCGGATTTCACGCTCGCCGGTTCGGAAATGCACAAAGTTTCCTTTTGTGGCGGTTCTCATAACTTGATTTGTGACGGCGCTACCCTTCAGCCGGTTCCGGTGCGGCGCCGCTGTGGCGCGACGCGTCACTTCCGCCACACGGCCTAAGTCATGAGCGGAGCGGACTGGTGCTCACGACATCATAATATTATCTAAATTAAATGTGGTTTGACTAAAATAAAATAAATAGAGGGGTCTATCGTATTGATGATTTTTTTCAAAATTGAATCGATTTATTTAAGGCGGAGTGTCTGATAATAAAAAAAATCATTTTATTCAGATACAAGGTGGAAACTAGAAGTAGGGTTGGAATCTCTTCTTTAAAGTATTAATAACCTCTGTTAGAAGAGTCCTCTCTTCTCTGAGGTCGGTGAGGAGCACTAGTGATAACATAATTGTGATATAGTTATAATTGTGATGGAACCATAATGCATAGTAATCACGATATTCAGTCATGAAGTTACCTTCCACAGAGAGAATCCTAATTTCTATTTCCTAATTAAATAATGCACCAAATTTACTGTTGTTCTAGTTAATTGTTATTCATAACTAGGTTAGTAACAGTGCGGAACAATAAACGAATGTGAGTACCAATACAAACCAACTCAGGTTTTTTGGTACAAAAGGTGTTAAATGTAAAAAACATTTTATGGAATAAATGTCTCTATCTATCTTTCTATCACTAGTATTATTAACACGTTGACTGCGGGCCTCACATGACGCTCCGCGCTATGCATAATGAGCAGCCGCTCGGGCCCTACAGCAAGTGTGTTTTCTGCTCTCAAAGTGGTACAACTACATTTTTGCCTATTTTGATTTAGCGAAGAAGAGATTTTGACTCTTATAAAACTTCACAAGGTCACTTTTATTTCCGCTTTGTTCAATTGACATGGACGGTCACCTTCTAAAGATCAAACTACTGCGGCACGTATTGCTAAGTTTAAACTCTGAGCAGACAATTCATGTAATGAACATGACTTATTAATAAAAATATAAGACGTATAATCACGAAGTTACCTACAAAATAGTGTATTAAAACGCGTTATTTATTAATGCCTGATTTATCAATCGTCATGCATGTATAAGCAGTTAATTTGTAATATGACTCGCGATTTCTCAATAAGCTTTTGATAATCAAATTAAATTATAATTTGAGAGCCTGGCAGCTCTTGTCGGTATGGTGATTCAATTGTCAAAATGGAGACAATTGAATCTTCATTCTTTTTATTACACGTAGAATACCGCGTCTTTCACTTCCATAAGCGACATTACCGCAATCTTCTCTTTTAAGAGTATTTGGCTCATGTAGCTAATTCTTGGTCCTCCTCTTCCACGCTTTCCATTAATTATTTGTTTCGAATGAAACTGTCATGTCATTTAACACGTTGGCTGCTGGCCTCGTACATGATGCTCCGCGCCATGCACGAAAAGGAGGAGGAGGTGCAGAATTACATTCGTGTTTTCAGCGCTCAAAGTGTTACGTTAATGCGTCCAATCATTTTTCCTCTTCGGTTTTTTATGGTTTCCATCAAGACTCTTTTCCATCCACTCGTTTCAATACTTAAAACGCACCGATTATAAAAAAAAATATCAATTTCGAATCAAAACAAACCATATATAAAACAGAATACATGTCGTGCTTGTGACAGCAAAAAGCTTATGAAACTGTCTCAAGTTGTCCCTGAAACTTTGAGAAAACATCCGTTTTTCCTCTTCCTTTTAAACAATCCGCATGTTACCTAAAGCTTTTTATTTTTCTAATAAAAGCTTCTTACAAACTTTATGATTGTATAGGTATAGGTATAGTCAGTGTCATAAGTCGAATGTATTTTAAAAATCGTCTCCGCGACGCAACTTAAAAATAACTTTAAATTCAAGATATTTGTGAAATAAACAGAATTCAAAGCAAGCCTTCAAATTGCACTTGTAAGTTTAGCTAAAATCTCGTGTTGATCTGTTTTTGTGACTACAAAATAACATCTTATAGTGTTCATGTGATTATTATTCAGAAGTTTTTTAACACGTTGACTGTCCCGCCTATTTTAGGTAATTTTCCGGTACGTCCAATAGGTTTTTTTTTATAAGCTACTTTATTTTATGCTCGTAAGAAGGGCTGATATGTTGATCACCGTGTAATTATACTCCTGAATTTTAGCATGAATTACATGTAATATATGGACCTCTCAGCTGAATTTTTGCTATAATGCATGAACGTTTGAAATGAAATAAAATATTTTTTGTTTTTTTTGCTGCGGCAATAATTTAAAATAGAGAAAACTTCTCGTCAAACCCAAGTTGCGTCAAGTCTGCCACAAAATGACTCGTAGGTATGCCCGGAAAACCTTAAGGGAAGATAATGCTAGAAACGCTGCGCAAGTTATTATAAAAAGCTAAAAGAAACTTTCTTCACAACCAATGATGCCAGAAAAAGGGCTAGACAAATAATTATGGAATGCCTTCTTTGCAAAAAAGCATTTTACCTAATGTGTTTTTATAAAACTCATTAAAATTTTGATCATGTGGTTTTAGACGTCCTTAAAAAAAATTGGATCGGACTTAGGAGTTTTATTTTTGCCAATTCATTGTTCATACGTCCCTAGAAAAAAGAAGTTCTAACTGTCACGTTCAGCTCAGGAAACGCGATTCAGTAGCCTTTGGCTAGTGCGTTACATGTAATGCACGAACCTAAATATATAAATATAGAATATCAACCCGAATCTAGAAAAGATGCCTAAGGTTACGATACGAATAACGATCGCATACTTACATAATAGATAAGTGAACCATAATACTGAAGGCTTTCGGGTTTTTCATTAAAGTAAATTAATTTATCAAACACGACAAAACCCTCGTGTTTTTGAGTGAGCAAACATATAAATATGCATTAGATCAATATCAAAAGGTCCGAGTAAAAATGGCGGAGGCGGGAATAAGTACAAACTCTTTTATTAAATCATGAAACAAAATTTTCGCACCAGTGCTTAGGACTCGCATAGCTCAAATCGATATAACTGGTTATCTCTACATCATCTCTGCCAGATTTAGGCAGAAGAGCACCATTGCGCCCTGCCCTCAGCTCGATGCATCCAGCTTTTACCAGCAGATTTTCTACTCCAAGAAGTAGGACGGCGTCCTACACTACTTTTGCCGATACGCGATCTCCACTGAACTCATTTTCCGCAATTGTTGTCAGTTCTTCCAGCCAGCCGAATCCACTTCAGCTTGATAATTCTTATCTCTAATCAATCTTATTTTTATCTTTACGACCTCTTCTAGAATCATTGTAGGTACCTACAAATAAAGCTGCTGCGGTGATCTGAATAAGGTTTGGTGCATCTCATTTTCCTTTTCAATTGCTGAACCTTAGCAGTGAATATTTTGTGTAGAAAACGACAATGTTCCTATTTTCCTCTGCTGTCAACTTCGAAGCCTTTAAGGTCCAAAATAGGGTACCTCAATCAAAACAACAACCAAATAACGCCGTATATAAACTACAAGTTGTGATAAGTTAAAGAGTCTAGCTCTTTAATTTTTTTTTTTAATTTTATAACAATTAGGCAGTACAACTATAGTAACCCAACTTATTGTCATGTGTTGCAGCCGCATTGTTATTAAGCTGGAGCACCCATACAGACCTTGTGATATGTCAATTTCATAATTAAAATGCGTTTGACCGTAGATCGGGGGCTGAGAGATTAAGTAAGGGATAAATTGGATGTTGACGGTCCATATTCAGCCCCAAAATATAAATGAAGTCATAGAGAAACGACAAACACAATTAAAAAGGACCGAAATGAATAATGAAAGTGAACAACTGTGCCTGTGTTTTAGATGAGTGAGCGATCATCTCTAACATGCTGCGTGTATTTATTTTAATAAATAAATTATTGTTTTTATTCAAACACACGTGTTAGAGTGCTCGTTGGAATCGTATTGATTCATGTTTTGTTTTCATATTTTTCAATATGTTGATCTTCTTGATTTATCTCAATCATTCGTAACTCGTAATATTAGTTGAAAATTAACCGAAAAATTAATTAAATTGTTAATTTTTTTTTAAATTGTTGTATTCGCCTACAACAATACCTTACATACTCTTGCAATCTAGGTAAAAAAAACTCAGTTATGAAGATCGCTTATAATACTTTAAAATGACCAGTTTAGCGGATTGAAGACACTTGCTAGACAACATGTTTCTGTATAAGCTTGCGAAAGGCATCATGGACACTCCGGAGTTACCAGCTGCTCTTAATTTTTATGCACCTTCAAGGCTACCTCGGGCCTCGAGGTTCAATGTGCTTCAGCCTACTTCTTCCAAAACAAATCTCGGCCATAATGCGCCGCTGAGTAGGTTTGTTCGCCAATACAATACTGCAGCTAAAAACAAAGGAGTGGACATATTCACAGGGTCTATCAATAGATTTAAAAATAATTTTGTATATTAAAAATTTATTACTTTTATTAATTTATTCTTCTATATTTTTATTTTTTTGTTATATCTTAGTTTTTAGTATGTATTTAATTTAAAAAAAATTTAATCTGTAACTATTTGTAAATACTATTTTATTGTAAATATTGATAATAATGAATTTTTATTTTATTTTTTGTATAATTTTGATAGATTTTTGTAAATTAATTATATATTTTTTCATTTGTTTTTAAATAAGTACATGCTGCTTCTCTTCGTAGATCTTCCATTATTGTTTACTTACTCTATTTTTTTACTCGCTCGATCCAAGTATCATTCTTATAAGCATGTCTATCATCTTTAATTATAGTAGCACTAAATTAATGTCATATTACTTGTTATTTCTTGAATTTTTATGGGTGTATATTAGGGTGTCCCAAGACATAAGGGAAAAAATTTTTTTCGCGAAATCAAATACGCATACCCTCTGTTTTTATTCGGATTGACCTCATTGACTCAAATAATAAATATTATTGTGATTGGACAACGATAACCCGTGCCGACTTGATGCCAAACTTTTGCCATGAAAATTTGTATTGACTTACTGTAGGAGGAATTAAGAACTTAATTTTTCTAAGTTAATTAATACTCGAATACACTCAAATACTATATTATTTATTCATTTACATAAAAAATAATATTATTGTTCAAATTTGAACAAATATTATTAATGTTAAAATTTTCTTTTTAACGTTTGTTTTTTTAGAGTCAGTATAAATTTTCCGGTGTTCTTAGACGCATCTTAATAAAAAATTGGGTTTGTTCCTCCTCAATTTTGATTAATCCATGAAAGTCTAGCATTAACTTAATCGCTCTTTCAGCTACACCATTTACTTCCTACAGTGCCGATACTTTTTTCTGGCTTCTTGAAACAAAGCATTATTTGACCACAAAGTAAGGACATTCATTCATGTAGAAATCTTTCTTCAATTTTATGGCGGTTGAACAAGTACTTGCTTTGTACTAAAATGAAGTAAGATATGTTTTTTTCTGAAAACAATAATGATAAATAAATAAAAATGAGTGTTAAGAAATTATACTTTCATAGGGAACGAAAGTAAAAAAATATTTTACTATTAATGCCAATGTTCTTTAATAAACGTGCCATATAATGAACCGCAAAGTTATTCTTTCAATAGGATGTATCATTTTCCACGAGTTTTTTCTTGTCTTTGGTTAAATTTTGAACCATTTGAACTAGTTTCTTGGTTACTCATCATCAAAGAGTGATTATATAGAAACTTTCGTCAGTTGAACCATAAGTGCTAAGTAATCTTCCCAAGGCTGCTTTAGAGATCGTTTAATCAATTTTCTTGTAAGACATTATTGATTTCAAAAAGCACAAATCTTGGTAAGGTGATTTTATTGCTGAAATGCATTGAAGCCATGGTTAAACGTAGGATATTATGATGAACAAGCAAACGTCAATCAATGCCGGTTTGTCTTTGCTTGTGATCTTGAATTGAGCACTAAGTAATGATATTTTCAAGGATTAAATCTCTCTCGCCATCCATCGAGCTTGGTGCATGGCACCTAGAGATCGGATTTTAATTTTTCTATCCTCATTTTTATTAATTGAAGCGCATCGGCGTGTGCACTGTCAAACAAATTATCTAAAACGTATACAAAGTCTTGACGGTGCTACCTCAATACGTCTTGTGTCTTTTGTGCATTCTTTTGCAAGTCCCTCCAAACTTGATATAAGTTTACAAGATTTTTCACACAATTAGGCAAAGATTTAGTAGGAATACGCGCCTTTTCCCAATAGATAATACACTCGCGAAGTGAGATTCGCGCTTTCATTGACAGTTAAATCCACTTCACGGATATTGTAAAATATATCTGCTAGAACTTGTCCATTAGACGGAAGTTTTGAACCCGTTTTAATTGATGTTTTACGTCATCTAATAAAAATATACCCCTTTTAGAACCGCATAATTGCACTGTCATATAGACTGATTCAAAAAATGCGAGCTCTATAACTCAATAACGTGTAATCACAAGCATATCGACACGTTAGGTCGCGTCAGCCTTAAAGAGGAAGTACTGACATGTATTGATGTAAGTCGGCACGGGTTACCGGGGTCCTATCTTCTTCAAATTTTATTTATAATTGTTTTGACTTAAAAGTAAAAAATTAAGAGGGTATGCGTTAAAAAAAAACGACTTTGATTTTTTTGGGACACCCTAGTGTATATTATGTTGATGATTCTTAATAAATAAACCATAAACAAGCAATATGCTAAGTTAGGGCCTTTTTGCAACAACGACATTATCTACATTTAACTAACTAAAACTTATGTCCATACTTGTAAACTGTTATTGCAATCCTACTCTTCTCCTTCATCCAAACATACACCCTCACTCCTTTTCCTCATCCCCCAATGCGTCCCCCAATTCTCACAGAATTATATAAAAATTTTAATCTAAGCACCTATCTTATTTGATATTTAGTTTAGTTTAGTTTTCTTTTATACCCACTTGCATTATTCACTTCATTAATAACGTAACTTCACACTTCATCTAACATTATACTTAATACCATTATTGCACTTTCTTTTAGCGTTCATTCACAACTTTTGCTGACGCATTGTACGAAAAAGGCTAGCTACCCGCAACACAGGTTCTGCTAGGGTGGGACCTAGCAAACTTAAAATGATATGTGTATTTGTAATTTCTGGTGTACAATAAAGTAAAATTTATTATTAAGAAAAAAAAAATTTTGGTGAATAAGGTATACTGCACCAATATTTTCTAATTCTATTTCTATATTTTTTTATATCTATTTAATGTGTACCAATCGAAGTAATCACCGATGTTATCGATGCATTTTTGCTAGCACAGTGGCAATTTATGGATCCTCTTCTTAAAAATGTCAGCTGGATGGAAGGCAAGAAACTCTCTAAAGGCATTTTGTACGTACTCTGGTATTTTATGTTAATTTACTTCTTGCCAAGAAGCTGTCCAAATTCTGAAAGACGTTGAAGTCTGTGGTCGCAAGGTCTGGGTAGCACAGTGGATGAAGAAGAGCTTCCAACCTTGCTGCTTGGAGACCGTCTGTTGTGCAGTGGGGCGGCAATTTTATAGGTAGGTACCTAAAGGTATATTATTTAGTGTACACGTCTATCTGTATTCCGTGCTGCTCGAAAAGTAGACTTGTATACCGACCGAATATTATGTTTGGACTTTCCTCTGACTACCTTTTGTATGGTATCATCAACAGATTTGCGTTCTTAGTATTCATAATCTGTCGAAAAGTAAAGATGACAAAAGCAAAGAGTTTGGATAAAGACTATGATAAACTTTTTAGATATAAAAATTTGACAAGAAATTTGTCGAACTATCTGTGGCTGCTGATTATACTTCACAAGTTCATCACAGATGCGCATGTGTCAATCCAAAAGTTGTTTAATTTTTGAGATCCATCACTAAGATCTTCTTGATCTCAATGATCCATTAATTAAACCTGCCTTTAATCTAATAAAGGATAAGCTGTAACTTATTATTAATATCATGCCTATCCCCCTTCTAGCTTTCGCAATCCATCTAAGAACAAATGTTTTCTAAAGTTTTTCGGCCGCCACCACTAGAGATCAAAATGCAGTCCAAAACTTTTAAAATTATTATCAAACCATTTTTTATACGTAATCGAAGTCTTGTCTCCTTTTAAGACTAAGTATTCAAAATGCACCGGAATCACTAAAGATGTTCACCTTTGTCTGAACCAGTTAATATCCACAATACTAGCATTGATACATCTGAGTCATGACAACACTACCGTATCACTATTTCCTGTTTCGACTGGCGTAAATTAATCTAATCTAAATATAATTGGCACTTTTGGCTCGAAATGCCCCCTCAGGCAAAATCCGTCACCGCTACTTGAATTATTATAATAAGGCTAGTTTCACACGAACGTACGAGATGGCTATTAAATGTTGTCAATGACACCAAATTGTTCTGGCAAGTGACCAGTCAATTATATTGTTTATTTAGAATTCTTGGAATATTTAAATGGCAAACTATAATTGTTGAAATATTTGTAATAATTTAAATATTAAGAAGCTATAAATTAGTATGGATTCCATAATATGTGTCTAATTATGAAAATGTTATAATCAAACAGACATATTTAATTGAAAGTCAACTTGTCCAGTCGCATCGCATACGATTCAGCCGAAGAACCGACAACCGTTGAGGTAAACGAGTTCTTGAGTGAAGACCGCGGCTCGGCAAACGTGGTGTAGGACGCCCTCCAGCCAGGTGGAGTGACGATTTGCAAAAGGCTGCTGGTGGAAGCTGGATGCGTCGAGCTCAGAACAGGGCGCAATGGCGCTCATTAGGGGAGACCTATGTCCAGCAGTGGACTGCTATAGGCTGATGATGATGATGATGACAATACTTATTTAGCCACTTGTTCGGTTTCTTTATTGTGTTATGTATGTTTGTAAATAAATAATAAATAAATAATTTCTATTTACTTTTTCAATATCATGATAGAATGAGATAAAAAAAATTGATAGATTTACTTATTATATTAAGAGCAATTCTGTGATATGTTAAACTACGCTGGAGGTTAAAATAAGGCTTTTATACTTAAGTAGCCTCCGCCGCTGATAGTATCAAAAGTAGCTTAAAAGTTATTCCAAATCTAGAACTCTGGACGACTTCTGTGGCGCAGTGGGCAAAGGCCCGCCTGTGACGCAGAAGGTTGCGGGTTCGATTCCCACTGCGGGACAAATGTTTGCATGTTCTGCGGATATTTTTCTCGGGTCTGGGTGTTTTCTATGTATTATATGCATGTATTTACAAAAAAAATGAATCTATGTAGTATGTCACTCATGTGGTTCCCATAATACAAGTTCTGCTTAGTTTGGGGCAACATGATGCAGTGTGATAACGTCCAGGATTATTTATTTATATTTATTTATTAATAACATATATGTGCAAATTGTCAACTCAATTGGTTCAATAGTTTTGGCGTGAAGGACGGACAAAAATTTCAAATTTCAGAAATTCGCCTTTCTTATAATTAGTAGGATAGAATAAATCAATATTTTAGGTTTTTTTTTTTTACAATAAAATATGATAAAATATGACATTAGGACAGATTAGGGGATAATCTGTCCTAATGTCAACAATTAAATTCATGTCCAATTACACGTTTGAAGTTACAATTTCTTGGCGGATTGATTTCAAAACAAGTTGATTTGCGTGACTTATAATTTCCGGTTCTCAGCTGTCAATATTAAAGACCTCGTGTGTTTAACATATAGAGTTGTCAGTTGTCATAAAAATAATAAATGTGGGACACGTACCTACATTTTGACATATAGGTAATTTATTTAGACCTAAAAATATACGTGATATTGACAAAATTGTGGAAATCATATTATCCCAGGTGCCATTGAATAAAAAAAGGAATGAATATATTATTCATTCCTTGCTGTATCGCTGTAAGCATTATGATCGCCCATCGTACCATTATTTTTAATACCTTTTTCATTCATTAAGTTGTTATACTTTGTAAGGTGTGCAATAAAGTAAACAACTTTCATAGTTAGTTTGGTTATAACTTAACTATTGCGGCAAAACTAAGTTAGTTTCCCATAGTAGTCCAAATTTAACTGTTATATACTGGTATATATCTATTGTTTGGAACCCTTTGACATTTGGACATTGCATGCACATAATTTACGTTGTGTTGTAGGTATTTAAAGTATGTTGTACTAAACAACGCAATCTGAACTTGGCTTAGTTTTGCGTGTGTACAGAATAAAAATTAGTTCTACGTAAAAATACCTACTCTGGTCTTATTCTGTGGCGCAGATACTCACTCGTTCGTGAACTGACAGTTAATTTTATTCTGTGAATTGACTGAACTTTGATGAATTCTGTGATGCAGTGGGCGAAGGCCCGCCTGAGATGCAGATGTGGATTCGATTCCCGCCGCAAGACAAATGTTTGTGTCGGATCTGAATGTTTCTTATTTATAATGTATTTATTTACAAAAAAATACTTGATAAGTCACTAAATTACTCGCCACTCGACTCAACTCTCCTCATAAAGAAAGCTTCCGTCACTTTTTTTTGAGGCACACATGGTCATTTTGTATTCGCAGTGGTCTACTGAAGTGTAAAATTTATATTCATAATATTCCTATGGTGAAATAAATAATTTGGAATATGAGTAATAAATCACCTGCATGCTTATTACGTTGACATTAATCGGTTACCAGAGAACATCAAAAAGATTATCAAAAAAGGAATTTGGCATCAACTAGCAGATAGATACAAAAAAAACGGTAAAAAGTTTCTTACATTTTACACTTTTTTACCATTAAACCTGAGTTTGTTCCGTTGGTACTTATTTTCGTATATTTTAAATAATTATCAGTAACTTAGTTTTTTATGTAGGATATAACTGTACCCTATCTAACTAGGTCGGTTTTAATGACCCACAAAAACAGTAAATCAAAGTAACGTAAGGCAGAGCTAGTGTAAAAATCACATTCAGAGATACGGGTGTCAAATTGATGAGTATCTTCGATATCCATTGTCACTTCTGATAACAGGCAATAGTATATTTGATGTATATTAAGAGAAGTAATAATAAATACACTATGAATGTGTGTGCGGCTCTTCAGCCGCCGAAACTGCCTAAAGTGATAAAAAGTGGTTTTGACTTCATTTTTTACTGGACTATTTTCATTATCTTGTACCTGAGGTTCATTGCGTAGAAGTTTATTTATTAGAGCGCTAACACACTGGGACGCGATGGTGACGTCTCCAAATACTTAATTTATACAAACAATAACTTTTTAGGTTTCTGTTTTTTTTTTCATTTATGACACAGATAATGTAAATGGCGATCTTTTCTATGCATTTAAGGTCCATTCCCAACTATATATAATGAACTAACGGCCCGCCCCGGCTTCGGACGGGTAGTTAATAAAAACCCTGGGATAGTGTAGCTACCCAGTGGTGAAAGATTTTTTTAAATCAGTCCAGTAGTTTCGGAGTCTATTCAATGCAAACAAACAATCAAATCTTTCCTCTTTATAATATTAGTGTAGATATTTGGCTTCGGTAGGTAACCAGAGGTAGTCATGACTATGTAGGTAGCTCGTGGCTCCATCGTCATGGCTTCCCAGTGTGTTAGCGCCCTTATTGTCATAACAGCTGATTGAAGTGACATAGCTCGATGTGAGTTTGGCCTTGAGCTGCCGGATCGGAAAGCAGCCATTCGTTTCCCTGTTACGTTTTTTTTTCTTTGTTGAATTGTTCACGACTTTCAATTTATTTGCGAACATTTTAATGCATGCTAATAAATTGAGCTTGAAATTTCCGCTTTCATCTACTTAAGGATTTCAATGAACCACATAATCAGATTTTCTAGATAATTACCAATTATAGTTTTTATTTAGTATGCGTTGAGGAGTCGAGAAGGAGTTTGGAAGTTTAAGGGGGATACTTTTGCCCAGCAGTGGGATAAGAATAAAATAAATAAAAATAAAACTTACTTCAATATTTATTATAGTTATTTTGCGCCGGGTTTTTCTAACGCAGCGATATGTCTTAAAATCTGGGACAGATCAATATGTTAGACTGTGATTCACACAAAAACCTATCAACAGTAACTTAATTGCATCAATTGTCTGTTAGTAACTAAACCTAGTTCGTTAGTAAAAACTGACCGACTTCCATCCGTGCAAGCGTGCATAGTATTGTGCAAGCTATTCTAAGGACAGAAATAAAACAATCAAAAATTTCTTTAAATTTATTTCTCTAAAAATAAAACATGGGCTATTTACAGCTTCGATTACAAATAAAAACATACATTCATGGCAATACAATTTCAAAACTCACAGTCCTAAGGAAAGTGTCCCATTTTAAATCAAACGGGTTAATCCATATCCAAGGGTTTAATTCTACGGGAACTCATGCAAACTACCCATGCATAAATAAATTGCTACAAACAACGTTTAACAAAAAATAATTTAACATCAATATGTTATTCTTGATATCAAATTAAAATAAGATATAGTTAGAATAACATACCAAATTAGAAGTAAAATTCATAATGCAACACGATAAAATTTGACACCTAATAGTTATAAACCTACAGTTTCCAAACTTTAGAGTTATAGAAAATATTAATTTCAAAAATTATCTAAAATCTGTAATTTTTTATACACAATAAAATTTAAAAAAATACCAAAATAGTAAAGAAAAGTTAAACAATTTTTGTCTTAAATCACAATGGTATTTTTTCATGTCATAACAATGATATCTAAAAAAAAATTGACACTTTTTACCATAACATCAAACATTTTCTCATTTTACTCGTGTCGCATTATGCAGTATTAGTGCTAACTACATTGACTAGGCTAGTTCATCGTCCGTAAAGTCCTAAGTTACCTCGGGAGCCGGGTGGCACGAAGCCATAGCCGGAAGCGCCGACAACCACGCCACTGGTCTGGCTGGGGTCCCCACTCGGGGAGGGGGGGAACAGCACCGGACCTGGAAAGTTAGGTAATGCGTCATACACTATTGAATCGTGAACAAGCCTTGGAATGTCAAAAGTGGTGGAACCGAGTCTAAAGTAAAATTATATGTATCAAGATTAAATAGTGTGGTAGTCTATGACTAAGTCGCTAATTTAAGCAAAGGGATAAATTATAGACTTTAATTATGAAGTTCATCATCATCATTATTTTATTATTTTATGTAGATAAGTACGGAATCTGAGAGACATTTTGAAAACAGTTTCATTAACATCAATATGTTATTCTTGATATCAAATTAAAATCAATATATTCAATGGATAAACTGTATTCTCAACAACAACACCAGCCTATTCAGCCCACTGCTGGGCACAGGTCTTCCCTATAAGAAGGGGGGATATGGCCTACCACCCCCATAACTAGGCAAAGGAATTGAGAATCGCAGGGTACAGCTTCTAGCACCACCGACGCTGGTGCACGTCGGCGACCAGGAGATTTAGCTATGGCAGTGTTAGGCTGTGCTGTGCCGCAATCAGCCGGCCATCAGAACCTCTGTTTGTTGTATAGCTGCACCACAGGCAGGTGAGGTTGGCTGGATTTTTTTCTTTATTTTTTTATAGTTAAAAGTCAACAAACGTAAAAATCTTCTAAATGATCTTGAACTTTAGTCGAACTACAATACAATGCAATATAGCGTGGCTGTCTATCAAAAAAACAATAAAAACGTCAATCCTCGGCCAACTATCTCCAAAAACAATCGCTTAAGATACGGCCTGTGAAAACAAGTATCAACGTTGTGGAACTTTGTCAGATATTTGACAGAATTGAATAGACTTTGACTTAAGATTAGAAGATAATCTTTCAATTTTTAACGTATCTAAAAATAACAATCATAAAATAATAAGGCCCGATTTCATCGAGATATTTATACACAAGAGTGGAAAACGTCGAGAAAAAAGGGTCTTCACCAAAACTCCGCGCACGCTGTCGATTGCGCGGACTTTGAACACTTTTCAAGCGACATAAGGTCTAAATTTGTGCAAATTTGTCATTTTGAAGTTTATTTATGAAGATTGTCACTCTATAGTGTTCTATATAATTATATCGATGCCCGATTTTTCAAACGTAAGTCACCACAACCGTGAATTCCAATTCCGCGTTTTTCCAATTTATTCAATGAATAAACACTAAAGTAAGTAAGATAAGTTTCTCTTCACTCGCACAAGGCCTACCAAGGCCCTCCATAGGCCGTCGCGTCGATTCAATACGTAAGTTTGCTTGCCGCAATTCGTCGGAATAAAGAATGTAATACCAATCCAACTCATTATATTATTTAAGTTTACTGATAATATTTTTGTAGTAAATGAACCACGTAAAGCAACTTATGTTAAAAACAAACCAGTTACGAGACCGTTATATAAATCGTTATAATTCATGCAACTAGTATCTATTAAATATGTAGAGTCATAATTATTTTCAATAACTCTATTTGCAATATTCGCAATTTGTGGTCAAATTATGTGGCAGGGCCCTGCTATACGTCAATTACCTAAACTCCAAACGATCAGGTATCTTAGTAATTGTATAACATTAAGTACATTTTTTCCTAAGAGCTATATTGTCAAGAGAATTGTTTTCTTAGAGACAAAATTCATGCTGATGCCTATAGAAATCCACTGAATATGGGCATAGGCCACTCTTAATAAATTCCATAGCTCCCAGTCCTCAGCTTGACGCTTAACGTATACAGTTTTATCTCTTTTTAATAATGCTATTCTTCTTCTTCTTCGTATGAGCTAGTGACCAACTCTGGTGTAAAAATGCTATGAAATTAATTAATTAAAATAATTTATTTTATAAGACGGTGGTGGATGGCACAAACTTCGAGAGGCCTATATCCAGCAGTGAAAACTTGGGCTATTAATTCCATCACCAATTAACCACGAATGATGAGATGAGTAATAAAATATATGTCATCAAACAAATGAAAAAAGGAAAAAACTAAGAAAAAGGAAAAATAACTTAAAGGTAAAGTGTTAAGCTTCACGCATACAATATTATTTCTATTTAATTATGGTATGATATTAATTTGATGAGATGATAAATAAAATAAGTATCAATAAAAAAAGTGTCAACAATGAAGGAGAAAGAAATAAAAGGGCAAAAACACCCAAAAAAGGGTAGACTTGATGAAATATTGAAACCAAATAACATTGTAAAGTCAATCTAAGTTAGTATTGCAGCACCATTTTTTTGAAATTGAAAGCTGCAGCAATTTCGCAATGACAAATTAAAAAACATAAAACCCAATCTCTAATTAGGTATGTATTGCATAATTTATAACAATGTATAATTTATTATTCGCAATACAATAAAAAACATGTCCTTTAAACAATTACTATTGATTAATAACTATAATAACAAACATTAGTGTCACAATTTGTGAACATTAAGCATTGCAAAACTATTCGCGTTATAACAAACTTTCATTGACCTCTGATTATGACCAATAATAATTATTATAACAAAGGCTCCAATAAAAATAAAGGTCCCCAGATAAACATTTAATTAAATTTGATCTGAATGTATTTGTTAATTATATGTCTAGCCTCAGTCCTTTCAACTATTAGAAGATAATAAATCGTCAAGCGCGCGTTGGCTTCGCACGCGAAGAGTTCCGTACCATCAGACAAGATATTTACTTTTTATTGCATTTGTATATTATTGTCATAGTGGCAATAGAAATACCTACACACTCTTTGAAAATTTCAACTCTCTACCTTACGGTTCATTAGATACATCCTGCTGATAGATAGACGGTCAAACATCGGAGGCTTAGTGGTAGGATCCCGTTGGGCACCCTTCGGTTACGGAACCCTAATGATATCAATGTCACATGACAAGACATTTTCGATTTCATTCATTAAAATAATTTTTATAGCAATCGGAACAGTTACCATAATGTAGATATGTAAGTTTTCTAAGGCTTCGCAAATTCTATAAACCAGATTTTTTTATTATAATTCCATTGGTTTATAAATTACGCATCAATTAAGTAAATATTTTTCTTTTAATCTCAGTCTTCCAAAAATGTCTTTCTTTGTTAAAAATGGTCTACAAAAATAATTCTTGCTTCTTATTCACCTACGCCACTAACATTGAATTCTAAAAAATTATCATTGAATCTTAAGAATGTTAAACATCATACATTAAATGATGGTAATATCTTGTAATTAATCAAATCATACCGTAGCATTGCATTGTTTAACCATGTACTGTCTAATAAGCTGTTAATCTTGTTATTATGAAAGATTGCAACGATCTTAACAAAAGAATATCGTTGTACTTTATTTTTGCTACTCGCTTTACTTATCAATAAATAATTAATGCTGGATACTGTCACGCGGCCAAACTAAGCAGAGCTTCTATACTGTCATGACTGATATACTACTAATGTAACCTTTCTTTTTCATATTATACATAGAAAACACCCAGATCCGAGACCAATATTTGAAGAACATACAAACGTTGGTCTCACGGCGGGCATTAGACCCACACGTATTTTTAAATACATGCAAAATTTGGCGAAACAAGATGATTGGTTGTTTAGGCGTGCAAGCGAAATTTTTGTTTTCATTGAAATAAGTGGTTGCCAAATAGTTTATACCAAGAAGGTTTTATCATGGAAGTACGCGCTTTGAACATCTGGGCCTTTGAAATGTGCCTGGTTGCGTTGTATTCTTCCTAAAAATATCGGAGCTACAGACAGCCCACCCTGCAGAGGGTGTCTTACCGAAGAAGTATCGGCTGCCCACGTAATTCTGGAAGCTACATCACAACGCGAACTTATCTTTGAAACCCCGAGGTTACGAAGCCTGCGAAGACCCCAGGATACTTCTGTACTTCTGGGCAGGATAAGGCAGGCTGAGTATTTAATCAGATTACCCACACACACAATGGACCAACCTAGAGTCCAATTCCGGGAAAGGTTATTTATATTTCTCTCTAAAAATGTTGTAAAAGGATAAATATGTACATATTAGTACTTAATTTTTTTTTTGTAGTGTTAATGCTTTCTATATAATGTATTAACAATTTCTTTTACCTAGTCTAAATTTCTGACCTAGTCTATATAAGTAAATGTGCATGATGTGGTCACCCATGATTAAGAGAGCACTAGCCTTTAAAATTAAGTACTATTATTTTGTTTAAGTATCTGTGTATCTCTTGGCGGCGACCCAATAAATAAATAAATAAATAGAATACATATATACATAGAAGAAAAAAGAGAAAACACCTTTTAGATACATCACATCAGCCTATATCAGTCCACTGCTGGACATAGGCCTCCCCTAATAAAGGGGGATATACCCATAATCCCCACACTGGGCATGCAGGTTGGGGATCGCAGGGCACAGCTTCTCGCACCACCGACGCTGCAGCCCGTCAGTGGCCAGGGGATTTAGCTGTGCCGATGTCGGCTGTGCTATGCCGCAATCAGCCGGCCGCCAGAGCCCCGTTCGTTGTTTAGCAGGGCGCACCACGTGCAGGTGGGGTTGGCTTGGGTTCCGAAGGTTGGAACCCAGTACACCCCACACTTTGTCAGTTTTCTTCTTATTCTGTGTATTGTATTCTGGCCTGACGTATCTAACGTCAGCACAGAATACATCAGCACAGATGTTTTGCAATGTACGCATTCCCTGTACGCTGTTTGGTAGTAAAAGTAATTCCATGGTTAAAACAAACCCACTGTAGTTATTTTTATTTCATTAACGTCATAAAAAAACTATGTACGTCAATCAACTTCCGAGATGACACATCAACATGGAGGCTATTGTCGTCACGCAACTGAAAAATTATACGATTTTAATGTAATTAATGGTTCTCTTCCGCAAATGCGCATGTGGGTAGCTCTCATCCTTTCGAGTTGCGACATCTTGGGCAATTGTGTTACGCTTTAATGTTTTATTTACAAAGAAAAATAAATGACCTTACGTCGCCTCCGCGACTTTGTCTGCGAAGATTTTCTCCACTGCACCCCTTCAACATAACAACAACACAAGCCTATATCAGTCCACTGCTGGACATAGCCTCCCCTAATAAGAGGAATATGCCCAAAATTCCCACGCTGCGAATGCGGATTAGGGGTTCGCTGAACGCTGCTTTTCACACCGCCTTTGGCATCGGGGTTTAAAAAAGACCAGAAAAACCGGAAAACCAGAATTGAATGATATTACTCCAAGTACCAAACTAAATTTTTTAGCTGTAAGATAATCTCTTTTTGAAAGCCATTTACATAAGACGGAATACTATTATGCTCCAATTGCTCCGACATAAAATCCATAAAAAGGTCATATGGAGCATCTGATAAACTACTTTTTCATACAAACTGTCTGGCATTCTGTCTGAGCCAAGGATCACGTCCGTATCTTAAGACCCATAAAACATTTTAATTTACAGAATTATATTCATTAGATGATTATATCACTACGGTCAATGAATACTAATAACGGTTTTGATAACAATTTTACTTGTACTAACATTTTGATTGAAACAAGTGATTAGAGAGTGGAATTTGTCTTTAATCATTCGTTTTTAGCTGAATAACTTTTACTAACTACTGGGTAATGAGTTTTGGCCATGAAATTTTGTTTTGACGAAGTGGAATTATAGTTGAGTAGGTAGATGCTCTTGTTTTTTAAAGGGCTAATCCGTATGGGAAAATTTTAGATTTACTAAAACCTATGTGCCACAGTGGACGGTGGCCCGCTTGAGACGCAGAACGTTCGAGTTCTATATCCGCTGCGAGACAAATGTTGGTATGATCTGTATATATTTGTCTTGGGTCTAGAAGTTTTGTATAATGTGAATGATATATAATTTTATTTTTGTGTTTGTAAAATACAAAAATAAAATTATATATCAGTCATGTGGTTCCCACAATAATGTCCCATATTCCCATAAATCTGCTCAGTTTAGGGCTAGATGATGCTATGTGATAATGTCCTGTATTATTTATAATGGTGATGCTAAGAGATATTCTATAACCTTGTAAAAGTAAAGTGAACGGGCTAAGTGTTGTTTTTATGATATTTTTTGTGACATAATATTGATGTTCGATAATGCCACAAAGCGGACACGAGGTGAATGGATTAGCTTTGTTTTGTGAATTATTCATAGAAGTTATTACGGAGATGACCATTGACCATGTTTTTATTACTAGGATCCGTTGTTGCCGAGATGAACCAATCCGGAACGTGAACGCAATTCCCAGCCATGCACTGGTAGAGTTTAGTATGAAAAAATATTCTGCGCATTCCCTCTTAGGTCCTCAAAACCGTCAAAATTCTAAAGAATCCGGCACTAGAACCAAAAACGGTACGTCTTCAGTTAGAGTTCTAAAAACGCTTTGAATTCTAAAAACACACTTGTTCTGGGGCTGTTTCTGCTCCTCGAGCATGGCGTGTAGTGTCATGTCCAAGGCCCTTAGTGAAAAGCAGAACAAAAAGGAACCTGTACCGTGAAATGCTTACCGCTTGCTCAAAATAAAGTAGGGAGTGTTTATTTGCTAACCTCTGTACGATTGCCTATTAAAAAATGTCTCAATTATTTTACAGACTCATCTATTGAACTGAGAAATCAGGCGAACTCTAGTGTCATCGTAAGTAAGTAAGCAATAGCTGAACATCACAGACTTCTATCTAAACTAAACACCTATTTACTTCACTAGATTTTTGTGATAGAACCAAATTCATATTAAACTGTATTTTAAGCAAGTTTGTTATCGAATAGGGTATCAGCACCAGTTGACGGTAATCATAATTAATTTAGAGCCGTTTGAGGGATGCGGTTGTCACTGCCGTTACGCAACGTCCTCGGTTTTTGCTCGGCAGAGCATGATTTTGTCATTAAATTCTTGGACCCTTCTAATACACAACTTACGGTGTTTAATTTATCACAGCAATGATATTCTGTTTGCAAATTGAAACCTATTTACCTTGTATTAAGGATCCTTATATCCAGTCAAAGGTCTTTATTTTTCAAAATATTTTTTATACCAAAGCTAGAAAGCGAGCAGTGTTGCTAGCAACACAGGTTTTTCAAATAGATTTTAGGTATTTAAATAATATAAATAATGCTGGACGCTATCGCACAGCATTATGTAGCCACAAACTAACTAGAGCTTGTATTATGGGAACCACGTGATTGATAAACTACATATATACATTTTTTTTATAAATACGTACATATCATACATAGAAACACCCAGACCCGAGACAAATATCTGCAGAACATGCAAACATTTGTTCTGCAGCGGGAATCGAGCCCGCAACCTTTTGTGTCTCAGGCGGGCCTTCGCCCACTGAGCCACAGAAGCCGTTTATGCCTCTATTTGTCTCTATGTTTTTTATTTGTGATTAGTAAAGCTATCCTTCTTCTTCTTTTGAACTGCGATTGAGAGCAGACGTGTGAGTTCCAAATACAAGTTTTGATTGCTTTAAAAACAGTTTTTAATTGACCAGTGACCTAATAAGCGCCATACAGTACACAAGAATATTCACAAGCAGGCTAGCAACTTGTTAAGAAATATTCACCATCGCCTCCTATAGACACGCCTGTATTCTTTATCTCAGTTTTCAACTCAAATTATGATCACAGAACCAGCAGCCTAATGATGTAACTCTACTGATGATCGACTCCAATTCTAATTTTGACACTCGAATCTCATAATGAACATTTATGGTGTAATTTGCTAGGTGATGTCAAATTTACTTATCAACTGAAATTCATTAATTGTACACGGACCGAAAGACAGCAATGCGGCTTTACGGCAGAAATAGGCATGGTTGTAGTACTTCCCCGGATGAGCACTTCGCAAAGACCTTTTTATTGCTAAAGATGTGTTATGGAAACCAAATGACTGAAGTGATAGTTAATTAATAAAGGTTCGGCACTCCTAAAACCTTGTGTAGACTAAATCCAATTTCGCTGTTCGTTAATTATATTGTTGTGCCGTTAGCACAACATAAATCAATTTAATATTTTAGTATCCAAAACTATTATATGGTTGCGGGTGGCAACGTCAGGGAAATAACTCCACTCTATTCAGTCTAATTAGCCCAATTAACGCTATCGTTAGCCAGGAACATAAATAATTAATAGGCAATCACTAAGTTTTGTTGTACTTAGGTACAAACTTTTCACAGCCCTCCTGTACTTGTTTATGAAAGATATCCAGAAAAAATATTTTTTTACAAAAGAACCAAACGCTATCAAGACTTTTTCTCCATTATTGCTCAGTATAAGTAATAATTGCTCCATCAGTGAACTCCTTTAAAAATAGACAAGACAAATACTTAAAGTGCACTGCAAAATAACCCAGTTAAACAAGTATCAGCTTTAAGCTGCCTGTGTAATAATAAATAATAATAATAATAATAATAGTATGTAAATCTATTGAGGATATTATAAAGTAAGGAGGAATCAGGGGCAAGTCCAAACCAAGCTTGGTAGAAAATTCAGAAGATGTACACTTTTTGAAAACAGTAACTTTTCAGTTGTCAGTTCACTATCTCTTACAATTAATTGAAAAAAAAAACATGTGAGTTCATAAATATTCTATAAATAAGTAAGCTACATTGCTATATTTTGTAAATTCTGTTACACATCTTGATCTTTCTCATTTCAACCTTTATGAAAGAGACTGCAATATTTTTAGAACTGTCAAATTAAGATTAATTATCATAAAAATAAACGCACTGCTTATCTGAATCAAAAACAATAGACTATATTGATAGCTAAGTCCTTAGCCCTTACCTAAATAACAATTCTCAGTCAGTCATATTCATGATTGTTGTATATTATTAACAAGAAATTGTGATTTGATACTGGCGACATTGTCGATAGCTATCCCAAAATCCATTGAATAAAAAAGTGAAGTGAAGTGAGGGCGCGCTTTGAACAAAAATACATTATTGTTACACATAAGATGAAACGAGACACAGCCCCCTTTTGAGAGAATACATTAGGCACAGATTTTTGCTTATGGCGCGCAGTCCTTAATATAAACACCTTGGTCAGAGAACTTCGGGCCTAAAAACTTAACACCGGAAGTTAATCAAAATACTAATCTATTATTCTAAATCAAAGCATACAAAGTTATTGAATGACAATTACAGCTAGCAAGTTATTTACATTTAATTAGAGACTTGTAAAGATCAATTTATCCCATAAATCTAATATTGACACAAATTGATCAACGTTGTTTTATCATTATAGAAATGGCTGGAATATTATGTTCTGAAATGAAATGGATGTCTGTCCTGTGTCTGGGTGTTTTTGAAGTATCTATATTATGTTTATCAATTTCTGGTACCCATAGTACAGGCTCTGCCTAGTTTAGGTATATATAAGTATCTATATATGTTTATCAGTCTTTGGTGCCCATAGTAAAGGCTCTGCCTAGTTTGGGATCAGTTTACCGTGTTTGAGAAGTCGCGTGTACTTAGTCATGTATCAAAGGTTTAGGCTCTTGTATTCAACGATCACCGTCTAACTAAGGATAGGGCGCAAACTTACTCATCAACACCGTTCTATGTTCAGCAGTAGACTGCTATACGTTGATGTTGGTGATGATGATTCACCATCATGCTGTTAATATTAAGTGGTATGTTTGGATGTTCTCAACAGTTACTCAACAACGCATTATGCGGAACCGATTTTGATTGTATTCGGAACACTTGGGTTCTGCTGCGTAAGCAAAGCAGCGGAGTTTTTTAGCTTTAGCAATAGGGATCCTGTGAAGTTTATTTATAGTGATATTGGTAGGAGCCCCGCCACTTCATGCAGTTTCTTCCCGATGCACCGCTCCAGGTTCTAAATTTCACTAAATTCTTTCTTAGTACACCCCTAAACTATGCAAGGAGCATACCCTTCAAATTTCAAGTCGCTATGCACATTTTTCAGTCAGTTAGTCAGTTAGCCTAGCTCTATCACAGTTTAATCATAATTAGATTTACCTTTCTTAAGAAATAAATAACTAACACAGAAACTTAAGTAATAATTTGATGTTGTTTAGCTAGTTGCTAAACTTGCTTTATATTCGAGTAATAAACTAATACAGTATTAAACACAACTTTCATCAGAGCAATCGAGTATAAAACAAGAAATGCAATTTAGGACGTATTCAGGACTATATAGAGGGTTACAATCGCCTTTGGGGTACCGGACACGCGGTCTTCTAAGGAACGTAGTAACTACCGATCGGTTACGAAGAAGAATACAATTATTTTAACCCAGTGCAACAAAATATTTTTATTTGTAATACCTCTCTTTTCATGTATGTATTGTTAATAATTTTTTTTTTTCAAAAAATGAAAACAGAATGGAAAATTATTTAACTATGCTTAAAAATAGGTCCCTATCTCAGCTTGCTGCTGCCACACCGAACACCGCTCGTAGGTTGGTACCCAGGCATTTACGCCTAGGTACCAACCTACGAGCGTTAAAGGGCTGAGTTTTTTTATACAATTTCTCCCAAAATTATGTTTTTGTTTGACTGATAGGAAAAAGTTTTAGTAGTTTGAGGGAGTAAAATGTGAATGCGATAGGTTGTAGCCTTAGAAAAGGCATCTTTATATTTTAGACTACCTTTCAAAAAAAACCTTTTTTGAAATTTTGGACTGTACTTCCAAAAAACTTTCTTAATTAACAAAAAAATTGTTAGAACCTATTGTATGGCCTATTTCCGATCTGAATCATCTGCCATTGAGAAAGTTCATATCAATAAATACTATTACTGTAATTTGGATTAAAGATCGGGTATTTTTTTTTCAATTTATTCTTCCAAAAAAAGAATTTTAAAAATAGCAAAGAATATTTCTTCAAATCCTATTGTATGACCTATCTCTGACCTGGATACGTCCACATTAAGGACATTTGTATCAAGTAAAAGGCCCTGTTTACGCAGCCCTTGAACCGGCAGTACAAAGCATACTAATGTTCATTGTCGTGGGATACATAGGCATAGTGCTTGCAACATGCAATTAGTTCTATCGCAATGTCTTTAGTGATGCGACAAGTCTACTACAAAGTGTTTTTACGGTAAAATGATATTGATCAAGTTGATTTACTAATACTTTTCTTATTATTGTCTTACTTGGTGACTCAGTACTACCATTTTTTTTTTTTTTTTGAACTTATACGCACTAGCGGTAGACCGCGGTGGCGGCTAGCCGCGCGGTTAATCTTTAGTTGACATTTTGTGGTCGTGGCGGTTAAGTGCGTACAATCAATAGGCAGGTTTGCATATAATAATAATAATATATAAAATAATATAATATGTAAAAGCGGCTAGCCGGCGGCGGTCAAGTTCGGGTTCCGTAACTTAAAAAGAAAAAACGGAGTCTATGGGATCACTCCGTTGTCTGTCTGTCAAGACCCTTTTCTCAGGAACGCGTGGAAGTACCTATCAAGATTTTTTTTATTAAATACCTACCTAGACTGAGTACGGACTAGTTGTATGGAACTCTCGTCTCGGTGCGCGAGTTCAACTCATTTTTAATTACTCACAATAGTTTTCTGAAATACGGCGTAAAAAAATATTCATTTGATTAACGCAAAAGCAGTTGATTAGCGAGTATTATTAACCTCAAAACAATAGAAACAATTTACGCATTTGGCTCTTTAATAGCTCTGTTGTCTTAAAATTGCTCATTCAAAAATAATAATAGGTTATTTTATGATAACCAGACTGTAAAATCTATTCACATATTCGGGTCAAAGTCGCAAAAATGTTATTGTTGAGTGTTGAGTGTTGACGTTCTAAAATAAACAAAAAGTTCATTGAGCTATACATAACTATACTTTATCAGATGTAAATGAGTTTTAAATTTTCTGTCCGTCCGGCTGTCTGTCAGTGGGCTGTCAGATCGTATTAAGAAGAGAATTGAAATTTTCACACTGTTTTTATTTTTATTGAGGGTATAACTACAAATTAAAAAAAGTTTTGAAAAGGTGCATGGTGTTATATTTATTTATTTATTTATTTACGACCCGCTCCGGCGTCACACGTGTGCAATGCCAATAAAAACCTTCCTCTTCAATCACTCTATCTATTGAATAAACCGCGTCAAAATCCGTTGCGTAGTTTTAAAGATCTAAGCATACATAGAGACAGACAGCGGGAACCGATTTTGGTTTATCCTATGTAGTGATACGCTAACAGAGCACATATTTAATCAATAAAAAACCAGTATATATCATACTAGCTTCCACCCGCGGCCTCGCTCGCGTACTAGTACTAGTCACAAACTGTGTATATACCAAGTTTCATCCAAAATCCAGAAAGTGATACAAACATTCATCCATACATCCATACATACTCACAAACTTTTTCATTTATAATATTAGTAGGAAATATTAGTAGGAAGTAGGTTATTTTATATTTTATTTATTATTGATACCATCATATATATATTTAATACAATAACCGGTCAAGTGCTAGTCAGACTCACACAAGAAGGGTTTTGTACCATCGTATGACCTTCGCACTTGACACTTGTGATGTAATACATAAAAATGAATCTTATAAAAGAAAGGTTTATCGAGCAAAACGGAATACATCACTAGCGGGTTTGTGTTTCATACATTACTTCCTTAGGTACATTTCTTTAGACTATTAGCCGCAGCCGCACCCAAGAAAATTACTGTGCAATTTTCAATGAACATTGAACCCTATAATAAACCGTCAATGGATATTTTCTTAATTATGAAGGAAATAAAAGGGTAATCTCAGAGCTTACTGCAAGGATGTGAGTTCTTGACTATGATATCTTGTTATGTGTGTATCTCGTATCTTGTGATATGTTGTTGTTTATTCAGTCAACTGCTGGTCATAAGCCTATCATATAAAAAGAAGGATATGCCCATAATCCCTACGGGATGCGGATTGGGAAGGGCAGAGCACAGTTTCTCGCACCACTAACGCTGCTGCCCGTTGGCGGCAAGAGGATTTTGCTGTGCCAGTGTTAGGCTACGCAATTAGCTGCAATCAGCTGGCCGCTAGAGCCCCATTTGTTATCCAGTTGGGTCCACTACTAGAGGTTAGTTTGGCTTCCAAAGATAGAGAATAGAACCATTAATGCCGAGAACCCTTGCCAATTGCGTCAAAACCGGACGTATCCCATAAAATTTATTATATTTTATAAATTACATTAACATTTCCTTTAGTGTTACACACCAACGGGATTAATAATCAAGTAAAAAAATATTTTGTTGATTTGATTTCCGCTGCACACCACCAGACTACAACAACCAATGATATATCCGTTACTATGGCAACAAACATTGATGTAAAGTGTTACTATAGCAATAACCCTAATTTTTATTATTTTGACAGTAGAATCGACTAAAAACTTATTGGAGATTTTATTGACGCACTCACTTTAGTCTTGGTAACGAGTACCATACATCAGACGGCATTCTCCTTTGTATGAAAATGGGCATGCGGGTTGGGGATCGCAGAGTACAGCTTCTCGCACCACCGACGCTGCTGCCCGTCGGCAGTCAGGGAATTTAGAAGTGCCAGTATTAGGCTGCGCTATGCCGCAATCAGCCGGCCGCCAGAGCCTCGTTTGTTAGTTAGCAGGGTACACCACGGGCAGGTGAGGTTGGCTTAAGTTCCGAAGGTGGAGGTTGGAACCCCTTACACCCCAAAACGATCTTAGTTCAAACGTTCTAATAGTAAAGTAAAAGTAGAGTATTTCTATTGAAACAAACAGTGTACAACAATCTGGTAGAAGCCCTGGCTCCTGAACTAGCGTTAGCTGTGTGTGAGAAATCGATTCCTTCTCTAAATCTGGGGTACTTATATGTATGTAATAACAAATTATTTGTATTTAAAAACAGAAACTCACTTTATCCGAAAATGTTGTTCAACTTTGTGTAATCTTTTGCTAGATCTTTCCAAGATCGTGTTGTTCAAAATCACATTAAAGAATTTACCAGAATTCAAGGTACTCTATTTACGAACTATTATCTTGGTTAAAAACAAATAATAGTCAGTTTTGTTCATTGCCATGTAAGAACAATGTCACAGTTTTCCCTCGAGAGCCACTGGCCATAACCACATATGGTCACAATGCCGAATGTTACGATTCTTTCTTGTACTGTAACAATACCCAGATGTTATCTGTGGTGAGAGTTACGAAGTCACTTTGAATTAAATAAGCGTATTATGTATGGTCTTATAACATTTCGTGACAGAAAAGTTTTATACATTAATTTTTTTACACTACTATTATAATGAGGAGAGATTTGATATTTTGTGTGTTTATTATCGAAAAAGTCAAAAACTACTCAACCAATTTTAAAAATTATCACATTATAGAACTGCATTAGAGCTATATTTTCATCGCAAAAACATGGCTGTCTTTATTAAAAAAAAATAGATCCTTAAGATAGTTTCAATAATGTGTAACCCAGGTTATCAAAAATCTAACAAAGGCACAGCTAAAAGCCCCTGATTGTCGACGGGCAGAATCGCTGGTGCGAGAAGCTGTGCCTCCCAAACGCGATCCCAAACCTCATGCCCAGCCAAGGGATTATGGGCATATCCCTCTTCCTATAGAGGAAACCTATAACCGGCAGTGGACTGAATACGCTGGTATTGTTTGTTGTTGTTGTATTGTAAAACTTTATTTAGACCATTTAGAACTAAGTCTATCACAAGTCTGTTGACATGTTTGCGAAGATTGTTTTTCGTCAATGCTTTACTGTAATTCGTCAAGAACATAATTCACTAGTCCAATAATAAACAATTAAACAATTAAATTAAATAAATAATTAAACTTAGGATCAGGATGCTCCCAAAAACGATTTACCTGTGTTTGCTCTAGGGTCCCTCGGTGCCGCCGCAAAGTTGCTGTAGGTTGGTCCTCCAAAGCTAGTTGCAAAGTCCGAGTAACCGTAGTGCCCGAACTGTGCTGTCGTTAGTGCTAGGCAGGCACATAGTACTAAGGCCTGTGGACAAAAATAAATATGAATGAAACTAGGTAGTAGGATTTGTGAATCAACTTCTTCTCAGTCGTAACACTCTTGACAGAGTGGTCTTGGTCGTTAAGTCGGGACGGTGGTCTGCCTCGCAATCTTACACAGCTCTCTCGTACCGCTGCTTTTCTGGCGAATTCGTTCAGGGGAATATCTATTGCAGCAATAAACTTAAATTAACTATACGTATGCGACTGACAATCATAATGTTAACACTAGAAATAAAGATAAACTTGCTATTTCTACTGTAAGGCTCCATAATGTTAGTCAATCATAAGGGCAAAACGTGTGGTTCCCTAACAAAATCCCGAATGACGTGATTAATTTATCTGTAAATAAATTCAAAAATGTTGTTAAACGTAACCTCTGTAATCAAGCTTATTATAAAATTTCTGATTATTTAGGTGACGAAAAAGCTTGGGATAAAACTGTCTCCAACTCCCTCAAAACCAATGTACCTAGGCAATAGTTAAGTTGTAAAACAGACTTTTATAAAAATATAAGCCTAGCAGAGTTTCTTGCCAGTTCTTCTCTGTTTGCTAAAGGTACGAATTGGTGTAAATTTTAAAAAATGACGATTCAAAGTGTACTGTAATGTACGTACTGAATAAAAAAAATCACTTTTACTTTCACTTTCACTTTGTCGTAAAGCTATTTCTTTCGGATGTCAAAATATTCCAGAGCTACACGGGCAAATTTTTGGGCTTAATAAGATTTGAAGGAAGTAGAGAAAAAAAAAAGAAAGTAAGAAAGAGAATTGGGGCATTATAGAGCATTTTAAAACATTTTTCGAAAAACTATGTATTATTAAAGGAACAAATGTTACGAAACGAAACGTAACAAAACACTTTTATTGACGTTGGAATAAGATATTAGTTTGCGTGACTGTAACAAAACAATTTTATATCAATATATTGTATTATTAGTTTATTATTCTTCAACACATTTAATCACGCACGTAATAAAATATCGCGTCGAGTTGATCATGACCTCTTGATTGGTTTCTTGCGAAATCGCCGAATGCATGATAATGTGTCAATGTCAATGTCAAAGTATTTCAAAGCAGTCAATATGGACTGTTTTGATCATCAACTTGGACACTTTTTTTTCATCTTGAACGACGGTTGTCATTTTTATAAAATTTTATTTTCTAGTGTTTTTCTAATGTATGTCGTTTATTAGTCATGGTATGGTGTAACCGTTATACGTTAGTTATAAGACACAAGTATTAGTGAAATGGAATAAAAGAAGATTGAACGGGAATTCTCTGATGAAGAAAATTGTGCGAAAATCGTTTTTTGTCATAGTCGCCATGGTTATAGCAGAAAACGGGACCTGACTGAAGACTCGACGATTGGACTTAAAAACCGTACTACGTTGCCTCATATTATTATGAACATTATACTTGATACTGGAGAAATTGTGGAAACTAACCCAGAAGCCAATTAATAGAGAAGTGAAGTGAAGTGATCATCAACTTGAAGAAGTACGCTGTAGACAATAAGCTAGAAGGTTTACACATTAATAGGTGGGTACCGCCTTTTTGTTATAATGTTTTGACCTTTCATTTCAGCCGGTAGTAATGTTATTTAGAAGGTGATTTTTTTGTAAAAAATGCCTCTACATTAACGCCATAAAATACATTTCAACGATACATATCTAATTATGCCTAGATAATAATCATTAAATGAAACCAAAACGCACCTATATTACTGGTTTTTATATACCAATCATATTTATCTACCAAACAAAGAACCTCTTAATCGGGTTACGTGGGTGATACAATTAAGTAATACATATAATTTATTTAATCGACATCAAAGCTATCAATCGATCTATTCTGAAATGAATTGCACAGTGGTGGTCTTCCGCGACCTTGATACTTTCGAATTCCTTTCCTATTACGGACATGTATGCTCTATATTCGGTTGGCAGGATTTCAAAATATCCGTTCTTTTGCGTCTGTACTCTAGTACTCACTTTCTTAGCTTAGGTAATCGTTTTGTCACTGTATTTTGAGGTGTAAGGGCCATCATAGTCTAGGCACCATGACTAAACTACATGTTATTTTTTTCTCTAACACACATGGTAATAATCTAAACATTTTTTCTAGAGCTAATTGACTTTAAAATATCAATGAAAACTAGATAGACATAACATTTCGTTGTCCCCTACTTCCAAGAATATGCAGAGATCTAATAAGTAACAACTAATTATCCACTAGATTTAAGGCTTAGGTAACTTAACTAGCTGTATAATAGGTACCTACTTATTATTACCTATTATTAGTACAATGCTATCCACAAACCCTTGCCAGAATCAACCCCAATTTCATGCGAACCATTACGTAACAAAAACCAGAATAGAAATTACACTGGTGCGTGCAAATATAATATCATATTTTTGGGTCCGCAAAGCATTTATCGCAACTAAAAAACGTTTCATTTTAACTTCTCTTTATACCCAAAGGTTTGCTGTAAGAAAACTTTCATGGTTAAGCTCGCCTTTGTATATAGCTTTAAAGTAAACTTTTTTCTGTATTTATTTTACTGCGTAAAATAATGAATAAAGAATAACGAATAAAAAAACAGCACATGGCGCAATGACGCTCTTTAAGGAAGGCCTATTTTTACTACTATAGGCTGATGATAATGATGATGAAAAACACAGAAAAACACTTTGTTCTATCTTATCAGTTATCACTGAAGCAGGAAGGGAAAACACGGAAACTTACGCACCCGTATCTGTTATGTAAGCAATGGTGCATGCGTGCTGGGCTGGGCAACAGGTTCTGCTCCGAAACAAGTGTGTGAACTTGATATGTGACCTCAGGTAAGGTCTGTACGTGAACTCGGTATGCAGTGTACACGTGCGAATTGAACAGACGAGCGGATATTTCACTGGCGTTTTTTACAACACTTACAAGCGCGTGAGTACCGGTATTTGTTTCGCTTACAATTTTTTATACATCTAAAATAGAGACTCATTTAGAATGTTATTTACAACGTTGTTGACATTACCAAAGTAAGTACTTGGTATCACTTCTGTTTCTCGATTATATTACGCAGGTAATTATTTTTTCACTTCCATGTTCTTAGCAGATCGTCTTGGTTAAGCAACACTCCGCCCGGTCATTACTTGGATGGGTGACCGTTTAGTGACATTTAGATTTGAGCGCTTCCGTGCTTCAAAATGCAAGTTAAGATGTTGGTCCGGCTTTTCAGTCGGTAAGCCATGGCGGAGGAGCTTTCTTTGTTTAAGTTGAGTATGATTTGCACAGAATACTTAACGTACCATTAAACTAACAGGATATTATTCAATTGTCAGTTCCATAACTTATCCGTAAAATATATTTATACTATGTATGAAATTATGCGTTCTATTTCAAATTATCTAACATATAAGTAGTTGTAACTAGTGATTAACTGTGCTTATAAAAAAACAATAATTATAAAACGCCATGTAATATGAAAATTTACGAAAATTTACGCAATCTCAATCACTTTGTTAGCTCAGCCAAGGGTACACGTCTGTGATATCAAAGTTATATGAAAGCTATTGACGTGGAGGAATGTTGGGTACGGGAATGGCCATTCCAATGAAAAAACGGATGTGGCAACAGTTTGCGCACTTTGATTGACACTTCAAAATGTTTAGATCAACCGTGATAAGAAAATGACGCTATTTTGAAACCCAATTTACTAAATTAATTAATTAAGAATTCTGATTATTGAACATTATTGATCATTTTCAAACTAACCCCAAAGTAAGTGTAAATAGGATTTTTTATTGTAAATACCTACTAGACCGGGGACATTAATTTATTTTTCAATCAGAATCAAACCGAGCTACGAATTCAAACCGTAATTAAGATTTTGTAGGAAAATAATCTAAGTTTTCGATGTATCAATTTTTCATTTTTCGCTAATTTCCTACCTAGATATTAGCTAACGATAAAATCACTACGAGATGGATTAAACATATTGAATTGGCAGTTACTGATCGTAAAACAATTATAGTCCCTAATAATTATTTTATTTATAGGGCACCTAGGTTACAGATAGTGTATTGATAACTATAATTAAATCTATTACCATATCTCTATCAATAAATATAATTTATGAACTCAGTAAATAATTTCGACACTGGTTAATAAACGCCCGTTTACCTCTAGGCTGCTCATGCGCAACGTCACTAACTCCATTTAAGGACAGAATTGCAAATCTGTTCTGGATATGGAAATTAAAGCAAGTCTAGATTTTAACTTGCAACACGAGATAGCTACACTTACAATGAGAGTGTTGCCAGCCCTTAGTGACGGGAAGTATTTAGTAATAGTTTTGCACATTTCTAAAATTAATTCAATTGCGATGTTCACATTCTCTCTGTTACAACATAAGTATGTAGCTCTAAGCTAGTTCGTTGAGTTAAGCTCTACGTTGTTAATAGTCCATTTGCTGTCTTTGTATTCGTTAAAAAAAACCTTTAGAACCAGAGGCTTGTTAGCGAAGACAATAAGCGAAGAAGCATTCGTATCGTAGACGTAACATTTGGACCAATGATAAGCGTAGATTCAATATAACGCTTTGTCAATGGCCAAAATTTTTCGTTACACACGCACGATACTTCAGGCTAAAATATTGTGATCACCCCACAACTCAATTTATGTCCATACTTTTTTTTAATGGTCCTAGCATTATTTTTATCTTTGGAACCGGTCCAATGCAAGTATTACCATGATTATATTTGAAAAAACTGTTTGTCTGGGATTTTTCCAAAGTAGTTGGTATATGACCTTGACATTTTCCTCGAGATTTAGATTGAATAATTAATTTATCACCAAATAGTCAAGTATAAGCTTTGAACTCACTTTACTCGGCGATTTATACTGACTGAGCTCAATTACTTTGAAACAACTTACAGTATTATAATACTTACGATATCTACTCGCACCTACCTAAGTTCTGTTACGAAAGGAATGCAGATTTAAAGGTACTATAACTCTCAATGGGCTGGCAAAGCAGTCTACGAGTTATTTCGTAAACCTCTCTAAAACTCTCTCAAGAACCGCTTAGGCTGCTCCCACATATTTAAGAGTCGTAATAATTTTGAACAATAACATCATCAAACGCAACAATTATAAACGAACCAACATTTTATATAATATAACGTAGTAACGATGATTCAGACGCCAATTTACAAAACTGTAAAAAGACCTGTCCTATTGTATCGATCTGAGTCTTGGTCAACTAAAAAAACAGATGAAAGTAGAGAGCAAGAGCAGAGAGCATGAGGCGGAGGTGCGAATGTACAGATGGATGTGTGGAGTGATCCGAATGGACAAGATATGGAATGAGTATATCAGAGGAAGTTTGAAAGTAGCCTCAGTGACTCAAAATTATAAAGCAATATGTTAGCATGGTATGGGCATGTTATATTGAAGGATAAAAGTCATGTAACGAGGAGAGTGTTAGATACGTATGCATGTAGTAGGATATGCTGGTTGACGTAGGCCTAAGAAAAGGTAGACTTAAGCAGAGGTGGATTTTGTGAAAGGGGACATGAGGAAGATAGGAGTGAGTGTTGAGATGACTAGTGACAGAAGAAAAATACAACCGAATTGAGAACCTCTTCCTTTTTTGAAGTCGGTTAAAAATAGAAGGAGAAGACATGTTTGTTATGCGGACCCTACATAAAAAAAACAAACATCATCACGACTTTTTCCCTTTTATGGATATCTTCAGATATTGCACAGTACGCAAATCTATTGAGGATACCTTAACGGGGGTAGTCAGAGGCAAGTCCAAACATTACGTTCGATACATGCCCACTTTTTGCAAGCAGCTAGCATTCCACGTGACAGGTTGCAAGCCTATCGCCGTTTTTTATTGGAACACTAACCTAGCACATACCTTTCGAGCTTTTTAGTTCGACCCTACATTTTATGATTTTTATTAAAGTTAACATGTTTGCTTCTATAATACCTATAAATAGGTTTTGGGAAAGAGCTAGACTACTTTTACCGGGGTACCAGTATCGGAAGAATAGATAAGTAATTAACGTTCAGAAAAACTTCAACACATTCTTCGAACAATTCCTTTAATTTACAAAGAAGCATTCTATGAAACCAATCTTCATCAAGCGTAGGGATCAAAGACCTCGACAATGGTCCTAGAACAGGTAGCTTATAACCTACTGGCACCGTAAACAACCCTTTCTCTTGGTCGACTTCTTGAATTGAATAATCGTGAGCTAGGAAACGCTTAGGTAAGTACCTACTAACCTAATATACACGGTGAACCTAATTTGCTTACGACGGTAATAAAATTTGGTTTACAACTTGCGTCCTTACAAGCAAAATGTGGTTTCAAAACTGCTTTTACAGTCATCTTTGTTAAACTTATCATCCTGTAACAGTCCACTGCTAGACATAGACCTCCCCTAATAAGAAGGGGGATATGCCCATAATCCCCTCGCTGGGCATGCGAGGATCGCAAGGCACAGATTATCGCACCGCCGCCGACCCGATGCTGTTGCTGTTAGATAATTTAGCAGTGTCAGTGAGGATGCGCTATGCCGCAATCAGCCGAACGCCAGAGCCCCGTTTTTTAAGCGCGCCGGTCATTTAATTATTTTTATATATTTACAAGGACCCCCAACACAGATTAACACCACAAACACAAAATACCAGACAAAGGGTTATAAGTCTCAGTGCACCCGTAATAACAGGGTATCAGAACATACACATCATAAGGAACAGAGAAGTTAGGTTGGCTTGGGTTCAGAAGCGGGAGGTTGGAAATCCTTACACCCAAAATGAGTGAGCGGCAAACTAGGTGTGTGTCCGTCTTAAACCGTAGTAACTCGTTTTTCAACGGTAAACAAAATGAAAGATGACAAGTTATGGTAGAAAAACCACCAATTAGAATTAAAAGACCTAGTTTTCAGTATCGCGTGTTCTCATATTGTATGTAATAATTAATGTCATCAAAACATCGAGATAATTATATAACATCTCGATGCATCAAAATTACATTGTTAGATTTGTGATGAAACATCGTTTACCATACGTTTTGGTTAAAGAAGTTTTGTAGATTAGATTTGGATTCAGACATTCAAAGATCTTATTAAACAGACCATTGATTTATTTTATCCTATCCTACTAAAATTATAAAGGCGATATTATTGGATGTAAGGTTGTGAAGATGTATGTTTTTTTTATTTTGTTTTGGAACCATATGGCCAAGTATTATACTAAAATGTGTATTATATTTAAAGAGATGTTGCGTAGTCACAAAGGACTATCTTGTAAAAGCCATCTTATCCCAACGTGGCAAGGTCTATTGCAACATATACCTGTGAATAGACTGTACAACAAAATACCTTGCTATCTACTTTATTACCTTAGAAACAAATTCTTTGCAAGACTTGCAATACTACGCATCGGCTGTCAATTTATTAGACTCTACGTGATGGGAATACGATAGACAATCGCGTATTACTAACTGACAGGTAGGGTCAACTGACCACTTTACTGACCGAATATACTGCATATTTGTGGTTTTGTTTAGGGTTGTCGCAGCGTAAAGGGCTATTGAAAAATTAATTACAAATTACGATAATTTGTTCGTTCAATTAGGTAATTTTTTATCATCAGACCTATAACACAAATTGTAGAAATAATGGATCTTTTAAGGACTCATTCATTCATTCTCATTTGAAGGCACTAAGTAATATTAATTTAGAGTGAAATTATGTCATAAAGCCGAAAACCTTATGCATAGGTAGGTATTTCTTTTTGGACTATATTATCTATTAGATAAACTCGAGGAAATACTACCAATTTAGTATATAATGATAATTATAGCAAACCATTCCAAATACGAAGAAGTGCAATGGAGTGGACTTCTAATAGGTACCTAGACTGAAGAAGAAGAATGTTTTTAGATTTTATTTTAAACATGCTGCTAGCCCTAGAAGTGAACAATACACAAATCACGCGCATGCGTGCCACGGTGAAACCGAATCAAGTGTGAACGCGCTTGCGACATAGTGATGCAACGCAGGACTATTGTAGGTACTAAGGTCCGTGCCCGCTGCCTAGTTACTAGCCAAACTGACGACTACAATCTTACTACAATACTAAATACTGTGACGTGGTTTACTTCGTAGATCTTGAAGGTTTTCTAAACAGATCGTCTTTTTTTTATACTACTAAGTTTCTTTTTTTTTATTAAAACATTACAGCTATTATTACAGGCTTAACACTATACAATAGAGTAGTCATCATATTAGTCATCATTTAGCAAACAGGTATACGGTCCTCCTGGTGGTAAGTGGTTCCCGTAGCCTATAGACGGCCGTAACATCAAGAGGTATTACATGCGCGTTTCTGACCCTTTTAAAAAATTTTAAACGCTCTTTTTGAAACGCTGCATATTGTAGTCTCTCGGGAAAACCTCAGCAGGGAGACCATTCCACAGCTTAATTGTTCGCGGGAGGGAATTCCTCTGGAACTTCACAGTGCGAGAAGATATAGGTGGCAATGTATGTGGATGATACCTCAGCCGATGTCGAGCGGTGCGAAGATAGAATGAAGCAGCAGGCACCGCCTCAAACAATTGGTTAGCAACATTCGGCACAGTCACATTTATTGGCATTTAAATCTGAGCGCTTCCGTGCTACGATAGGTAAGGTACGTTAAGATGTCTATCTCGGTTCACCAGTTTCAGCCACTAGCTCATACGAAGAAGGAACTATAATACTTTGTTTGTACTTTATTACTATTCAGATTTGTTACTAAAGCATCCATAGATTAAACGATAAATAAATATATTTTCTCCCTTCTTCTTTGTGTTTTTCCTACAAGCACACTGTTGACTCGACCAAATGCTGACTATTGATTGATTGATCTAGAACAATGTATAACGTCGGAAAAACAAAAACATAGCTGCTAACCCGGTGTACGTTTAATCTTTGGGTCTCAAACAAATCGGGCACCGGCCAGCGCGCCGTCAAGTCCGTCTAAAGCCGTATTCAGATTTTAACGATAAATGATACCGTTCCGTGTCGGTAGCGAAATGTGTTGACAAGTTTATAAGTATTGCGGGCCGCCGCTTATATGAATAAAAAGGGCCGCTGCGTGACTCAGCGGTTATCGCACGTATCTGAATAAGCCTTAAAATCTGACTCGTTGCTGATCCGAAAGCTATTTTTGGCCGTCAATTACAAAAAATGATGATTTTTTAAGATAAATATTTGATTGTTTATAACTCATCGTTATGTAACATACCGGAACTTTAGTACTTTCGTTATTGTCTGTTATTATATTACTACGCGTACCTACTATTTAACTACATAATGTTTTAGATGTTACGGCCCATCTAATTATTTTAATTACAAGATAAGCTTAAGTGGAAAGTTAAACTATCAAATTCGTTGGTTCAAGTTTAAATAGAAGTAGAGAGTCCAAAATAATTATAAGGAAAAAAATCATACTAAAACTTTGGGAAGTTAAAGTCTCAAATTAAAAATATCGAAGCTATCATCATCATCCAAAATCTTCTTGTTTCTCTGAGTCATTATCTACGTCCTAAACCTGTACACTACTATGCTCCAAATACAATATATGTGTCCATTAATTTATTTTTGTCTTACTTGTAAATTATGGGTGTGAAAATAGGATTTTTGTTATGATAGGTCTGGCCTGCTCTGCCATGGCTATTCTGGATTTTAGAACTCGTAAACATCTAGGATCTGTTGTTGTGAGGCTTACAAAATATTTTAATTTTTTTATTATTTCAATTATGCATATTCAATGTAGTTTCTTAGTACTGGCTAATGTTTAAGTTTAATTGATATTAATTTTGAGTGAAAGTTCTTTATCAAAAGTTATACCGTATTATTAGTTATTGCTATTTTTTGCAAAAATCTATACCTCGATAATATACTGGTGAATATGCGTGTTTCATAAGTAGTAACTACTTAGGTGCCTAGGTACCTAGGTACTTACCTACGCAGATGATGTTCATCACGCAAAAAACCAGCCTTCGAATTAAACTGTTCAACGAGGTGCAAAAGCATGTTTCACCAATTATTTGGCAATTATGAATAAATCCGAGATAACTATTCGAATCATCGGAACCATCAAGCGAGCCGAGATTAGCAACACTTGTAGATATAGGTACTTATAGATGGAGATTGCGGCTCGTAAAACACGTTTGCTTAATTGCAAAGGCCTCAAATGGCTTTTTGCTTCCCTTTGTTAATTATGCACTGTTTAATACAACAGATGTAAGCTGGCCCTTATTTATTAGAAACTAGCTGACCTGCCCGCAACTTTGCTTTTTGTGTATAGATACTTGTATATCACAATCTGATCAATAGTTTCGGAACGCATAAAGGACAAACATACAAACATTGATTTTTACTTATATAGAATTTTGGGCCCAGAACCCTCGCGGGTGTCCCCAGAACACCCAACAAAAGTTTCATCACAATCTAATCAATGGTTTCGGAACGCATAGAGGTCAATTATACATTTTTTTTTTTTTTTTTATTGATTTTTATTTATATAATGAAGTTACCAACTTTTGTTGAAAAATGTGAAAAAAATATTAAAAAGGTTTTTGTATTCCAAAAATTGCTTTCTTATTGATCAGAAATATCTGTTGCAATCTCATGTGTCTAAAAGACAAATTACAAAACAAAACAAAACCCGACAATATAAACAACAACAGCCTATATCAGTCCACTGCTGGCCATAGGAATCCCCTAATAAGAAGGGGGATATGCCCATTATCAAAACGCTGGGCATGTAGGTTGGGATCACAGGAAACAGTTACTCAGCACTTTTGTTGTGAAATTCATGTTATTTTCACGCTACATTGAAAATTCACAACACAGCATCAGTGGTTAAAATAATCTCCAGGTTATGATATAAATTATTAAGTTACCCATTTTTCCTTATTTTTTTAATTCATGTATTCTTATAAATTATAATGAGGAACTTGAACTCTGAGCACAAGTGAATGACTGACCACCATAAACCTTAGAATAACCGAGTTTAAATCATATACAAACGTAGGGCAAACCTAGTTGCGCCAATAAGTTTAATTACGTTGCATTTTGCAATTTCGTTTAGCAAATTAATAGGTATTGAAGCTACCAAATATATAGAATTATCGCACCAATACTGTAAATATCTTAATAAATCATTGCTAATCTCGTTTTAGATCGAGCATCATCTATGATCAATGATCGTGAAGAATGATTAAGTAACTTGAATGTAAAGCTTAGTGAACGTAAACAAGAATAGAATGGTCTTTAATTCTACTCTAGTTATAAATAGTTTTCGTTCAAGTCCTTTTTATATGTCACATAGGAGTCAGCCATTGAGATAAGATAATGTTTATTTGCCAGTACATAATAGGTCTTAAAATATTAGTAGGTATGGTTCAAGTATGTTCTACCCTAGAGGTATGCAAATGATCAATAATATTAGGTAATTAACATATTATTTAACAATAAATTATTTCTATTTTATAACATTATTCAAATTCAAAAAAGTCATGTTAAAAAGATTCCAAATAGTAATATTAATATGAAATGACAAAATTTACCTAACATAAAAGAAAATATGATTAAAAAGCTATGTCCCTGTAGTCCAAAAATTAGCATCTATATCCTAGCCAGTTTTTTAACTTAGATATATGTATAGTTATCGGTTGAATGCGGCATAGCACAGCTTAGGCTGTGCTACGGCACAGCTAAGGCTAATTACGGCAGAGCTAAATTCCCTAACCACCGACGGGCAGTAGGACGGTCGCGAGAAGCTGTGCCCTGCGATCCCAAAACGCGTGCCCAGCGTGGGGATTACGGGCATATCCACCTTTATTATGGTAGGCTATGTCCAGCAGTGGACTGATATAGGCCGGAGTGGTGGGGTGATTTATAGTAATCGTAGCACATCACCGTTATTTTAATAATTGATATGCAAAACATAGGATAATTATCTATTGTACAATACCAGCTTGCGTCAGCGACTTCGCTCGTGTCAATAATCAAATCATAAACTATGCGTATTCTAAGATCCATCCAAACAACGAACAAACATATTCACACACACACAAAGGTTTCGCATTTATAATATTAATATGACACAAAAGTAACTCCCTCTATTTAATATACACAATTTTTTAAGTACCTCTTTGTTATTTTAACCGCCAATTCAACCAAATGAATATTGTTTGGTATCGTTTTGCCACCACGGTGGACACTGGGAAGTTTTATTGCTTTTGGTCGGAAAGGCCACTGACAGACAGTTAGAAAGGTTCTTTTTGCAAATGATTTGACCACTATGGCTCAGTAGGCGAAGGCCCGCTTCAGACGCAGAAGATTGCGGGTTCCGGCGGGGTATTCCAGCGAGATTTTTTTTTTATAATCTGCAAATATTTGTTTCAGGTCTGGGTGTTTGCTACTTATAATATGTATGTATTCATAAAAAAATGGATCTTCTATACAGTATTTCAGTCATGTGGTTTCCATAGTACAAGCTCTGTTTAGTTTTGAGCTATATGATGGTTTATGATATCGATAGTGTCCAGTATTATTTATTTACAAATTCCACAAATTTCGAATCTCCAGTACTTCTGGTTTAGGCTATAAGTATAATTCTCAGTTAGCTTCATACAATGTTTATATATTTAGCTTTATTATGGTATAAATTGCTAACATTGTAGTTTAAATAACTTTAAATATGTAGGTGCGGACGCAGCCGTTGGCCACGTGATTCAACAAAAGTTACTAGTAAGTCCTATTTATTCTGTACCAGTAACCTTCAGTAACTGGGTGACACAAATACAACTAAAATAAGCCTTCCTTGAGATAAATCCGATTGCAGTTATATTTTAAAACGAGAATTCAATCTAAAGAGTCTTATTCAAATGCTATTATTTCTATTCAAAATCGTGGATGTTAAATACTGATGGGCATATGTTGTACGTAAGATTTTTTAATAGTAATAGTAATTTATTGCAAACAAATCTTATTTATAATTGTAGATTAAACTGTTACACTCATTACTACTATTAGTACTACCTCTCAGTAGAGTATTTTCGGAAATTCCTTTCTTAATAGGTACATACGACTTAAAATTACTGGTTTCACCTTACTCACGATTTCGCCACTTTAGAACAAATAGGTTCAATACCGTAAAGCTCATACTAATCGCCTAATCTAAAGTAAATAATGACGTCACAGTTTCGCAAACTTGCAAAACAAGATCAATATCTGTGTCGGTGCTAATTAGGCTTATGTTTGCGTGGCAATTATAATTTTATATATGCTTTTACATTTTGTATTACAAATACATATTTGAAACCTCCCACGATGCATTCAGGTAAAATTATTTAGCAGTCAATCATAAATTATTGTTATTCTTGATACTTTTCAGACCCTTTTACTTGATACTTATAATTATGGATGTTAACTACCGTGAATCACTGACGAAAATTCATATTTACGTAGATATTGTAGTAAATCAAAATATATAGCAGAAGAATAATATTTCTCTTTATACCCAAAGGTTTGCTGAATTAAAACCCTTTGAGCGTTAAGCTTGCCTTTGCACACATCTTTTAAGAAAAGTGTTTTTTTCTGTATTCTTTCTGTGAACGATAAATAATATAATAATAAAAATAAAGAATCAATTCCATGGCTCCTATTTTACATGTATGTATTTAGTCCTATTTTGCATATAAACTAAGTGTAAAACTCATACCTTACTAGAAAATACATATGCTTTAACTACTTTTTTTGTATAGAAATGGTTTACATAATTTTGACATTTCCAAACAAAATAAAGCTATGAATTTCTCTCTCAGGCCTCTGATTTAATGTACGGCCACAGAACATAAATACGGGCGAAACTCAAAATGAAACTAATTCTTAATATCCTTCACGATAAAGTTACGTAATGTATGCTCATCGTCTTAAACACGACTGCTGAAAGCAACGCGACGTGCCGCAAATACGTATATTAAATAATAACTCAACATTACCACGTACGTACGTTACATCACACATGCTAGCCATGAATGGGCATACACGTCAGACACCGGGAAGCCTTAGAGGCTGCGCTGGCGCATTACCATACCTACACAACTAAAACTCAATAAACTAAGCAGTAACACAACTCCAACTATCCACGTAATTTAAAATAAGTTGTAGCGATGATTAAAAACAATAAAATAGGAATGGAGCCATTTAAGTATTGTAGTGATAAATTGTTTTTATTATTGTAAGTAGTAGGTTTAGATAATTAATCAGTTTATAATATATTTACTATTTAAATAAAAAAAATAGTATCTCGTTGGCAACGATTGTTGATGGTAAAATCATCTCAAAATACACAAATTGCAAATCGATACCTACAACAATTTAGAAAACGAAACTGCTTAAACATATTTTCTAACGAATATTGTCTGAAAACTGATGACCATGGTGTGTGATTACATGATAACATCCGTATCATCAATAGACTTGTGTACCGAGCATTTTTATTACGTTTTGTGCTACTTCTTCTTCTTCTTCGTATGAGCTAGTGACCAACTCTGGTGTCGGAGTTTTTAGGCCACTCGAAGGCCTCCGACATGACTTTAAACTGAAAAGCCGGGACCAACATCTTAACGTGCCTTCCGAAGCACGGAATCTAAATGTCAATAAACGGTCAACCATCCAAGTAATGACCGGTCGGAGTGTTGCTTAACGAAGGTGATCTGAGGGCTTACCACAGGTTTTTATAGTTTACGAAAACTTTATAAGTTTCGGTATCTTTCCATAAATTTTCGTAGTTCATGCACGTTTCCCTAGAGGCGCTGTACTGAAAATGTATGTATGATGAAAGAACACCGAAGTTAACCACGCCACGAGCGCTTCATCAGCGTTGTGCTACTGTTTATTATAATAATCGTGACAATATGTCTACATTCTGCGGTCAACACGCACCACGCATGCTCCAAGACCGGTCTAATTTCCGCCTTCCGACTGCTATCGTCGTAAAGTAATAATAATGTATTTATTTCAAATTAACTTATTTGATTTTGAAAGTCTATATCGCTTTGAGTATGTTTATTTAAACTAATTTTATTTTATTTTTTGCTTTGAGTCCTGAAATCACTATGCAGGACTTGCAGGACTTCTCATCCCAAGGCTCTATTTATGTCTAATACGGTTAACATATAAGTATCTACGGTTTAGGGAATTTAGTAGACCGTATGAGAATTTTCTTATTCTTCTATTCTTGACATTGCGTACTTTTTGTTAATTCTTCTAATATAAAAAATGCGAAAGTTAGTGAGTATGTATGGATGAATGTTTGTTACTCTTTCACGCAAAAACTACTGAACGGGTTTGGATGAAACTTCGAATATACATAGTTCGTGACCTGGATTAACACATAGACTACTTTTTATCCCGGTACCACGCGAGCGAAGCCGCGGGCGGAAGCTAGTGCTTTTATATATTTTGAATGATTACAGAATCGAATGAATCGTGTTTTGAAGAAAAAAATCGGAATTTTACGATTAAATTATTATTTCTTGTTATATTTGTCGTTGATAAACCAGTTTTGTACCAATTCTTAAGTCAAGGTTAAAGCTCAAAATGCTCATCTAAACTCAAAACTGCAAGTAGAACAAAAATATATATGTTTCATTTAAACTTTATTTTAATGAAAAATCACCCAATTATATTTAGCCAAGAATGCGACAGGAAGCAAGGTTGACTATTGCAATAATATGCGGCTTTGCGGTTGATTGGTTACCCTGCAGGATCTAATTTTAATACGTCTTACGTACGTTAAAGTTCCGTGACAGTCTTGGCTAATAATAAAAATAGTCATAGTACCCCTCAAATATAGATGAAGTAAAATGCAATTAATATGAGTTGGGTGACACTAGGAAATTAGTATTATCATCTTTGATCTCAACACCAATACAGCAGTTATTGAAGACTTTTGCAGAAGAAAAATTTAAAGTAGGTTATATTTTTCGACGGTCAAAATACGTGACGGTAAGCTGATATCCAATAAAAAACCAAACATACTCATTAAGTAGGTGAAATTGTAATAAAAGCATTCGCTAATCGGTAGATATTTACGATTCACGTATATTTATCAAGAAATACAACTTTACCGGCGGCGCAAAACCGCTCTCTCTGTTATGACATCGGATTAAACGAAAATGTAAGTGAAAACAACTTCAAAGCCTCAATCAAAAGACTTCGGTCTGTCAACTATCAAAATACTATAAAACTGTTCAAAATAAACATAGATAGATAGAAAACTCCTTACTCCTTGTACTCAACACCAACTCCAATATATCTATAGGGCAAAATGGACGATAACAATAATGACAATAACATACTACACCTACACTTTATTGCAATAAAGTTAATAAAAGTGGCGTGACATTACTCTATATTCTCTGACTCTATGATCTACAAAATCCCGTGTTTATATTAGAGTTACCGTAAAACTGAAGAGAATTCTTTAAATCATGACGAAGTATGTATATTCGCATGAGCATTTATGAGTAAACCCATTAATGTTTCATCATGTCAAGGACCTGAAGGACGAGATTCCAGCACGTAATTGGAAATCAAATCATTTGCATAAAATTAAAGGTTGATGCATACAATTATACGATCAACGCATCCAAATCTCGTGCCCTGTAATCTTAATTTTAAGTATGCACTTGATCACACGCAAAAACAGAAACTTAACAAAATATTGAACGAAGCCAATTACCTACATAGAAACTGCATAGTACGAGGTCAATGATTATGTAAAATACACAATGACAAGGCCTCAATAGGCATTTCATACTTTATATAAGTGCACATTAAGATTCACCTTGACTTGTATTTACTTGAGGAGGAAGTTCATCCGTTGGAATTTTGGGTATTGACAATTTGAGGTGTTTGTCGCCTGGGCCTTAGCCTAGTTAGAAGGGCAGAGTGCGTGTGAAGGTTGCATTGTTTATGTCATTTGAGGTGATTATAGTTAGTAACTTTAATAGTAGACTCGGTAGAGACAGAAGCTACAACTTCAAACATGTTTAATAAATCAAAATTATATGGAAATGGGGAGACATTCGCCCAGCAGTGGGGCGGCATAGGTTATTAAAAAAATATATGCCCATTACTGCCTATTAAAAATTCCAATACTACAAAGATACGCAAAATAATATAAGTTGATTTAATTATTCTGTACAGACAGAAGCAAAAACTATCCAAAAATAATGTGGCTATTATTTTCCATGAAAATAATGCTGCTATTATTTAATACTAGCTGACCCGACAGGCGTTGTAATGTCTCGAAGATGGTATCTAAGATAAAAAAAAAACATTCAAAAAAGATATCGAATGGAAAAAGCATAAGGATAAAACAACAACAACTACCCTACCCTACCGTATCCCTACCCTACCCCTACCCATACTGATACTCCTACCCTACCCCTACCTCTACTTTAAGTATCCTATGTGCGTCTCCTGGTTTTAAGCTACCTAACCATCAATTTTCAGCCAAATCAGCTGTTCTTGAGTTATAAAATATAGTGTAAATAATACGACTTTTCTTTTATTTAATTAGATAAGTTTGGAAGAAAATAAAATACTTTGAAAAAATAACAAGTGGTTTTAAAATGCCATAGGGGTTTTTATCCTCGAAAGCTTTCTAGAGGAAAATCCAAATCAAATTTTAAAGTGTAACTAGCGGAAATTCCCTTGTAAGGTTTTACGAATTGTAAAAAATATAAAAGGTGAATATTATTAACAACAAACATACATAATTAAAAAATTCCTTCCAGGTTAACAACCTCTATAAGCTATTTTTCTTTACTTTCAATACTAAATTATGATTCATTTATCTACAATATAAAACAACATAATATTACTCATTTTGTATTCAAAGAAAATAAAATCATATGGAATGTTAATGGTTGGCTACAGCATATAAATAATGACTAATCTATATGACTTATAAAGAATATAATATTAAAACATTTATAAAAATCTGTCAAAAGTTAAGCGATACATACACTACTACCATCTCTCACCATTGGATAATGACAAACAGTGACAGGACTAACTTTATGCAATGGTTAAATTTAAATAGCGTTTATAAGTATGGGCACAAGATACTAAGAAATACAACACTATTACGGGATTTTACTACATAATTGCAACGTGATCAAAGCCGCGGTTAGAAGCTAGTTATTAGAATAAAACGCAACCAATATTACTGCAGCTGATTGAATAGATCATCCGAATCACAATCATCCGAAAACAAATTACATGTGAATACAGCTAAAAGAGATGTCATTGATATTCTAGAACTTCTGAAAGAAACATCTAAATAGGTTTTGTAAGATAGTAAGAGCAATACACTGCACGTGAGGCAAGAAGAACTTTATTTATAGTATGTAGACACCAGCATAGATGGGCGGACGATATTATATCAATCGTGGGCCGAAACTGGATGAGACGAGACAGTGGGGATTGGCACATACAAAGGGAATCCTTAACCCAGCAGTGGGTGAAGTCGGGCTGTAGATGATGATGATGAGGCATCAAGCATAAACTAGAAAAGCAATTCTTATAACGTTTCAAAGAAAATAATATATACGTTTTTTTTATTTCAAAGAGTAAAGAGCTAGTGGTCATCTCTGGTGTCGGACTAGGCTTTAAAAAAAACAGTTGTCTGGCATCCGATTAAAACAGGTATTATAAACAAAGCTATTTTCATACATAATTATATACGTTTCTCGTTATCTATTGACATCACACATATGCAAGGTATGCGTTTATCAGAATACGAGGAAATAAGAACATCCAATCTCGCTTTCTATAAAATATATTTGTAGCATTTTATAAATTCACTTTCTGCGTTACACAATCCTTTCATTCACTCAATAAGATTGACCGTTATGTCTATCATCGACATTCTTTTATTTTGTTTCTATACATGACCCTTCTATTTATATTATCATGGTATAATTAGCTCTCGCTGTTACTCTTCTGTTTTTCTTATTGGTGTGACAAGAATGGATAAGATAAGGAACGAGACTTAGCAGGGGAAGTTTAAAAGTGGCACCTGTGGCAGATAAGGTAAGGAGTGGTAGACACCATTTTGGCAAGGTATGGGCATGTCATGAGGAGGCATGAAAGTCATGTGACTAGAAGACTTATGCATACGAATTTAAATGTGACTAGATTTACGAATAGAGGGAGATCGAAGCAGAGACGAATGGATTGTAAAAAAGATTTGATATAAGAGTGAAATTAGTGGCCACAGATTTGACAGCTGAGAGAAGAGAGTGGAAGAAAAAAACATATTGTGCCGACCCCACCTAGCCTGGGACAAGGATAGTAGATTATATTGATGACTCTTCCATGTTTTCCGTCTAAGTACGTAGAAGTAGGTAATTTGTGTGTCCTATTTACTAACTCTGATAGGCTATTTCGCTATTGTAAGGTAAGATTAAAACAATGAAATTGACAACCCGGTAGCCACAATTAGCACATGTCTAATGCCTATTAGCATAAAAAATATCTACAAGGTTAAAACCATACATCGATTTATCAAACTCCGGAACTAAAACAGCTGATAGAATTTGCAAAATAGGTCGTTCACCCACTATCCGTGAGTCTTGAAGGTCGATTTTTGCATATCTCAGTCACGAGCATTCTATGCTCATCAGGTGAAGTGTAAACCGCAAAAAACTTATGATTATCATGAGAATCCATCTTTGTTTTGCACCCTTGGCCGCAATTAAACTTACAAAGTAAATTCTTGAAAAGTATTTGTGAGATTTAAATCTGAATCGAGATAACCCTGTCGTGTCGCCTAATATAATAGAAATGGTTTATTATTAGGAAGGTTATGCTGGTTTTGAATATTCGTAAACGATTGAGCGTATTTTTGAAAATTTTACATACTATACTGCGATTCTCTTAGAACTAAGTTTATGTGGAAAGTAATGTTTATTTTATCTCGAAGTACATATATACAGTGATAGATAGGCTAAATATTAATATTTCTAAATCCTCTCACCTATTATGGAAACAATGCTCTAAATTCAATATTAGGTAATAAACCCACATTGAAAGAGTAAAGTGCTCATGCATCACATAAAATCGGTTTAAGACAGAATCGGTGCTGTACTCTGAAGCAATTTATAAAATAGCATTACGATTGTATCACACCTATTATTTTAAATTACTGATAGTGAGTATATTTTCAAAGGTATAGCTAAGACAATCATTTATACTTTTGGTATTGGAATTGAGGTACTAACCTCGATTCCTGAGTGACCTAGTTTACTTACGTCTAAAATTGTAAACTAAAATTTAAAAATTTGGCTCGCGTAAGGCCACCACTGAACTAAATAGTTAAGTTTAGTACAAATACACCGGCAACTCAAAAGGGAGTTTTATACGTAAGTAAACAACTTTTAAGTTTTAAACGTAGGTTGGCAGTACCAGCATTTTAAAATTTAAAATGTGAGTAGTTACTAATTTCATGAAAGCAACTTTTTGTAACAGGTCAAATTAGGTTTAGCCTATAGCAGTCCATTGCTAGACCTAGGCCTCCCCCAATGAGCACCATTGCGCCCTGACCGCAGCTCGACCAATCCAGCTTCTACCAGCCTTAAGTTTACCTAATGATTCCTTTTATTTCAAGATTTATTAGACAGTTAAAAATGTATAGAGTTAGAATATCAAACCTATGATCCCTAAATTGACTTTCTAAACACTATCTATTACAGTCCTTCTTCCTTCTTCGTATGAGCTAGTGGGCAACTTTAGTATCGAAGTATCGGACCGCTCGAGGCCCTTGGCTTTGACGACTAAAAAAGCCAAGAAAATGACCAAGTGATCACCAAGTATTGACCGGGCGGAGGGACCGATATGTTCTGCTAAGAAAACCGAGGTAAGCTGCGCTAGTCATTGAGGTCTACGGGACCATGAAAAAACCAATGAGACTTAGGTTGACAGAGCTTATTAAAGATAATGAATATAATGTAGATTGTCACTTGATATTGAGCCTATTTGCGGCTCATTTGAGCAGATAATATACGTTTCAAATTAGCGTGAACAAATAGTCGCTGACGCGTTTTACAGAATTAGACTCGCTTTACTGATGGTTTAATAGGACTAATGTAAATGTTGTTTCATCATCGTCATCATCTTCTGGACGTAGGCCCTACGCATTCCCTATTGAGCGCCATTGCGCCCTGTCCTCTACTCGACGCATCCAGCTTCTACCAGTAGCTTTTCGCAGATCGTCACTCCACCTGGCCGGAGAACGTCCTACACTACCTTTGCCGAGACCCGGTTTCTACTCAAGAACTCGTTTACCGCAGCGGTTGTCGGTTCTTCAGGAAATATTGTGAACATACAATCTACATGCAAGTTAAAGTTTTGAAAATTCGGAAACATATTTATCAATTGGAATTGAACAAAAGTGAGCGAGACCAAGCATCTCTGCTTGGTCACGCTCAGAGCAACAGACATTTTTCAACACACAGCATCGTATAGCACCGAACTAAGCGGAGCTTTTAATAAGAGAAACACTTGACTAATATACTACCTGAATACCTTTTTTGTACATACACATTGGTTTGGCAAGTAGAAAATGCTCCTACCATTAAGCCCACCTTAAATTTGTTTATTTGTGCATTATGATATAAATAAATAAATATAGGTACATAGAAAACACCCAGACCCGAGACCAATATTAGCAGTTCATATAAACATTTGTGTCAGCGGGAATCGAACCCGCAACCTACTGCGTCTCACGCGGGCCTTCGCCCACTGTACAAAAGGTTCGTGATGAAAGGCATATGCCAAACCAATCGACACAATTTATTTATGGAGCTCTAAATTCTAAATGGATAGGTTGTTATCTATTGCGATTGTAGAAATAAACCTATAGATAATAAACGGTACGGCAATAAAGTTGGGCTATTTACTCTCTAGCAAAGCTACTTAGTTTTACTGCTTTATTGAACAGACTAGAGGAAAACCCTTGGTTTTGTTTGAGTGATTCTTCAATATTGATAATGTACCAACTAAGTTTCTTTTTCAACCGTTTCCAGGATTTCACAGTCAGCTCAAACAAAAATCTTAGTAGTTATTTTTTTTGTTTTCTTCTCTTGCTCTTTTAATAAATATTTGAATAATGGAGTTTTGTTGTTGAACTCGACGACCTTTGTGGCGTAGTAGGTGAACGTCCACCTTTGACGCAAAAGGTTGAGGATTCGTTTCCCGCCGCGAGACAATTATTCTGCAAGCGTCTTGGTGTATAATTTATATGTATTTACAAAAAAAACGTTTTATAATAAATAGTATATCAGTCATCTAGGTAGTTCCTATAGCTCTGCTTATTTTGCAGTTACGTTATGTTATGCGTAAAATAGTCAAGAGTTAATATTATTATTGTTATGTTTTATTTTATATTACGAAGCATCGCGATTATTACTTCATCAATTTGAATAGCAGCGTCTTGAAATTGTATTTTTCATCAAAATTCTATTTCCAACCAAAGCCATTTTGCTATACCTAGTTTTGGCATTTACAATAGGGTAATTCAAACTTTACTCCATTGAGCGTAAACCGAACAATAGTGCAAAATTAGTTCAGGCTATAATTCGGCTTGTAAGTAACTAAGTATTTGTAAACCCGGATACGCAAATCAACTAGTAAGATAATTGCTATGATCTATCATAGTCTGTCTAGGAAATCCGTCTGGCTATGTTGTCTGCTATTTTAGTTAGATAGACTGGCCACCAAAATGTCGAATTACTTAGGTACTACTCTTGTTTTATCTAGCTATAGTTAGATATCAATCAAGGCCTGATGTTTCAATTGTCATTTAGGTACCGGTACCTGTTTGATAATTTGAATATAAAACCCGTAATTTTATACCATATGTTTCTCCTTTATACCTTATGTTTTTTTTTACCTTATGTCTTCTTATGTTTCTTACTAGATTATTGGACAAATAATTTAGCCAGATGAGACTTAACAGCATCATGCTTCAAGTTGATAGACGCAGGGCGTTGCATCGTAGAGCACGTTCTAAACATGCCTGACCCACTAAGCAACACTTTGTTATAAGTAATGGTTACCTCTTAACGCTTAGAGTGTTAAAACACACTTGATCTACGGCACGTGTTGATCCACCTAGCGCATGGCGCGGAGCGTCGTCGTCTTGTGCGAGAACCGCAGTCAATCAACCTGCTAGTTTATAACTTCACGTAGGCTATGTGCTAGTTGCATCTTTAGATATCATAAAAAAATAAAAAATTGCCGCTGAGTTAGTCCAGACCAAGAACTAAGCTAAGTTAGTTTATCTTTGCTTGCTTAGCTAAAGAATTTTTTTCAAAATTAAGTGCAAACTGCAAACTATACTTTAGGTGGCTCGCTCAGCTTAGCTTTGGCGTACCGTAGCTCTTGGTCTGAAGCAGTCTGAAGATCAGAAGCTTTTTTTCAGTTACCTACCTACCACTGAAAAATTAGATGCCTTATAAGGTACAAGTTAGGGGACTTGTTCCCGAACTTTTTATATTCTCTTAAGTATTTGAATTGAGCAATTTAAATCAACGAAAATAAGCGCTTTTTTTGAGTATTTTAGTCGTAATTTCTAAGATAATAATCATATCCTTATACGGAGGAAATCATGCGGTAATATCTAAACATGTGGTAGATCGACCGTGTCATCTTGTCATTGAACTTGGCATATTTTTTTAGTATTATAGTTTTTTTATTGTTCTGTCATAGCACTTCCGTTCCACTCTTCGTAAGTATTATTTTCGGTTTATTTCTAAACTAAATCCGGATGTTGAGTGTTTCATTTTAATTTGAAAAATTAGAATGTTGATAGTGAAATAAGAAATTTTGAGCAAAAGGTAGGTACCTCACCATTTTCTGTCCACTGCTGGGCAAAGGCCTTCTTTTGAGTATGCCACTCGCCTGAAGCTTTAAAATCGAGGTACTTACTTTTAGATAATAGTTAATATTAAACAAATTACTTTGAATTTTCTTCGACTTTTTCAAACGCGGAACAAAACAGTAAATTAGGTTACAAAAACAACTGATTTCAAAATAAACAAAGTACCTCGTACCTACTAACTAAGATTATTTAACGTCAGTATTGTTGAGTTAGCCTTTAGAAATTATTTCTTTGCACATACGCGATTACGCACAACTTATTTTAACTTACATAACACTAATTTTTGCGCATTCATTGCGAACTTTTTCATCCCATTGATACTTTTGACACTTTCATTTATTATTGTGAAGATATTTTTAACATTACAAAGAAAGAAGTTCAATTGCATGCTTACATCACTTTGAATGTTAAATTAGTGTACACGTAAATAAGAATCAAAATAGAATTAATTAGGTAGTTTACATGACCCAACCGTGCTTTATGCAAAGTTTCGTTTAATAATAATGCTCTTATTTCTAAAAGATGTGGGTACCATTTCCTGAAGATCTCACAATGTTTTCGTTGTAACTCCGATCAATTCAATAATTTTAATTTTGATAGTGTACCAAGAAAATTGGTGAACCTACTCCATCATCATCATCCATAAACCAGCCATATTCTACCTTAATATGCCTTCCTACTTTTGAGTAGGCCACTCGCATTAATCCCTTAGAATCTATGTACTTACGTTTATATATATTTTTCATGTTACGTTTAGTTTAATGTCTAACAAATGTCTTTTAATTTTCTTCGTGTACTACTTTGAATTTTTTTATGATAAAATATAATAAATATGGATAAAAACTTACAATTTTGACGTAGTGATGCATGTTGCGTGTATAGTTGCTACGGTCACTGTCACAGAATCACAGTAGTGTTGTCGGGAGGTTGCGCGCGCACTCTAACCGCTGATGCGTAAGCGCAGACTGACTGGAGCACTCCCGCTGCAACAAGCACGGTGGTGGTAAACAATTACATCCAATGCCGCGCGCTACACAGTTAAAATTCGATTAGATCACGTTTAGTAATGAAAAATGAAATTTCACAATTGGCCTCGGTGCATTTTTAATTGTTTTTTTTTAACGTACAGAAGGCTGTATGTAGGATGGTGACGGCAGGCGGGCGACGTTAGTTGTAAACCGTATAACGTTGAGTTCTCGTTATATAGGACAGCGTGCGACCTCCGAAACGCGGGAAGTATACGTTTGACATCGGCTGATATTATTTTATTCAGTGTTTTATTTTTATTTATAACTTTTTTTATTTTAATTTAACAGGCCTGAATAAAATATAGATGTTGCTTCCAAAGCCGTTTTATGTGCACCCATAAATTACTAAAAAATTCAGTGTTGTATGCTTACTTTTTTAATTCTATCAATAGTACTATAAGTTATTACTAATGAATACTGATAAGTATCTAAAATAATTAGAGAAAATGCGTTGGCGAGATGAACTCGCTTCCTTAAAAAATGGAGGTGGGCTCGTGGCAGAGATGTTTGGAAGTACTTTTCCCAGCCGTGGGACGATAAGGGTTAAATAAATTATTGTGTATATCGTATAATTGTGGTCTACTCATCCTTGGTATCGTATGATTAGCTCTGATGTCGGAGTTTGAGACGGCTGAAGGCCACGATTATAGCAAATTTTCTACTGGATCCTTAGTACTTGTTGAATATTCATCATTCCGTTCATTCGCTATTTGGATGGGTAATCGTATAGTGGCATTTAGATCTGAGTGCTACCGTGCTTCAGAAGGCATGTTATGATGTTGGCCCTGGCTTTTTCAGTTGATAAGCCATGTCAAAGGACTTTGGGTGGCTTAAAAACTCTGACGCCAGAGTTGGCCAACTAGCTCATAATAATGAAAAATGAAAAAAGAACTGAACCTGAAGTTTATATTTTTTTATAATGACACTTTTTTTATTTGTATAAGTTCCATTGTGAAGTGCGGGAGATAGATTGCAATCTTGATGTCTGAGAATTTAATTTAATAAATTAAAATATTTATCGCCTCTTTAAACAAATGTGTGAAAATTTTAGTGGAGCGTGTCATTAAAAGTTAAACATTTTTTTTTTTCTTTAGGAGTACCTAATATTCTCTTGCTAGTATTTTATTTCTATGAACATTTAAATAACATAAGCGTGTATTTATTTAGTTGTGTTTATTTTCATCACCTTTTCATCAGCCCATACCAGTCCACCGCTGGACATAGGCCTCTCCTAATGAGCACCATGGCGCCCTGTAGTCAGCAAGACTTTCTTAGCATCAGAATTATCATATTTTTAACAGACTTCAAAAAAGAGGAGGTTCTCAATTCGGTTGTATTTTTTTTTTTAATGTTTGTTAGCTCATAACTCTGTCATTTATGTACCGATTTGGAAAATTAGATTCGTTGGAGAGGGTATACTTCCCAATTGGTTCCATATAAATTTTAAGAAAAAATATCAACCCTAAGGGTGAAAATAGGGAATGAACCTTTTATGGGCTCGATTTTTTTTTTATGTTTCTTACCTCATATCTCCATCATTTATGAACCGATTTAGAAAATTCTTTTGTCGTTGTATAAGGTATACTTTCCAATTGGTCCGACATAAATTTGAAGTAAAAATACTAACCTTAAGGGTGAGAAAACTGGGAATGAAAATTTTATGGCCTCATATTTTATTCGTTTTTTATGTTTGTTACCTCATAACTCCGTCATTTATGAACCGATTTAAAAAACTCTTCGTTTTTTGTATAGGGTATACTTTTTGATTGGTCCCATAAATTTGAAGAAAAAATACCAACTCTAAAAAACAGGGACTAAGATTTTATGGGCTCGAATTTTATTCATGTTTTATGTTTATTATCTCATAACTCCGTCATTTATTTATAAATAAAATTGGAAAATTTTTTTTCGCTGTGTTTTTAGGGGGTAATAAAATTTCTATGGGCTCGAATTTTATTCATGGTTTTAGTAATCGTCTTAAAGTCAGATTCACTAAAACTTCGGAAATAAACAATAATTTAAATTATTGTTTTTATACATACGAGTATGTATGTATCTTATCGTATGTAAGCAATATCAACACAACATAATACATTATAAGGTATTTTTAAAGTTCTGTATTTTAAAATTCTAATAAAATCTAAACCAAATCAATAACCGAGTAATTTATTGTGTGTGTTTAGTGCATTAGAATATTTTGAATTCAATACGATATTTTTTTGGAATTAAATATCCAAAATATTCCACCGTGACATTAAAACTTTACGATATGCTAAATAAGATCCCACTTGTGAACCATCACTTCTGGAAATGCAGATAAATATTTTAAATTAATATTTTAAATTTTGTGAGTGTTTATGTATGTTAGAGCATGTAAGAGTAGAGGAGTGTAAAGGGTCCAGCGGGTGTAAGGGATTCCATTTCCATCTTCGGAACCTGAGCCTATCTTACCGGATATGATGTACCCTACTACCCGGATATGATCGGCGCTCTCGAGGCCGGCTGATGACAACATAGCTCAGCCTAACACCGACATACACTAAATCCCCTGATTGCCAACGGTCAGCATCGTAGAGTATGCGAGAAGCTGTATCTTGCGATCCCCAAACCGCGTAGAGAGGGTCTTCTTATTGGGAGAAGCTTATTCCCAGCAGTGAATTTGTATAGGCTGGTTGTTTGTTGTTGTTGTAAGAGCATGTTTGATCACATAGTGGACGACGTTATCGTTTATCGGGCCGCTAGTGAGCGCAAAGTAAAAAAAAAAAATTGTATCGTGACGATAGATCGTTTGTTAAGTTATGTGAACAGACAATGAACCGAGAGTACCTATTATTGATTACATAGATTTTCTCCCCCATGAGCTACCGCGTCTCAGCAAACGTAGTGTAGGATGCCCTTTGGCTAGATGGAGTGGCGATCTACGAAAAGCTGCTGGTAGAAACTGGATGCGTCGAGCTGAGGACAGGGCGCAATGGCGGTTTTTGAGGGAGGCCTATGTCCAGCAGTGGACTACTATAGTCTGATTTTGATGATGATTATGATGATGATAATAATGATAATGATGATGTTGGTGTATGCTGTTCGCCGACGAAATTGTTCTTGTCGGAGAAGATGCAGCTGAGGTCTGCTCTGTGACTGGTAAAATGGCAGGAGAAATTAAAGAGTGTCGGTCTAAAAATCAGCCGGACCAAGACTGAACACCTTTTCTGTGACTTTGGTGGTTCCTCCAATTTTTCCCCGATTGCCTTGGATGGTGTTACCATACCAGTCTGCTCCGATTGAGATACGAATGTTAAGATGGATGTGTGGTGTGACAAGGATGGATAAAATAAGGAACGAGTATATCAGGGGACGCTTGAAAGTAGCACCTGTGGCAAATAAGGTGAGGAGTGGAAGACTAGCATGGTATGGGCATGTGATGAGGAGGGATACAAACCATGTGACTAAAAGGGTAATGAGTATGAATGTAACTGGATCTACGAGTAGAGGGAGGATGAAGAAGAGATGGATGGATTGTGTGAAAGAGGATGTGAGAGTGAAAGAAGTGAGTACAGAGTTGACAGCCGATGAGTGAATGGAGAAAGAAAACATGTTGTGCCGACTCCACCTAGAGTGGGATAAGGGCAGGGATATGATGATGATGATGATGGTGAGCTGTCGCTGTATTGTCAGTCTATCGTCAAGGCAGACGATAGTTAGGTATGCACCATTATGTGAAAATGCTCTAATAATGCGTAAGGCATTGCACATAATGGTGCATACCTAACTATCGGCCTTTGGGTGGCCTAAAAATTCCAACACCAGAGTTCTAGCGCATACCAAGAAGAAGAACCTCGCAATGGCATGTAGGACTTAAAAAAACCCAAACTCTTTGTGTAGGACAAAGTCTAAGGTGCTGTTAGTGACCATATAAGAGGCAATTTCAGGTTATAAAATGTTTCTTGACGCATGCAAACAATTTAAATTACACTTAACTCCTAAGTCCATTGTTTTGGTAAATAGAACAATTATTATTTAATAAAAACGTGTTATTTATCTACAATGTGATGAATTTGGCATTTTTTAACCAAGTTCGCAAATTATTTCCGTAAATTATAATTATTATAGTCAGAATTAGCACATAATCATAATTCAAACGTTGAATTAACATAATTCATCGCGAAACTGTTTTATTTTAAGGTCAAAATAGATTAAAATAAAATACAAACATTCAAAATAATACACATAATTGATAACTGAGTTTTTCTGAAATATCTGGGTCAGTTTATTTATTTCACTATTTGAAGGTTGACAATAAAAAGACGTTTTGAACTAATTTTGTACTGACGCGTGGTTTTACATTTATCTCAATGGGTTTTACCTTATTTTTGTGCCCAACTTTAAGGCCCACTATGAGAGAATTGGATTTAGGAATCTACACTAATATTATAAAGAGGAAAAATTTGTATTTTGGTGTGTGTATTTTTGTAATGAATAAACTCAAAAACCATTCAAAAATTCTTTCATCATTGAAGAGCTACATTCAGCCTGAGTAACATAGGCTATATTTATTGCTAGAAAAGATTAGGGATCTTTACTAAAACCCGCGCGAAGCCGGTACGGGCTGCTAGTAACTAATAATAAGCACAGATAAGTTACATCTAAACTTTTTGCGTTATAAATTCTATGTCTATTTATTTAATATTCATTAGCATCATCAACATCATCACCACATAGTCGACGTCATCACCACATGGTGGTCTGGGATATGGTGAAATGGAGTAGGCTCTCCAAGCACCTATACCATCCTCTCAGCCTACTCGGGCTGACCCACAGGAAAGACATGATCAATACCTGTAGAGCAGATTAAGCCGTGGAATTCCTCACGATGTTTTCCTTTACAGTTATGAGCCATTGAGACTACCTTACCATGTAGTAGTTAATAAATGCACACATATTTTTATCGAAACGATAAATTTATTGCTGCTCAGGGCTGGGCGCAATGGCGCTCATTAGGGGAGGTCTATGTCCAGCAGTGGACTGCTATAGGCTGATGAAATTTATTGGTGTACAGCATAGATTCGAACCAACTCTAAATCGGAAGTCGGAGTACATCCCAGTACACCACCACAGTTCAATTAATGTTATACGTATATAAAAATCTCATGTCACGGTATTTGTGCACGCACACCTCCGAAACGGATCGACGGATTTTGAGGTTTTTTTAATGTAGTATATTTGGTAGGTATGGGAATAAATAGGTCGATATATTTCATACCGCTAAGTGGTTAGGGTGTCCATATTCAGAATTTTTCTTCTATTTTTGGAACATTTTTTTATTTGGCATCAAAAACCCCAAATTTTACCCTACTTCCACCCTCCCATTAATAATTTATAAGGCAAAACAGCCGTTTGCCAAGTCAGCTAGTATACGAAACTTGTAATTAATCCGACCTCATCAATAACGTGAATGTTATTGCAATGTCACAATTCATAAAATAATAGGTTCAAGATAAAGTAGGTACCTATATCAAACCAATATCACCTACTTTCATTTAAAATTAAATATACGAGTGTAGGTACTTGCCCTTGCCATGAAGTTAAAACAATTTAAGTACTATGTCGAGTGGGAGTTTAAAATAGCATGTTAAGATTGCATGGACATAAAAATATGAAATCAAATTTACGAGGTTGAAACTACAGAGTTCGCTATACCTGTACTTATTAAGATGTTCTTGTCGGTTTAGTTCCGGAAGTTATGGGATCTAATCCCGGCCGTGCACTAATTGATTTTTCGTTATAAAAAAAAAACAGTAACTAGTAAGGAGTTGAACTTGTTCCCGGCCCAGTGTAATCTGGGAGTCTTCAAATCCAGAGTTAATCGATTCCTTCTAGGCAAGGGTGCTCCATCTTAGACCACATCTTCACCTGTTTCAGGTGTGTTAGTGGTCAAGCGCTTGGCTATTTTTGTAAAAAAAAATAGCAAGAAACATGTATTTATTAAAAAAAACGACTGCAAAGTCAGGAAGTTTTTAGTACTTGTCAGTTTAGTAGTCTTTTTAAATTCAAAATGGCTTCTTACAGTCGCCATATTGAATTTTTTGAAATTTCTCTGATCTAGACGAATCCAACGATACCTCATTAGTCAAAATCCGTCCAGCCGTTTGGTCTACAGCGACCGACAAATAATATTACAAACATACATACACCCTAAAAACATAACCTGACTGAAAAGGACTTCAGTCGGGTAAAAACATAAAGTTTTTTCTTTGTTTGGCTCGGCGAAGCAACACGTCTGCGAAGTTCTGCAGAGTACCGAAGGCGAACAGTGAGTCGATTATTTCCTGAGGATGCCTTATGGGTAAGGCGAAACATTTCCTAATTTCTGTTTAGGTTTTAAACTCGTCAGAGAAGGCTAGCTATCTTACTACGGATTTCGGTAAAGTCACGCCAAGTCAACATTCAACAACAACTTTGTGCTCATTACCATTCGCCATATGGTATCCTTAATCAATTAGGTTAGCAATATTTTGAGATAAGTATCCATATTGGGGAAAAACTTATGACATTATTTTCTGTTTGCATATCGGTTTTTACGAAACTGCTCAAGAAAGAGGATAATTTTCTAAATTTAATAGGTTTTTTGTATGATACTTTAAAATAGAACAAACACATGGCCCACCTGATGTTAAGTGGTAAGCATTATCTATTACAAAGCATTGCACCGTAGATCACGTTTTTATGGAACGTGCTTTACGATGCATCGCCCTGCGTACATCAAACTTGAGGCATGAAGATGATAAGCCTCTTGTGCCTGTAATTTCAGCTACACCCACCCTTCAAACCGAAACAGTACAGCTGCTTCAATGAAGAAAAAGGTATAGTGGCAGTACTTCTCCGGACGAGCCAAAGGACAAAGAACTCTACTACTACTAAGGTAGGTAAATTCTATTGTGCATAGAACTTTTGATTGCAAAGAAAAGTTTAGATTAGGTTGTCTAGCCATTACGTCAAAACTTGTTATCAAATTAACTGCCTCAATACAATGCAATACAATAAACGAGTACATCAGTTGGAATAGCTAAACTGATGAAATATAATAGGTAGGTACATGGGGTTCCATGGGCTGATACACCTAGTCACTATATTCTAATGCTGCCAATACAATGACAATTTCCTATAGCAGTCAATGACCTTCCCTAATGAGCGCCATTGCGCCCAAGAGTGTACTGCACCCAGTATAGACTGAACTGTATGTTCAATAGGCATACTATTATTGTAATTCCAATAGAACACACTCCCTAGCAAAGCTAATTTAACAAATGTCATTTTTTTATAAAAATTACATAGTTTGATCCCAATAAAATGTCAAAAACCAGAGCACCGTAACTGGATACCAGGCGACTTCCGTGTTAAATTGAAGGTGATTGCCCTCGGGCCCAATACAGGGCAATGTCAGAGAGTGGCACTTTTAAAAATCCTTAAGGTATTTCGGACCGTAGGTATGTTGTTGCACTTAATTGAGATCAAAATATTGACCGTGATTTTGTTAAGATTGACTTAATTTGCGACTTACCAAAATATATTTATAACCAACTAATCTCTCCGTTTGTTAATTAGCAGGGTACACCACGGGCAGGTGAGGTTGGCTTGGGTTGAATCTATTGAATCTGTCAAAGAGTCTCCAAGAGCATCCATGATTTTGGCATAATGGCGTTAGTATGGAACATCGTGGTGGTTTTGGCCGGTAGGAGTCCAGCATAATCATTATGTTGCTCTGTGATGGAATGGTATCAATGAGGATATCGCCACGTTAAAAAAAGGGTTCTACAGATGGAGTTTGGAACTCCTTAGAGCTCGTATTAACACCACTTTTTTTTTATTGGTCTCCAATTACTTAGTATAAATAAAATGAAAATATAACATGTAAGGTCTTTAAGTATATCTTTGAGTAAATTTGTAGGTATGTGGATTTATCTGCGACTATGACCCACAAGCATTAATAACAATTGAAAATAGCCGATTGCACGCTTTAACACTATAATGAGAGTTCGTTTGTGGCGGTCACGGCCGCGCTTATACAATTCACAACCTTCCGCATCTGATAAGACTTCTATATACCTACCTTGCGTATAACCTAACTAAATTGTTTTGCAAAATCTCAATTTCAGGTATCATAACTTAAAACGAATACTGAACTGGGGTATACTGTAGATTTGCAACGTTTTTTGACATTCTTAATAGTTCTGTTGTTATTATAAGTGTTTACCTACTTACTTAAGTAAAAGAGAAAAAAAAAAGTTTGTAACTAATGTAATAAGCCCTCAATAAGCTGACGACCTTACATAATACTAACATTAGCTCACCATTTTTATGGTAGAGCATACAGGCGATCTATGTAGTCCAACTATAACCACATTACCATGTATTACCTATGTTCATACAAATAAAAGATCTCTTATCTTATAATAAATGGAAAATTTAAATTATTCCTCAAAATGCTGCGCAAATAAAAACATTTGTATACCTAATAGGTACCTTATGCCTTATCCCCCGTTACGTTATTTAGGACTACACACGATGAGATTGGCAGTACCTTTTTATTCTTTCAGTCATCTTCATCATCATCATCATCATCATCAGTCTATTTTTTTTTTTTCAGTAATCATCATCATCATCTTCATCTATAATTAAATCTGTAATGAAACTGACTTACAAACTGACTGACCGAGTTCCTTGAAACTAATATAATATTTGGTGTTCCTTGCATAGTTTAAGGGCACAAAGAAAGGATTTCTTGAAATTCAGGTCTAAATTTAAAGAATAAAATATGTCCTTCACTCAATATTATGAAACATTGCAGTAGGTATCAAGCGGTCTCAATTTTTAATAAACTGCCACTCGACATTAAATCAGTGATACACAAAAGAGGCACTCTTAGAAATAAATTAAAAGCTTTTCTTTTGGAGAAGTGTTTGTACACACTGGATGAACTTTAAAATTCTTGTTGATCACCTTTAAACTTCCTAATCTGAACCTTTTCTTTTTTTTGTGCTTTTATATAATTTTACCTTTATGCGTAGTTGTGTCTGTGTTTGTGACCTTTATTGATTTTTTTTTATTTTTATTGTGACCTAATGTTATTATAGTATAGGGCAACTCATTCCGCATACAATTATTATTGTTTAATTTAATTTATTGGAATAAATGACTATTATTATTATTATCTTGAAGCGGTGCAACGGTTTAATCTTTCTACGTGGATGAAGTCGCGAGGTGCCCACTAGTCATCTTAACTTCCTCACTACTCTTTTTATATGATTTGAACAACACACCAACTCTGGATTGGAAGTCGGGGGGCACAATCAGGTACCCCATTAGACTTCCACGGCTCAATGGAAAAATACAATCTATAAAATTAAAAGATAGTAAGTCTTGACACTGACCCAGTTGGCGCATCCATGGTTCATTGATCCTAGCCTTAGACAATGATTCGTTTAGTCGATAAAAAGTTTTTAATTTTAACTGAATTTCAGGATTTTCATTACCATTCATATCAATATTCATATTGGCTTTTGCTCTGCAGTACAAAAGCGTTGGGTTCTTCATCTTCGTATGACCTGACCAGCTCTGATGACAGAGACTTTCGACATGGTCTAACGACTGAAAAAAACTCTGAATTAATTAGAACTCACAATAATCAAAATACCCATTGGGAATTTTGTAATATTATCTATGAGATAACCCTCCGGTCAGGTGGAGTAACGATCTACAAAATGATGCTGGTGGAAAAGGCTGCTGATAGATTAGGGGAGGTCTATGTTTAGTAGAGGACTGATATAGGTCAATTACGATGAAAATGAACCTCAAGATTGCGGTCTTAGTTTTAAAACATAAAAGTTTAAACAACTTATTAACTTAACCATTGTCATCTTCGGTTAAAACATATTACGTTGAAATGTTGAAATAGGCAATGGGTTGCCCCACATAAAATAACCATAAAAATCCGCCGTAAACTATGACCTAATGTTGTTACTATCCAATTATCACACAAATTGTTGGTTCAACCAATGAACTTGGCCCCAATAATCGGATTAAATAACGTTTTTCACCGTCACGGCTGATTCCGATTGTCTGCAAGGTGAAGGCTTGTAAAGTTTGTCTGTTTAACCTAACAAATAAAGTTGGATATACTGTTTTTTGTATTAAAATATCTTATTGAGTTACTTGCTCAAGCAGGAAAAGTATTGAATGATTCAAGTCTAGGTACCCTGACACTGGCAACTTACTTTGCTGTAAGGTATAGAATAAGGAATAATACTAGGTACCATAGGGAAAGGAGTTTTAAGAGTCCAGAGATCTGGTTTGACTTTTGATACTCTTTCAGGATTTATTTCATTCCACTCTCGACTACCAATTCAATGGTCACAGCAATCCAATGATTTTCAGGTATGCAAAGATCACTTTTAATTTAAATTTTACATGGGGAGTCAGATAATAGTATAGGTGTTATACTATTATCTGACTCCCCATGAAGTTAAGTAGATAGATAGATAGATAGAATATTCTTTATTGCACAGAAACAAATGTACATACTATCGTACTTATCTTCATGTGCTTATCTGTGTTGCCTAGGAATTATTTAGTAATAAACCTACCAGGACATGATTCGGTCATTTCGTTAAAAGCTCCCAATATCGATCCTTATACCCGATGAAAAGTTTGTCCCTCCTTCACGCCAAAACTACAAAACGGTTTGAGCAAAAATTTTGCACCGTAGTTCTAGACCTGGAATAACATATATCTACTTCGGATACGATTACTAGCGAAGCTAGATTATTAAGTGGTCACAATGTTTTTAAATCCATCCCTTAAAAAGACATCAACGCGCGCTCTCCGCTACGAGAACGCTATAAGATATTTCTACTCTTTGATTGCCTAAATGAGGGGGGAATAGTGAGAAAATTTGTGTGAATTTAATAATAAGTAATTATACTCTGTGATATTTTTGACAGGAGAGTTGGCTACTAACTCCTACGAAGATGAAGATGATGAAGTGATATTTTATTTCGCTTTAGTACAAATTCGCTAGTATATTTATAAAACGAAATGCTGTTGATAGCACATAACTTGGGAATGACTAGACTAGACCGATAAGGCAAATTTTATTTCAGAATAATCGTACTATGCCGATGTAGGTTTGTAGAGAAAGAAAAAATTTGAAAAATTGCCTGGAATATTGTTTAATAACGTTTTTAATGCTGAATAAAAACTGCGCTACGCTCGCTGGACCAGGTTGGGCCCGCAGTTAACGTGCTAGTGTAGGCATTGAGATAGTAACATTATAAATCGATGGTATAAGATAAATAAACTAAAAATGCTTATTTCTCACGGGCAGAAGCGTGGACGGTGCGAGAAACTGTGCCTGTAATCCCCAAGTCACAAGCGCGGTGGGGGATTATGGGCATATCCCCCTTTATAAGGAGAGGCCTATGTCCAGCTGTGGACTGATATAGGCTGGTGTGTGTGTATGTGCTTATTACTATAGGTTTTTTGTATGAACTCTAGAATAGAGCGTCTGTTGGGTGATCATTATGAATGTCAAAATGAGTAGTACATTTGTTTAAGATTTTTATATATCCCAAAAAATTCGACTCAGGCGGGATTTGAACCCGCGACCTTCCCTTCAATACCGGGACGCGCTAACGAACAGCGCTACCGAGTCAACTCCTTGCCCTGGCAGTCACGACTAAGCGCCGTTTTTTTTGGGATATATAAAAATCTTAGATTTTCCCTGAAGTGTGGGCAAACACTTAAAATACAAAAAAACATAGTATATTTGTTTGTTCTCAATCTATCCTCATGAAATTTCGAATACACGTCAGGGGTACAGAAAAGGACCGCTAGGGTAGCTTGAAGCAAGCAATTATATATATAGGTTCTATCGATTTGGGTAACCCGCTTCAGATTGTAGACTTAAATGTCACTATGTCTTAATTACCAAAGCTTGATTGTCTAGATTCCACCAACACTTGACCCTTATCGTCTCCTTCACTATAAACGGACAGCCTACCTATCTGCATGTATTTAACATCCGCGGCCGAGAAGCATGCTTAAATTGAATTAGATATAAACATGTGGTTAATTGAGTAGCCTTTTAAAGAGTGTTGACCTAGGTAATGACCTGACAGCACGTAGGTAATGTGACACGTGATTTAAATACCAGTCAATCAAAGAATGCTACGCACGCTGAACTTTGAACCTTAGTCAACACGTTGACTGCGAGGAGGCTGTCCTTTACCAAGTTCTGTGTTTAGCCGCAGTCAAAGCGTTTTATCTAACTACATTGATTGTTTTAAATGAATTAAAATGAAACGTAGTCAATATCAATGTATCATGCTGTGAAAAGCAAAACTAACCTCTTGCTAACCATACCATTTACCATAACTTTTATTTGGCACAAGGTTGCATCAAAAAAAACAGTTTTCTGTTGTTCCTGTCATATTTAGGGTTCCCAAACAGTTTATTAGGTAGGTAGTTATGTAAAAATATGTTTGGTAGGTAAAGGTTGTCGGTTCTGCCTTGCGACTTCTACTTGAGACCAGTCGGAAACCTTGGTTTATTGCATCATAATTGGTTATTTAATGCAACTATGTTTGAAAAACAAGTGATGCGGAAGTCTGCTCTTGCTTACAAAATGTAGGTAGGTAGGTAGTAAACTATGAAATTATCGATTAAACCGATACACTTATTTAGAATAGGATAATCGTAAACGGAAGGAAGGATATTGGCCTTGCAGCTACTTCCTCGAATAGGAACTTGGATTACTCACCGTCCTTTCTGCGTAGCGGCTAATGAACTGAATTAAGTGCCTACTTAAAGATATAGTTGACTTCTGTTTCAGTATATTTTTTCAGCTCCTGCATCTTAAAACATTCTGAAAAGTTACCGAATCGAGATCGTTTTGTTCAATTGTATTGTGTGTGCCACAATGACAAATAAGTGTACATCAGGATGGCAGGTGCATGTTATCAAATGGTCACTTTTTATGCAATGTACGACCAATGTACTAAATGTACGTCAAATTTCAAGCAATGATCAGATTAGTAGCAGGGTTGGCTGATCTTGATCACTAATACTGGTGTTGGGTTGATAGGTAGGTAGATACTCCTGCCATCCTCCAGTATACTTATAACGCTTAGAGTACACAATATGACACACAACCCATGGAGGGTTGTGTTATTCAGTACTGTAAGCGTTCTGCACTTAAACGAATCCGGCACCTCGGGCATGGCGCCAGCGGTCAACTAGGTGCTTTTACGATAATCACCTTACGAAATAATGAAGTATTATGCTGCCATGACGACGGGCTATTTAAAAAAACGGGCGGAGAACAGTAAGAAAATTTAACAAGCTGATCCAAATCTTCACACTTTATTAAGCTTAGGTATAAACAATCTCACAAAATTATGTAATTTTACCAAAGAATGGTTTTGTCAAATATTTCAAGTTCAACACGCGTAATTTATCGCTAAAATTTGCAAATCTCCTCGTAAAAATGTGAAATCGTATTTAAAGCAGCATCATCATGTGACTTCCTGTCTAGACTAGGTCGTCAAGGTAGACCTAATCACAGAATTTGAAGCTACATACCTATGTAGCTTCAAATTCTGCTAACCTGCTCTAAAATTCTACCTAAGTAATATTTATGCAAACGTTTGTACCGCAGCGGGAATCAAACGTTGGGGTAAACGAGTTGAGTAGAGACCGGCCGACCCACCGGCCAGGTGGAGTGACGATCTGCGAAAGGCTGCTGGTAGAAACTGGATGCGTCGAGCTAATGTTAGGGCGCAATGGCACTTAATAGGGGAGGCCTATGTCCAGCAGTAAAATGCTTTAGGCTGAAGATGATATAATGATAGGAATCAAACCAGTAGGACTGGATCTAGCAAAATTAGTAAGATTTCGACCCAGATGGAATATCTAAGATAGGTAGATAAGTACAAATACTTCTCTGTAAAGGTACATATAGGCATGAAAAGCCTACTCAGGCACGGATCAGCTGTCAAGAAAATCTTTTCCGTAACAGATACCGATAAATAATTACGAGGATATATATAACAAGGCTTTGATTAATGTGCACTCCTACTATTTGATATTGATACAGTAGTTAGGTTGCTCAATTGATATTGATAAAAAACGCAGGTAATTATTACCTACCATTGTCAATGACCATGGTAGTAAATGACCCCTTTAGAGGCAGGTTTCTAAAATTTAAACACTCTTATTAAGTAGGTACCCTACCTACCTGTGTTTATACACCATTAGGTACATTAGTATAGACTAGCTTCATCTTGCTTCGCTAGCATTTTAGGTAACCAATTCCCAAGTCAAGTTATGAAAAGGTCTCAGCTTGGCGTGAAGGAGGAACACATTTTACATGTTCACATTTTCCAATCTACACATCCTCAAACTTTGGTCTATACTTTTAAGAATTGAATTTATAATAAATAAAATGAACTGTTAGAGGTAATATTAACTTTTATATATAATTTTTTAATTATCACTTAGAATTATCTTAACACTCCTTCGAGTTTGGATACCGGAAAAAGAATGGCCGCTGTCGCCAATCACGCCACCATCGTACCGCTTGTCGATGGTTCTCCACTTTCGTCGTGACCGGCGCCACCGACCTTCCTTTCCGGTAGAAAATTACAATCATTTACTAACTTCAATAAATACATTATCACTTAAATACCTATGTCATAGTCACCACAATATTAATAATATTTGTTATTAATTTTAGATATAAATCAGTTGAACTACAAAATGAATTGGCAAAGTACCAAACAAACTAGTAAAATAAGTCTATCTATTACTAATAATACGTCATTGCCTCCATCGAGGGAACATTGTAATATCGTTATATGTTTTTATTCAATTATATAATGCAAGATTCATACTAAAAGAGCTTTAATATAATTTATAAATAAGAAACAGATAATATTTGCATTATAATAAATAATAATCATTACATTCGGCCATCTGAAACGGTGCTACCTCCCGGTGCACGGCATGAATAAATAAAAAATGTGTACCTAATTCAAAACAATAAACGAAAATTTATAGTATGCATAGTTGTAATTTGTAAATATACTCAATATATTGAAACATCAATTTACAGTAACAATCAGTATCATAAGTATCATAAATAATACTTAGTAAGATAGAGAAAATAAATGGTAACTTCACTCGAACTCATCGTTCTCATTAATAGAATCATTACATTCGGTTTTTTTTTTTAATATTTGTAATTAAAAAAAAATATACTTTTAATCTTCTTCATAAATTTAACGTTTATTTTAATAAATTCCCTAAGGTACATAATCGAATACTCATTTAACAAAATGTCTATCATATTAATAATTGATAAATTTTAATAAGAAACAAAAAATATATTTATATAACGGGTTACAATGGTTATTACATTAAAATATTTGTCTTATTATTATGCTTCGACATCTGTGTCACTCTCACTAGAAACCCCATTAGAATCATTATTAATATCAAGTGCCTTAATATGTATCCATGGTCGCATTCGATCAGCCGCAATAACAGTACTATATAATCGCGCTGCTTTGAACCCTGGTATATTTGATATACTATACCTGTCGTTCCCCAATTTTTTTATGACTTTATATGGTCCTACAAATTTGGGTAAAAGTTTTTTACTCTTTCCATCATTATTAAAGTTAGACTTTAATATTTTTACTAAATCACCTTCTTCATATATTTTTGCTGGTAATTTATTAGCATCATATAATGCTTTTTGTTTGTCCTGAGAAATCTTAATATTTTTACTAGCTTCTTGCCTAACATTTTGTCTGCTAAGCGTCATATCCTCTATTTCGTCATCTCCGGTGCTTAATATATTACTAGACGCATTATGTAATTTAATGCCAAACAAAAGTTCTGATGGTGCTTTTTTTGTTGTAAAGCTGACAGTATTGTTTATACCCCATTGAATTTTGCCTAATTGTTTATCCCAATCACGTTCATCATTGTTAAGATTCTTAGACGACAAAGCATTTAGAAGCGTCTGATTAAAACGTTCAGCTTGTCCATTAGATCTTGGACTAGCGACCGCGTTTAAAATATGTTTAACGCCATTTGTAGTACAAAAATCCTTAAACTGATGTGCTGTAAATGAAGACCCACGATCAGAGATTATTCTTGTAGGAACTCCAAAGTCATTAAATATATTTTCTAAAACTGTAATAACATTTTTAGTTTTGGTATCTTTCACCGGTCTGGCAAATAGATACTTGGTAAAGCCATCCACTACAGTCAATATATAGCTATTCCGATTTTTACTCCTCACAAAAGGACCCAAGTGGTCTATGTGAAGAGTATGAAACGGAATGTCTTTCTTTTCAATCGGATACAAATACCCGGCTTTCGTTTTAGCAGCACTATCTTTCGTATATGCGCAATTAACGCAAGCAGCAACATATTTGTTTACGAATCGACGTAATTTTGGGAACCAATATTGGTTTTGAATTCTTTCAAGAGTTTTAGCTTGACCAAAATGACCTATATCGTCATGATTCATTTTACAAATTTGCCATCTAGCGTTTCTTGGTACCACTAGTTTCAACTGTTCCCCAACTTTTCTGTGCAAAACATTATCTTTCATAACATAATTTCTTTTAAAATCTCAGAAGTTGGCAAGGGACTTTCAGCCTACAAAATTTTGTGGTCGGCGATATTCGGAACCAGTAAGTACTTATTCCTTAATAACTACTAAAGGCCCCGGCATTGATTTATAAATAGGCCTGAAATGTATATAATAGTGTGGATACTGTGCAGAACAAGTAGACCCAACATACATTTTTTTTATGCGCATTTTTTTTCAACGTCAATCGTATAAATTCGTGCCGGTAGCTGAGCTACCTACCTTTATCTCTTTTTATATCAGATTATTTCTTTGTAATATATTGTTTTAGTGGGTATGCCCACCCATTATTTAGTATAACTATTTTCATGAACATTATTTTTATTTCCATTGAATTTCCAATGAATTTCCAATGAAAAAAAAAAAAACATACTAATGAGGGTAGTTGTGAAAATTATTTTCTCGATTAGTTCAGTTTGTTCATTTTTAAATTTATTGGTAATACCGAAATTAATGGAATGATATTTATATACCTACAGGTATAAGCCTATTTTTCCGACCATCACTTTATTTTAAACGGAATTTCTAATTTTGTGTGTTCTTGTCATTTGCAAGTTTTTCATGTGTGTTATCGACAAACCTTTTGTCTGAGTATGTAGACTTGATAATAAAATGTAATTTCCGTTTATACAATGCATATACGTTTTCTTCCTGTTTTTGTCTGTGTATGAACCGTTGCACTTAGTTGAATTGTGTATCAAACTGAACACCTTTTGTCTGTGTATGTAGACTCGAGGAACTGTTGTATTTCGTTAAATTGGGTGGCAAACGTAGGTTTTTTGTCTGTGTATGTAGACTTAATAATAAAATGTTATTTGCGTTTAAATAATACATATTAAACGTTTCTTGTTGGTCTGTGTATGTAGACTTGATAATATGATGATGATGATGATGATGATGATTGAAATTGAATGAAACTATAATTACATTATATTGACTTGAAACATGTAGGTGTTTCCTTTCTACTAATGATTGAGTTAAAATTAAAACATGTAGGTGTTTTTTACATTAATGATATTGAATTGAAACATGTAGATGTTTCCTTTCTACTAATGATTGAGTAAAAATTAAAACATGTAGGTGTTTGTTACACTATTGATATTGAATTGAAACATGTATGTGTTTCCTTTCTACTAATTAATGATTGAGTTAAAATTAAAACATGTAGGTGTTTCTTACACATATTGATATTGAACTGAAACATGTAGGCATTTGTTACAATATTGTTATTGAATTGAAATTGATTGCAACTGATTGAAAGTGAATGAAACTGATAGAAACTGATTGAAACTGATAGCAACTGCGACAGCGGCCATTCTTTTTCCGGTATCCAAACTCGAAGGAGTGTTAAGATAATTCTAAGTGATAATTAAAAAATTATATATAAAAGTTAATATTACCTCTAACAGTTCATTTTATTTATTATAAATTCAATTCTTAAAATCTCAGAAGTGGGATAGAATAACAATAGGATGTTATTCTATCCCACTTCTGAGATTTTAAGAATTGAATTTATAATAAATAAAATGAACTGTTAGAGGTAATATTAACTTTTATATATAATTTTTTAATTATCACTTAGAATTATCTTAACACTCCTTCGAGTTTGGATACCGGAAAAAGAATGGCCGCTGTCGCCAATCACGCCACCATCGTACCGCTTGTCGATGGTTCTCCACTTTCGTCGTGACCGGCGCCACCGACCTTCCTTTCCGGTAGAAAATTACAATCATTTACTAACTTCAATAAATACATTATCACTTAAATACCTATGTCATAGTCACCACAATATTAATAATATTTGTTATTAATTTTAGATATAAATCAGTTGAACTACAAAATGAATTGGCAAAGTACCAAACAAACTAGTAAAATAAGTCTATCTATTACTAATAATACGTCATTGCCTCCATCGAGGGAACATTGTAATATCGTTATATGTTTTTATTCAATTATATAATGCAAGATTCATACTAAAAGAGCTTTAATATAATTTATAAATAAGAAACAGATAATATTTGCATTATAATAAATAATAATCATTACAATACCTTATAAAAGCAAGTAATAGGAAGAATAGGATATTAAGGATATGCCATTGTTGTTAGTTTTCCATGGCTATAAGGGTTATAAATAACCCTCTATAGGCAAACTCATAGACCTGCTGGTAAGTAGATACCTATTGGTGTTTGAACGAAAATTCATAATCTTTAAACGGGTCCACATGGAATTCCCCGTGGTCATATTAATGAGGGTACACCAGGTTCACGGGAAATTCCGAGTGGTCATGTTAACGGATCAAACCACACCGGGTTTCACGGGGAATCTCTTTTCTACCTAAATTCCTGTAGTCGCCTCAAGTGACAACAGATTGCAATGTACGTTCATAATCAGCATTCCTAAAGATACATTTTCACTTAGCGATTTTTAGAAATCGCAAACTGTAAGGCCGTACAGCGTACGTGACAACTTCAACGTAGGTACCTGCCAACCAGCTCGTAGCTTGAAATAATTATAAGAAAATTATCCTTGCCTCTTTGTAATTAGGTAAGTTCTTTATCTGATTGTTCGAAAAGTGGTGACTACTTTTGTTAAGGCTTTGAGTGCTGAAAATACCACTGTGCTCCGGCGGCAGCTCGTATGGGCGCGGGGCGTCATGTCCGAGGCCCGCCGCAAGCAATAAACTATTTTAACCGACTTCAAAAAGGAGAAGGTTCTCAATTCGTTGGAACCTTTTTTTTTTTTAAGTATGTTCACTGATAACTCCGTCAATTGTGGACCGATTTTCAAAATCTCTCTTTTTTGTTTAAAAGAGTATACTTCACAGGTGGTCCCATATAAATTTTATTCCTGAGGGATTGGTACTTTTCCCGGAAAACTCAAAAAACCTCATCCCCATTTGTAATTTTCGCCCTGAGTCGTCATCATGCGGGCGGCACGTTTAGTTGGTCTGCCCATGATTCTAGTTTACTTAAGAATAACAGTATTATCTAATTAGACTAACAAATTTAACGAACTTAAAAAAAACACTTCTGACTGCACTAAAAAGCGAAAAATAAACTTAATTAAATATTGAATTCAAAGAAGAAAATAGGTACCTACTTATCTGTTTGAAGTCTGAGAGACTGGGTGGTTCAAAGAGTTACGAGGAGGTTCCACCAGTCTCGCTGGCAGGTAGGGAACTCAAAAGAGTCAAGGAGTTCAAATATCTGGGCCACTGGGTCTCCGATACCCTCTCGGATGATATAGATGTGGAAAGGGAACGCAGGGCATTATCAATCAGAGCTAATATGTTGGCCCGTAGATTTGCGCGATGCTGTGGGCACGGCGGTGAAAACAAGTCTGTTTAGGGCGTACTGCCAGTATTTTTATACGTGCAGTTTAAGGGTCAACTACACGCAGTGATGCTGGAATTCCCTGAGAGTCCAGTATAATAACGAGTTCAGGGTGCTGATGGGGCTGCCGCGCTTCTGGTATGTTTGTGTATGCACGCGTAGACAATTTCTATGCGATCATCCGCAACAGAACAGCGTTTATGATGCGCCGGGTGCGGGGCAGCGCCGACAGCTACCTGCACGTAACAGCGGAGAGGATGGACGCGGACGGTGCCTTCATGAGGCACTGGACGAAAGTACACACTGTGCACTCGAGCCAGTGCTCCATTGAGGTTTTTCTTTTTATTATGTTTTTATATCATTTGTTGTTGTGTTTTAATCGTGTTTTTAAATTTTAGTATCTTTTTTATTTTTTTGTGTCTATTAATATGGCTGTAACATGTAAACTGAGAAGCTAAAATGAAAATTCGGATTTTGATTTGATTTGGAGCTGCAAGTGTTTTTTTTGCAGCCGGTTTAATTTTTTTTTAAACTTTTAATGAATATGGACAATTCAAAACCTTTACTGTCCTTATCCGAAACCAAGACTAAAGATAGTTACGTATTTTGTGTACAAAATTAGACTACCTATCTTTAGCCTTCGTTTTGAAATGAGGGGGTTAGAGTTTTAGAAATAAAAGTCATATTTTCTAGTCTAGTTTATTAGAATATATAAAAAAACACTGATAAATTTAAGTATTAGGTGGATTGCATTGTGAAATGCATTTTAAGCAATAGCTTAAAATGCATTTCACAATAATTTTGCTTAATTACCACACGAAAAAACGATTGAAATAGATACGCAGAAAAATAAAGCGTTTGGTTAAAAACAGTGATCTAAATGTATAATTTATATTGTAGATAGAGTGGATCAGAAAGAAAGTTGTCCAGCTACTATTCTTTCATATTCTGAACCAACTAACATTTACTTATAAGTATATAAAGGAAATGAGTTTGAATTTGTATGTCATCCTGAAAAGGGATCATGGCGTCCACAAGTAGTACGAACCTCAGTACAAAACTTTAAGCTTATTCTTTGTGTTGTTTGTGGCAGCCAGAGCTACAATCATCATTATCATATTAGTATCAAAGTTCGACTAAATAAGCTGTATAACATACGATTTCAAACTCGCCTTGTAGAAGTATAACGAATAGGTATAGTATAGAGAACATTATGATTAAGGTGTTATAAATGCTCCCTACAACAGATTACTTCTAACGCCCATTGAATATCTATAGTTATTTATTTTTCTTTTTTTTCTATTTTTTTTTTAATGCAATCTTATACAAAAGCAAACACGACATTATAGCGTCATCTGATATAACATTTGATTGAGTAAGAACATTTTTTTATTAATATTTATTTTAATTTTCTTGACATAAACCTTACAATTCTAATAGCCAAATATTTACGATAGAAACATTGTATTTTAATTTTACGGTTACATTTTTAATGATATTATCTAACATAAAAAAAACTTTCCAAAACTGATTATACAATTTCTAAATCATAATTTCCATTCATAGGCTTTTAGTCAATCGCAAACCAGTTTTTACACCCCGCTAGTAAATAATAATGATAAAAATAATCTTAAACATAGTAAGGTAAGCAAAAGTCGTCACACGATCTTCACGTAAGAAAATACACAACTGTGAAGACTTTTTTGTCTTACTACATACAAAACAGTCTTAAAATTACACACAATTTTGTGGCAAGGAAGAAACATTCAAAAGCACAATAGTCACAAAGGATCTAAGTCCGACTGAAGTTAGGTTCAGCAAACGATTCATCCAATCATAGAACAATCCAATCCAACAAAGAACTATGACTAAAGCATAGATTAACCCTTAAAATTCATTCATGCTCTGAACATCAACTGATACGGCCGATCTCTACTTTCTTATGTCCAATATCATCAATTAGAAAGGGATGCATACTTCTCTCAAGGCGAAAATGAATTCTTCTCAAATGAGTTCAAAAAGAAAATCGTACCAGGGCGCTCGAATAAAATGCTATGCAGTTTCATAGAAATGCCCTGGTACGAAGTGGCAGCAATCGCATTGAGATAAAGTATGCATCCCTTTCTAGCAAATGATATATGGACATAAGAAAGTAGAGATCAGCCGTATGAGTTGACGTTCAGAGCATAATCAATTTTAAGACTTCATCTAGTTCTCTTCCATATCTGTTCTACCTAAAGGAACTGCTTCGCTATTTGCAGCCAACTTCAGAGGGACATAGATACGTTGTGACTATAATTGTACCGTTCACTCACAAGTCTTATAGCCCGACTATACCCTCTAGTAGTCATCAAGAGGCCCATATACGGTGCGATTCGTCTGTACGATCCGACGCTTCAGACCGATCGAAACGACGAATCGTAAGTGTTCGTGATTAGGCTGGTGTTATTAGATGGTTAATTGAAAACGGTTTCATCGATTCTTCGACTATTCGTTTCAACTTCATCAGTGGCAAGAAATAACGTGCTAAATATCTTTGCGGTGCACATACCGAATGCAAGTACGGTCGTGAATGTTAAAAACGATCACCAATCCAAATATTTAACGTTGCAATTTATGCATATTTTGTGGACACATTTTTGTGGCTTTTGTCATACTTATATAAGAGTGTCGGCTAAGAATTCTGTTGGTTATTTGATATAGTATAGTTGGTTATAAACATTGCCACAGACAAAAATAATTCATTAGCGAATGAAAATTTGAAATTGACGTATCCGGTAACGTATTTTAATGCTTATCCCACACAAACGGCCTCAACTAAAGACTAGCGCAGGCTAGCTTAGTCTGCATAATGCTGAGTTGGGACCTTTGGCAAATATGTTAATTATAATTTGTTACCTAAATTGTGTTTTAAATGTTTTTTGTTGGTTGCAAATAAACAATTTGATTTGAAATGTGGGTTACAAAAAAGTAAAAATGATGTATTTGTCCAAAATCTTGTCTCGAGTAGAAGTGCCGGAAATATAGCTGACATTAATACCATGCCTTCAATGAGTTTTAACTTACTACAGAGAGCGTATAGAATTAAGCACTCATAATAGGAATATTTCTTAGTTACGTTTTACTATTGGCAATTAGCAGTAATAAGTCAAAACTTATGGCTGCGGCTCAGAATAAGGATAATGAAATAGAAGAAACATCAACTCATACGGTTGATCTCTACATTCTTATGTCCATATAATTAGCTAGAAAGGGATGCACACTTCTCTCAATGCGACTTTAAATTATTTCAAATTGTAAATCGCACCAGGGCATAATAACGAAACTGCATAGCACTAGATACGAGTGCCCTGAGGCCTCATTTACTCAGTTGCACACCGAAATGATCGGCACCGGACCTTTATTCGCAAACTTTGACATAGCATCTGTCGAAATTCAAAGAACGTCAATTGACATATTGTCAAAGTTTGTAAAGAGAGGACCGGTGCTTATCATTTCGGTGTGCAACCGAGTTAGTAAATGAGGCCTCTGGTACGATTTACAATTTTGAACTAATTTGAAGTCGCATTGGGAAAAGTACGCATCTCTTTCTAGGTAGCGTATGAGTTGATGTTTCAGAGAATGAATAATTTTAAGATTTCTTCTATTTCTTTTGCTTATTCAGAGGGCTGCGGCGACGTGTTTAGACGAAGAACATTCTGCTGCTGCGCAACATTTTTTCGAGAACGCGCAGGCGCCTTGGATTCTTTTCCAAACCCGGGTTGTCGAATGTCGTTCCGCTGTAAACAAAAAAAACACATGTTACTTGTTGTCTTAGGTTAGGAGATTTCTTATTGTATTGTAAATACATAAATTAGAAATAACGTTGCACAAATTTCATGATTATTTGACCCCCAGCAAACCACAGCAAACCTCGCTCGGACCAAATTATAATATTAACATACATTGGTGATACGTACTTATTCTACATACTCATTTGATGCGGTTGCTTTTTGCAAAAAACGCTGCGAAAAACGCATTGCGTTTGACGCGCACTATGTAATACATATAAAGCTATTACCGCGGAATTGATTTTTGCGTTTGACGTAGCGGCAAACGGAATGCGTTTACCTGCAAAAATAGTGTGCATCAATCGTATTGCGTTTTCCGTAGCGTTTGATGCAAATAGCAACCGCCCGCTTTAGAAAGATGAAACCTGTGCGTATATAAAGAAGTTTCAGGAGCTGTAACACAGACACGGTTGCTAAACGACAACATACTTTGTACCTTTATTTTACTGTTTTTTCATAAATTGTACTATTGACTCTTTCTTGAATAAATACCTATACTTACGACTTGTGCTAATCATATCAGTGTGCAACTGAAATACTAAATAGACCCTCAGGAGTTCCCGATCCTTAGGATATGCTTGTTACTTACTGTGTGAGTGATCGAGCACGCAGGCACGCGAGATGCGCGTAGTAAGTGGGCGTAGGGTAAGACACGGACCTGCAAACATTCATAGTTGGTGAGTAAAGTAGGACTGTAACTAACTCTGGGATCTGTTATTATCGAGACGCCATTACAGGTTTTCATAAAAGTATGTTTTAAGGTTATGATGACACATTTTGAAGCTTGTATACCTCTAATGAATTTTTTTGTTACATTTAAACTATTATTTAAGTTTAAATATAATTTCACGAAATAATTATCAATATTGTTTATGCATTAAAAACTTTACATTTGGAGGGCGCGTGAAAATTTTGTCGATAATAGATATATTGACAGCAAAATGGTATTCGCATCGCAAATTCCCTTACTTAAAGAAATAAACACGGTTAATAGGTATACTTAGGTACCTCTTTAATGGTTTTGATAATCCTTCCATATTATTTATGATTCATATTTCGTTTACACCACAATAAATCAACTATAGAACTAATTTAGAGCGATGAGATTTAATTTAACAATACAGAAGCACCGAAATACGGTGAAGATGGCACAAAAGCGCTACAAGAGCATTTTTAATTCTTAAGGCGCTTTTGGCGCTTTTAAGCCACCCTTGTAGAGCCATTATGACTTACACTTACAATCACTTTAGACCAATTGAAGAGCTTATAGCTGCATTATTTGGGGCCTATTTGGCACTACAACAGCGCTATAGCTACATATAGATCTACTATATTTCTTACTATTGGAGCTGATGCCGTTAACCAAATCCTCTATCCGGCTACTGTATAGCCTGTGTGCTGAGTTGAGTTATTACAAACTATACAACAGAACGCTTGATTCTGAACCAAAACAGAATAGAATAGCAAAAAGAACAAGAGAGACACATACCAGAGACCGAGGTACGAATATTCACTCTAGTATCCAATGACCAAGCGTAATTTACGTTCGTAAAATATTCGTAACGAACGCCGATTGGATTCTAACTGTACCTCCCTAATGTAAACGTTACACAACAGCGGCTTGAGTGTGAAGAAAATACCCAACGTCAAAATTTTCGTTAACTATATTTTTGTATGGAGACGTCAAGGTTTTACAAACTTTCCGCTAGGCTTGCTTCGTTTTCATACAAAAATATATTTAACGCAAACTTTGACGTTAGGTATTTTCTTCGCACTCAGGCACACAGATATTGTACAATAGTTGAGTTGTAGAGCTCAATTATTGAGTTCAAAGACGTATGTTTTTTTGAACTGACAGACAGACAACGAAGTGCTGATAAGGGTTTCTTTTTTTCCTTTTCAGGTACATACGGAATCCTAAAAAATATTACATATTATAACTACACCATAGGCGCCACACACCGTGGGCGGCATCTAGCTCAGACTAGCGCAGGATCGAGGCGAGTGGCATAATCAAAAGAAGGCCCAAGCCCAGCTGTGGGTCGAAAACGGATGATAATTATGATGATGATAAATAGAGAGAAAATAAAGTTTACCTCATGCAGCGAGAGTACAGATGACATAGGTAATAGGTAAGCTGCTCCACTTCGTCTTGAGGTATGCCGCCGTCGTTGCACACGCTGTGGTAGCGAGTAGGACGCGCCGTGCCCTTTATGGCGGCGTGGGAGACCTTAACAAAACACATTTTAAGAAATAGATGACTTATTTGAAAAAACCATTCTAAAAAGCTCTTTTATATTCAGTATTTTTAATTCTGCGGATCATCTGATAGATGGGCGTGATTTACCGCGGTTTTAGGGCTCGTCGGTAACTTCGACCGTGTACCATTGACTAAGTTTGAAGAAAATGATTGACATTTATTTTCACTTTTGTTATGACTTATCATTTTGTTTGGGAAATTTTATTTATTTTATTTTTATTTATTTATGAACACATAAATACATTTTTGTAATTGTTGTACCTAAAAACCTTGTTAGGTTTGACTAGGTACTCACATTCGTCGTTAATTGTAACTATTGCTAGGTAAAAACGTGTGCGAACTGAGATAGTAAAAAATATTTGCGTAATTCAAGACTAAAGCGGGCGGTTGCTTTTATCGGCAAACGTGGCAAAAAACGCGTTGTGATTGACGCACACTATTTTAATACGGAAACGCATTCCGTTTGACGCTGCGTCAAACATAATAACGGTAATAGCTTTATATGTATTAATTGTGCGCCTCAATTGCAATGCGTTTTCTCTTCAGCGTTTGCCGCAAAAAGCCATCAAGCGCTTAATACAGGGATTATTAACACGCCTGTTGGTGACAATGGCTTGGGCAACCTTAAGTAAACAAACTTACCAAATAGAAGTCCAACTCCTTAGGGTGGACGATGTGAGTGTCCACAACAGTACCAGGGTCCACATTGACAATTTGCCTATTCCTGTCGGTGCCGAACAATCTAAATAGAAAAAGAGTAAATTAGTACAGACAAATTAATGAGAAACTCATAAATTTTACCGAAAGAGACACAAGATAAAATACTCGAAGTTCTGATCTGTAATGCGATCGCGGATATTTCAACCTGACGTATTATAAGCGTCAAATGTCGCCCAATTACAAAGCGTTATTCAAAAATCTACGCTTTGTAATGACAAAGCGTAGACCAATGGCCAATGGGCCAATGGTAGTGACCAATGGGCCAAAATTTTACGTCTACCATACGAGTACTTTTTCGCTAGTCTATGTGATCAAGTCTCGGATTATGAAGTTCCTTTGATAAGTATGAAAATTCCACACCGTCCTTGATTTCTAAAGGCATCCTATTGATGTCTTTAGCAACAGCCTTTAGCACACATTTACTATCTCAGTGGCTATTTATTCGTAAAGATATTTGACAGTCACAGGAGATTAAAAAAAAACCACAGTTTCGGCTAAGTAGTCTATAACTAGCTTCCACCCGCGGCTTCACTAGCGAGGTACATACAACATCAACAACAACAACAACACAATACCACTGCCACCATGTCTATTTCTGCCGTGAAGCAGCTGAGCTGTGTTTCGGTTTGAAGAGTGTGGGTGCTGATGAAATTATAGGCACAAGAGGCTTATCATCTTCTTGCCTCAAGTTGATCACGCAGGGTGTTGCATCGTAGAGCACGTTCCAAAAAAACGTGATCTACGATGCAATGCTTTGTGATAGGTAATGGTTACCACTTAACATCAGATGGGCCATGTGCTTTTTCATTCTTCTAGTATCATTAAAAAAAACCGGCCTTTTCAGACAACTACACAACACAAACAACAACTGCACAAACAACTGCTGGACATGGGCCTCCCCCATAAAAAGAGGATATGCTCATAATCCCCACGCTGGGTATGCGGGTTGGGGATCGCAGGGCACAGCTTCTCGTACCACGGACGCTATTGCCGTCGGCGGCCAAGAGATTTATCTGTGCGTTTAGGCTGCGCTATGCCGCAATCAGCCGCTAGAGCCCCGTTTGTTGTACAGTAGAGGCAGGTGAGGTTGGCTTAGGTTCGGAAGATGGAGGTTGTACCCTTGGAACTCCTTACACCAAACCTAACGAGGTACATACGTGGATACAAAAAAGCCTACCTGAACATGGAATTTCTATGTGCAAAATTTCAGCTCAAATCGGCCAATAGTATTAAATTGAAGGAGTAACAAACAATAACACTTCCATATTTTTTAGTTAGCGATTTTGTTAATTATGGAAGTATGTATGTATTTTTTATTAAATGCGAGTTACCTGGTGTGATGGCGTTTCTGTACAAGCAGGAACAGAACCTCGGGCTTCTCTCTAGAGAATTTCGCATAAGCATTCAGCAGTCCCGTTAGCTCCTTGTTCATTACCTGTTAACGCACAAAATGGTGATTACACTTAAAGAGAATAACGAATAAGTGAGAGAGCATTCATCAATTTACATTAATTACTAATAATTAATTAATTTTGGGGATTTTATTTATATTCTTTGTTACGATATCCACCATAATAATACACAGATTGAGAAAAAGTTAAATTCGCTATTACTGTTCAAAAGATACAGTCCTATACCGGTTGGATGGACGGACATGTTGTCTGAGTAAAGATCCACAGACGGAGAGAAGTACATTAGTATGTAATGTATTAGTTTATATGAGGCACAGTCAGTGAGCTATAGAACGAGCCATGGTCGGAGTTTCTCTGAAGGATAGAATCCGCAATGAGACTATCCAACATAGAACTAAAGTTATCAACATAGCACAGAGAATTAGCAAGCTATAGCAGTGGGCTGACCATTTCTATACCGATAACCGTTGGGATAAACGAGTTCTTGTGTGGAGACCGCGGCTCGGCAAACGTAGTGTAGGACGCTCTCCGGCCAGATGGAGTGACGATTTGCGAAAGGCTGCTGGTAGAAGCGTGCGAAGGGTGCGTCGAGCTCAGTACAGGGCGCAATGGCGCTCGTTAGGGGAGGCCTATGTCCAGCAGCGGACTGTCATAGGCAGACGATGATGATGATGATGAGGTAAGTCTTTAAATTCTAACGATAATCGTATCTTTGAGACGAGTGAATCTCTCCATCTAAATGCATCTTAGATTAAAATAGCTCTGCAAGAGAAAAGTAAACCAACAAGTTTTAAGAATCCAAACATGCTGGAACCATAACTATAATAAATAAGTTACCTCTGCGAATTGTCCTTCAGAAACTCCGTCGCGGAAAACGTATATTTTCCGAGGAGGCCGATTGTTGTTGCGTTGAAGGAACACCTTCAAATGGTCGTACATCATGTCCTCGAATTGTCTGATCACTTCCTCCTGTAAGTACAATTAAAGCAGTTATTCTCAGGACACATTCAAGGCCTAGATAGCAGTTCTGGGAATTTCAAACTGCCTTTTTCGTATGAGCAACTCTGGCCTCGGAGTATTTAGGCTGCCTGACGGCCTCCGCCATGGCTTAAAGACTGAAAAAGCCGGGAAAAACATCTTAACATGCCTTCTGAAGAGAGAAGTATGAAAGAAAGAAAATACACTAACCGATCACCCATCCAATCAAGCAAGAGGATCTGCTACGAACACCAAGGTAAGTCACACAAAGAGAGCTTTTTGTAAATAATCTCAAACTCCCAGTGGAACATTCAAATGTTGACCAGGCGGATTAAACAAATATTCCCTACAAAATCTTAACGATTAAAAACTTTTCTCCTGTGTCATTGGTATAAGGAACTACAATATGTTACCAAACAACGCGGCATGAAAATTCTGTAACCCCCTTAGCAATCCGTTTTCATGTCTCTACAATAGAGAAGACAACGTATTTTTCCTGATTATGGGTCTTCCTCCATCCCAAACATGTAATTTTTTTCCCAGATGCTTATTTTGATTAATTCTTTAGATAGCCATATTTTAAAACATTTAAAATGTTACTACATCTACATTAAAAAAAAAAAATCTCTATATTTATCTCGACAAATCCCTTATCTACAATGGTTGTGCTAAGGTTAATAATGCAAATTTTTTGTTCCGCAGTGATTTTCTGTCTTATCTCCTCTATCATAGAAGCGATATTTGTATGACGTGCTTATCGAAGCAGCAGTTCTCATTTAGTCGGCTTACTTAGATTTTCTATCTTATCTTCTTAAATAAAGAGGCGATATTTGTATGGCGTGCTTTTGACAAATGATAGCTAGCAATATATTGCACTTTTTATTTATTTACTTATTTATTGCCCTTTACAAAGATAAATGTACAATTGGTGGAATTAATGCTAGGAAGCATTTTCTACCAGTCAACCATGAGAGCTAAAAAAAATTTACAGTGTACGGCGTGCGATATCCTTATCAGTATAGTTGATCGAAGGATTACACAATTTCACTAACCTTCGGCGACTGAATGCTCATTTCAATGTTGTAAATGAAACATTTCGGATCCACTGACGCAGTGACCGCTGCAATGCTCGGTATGTTTTGCTAAAAAACAATTTCAAGATTAAACAAGATTCAAGACTTTTATTAACATACTTCTCATATCTAAACTTAGCTCGCATAAGGCCCGACGAACCACCATTAACTGACCTAATTTCATAGGCAACTTAAAGGGGGCCTGTGAAATCAGCTTAGTTCTACCTGTAAACGTATTCCTAAAATATTTTTGGGTGTTTTCTATGTATGATAAGTATGTATTTACAAAAAAAAAAGTATATATAAGTAATATATCAATCATGTGGTTCCCATATCACAAGCTCTGCTTAGTTTGGGGCTACATGATGTTGTGTAGTCCAGCATTATTTATTTATTTATATCAATCATGTGGTTCCCATAATACAAGCTCTGCTTAGTTTGGGGCTACATGATGCTGTGTGATTACGTCCCGCATTATTTATTTTATTTATTTATTGTTTTAATATAAACAGCAAGCACATTATTTACATTATTTCCATCATTATATAGTTCGAACTAAACTAAATACATATTAAGTATTTAGTTTAGTTCGTTTTTATAAAAAAAAAACCTATACACTAGTATCTACCTGTAAACAATACAAAGTGGGGCAAAATTTTACCTCATTGAGGGCAGCCACCTTTTCATTTGTTTAGAAGGTTTCGTTCTGAAGGAACTATAAGTTTATTTTGAAAAAAAAACAATTAGATTTTCAGAATTTTGAAAAAAATGTACAGTCAGCCTGGAAAAGGACATTTGTCAAAAAAAAAACAAGTTGGTCTCAATCCACTCTATTTCCCAACAGTAACCAATCCAACTTTTCCCAAAGTAACTTACCTAATAAAATCGTAAGCTTTCGCTAAAATTAAAAATAATATATTCCATACAATTTCTATGAAACGTTATTCGACACAACATTGAGTCTATGCATGCAATTCGAACACTATCGAAGGCTATAGAAATATTTTTTATCTGGTCTTTTCATACCTGATCAGGTGAGGGGTGAGTGACGTCAGCTCCCACTATCATAACTCCGCCAGAAGCGATGCAAGACGGAAGACTACGACTGTCCAAACACTGGTTTATGCCCATCAACTTCGAGTTCACCTGATAAAAGCAAACATTATTACGCTTTTTTCCTTGCAAGGAAGGATATCGGTCTCAGATATTAGATAGATACGACGACGCCGCGAGACAAATGTTTGTATGATCTGCAAATAGGTATTTGTCTCGGGTCTGGGTATTTTCTATGTATATGTATGTATTTACAAAAAAAATATCTATGAAGTATATCACTCCTGCGGGCCGAATAGAAAGGCTGCTTTTTCGTTTTCAACAAAACATTCCCAAAATGGTGACTAAAAACATCACGAGGAAATAAATTGATGTCGAAATGACTTACAAAAATACTAATTTCAACGATCGAGTAGTAGTTGTATATTGTATACTGTCGAATTGCGAAAATGATCAACATTGATACTATATTATGTTGTGTGATGTCCAGCATTATTATTATTATTGACTCTCGAGATCGATCACAGTAGACATAAGTTTAAAAACCCACATTAATAACCAAGAACGAGAAAGTGAGAATACGTACCTTCAGCAGTATGTTCTTGATAGTCTGAGCGTTCATACGACGGGTAGCTGTTTGCTCTTTGATGCATTGCGTGAGTATACCCACATCGCATTCGGCAAATTGTTTCACCTAAAACAAGGAACATGGTATAAACAACAGAAAAGTCCACAGGCTCATATTTTACCTCATTGAGGGCAGCAACTTTTTCTTTTGTAATTAGGTTTTGAGGTTCTGGGGAAAATAGTTTCCCCAGAACCTCAAAACCTAATTACAACAAACCTATAGAGGTTTGTTTTGAAGAAAAATAATAAATGTGTTAACAATTTTTTATCATAGAGTAATTTATTTGATGTTAATCCGTTTAGTATTTAATTTAGTTTACTGATTTGAATTTGTACTTCCGGATGGCTTTTGAAATATCCAATAAATAATTTGCTTGACTTCACCAGTCCAAGTGACGTCAAGCTAGTGACAACATTGGAATAGTTGTCAAGTTGAGGTCGGACCACAGGCATAGAAGACAATGATATATAGACATAAGAAAGTAGAAATCAGCCGTATGAGTTGATGTTCAGTACATAGTGAATTTTAAGGCTTTATCTAGTTCTCTTCTATATCTGTGGGACATATAAAATCGGCATGGCATTCGTTACAAAGAGTAAAGTAATAGACCATAAAGATTCGTTAGCTAGATGTGGTTGAGAAAGGTTATTCTCCCTAAGCTCTTGCTGTACATGTCCATGAATAGCAGTATTTTATCCTGAGAACTGCGTCGCCAGTCATCAATACTAGTCAGTGCCTTGGAGGACGAGGTCTAACAATTGTATTTTCGGAATCTTTAAATTTAGGTACATTCAGCCTAGAAAATCTCATTTGTAAAAAAAAAACAAGTTGGTTTCAATCGACTCTATTTTCTAACAGGAACTCTTTACCTAAAGTTACTTACCAGATCAAATTGTAAGATTTCGAAAAAATTAAAAGTTGTCCATACAATTTCTATGAAGTGCCATTCGCCACAACATTGAGTCTATATATGCAATTATTGTACAGCTAGCGGCACGTAAGTCTAGCGCTGAACGAAACGTCTGCGCATGGGTCTCTCACTCTCTCGCGCTCTCTCGCTTCTAGCTCCCATATGATACCTTACTTTTGTATTCTGCGCAATAACGGTCAGTGCTAGTTTCGTGCCGCTAATTGTACTCTGCATAGACTGAAGTTGATTACCAACCTCGTCTAGCTTAACAATTCGTAGATCATAGTCTGAAGACTTGGTCTAATAAACATTGTACTCACAACCGATCGTTGCCCTTCTGAAATTACTAGGCTAAGCAAACTATTCGACCAATCCTAAATAGTTCATAGTTCATTAACAAATAGGAACTACATCAATCCTCCCCAAATATAGGAACTACATCGCTCCTTGCAGCCAAATTCAGAGGAGCAAAGACAAGCTGTGGGAGTTGTACTGTACGATTGCGTACCTTGTGATAGAAATCCCTTCCACGTGCGGGTACGATTATAAATATCAATCTGATTTGATCTTCCATGGCCTTGTATAGTTTGGCGCGCAGATCAGTAATCAAAACGTTGAACGCGACCACTTTAGGCTCCGTCACTTGCATGCCTAGCTGAGCGCCTGTCTGGGAAAGCTGAAAAGAAACAAATATTAGGCCCTTACCTATGAAATTGGCGTTTTTTCTCTCTATTTCATTTTGCACATATTTTATTTTATGCAACAGTCATATACAAAACTAATTCATTTTCTGAACGTAACGTTATTACAAAGATTGAAAATTCTATTAAATACAATTTTTGAGGAAGTTCGTCCGCAAAAAATAAAACTTAAAAACAGTTCATTTCACGTGTTGTCACTTTCAATGCTTAAATTCGTAGTATTTTTTAATGTGTTAGTTATTTTTTTAATAAGACCGCATATTTTTAAAAATTTTGTCCAATCATACACACAAAATTTTAGGAGAATAGGATTAGTAGTTCCAGAAAAAAATACAAAAATGTATGTATGGAGAAATCAATTTTCTCAAAATTCAATTATCCAATTTCATAGGTAAAATAAAGAGGAAGAAGAAGAGGAGTGAGAAGAAGATGGGGAGGGGAATATGATAATGAAGACGAAGATAAAGAGGAAGAGGAATAGGTTTGAGTTTTATCCCGATGACGGTGTTGCTTAATTCTTTCTACGACACAAGACACTCGACAATTTTTTTATAAAAAAATTGTAAGAAACAAGCAATCAATGCAAATCAATGTTAAGCAATCAATGTTATAAAGCTTGTCTTAACTTTGATGTGTACCATGACTTTTCTTAACAATTTTATTCCGGCTTAGTTAGTCGAATTGGGAGTAAGGGTTTCCAACCGCAGCAACGTCGGCGGTCAGGGGAAATCTCCTTAGCTAAATAGCTGTGCCAGTGTTTGGATGCGCTATGCCGCAATAAACCGACCGCCAGAGTCCCATTTGTTACTAAGCCGAATGTGCAACACGGGCCATTGCGGTTGCCTTGGATTCCAATGAAGGAACCCCTAACGCCCACACGTCAAAGTCAGTTTACGACAATGCAGGTTACATATTATTATTACATTATTCCCTGCTTTACTTCTTTTGGGTATCACCTAAGATAGCTAGAAAATTGTTGATCATTTAGGAGAATAGTAAAAATTAAAGAATATGCTCAAAGTTTTTGTTTTATAAGGCTTTTTATGTTTCCCCAACCCACATGCCCAGCGTGGGGATTATGGGCATATCCCCCTTTACTAGGGGAGGCCTATGTCCAGCAGTGGACTGATATAGGCTGATGTGGTGATGTGGTGTGGTGGATGGCTTTTTAATCAATGCTTACCAAGGACTTTATCATGTCGAAGTTACACTGGCGTGGCTGCAACTCAATGCCGATGAAACCCCACGACGCCAGAGCTTCTGGCTTGAGCAGTTTATTAGAATTCCATGCTCCTCTCCTGTAGCAGAAGCAAGTGAGTACCATTAGTAGCGCAAATCAAAACAAATTAACACCTACCGGGCTCTCCATGATGGACATATTCACATGGATCTGAACAAAGATTGTTGAGTAGGTATAATATTAAAGGATAGTAGGAAACCCGTAAAAATTACTACTATTTTAATTATTTTTGATTCATAAGCATTGCATATTGCAGTATGCTGAATGGCAAATTTCCTCGCGTTTTCTACCACATTTTTAACACGTGAATGAGCACATAAATACGATACGTAAAATCCATGTATGACCGGAATTCAAAAGTCAAATTGAAAAAATGCATCTAATGTCGTGCATTCGATTTAAATGTATGTATACGTGCCCAATTATTTAAGTCTGTAGTGGCACAAAAAAAATTGTTTATTCGGAACAAAAACCATGGGTATGTCAAAGTACCTGCACCATACAGCTCTTTCAACTCACCTAGGAAAGGTAGTTTGGCTCTCGCCGCAGTTCAAAGTGGGTGCTGTAAGCACTTTTGCTTCAACCTGCAAGAACTGATCAGATATTTCAAGTCCAAACTTCTTGAAGTAGGGGTTCGCGCTGTAATTCATCTGGAATAACAAGCTGATATTGAAAACGACATTCAGAAAAGTGTTGAAAACCATCACCAGATAGACAGACGACATAATTACACATTAATAGGTATTTGAAGTCTGCCAAGTCCTTTTTACATCCAATGTTACATACAACTGGACGTTCTCGATCTGAGGACAGAGCGCAATGGCGCCGATTAAGGGAGGCCTCTATCCAGCAGTGTACTGCTATAAGCTGATGATGATGGTGATGATGAAGAACCACTAGGTAGTGAAAACGACATTCAGGAAAAGAGTTGAAAACCTCCACCAGATAAACCGATGGCAAATACATCTATTGTTATTTGACCATCGTCACAGAATACAGAAGGGACAGAAGCTTCACTCCGCGCAATCATTTAAATAAATAGCGACTTTAGCTGCTACGCAATAAAGTGCTATTCAGCTCGTACCGAACTCAGTGCCTAACATTTATATTAACCTACACCTTGCATCCCTTTCTATCGTATAGCTCTATCTCTACTGACGTGGCACGTGTAACGTTAGGGTTGTCTTGAGAATTATTCTGTGACGAATAATAAGAACCTGGCCGCCGACGGGCAGCAGCGTCGGCGGTGCGAGAAGCTGTACCCTGCGATCCCCAACCCGCATGCCCAGCGTGGCCAAAATTTTAGTAGGTAGGTACCTACCTAGATATTTGCAAGAGAAAAAAACAACATTTGGTTTGTAGGTAACCTAGTTATCTAGTTTTAGTTGTTAGTACGCCTACCTTTAGGTAACTTACCACATCGATTTGTCTACCTACATCTACCTACCCGACTGTTTTTAAGTAGGTAACCTACACTGCCTAATTAAAGTTAAATCAAATAAAAATGTACCTAGGTTGGGTTTCTAATCTTGCTCTCAGTCTACATAATCAAAATCATAATACCTACTTACTACAGCACTATGTAGGTAGATACCTACCAATGGCACAAAAATTGTCTATGAAAAAATACCTACATTATAATATTACGTTTATTTATGTAGGTAGGTAACGCATTCAAATAGAACTTGTACCTAAGTACCTATCTGCTTAAGTAAATACGGGAGACTTTGATATCTAAACAACGCATTATTTGGTAGAAAAACTTTCAGTTCTGTACCTACTATTGGTATTTACATTTTCTTATTATTATTCAGGCAACCAAATGCTATGCAGTATTTTTTTGCCTTCATTTGGCGTAAAATATAGGTACATTAACAAAAACAAAGTAAAATGCCGCGGCTGCTCAAAGACACTTTCGTTCCGGGCAGAACTCGGCAACCGACGTAACGAACCATGCTAGGAGGGCCGACGATGCGTAGGTATATTTTTATACCTATTCTGCGGAGTGAAAGAGGCCTGCCATCGTCTGCTACGTCATTTTTAGATCCAGTAAACAACAATTGGATATTCTTGAGATGAGGGCAGGGCGCAATGGCGCTCATAAGGTGATAAGTAGTATATCAGTCTCTTCGTTTCTAGTGCTACTCCATCACTGCGATTATCCTGCAAAACTTTTTTCTGGTGCCCTGTACACAGATTTTTCACAAACCTACCGCAGGCACCAGTCTCACACAAAGTGGTTCTATTATAGATACTAATGTTTACTACTTAACTGTTTCTAGCTTTTTGAGGTATGGTACCTACTGTGTTGAGAGAATAAATGATTTTATTATTATTATTAAAACTTTTCTTTATCTAGGGCGGATTCCCGTTCATTCATCGACATATCGATGCGACTCTATAGCGTATTATATAATATCTCGATACGTTCAGTGCCGAATTTTGCGCAAAATCGTGTAGCTCCCACAAATTCAAGCTCTGCTTATTTGAGGCTCTGTGATGCTGTTTGATAGTGTCCAGCATTATTATACTATTACTAGCTTTCGCCCGTGGCTTCGGCTTAAACTACAAAATACCGTAATAATGAATCTGAATAGGGACACCGTAATCACCTAGCGGTATGAAATATACTTTACCGCCTATTCTCATACCTTACAACTGACACAGAAAAAATCATAATGCAAACACCATGACACGAGATTTTTATATACAAAGAACTATTTACTTACACTGCGTGCAACCTCCTCGATCTTCCGCTTGCGGTCATCAGGGGGCGTCGCTGCTTGCCGCACCATATTTGCCAGTTGGAACTCATTTAACTGCTTTCTCAATGCCTGTATTAAAAGTAAAAGATTGGCTACAGTCGTTCCAGAATAATGTAACTCTTGGCTTCCGCCCGCGGCAGTGAGATAAAAGTAGTCTGTGTTATTTTTAGAGTAGAACTATATTTGTGCAAAATTTTTGAAAAATTTTCAATCTTTTCAGTACATTTGGCATGAAGGAAGGACAACTTTTCACATTTCACATCTTTACAGACTTTCATCATATTATTTTATATTAGTAGTATATTAGTATTACTTTATAGATTGATAGATAGATAACACTATAATGGTCACCACATTCATACAAGGAAAAGTAAATGTCATTATGAAAGTAACACAATTGATAGCCTTATCGCAGAAAGCGATCTCTTCCAGGCTTATTCTTATACAGCGTGGGGCAATATTTTACCTTTTTGTTGTCAGAAGGTTTTATTCTTGGGAAACTATAGCTTAATAATTGAAGAAAAAAAACAACTGCATCTTCGGATTTTTGAATAAATTTACAGTCAGCCTAGAAATTTATATTTGTCTAAAAAAAACAAGTTGGTCTCAATCGACTCTCTTTCCTAAATCTTTCTCTTTTTCCAAAGTAACTTAAAAAACAAAATGTAAACAAATTATACACCTAATCCATCCTCATGAATCACTATGTCTATTTGTGAAAACTGCATGAAGATCCGTCCAGTAGTTTTTGAGTTTATCGCGAGCACACAGACGGACAGATGCAGCGGGGGACTTTGTTTTTTACAATATGTTGTGATAGTTATATTTGAAGGAATCCGAATATCGATAGAGACGATTTTTTTAAATTTATAGGCACTTCAGAATCTTACAAAGTATTTACCTGTCCATAGACAACTGTGCACAGCTCTAACGGATAGTAAATGTTTTTGTTCCTGGCACCCACCCACAGGCAAGGTAGAGCTGGATATCTAATCCTGAAATAAAGTAAAATTAGTTAATATTCGCACATAGCGCTCAGTTCAAACCCACAGAGAACGAAATAAATACCACCTAACAACATTTTGTAAAGGATAGACCTCAATCTTCGGAACCCAAGTCAACCTCACCTACCCATGATGCACACTGCCAACTAACAAACCGGTATCTGGCTGTCGCCTGACTGCGGCAAAGCGCAGTCTAAAACTGGAAAAGCTACCTCCCCTGACTGCCGACGGACAGCAGCGTCGGCGGTACGAGAAGCTGTGCCCTGCTAACTCCGATCCGCATGTCCAGCATGGGGATTATAGGCGCTCTAATGAGTAGTTATAATTATGTCCAACAATGGACTGATATGGGCATGTGTTGTGTGTTTCCAATGTAGGGATTATGGGCACTTTTAGGAGAGGAGATCTATGTCCAGCAATTGACGGATATAAGAAAGAAAGAAAGAAAATTTATTTATTTTACCCAATACATAAAAGTAGGTCTAAAACAATGGTACTTATACATATATTATACTCAAGGGCTAAGTTGCTGAAAAGTTTCGAGAATCTAACCAGCACCTCTTGCGTTTTAGACCGCTACTCTCTTGTGCGCACTGAAATCGGTTTTGACCCTCCAACTTCAACTCGTAACACGTAACTCGCGTTACGAGTTGGAGTATTATTAAATTTACATAGTCGGTTTTAGTAAGTTGCTCTGTAATTTTGTAAATGCCATTTTATATGGAACACTTACTTGTATCCTTTTTCGTTCTTATAATAGTCGAAGACAGAAATGGAACGTCCATCCTCCTTCGTGAACATCAAGTGCGTCGGCTTTTCTTTGATAGAGTTGATTATGAATTCGCGGGTTTGACCGTCGGATTTCCCTCCCATAATCTTGCATGAAACCTGGCAAAACAATGTTGCTTTTGTAATTAGTCCTGAAAATAATAGTGTAAGCAACGTGCTAGTGTAAAAAACGGGCCAAGTACGAGTCGGACCCGCGCACGAAAGGTTCCGTACCATTATATGGGAGCTCCACTTCAATATTTATTTAAATAAATTAAAAATACATCATCTGTGAAATTTTCAACAGTCTAGCTACCACGGTTTAAGAGATATCTGGTAACAGACATACAGACGGACAGTGGAGTCTTAGTAATAGGGTCCCGTTTTTACCCTTTGGGTACAGAACCCTCCAAACTTCAGGACTCTACTAGGCTCTAGCTGACTTCGTACAAAATCCGCTCGTCTATCTAGCAAAACTACATTTCATAAAATACCTTCCATAGAAAAGAGTAAAACGGACCGGATTCCAGAGTTGAAGACGCCCACTTTCCTACATCTGACACCGCTTTCCCGACTAGTCACACTAAGGCCATTCCTCGCTGCCAATGTAAAGCTAAACAAGATACCTTTCTGGAAAACTCTTTCTCAGTGGAAGTTAAAAACTATTTTACACCGTTCCGCCCAAATAGTTCCCGGTAATTTTCCTTACGCAGTGGAAGGCTGGCATTAGTCTTAGTAGTTAGGGTCTTACTCTCAAATTTCGCACAAACTCCTTGAAGCCTTCCGAGCCTCTGCCCATTTGGTTCTCTATCGGGCGATTGAGATCCAACTCGAATGTTTTCCACGCATCCAGCATCGATTGGTGTTTAGGGAAGCCCTTATGAGCGACTGAAATATAGAGATAACTATTCTTTATCTTATTTATTACTATAAATCACGCTATGAGCGCTGTTTTAAAGTGCTTTTGAAGTCTAGTTTAAAATTACTAACTCGGAGAGCGAATCACGCATATCAACCTTTCATATCGTAAGCGTATGCGAAATAAAAGTTCTGGATATAAATAAATAATACTGAGCACTAGCACACAGCATCATGTAGCCCCAAACTAATCAGTGCTTGTATTATGGGAACCAATATACAACATCGATACATTTATCATCCATACATTTTTTTTTAAATACCCAGACCCGAAACCAGGATCAACATTTGCAAGGATATGTCTCGCGGGAATCGAAACCGCAACCTTCTGCGTCTCAGGCAGACCTCCACCTACTGCGCCACAGAGGTTGTCAATAAGAAATAAAGCTTTCACATTGGTTAATATTTTACGATATACTGGGGTGCACGGGGTTTCAACCACCATCTTCGGAACCCAAGCCAACCTCACCTGCACGTGGTGCACCCTGCTAAACAACGAACGAGGCTCTGGCGGCCGGCTGATTGCGGAATAGCACAGCCTACATCGGCACAGCTAAATCCCCTGGCCACTGACGGGCAGCAGCGTCGGTGGTGCGAGAAGCTGTGCCCTGCGATCCCCAACCCGCATGCCCAGCGTGGGGATTACGGGCATATCCCCCTTTATTAGGGGAGGCCTATGTCCAGCAGTGGACTGATATAGGCTGGTGTGTGTGTGTGTGTGTGTTACGATATACTTACGAAACGAATGGTTTAAATATACGTGATTTCCTGAAATAAAGGATTTAACCAACCATCCACGTTGATGAAGGGTCGGCTAGTGAATATAGCAGACTGGAATAAGCCTGTCCACATCTCCAGAGCTCCACCTAGGTCTATGGGTCTCTCAGGGCGCTTGAAGAAATTACGTCCACACTGCAACAGAAACAAAATTATTATATTTATATGTTCAAATCGATTACAGTTTCTTATTATTTATGAATTAATTTTATTTTACTTGAGTCAGTTGGAATTTTTATTATAATATGACGAACCTAACCTCATAATATTATAAAAGAAGGCCGGTCATTTCAGACCTGACCATAAATGGAAGCGACTAAACATGCTAATTATGTAAAAATATTCTTTATAATGGAGTATTGAAATAATAACTAATAACTTTATCTAATAAAGCCGGAATACTTAGTAAATTATTAATAAAATATTGATCGCAGTACGTCCTATCATAACGTATCCTAACCTAAAAGTATAAAATAAATCCCCGCAAAATTCTCCGGCTTTAATAAAATAAACTATCAATTGCACATGATATCCTGCAATAAGAACTATCAATTAAGATAAAGGTTATTTCTAGACGCGACATTTTATGATCAGGCTCTGGTCACATGTTGTATGAAACTGACCGATCTTCTTTGCATGCCTAAACTACTGAACTAAACTGCAGAACATTGTCTAGGACAACAACTTAACTTGGAAGCGCCAAAGAAGCTATGTTACCGATGCAAATTAATTATCTGATTTCATGATGAACAATGACGAAAACCAAAATGGCCATTCATTGGTTAGACAACCAAATTGGGTTTTTCGTTGTCTTCCCCTACATATGAGCTAGTGGGCAACTCTGTTGTCGGAGTTTATATGCCTCCCGAAAGCCTCCGACATGGCTGAATAGCTGAAAAAGCCGAGACTAACTACTTAACGTGCCTTCAACAACTTGACGTGGCGGAAGCCCGGTAGCGCTCAGATCGAATTGCCAATAAACAGTCACCTATCCAAGAAGTGACCGGGCAGAGAGTCGCTCAACCAAGATGACCTGCTTAGGTATAAGATTAGGTACTGATAAATTATTATCAATTCCTTTCACTAAGGTACTAATTTATCCTTTCTGCTTCCTACTAATATATAGGCCAAAGTTTGTTAAATGTGACCATGTGAAATGTTTTTCCCTAATTCACGCCAAAACTACTGACCGGATTGAGCTGAAATTTTGCATATAAAATATATATTTGACGACCTCTGTGGTGAAGTGGGCGAAGGCCCGCCTGAGACGCAGAAGGTTGCGGGTTCAATTCCCGCTGCGGGACAAATGTTTGCAAGTTCTGCAGATATTTGTCTCGGGTCTGAGTGTTTTCTATATATGATATTTACAAAAAAAACGTATATATGTAGTATATCAATCATGTGGTTCCCATAATACAAGCTCTGCTTAGTTTGGGGCTGCATGATGCTGTGTGATAGTGTCCAGCATTATTTATCATTATTATTTATATACTTTTTATTCCGGTATCACGTGAGTGAAGCCGCGGGCTACTGATTCATAAAAACTAAAAAAAATATTGCAACAAATATTACCTTCACATACGATTCTAGAGTCCCCTGTCGTAAAACCACGTCCATGCACTGTACTTCTTCCATAGGAAGCGCCAAAGAACTGCCTTGACTAGCCATATGACTGCGGAACATATGAGTTTAAAATTAATGAATGCCTGCACAATTACAAATGCGTCTTTCGACTGAGGTTTGCGTTTTGTCTGTGTGCTGGGCGAAAATTTTATTTCATACAGCCTGAAAATTTGCCGATGGACACAAATTATCATTATTATTTATGATTATAGCCTTTTAGTGAGACGTATGTAGTTGGTTTTGTCTGTTGTATTTTCTTTAATTTTGCATTTTTTTTTAACTCTGTTTTTTTGTTGTCATCTGTGTGCACTACGGCAAAGACTTCATCCAACTTTTTCCATTCATCTTTATTTTGTACGATGGACGCAAACACTTAGCTTTAAATATGAAGCTTTAGAAAGATGACATTTGAACTATCTTGTGGAAAATGCAGGGTTATTTGTTGAATACTCACCGCAGTAACTTGGAGAAGTCGACAGTGCCAGTGTGTTTGAAGCTAACAGTAAACACGATGATTCTACCATTAGGGTCAGAAAAGTCAACCTGTAATAAATTTTATAATGTTTTAGTTCTGTCACGGAAAATATGATACGTTCTGTGCAACCTAAACTGATATTCTTCATTATACATAGCTTAACGACTGAAAAAGCCGGGACCAAAAAGCCGGGTGCCTTCCGAAGCACTGTCACAGATCTCATTTTTTAATATAACAACATAAAATAGTCAAGCGTTTAACCACTATCTCACTTGAGACAGGTGAGGATGGACGCTTGCTTAGAAGGAAGCGATTCATTCTGGATTTCAAGACACGGAGATTGTACTGATCCGGGAAAACTGCCACAAAACGGTCACCCATCCAAGTAGTGAACGCGCGGTGTTGCTTGATCTGCTAAGAACACAGAAGCCACGACATGAGCGCCTGCAAACTGATTTAACCTAAACTCATTTTAAAACTGTTTGTAATGGCACTTATGTAAGCTGTAACTTTTTGAAAAGCTGAAAATTATGAGAACTCACTTTGTGCTCCTTCCGGTTATCCTTCCCTTTAGGATCTTCTATAAGTTTTTTGTCAAGCAGATTGAGGCTGTATCCATTTTTGTACATGTCAAATGCTATAAACTCGTTCGGAAATAGCCTGGCCTTTATGATTTTGTAGACTTCTGGTATCATTTTTTTTGGTTTATCCGGTTCGAATGTAAAGTCATAGCGATGCTGTAAAGAATAATTTATTGTTTTTAATAATATATAGATTCAGGGATGCGTTCTTATAGTTCTGACACTAGACTAATTTCTTACCAAGGTCTTGTGTCAGGATGTAAGGGTTTCTAACCTCCGTCTTTGGAACCCAAGGCAACCTCACTTGACCATGGTGCACCCTGTTGAATAACAGCAGCATAGCGCAGTCTACCACTGGCACAGCTATATCCCCTGGCCGCCAACGAGCAGCAGTGTTTGCGGTGCTAGAAGCTGTGCCCTGCGATCCCCAACCCGCATGCCCAGAGTGGGGATTATGGGCATATCGCATATCCCTCTTCTTATAGGGGAGGCTTATGTCCAGCAGTGGACTGAATGGGCCGGTGTTGTTCTTAATATCTAGTATTAGTGATACCAATTAAATACTTAACAGGTTAATTGTTTTATCAACGGAATCCTTTGAAAAAATACACAATTACAGAAAACTTCCAAACACGCTTTCTTTTCGTACATGTTTCATAACAGGATTATAAAGGCGAGCGTTTCGATGTGAAGATGTATGTATGTATGTTTGTTACTTGTGACGATTGGTATGAACTCGTTATTATATACCCTGAATGAACACTAGACTTTTTATTAGAGTACTACGCGAGCGCAGTCCAAAGCTAGTTTTACCCGACTTCAAAAAAAGGAGAATGTTCTCAATTCGGTTGTATTTTTTTATGTATGTTACTTCATAACTCTGTCAATTATGAATGGATTAGAAAAAAATCTATTTTTGTTGGTACTTCCAGTTTGGTTGGTTCCATTAAAAGGAGGAAGAATACCTCCCCTAAGAATAAATTTCATGGAAGCCGGATTTTTTTGGAAAACCGACTTCAATGAAAGCTGATATTACACTTACCACTTTTATCGGCTTGATGGTCATCGGCAGGTAATTAGTGATGACTTGCGTTCTGGTACACGGCACGCCCCTGCCCAATATCTTAGCTGGGATTTCGTACATGCATGCCTTCTCTTTTCTCGATCTAGGCAACGCTTCATGTTTCTTGTCCCCTGAAGCTGAAGCCTGAGATTGCTCTGAGCTCGCTCTCGAATCTCGAGCTGGGCCAGCCCTTACACTCGACTGGCTGGCTTGACCTGAGACCGAAAGTTAAATTTTTAGAACTGTCTGCTTTTTGTTATATAAGCACATACCTGACCCAACAAACGCTGTCCAAATTCTTGAGTACACAAAAAATCTAATATAAAATATCATAATAATAATAAAGCTCTTTATTCCTATCTAAATACAGTAAAAAAAAAACTGCATGACAATTTTTAATTATTTGCATGTCTCTAATTGACTAAGTATTAAGGAACCTTATTTATGATTAAGAACTATTGTACCAATACCTAAAGCAAATAAATGAATTATGAATTATGAATTATTATGAAAAAACCGGCCAGTAGAGACGTGCGAGTCGGACACGCGCACGAAGGGTTCTGTAACGTTCCGTCTATTTCTATACATATTAAATATTTATTTTATTATGTTTTTAGTATTTGTTGTAATAGCGGCAACAGAAATACATCATCTGTAAAAATTTCAAACATTAAACATGAGATACAGCCTGGTGATAGAAAAACAGATGGACAGTGGAGTCGTCTTACGTGGACGATTCAAAGCGAACGCGATTGCGAAGCGATCCGTTGCGGTCATACGCGAATTCAAAGCGATGCGAAGCGACGCGGCGACTCTGTCCTGCGTGCACGCGAATCGTCCTACATCATCACCGCGACGCGTCCAATTCACGCGAAAATATCAAACGATCGTGTTCGCGTCAATTCGCGCCGCGCCGCTTCGCATCTTGCGTGCGTTTGGTCACGTAAGACACTTCCACATTTATCAAATGTTTGTTGTTTCCGCGCCGAACCGCGCCGCTTCGTGTTCGCATCCAGATCGCTCACGTAGGATGCCGCGTTAGTAATAGGGTCCCGTTTTCACCCTTTGGGTACAGAACCCTAAAAATTAAAAACTACAAAATTTATCTTAATTGGTTACGCAGGAAAAAGCCCCTGTAATTTTTTCCACATTTTGTAATTTTCATATTGTAACGTTTTCTTTGGAAACTGTATACAAAACCAACCTACTTATAGAAAATTATTACAATTTTAATTTAATCAAACAAAATTGGGTATTTGTACCTGAGGAACCTGATGCTACGCTCGGCGTCGATGCTCTGGATTGTGAGGCGCTCTGTGGACCTGGTGAATAATAGGGTAATCAGTCACTAATATTCTCACGTGAGACCTCTCATCATTATCACAACACAAACCCATTCTACAAATATTTAAAGGCTTAAGTTGTGAACATGTTGCGACATTTCACCGTTGCATCGGTGAAAGCACCGACGCCGTTTTGACTATTTAAAGGCCTTTAGGCCCTGACAATAAAAAGGCCCTTATAGTGCCTTCCTCAGGGTGAGTGAACGCGACGCTCTCCCTCACGTCTTACTCGTGGAAGAGCGTCGCGTTCACCTTCCTTCACCGATGTAACGTGATTATCCGGGATTGACGGGATATTCCCGTTTTTTCAATATGAACGAGCCAATTCATAACTAAGTTAATTTAACTAAGTCTAACAAGGGAGGTAGGTATCCAAATAATATTTATATACTGTTAAAACGTTAATTTATATTTGTTACTAGTAGGTATTGAGGCTAATTTTTCAACTGTAGGAGACAATCTAGTAAATAGCTAATTCGCAGAATAAATTCGGGAACGTAAATTATTCTTTCTGGCAGTTGAAAAATTAGGCTTGAGTGATCTGTTGAAGTGTGAAATAGTGTATTATTATTGGGTGTACTACCTTGTATTTATAATAATATAAGTAAAATTAGGCGAGATATTTTATGATACTGTCGATGTCAATATGTAATACTCGTAAAATGTAAATCCGACTTTGGCTTTCAGTTAAGGTGATAAGTTTAATTTATATTATACTCAAGAGCTGTGGATTTTGTTTTCAAAATAAAATAAAAATAAAAATAAAATTCACGTTAGTTTCATAAGGCAAAATATTTATTGCTCCTGCACGCCAAAAAGGATTTGTGCTGTTCTATATATTACTTCTAGATCAGAAATCACACTAATAACATGCAAAAGAAGATCGGTCACTTTCATACAGCCTGTGACCTGAGACCTGACCATAAAATGTCGCGTCTAGAAATGACCTATGTCCTCATTGATCTTCTTCTTATTGCAGGATATCATGTTCAATTAATCGTTTTTTTTTTATTAAAGGCGGAGAATTTTTCTGGGTATTTATTTTATACTTTTAGGTTACGATCGATTAGGACACTGGCGCCATTAAACAAAAACCATCCAAACGCGTGCTTTGTTTGTGGCAGTTTTGTTTTAGACGGTTGACATTGGGACGAGAGATGCACAATGTGGATGACAGTGCGTTCAATAACCATGATACGTTATGATAGGGCGTATGGCGATCAATATTTATTATTAATTTACTAGGTATTCCGGCTTTAATAAATAAAGTTATTAGTTATAATTTCGATACTCCATTATTAAGAATATTTTTACATAATTCGTATTTTTATTCGCTTCGATTTATAGTCAGGTCTGAAATGACCGGCCTTCTTTGGTGTGAGTATTCACTAATCACACTAATAATATAAACTCAAAAGTTTGTGTGTGTGTGTGTGTGTGTGAGTATGTTTGTTCCCACTCATACATTACTTCTAGATCATAAATCACAATAATCACATGTGAAATTTTGTGTGAGTATTCACTAATCACAGTGATATTTTAACGCGAAGGTTTGTTTTTGTGTGAGTATGTTTGTTCCCACTCAATTCCGTAACGGCAGAACGGATTTGGATAAATAGTTTGAATATATACATGATAAAATTACACACGAAAACCAACAAATCCGTGAACAATAAATATAGAGAGAGATAGAGACGCAGAGAGGGAGATTTGCGCGCCACTGTCGCGCTGGGCGGCAGAAAGAGTGGCCCTGAATAAAGTTGAGTTAAGACGATACCGCAATATGGCGGGAGGTATGTTATAGGAACAAGGTCTCTCTAATAGGTTTTCTCTCTCTATCAATCACGGTTGGGTAGCAAATACGAGCACTGAATTTACGATTGAGTCAATTTACGATCAAAGCCGCGAGCGAAAGAAAGAACCACGTGGATTCGCTCTCGTGATACCTATTGTTTCCTATTATGTTATTCTATGCCTAAAATTACACTACGGGCCAAATTTCTGTTCAATCCGTTCAGAAGTTAAAGAAGTAAGTGTGAAGGAGGGATAAACATCATATCACTTTTACAAACTTTCGCCTCTATAATATTATAAGCAGGATTTCACTACTGGAGTTGCTTTACTATTGCGTTTAGGCAAAGGTTGGTGAAACTGGTGAACTGTGTGAGACACTAAAGTCTTTACACTCGGCAGTTACGAGAGGCAATACATGAAATTCGCCAAAGCGCGATAGTACAGTCATTTGTGTGAGGAACATACACATATGTTAGCACACACAAATACGAATACCATACACATAAAAATCAAAAAAAGACGATGAACAATAAAATAAAAAGACAAAAATATGTAAAAATGCAGATAAAACATCAGTTAAAAAAGCATTTTAAAAAAATGCAATTACGTATATGGTGTTACCTATAAAGTATTTTTTTATTTCCGTAATATAAAAGGATAGAATAACATTTTTTTTTTAAATATGGGACTGGACATGTAGTCCATGACAGCCAGACCATCAGTATGCTATTCCTGGAGCGACTTACCCTAGCCAAAAAGACGCTGTATGGCCGCGCATAATTGCAATATAACTGACCTATATACAGAGTGTAATCGTTAAGTGTGTCCAAGCGATTATTCCGTAACTATAACAGATATCAAACAATTTTAAACTGATATCGAAAGTACGTTACCTAATCAATAAAATGATACCAATCACTTTTTGAAAATCAAACGAGAAGTATCCAAAATTTTGACATTAAACACTCTCATACATTTAGTATGAGATTAGTAGAAAGGTTTAAGTTTCCTTATTTTAAGTGGTCTTGTACTCATTTTACCTTAATCTCATTTTATAATTACGTATGATATGATAATAATGATTTCCAAGTAATGATACGATTTCCAAGTGTAGATTAAGATAATTATCTTACCACTTCAAATTAATAATAAACCTTGTTTCAATATCGCATTAATTTGAACTGGCTGAAAAGCAACATACTACAAAAATATCAAAAAATATCGAAATTACTTATTCACGTTTATTGGGGGTTGTCATTCCCGCCATAATTGTTGATAATCGTGATTGTTTAATTTATTGATTGATAAATGGCATATTCCAATAGAGAAGATGGAAAAGTTAAAAATGTACTACAAATATGATTGTAACCAAAGAGCTGTATTTATCACCTACAGAAGAGAGTACCCAGATAAAGAAGTCAAGTCAAGTCAAGTATTAGTACTAAGCTAAAATAACCTTTTAAATTATGGAAACTAAAACCTTTCTACTAATCTCATACTAAATGTATGGGAATGTTTAATGTCATAATTTTGGATACTTCTCGTTTGATTTTCAAAAAGTTATTGATGTCATTTTACTGATTAGGTAACGTACTTTCGATATCAGTTTAAAGTGTTTGATATCTGTAATAGTTACGGAATAATCGCCTGGACACACTTAACGATTACACCCTGTATAACTGGTTAACTCTAAGTATTAGGCTCAACGCCCACGACCGATTTTTCCACCGATTTTTTGTAGGACAGTTAGGGAGGAGCACTTCATGCCAACTTCATGCTCGGAGCGTTTACCAACCAGGTTGGATTGACGAATGAAGTAACGCCATAAGAGCTTATATGGTTTGAATTGGATTGTCCGTAATTATATAAGTATTTTATGTTCTATTACTTTTGTTCGTAAAGTTCATAGTTTAGGAGTTAGGTCATTTTCAAATATAAACGAAAATTTATTTTTCTGGATTCAGAAAGTAAGGCTTTAAGATCAAAAAAGGTTGGAATTGGATTCTACGTATTGATATAAGTATTTAATGTACTATTACTTTTTTTCGTAAAGTTCATAGTTTAGGAGTTAGGGCACTCTCAAATATGTATGAAAATTTCATTTTCTGGATTCAGAAAGTAAGGCCTTAAGAGCAAAAATGGTTGGAATTGGATTCTACGTATTGATATAAGTATTTTATGTTCTACTAGCTGACCCGCTCGCAACTTCGTTTGCGTGTATACTCTTTTTTACGTATGTCCTTTCATGTGAAATGTTTCCCAAGCCTGTTGATTTGACACGGAACCCTAAATATGAATGGAATAAAAAGTAAATATACTATATATTACTACATTACCTACCCCGTAATGTAGGTACCTGTTCCCGTTCCCGCTCTTTTTTTATTTGACGTCACGCGGAACTTCAACGCACTATATCTTTGTCATTTTTAGTTTAATTGACAAAAGAAAGAATATACGTGTCCAATATTTTTTGATAATGTAAATGACGGACTAATTAGAACTTTTCAGGCATCTAGCCTATTCTAATTCTGATTTGTGAGGCGAAAAATTTTGCACTGACGTCATGCATTATTAATAATTATTATTGATATTTGATTTACAACTACGTATATATATCTAGATATTCTATCTATTTGGATGTAGTCAATTTTATTATATATATTGTAATCGCTTTAAGCGATAAGGCTGTTCATGGTACCATAATTTTAATCCCTTTATCATTAATTTGTAATACTTTGTATGGTGCGCAATAACCTTATATCTATCTACATAAAATACTGTGAATGTACCAGAACCCTGCATTGGGGTGGGTTCGGGTCTACCCCACCCAGAGACACTCGACGGCGGGGCCGAGCCTTGCGGGGCAGGCTGAGGACCTGGTAAGAATTGATAACCACATAATAAAACTCTAAGAAAATACTTAACTACATACACCTAGTACTAATTGGTTATAATAGGAAAAAATACTACAAATCATCATAAATTGCGAATTCAATAGGGATAGTTTGAATAATAATACTCATTAGGGGAGGCCTATGACCAGCAGTGGACTGCTATAGGCCTATGATGATGATGATGTAGACTTTGAATAAGCCAATCCCGTATTTACTCATTAGGGGAGGCCTATGACCAGCAGTGGACTGCTATAGGCCTATGATGATGATGATGTAGACTTTTAATAAGCCAGTCCCGTATTTTCTTATTAACCATCTATTTTTGTTATTATATGCTTTGTTCCAAATTATTTTTAATTCCTTTTTCATTAATTTGTTATTCTTCGTATAGTGCGCAATAAAACTATATCTATCTATCTATATAAATTACTGTGCAAGTACCAGAGGAACCCTGCATGGGGGTGGGATCGGGTCTGCCCCACCCAGAGACACCCTTCGGCGGAGCCATGCCCTGCGGGGCAGGCTGAGGACCTGTTAAGAATTGACAACAAAGAATTGACAACAGCATAATCAAAATCTACGAAAATACTTGACGACATACACCTACTCCTAACAGACGTAACTCGCCCAAATACGCCCAAATACGGTGTAAAATGGGGATATTTGGAAAAAATACTACAAATCACCATAATGAGGACAGGCCGCCGACCTGTTAAGATTTGACAACAGCCTAATAAAAAACACGAAATACTTAACGACATCTCCTGCTAACAGACGTAACACATTTTACGGCCTCTGTGGCGCCGAAAAGTGGGCGAAAGTCCGCCTGAGACGCAGAAGGTTGCGGGCTCGATTCCCGCTGCGGGACAAATGTTTGCATGTTCTGTTGATATTTGTCTCGGGTCTGGGTGTTTTCTATATATGATATGTATGAAAAAAAAAATTATATGTGTAGTATATCAATCGTGTGGTTCCCATAATACAAGCTCTGCTTAGTTTGGGGCTACATGATGCTGTGTGATTACGTCCCGCATTATTTATTTATTTACATTTAACGCCCAACTACGCCGTAAAATCGGACAAAATAGCTAAAAACAGTTAGCCGTATTTTTTATGTTTGCCATTCATTTTTGGTACATATTGTAAGAAGTTTTTACATTTGATCAATGCCAACAATTTTGACTATCAAATGAGACCTATTTTGTGTTTGCAGCACCCTGTACTCGGGTGTTGGGTAGCTGTAGGTATGACTAAATCCTTCAACAAACACGGTAACATATTAAACTAAAATGTAACTGTTGGCAACCCTTGCGCTTAAATAAAGTATCAGGATTAGCGGGTGCATTTGGCCATTCTGTGAGTTGTAATACTACAAAATCTAGACCAAAAAGTTGTGAGGTCTTGAATCACCTATTAAAAGAATATACTGTTTAGGCTTACCTCCTGTTCCTGACCATGGTCTAGCTTGCCCTTGCGGTGGTCCCGGAATTGGATAGCCAGGCGGCCCACCCGCACTTTGTGGTGGTCCCGGTGGGTAACCACGCGGCCCACCCGCAGTTTGTGGTGGTCCCAGTGGGTAACCATGTGGCCCACCCGCAGATTGTGGTGGTCCCGTTGGGTAACCACGCGGCCCGCCCGCAGCGTGTGGTGGTCCTGTTGGGTATCCGGGTTGCCAACTCGCAGTTTGTGGTAATCCAGTTGGGTAACCGGGTGGCCCAACCGCAGTTTGTGGTGGTCCTGTTGGGTAACCACGCGGTCCACTCGCAGTTTGTGGTGGTCCGGTTGGGTATCCGGGTGGTCCACCCGCAGTTTGTGGTGGTCCCGTTGGGTAACCATGTGGCCCACCCGCAGATTGTGGTGGTCCCGTTGGGTAACCTTGTGGCGCACCAACAGTTTGTGGGGGTCCCGGAATAGGATATCCGGGTTGCCCGCTTACTACTTGTTGAGTTTGAGCTACTGGCTGAGCCTGAGATGCCTCTTTAGCTTGTGCTTCTAGAGCAGCTTGAGATGGCTTCTTCTTTCTCTGTCTGCTCTTCTTACTAGGACCAGTCAATCCTAATCCATCGTTTTCTTCTTTAGGCTCAGGTATTGTTGGCCCGGCAATTGCAGCTGAAGGTGCTGAAGGTGTCTCTTCTGGTTTCACTTCCGCGGATTTTGTCTCTACTGGTTCTGCTTCAGCAGGCTTTTTCTGGTGATAAAACATAAACTCTTAGGGCGTATTCCCATTATGAACTACACTAGGGTTTGTCGGACTGATGCGATGGATGACTCAACGGATGCTCACGGGGGAGCAGATGCCTTACCTAATATGCTATCGTGTTGTAACAATAGATCATTTTAGTGTGAACGATAAACGCATTTTACGCTCATCCTTGAGCTATATGGTTGTGCAATCTCATTGTGACAGACGATAGTGTAGTACTTTAGTGAACACTAAGAATTTTTACAATGAATTCGGTACAGTGAATGCGAACACTATCTCATCATAATAACCTGAGCTTCATTTCAATGACGATTTTTGTTGCGCAGTGGGCGAAGGTCCACCTGAGACGCAAAAGATTGAGGGTTTGATTCCAAATGTTAATTTTTGCAGCTCTGGATGTTTTCTATGTATAATATTTGTATATTTACAAATAAAATAGTCTATTAGGTCCCATAGTAGGTACAAGCAATCTTGTTTACAAATTACAAAAAATGCAAGCACTATCTCATCATGATACTATACTTTTAATAACATTACAGTACACTCAAGTAACACAAAATAATATTATAAAAACTAGTCTTTACCTTCTGCTGTTTCTTTCCAACACCAGTCAACCCTTCAAACTCTTCCTCTGGTGGTTGAGAGGTTGATGCACCAGCGTCTGATACACTCAGACCACTGACAGCCGCTTCAAGGGTCGAGGTGGTGGTGGCTTTCCCACCCCCCTTCTTCTTTCCTATTGAAAAATTTAGAATATCTATAAAGGCCAGTATACACATACACATATAGTACTAGAGCAGCATTTTCATTGTTCATTTGTTCTAAGCAGACTCAAAGAACCCATAGTCAGTAGTTGGATAGGTAACCACTGAACCCCATATTCAAGCAAGTCAAATATTGTTACTTATTTTAATATAATTTTGAACTATGATAACTTAATATTTAACTACCTAAATACTAAAAAAACCATAAAAATATGATAATTCAAGAACTATTTTAATTTTTCTTGGGTAAAATTGTTTCTATGAGCAACAAAATATAAACTTGTTGCATTGAACTTTTATAATCTTGATAAGTTAAGCTTTTGCTTGTCATGGAACCCCTTTACTTCATCATCATCAGCCATATAGCAGTCCACTCCTGGACATAGCCTTCCCTGATGAGCGCAATTGCACCCTGTCCTCAGCTTGACGTATCCAGCTTCTACCAGTAGCCTTTGCCTTTCCAATTTACTTAATTTGTTTAAAATTACTTAGATACTTGCCTTTTCCCATTATTGGTGATTAATCTGAAAAACAAAATTACAATGTTTATTACCAATTACCAATCTGTTTGTTTATAATACCAATTTTTTTTTGGGTATTAGGTATCCATATTACTTTCATATCAAAGTTATTTATTATTATATGTTATTTATTATGAGTTATTTTACAAACTTAGTGGTGGAGGAGGATGCTATTTATTCAATAAATGCTTCCTTTCTAAAGATCACATGTTTTTTCTTAATTTGTGACCGTTCTGAATTTAATAAATTGACTCGCGTAAGACCTGGACTGGCCGACTGGACCACCAAACTAATTCCACTGTTACTCTATTATCTGGATATTAGCTTTTATTAAGTTATTTATCAAATAAGTTCTAATCTAATTCTAATTTGAGGTGGGGGGGAGATAGTTCTGCACTGACGTCCCACATTGGGGTGTATTGTTCATTGGCCCCCTGCTAATGAAGAAGGACTCTGCGTTGGTGGCAACATTGTTCTAGAATTCCTGATGCTGCCTGTGTCTGTGAGTTTTGATCGAGCAGCTCTGGTAACCTGGATTTTGCTCTGGCTTCATTTGTGGCAGTGCAGTATAAGATGACATGCTCCACTGTTTCTTCATCTTGAAAGCAACCACGACAGGTGCCGCTCTCCGTAGCTCTGTCTAAACTAGGTGGTGGTTCAGGTCACAGTGGCCTGTGTTAAGACCAACCAGTATGCATAGGTCTTCACTCTTCATATTTAACAGAGTGCAGAGTAACACTGTATCAAAAAAAAGACGTGTGGCACTCGGGGACTGCCGCGGTAAAGCTATTGCATAGCATTTTGTATCAACTTATGCAATTATAATTATTTATTTATTTTATTTATGCAGTATTTCTTTTTCTTTGATATTAATTCAAGTTACACTTTTTGAGCGTGGTGACCGATAAGAAAACAAATTTCAAAACAAAACTGAAATTAGATTCAGGTGAAAAACGTCAGACGTCAGTTCGTGTCAGAGGCCAATCATGGACGTGTAGCTATCTTTACTGTGTTGAACACTAGCGCTGCGACGTTGTGACGAAGAACTAATAGAATACAAAAGTTTGAATATGAACTCTATTTCCAAGCAACAGATTATAAAATTAAGTAAATCGGAGTGGGGAGCGTGAGGTTTTTTTTCGTTACGGAATTTCTGGATTCGGTCCCCGCGCTCAAGGCCCTCGATAGAAGCTATGCAATAGCTTAAAAGTTTTATCTAATGATTTGTGTCATGATTCACATTGGGCATGGGCAGTGAGACAAACCCGATGGGTTTTAACAGTGTATATTTTTTACTATAGTATTCGGTTTTGATGAATAATTTAATACTATAAATGACAATACCTAGAGGTTATACACTAGCATGTTGACTGTGACCCTCGGGCATGGTCAGTACATTTGGCAGTTGTGTTTACAGCACTCAATACATTAACATCTTTACATGAACAAGGCTAATCTGGGCCATCAATTCAAAACAAAAGTTTGCTTACCGGGATTGAAAATTTTTACAAATACAATCTGCTAAGTTAGTAGCAACTTATCAATAATGTGGAATAAATCGTTTTAATAACATTACACTTTCATGATTCATTACATCATTACATATTGGCAGGTATGGTGAATTTATTGAATAGGCCTTTACCTTAACCTTTTGTTATATTCTTGTAAATCCCAAGAATAGACAGCAGGTAGCTATTATAAAACACTACCAACAATTTTGTTATTAACACCACTACAAAATAGTTAAGAGATGATTATTTAAACACCACAACCACAAACATTGCTTTAAATAAGTATTAAAAGCAAATGAATCAAATATGTGCCAGCTGTTCAGAAATACTTTTTATTACAAACCATTACAAAAGATCTTTAATGTCAGATGAAAGATAGTCTCATACATGTTGTCTATGGCCTGGGAAAAACCTTATGTTTTAAAGAACTCTCAAGCCGGATTACCTATTTATTGCATCATCCAACTTTAAAATGTCTATAGATGAAGGATAGGCCCATACAACAGACAATGTTGTCTATGGCCTAGGAAAAACCTCAGAAATCTAGAAGTTTCCCGACTGATTACCTATTTATTGCATCATCCAAAATCCAACTAAAGTTCCTACGAGTAACGAGGCGTCTAGAACAAATTGGAAGGTGTACTTTATAGGCTAATGGCTTCTTAGATTGAGAAAATTATGGTTTTTACGGATTTTATTAGGAAGTCTGCTCACTTATCTTCAACCACACACTTCAATCACACCATCACCAAGTATTGTAAAATAGGAGAATAAAATAAAGTGTACCATAAATTTCTTTATGCTAAAATATTTTACTTGGGCCGTGACGATCACTCTAATGTACATTTTATTCTTTGGTTCCAACCTTTGTAATGTCTATCTAAATCATAAATACTCACTTTCACTTGCTTGGGCTGCTTTGCTTATTCAGTACAATGAGAATAATTGAGAATAGAATAGTAGATTTTTATATTTTTAAAGGAACTACAAGTTTTAACGAACGAACGAGCAAAACCAAAACCACATCAAAACAAAACAACTTTTTTTTTGTAAAGTGTAAACACAACACAAAGCAGTGTGGAAGAGACGGAGCTATGCAAAAAAAAATAACATCTACTAAACGTCAATGCGGGAATACCTCAAAACCTACCAACCTAAATAAACCCAGTGTTCTCGTACGTCAATCAAAGTGCTATAACGGTACAGCTGTCCACTAAAATCGGTATATTTGTACCCAAAATCGGTATATGACAAAAAACATACAATATTCAATCAAATTCGTTTAAAACCGAGTATGCTTGTGAAGAACTACTTTTTTTAGAGCGTATTTCCCTGATGTAGTGTTATTACAGCTCTTACAATAGGAATAGCTTACGCCTTTGCAGTCATCCTGAAAAGTTTTCTTTCCATTCTTTTCAATATTGTAGAAATTGTATTGTTTGGATGTGGCATTTTGTATATCTGGTTTGCTTTGGTCATTTTTGGGTGATTGGTGTCTTTATCCACTGATCTCCTCTATATTGAATATCCCCAAATCAAATATATTATATTTTTTCGATATTAAGATTAGATACTCTTCCAGAAAGTTACCTAGTTTCGAGAAAATTTATGAAAAATTAAATCCGAACTACTGTCTCTTTAATAAATGCCAAAGAATTCCCGATCGGGAAACCCCTGATTACATCCAGTTATAGTATTCCTTGTTCTGCCTTCTTATGGAAGTTGAATGCCTCAAATTTATGGCACATCCATAATTACTATTGAGGGATTTCCCGTAACATAAACCTTATAGGAAAAATCTGCCAAATTAAATGTGTACAATCGGTAGAAAAATCAGTATAATTTCCACATATTCTCTGAAATCGTGAAAAATTGTTGCATTTCGGTATTTCGGTAGGACAGAGCCCATAACACTGTATAAACCATAAAATAGAGATTTACGGCCGCGCACGATAAGTATTATAATAATTAAATATTCTTTCTTTTTTTCCCCTACGGCGTGGCGAGAAGGTGAACAAATAAGTCACGAGATTTATAAAGTTATCTTAATATTTAAAATTAAATAACAGCCAAATTTGAATGTGGTCCGCAAGGGCCACGGTTAACATTTCGGTAGACTCGCATACGGGTCTGCGCGTGCACGGGCCACATTGGGCCCGCACGGACCTCCTTCCTCATTCGCCTCCTCGTAGCTCTGATCTCACCCGCCAAACTAGCTTTGTTTATTAAAGCCAAATAGGTGCCGGTGTTGCGGCGAGCAGAGAGGCCTGTACGATAGGAGTAATAGTATTGTGTGTGGGCCTGTACACATCATTTGCTATAATCTCGTCCCTGTAAAAAAATTAAAATAGGCTTGATAAATAGACTAGTCATCATAATATCATATACAGCATACAGAATACCACATACAGAGAATCTGTCTTAGGAACCATTTATTTAATTTTAAGGGAGAGAAAATCTTAGAATAAGCTTGAATTTTTTCTTAAAAAATTATAATTCAACCAAAATTTGTTTTACGTTAATTGACGCAGCTTACGCAGACAAAATAATAAAGTAGAAGTCTATCCATACATTTTTTACCTATTGTATTTAAATTTTGAAAAACGGGAATTTTCACGTACTGTTGCGTCGACGAAGGCACAGACGGCGTTTCGACTCGTTAAGAGAGTCTTCATAGGGGTGAATGACCACGATGCTGTCCCTCCACGTCCCATCTAGCAATCACATCTAGCACATTTTTTACCTACATGGAAAATGTTAAATGTTTCAATTTTCATATAATGCTGACTGTATTGTGTTGTTGTGTTTCACACGAAAACGTCCAAAGTACGGCTTACTAAAGTTCTATCCTGCCTGCTCCAAACATTAAAAAAAAATTTTACCAACCAGCCCCCCTATTTAGTAAAATTGACAGCTCAGTGTGCAACCGACTCTGGGTTGGCAACCGAAATGAGTGGACAACTGAAACAATAATTTATTTGGTATTCACTACAGTCGATGTGTATGGATGCCTTTCAGAAAATCACCGGACGTCTCTATTGTTTTATCGATAATATTTTTGAGCATAGAGAAATTATTTTGAGTTTTGACAATCGTTTGACGGCATGAAAGTCATTTTTTTGTGTGATTTCAATAAAAGGAAAGTGATTGTATTGTGAAAAATGATTTATAAATAATAAGACTTAATAATACCTACTATAAATAGGCTTACACAGGTACTGCTTATCACATTTAGCTAAGTATAAAGTAAACATATAAAGAAACACCCAACAGGCAGATAGAAACATAGCATTGCTTCACCCTAACACAATCATATTCTCCTGTGTATCAAACCCTTCTCTTCTCGTGGGTATCCGAAACTACGAGTCCACCCACCACAACACCCAGACCCGGAACAAAAAAAATTGCAGATAATGGAAACATTGTCTTGCAGAGGAAATCGATCCCGCAACCACTACCTCCTGCGTCTCAGCTCAGCTGGCTATTCGTCCCTTACCTCAAAGAGGATGTCTCTTCCATATTTTCATTACTAAAAACCAAAATCGGAATGCAATTTAGTGTTGGCTAGGCCACTGGTCCATAATGAACGTCATAATATAAAAATACCTAGGTAACTCACTGCTGGACTTATGCCTTTTCCAGTAAGCGCGACTGAGCCCGATCTTTGGATCTCTACATCCACTATTAATTATTATATTAATATCATTTAACACATATTTTGTTTTTATAGTTCTTCAAAATGGGAGACTATCCCGTTGCTTTGGGCTTACGATCTAGAGTGGAATCGTTTCAAGGTTGAAGAGTGCGAGATGACTGCGCTGCGCTGGAGAGTATCGCGTCTGCAATCGAAAGGGACAAGACTCGCGGGACAAGAAAACGACTAAAACTAGTCCCTCGACTACATACATCCAACCAAACAAAGTTTCACATTTATAACTAGAACACCAATCTAGATTATTTTGATAGCTGTAGCTAAGTGCCGCGCTTAGCTACCTGAATATTGGTGGACTACCTTCCGCCTCAGAATTACTTACCTGTGTGTACGCTTAATAAGGAGCAATAAAATATTGTTTTTGAAGACAAAGTGTTTCAATTATTATTTCGCTAGCCTAGCAAAGTAATTGCTCAATGAACGAACAGCCGTCTTCTGCAGCACAAAATAATATAAATAAATACATAAATAATGCTGGACACATTACACAGCATCATATAGCCCCAAACTAAGCAGAGCTTGTGTTATGGGAACCACATGATTGATAAATTACATAAATTCATTTTTTTTTTTGTAAATACATACATATCATACATAGAAAACGTTTATGCTTGGTAGTCTTATCGGCAGTCCGACTATCGGACTACTGGTAATGAAAAACACCCAGACCCGAGACAAATATCTGCAGAACATACAAATATTTGTCCCGCGGCGGGAATCGAACCCGCAACCTTTTGCGTCCCAGGCGGACCTTCGCCCACTGCGCCACAGAGGTCGTCAAACCTACAGAGGTCTACAACATTTTCCCACAATTAAATGCTGTAAGACAATGCTGTGGAAGTAGCTGAAATAAACTAGTTAACAGAGCTGATTGTACTTCAGAAAAAGGCTTATTACACCACGCGGTATTCAGTCTGTCTTAGTAAGACTGTCTTACTGACTAACTAGATTTACTATGACTGACTTAGTGGCTTACTCTTATTACACCACGCTAAGTGCGAGACAGTCTAGCTAAGACAGACTGAATACCGCGTGGTGTAATAAGCCTTGTTAAAAGATCCTAGCTACTGCCTAAGCTGCGGACCCGAGTCTGTTTTGTAACCCATCTATGTGAGCGCTCCATTTCACTTTAAAACAAATAAATAAGATACTATATAATCGTTTATTTCAGGCACCTATGATAACAAAAGCCCATAGCTATTCTATCTGCTTCGGTGCCACTTCTCTATAGCTGGCTGAAATCACTGGGCTGAAATTCGGATCCATGAGTACCTACATCCATGTGCTTTGCCAGAATCTGGAGAGTAGGACTTAAAGCCAATATTTCTACTGCTCTTCAGCCTCTGAAGTGACATTCGGACCGACCCCTGACACCGACCCTGGTCGTCTCATCAAAACGGGAGAGGCAGATCTTGATAGTTAGCGTGTATCGCGGCGGTACTACGCTTGTTGCGGGCCAAATTTCTGTCGAAGTGTTGACGTCTCTTCTCCTCAAGGATGAAGTCTTCCCTATCGACCTCACTCCTGTCCGGGACATTGCCCTTCGATTTTTCCAAACTCTTCCGTTAGAACTCGACGCAAGGCGCCGGAAGCGATGGCTGAGGTTAGTAAGACACTTGCGCTTCTTCTGCTGGCGAGGACGTGAAGCAGGAAAAGGCGTACCTAGGTTTACTAAGGTTGTATTTACCTGAAAATATAGTAATATCCTAAATATATTTAAATTTTTATCTTTTATTTAGTTTTACCCATCGATAAAAGTATACTGTCAGGTTAAGGTTATTGGTAATTAAATTTTACCTACTTCGAGGTTTTTGAATGAGCTATTTTGCATGCATTTGGAAATTGGATGGCAATGCAAAATTATTTGACATGAAGCCATGACACCTTAATGACGAGGATCTGAAGACGGAGCCGCAAGAATGCAACTGGAAATCCCTGATGAAAAGTGCTAAGAAAAGTATTGTATAAGCCGGATTTGTTTGCTTTGTTGTCTTGAGTACCTAGGTAATTTCTAGGCCTACCTAGTTTAAAACGTGGTTCTTCAGTCTTAAACCATATGAGGGTGTAAGCGGTTCCAACCTCTATCTTTGGAATCCAAGCCAATCTCACCTGACCGTGTTGCATCCTGCTGTATAACTAACTAACGAGGCTCTGGCGGCCGGCTGTATGCGGCATAGCGCAAGCCGGCACGGCTAAATTCCCTGACCGCCAACGGGCAGCAGTGTCGGGTACGAGAACCTGTGCCCAACGTAGGGATTATGGGTATTATCTCCCAGTTTACTGTACTCCCAGTGGCTGATGTGATGTGGTGCAGTGTGGTGGTTCTATATCTACTCAAACCACGAAAAATTTTACTCGTACTTGAGTAAAAGTAAAAACGTAAACAAAGAAATGCCAAACGTAAATTTCACAGCTTCGGTGGGCAACCGAAGTGAGTGTGCAACGGAAAAAAACATTTATTCGGTATTCCGTACGAAAATGTGAGATGATGCACCAACGGTGGCTTTCAGCAAGCCACTGAACGTCTCTAGTATTCTATCGACGTTATACGACTGATTAAAATATAGCCATTTTACCACCAACCAAATGGGAATATAGACTATCTTTAATTATTAGCGTACCTTCGCCACAGAGAAATTAAACGCTACGCACCTTCGCGTTTTGACTAAGTAGGTAGGCTAAAAGGAGTTAGTCTTCAGTGCGAAAACTGAAATAGGTACGACAATGTAGCTAGCTAGGTAGAGTACCTACCTCTAAAGGGCTCATGAAGCTATTGTTCTGAATCTATTTCTGTTTTAGTTTATAAAAGGAAGCAAGATTAACATAAATACTGGATTAGACTATATGTATATTCCATTTACACATTAAGTTTATTGAAAATTACAAGTTTACACATTTTTATTCCCATATTATCTCAATGTGAACCCTGTGTATGACATTAGTTGATCCCAGCTTAAAAATCAGATAATGATCATTACGTGGGCTGGGCACAACAGCAACAGCCCTCTTGCCCTCAGAGGAGTGAGAGGCGTAAACTGAACCTCCAAGTCATGAACATGGTCAAACTGCAACAAATGGAGGGTAGAGCTTCTCTCTCTCTCGCCGGCGTGTCGGGTGTAGCACCGGCCGTCGGAATAGTTATGAAGCGACAGACAGCCGAGCTGAGACCCTCAGCCACGACGGTAGGGGACCGACCTGACCCGGAGCGTCGAACCCACTCGTTGGGAATTGATGCGGAGGAGGGGAAGACCCCACAGCTGGAATGGCTTGGGCGGACTCTCTCGGCTAAACACCATACTGACACCTTGTCAGAAAACCTAGAGTCGAAGGCGGTTGAGAAGGCGCACGGGGAGGAGTCATCCGTTCCGAGTACGGAGCTCAAACCTATGCCTCACAAGGGCAAGGGTGAGGGCAGCACGGACACGGAGCGGGATCACCCCCCAAACGCTGGACCACCGCTCTCGACAAAAGGTGTAAGCTTTCGACCAGCGAAGCGGCAACGGAGCTCGGACTTGGTGTCGCCTTCATCTGCCGCAATGCAGAAGAAGGCGTGCCTGTCGAACAGCACCCAAGCCGCCGACGCAGGAAGAAGCGCTGACACCCAAACCAAAAAAGGAGGTGACGCGGGTGATGCCATGTCGTACGCCAGGGCGGCCAGATCCCATCTACGGGTGGTCATCTTGGACAAGTCCGGTGTACACATGAACATCGAACGCGCCACCCTCCTAAGGCACGTGATCGAGCAGCACTCCTCGCAACACTTCCTAAAGAACCTGAAAAGTGTGCAGGGTGCTGCTCCCAAATTCTACACGATGCCAAGACTGGCCCATGGGGGACTGAGAGTGGAGCCAAAAGATGACTTCTCCTTGTCGTGGCTTGGCTCCATTATCGAGAACCTAGCGGGCCTTTGGTCGGGCTCAGAAGGATACAAAATAGTACCAGAGCACGAGTTGCCGAGGTACTATAAGGGGGTGGTTATCGTACCTGATCACGAGGGCGACCCAGAAATGATTAGGAAGTACCTCGCGTACTTTAACGACCACCTTAACATCGAGAGCTGGCCAATCTTTGCCCACAAACCCACAACGACCGGCGCCATAACAAACAACGTCCTGGTCTTCGGGGTTCCGGTGGACGAGTTGGCCGACCTAGAAAAAAGTAAATACCGTCTCCACTATAAGCTGGCGCAGGTATTTATTTTAGTGAGGAAGCCCAAGGTCGGTGACGTGAGGAGCCCCGTCGTGGCTCCCGCCGCGGATGCGCCCAGCACCAGCTGCAGCGCAGTTGCGGCGGGGGACACGGTGGGCCCCCCCGCCTCCGGCCTGGACACATCAGTGACGGAGTTCTCGCAGGAGGAGATAGACATGTTCCTGGGCGGTGACGGCGACGAGTTAGGAGTGGGCATTTCATGCCTTAACTTGCTCTCGCCGGCGCTCTCCTTGGACTTGGCTGCTTCTCCTGAGGGATCTCCCAAGCAATAGGCTAGCTAGAAGCCTATCCCCCATAAACCCCCCCCCCCATTTTCTAGTTATTTTTAGTTCATTAAAACGGGTTCACAAAAACAATTCGAACACTCCCGGTTCCTCTGGACTAGCTGGAGAAACCCAAAGGTCTGACATAGATTTTAGTATAAATATCATCCAAGCCAACACTCAACATAGCGTCACTGGGTTCGCAAGTTTAAGAAGAACCCTTGAAGAGCAACCGAACACCATAGCACTGGTCCAGGAGCCTTACATCGTCCGAGGAAAGGTAGGTTTCACTGCTCTTAAAGGTAATGTATACTCCCCACCAGTGCAACACAAAACACGTACTCTCATCTACGTGCCGAAGACACTTAAATCATCGCCATTGACACATCTGTGTACAGGCGATCTAACGGTAGTGAAAATTGAAACAGGGCTAGAAGGTAAGTTAAAAACTATCATTATAGCTTCCGCATACATGGATAGCAACAGAGAAGCACCTCCACAGGAACTTGACGAACTTCTTCTCTATTGCAATAAACACAATATTGAATGCATTGTGGGTTGCGACGCCAACGCTCACAGCACAGTATGGGGAAGTCCAAATACGAATGAAAGAGGCAGCGAGCTTCTAGACTTCGTCTTAAGACATAACCTCAACATTCTAAACCGAGGCGCAGAACCAACATTCGTAACGTCCTGGGCCCGAACTATAATAGACATTACGTTAGCAACGAATGAAATAGCAGAACACGTAAGTAACTGGCATGTTTCCACCTATGAAACGTCATGTGCGGATCATAGGTGGATCAGATATAGCCTGAAAACGGGACAATTTAAACCCCGCACATACCGAAACCCAAAGAGAACAAACACCGTCCTCTTTACAGAACTACTAAACAAGGCGATTGATAAGCAAGTGCAAGTTGAATCGTCCACGATGCTTACGCCCAGTGAAATAGAGAAGACCCTAACGTCTCTCACTGACAATATAAGGGAATGCTATGAAGGCTCATGTCCTCTTATCTCCGAAAACAATAGAATTGCTCACCTTAAGGACAGGTGGTGGAATAAGGACCTCACCAAACTCAGGAAAACGGTGAGACATCACTTCAACAGGGCGATGAACACCGATAGCCAGGAGGACTGGAAAGACTACCGAGTAAAGAGACAGGAACTCAAACAAGAAATAAGACACAGCCGGAACAACACTTGGAGGAAATACAGTAGCTCCATCGCTACTCAAAGTGAGACGGCTCGTTTAAGCAAAATACTATCCAAAGACAAACAAGTCAAGTTAGGTACCCTCAAGAAACCAGACGGGTCGTACACGCTAACAGAAAGGGAACAATTCGAACTTCTTCTAAGTACGCATTTCCCTGGCTGTATGCTATGCGATACAAATCACTGGGAGACAAACGAGAGCCATACACCCCAACATTATGACTGGGAGTTGGCTACCACAATAGTCTCCGAGGAATCACTTAAATGGGCAATAAAAACCTTCCAACCATATAAAGCCGCTGGTACTGATGAAATCTTCCCAGGCCTCCTACAGTGGAACCTGAGTAAAATCGAAGCCACGGTTACCGCTATTTTCAGGAGTTGCATCGCCTGGAAATACATACCACACTCATGGAGAGAAGTAAAAGTGATATTTCTACCAAAACCAGGCAAGGCGGACTACACTGACCCCAAATCATTCAGACCAATCAGTCTGAGTTCATTCTTATTGAAAACCCTGGAAAGGCTGTGCGACAGACACATACGAAGTGGACCACTAGTCGACAATCCAGTGAACAAAAATCAACACGCCTACCAGTCAGGCAAATCCACCGAAACGGCTCTCCATCAAGTCGTCCACAAAATCGAATGTGCTTTAGAAAATAAACAATCTTGTCTTGTCACGTTTATAGACATTGAAGGAGCTTTCGATAAAACAACCTTCCCCAGTATTGAACAAGGCCTACGGGAACGGGGAGTTGATGAAAATCTAAACGAGTGGATAACGAAAATGCTCGCTAACAGAGCAGCTAGTATAGAGGGCACGGAAACTTCAAGATGTTTAGTAACTAGAGGCTGCCCGCAGGGAGGAGTGCTATCGCCCCTTCTGTGGGTACTTGTGGCTAATGAACTTCTTGACTCTCTGAACGCAGACGGCATCCTCACAGTAGGATACGCTGATGACCTGGCCATCATGATATCGGGACTATTTGAATCCACCCTCTGCGACAAAATGCAGAAGGCACTCCGTGTCGTGGAAGCCTGGTGTAATAAGCACGATCTCTCTGTTAACCCGAAGAAGACAGAACTGGTGCTCTTCACCCGTAAGCTGAAGCTGCCTTCACTACAACTTCCATCCCTATTCGGAACAAAACTCGTCCTCAGTAAGGATGTAAAGTATCTAGGGATATGGCTGGATAGTAAACTGTTATGGAACAAACAGCTGGACCATGTCACAACAAAGGCAACCAACGTGCTGTGGCAATGCACACGAGCCATCGGCAAGGACTGGGGATTAAAACCCAAACTTTGTCTTTGGATGTACACAGTTATGGTCCGTCCTGTACTTACTTATGGCGCTATTGTATGGTGGCCAAGAACAAATCTGGTAACAACTATAAACAAACTACAACAAGTACAAAGACTTGCATGCTCGCTGATCAGTGGTTGCACAAAATCCACCCCATCAGCTGCGCTAGATATTATACTAGGATTAGTGCCACTGCACTTGCATATACAGCAAGAAGCCATGGCGGCTGCATTCAGAATAAAGTCAACAAACCAGTGGAAAGGCAGTGGCAGGACAACAAACCACTGCAAAATACTGAACAAAGCTATAGATATCATCCCTGAAGCAACGAAGGGTACAGACAGAGTAGCCACGACGTACCTTACATGCAAAGGGTACCAGATTATCAACAAAGAGGACATAAACGGTCCAACATCAACGACCACCTATCAAATATTCACTGATGGCTCCAAAACAAAAACTGGTGTGGGCTGCGGCTTTCACTGCCCCGAAACAGGGCTATCCAGAGCACAGCCTCTAAGTAAAACCACCACAACTTTTCAAGCTGAAACTCTAGGACTTCTTTTGGGAGCCTTAGAGATTGACCAGTCAATAAAGAACACTGATTCCTTTGTATCAAAAAGGCAAAAACCGCAGCTCCTGTTTATAACAGACAGTGCGGCACTGATAAATGCACTCAGCAGTCCAGACACCAGGTCCAAATCAATTATGGACTGTCACAGTGCTCTACAAAAACTAACAACTGACTACACGGTTAAAATAACATGGACGCAGAGTCATAGCTCAAACCCCGGAAATAACAAGGCTGACTCGTTGGCAAGGGAAGGAGCCAGGCTCACTCCAACCGCCACCGACATTTGCCTCACTAACCCACCTTCAGTGGAAGTTAAAAAAAGGCTAAAACAACATTCGGTAAGTGAACACCAGAGATTGTGGGAACGCAGACAGGACTGCAAAAATACAAAAACAATGCTTCCAGGAAGAAACAACAAAATAACTAACACACTGTTAAAAATGAAGCGTGAAGACCTACGCATACTGGTTGGTGTTATCACAGGCCACTGCGACCTGAACCACCACCTAGTAAAGACAGGAGCTACGGACAGCGGCACCTGTCGCGGCTGCTTTCAAGATGAAGAAACAGTGGAGCACGTCATCTTACACTGCACTGCCACAAACGAAGCCAGAACAAAATCCGGGTTACAAAAGCTGCTTGATCAAAACTCACAGTCTCAGGCAGCATCAAGAGTTCTAGAGCAATGTTGCCATCAACCCAGGGTCCTTCTCCGTTACTTTAAGGAGTTGGGCTGGCTGAGGTCGGGTTAGCAGGGGGGCAATGCACAATACACCCCAATGCGGGACGTCAGTGCAGAACTTTATCCCCCCACCTCAAATTAGAATTAGAATTAGAACAGCCCTCTTCAAGAAAGCCTACCTACGGCACCCAGTTGTTTCATCAGTAGTTGGAGATAGCTCACATAGCTAGGCAAATAAATCAAAAATCCTAATGATTTTATGATCAATAATGTAAACAAGGAATCAAAAAGAATCAATTACACTAAATTTTATTAAAAATCAGACAATACAGTTTATTTATGAATATTGTACTACCAAAATACAAATAATGTAAATACAGAACAAATTCTAATAGACTACCTCACACAACAATCGGTCGAATAATAGTGCCGATCACTTCCCAATCATTAGACACTGCTAGAAACTAGTTCCTTTCGCAATTCATTTCACCAAGGAGATCGACTACCAATTTGATCTCCACTTTGGATACTGAATACCATTTCGATAGAAATATTCGATGTACACACAGCGTCACGATCTGGTATACCCCTTTTCAAGTATAAATTTAAACTGCTGCCGTGGAGGCTACCATATTCAAATGGCCAAAATCTTATACAAAAATATTTATACTTGGCTGGGGGATCGAACCAGTAATTCATTCACACCAGTTTATGAATCAGACGCTCTAACCAACTGAGCTATCGTAGCGGTTGGCGTTAACGACGAAATTATAAGTTACAATATACGTTTATTATTTTGTCTAGGTATTCATGGATGCGTCAGCTAGTAACTTCTTCATTTGTTTAACACGGTAGTGCGCAACTACTTATAATTATTTTGTGCAGCACTGGACTATTGAGGGTAGTTGTGTATTAAATGACAGTTCAGAAGAAAAGGTTACTTGTTTCGTCTTGGGTGTGTGTCGTGTGTCATTGAATTTGTAATATGAAAAATGTTGCATATAAAAAAGCCAGTCCGAAAAATTGAGCTAAAGAGTGCGTTTTGCAAAATAAAACTTTCGGAACGCTACAACCCATCAAATAATTAATGTCAATGTTAATCAATATATGGAATTGGAAATGGCAGAATAACATAAGGTAAGTGGTATGAGAATTATTAGTAGGATTATCATAAACAATGTTCTTAGTAGACCTATTCCATTTTATATTATATAAACACATCTTATGCTTATAATATTATGTTTTTATTTTCAGGTTATTGGCGATGGATGTCATCAATGAGCAAAGTTTTGCAAGAAATAATGCAGTCAACAGTGCAAGTTGCTTATCCAGAAGGAACGGTGTATTTAGTTTATGATAACTGCGCGGTTCATCGTTCGCGAATTCTGACCAATTGGCTCGCTTCTCAGACGGGCATTATCACCATATCATGGTCATCTAAAAGTCACGATTTAAATATGTGGAGAATGTGTGAGCATATGTGGGGTCAAATTGTCCTAACTGGGACACGAGTGAAGTGTTGTGCACCTGTAACAGGAGGTCATGAGAACCTAGGAACTGATGCGTCGTAGTGGTTTTGGTTGGACTTTGATTACCCAAGTGAAAAGAAGGCTTCAACAAATAATTTAAAGTTTTGGACATCCATCCCATTCGGTATTAAAAAATATTTAAATACTATAAAATGTTTTCAATCATAGATAAAATACCAGACTAAGTATTTGCGAGTGATCTAAATTGTTTATTGGATTTTTATACGGCAAGTATAACCTGTTCCAATGTTAACATGTTTGTTCACTCGTTAATCTTATATGGGTAAATAAGTATTAATCTATCATTTAAAACATTATTGAAAATTCAAAATAATAAGTTACTATCTAGGTATATTCTATTATGTTAAATGTGGTGTTTTAATAAATTTGTTATAACTTTTGAACATTTTTTTATTTTATTTTTTAAGCTTAATTTAAATAATTAGGTAACTTACTTACTACACTTACCGCGTAACGTAATCCATTGTTAGTAACAAAAATTTAAAAAAAAAACATATTGGTAATGAGGGATTTGAACCCAGTACTCTTGTAACGTTTCGATTGATGTCGAGTATTGTAACCGCCACTCCATTGTGTCGTATAGTAACATGATTGAAATTAAATATTCGTAGGCAAGGAGGAGAAGTTTTATAAAACACATTTGTGCAAAAAGTTGAGATCCACGAATGACGCCGCGACGGTTTGAACCTACTAACGTTAACTAGGGGGGTTACCAGACTCTGACGCTGTCTGTACACCGATGACGTCATCCCAGTGTGCAACTGCAGTCAACCTTCTAGCCACATAGCCCCAAAGAGGTTGGTTTTTTTTACTAAATCTATGCCTAGCCCGGTTCAAAACATTGAGGTGGGCAACTGATATAACAGGTAGCACTATTATTTAATTTTAGACCCGTAGGTAAATGTTCAATATTCATATTTCATTACCAGTCACACAATGTAGGATTTAGTAAAGCGGTACATTACTGTTTCTAGCTTTATAAGAACAAATTGTGTTCAGATAATAAAATAACTTATGCTAATAAGGTATAATATTATTTTATCTCACGGTTTGGTACAGTGCCTATCACCCTCAGCTACCAAACACTGCTACAATCTAGTGTCTCTCGCAGGACTTTATACCAAGAAGGTCGATTACCAATTTGATCTCCACTTTAGTTACGGAATACCAAATAAATATAATATCGATAGAAACTGTCACAACTAACAGGCATTCGTTGTACACTGTGACGTCACCCAGACGCCCCAGTGTGTAACGTAACTGAGGCACACCGATGACGACATCCTAGTTGGCAACTGTAGTTAGCGAATACCAAATCAATCATTTGACGTATATTTGTTGCACACCTAGCCTCGGTGCTCATCATTTCGGTGGACAACTGACTTAGTGAATAGCCCCCCAGGTGGTAGAAAACGAGAAAATCTATAGATAAGTAACTAATAACAGCAACTATTAAGTTGATCCTGATGTTAAGGTGTGTTGTGTAGTACGGACACAGTGTTAAAATATCAAAATCCTAGGATAGTTGTCCTATCTCACTAAGGTGTTTTGCGTCGTACATGCATGCATGTGCACATTGTTTTAGTGTGCTCAAAAGCTCTCAGTCTCGGCCAGAACACGGTCCGAGTCACTATTGTAGGATTATTTTCTGACTGCAACATGAGTGATAATTCATAAATCATCATAACACTAGTGTTGAGAGTACTTGGCGAGGGTTCATGCACGTTATTGATAAAATAAATGACTCAGTGAGAGCGCTCGGTTTGTGTTTATTTCACTCAAAAATACGATTTTTTTAAATAACCTATCTACTCTCACTAAATGCAACAAAATAAAACAAATCAGTTAGTTCATATAGAAAAAATTCAAAAAATCGTAAAACCTAAGTAAAGAAACAAATATAAATGTATGGATAGCTCTTATCAACTGCAGTAATGCACATCTCTGCACTTAAACAAAAGGATCATGCCGTTCTATTAAGTGGGAGAGAGTGAGCAAAATTGATGTCCCGTTCTAAGAATTTATGACAGAGTTTACAGCGAGAGTTTAACGCCACTAAACTCATTGTTTCCGCGTTGGAAATTGACAGTAAGTACTGTCAACATAGCCACTAAGTGCGAAGTTGTTCATGTCGTTTTTTTAAACGTACTTAGTTATAAATTGATAACAAAATACAATGCTTTTGTGAAATAATTTAATGAATAAGGGTCGAAGCATGATAGATCACGTTTGTAATTTTTTGAAATAGGAATTTGATTTCACTAATACAATCATGGGCGATCGGTCTTCGTAGGAAAGAAGAACTATACTTATACTTTTTCGTGAATAACTTTGTGAAGGAATAATAATAGAGATATAGAAAATCGGCTAGGCTTGAATCCTCTAGGAAGTGAGTGATAGAAATAGCGGCCATTACACCTCTACCCCGTTTCGTTTTACATTGTTTTATAAACGTAGTTGCACCCAGGTGACGAAATCACTGACATATAAACTACAAACGGCAAGGGCTTCCACCAATTGATTTTCATTTTGTCCAGCGATTAATTGGCCAGATTTATATTCATTTTCTTCTTCTTTTATTTATGGCCTCTGTATAGCGTCCACAACTTTGATAATGTCGAAGTCAACCAATGATATTATAATGCAGTAGATGGGCCTATAAGTGCCGGGCTGTCAAGACTACAGAGGACGTTCTGGGAAGCAATTGATCTCAGTCGGCCGCGGTCCGTCAAAAATGCGACACAAACGTCAATGACAAAATACAGAAAAATGCCATCCTGTGCATTTCCGAAATATTTAAACAACACGAGGAACCAAAAAAAAGGTTCAGGCATCACATTTCACGTGTAGTTACATACATTAATTTTTTTTTTTAATCATGTAATTATTTTCAATTTTCAGAAAATATTATTTGGTATTCGCCATTTGTTGTTATCCTATCGAAACAGTACAGGAATATATAAATAAAGCTGAGTGCGACAGAGATATCTCGCTCTGTCGTAATCAACCCGACTACAGCCGAGTATACTGACGGCAAACAAATTTCATACATCTACCAAATTGTACTATCTTATCCTATGAAATGTACATGTACAATTCAACCAGATTTGTAATTTTTTTTAAAATTACTAAATAAATAAAAATAGTGTTTTGAAACCATGATTTTTAACCCTAGCCAAAGGGTGTGCCTTTTAGCTCACAAAAGGATAAATTGATTTATTTTTGTTTGCAAGGTGACTTGATCGAGAGTGTTCTTAGATATGATTCAAAAAAATAATTTGACCGAAATTGCTATGGATAGCTCTCTTTCTGACGTTCAGTTTGGACTTCTGCGCCTCAGTCTGCGACTATGTCTAAGCTCCGGCTAGGTTAGGACGGGCAAGATAAACATATTGATGAGTTTAAGCATAAGAGCCAGAGAAAGGTTACTCTGCGTCTGTGCGTGCGTCTTCATGGACCATTAGCTATTCCAGGCATTTTCGATGCGGCGATCGATTAATGATAAAAAAAGTTAAATTGCCGGATTGTAAAAAGGTTGTCGAGGCAGCTAGAATTAATTTTCATCGAAAAAAAATAATAATACAAATACAAAACAATTCAGCGACAGATTTGGTGATTTTAAGAATCTCAAGATTTTTCATTTACAAAATGAATAGCCATTTTATTTTTTCTATGGGATCACAAGTGTGACCCGCACTTACTTTTTTTTGCTTCTTTGAGGCCTTTGCCAAAAGGTGGCCAACCGCTGGTCTACAGTATAATAAGCCCTATCCGCCAACAGTCTAGTCAGAGAACTTTTAAATATATTTATATTAGTTAGGCATCTAGGTGTTGAGGAATATGGTTATAGACAATTCGCGCCATCATCATCATCATCATGCCCGATTTCACCCACTGCTGGGTATAGGCCTAGGGAGTGGAATTGGCTTGGAGTGGCGCGCTAGAGGGTCAGGTTCTAAAAAAAATTGGTTGTGGTAATACCTTCACGTATTTAATTCTCAACATCGTTCTCACTTTCAGGGGGTGAATTTTCAATTAAAATCTTTGCAAGTTCTCTGTTTTTGTTCAAATAGTTTTGAATATTTTTGCCTCCATCTTTTTCAACTAGTTTTGAATATTTTCATCTCTATTTTTGTTCTTTAGTTTAAATAAAAAAATGCTATGCCAACAAGAACTGCCAGTTTCAATAACATTCATTTAACTTTTCTCTACGTGCTTTCATTGCGATCTAGTAATATTTGAAAATAAGTCATTCCTCTCCAAATGCTTTCATTACCATCAAGTACAATTTTTTGTAATATGGAGAGTAATGAATTGGAGAGAAATGAGTATTAAGCATTTAATTTTAGATTATTCAAGTTACGCGTGTACCAATAGTCTATTATATATAACCAATAACAGTGCAATGATAAAGAACAAAATTAGGTACCCTAGGAAACAATAAAAAAAATACTTACATAGAAAATCACTGGACGTCAATTACGTTGAATCGGTAACAAAGTCCTACCAATGACACGAGAACGTATTTTTTTTTTAAGAAGCGACGTACTCTTACCAATGTTAAGGTTTGGCGACGAATAGTCATTGCGGAATGCACGGCAAAGTAACTAGCCAGCTTACAGGGCCAAACTCGATAAAAAAATTGATATCCGGCAGTTCGGATAGAAATGAAGTTTTTTGTTTGACAAAAATAAAACTTCGATTATCGCGAGGTTGCAACCGCTTTTTAAACTTAAAAGCCTCATTAAAATATTCTTTGATTGTTTCTTTATGTAAAACGAAGAATTTGTCTGAAGTTTTATGAAAATAAAGTAGAGTAAAAAACTTTTGAATTTGCTGATGGGTCGTTTGGAAAGGGAGAGGAATGAGATTTTGACATTTTTTTCTCAGCTACTTCTTTAAACAACAACGTAGCTCTTTGTTGCTTGGTGACATTAATGTTTGATCAGGCTGTAATATTTCCATATACACAGTTTTTAATTAAACTGTAAAGACATTCGAGTTATGGCGTTGGAAAAGTAATCTGAATGAAACGTGATAACGACCCTATAGAAGTAATATTTAAGGTACTAAAAAATTTGGATACAACAGGGATTGCAACTTGATACCCAAGAGAGGTCCATCGCATGGTGGTCATCTTTTAAAATTAAGTTTCCATTAGCTTTAAATAAGCAATTCAATGCAAAAGTTATATATTACTGGAGATGAACACTATAAGTATCAAAAACAAGAAGGTATTTTTGTTGCTTTTAAGTATGCTAAAATCCAAATTTTATTCCAGACTAACAAACTGAAATGATCAACTGTTAAAATCATATCATATTCGCATATAAAGAGCGCAAGAGAAGACTCTCCTTTTCGGGTATTAAGACTAATTTGCATCGTAGGTTGATTACTTTTCATTGGCCCTATGTTTTGCGGTGGGAAATGGAAATGTGTTGCTTTCATCAGTAATGGAGAATGCCATCTGATGTATGGCGCTCGGTACCAAGACTAAAGTGAGTGCGTAAAAAAAATCTCCAATAAGTTTTTAGTCGATTCTACTGTCAAAATAATTAAAAATGAGGGTTATTTCCATAGTAACACCTTACATCAATGTTTGTTGCCATAGCAACGTATATATCATTGGTTGTTGCAGTCTAATGGCGGCGTGCGGCGGAAATCTAACTTGGTTATTAATTCCGTCGGTGTGTAAAACTTAAGAAAATGTAAAACTCATTTATAAAATATAATAAATTTTATGGGATACGTTCGGTTTTGACGCAATTGCTACGGGTTCTCGGCATTCTCATTTTAGCTTTTAGCTACTATTGCAAATTTTGTTAGTGTAAACTTACAAAATTTTCAATAAGTTATACTCTGTCGTCTTTTCCCATTGTTCGCGCTAATTTTGATCATACATATGAGAAGTCGTAATACTATATTAACACATCAAATTCAAATAACACGTTATAATTAAGAACACTGCACTGATCATTTGTAACAAATTCACAATCGCCAAGCAAAAGAAGAACATTTTCAGGGAAGTCGTAATTCCTTTAGAAAGAGTTTCCATACTACCTAAAAAAATCTACTTTGAGTCAATAAAAAATTGTCTCTGGTTTCTATAGAATCTTTTGAATTCCTTACTAACGTTACAGTATCGTTCAAAAATGCTGAATGAAAATTACTAAATGAACATTTTTCATGCTAATGGGTCACGAAATATGCTAGATTTAGCAGTAAAATGCTAAAACGGCAGCACTGGTATTGAATCCTCCAGTATTTTGGAATGAATGAAGATTGAATTCGATTGATTGATTGAGTCTGTGGATTCAGTTGATGCCAAGTTGATGCTTTTGCTTTCTTTTCTCGAAAAAAATAAATAATTGTTTGGATTTTGCGGTGCGGCCTTACGAGGCACATAATATTTAACGTTTGCCACTAATTTAATAACGTTTGCCATGTACCTTTAATTCAAAATGATTAGCCGCGGTCCGACTGAACCCTGATCTGATAGTCATGTGTATTGAACTGTTCACGGCAGTGGCGATAGATTCAATGAATAAAACTGCGAACTATGGCCTATCACGCCGGAGAAACTACGAATTCAATTGAAGACAATAGTGTTGATCACGAGACTTATGTTGTCGACGATCTGACCATAGTTCCTCTCGATAAGAAAAGCTTTGGTAAGTATCAATGGTAGATCACTTTTGCTGTAACTTGGTTTCGCCAGTGACGAACGCAGTGTCCCGTCACTCTGCCGTTTCGTTACACTTGACCAGAAGAAGCTAAGTTCATTCAGACTATCTAAAGGTATAGTTGGATGTATAAAAGTAATGCAAGAGATGTTTTATGTTTGGGGTCTTTTATTTAGATAAACATGCACAATAAATGTAACAAAAAGGTATGCCTAATGCTAGTACCAATTTTTCTTTTCCTATCTCTGCTCCAAAATTCCTAAGAAAGGGTTATAATTACAACTTAGAATTCAAGCCAACCTCACCTGCTCATGGTACATCCTGCTTCTAGTAAGCAGGATGTACCAAAGAGGCTCTGATGGCTGGCTGATTGCACCATAACTAAAGTCCCAGACCTCTGACAGCATTGGTGGTGAAGCTATGTGCTTCGATCCCCAACCTGCAGCTCCTCATCAGTTGATTATGGGCATATCCTCCTTATTATAGACCCCCTATAGACAAGAGGTGGACCTAGAGAAAGTATATATCCAGCAGTGGACTGTTAAAAGCTGGTGGTGTTGTTATTGTTGTTTTTCCAAGATATAGTCAAGCTCCATTAGACATAGTGGTGGAATGGTTACTTACATAGAATAGAATAGAATATATCTTTAATCAGTAAAAGCTTAGAATATCGTTGCACGGTTTGGAGGGGTGAGGGGGGGAGGGGGAGTGAAGGGATACTCCCCCCATACCACTCGCCCCCCCAGGAGACGCATAGTTTTTTTTTAAAAAAGGTTCAAAGTTTTCTACTCTGTATCGCCCATGCGAGTTTCTGGCTCCACATTTTTATAAACCAGCCATTTATATTTTACCAGCCAAGTGCAAGTCTGACTCAGGCACTAAGGGTTCAGTACCATTGTATGGGAGCCCGACTTAAATATTTATTTTATTTTATTTTTAGTATTTTTGTTATAGCGGCAACAGAAATACATCATCTGTGAAAATTTCAACTGTCTAGGTATCATGTATCATGAGATATGCCCGATAACTACATATGTGTGTGGAGATACAAACTCCTTGTAGTGCCCAAAGCTAGGACTAATTTAATTAAAGAAGCACGGCTTAGAAGAGCCCTTCGTAGAATTAATAAATTATGCGAAGGAAATGATTTCGATCTGTTTGTTATTTCCTTGACGAAATTTACAGAAAGGGCCCTCATATTATTAAGTAGGTCATAAGTCATAAATATGAAAGCCTAAACAAGTAGCCTGTATGTAAATCCTGGTCTAGAACTAGGTACCCTAAGTGTACATTTCAGTTCAATCCGTTCAGTACTTGTGTTGTGAAGGATTAACAAATATGACAAAATTTTGACAGCTAAGCATTGACATAATTTAAACCCTAGTATGGAAAAATTAAAAAAAATATCTGCATCAAAACTGGGCTCACTCTGTTTATATTTTTATGTAGGTTATGGTGCATCATTTTAGGTATTTAAGTTTTTTTATATATATAATAATAATAACAATGCTGGACACTATGACATTGCATCATGTAGCCCCAAACTAAGCATAGCTTGCATAACCACATGACTAATATATACGTTTTTTTGTAAATACTTACATATTATACATAGAAAACACCCAGATCTGAGACAAATATCTGCAAATAATGCAAATATTTGTCCCGCGTTAGAAATCGAACCTGCAACCTTCTGCGTTTCAGCCCCAGGCCGACCTTCACTACGCCACAGAGGCTGTTATTTGAAATATTAATTTAGCATTAAAAATCATGAGCCCATGCTTTGGAAAATTAATTTAATCTATGGCCCTTGTCACACTGCATCGCGCTCCCGTAGCGCGGGGCCGCAGATTTTTACATTGTATGCAGGTATCTCAATTTGTATAAAAAACAGGCCTAGGACAACACACTGATAACGCATAAACAAGATGTTTTGCAAAGAACACCGAAATAAGCAACGCCATGAGCGCTTCACCTTGTTACCATTAGACACATACAACATTGGTAAATGATTACTCTTGCTCTGCTGTCCCCAGATTATTTTCACTAAAACATTATTCATACAAAAAAAGTTAACTTTATGTTTATCTTCAGCAATATGTGAGTTGTGCAGCCGTGTTGGTCGCCGTGAGCAATTCTACCCACGTAACAACAAATTCTGCTCACTAAGATGTCACGCCAGTAATTCAAGGAGACAGCACTGCCATTGGAGGTTCAAATTCATGGAGGGTTCTGAGCATTTGGAAGGGTTCATCCCGCTAGAGCCTCTACCCCAATTGGAGCACTGGGGGACTTATGAACCGCAGGTGCAGTCCAAGTTTTTTAAATTATTTTTCTTCTCGCAGATTCGCTCGCATGATACGTAGATATAAAGTAGCCTATATGTTATTTCTAGTCTAGAACAAAATTTCAGCCCAATCCCTTCTTTATTAATGGAGTGAAGGAGTAACAAACAGTACATTAGGTACTGTCAAACAGTCTTCTATTAAATAAAATCCTAGGACTACTACCTCCAGGTCACAAACTATGTTTATTCCAATTAATACACTTTTAATGGAGTTATTTCTAGTCTAGCACAAAATAACGTTGTGAAGGAGGACAAAACAGTAAAGTAAACAGTACAGTAGGTACAGTCAAACAGTATACTCGTTAAGATCTTAGGAACGCTACATCCAGGTTGCAAACTATGTATATTCCAAATTTTATTCAAATCTATCCACTTGTTGCGGACTTGAGTGGGAACAAACATACTTACTCACACACACACACACACAACTTTCGTATTACCTATATATTAATGTGGTTTTCAGCCGGGTCCAATAAAGCAATCAGCAAACGCGTCACATAGCTATGAATGGACAGATGAGTTGTTTGGCTGCGATTTCCTGGCTGCTCCAGTCAGCCTCTTCAAACATGCACCCTTGCATGAAATGTGGGATAGTATGTTTGAAGGCATGAAAGTGGAAGTGCGGAATAACGACTTTGATGAGCAAAACGAGAAATGTAGCGACTATCTATGGGTTGCTACAGTATTGAAGGTGAGTATTCAAATACTTCACAAGACACCTTACCTACCACTTTTAAGGGGAAGAGGAACCCTTATAGGATCACTTCGTTGTCCGTCTGTCTGTCTGTCAAGATGCATGGTACCTCCATTAAGTTCAAATTAATATCAAATACCCAGTTTTCCAATCCTTTGGAACTGAGAAAAATCAGACTTCTAAATCAAATAAAAAAAATCGGCCGTTTATGTTATATATTTAACACTCGCAAGGGATACTACATCAAACATAACGCGATTAAACAGAGATGAATTGGCAATAAACTCTGCTTGACTTATATTTTTTTAAAGACCAAACAGAGAAGAATTTGTGAGAAACTCTGCTTGGCTTATATTTTTTTAACTTCTGTTATAATTTTTCTTACTACCTATTACATTGTTTTTGAGGGAGTTAGAAATTGTTTTATCCTAAGCTTTTTTGTCGCCTAAATAATCAGAAATTTTATAATAAGCTTTGATACATAGATTACGTTTTAAACATTTTTAATGTGGGGAAACTCAACAGATGCAAAAAGTGCCTTCATTGCTAAAAAAATGTCACCACTCAATATTTGGACTGAAATGGTCAGATTCCTGTAAACTCTTATTTAAAATGTTGTCTTTTCATCCATATTTATTAGAAATATTTAAATTTGTAAGACAAAACCGGCATCTTTTTGAATTTGATAAATGGGGCTTCTATTATAAAGAAAAGTTATGCTGAAGCCGTTGGTGGCACCAAGATACAGGTTAAAACTAGATGATAGAAAGTTCTGCTATGCAATGTCAGTCAAGATATAGCTACCTAATGAAATTAAGTAATATTGAATTTAAAAATAAAATATATAATTGGCTCTTTGATAGATTTTTCTATACCATTGAGGATTATTTTAATTATACACACTTATATAAGGATTTAATATTTTGTTTATAAATTTTAAAATTATTTTTATTTTATTTTTATGTAATATTTGTTTACCTCCTATGTTTTGTGTTAATTTATTTATTTTGCAATTATTATTTTACATTCATCATTGAATTTATTTTAGTCTTTACCTGTATGATTGATTTAATTAAAGTAACTAAACATATACATGGCCAATAAGCTGAATATGGTGAAACTATACATCTAATTATGCTATAAGTGCTAAAATGTACCTGTATTCATGCAAATTAATATTTCATTCTTCATTCATTAATAAAAAATTATAAAAAGAATATTTAAATATATTATAAAAATTAATAAATTAGAAATTATATTATAAATATTAATAAATATATAAATAATTTATTATTTAATCATTCCATTCCAGGTAAAAGGGTACATGGGGTTGTTACGCTATGAGGGGTTCGGCAGTGACGATTCTAAGGATTTCTGGGTGAATTTGTGCTGTGCCGAAGTGAATCCAGTGGGCTGGTGTGCGTTGCGAGGCAAGCCACTGATACCTCCAAAAAGTATTCAAGACAAATACACTGACTGGAAAAAGTAAGTGTAGTTTTGACAGTTGAGATCGCCACAGAATTTTATTTATTTATCTGCGATGTAGGTCGAGAGCTCAATTCCCTCCCGCACATGTCAAACATTTTTTTTAAATAATGCGTGCTCTTGCTCCAAAATAAGCAGAGCTAAAAAAGTACACATTAATCATGAAAAACACCCAGACCCAAGACAAATATTTACAAATGACACAAACGACGACGTGAATCGAACCGCATCCTTCTGCGTCTCAGGCGGGCCTTCCCACTGCGCCACAGAGGTCGTCTGTTTAAATTTTGAATGGTAAAAAATCTACACATAATACTGTCTGAATTGTAGTGTCCTGTATTTATGCCCTTAGTGCTGCTATCAGCTTTTTCTAATAGTCGGTCGCCTTGTCGTCTCGCTAAAGAGTTAAGGCATCATACATCTCAAATCGCCCTCTCGCTCACACTATTCAACATTTTTGAAGATATAAAATCACTGAATGTAGTTATGCAATTGAACCCAACTCGTTTTCCTACCATAAAAATTGCACCAAAATTGATCACATTGGTACAAGTTTTTTGGTAAGAAAACGTGATAGAATCAAAATGATGTTATTACTGAACCTTTGTATTGTTATTTTCTAGGCCGTGAAGGTTTGCTATTTTGCATAACTACATTCAGTGATTTTAGATCTTCAAAAATGTTGAATAGTGTGAGCGAGAGGGAGGTTTGACATGTATCGTCACCATAAAGTGAAATCTTGCGTTTTTGAAAGTTTTCTAAATCTTCTATTAATTTTAAATTACACAACTCAAATATTTATTTACGCTGGTTAGGTGATTTTAAAGTTTTTTTTTGTATAAATACCAATATTACCTTTTCAGGTTTCTGATGAAGCAGCTTACCGGCGCTCGCACCCTACCCTTTAATTTCTATGGCAAATTGACTGACAGTAACATATCGCGGTTTCATATAGGTTCTGTACTGGAAGTTCTTGATAAGAATAGGATTTCACAAGTCAAGGTATGTATGATTATTAATAAAGTTTTAAGGCGACGACACATGTCAAACCTCCCTCTGGCTCGCGCTATTCAACATTTTTGAAGATATAATTTCACTGAATGTAGTTATGCAAAATAGCAAACCTTCACGGCCTAGAAAATAACAATACAAAGGTTCAGCAAGAATATCATGTTGAACCCAACACGTTTTCCTACCAAAAAATTTGCACCAAAATTTATAACATTGGTGCAAGTTTTTTGGTAAGAAAACGTGATAGAATCAAAATGATATTATTACTGAACCTTTGTACTGTTATTTTCTGGGCTGTGAAGGTTTGCTATTTTGCATAACTACATTCAGTGATTTTATATCTTCAAAAATGTTGAATAGCGCGAGCGAGAGGGAGGTTTGACATGTATCGTCGCCTTAAGTATTCACTCATAAACAAGAGATTGGACATATTAATACCTTATTTGGAAGTGTTTGAATGGTGACCATCGCAGTATTGTTATTGAAGCTACCGGTGAATTCACCAAAAACCCGTAAAATTTAGACTGTATGTCCAAAGATATGCAAGATTATCTTCTCATACATATTATTTGCGACCCGCCCCGGCTTCGCACGGGTGCAAATTATACATGTAAAACTTCTTTTCTGTAGTTCTTAAATGTAGATGTTGTCTAATGTTTCGTTAGTAATAGAAAAAAAATACAAACTGATCTTGAGGGCGGGCACTCAAGATCAGTTTGTATTTTTTTTCTATTTATTTAAATGTTAGGATAAACCTGGCCTCACACTAGGATTCCCTTCTGTGTCATTGTTATCAAAAACTCTTAGAGTACAGTTCTCACAATGGATCTTTCGTCCTCCTGCAGGTAACGACGGGGCAGCAAAAGATTCAACCAAACCTAGTACAATCCGACATAACATAGGAACTATGTCGCTACTTGCAGCCAATTTCAGAGTGCCAAAGATATGTGATTTCTTTACCATTATTCCAATATACCCAACAGGTGGCGACAGTGTGCGAGATAATCGGCAAACGTTTACACATCAAATACTACGACAGTCAATCAGACGATATGGGTTTCTGGTGTCATGAAGACTCACCACTTATACACCCAGTGGGCTGGGCGTTTCGCATCGGTCATGACCTAGACGCTCCGGAAAACTACATTTCAAGAGTTGCAGCGGGCAGACTTTCTCCTATAGATACGACTCCAGACATGTTTTATAAGTACCCTACAAACGAGACACCTCTATTCGCTGAAGGAATGAAGTTAGAAGCTATCGATCCTTTGAATCTATCGTCGCTATGTGCTGCTACTATCATGCAGATACTGAACGATGGTAAGGACGACGCTGCTTTTATTAGAACACTAACCTAGCACCTTCGAATTTTAGTTCTAGGGTTTGCCAGACTTTACTATGCATAATAAATGATAAATGATATTTAATTGCAGCAACACATGTGACACAATAACGATCTTAAAAACTATGTCCTTCATTAATAAATATCAAGGATTTAGCCTCCTAGAAATAAACAAATTCATCCCTATGTCGGGTTCCTGAAACTTAAATAAATAAATAAATAATGCGGGACGTAATCACACAGCATCATGTAGCCCCAAACTAAGCAGAGCTTGTATTATGGGAACCACATGATTGATATACTACACATATAATTTTTTTTTTGTAAATACATACTTATCCTACATAGAAAAAACCCAGACCTGAGACAAATATCTACAGAACTTGCAAACATTTGTCCCGCAGCGGGAATCGAACCCGCAACCTTCTGCGTCTCAGGCGGACCTTCGCCCACTGCGCCACAGAAGCCGTCGAAAATATCGCCTATCGTCGTCAAATATTCGCATAGAAGCATTTTTCTGTAACCAATTTTTTTTATTCTATGTTAAACAATTTATCCTTCAAATCTTTTAACTCTGTTGGTAGCTTATTGTAAATTTTTAAACACATGTAATAAGCTTGACTTTGGAGCTTGTTTCAATTTATATTTAGGAAGATGCAGTTTGTTATTGGATGTATCCCTTAGTACTCTTAGATACTAAAGAGTACTAAGGGATAAATCCAGTAAGGGATACAGTTCCATACTGTACAGTGTTACAGTTCTGTATCCATAAGGGATACAGTTTGTTATTGGATGTATCCCTTAGTACTCTTAGATACTAAAGAGTACTAAGGGATACATCCAATAACAAACTGCATCTTCCTAAATATAAATTGAAACAAACTCCAAAGTCAAGCTTATTACATGTGTTTAAAAATTTACAATAAGCTACCAACAGAGTTAAAAGATTTGAAGGATAAATTGTAAGCATATTTTTAGCACAATAAACTTTACTTTATTTTCCAGGCTACATGATGATAAGGGTTGACTGCTACCCAGTAGACGAGTCTGGTGGAGACTGGTTCTGCTACCATCAGCGGTCGCCGTGCATATTCCCCGTTGGTTTCGCGATGGCAAATAATATACCGCTCACTCCACCGGCCGGGTAAGTACCTATACTATACCGTTTGTATTTTTTTACACTACCTAGTTGGCAAATAGGTATACGGTCCTTCTGATGGTTAGCTGTTCCCGTAGCCTATGAACGCCTGAAAAACAAAGAGGTAACAAACGGGTTGCAGACCCTTTAAAAATTTTAAAACACCCTTTTTGAAAAGCCGCATAGCCTCTGGGGAAAACCGTAGCGGGAGACCATTCCACAGTTTGATGGTTTGCGGGACCAAATTCCTCTTAAACCTAAAAGTGCGAAAATATATAGGTAGCAATGTAAGTGGGAAAAACAACGGCCCATGGCGCCGGCAATAAAATTGTAAATCGCATGGCAGATGAGAAACATCAAAACTATTTTGTATAGAAAATACTTCGAATCCGACACCGTCTCAAATTCAAAACTCGGCTCAAAACTCCACTCCAAATACAACCTCAATGAAACTCTAATTAAAACTCAGCGCCGCGAACCTGGTTCGCGTCTCCAACCTCGAAAGTTTCACATCAAAAGATAATAATTTAATTCATTATTCCAGTTTCACAGCGGAAGAGTTTAGCTGGGAGCAGTATCTATCCATGTGTGGGGGAGTGGCGGCTCCACGGGCATCTTTTGCTCCACGCAAGCATGTGACGTCACACGGCTTCGTGGCTGGCATGCGGCTAGAATGCACCGACCTCATGGATCCGCGCTTAGTGTGCGTCGCGACTATAGCCCGCGTCGTTGGCGATCTACTTAAGGTACTATACGCATAATAATAAGGATCATTTTAAAAAGCAGCTGCTTGTGGTTTCATGTCTTTTTTTAGTAGGTACGCAAAAACTCAAGATAAGGGTAATAGAGGTGTAATTAGTATCATTTTAATTAGGTACCTACGCAAAAACACGTGACACATGGCTTAGTGGCCAGTATGTGGCTAAAATGCACCGACGTCGTGGATCCGCGCCTAGTGTGCTTGTCGCAAAGCAGTTGCTTGTCGGTTGATGCCACTTTGAACAAAAACACTTAATATGGGACATAATAATAATAAGGGTGAGTAGTTGTAATAATATCACGGGTTATTTTAGAAAGAGGCAGCTGCTTGTAGGTTGATGTCTTTTTAAGTAGGTACGCCAAAAGTCAGTTCAGTCAGTTCATGAAAGTATGAAGTACTTCATGAGTAGTGCTGTGACGTTTCGATGAACATTACTGCGGCACCGACAATCCCTAGTACTGAAATAAGAAGGCATGTGTATTGTTTGAAGTGGTTTTTGACTACCCTCTACATAAATACATCTTCAATTTTGCATTCCTCGTGAAAATCGCAATATCCGACAATATCAATAAAACAATTCGTGTTTGAATCACATACTGAGGAAACCGAAATGCTTACTTCCACGCTTATATGCCAATTTAGTTCTAAATGTTATGTTTGGAATTGTCTTTTACTACCTACATATGATCTCTTCACACGTTTAATAATTTGCAAACCAACAGCAATATCAGAATATCCACGATGAAATAGTGTTTGAATATTATCTGTGGATTTGTCTCTGACCATCCTTTCAATCGCAATATCAGGGCATATCCATTAACATGACGTGTCATTTCAACAGGCACCCGAACTACAGACCAAATGTGTTTGTGAATTTGTTTCTGACCGACTACCCTTTCAAGAAAAGAAGAAAATAAAAGAATTCGTAAGAGAAAGGATCATGACGAGAGGTCACGACCCTCTGCAGTGAGAATTCGACGCACGAAAGACCAAGAAAGGTCGCAATATCTGAAAATATCCATAGGACAAGTCGTGATTGTTTTGTCTTAAATCTATTTCAATTATCACAACATTTACAGATTCACTTCGACGGCTGGGGACCGGAATACGACCAGTGGCTATGGGCTCACAGCACAGACATGTACCCAGTGGGCTGGTGTCGAGCCGTCAGCCATGTTCTGCAAGGGCCTAACAAGCCTCCGCCGCCTCAGCCGACGCGCCGGCAGCAATCTAAGCAAACTAAGGCACCCCGCCGACGCAAGAAGATTGCAGGTTAGAATTTAGTATAACAGCAGCCTATTTCAGTCCACTGATGAAGGTCTCTTCTAATAGAAGGGGTCTGCCTTTATCTCCCCGCCCAAGGGCCGAGCAAGTCGCTGCCTCAGCTGATGCGCAGGCAGCAATCTAATTCAAGCGTGACTTGAGAATAATTTTTTTTTGTTATATGTGTAGTATATCAATCATGTGGTTCCCATAATACAAGCTCTGCTTAGTTTGGGGCTACATGATGCTGTGTGATTACGTCCAGCATTATTATTTATTTATTTATTATTTGACGGATATCAATACAAATCTTAATTCAGCGTACTCTTGAACCAAATTGAGAACTGGATTAGAATTTGATTTCTGTCATTTGGTACTATTGAAAGTCGACCTCGTACTCATACAAAAAACTTGCGGAATTTGAATCGAGAATTGGATAGAGTCGTGTATTTTGACTCTATTGACGTATCATTTATCGACGTCAATAGAGTATCGAGCTTTTACAGTTTGGAGAAAGAACTTTTTATCGATCGAGGATTAATCTAGATGAAGTTGGAAAGAACTGGGTAACAAAATTAGGAGGTAGTCTGAGGCAAAACCAAACATTATTTGGGTACATATCTGTGTGCTGCTTCCGGTCTGGTACCATAGGTCACGAGAGACCAATGAATGAAAAATGTGATCTCTGTTCTGTCGTCTCGGCACACGACAGTATTTTCATACTATCTTTCTATACTATTTACAATAGTTACAACATATGTATGCCCCTCTAATTTGGCTGCAGGTAGCGACGTAGTTCCTATATTTGGGATTGTACTAGGATTAGTTGAATTGTTTGCTGAGGCTAAATTCAGAGACAGATACATAGATCCATTGTGAATATTGTACGCTTCTGTTTTTTATCTTAACTTGTTGCTCAGATTAAAGAATAGAACTCTGGAGTTGGAGTTTTTGAAGCCCCCGCCATGGCTTAACGATTAAAGCCTGGACTAATTTCTGACTGTGCCTTGCGTTCGAAGAGATCGAAAAACCAAATACTTTAGCCGCTCCTTCCATGCTGTGGTGATTTTCAAAAAATTATGAAAATATCGTCTTTCAGAAAAGAAAATAGCACCCGTAGCGCCTTGCACAGCCTATGAGAGCTCTAACGAGGCAAAAAGCTTATCGCCGCCGATGACCCACTCCGAAGCGTCTGTGGATACGGGATTGCGGTCTACGAAAACGCGTGCGGACCCGGATCGGGCGGATGACGCGTCCAAGATGGATGTTGATGCGGAATCTAAACACAGCACGGAACCGCCGGACGATAACGAGCCGACGACTGAGTCTACGGAGGATTTTGTGGTGAGTCAGATATTCATTTGTTCTTCCCTGGCCTACAATAGTCACAACGTATGTTTGGCCCTCTGAAGTTGGCTGCTAGTAGCGACGTACGCGACGTTCCTATGTTTTTGTCGGCCACCCCAAACCCCAAAGGCTCAGCAAACGATTCAACCAAACCTAGTACAACTAGGATTGGTTGAATCGTTTGCTTTTCGAATCATCGCCTTTTGAATCGTTTTGCTGAGGTTTGCAACCAATCCAATAGTACAACTAGGATTGGTTGACTCGTTTGCAATCGTGGACTTCAGAGGGAGATTCGTTGTGAGTACAGTTTATAAGTGGGGTTTGAAGTCTTTTTGGTATGTTCCTATTTGTGAACTGAAGTAATGCCATATAAAGAAGCAAGCTTTTAAAAGTGGTACTGCCACACTATACTGAGTTAACTCTGTTACCTTATCACCATGTGATGACGGCAAATGTATTAAGTATTGAGTGACCTTTATATATTTATTGACGATAATATCAGCGAAAAAGTGTCTATACGAGTGTGGTTGGTTTCTGTTAGGTTTGTCTTCAATCTTTAACGCATTGCGTGCTGAAAACACACCTCTCGATGCCGAGCTTGTCGGCCTCCTCAGGCATGCATCCGTCATGTCTGAGGCCCGCTGACAACGTGTTAAATTCAATAGTCCTTTATGTGGCTTCCCTAATAGGCAGCGCGTGAAAACCCACTGTTATAAAGTTTCAGTATAAAATTATTTGTATTGTATTACAGTTGCAAACAGAATCATCTCAAGATTCAAGTCAAGGGCCGCAGCTATTTCCCGAGCCGGAAGATGATAAAATAATACCCAGACTAGTCAACACGACTGGCCCATCGAGCGCGCTAGACTCGGTCGATCCTGAGAACTGGACGGTAGCGGACGTCGCTAAGTTCCTCACAGTAAACGACTGCCAGCCGTACTGTCAGTATTTCGCAAACATATCAGGCCGAATGATGTTGCAACTAACTAAAGACGAGATTATAGAACTACTGAAGATGAAGGTTGGACCGTCGCTGAAGATTTTCGATCTGGTACAGCAGTTAAAGTGTAAGCTCAAGCAGCCCCAGTGCAGAATGAGAAAGTAGTGGTCGCTTCGAAAGCAACGCTGCACGTTTATGAATATATTGGTACCGTTGTCGGCGGTTTTCAGACTAGCGTTTTTTAACGTATATTAGCTCGTATCTACTCGTATAATATCGTATCACACGCGCATGACATTTTGCGCCTATATGAGCTCATAAGCGCGTCAACGCTATTACAAGTTGCGCATATAGGCGCCTGTACGCGATTCCAAAAACAGAATATAAGTAAGCCTGAAACCGCGTAAGAGAATGACTTATGATTGGCTCGGATTGGATAATGCGGGCCGGATACCGAAGTGACTTCTAGTTCGATAACTATTTATTTAGAAGTTAAGGAATTGTAGGAACAGATCGACTTGTTACTCAGGGTTGAGATATATTTTGATATAGATCAGATATTAGAAACGTCATGACATCATTTTTAGCAATAATTATATTAGATTTCTAGAAGGCAGGAGGCTTGAAAGAACAATGTCATGTTTAAAGATTAAAGTATAATTGGTTGACTATGGCAGCTTAACTTGATGTGAACATAAGGAAAGCTTTGACTAAAACTGTGCAGTCGATAAAAACAGTTGAAAGTTCAATCGATTCGAGAAAGAAAACAGTGGCCTTCTGAAATTACTCATCTTATGGATGATTAATTGGTTATGTCATCTTAGTAAACGTGCAGCGAAGCTTATCTTATATATCACATAGACAACTAATTAGTGATAGAATTTATTAATTCGAACATCACATGGCCGCCTACATATAAGGTGTCGCATGCGAATTGTCGATTATTTTTTAAATATTTACCCTGGCAAGTTTTGTGTGTGATTCACTGGTAACTTCAGACGATTAATTATCATGGTAACTTCAATTTTTCAGTTTTATAATGGTCGCTATCACTTGACTATCATTATCATTACGTCAATATAATAAATTTACTATATTATAGTAAATTTTAAGATATAGGAGAGAAACATGCCACAAAAAAAGAGCTTGTGGATATGATTGTTGATGACCTCTGTGGCGCAGTGGGCGAAAGCCCGCCTGAAACGCAGGTTACGGGTTCGATTCCCTCCGCGGGACAAATGTTAGTATTATCAGCAAATGTCTGTCTCAGTGTTTGATATGCATATTTTATTTTAAACATAAAAGATATAAGTTATATATCAGTCATGTAATACCCATAACACAAACACATTGAACCATAACACATTGAAATGCCCGGCATCATTTATTAAATTTCTGAAATTATCTAAAACATATCCGGAAATGCTAATTTGGCAGTTAAAATTACTTATTTTTATCTATTTCTTACTGAAAAAGAAATCTATGCATGTACCTTGTCAAAATTACTTAAATAGTCCTTTGAAAATTGCTGTCGAATCTCATTACCTTTGTCGTGTTGTTAATCTTCCAGACATTTAGGTTTTCATTATTTTCTTTAACCTGTATTCATTGCCATGGTAACTAATCTTCGCTAATGACTGCTAGATTGTATAAATTGTGAACGCTGTATTTATTATTTTAAAGTGTGAATTGAATAACTTATGTGATTTAGTTTTAAACTGATTAGATTTAGTTATGCATTTATTGTATTATAGGCATTTAAACTCCTCTATCGGCATTATGGCATGTAGCTTTCGAAAGGTCTACATTGTATAGTTGACTATACTCGGCTGTATTCGTGAAGCGATAATCCGTACTTATAATAAAATTATATACATATACACACCTACAAAAAAATAAATTTACTCAATTTATTATATGCCGATGGTGAAAAGATTTTGGTTGGACGCTTCATCCCACGCTATGGCGGAATCTAGGTTTAGACTGTTTGGTACAATAACGAAGAAAAAAAACTACAAAAATTCTTTTATACATAAACATAGTGCAGTGTTCTAGATTATGGGTAGGTATAATATGTCGAAAGATTCTATTATCAATAACTGAGTTACGAATTATTCTCGATAATTCGTTTGTGTTTGAAATTTAAGAGGAAATTTATGAGGAGGTTGATCTTTAAATTTGTCGTAATGACAAGTGTGGTATGGTATATAAATGAAAAAAGTATGGTACAAAGGCATTTTTGCCTATTCGCTTTATTTTAACCTGATCCTAACATTGCGTAAGTATATAATCTTTTATTCAATTATGCCGTTTGCAAATAATGCAACATTTTAAACATAGAACATTCAAATAAATAATAATTACTCAAAAAAAATATATTTATATCTATTTATAGATAAATCAATGCAAAGGCTTTTTAACTTATAGGTATACATTCTCAACAAATAGGCAAAGATACATACAGATACATTTTAAACATACCTTGTTAGTAAGTGTTTATGTATATAGAATCGCTGACTTTAAAGATAGTCAACGATTCGATGTACTCAACACTTCAAATCTGTCGGTTAAAAGTATTCTGTGTAATATCATAAATATAATTTTTTGAAGGTGGTCCCTGTTAATGGTTCGTTTAGTTATAGCTTACCTATTTGTAATCATAGCGACATGCAATTTTCAATTAGTTTTAGTTGAGTGTGCTAATAAAATATCAATTTATTTTATACAATTGGGTGTTTTTACCTATTTTATCGTAATTATTGTTTTTAATATTAGAGTCAACAAAATGTTAACAAGAGAACAAACGTGCAAGCTCACACAAACTTTATATAAATTGATTTTTTTCCTTCATTATAAAAGAAAATAAAATTATTTTTAACATGAAGTTTTATCTTGGGAGGAATTTGGCTGTATCAGAGAGAATTTACAGTGTTCTTAAATTAAGATTTGTTCATTCAGTGTTTTAGCTTTCATAATCGAAACGTTATTTCGCTTAGACAACAAAAATATGCTTTAACCATCACAATCATGGTGTGTGAAATAAAGAGTGTTCTATTTATTGTAATACCTAGGTGTAAGTATCAGATGTACAAATCACTCGATAAAGGCAGGTCACTACCAAAGCAAAGCTATGCCACAAAAGCGGAAATACTAAATAATAAAATACTAATAATTATAGCCATGTGTTTTATCAAGACTTTAATAGCGCCCACCATTTCTGAATTTGAATTGTGTAATTAATTTTATTCTGATTCATGTATTGCGTGGTTCTGATGATTAATTTATACAGCATTATTTTTATTTGTGTATATTTTTACTAGTAACCCATTTTTCACTTCTTTATCAAAAGGCTTCAAGGATAGTTTCCACAAATTCGCCAGTATCAAGTATAATTGTTCATAATAATATGAGGCAACTAGAGCGTAATTATAGACCGAAACCTAGATTGAGTGCCAGTTGGTCTCCAAAACTTCATATCAAATATAAATAAGTCAGGTGCATTTTAAATTGGATATAAATTAATGACAAATAATCATCAAAATTGTACTCTATAGAGTCCAAGTTTCAGTTTCCAAGTGAAAACTGTCTAAAATGAGTCCGAGCGTCGTTGACACACATAAACATCAAATTGCCATTGCCAATTGTTAGCGGCCAAACACCCTTTGCCGAAAATTACGGGACGCAAGTTCCGCAGCTGATTTTGACAAGTTCGGCTGTATGCCATAACGCAACGTAATTTCAGCATAATCTGTAATTCAAATAGCATTGCAAGCGTAATCATGCCGAACTTACGTCGCGTAATTTCGGCTATTATTATATAGTGTGTTTAAACACTTTTCACGAAAGAAGTCCCGCAGACGCGGCGGCAGTCGTGTAAAAGTTAAAATGGAAATGAAATTAAATCAAAAGAAAAGCAAAATCAACACGTCTTCAACTAAAATATCATACAAACAATCTGTTCTGTCTAGAGTTTCTTGATTAATTCGGTGTTTTTACGTATACTGAAGATTCGGCTTTAGTTATGCTGATTGCCGGGGGACTTCTTTTGGGAAAAGGACTCTCCTTTAGACCTTATGTCACACTTGTCGGCGCAATGGTCAGTGTGCGCCGAGTTTTGGTGCGGACCTTTTTTTCACATTTGAGAGTACTACATATGGATGGATGCATAGGTATAATGTAGATTCACGTGCGATAAGATGTTTACAATTTAGTACCTACTATGTCCTAGAAAACACTTGCTAACAGATGACAACGCGCTCGTCGAATAAATTCAACTTTACAGAGAAAAGGTCCTAAAATGTATACATCTATATAATGTATATGTATACATGTGACAAAGTCGATGTCCGGAGATTTAGCTAAGCACACACTGGACGCTCGTTACACAATACATTACCTTTATAGCTAGACGTATCGTTATGAATGACCATGAATTAGATTTTGTAATATTGAATCTAAATACTCAAGCGTGACTTGAACGTGATTGTTTTTTTTAGAACGTTTAGCCAACCTGCAATGAACATGACGTGCCTTTTAACTTTATATCCTTAGAAATTCATCTAAATGTTAGTGATTCTATATTGTTTGTTTTAATCAGTATGAAGAATTGTATTTGGCAATAATCTGCCTTTTATCCAGTGATTCATGTAATCAACCTCTGACACATCGTGTGATAGTTTTATTGTTCTCGTATTAAAACAATTTAAACATTTAAATATATTTTTTATTTCTTAATATTAGTGGACGGAATGTTATCATAATTATTAATTAGTTTGGCAATTTTTGTCACCAGTATATTTCTTTGTTTGTAGTCAAGTCTTGAAGTATTTGATTTGTCATCAATCTGCAAGAAAACATAAAAATATATTTAGCTTATTTATTTCCAGGCTGTCTAGTCCGGATTACGTGGGGGTGTATGGGGTTCACATCCATCGTCGGTGTCCAAGCCATCCTCATCAGTGTGGTGCACACTGCTAAATAACGAACGGGGCTCTGGTGGCCGGCTGATTGCGGCATAGCGCAGCCTACATCGACACAGCTAAATCCCCTGGCCACCGATGGGCAGCAGCGTCGGTGGTGGGAGAAGCTGTGCCCCGTGATCCGCAACCTGCATGCCCAGCGTGGGGAATATGGGCAAATCTCCCTTTATTCATCATTATCATCATCATCATCAGCCTATAGCAGTCCACTGCTGGACTTAGGCCTCCCCTAATGAGCGCCATTGCGCCCTGTTCTGAGCTCGACGCATCCAGCTTCTACCAGCAGCCTTACGCGAATCGTCACTCCATCTGGCCGGAGGTGGCTGATTTCTTGGCAGATCGTCGGTGTGGTGGCGGGTGAAGGTGGCTCTCCCCCTTTATTAGGGGAGGCCTATGTCCAGCAGTGGACTAATATCGGCTTGGTGTGGTATTTATGGTAAATATATGATTAGTACCTCATTGTATGAGTAGGGACAGAAGACGCGTAAAGTGCACAGCAAATGATATGGCCGGACCTCTGCGCGTGGCACTTGTGATACTCCGAACTCCAATAAGCCTCTTTTATACAGCCAAATTCTTCGTCTGAAAAAGATTTTTATAATAGCTATAGTGTATAGTGTCTAAGCACACTATAGCCGAAATTACGCGACCTAAGTTCGATATGATTACGCCTGCAATGCTATTTAAATTACAGATGACACATTATCCAGAAATTACGTTGCGTTATGGCATACAGCCGAACTTGTCGAAATCAGCTGCGGAACTTACGTCGCGTGATTTTCGGCATAGTGTGTTAAGACACTTTAAAATCATAAAAAAAACTTCCTCCAGCTCAGCAAACTCTGCCAATTCAGCAACCTACTACCGAGCCCCGGCAGCAAGGCCGCCGATGCCTAGGTATTTTTTATATCTATTTTGAGGAGTGAAAGAGGCCTGGCAATAGCGAGACTTTGTAAAGACAATATTTAACAGATTTTGTTGATATTATTATGATAACATACAGTGAACGCGCGCTACCTGAACCTTTTCGGTTCCAGTGATAATAAAATAAGAGGAAATTAGTCCGATGATCGCTGATGTCAATATCTTGCATAGAAACTAGTTTTACTTTTAAGCTATTGCATAGCTTCTATCGAGGGCCTTGAGCGCGGGGACCGAATCCAGAAATTCCGTAACGAAAAAAAACCTCACGCTCCCCACTCCAACGGGCACGGAGGTGTGGCTTGAAGGCCGTGCATTGTCTAACGTCGTTTCTTTTCGGCAGTCTTCGACACGGTGTTTGTGTGCGTGCAACTAGACGTATTGTACGACTCTACGAAGCTCGCACGAATCGAGACGATCACCACGCTCAAAAAGTGTAACTTGAATTAATATCAAAGAAAAAGAAATACTGCATAAATAAAATAAATAAATAATTATAATTGCATAAGTTGATAAAAAATGCTATGCAATAGCTTTACCGCGGCAGTCCCCGAGTGCCACACGTCTTTTTTTTTTATCACTTATCAACAAGTCAGGGGTTCCAACCTCCATCTTCGGGACCAACCTCATCGGCAAATTGCACCCTGCTAACTAACAAACGGGGCTCTGGTGGCTGGCTGATTGCGGCTTACTCTAACTAGCGAACGTTAGGTGAACAGCCCAACATCGGCACAGCTGAATTCCCTTGCGCGAGAAGACAGATATATAAACTCTATATTGCACACAAAACACCAATACAATACGATTTACAAGAACAGAGAAATAAAAAAGTAATGTAGGTACAATAGGCGGTCTTATCGCTTAAAGCGATTTCTTCCAGACAACCTAAGAATAGAAGCGCGATGAGATGAGCGGTGGTGCTTATACAAAACGAATTACCTATCTATATTACATATTACAATACAATTCTAATATACCTCTATTCAATATAATTTGAAAAAGGCTATTATATTTATAATATACCAAGTAGAAATATAGTTTTATAGCTAAAAATATCAATAATGTACTCGTAAACTATTTAACTAAGCAGTCGATGTGAATTACCTTTAACAAGTTTTTTTAAAAGATTCCAATGAAGGAGCCAGTCTTATAGATACCGGCTAGGTGTTCCAAAGCCGAAGAGCCTGCACTGAAAATGAGTCTGTATAAAAGAGAGCAAGATTGTCTGAAGACCGCAGTGTGGGTTGAAGCTGTGCCCTACGATCCTCAACCCGTATGCCCAGCGTGGAGATCCCCCTTTCATATTCTTCATCATCATCATCATCACCATCAGCCTATGGCTGTCCACTGCTGGACATAGGCCTCCCCTAATGAGCGCCATTGCGCCCTATGCAGAGCTCGATTCATCCAGCTTCTACCAGCAGCCTTTCGCAGATCGTCACTCCACCTGGCCGGAGGGCGTCCTACACTACGTTTGCCGAGCCGCGGTCTCCACTCAAGAACTCGTTTACCCCAACGGTTATCGCTTCTTCGGCAGACATGGCCAGCCCACTGCCACTTCAGCTTGCTAATTCTCTGAGCTATGTCGACAACTTTAGTTCTATGTCGAATATACTCATTACGGATTTTATCCTTCAGAGAAACTCCGAGCATAGCTCGTTCCATAGCTCGCTGAGCGACTTTAAACTGGTGGACTAGCCGTACTGTGAGTGTCTACGTTTCGGCTCCGTATGTCATGACGGGTAGGACGCACTGATTGAAAACTTTCGTTTTCAAACATTTTGGTATGGGTGACGAGAAAACTCGACGTAGTTTTCCAAATGCTGCCCAACCCAGCTGAATCCTCCTCTTGGCCTCCTTCTCGAGGTTGTTTCTACCCAACTGCAATATCTGCCCGAGGTATGTATACTCCGAAACAACTTCAAGGTTAACGACGACAGGACTCGGATCAATTCGGTCATTGACCATGACTTTGGTCTTGTCCCAATTCATGCCGAGACCAATCTTTCGCGAGGCTGATGCTAGGCCGTCCAGCATTCGTTGCAGCTCCTCCAGCGACTCCGCCATTAGGACTATGTCATCAGCGAATCGCAAGTGTGAGATGTGATTGTGTGATTCATATTCTTACTGATTTCCTACTACTCACTGAAATAGGCTGGTTTTGGCGATGGTAATGCCTGCTTCTGTCAATGGTAAATCTTACCTTTATTTGCATACGTTTTCAACTCTGGAGCCAAATCCCTCGCAGATGTCACGTAGAACGTTCTCAGAATATCCATTTTGTGAGAGGCCGACATACCGCGCCCTTTCTGAGTCGGCGCGTGCAGATTACGGGAAAAGACACATCTCCTCTTACTTACGTTTATAGTTAGAATTCTGGAAACAAACAATACTATTGGAGTTGCTATTCTTGTTGGTGATATGATCACGCGCTCCGCAGACGGGGCAACTTTATTATTAACATGAGTTGCTGTCTGCGCAGTTTTTTTAAATTAATTATAATATGAAAAGAGTTGCCTGTTCGTACAAATCTGAGATCAAAGTTGCTCCATCTACGGAGCGCCTACCCAAAGACTTGGTCACACCAAGTTTCATCTCCAGTACCAAATCCGTCATTTACATTATCAAAAAATATTAGACACGTATTTTTTCTTTTGTCATTTCAACAAAAAATTACAAAGATATAGTGCGTTCAAGTTCCGCGTGACGTCACGGCTTTTACCTAGCCGTGACGTCACGAGCCCCCACTACCGAACTTTGACGCTCTTTATCTCCGGCAATTTTTATTTATTTGATAATTAAAAAAATACGTGTTCAATATATTTTGTTGATCTATCTGATGGACTAATTAGAACTATTATTTTTTTACCCAGTCATCCCTAGTATGAACATAATCTTTAATAGGGGAGGCCTATGTCCAGCAGTGGACTTATATAGGCTAGTGTGAGTGAGGTGTGGTAATGAACCAACTCGCCCTATTGCCCTATATGACTTCTTAATCTTACCCCTAAGGGATTTAAAATTCTTGAGTAAAACATACAAACCCTAAAACACTAGGCTCAAAAGTCAAGCTCATTGGAAAGTTCCTTGGGTAGACTAGTTTAGCTTCCTTTATGAGATGCGCATAACTTTCCCAGCACTGCAATACTATCTCGTCGATCTGGGATAAGGCGGGAGTAGCCCCGCAGATAACTAGTATGTACACATCAGCTAGGAGCTTGCAAGTAATTGCTCGGAATGCTACCTGAAATAAATAGGAATCACTTGAGAAGGTTACAAGCTAATTTAGAACTTAGCTTAACCTAGATAGAGCGCATTTTGGAACTATTATAATATTGATATTTTTTAGTAACTTTGGCTTCGATCAGCTACACAAAGGATTTTGCAATATCTGCCCGAAAGCGGCTTGTCTAAATCTCCGCCAAAACGCATCGGAGCAGCAGTTTTCATATAGTCGGCTTACTTAGATTTTCTGTCTTATCTTCTTTATTATAGAGGCGATATTTATATGACGTGCTTATCGGAGCAGCAGTTGATCGTGGTTTTTCTCCTACAATAAAAATCGGTCACCGATTTTCGGTCGTGGGCATTTAGCCTGAACTAACTTTGGTCTTTGCATCTAGTCTATATGATTTATACATCGTCAAGTGGTAGGTAACTTACTCACTGACCGGGACGCTGTAGTGCCTGGGACATGGTTAGATGGAGTAGCCTTGCACAGCACCTATACCATCCTCTCAGCCTAGTCGGCAAGACATGGTCAATACGTGTGGAGCCGACTAAGCTGTGGGGTCTCTGGCTGCGGGTTTCTTCACGATGCTTTCCTTCACTGTTTTGAGCACGTGATAATGCGCATCAATTTTTTCCAAATCCATAATCCATTGGTACCCGGCCGAGATTCAAACCCACGACATCCGGATCGAAAGTTGGGGGACATTCCACTAAAAGGCTCAATGGTATTTAATTATATAGTAAGGAATTCACTTGGCGGCCGCTGGCGCAGTTCAGAGCGTGTCCCTGTAAAGAAATCGTGAGTTCGATTCCCGCTTGGGCCGTAATTATTGGGATACTCGTATTATGAAATCTTTGTAGACGTCCAGAAAGTATCTCTAGATAAGAAAGCTTGTTGGTGTGTGTATTAAAATATGAATTTTGCCTTAGTGTTAGCTTTTATTTTTTATACTACTAAGTTTCTGATGGTAAGCGGTTCCCGTAGCATATGGCTAAGCAATGGTGCCCAGCGTGGGGATGATGGGCAAATGCCCCTTCTTTTTGGGGAGATCTATGTCTAGCAATGGACAGATATAGGCTTGTTTTGTTATTATTAGCGTGCATCAGCACGAGGCAACCTAACCTTGCCTTGAGGATTCCGCTATGCCAATTAGGACCTTAGCTACTTACATTAGGGCTCATTTGTGGTAAATAGACGGGCGTATCTCTAAGCGGTGCTCCGTCTTGCGCCGCTGCTAACAGCAATAGAAGCCTGGCTTCTCTCGGGTCCAATTCTTGGAAATCCGAGCTTGTTGCTACCAGATGTCCATGTATGCTGAGGCATGCCCACCGTCCGGTTATACTCTCAGCGTAGTTGTCGAGTCCTTGCTGCAAATATCAAAAGAATATAAAAATCTCGTGTCACAGTGTTTGTGGTCGCAATCCTCCGAAACGGCTCGACCTATTTTTATTCATGTAAATTTGGTAGGTATGAGAATAAGTCGTATATTTCGTACCGCAAGTAACCACGCAAACGAAGTTGCAGGCGGGTCAGTTCGTAACAAAAAAATATCAATGTAGATCTGCGAGGTGATCGGCTAACTCTATTGCAAACAGAAATGATTGACACCGCTTTCCTCAGTCGAAATTCAATGAACGTCAATTGAGAAACTGTCACAGTTTGATAAAACAGGATCGGTGTCAATAATTTCTGTTTGCAACAGAGTTAGCCGATCACCCCATTGGTTTTACAAACATTTAAAGTTGTTTAAAAAGGTGAGGAAAGGTACCTACCTCCTATTACCTACTCCATACTAGGTACATAATCATTACGATATCCAAGGTCTACATAGAAACAACAGTAGAGTAGGGCGCTTTCCGGATCTAGATGCCACTAATAAGTCACCCATCCAAGTGGGTGGCCCGGCGGAGTGTTGCTAAAACAAGGTGATCTGTACGATGTTGATCCTGGGGCTTAATTCTCAGGAATATCATATTCACGTCACATTAGATAAATATCGCGCGAACTGTCAAAACTGTATGGTAATTTGACACGTAGTCGCGATCGCGATCGATAATATCTATTCCTGAGAATCCTGGGCCCTGGCTTTGTTAGTCACTAAGCCATGTCCGAGGCCTTCGGGCGGCCTTAAAACTTCGACACCAGAGTTGGCCACTGACTCATACTTGCTCATACAAAGAAGGAAGGAAGGACTACCAGCTTCTAGTTTCAGTTTATCAGTTTGTTTTACAATTTATTAAACACACCTGTAATTGCTGAGCCTGTGGGCACAGTGTACTCTGAATGAGGTCCAAGATCATAGTTGGCTGTGTGCTAGTAACATTAGGATCTAGAGATTCTAACAGTAAATCAATTATAGCATAGCATTGCCGTAGATCACGTTTCACTTGGTCAATGTTCTTTAGTGATTCAAGTTCTTTTTTGCTGATGCAGAGTACCATAGTATCATGGACAGAAGACAGGAGTAGTTCTAAGTCACACTCTAAGCCTCCAGTTACTATTCCAATCAAGGTGACACTGAAATAGTTCAAAATTCGATTAAATTGTTAATAACTTGGCTCTGATAACACACATGGAAACATTATAATGATGATATCTAAAATGCAGCAAGTGTGATTTAATTTGGTATGTTTTACTTTGAATTTAGCAAAATCAAGTTTTCCAAGAATGTCATGTGCTGCAAAAAGTGGGCATGTATCTAACGTAATGTTTGGACTTGCCTCTGACTACCCCCTTTAGGGTATCCTCAATAGATATGCTTACTGAGCAATATCTGAAGATATCCATAAAGGCTGGAATACACATGCTACGTAGTAGCACATAAGCATGCTAGTATCGAGCAGTTGCGACTTAGTAGCATAGAATTAGCATGTGTCATACGAAAAGAGCATGCTTGTGAATAAGCACGCTACTAAATCTCAAGCCGGTCTATTTCTCGTGCTAATTAGCACACGGTGTCAGGTGCGGTTGAGAGGGGGGGTGGCTTCAAAGCATGTGTGAACGTGTTCCATTCGAGCATGCTACTTGGATGAGTTGGATGCTCGGCATCAGACTCTGTATAGTGTAATTTTTTTTATGAATGGTTAATTTTTTTCAAAAGTTCTTAAAATTTTACTGGTTGCATTCGTAGGTACATTGTTCCTGAAACCACCAATATCTTCTTCCCTCATTTCATTTAGTAAACAATCACTTGCTCCCAGACTTTGTCTTCTGCTAATCCAGTACCCAACTTTTTTATTGGTCCTTTTCATAAAAAGTTTATTTAATATATGTGTTGAAACTGTTGAAAGTGACAATATAACTGACTTTAATTCATTCCGCAAAGAAACCGCCATTTCAATGAGCATGTGTATCTCAGACATGCTAGAAAGAAGTATGCTCGTAAAAAGTATGCTTTTCAGGTCTGTGCTTTCTTGAGCAAATGTACACACTCGCAGAGCATGCTATAAATGAGCATACTATCTAGTAGCAAACAAGCGTGCTTTTTTAGTAGCATGTGTATTCCAGGCTTTATGGGGAAAAAGTCGTGAAGATGTATGTATGTGTATGTATATTTCCAAGAAGCTTTCTTCTTCACCCTTATAAGACCGATACAAGGCAAAAGTTTATTTCGCAGCTTTTAGATACACCATCAACATTTTTTTAATAGTTGAATGGAAAAGTAAATTCATATAATATAACAATATTTGAAAACTTCTTCAACTTCTTGTCATATAAACAAAAATATCCAATATAACTTTTGAAACTATCATGGTTGAGAACATAATTATTAATATCAACGGGACACACAAATCATGGTAAATATCCCGTTGATATTAATAATTAAAAATATCCAACTCTGGTATCAGAGTTTTTAGTCACTCAAAGGCCTTCAATATTGTTTAACACTTTCAGAGCTGAAAAACAGAAAAGCGGTGCAGACTTGACCACTTTGAGGTAACAATTTAATGTAAAATTAAAATTAAAAAAAAAATGACTTCAAAAACATTTATTGAAAAAACTGTTAAACTAAAAAGTTAAAAATAATTGCTTATTTTTTTGTTCATAAACCTTTTTTCTATAAATTTATCCCTTACGACCTATGCGTTTACCACATAGGTATATCTAGATACTTACCTGTTAGTTTTGGAGTCGGAGTCAGCTTTGGAGTAAGACATTATAGCAACTACACCTCTCCCACCTCGGACATGCCCTCCTGCACCGCCCACGGAATAGTTACCTACCTTGGCGTGCCTTGGCTGACACCGAATCCAAAAATAGCAGGTAAAAAAAAAAATAATACATCCGAATTGAGAACCTCCTCCTTTTTTTGAAGTCGGTTAAAAATTGGTATCAGTAATTTTTCTTAATAAAAATTTTGTAAACGATGGCTTACCTTTTACAATACTCTTTCCAAAGAACATTTCCATTGTCAACTTGTGTGCTGAGCATTGATAAATTGTGGCATTTGCTAAACATGTTGATGCCATGAAGAGACGCGATTGTGGAGAATTGAACCTTAGGATTATTAAATGAACTTTTAGTTATGCTTGTAAGTACATGTAATTTTGAAGTGCCCTTTAGAAAATGAAAAGCAATATGATTTATGGTATATGATAAGCAGTATGGTGCAGTGCACTTGTAAATTTCTAGGACAAAAAAATAAAGAACCTCATTGAGGTTTTTTTTTAATGATACCTATAGATGGAACTAGCACATGGCCCACCTAATGTTAAGTGGTAACCATTACCTATAACGAAGTATAGCTTTGTAGGCCACGGATGTTTGAAACATGCCTTATGATGCAACACTCTGCGTTAATCAACTTGATAAAATTACCTACGTAAATGCCTATTAGATTAAGTTGGATGGTATAACAAGTAATAAAGGGAGAAAATTGTCTGCCATTCAATTGTAGGGTTTGGTGTAAACAGGCAAATAAATGCTTCAATATTTTGCTAGGAGTAAGTTTCAACTATCTGGGAAGGAGTTTAATTCACAAAAGTTAGCCTCCCTCTCGATAAGGGCAAAAAATTTGGTAAAATCAATGATGGTAACTGCACACTAACATTTTCTGTGCTCCCTCGTTTTCTTGAAAATATAGGCACGCCACTTTCCGTAGCTACGGCTATAACGATGATCGACATCGCCAGATAAAACAAAGGATTCTTTTTTGAAATTTATTATAACTTTTACGACAAAAATACAAATCGTATTTCGATCTATAGTTTGTACACAAAACTTTTTTTGACATTTGGTATGTTATGACGTTTGACAGTTAATTTTAGTGTTGCCACTAATACCCTTCCTTGTCGGGTAAATGGTATTTTTTTGTAATAAACGCTCACGAAGATATTACGAAGATGATTACAAGTATTACAACTAGTCGGCAACTAAACTAGATTAAAGAAAAAATACCTGAACTTAAGTAGATACCTAACTAATAAATTTAATAAGAATGTGAAGAACCGTTTAAGGCAACTTAATCTAAAGTTTACATAACTTATATTAGAAGTTTAATATATTGTTCCTACCTAGGTAGGTACTATGCTTACCAACCTTATTAATTCTACGTTTTAAGTACCCATAGGAATTATTGTTCACTGGCGATCAAGATAATAAAGATAAATAAAATATTAATACTAGGAGTAACAACTAACTTGTACTTTTAGAAACCAAACTATGTTACTATTCTTGGAAAATAGAGGTGTTTAGTTAAGTAGGTACATGGTATCTACCGTAAATATTTATGATTAATATTTATCAATAAATATAATTATATAAATTTAGGAAGCACATAACCTTATAAATATATTAAGTGACAAGTACATAATAGGTCAGTACTGTGGGTACAAATAGCTCAGGATCGAGATGACTGGAGGGATCGTGGGGAGGCCCTTGCCCAGCAGTGGTACATAACACATCGTAATCGTAAAAGTAAGTACATAAGAAATTCTTAGTGTAAAACATTTTTTGTTCAAATAGTATAAAAACATATGCCCTACCTAATTAGATTTAATCAAAGACTACAGTATAATATATACTATTTCAAATGACTTGCTTGCTTAATATCTAAAAAGTTACAAATATTAAGTTTTTTGTACTAACTTTATGGTAGTTTTTTTTATAGGTAACTCTAGGGTGTTTTAAATATTTCCTTGCCTTACTAAAAGTTTGTAGTATTTTCAACGCAATTATCATCCACACCATTTTCTACTTGGACGTTTTCATTCTTACAGGATTGCGTAGCTGAAACAAAGAATAAATATAAATAAAATAATAAAATAAAATATTTTAAATTAGGATACGAAAATATAAACATCCGTAGTCCTAACTCACGTAAGTACGAAATATTAATCACCCGTACACTTTTTTAAATTTAATTCTTATATCAATAGTCCAATCTAAGGACCCTTAGTCAGCTTCGGCTCTACACATCTATTAACTACTAGCTGACCCGGCGAACTTCGTACCGCCTTAGCGTAGTAATGATTACATGTATATTTTTCAATATTTCTGAGAGATTTTCTTAATATTTTTTTCCGTAAGAACCTTCTCCTAATAATAACAAATACAACAAAAAAAGAATTAGTGAAATCGGTCCAGCCATTCACGCGTGATGCCGTGACCAAGGAAAACGGGTTTCATTTTTATATATATAGATAGATAGAAGAAGAAGATGTCTTGGCTTTGGATAAGGCTAACTAAGATGAGATAATGGTAAAAGCCGCCGGGCAAATCTACTCCATCTCACCATGCCCCATTGGTAGGTAAAGTTTCCCCGTCAGTGTGTAAAAAGTTACCACTTGAGGCTGTATAGGTAAATGATTTAGACTAGATGTAAATATCAAGACTAAGTATAAACTTACATTGACCTATTGACAGTAACCTTGGTCCTGTTAGTGAAATAAGCAATGCTCCCAATGGAGCCGACAGTACGACACTTAGAACACTGACAGTTAGTATTATCGTTGCCCATTTCCCTTCATCTAATTTATTTGCTCCGGTGGTTTGACCACTGTGTACCAAATCTAAAGCTGCTGGACCCAGAGCTGCCTGAAATATAAAAAAAAGTTTATTAAACTTACCAACGTTTTCCTTATAAGATCTAATGGAATTTTCAAGTAGACTCATAATTGGATGACCGGAATTCGAACCTCAGCAGGACTTCCCTATTGGAAGTCGGATAATATTTTACTGGGCCACTGCCAATTTTATGATTTTTTTAAATTATTATCTGTATCTCATTGCTTGATAACGAATTTCGAAGATGTTATGCTTTTTACCTGGACGGTAGCTTTGGCAGTCCATGTAAGACCAATGAATAGCTTTTCTTTAGCATTGAGTCCACAACCAAAGGCTACGAGGAAGGTCGCAATTCCTCGTATTAACAAACAAGCCACTAGGCACAATGCTCCCATCTTAATGTCCTCTGGGTTTAAGGCACTTATCTGTTGATAAATAGAACACGGGTTTTATAGCCTAATTCAAATTGAGAGGAGTATAAATTACTTGTCACTGTGATTTATATATTCTGTGCCCAATTAGGTACTTGGGTAGTTCTTAATGTAAAAACAGTTTGATATTATCTAATAAATAGGTAATTACAGGGATTAATTATATGAATTCACTTTAACTTACAGTAATTTGAGCACCAGTAAAAGCAAATAAAATAGGCTCGAAAAATATCCATAAAATCCTGAAAGTATTGCTAACAGGGTTTTTATTCACTGGCCAACCCTGTTTGTCCCAACTATAAGCTGCTACGAAACCAGATGATACTATTGCTAATGGCCCTGAAATAGAAAAGTGGCTCAATAAAGCTGAATCCAAGGGCAAAACCACATAATAAACAATAGAATATGTTAATTACCTGCTCCACTCCATCCGATCATACTTGAAATGAATAAGGAAAAAAGTCCCCACAAGAATAAAGCTATGAACCTGAGGGGGACTACGTAAGTATCCCCTTTTTCTGGAATTATTGATAACATGGCACCCCATAACGATCCGAATATAACACCTGCTATAATAGACAAAGGTCCCTGAAATCAAGTTCATCTGATGAATGTTTAGGTAAACGTTTCATGAGAGTTAAAACATGCCAGTAGGTAGCTAGGCAGTATTACAAGGCAAATATTGATTCGCGCGTTTTGATAAATAACGCAAACATTTAACATTCATTATGATACTGCACGTTCAGTACATATACCTTACCTGACTAGACAGATGGTTTTGCTGAACAAACCTTAATTATATTGAAAGTAGCTGAACCAGTAGAAAACATGGCATTAAGGATAATGGCAAACACAGCAACGCTCACAGAATCATCAATGGCTGCAGCAGCGACCACAATAGTAGGAATACCCTTTGAAACACCATAGCCGATGTCTTTGAGTCTAAATAAGCATGGCACTACCACAGCAGGTGATACTGAAGCAATCATTGAACCTAGTAGAAAAGCTGAAAGTAATGTTACATCGTTTGAAAATTTAATTGTTCACCATAATCTATAGTATAATAAACTTACTCAAATAATTTTTATATGAATTCATACCCCAAATCCAAGGTAAAGCCAGAAGATAGTGCGTAGAAAGACTGATTGCTATGCATTCTACTAGCCATGGCAATAGGCCAAGTTGTAGCACAGCAGCATAATGTTTCCTCATGACTGTCGCATCCAAGCCTAGCCCAGCCCTGGTAAGAATAATGACTAATGCTGTCTTTCTGAAAGCATTATTCAATTTAATTGACACAATTTACAAAAGTAGATTGACACCATTTTTTAAGCTGCTGTAATTCTTGCTGTAATGCGTAAATAAAATACTAAATGCGAAACTTGTTAAGTTATTAGTCTTATTAAATTATTTCCCTTATTTTGCCTTTTGATTCTTAATCGCTTCGGTTTGAAAGGACTTATAATTATAATTATAACTTAAATTGATTTAAAAAACCAACTTTTGTTAATAGATAATCACCTAAATCATACGTACCTCAGATCTTGATTTAGTTTCCTATAATCATCAGTCATATGCACTAGTCCTAGGTTTTGGAATAATATTCCAGTAAATAGCATCCCTATAAGAGCTGGTAATGTTGTGATTTTGAGCCATAACCAACCAATTAAGTAAGCTGCTATGACTAGGATGGCCATGCTAAGCAGTTCTCCGTGCAATCCTATTGATTCTCCTAGTTCAGAGTACGTTATTCCCCACGTGAGAAGAACTAAAACGGAAAACAATATCCCCAGAATTATGTTGAACATGTTAAGTTTAACAAATTGTAATTGAATGTATGAAGATTGAAGACGTACAGAACATTACTATACACAGTTGCTGCGCTGATTGTCTGTATGTTGAGAAAATTGGAAAAGGAAAAACTTTTGACCACCATGAAGGCTGCCATGATGGGCTTGAATCTGCTTGATGGCACCGCAAACAAAGAGTTTCCCACCAATTTCTGAAAATAAATTTATGTTTTCTAAGAGCCATTAGTATATCAACAAAATTAAATATAATAAACTGTATCCGCCGTGATAGTTTTTAAAGTAGTAACTGCTTATTTGCTTACCCTTTATTATGTTTTGTGTGGCCGTTTGAGTCTGTGAAGGATAAAATTACATTAGCTAATTACCTAACATTATTTGGTAAGGCCCGTAGGAACTTTCTGATTGATAAATTAACATTATTTACGTTAACAACTAAAATATTCTGCTAATTAGTACTTTACTAAGTACATAAGAAGTTTATAAAAAATAATTTGGCAAATTGTAAGTTAATATTGTGATTAGGTCCAATAATACAAAATTATTCAGTTAGTTGGTAAGAACATCTTTATGGTTTATAAAAAAAAGTTTTGTATATACCTAAGTATACACACTAAGTACCACTCTACAACATATGAAGAGGTTTAAAAACTATTAATTCTAAATTAATCAATTAAACAATATGAAAATTATTACCTACGAATGAATAGACACGAGCACCTATAAAATAACAATTAATTATATAAAACACATTAAGTTGTAAGTAGGTATGTTATTACATAATGAAAATACAAAATATGATAAGCGTTATAGGTAGGTAAGTTATAAGTTATAACATTGATTATTAACACGTTCGAGCGCGGTGCCCGATTCGCGGTGGTCTGTAATATGACACTAAAAACTTCCATACATTTTCAGACGACGTCTGTATACGTAGCACGATACTTATAACATATATTTCAGCGTATTGTGACAGTAACGTTTGCAAACGTCACTCGTGTAAATACGTTTCTTCAATTTCAACATAAAAATATATACCTCATATGACACAACGTATAATAACGTATGACAATGTCGAACGTACAAAGACGTTCTGTCACATATAATTCGTTGATCTTAATGCATTAATGGCACAACGTTTTTTGACGTCGCTCGTGATTAACGTTTTGTCGTACAAAATTATGGTGAAAAGGCTTATCAGTTACGCAACGCCTATTAACGTTGGTCGTTTTATAACATGATCAGATCCATATTCTCCGTCGTCATGGTAGTTATCCTCCTTCGGAGAGGAGTCAGATAGGTCTTCGAAAAGATTCCTGACATTTTTCTTACGTCTGTCCATCTAAAACACAAAGAAAAACAAATTCCACAAGATAGTTAGATAAATTCTTTATTGAATATCAGAAAAATTCAGCAGTTTGCTGGAAAAAATACAATTCAAAAACGTAAAATGGGCGGTCTTATCGCTTAAATAGATCTCTTCCAGACAACCTTTGGATGGGCATGATATCACAATAAACAAAAGATGGCGTAGTACATACAAGAACATACATCATAATATCATATACCTAACTAAATAAATAAATAAATAATGCTGGACCATCACACAGCATCATTGTAGCTTCAAACTAAGCAGATCTTGTGTTATGGGAACCACATGATTGATATATATCAAAAAAATTACCTATATAAGTAATATTATAGTAAATTTTCTTTTGCATATCATACATAGAAAACACCCAGACCCGAGACAAATATCTGCAAAACATGCAAACATTTGTCCCGCAGCGGGAATCGAACCTACTCTATACCTACTACATAAAATATAAAAATTAAACTATAGACTACATAATAATAAATACATAAAATACTTATATACCTTTTTACAAGTATCCCTTAGCAATAAACAAGATATCCCAGCTAAACTTTGCAACGCAGTAACTATTTTATGGTAATATATTTGGAGGTAGGTACTTACGGTATCGACTATTATTCACATCTTTGGTAAAACCGACGTGCGCTCACCTCCCATGACGCTACTCCACTGAATGTATGGAGCGACGATGAGTTGAGGACGTGTAATAACGGTGTGTATTTGTGTGTGTGGGTCAATCACAGAGATACCACCTCTCATTGGAGTGAATTTTAACGTACACAATGTGACTGTAGGAATTTGAAATTTTTGTATGATGTGACGCTTAGAGTTAGTTAATAGGATTTAACATTACGAAGCATCGTGTGTACACGGTCTGCCCAATACAAAGTGTTTTTTCATAACGACACTATACGTTCTGTCATATCATACTGAAAATGTCCTGACGTTCAATTACGTACCGCCCTCGAACGTGTTAAGAACCAAGTTTTAGTACATTCCATACGGTGGTTATATAAATTCACTTATTTCACTCACCAATGTTTAAGACGTTTTGTGTTTCCATTATTTTATCAATATTATAGTATTCGCTACGTTTTCCTGCAAATAAATTACGCAACATAATGATACAAAACTAACAAGGGTGTTAAGTAGGTCTAGGTATTCATTCAGAAAATTCAAATAGGTACTTACTAACGTTAATGTCATACTAATTAGGTATTAGGTATTGCCAATAATGTAAACGTATCTAAGTAAAACGATAAGTATTCTAATCGATTACTAAAAATGAACAGGGGTGATTAAAAAAAAAAAAAAAAAAAAGGCGTACCTACCTAATGAGTAAGAATGTGAGCATTTGAATGTCTTATTTACCTACTGTTTTTTCCAGTTTCATTTTTGACATAGGTAGAATAAATTTAACTAATGATAACGTTTTTGTTTTTATAATGTGATATATTATAAGTATATTATTTAGTAAAAAAAATAATGGTTTACATAGAGTAGGTGATTTAATCAATAAAAAATAGTACACACGCATTATTAAATTAATAGTAAAATGTAAGTACGTAACTGTGTCTGTCTGTAACTACTTAACTCCTTACATAAATGAAGAGTACTCACATTTCGTAAATCCGACAAAAAAGGTAGTGTTTTTGAAAATTAAATCTATATAATTTTGTACCACATGAAACAATGATATGAATATGAATATGACTAAGAAACTCAGTTTTGCACCGTTTTTAGTTTATATTATATATTATTGTATCAGACTAGTGCAACTGGTTAGGTACCTACTGGTCCAGCGGTAATATAAACTCTTGCATAAACTTAACTTAAATAAACTCGTGCAAGCAATTACGGATTTGTTTTCATACTGCGATATTTTTAGAAGGTACATAGGTATAAAATTAGATAGTCGAAGTGTTTATTCTTGAACAAAACATAGCACTTACGAAAATCACGATTGTCCATCTACTTTTGCCGCTGACTGTACCTACATGAGAAGGCCGCATAAAGTCAAAAGTCAACAAGATAAAATTGTCTACATAATATACAGACCTACATTGATTTATACACCACTAGCTAGTTTAAATTTATTATGCTGTCAAATTTATTATAGTTTGTAAGTCAATTATTATTTAAATGGGTTACATACAAATAATGTAGTAATAGTCCTGGAATTATTCTATTGTACTAGCTAGTACATACCTAACTACTAAAGTAAGTGGGAGTGCTCGCAATAAAAAAAAAATTGCACTTTATTTTTTCCAGCTAGTAATAAATAGGCGGTCTCTCGAGTCTCGACACAAAAATTGCATGATAAAACTCCTTGGTTTAATAATACCGTATTCTCGTTATTTGACCTAAACCTGTATAGTGGCAGCACTAAACTGCCCTATAGTTTTATGGTTTTAATGTCAGTGTCAAAGTCAAACACGAAATGTCGGTGTTCAAAATTTTATGTGTGAGTGTGCGAGGGGGAGATCGATGCGAAGAAATCGGGTGAATCGAAAATCGAATGCGAGCTCCATGCGCACAATGATGGTGTTAGAAATAGCTTACCTTGGTATTTATGGGTAATGCAGCCTTTCTATTTTGGTAACAGCCGTAGGTATGTAGGTAGGTAAAGTATCTACTATGATGGATGGGTTACAAAATTCAATTTAATAAAAATACCACACAACACCACTCTACTTCATGCTCACCATATAATGAATGAATGAAATGAATGAATCCATCCTTTAATAAGTACAGCCAACAATCACACTACGTGGTTCTAAGTTTTTGTAGAAAACGTTATTTTTATTGGTTTATGTAAAACTCAGCGGTACTCTTGGAAGAGAGAGTGTTCCATCCAGCAGTGGACTGCTATAGGTTTTTAAAATGATGATAATGATAATGATGTAAGGCTCCGTCGTTGACTATAGGTATAGTAGAATAACTTCGATCAGCATAGCAGAGCAAGATTTTGCTCAACCTTGATACTGCTCGAAATGTTTATGTAAGTTAAATAGGTATCTGAGCTGGATTTGCTCTGCTCTTTATGCAGGCACGCGCACTACCTAAGTAGGTGCGGTAGTAGGTTGAGATAATGTCATTAACTCTACCTTACCTTCTCCTATCTTTACATTCATACCTGGCTTAAGTAGGTAGGTATCTAACCTACTACTACTAGGCGAGGTACCTACATAATTAACTTTTAAATTTGGAATTCCCTGTGTAGTTTAACGACGGATTAAGATGATATTGTAGGTGTACATAGGTAGGTACTAATTAAATAAATCGAGCAAGTCTGATCTAGCAGAAGACCCAACTAATGCCCTCACCCAACAGCTTAGGTGGGTAGGAAGGTTCCAACCTACTACTAGGTTGGTAACCGAGGTAAGTAAGTACCTAGTTTTAGGTAGGTAGGTACTTATATTAGTAGGTCTTAGTACTTCTTCGTATGAGCTAGTGACCAACTCTGGTGTCGGAGTTTTTAGGCCGCCCGAAGGCTTCCGACGTGGCTTAACGACTGAAAAGCCGGGACCAACATCTTAACGTGCCTTCCAAAGCACGGAAGCGCTCAAATCTAAATGTTACTAAACGGTCACCCATCCAAGTCTTGTCCGGGCGGAGTGTTGCTTAACCAAGATGCTCTGTAAAGACCACCGAAGTAACCCACGCCATGAGAGCTAGGTTGGTAACCGAGGTAGGTAAGTACCTAGTTTGTTTTAGGTAGGTAGGTACTTATATTAGGTAGGTCTGTATCTAGGTCACTACAGTTGGTTAAATATAGGTTTATATTTACATTAAAAACAAAAAAAGCGAAAACCAATATGGCTTTTCATTGGTTTGACAAACCAAATTGGTTTTCATCACCGTTCATCATTCATTGGTAGTCGTCATCATTAATGTCACACGTATCAACCTTTATTTATCAAACTGCACTTACCTTCATACCAAAATAAAAAGCTCAAGTATTTATATAAAAATCACAGTCGTTTATTAATAATAAATACTGGTAATAATAATTAGGATAGACATAGAGATTTACCAAAAAATCTTTAGCGTAATTAATGAAAGGTATTCTAAAAACTAGAATGTTAATTGAGTCATTGAGTTATTGCAATGGCTACCTACTGAGGCCTACGCTCACTATAGCAAAGACATGCTGTGACAGTCCTATAATTTTAAATGACCAACGCCAATTGTACAAAGTGTGTCATGCATTTTGCAAAGCCTGACTTCTAAGATCAAACCCAAGACTGGCGACTTTTAAAACCTTCAACAGCTGTCCACTGTCCACGCTCTCCTTGTAGGTGCCGTGTGACAGCACTCAAAGCGAGACCTACAGCAAACCCCTTCCCTTTAAAATAATGAAATGAAAACCGAATACCTAACCTAAATTCAAGGAACTTATATTATCTAAGTCATGGGCCCGTTCCTTAATGCCTAACCCTACGGGTAGTATAAACAATCTAAATTTAAGTCCATCTGCTAATTAATTAAGCTAATTATTTAAATAACTATCTCATTAAGTAAGTACTACGAATTTGTGAGACTCCGCAAACTTTGGTCGGATTTTTCAAACTTAATTATGTAAATATGGAATGGCATAGGATCCGTGGAACCCCGGAAACAGTACATATCAGTATAAAGAACTGGTTCACTATGCTCATGGCCGTTATACCTCAATAGGTACCTATGTATAGGTAACTACTTACCTATCTTCTAAACCAACTTCTATCTAAGTACCTAAGTAAGTGGGTATATTTAATTTCGTTGCAATTTCCTTTGTTGAGGAAGCTGCCTCAATTATCTACTTATTATTTTTGAGTCTTTTCTAATAGTAAGTAGAGCATTTAAATTCGCAGGTAAATAGTTTCGGCAGCTTAAATAGGACTTTTTACGCGTGAACCAGCTCTTAAGCTGCTATAGAATAAAGCTTAAAACTATGTAGGTACAGTACATACACACCTATGTAACTACAATAACAGGCGCATCCTAATGTAATATTCTCTGCACCATAACTTCTCAAATAATCACATCAAAATCTGGCTTATTTACACACATGATGAAATAAAACTTTGTACAAAGATATGTAGCAACCAAAGTCAACCAACAACTATCTAAGTAGGTATCTGAATGTTTCAATTCGACACCTCAATAACATTCTAAAATCTATATTACACAAGGTATCCCAGATTATGTAGGTGTTCTATTTCAATTGACTTAAAGTAAAGTATATTCCGAGGTAAGTACAGTTTAGAGATTTTGAGCTTTTTCTTAGACTGACTGATTTGATGTAAAGCTCAGGCGTCGTCCTAATTGGCCACGATCGTGCGATAGACACGATGCGTTCTATCGTGCGATGAGTTCAAGCTAACATATTTCTTCAGAGTGATCTAATTGATGGCCTCTGTGGCGCAGTGGGCGAAGGTCCACCTGAGACGCAGAAGGTTGCGAGTTCAATTCCCGTCGCGAGACAAATGTTTGTATATTCTGCAGATATATGTCTCGGGTTTGGGTGTTTTCTATGTTTAATAAGTTTGTATTTACAAAAAAATACGAAAATATAAATATCTATGTAGTATATCAATCATGTAGTTCCCATAATACAAGCTCTGCTTAGTTTGGGGCTACATGATGCTGTGTGGTAGTGTCCAGCATGATTTATTTTATTTATTTTTATTTAATTAGAGCTCGCAAGCCGTCGCACGAGCACCGGTAAAATTTCATCGCACGATGAAAACGCATCAGCGTACATCATTGTTAATTAGGACGACGCCTTATGATTGTTTTTGATGTAATTGCTGATTATGATTAAGGCTCAGACAGTCAAGCAATTAGTAGGTAATCATTTTCTTTCCTAGAAAATCAAGCTTTTTAGTTTCAGCACAGACAATAACTTTTCTCTGTGGTTTCAGGTAGGTATTGTTGTTTGTTCAGGTTCTACATTTATGGGACGAAGCCTTGTATTGATGTAAACCAAGCAATACCCCGATTTTCACATGTTCACACGCCAATTTTTTCCTACAAATAGGTATTATAATATTTGACAAATAACATGCCTAAATTACAATCGCTCGATTCATCAACGTTTTAAACTTAGCTAATTTACACAGCCGTCTCAAAGGGCGTTACAAATATAAGTTATTTAGCTTAAAAGTTAGGTACGTACTTAAACTTAATATTTAAAATTTGTATTTATTATTTGTCTCAGGCAACTAGCGAATTAACCGTTACTATAAAACGAAAGGATGGAAGTTCAACCTACCCTAAAGAAGAAGAAATTCATTCATTTATAAAAATTAAACAAGCTACTTTATGAGATGTGAAGATCGAAACTGACGACTTCATGTGCGTTGTCTAACTCTCTCAATTAGGGTAGGTATTATTTTACAATCACAGAAAAATCCGACCAATACTGAATTATGGAAAAACCAAGCTTTGTGCATGCTATCTATTGCATCATCTTCAACTTGAATCTTAGCACTAAATACGAGATTACTCTAATAAATACGAAAAAGGCAGCCAACGCGCCTACATCAATCCAAAAGTTCGCTTTATCCATAGACATTTGGTTCAAGAACTGATTGGGATTTCTGAAATGGCAGTACGGTTCTGAGCAATGTAGTTTTTCCCTCCCGAATCCATAGACGGATAACATTGCACCTTCGAATCCGTATCTCACGTAGCTCAGGTATGTAAGCCATTGGAGATAGCCGGGTATTGCGTTGAAGTTTACGAAGAAACCGGAGAATAGAACTACAGGTATTGTTGTCACCGGGCCGAGGTATACCCCAGTCTCTATCTTCATAGCTGCCCCGATGAGGAGTCCTAGCGACTGGGCCACTAGAGCGGTGAGAATGTTGATGGTAGCGAACATGAGAACTCGATCCGTCTGCATCGGTTGCCCAGTCATGAAGTACACTATTATGACGTACACACCGCTGAAGACAATCTATAAATAATGGAAAAATATTGTTTTATTAGTACATAGAAGTTCTTGATACATAAATAGTTAATAAAATAAATAAATAATACTGGACTATCACACAGCATCATGTAGCCCCAAACTAAGCAGAGTTATGGGAACCACATGATTGATATATTACATATACCCATTTTTTTGTAAATACATACATATCATATATAGAAAACACCCAGAGCCGAAACAAATCAAGAAAAAACAATACATAGGAAGATAGAGCTCTTTCTAAATAGTAGGTAATATTTGTATAAATACCTTTCTTTGTTGCTAAAAAAATTGTTCTTTCTTACTTATGGGATACTTATGGGTTTAATTATGCCAGTATTTAGTATATTTTGGGACTGTAAGAGGTTCAAAGTTTCATCTTTGGAATTCAAGCCAACGTCACCTGCCCGTGGTGCACCCTGCTAGATAACAAAATGGGCTCTGGCGGCTGGCTGATTGCGGCATAGCGCAGCCTAACACCGGCACAGCTACATCTCCTGGCCGTGGACGGGCAGCAGTTTCCTGAGAAGCTGTGCCCTGCGATCCCCATCCCACACACCCAGTTGGCATTATGGGCATATATCCCCCTTCATATTATTAGTTCCTTACATTGGCGTTTTTTCACTCTATTTTAGTGTATTTTTTTAAATTCAACAGTCAATTATACAAATTTAATTTATATTCTGAACGTAACATTATAGCAAAGGGAAGTTGCCCAAAAATAAAACTTAAAAATAGTTCATTCACATTCATGTTCATTAGGCTGTCGCGAAGGGGGAATGGGAGTTGTAGTTCCAGAAAAAAAAAATACCAAAATGTATGTATTGAGAAATCAATTTCAGGACCTAATATTAGGGGAGGCCTATATCCAGCAGTAGACTGATAAAGGCTGGATTTGTTGTGTTTTAAATATGTGAGTTAAATACTCGCATATTTAAACCCAACAGCAGTAGTGACTGTGTAGTCAGCAGCTACAAATTGTTTTTTTCAGGGTTAACTAAACCTGTTTTCCAAACAACAAAGAATATTCCTTGCAGTTGCAAGAATGCAAGTCCATACTATTAGATTGCGTGACCGCGTGGAAAATCTCAGCACTTCCTATTTCGTTCGATTTGTTTATGTTTACAATTGCAATTGATTGCAAAATAAATAAGAGTCATTTAAAAGGGATTCATAAATACCTACAATAATAAGAAACGGGTAAATTTTCATAGTAACGATAAAAAATTTACTTGATTCTGATTATTTATAAAGACAAGTAGGACTTTAAAAAAAACAATTTCAAATAAATCATTTCTTACTTCTTGCCCTAAAGAATTTTGAAAATCGGTTCACAATTGACGGAGATATTGGTGATCATAGGGCGAAAATTACAAGTGAGGATGAGGTTTTTTGAGTGTTCCGGGAAAAGTACCAATGCCTCAAAAATAAATATGTATATGGGACCACCTGTGAATTATACTTTTATAAAGAAAAAAGAATTTTGAAAAATCGGTCCACAATTGACGGAGTTATCGGTGAACATACATAAAAAAATCGGAAAAAAAGATTCCGACGAATCGAGAACCTTCTCCTTTTTGAAGTCTTTTAAAAATACCTAGTACCTACAGTTTTTTTATATATATTTCTGAATGTTTATGCACGGGACATTGACATTGGTGATAACTACGACCTATGATGAACGATGATGACGACCATGACAAACATGTCAAATCAATGAAAAGTCATTTTATTCGTTCATCTATGGTCGTCGTCATCACGCATATTTAACAAAATGTAGGACAGAGAAACTATGTTCAATATAATAAATATATGTAAAGGTACTCACCTGAAATGGTAGATCCGCTATAGTCTTCGCGAAGTAGAACGCTTTCAAGGAATACCAATAGTTTAGATGCTCTCGCACAAACACGCTCATTTCCGTTGGGACTGAAAATAAAAGTAATTATTAGAAGAAAAACAAAGAGGTTTAAACGGTGTTTTCTTTTAAGTTTTATAAAGATCTATTAGACAACGCGGTATTGAGTCTGTCTTAGTAAGACTGTCTTACAATTAGCGTAGTGTAATAAAAGTAAGCCACTAACGGCCGGTTCCTATAATATAGCGTTACACATGACGCTTCGTTATTCCTTGAAAAACTGTCAAACTTTCGACGAATCGTTGATAATTTTTGACAGTTTTTCAAGGAAAAACGAAGCGTCATCGGTAACGGTATAATATAGGAACCGGCCGTTAGTCGGTCTTAGGCTTGACTTGTTAGTCAGTAAGACAGTCTTACTAAGATAGAAGTTAAGTTTCACCATGCGTTTCCACAGGTCAATAAACTATGTTTATTAAATAGAGTTTTATGGTAGCTGGAGAACGGAACGGAACAAGCAAATGGCCATATCACAAAGCATTGCATTCTAGGTTACGCATATTTTAAATGTGCCCTAGATGCATTGTCCTGCGTCTATCAACTTGAGACATGAAAGTGATAAGCCTCTTGTGCCTGTAATTTCACCGGAACCCACACCCTTCAAACCGAAACACAGCAATGCTGCTTCACGGCAAAAATAGATGTTAGTAGTACTTCCCTAGATGACCCCTTCACAAATAGCTCTACTACTTCTAAAAGTCCGAAGAAGTGATGGATGGATTGCGTGAAAGAGAATATGAGAGTAAAAAAAGTGAATACAGAGTTGACAGCCGATAGGAGTGAATGGAGAAAGAAAACATATTATGCCAACCCCACCTAGAGTTGGGATAGGTAAGGGCAGGGAAATGATAACTTCTAAATGTCGATATTAATCAAATTAGTCAATCGAGCAGTCACAATGTGTCTACTTCCTACATACATAGTGAGTACACATCTCTTGACAAAACGTAAGCGATGAACAAGTCGGGTTCATAATATTAATTCAGTGGAAACTAACGAGTTGTTAGTAACCTTTGATTTAATAAAATATGTTGTCCCATTAAAAAAAATACAAACTGGTAAGTCTCGTATAGAAACAAAGTCTCTTTGTTCTACACCTATTAAAGGGGTAATTTAACCTCGTTAGGTTGTTACACTTCTCATATTAATTGTACAATAAATGCCAACGTTAAAATGAGATAGGTGATCTACACTATTGTCTTATTTCTGTATATATGCGTCAACCGCTTGTAGATACTCACATGTAAGAATAGTAGGCATCATAGCCGTGAACATAGTAAACATAACAGTGAAGAAAATACATCCGGCGTTACTCATCACTTTGGCTGCATCTTTCCCGATATCGTAATACAGGAATCCAATGAGCAATCCGACAATCGTATGGGAGAATAGCCTCAAATGAGTCAGTGTCTGGTCACGCAAAATGCTCCGGAAAGTTCGCTTCAATAAGATCCAGAATTGCTTCCAGCCAGAAGTTGGGAAGCCAGTCTTGACTGGTTTCTTGGTGAAACTCTCGCTGGAATCTAAGAGCGAGGTTGTACAAGTGACGGGAGCCAGGTTGGTTGCGTTCGGGAGAGCCGGTTTATCGTTGCTGACTGGTTCAGACATATCGATTACTGTGCAGGTGGGTTTGTCTGGAAAATACAGAAATAGCCCTCAGCAAAAGCCTAACTTAAGCAATATCTAGTACTAAAATAGATTTTTCGCCTCAAGTAAATAGATGCCTATTGTGTAGAAACAAACTCAAACAAGTATTTTATTTTGGGAGATTCTAGACTTTTTATGTTAGCGCGTTTGGATTTTCAGACTCACCTATCGCAATAGCTAGTGCCTCTGCCTTCTGTGTGTTGTTCTTACTCTGGTTATTATAGTTCATGTTCTGGGGTACGGAAGACGAAGACGATGATGATGAAGACTGCCCACGTCCACAGTTGCCTTTGTTCACAGCCATCACTAACTTATGGACCCAGTCGCCGTGCTCGCCCGTTGCCACTTCCATCACTGAAATGAGGGAGAAATAGATTACAGAGTAGAAAAAATTGCCAGCAAAGGTAATCATGATATCAGCTACTTTTTGTCTTTTCTGATTGGTACAAAAAGCAACGGACTTGAGTAAAGGTACACTCACCATAATCAGCAGGGTTATGATAACTCGGACAGTGCAGTCCCATCGATGATAAAAACGGCACCAAACTCGGAACCGTCCCTTGGTATATGCACTGTCCATCGGCCAGCGTGTACAAGAAGTCAAACATCTCAAATAATCGCGCAGAAGGTTGGTGGATAGTGCAGATGATTGTCCGTCCACCTCTCGATAAAGATTTCAGTAATGATATGCACTGGAAGCATGATGAGCTGTCCAATCCAGAAGTAGGCTCGTCGAAGAACATTACTGGAGGGTTGTTAACTAATTCTAGAGCTATGGATAGTCGCTTTTTCTGTCCGCCGGAGAGATTGATGGTTCTAGTGTCACCGGCTTCGCAGAGGCCCAGCATTTCCAATATCTCATTTATCACGATTTTCTTGGCAGTTGGTGACATGTCTTTCCCTAGTTTCAAGTTTGCCGAGACGTGCATTGCTTCTCTTACCGAGAGGTGTGGAAGTAAGCAATCATCTTGCATGATGTAACAAGACATTTTTCTGAACCGCCTGAGGTTTCTCTCCTTTCCGTTGATAAGGATGGAACCGCTTACATTGGACGTTCTGTAAGACGCAAATTTGTTGTTAAACAAACAGTTTTGTATTTGAGATAACTAGGCATTTTTGGCACGCGGCCAGCTTCTGAGGAACTCGTTAGTCAGATGGTAAACACTTTTAAAAACTGTTTATGCAGAATATGTACATAACCTGAATAACCGTAACTAGGTGTGGTAAACAGAGAAGGATCTAACCTAAAAGCCATAGTCGTTCAGTCGATTCCTGATTGATAGCTATAACTGTTAACCAGAATTGTAAGAGTTGAGTTTAAAAGTATAATTTTTACCTGTAGATGAAGCTGAAATTCAAAATTCAAACATTCTCTGAATACTTAAAAACATGAACAACGGTTTATGGCAACAATACCGTATGCATAAGATATTAGGGACTTAAGACCTTAGCATGAAAATGGGCAATCTTAGAAGGCGATGCATAAAAAGTAATACTCACTTGTACCCAGCTAAAATATTCATGAGTGTGCTTTTTCCGGCTCCCGAAGGCCCCATAATTGCCGTGAGCTCTCCTGATCTGAATGTACCATTGATGCATTTGAGCAGGGCCTTGTAACCACGTTTGCGGCCTTCGCTTACTGAGTATGAGAGATCTGAGAATTCTATGTCCACTGGTGGTCGTTTGGGCAGGTGTGTGAGCGCGGCCATAGGCTTCTTGTGATCACCATAACCATTGGGGACTTTGGGCACGAGCCCTGTCATGCCAGAGCCAGCGCCGCCGTTGCATAGATTGATTTGTGAGCCGCTGTAACAAAGTCATGTAAGATTTATTCGATTGGGTCTTACGGAAAGGTATAAGGTGTTCCAACCTCCATCTTCGGAATCCAAGCCAACCTCACCTGTCCATGGTGCTATCTAACAAACGGGGCTCCGGCGGTCGCCTGATTACGGCATAGCGTAGCCGAACACCGGTACAGCTACATTCTCTAATGATCCTCTAATGTCTGCCGAGGAGCAGCAGCGTTGGCGGAGAAGCTGTGCTCAAACTGCATGCCCTTAGGGGCATAACCCACTTCCTTTACTGCTGGACATAGGCCTAGGGGAGGAGGAGTGGACTGAAGGTGTTGTTGTTACGCAATTTTACCAACATATTTTTGGTGTGACTTATATAAATAAATCCTTGTAAAATATTTTTAAAGGGTGTCGTAAATATATAATAGGTGTACTTTAATAAGAAAAAACTGTCTAGTCTAGGCTATTTTGGTAGAGCACTAAAATAGTTTTGGAGACAGTTACAAAATGGGGATGATTTCTTTTTAATAGCGATGTACGTCACCCTTCTAAATATAACGAGCCGAGCGTCCCACTAACACGACCCTTGAACCCACAACAAAACTATGAACTTTGGTCTTAAAACAATGTCTAGAATTCGATTTGAAGTTTATCCAAATAACAATCAAATACAATGTGTGGAACTTCTAAAATACGGGTAATGAATGGTTTAAACTACAATGGATTGTGTTACGAAGCCTTCTAAGTACGAGTTTCCAAGGAAATAACTCCACCCACGGTTTGAACTTTAGTTTCAATAAAATTCTGTAAAAATACATCGGCAATTAATGTTTAATTCCCTTGAAGCTTTAAGGTCTTTGATAGTTTCATGTCTTCTTCTGACGAACGTAAGATGAAAAAATAAGGTAAGACGGATGCGTTCGAGATGTGGTGCTGGAGACGCATGCTTCGCATCCCCTGGACAGCTCGAAGAACAAACGTGTCCATACTCAAGGAACTCAAAATAACTACTAGACTATCTTCTATCTGCCTCCAAAGAGTCCTTGAGTATTTTAGTCATATAGCCAGAAAGCGCAACGACAACCTTATGATCACGGGCAAAACGGAGGGAAAGAGACCGCGGGGATGTAGTTCAATTTGCTAGTCCGATCAGATCGATCAACTCCGATTTTTATGAAGCCTTGCATTGCGCTGACAACAGATCTCGGTGGCGTAACATTTTCCGTCAAAAAATATTCCAGGGAAGGGGTCCCGACCCTCACCATTAAAGAAAACGACGTGAGAAGAAAGGACGTAAGAATGGTACCTTCTTTCAGAATCAGAATACCTACTTTTAAGGAATTCATTAATCATTCATTCTCTATAAGACAAATATAAGGCCCGCCACTTTCAGTAGCTCCTAAGCCATCTCTACCAGCTATTCTGTAACATGTTGGCTGCCTTCCAACTAGCTCGGGCCTGTGGGAATCCATATTTGCAGGTTTAATTAAAAATGAACCTCATTTTCTGCGGAGTAAAGTATATTTCGGTGTGAAAATAACGTGACGGTTTATTCCGCTGGGAAAGTAAATCGTGTAGTTTAGTTTAGGCTCCTCTGAACACGAGGTCCGTAAATGGAGGCAATTTTAAATTGTGTTGGACCGTTTTGCTTTCAGTTTTTATAAAAACTTTCCGTAACAAATAATTAGCAGGTACGTACTAATTTGCTTGACGTTAGTAACACAGCTGCTGCTCCAAGGATTTTATTTCATTCATTATCATCAGCCTATAGGAGTCCACGTCTAGACAAAGGCCTCCCCAAATAAGCGCCATTGCACCCTGTCCTCCCGTCGTCCTCCTGTGTCGACGGCCAAGGGATGTAGCTGTGCCTATGTTAAGTTGACTTGCCGTAATCAGCCGGCCGCCAGGGCCCTGTTTATTAGTTAGCAGGGTGCATCACGTGCAGGTGAGGTTGGCTTCAATTACAAAGATGGAGGATAATGGAACCTCTTATGCATCAATGCCAAACTCAATAATATTTATACTTAAAAAATGAACAATAGTAATTATCTACAAGTCCAAACTCAAACCACTCAGCAACTTAAATCCCCTCTCAAAGGATCACCTTCCGGTAAATAAATAAAAAATAATAAATAAATAATGCTGGACTCTATCACACACATAGCATCATGTAGCCCTAAACTAAGCAGAGCTTGTATTATAGGAACCACATGATTGATAAACTACTTATTTTTTTTAAATACATATACTTAACATACATAGAAAACACCCAGACCCGAGATAAATACCTGCAAAACATGCAAACATTTGTCCCGCAGCGGGAATCGAACCCGCAACCCTCTGCGTCTCAGGCGGGCCTTCGCCCACTGCGCCAGAGGTCGTCAAAATTAGAAACAAAAGCACAAATTCAACGTTACAAAAGTCAATATACGATAACAAAAATTGCTAAGCTGGGTTAGCTGAAATGAGGAAAGCTCTGGCAATAGAGATAATTTGATCTCGACGGTAATGCTGATTGGATTGGGCATACTAATTATCGAAATCTGGTGCACGTGTATAATAGCCATGATTTGCACGTGTTTGTGTAGGTTTCCATAACAGATAAATCTTTCTGATTTCAATAATTAACTTTTGAAACTATTATGATTGTAAACCTTATTATTAATATTAAAACCAGATGAGTAATTGCCAATAAAGTTACATTAGAAATGAGCTCAAAACAAAAATTATAAAAGTTTTATATCGTACTAGTTACTGATCGAAATGCCACTAAACGATCACCCATCTTAGTAGTGACCCGGTCACTTCGAACACCGAAGCAACCAACGCTGTGCCTAATTGGGCACCTCAATAAAATGATGCACTTCAATAGTTGTTGGTTTTCATAAGAATAAATTAACCAATTACTCCGCGTTTGTTGCCTTGATCAATTGACGTCCATTGAACTGCCACCAACAGCGGTAATTAATACCATAGATATACTCCCAGGGACAATTTATTTACTATGTTCACTTCCTATTATCTTTTATATACGTGTAGTTATGAGCTTATCCTTATTTTTTGGATTTCTCGGGTCTACGAAAGCCTACGGCGTAGACCAAGGTCATAATCCAACCGAGTACCCAAGGTATCATTTTACGATTAGTAAGGCAGTAGGGGCAACCATAAACGTAGTCTAAAATATTCACAGTCCATTTCCATCCACTGTCAGTAGGTTTGAAATCATCATCATCACCCACGGCATGATTTTATCCACTGCTGGGTCATCCCCACGGCTTCTCTCAACTTGTGCCATCTACCACAATCTAGCGCTAGCCAAACCCAAGTCTGCCCGAAGTCTGTCCGTCTTTCCGAATGGTGGCCTAGGGAAAGCTTTAGGAGCGTTTGTAACACTATCAGTCATCTTGAAAATAATTTCCAGCTTGAGATTATTCACAAGACGTTCTTGATTTTCGGATCTAAATAAAAAAACCTTTTTCACTTCTCTTGCTCAAAAAGTGTATCATAGTGTAGCTTAGCGGGCCTAAAACTCGAGTTTAATACCTCGGGCTAAAAAGTATTTTTTCTTTTTAATTTTTGTCTAAAATCATCAGCCCGTACAAAGCATTCCTTCTCTTACATAAAAACTCGACTTCTTGGTGCTCCGTCAATCTTTTTTTTTTGAAAATAGAACCGTCTTGGTGATGTTTTATGAAGGTTGATTAATTTTTAATAAAATATCTGAAAATTGTCTAATTTTGAATTGTTTTATTTTCTCGCAATCTTATATAATCTCGTATATAATGGGATGGTTTAGTCCCTTGTAAAACAATCTACTATTAAGTATACATGTATCTACTTCAAGTATTAGGTACCTACATAAGTTTAAAAGGTAGTTTATCTTAAACTACCTAAATACTGTTTAATATTGAACGTTTATATGTAATATGTAATCACTATTTAAATAACAACTTTTATGATATTTATTACTTACTGCCATCAATATAATAATATTGATCTGACATCACCTGTCGTTTCATAAACAAATTTCACACTTCTATTATTATAGCAGTTAGTTATTAATGTTTTCTACGTAATGACAAAACACGAATCAATACATTGAGTAGTAGGTAATTCAGACTTTGCCATTATTAATAAAATGAACCTTCTTCCTCTTCTTAGTATGAGCTGTTACTCTGGTGTCAGAGTTTTTAGGCCGCCTGAAGGCCTCCGACATGGCTTAACGACTGAAAAAGCCGGAACCAACATCTAAACGTGTCTTCGGAAGAACGGAAAAACTCTCCATCTTAATGCCACTAAACGGTCAAGTAGTGACTGAGCGGAGTGTTGCTTAACTCCGCTCAGTCACTACTTGACCACGCCACGAGCGCTTCCGTACATTGGTAATCTTACTTAAGTTATTCTCATTGATCGAAAGGAAACAGAGTAATTCGATTTTACCCGTTTCTTTCGCCTTGACCTTTCAGAACTTCGAAAGAAAAACTCATTCTAACAAGAATTTTCTGGCTAATAAGGGATGATACACATGATACTACATGTTTAGTTTAGTAGAGGATATATTTATGTAGGTATCCTCTTCTCGCTAACTTTCTGGTTCCTGCTTTGAAAAAATGAACTTTGATTTTGAAATATCGATCGTCTCTTTAGTATCACAATCATGATGGTAATATTTAATATGTAATATATTTTTTATACCTTTTATGTTATATGTTTTTAATATCTTATCCTTATCTTGACAGTCAGTGCTGACTCTCACTGCTGTGAGCAACATTATACTTCAATAGGACCTGTTAGCCCACACGCCCAGAACAGGATAAAAACTAATAAGAGGAGCAAACTTACTACTTGCATGTAATTAAATAATTAGGTAAGTAGGGTACTTTAATATTGTTGTTATTCCTGTAGATTTTTTGTTACTTTTTTGTTATTTTTTGCTATTTCAGAAAATAATAGGTACTTGTACTAAACCAAGGTACTTGTATTGCTATTAAGTTTCATATGTTTCTTCTATGTATTGTTGTGTGTTGTATTATAAAGAAAAATATTATATAGCGATAAGGTCGCGCATTATGCCATAATTTTTAATGCCTTTTTGTTGAAATTCTTTGTATCGTGTGCAATAAAGTTATATCAATCTATCTATCTATCTATATTTTTTTTCTATTCTTACCTAAGTATTTAATACATTTTTACGCTTTTGGGTATCTTAAATTTTTGGTTTCAATTTTGACCACTGAGAGAATCTGCTTTAGTCAAACCGGGTTGATAAAGGTTATGAATATCAAAAGGAATTTTACCTCTTGCGCAAAATTGTGCAACCTTGATCATGCCCTTACTCGGAATTCTCAAATTATGCTAAGTGCATTCAATTCTCTTGTTATAAATAGACATTGATAAACTCTCTATAGTTATGTGACGCACATGGAATATATCCATGTTTAGAAGAAGTCTTTGATGAAATATAACCCTTTTCAACCGACTTCAAAAAGCAGGAGGTTCTCAATTCGTAGGAACCTTTTTTTTTCGACTTTTTTTATGTATGTTCACCGATATCTCCTTCAATTGTAAACCGATTTTCAAAATTATTTTTTTGTTTAAAAGAATATACTTCACAGGTAAGAATATACGTCCCATATAAATTTTATTCCTGAGGGATTGGTACTTTTCCCGGAAAACTCAAAAAACCTCATCCTCACTTGTAATTTTCGCCCTATGATCACCAATATCTCCGTCAATTGTGAACCGATTTTCAAAATTCTTTAGGGCAAGAAGTAAAAAGTGATTTAACATTTGAAACTATCATGGTTGAGAACATAATTATTAATATCAACGGGATATTTACCATGCAAACAAATCATGGTAAATATCCCGTTGATATTAATAATTATAAAAAGTGATTTATTTGAAGTCAGTTTATTTTTATAAAAAAGTTTATCCTTGTAGTTAAATATATTTTAAAGATAAAAAGGTTAATTCATTCTGGTTATAGTTTTATAAGTTAACTCATTACGATTAATAGAATACAAGTTCTAACTAGTAAAACAAGTAAAAACCTCATCCTCACTTGTAATTTTCGCCCTATGATCACCAATATCTCCGTCAATTGTGAACCGATTTTCAAAATTCTTTAGGGCAAGAAGTAAGAAGTGATTTATTTGAAGTCAGTTTATTTTGTATAATAAGTTTATTCTTGTAGTTAAATATATTTTAAAGATAAAAAGGTTAATTCATTCTGGTTATAGTTTTATAAGTTAACTCATTACAATTAATAGAATACAAGTTCTAACTAGTAAAACAAGTTAAAACACGTATTTTTTGTTAAATTACCCATAATAATAGAGTGCGTATAAAAGTGGCCTCAGTGGATACATCGTCGAATGTAAGTAATATCCGCCTTGATAAGTATGATAAGTAGGTATAATTTGCTGTTTTGGATCTAATATTCAGTTTACAAGATCAAACAAGAGTTTCAATGGCTATTTTTGACTTTTTCTCTTTTTATCAATTTTGAATGGCCAAAACAACAGAGATTTCAGTCTAATACTAGAGGTATTTTTACTCTACTATACAAAAACTGATATAGCTAGGAAGCGATCAAAATCCGAAGCTTACCACACAAGTCCTAATTAAAATTGCTAGATCTACAACCTTACCCTAAAAAATATACTGGTAAGTAGGTATTTTAAGTAAAACTTTATATCATTAAAAAAATAATTTCTTTTCTATTATAGGAGCCCTTTGTTCAGGTGGAGGGAGTGACGATCTGCGAAAGGCTTTTAGTGGAGGCTGGATGCGTCGAGCTGAGGACAGGGCGCTGATTAGGGGAGTTCTATGCCAGTAGTGGAGTGCCTATAGGCTGATGATGATGATGAGGGAGATTGTCCAGCAGTAGACTGCTATAGGCTAATGATAATAATCATGATGATAAAGAGAGCTTCTTTAAGGTTAACGATAGGTTTAGAAACTTTCAGTATCGGCACCATTGTATTACATAACATAACATACCATGTAGGTGAGCAAGTATCTAGATATCAAACGAACCAATTCTCTTTTCAATTCAACTCCCACGCGACAGTCAGACTAGATTCGATTTCAGCTCGTCTATCCATTTAGAAAGCAATCGAAATCCCATCATCACCAATAACTATTGACTTGATGAGTTGGATGGACCTTTACTTGTTTTCATTTGCAATCAAGAGAATAAAGTTTAAATTTAAAGAATTATTTCTCAAATCTCTCTTTCTGGTAAGTACCTTCTAACCAAAATTGTAATACCTAAATGATGAAGTTTTTTTTATTCCGTTTTAGGTGACCCATGGTCTTTAAATAATGGTGACACAGCATCATGTAGCCCCAAACTAAGCAGAGCTTGTATTATGAGAACCACATGATTGATATACTACATATGATTGATATGTTATATATATATATTTTTTGTAAATACATACATAGCATACACAGAAAATACCCAGATCCGAGACGATTATATCTGCAAAACATGCAAACATTTGTCCTGCAGTGGGAATCGAACCCGCAACCTTCTGCGTCTCAGGCAGGTCGTCGTCTTTGATTAAACATTTTCACTAAATATTTAACAAATGCTTTCTATCCGGATTTTTTATCATACTTGGAGATGGAACAAGCAAATGGCTCACATCGCCTTTAGCAAAGTATTGCATCGTTGCTTAGGTGCACATTAAGATGTTGGTTTCGGCTTTTTCAGTCGTAAGCCATGTCGGAGGCCTTCGGGCTAAAAATGAGCCACTAGCTCATACGAAGAAGAGAATCGTTGGCCACGCAAAACGTTGTGCATGACCCATGGAGCCATATGCGAGTTCCGTAATCAATGTGTTAAAGTTAAAACTCACTCATCCTTTGTATATGATTTTACTGCTGATTATTTCGTTTCACATAACTGACTTAATACTATTATAATATTACCTACCTACTAAAACTCAAGTTTTTAGATTTCTTTATTCATGTATATTATTAGCTTCGTTTTACGCCTGAGACACAGGATTTATCCTAGTTCAGGCACAGTGTAAAATATTTACCTATAATAATATATTTAATTCCGTCGATCTTAGCTTTAAGAAATTGAATAAAGATTTATTTATTTATAATAATGATTTTTATCTGATCGAGTCTCTCGGAGATGGAAAAAGCCCGACCGTACACGGGTCAAAGCCCGTCACATCCCGTGCACATCAGTGAATAAGTTTTGAATACCAGAGACTGATGTTTGAATGTGTTATGTCGCTATGCAAAACCTTTCTGCCAATTCTACAGATAATTTAAGATTACTGATTTCTTCAAATGATTATGATTATTATTAGGTTTTTTTTTATAAATAAATAATTTATAGCTCTTACAAGAATTTATCAATACGAGGAATCTTTACAGATGCCTTCACCATGCCTCACAGTCACCACTCGTCAAAAACAAAAGAGTAACGAAAACAAACCGGTCACGCGTGCTTGCCAGTCCACGTCACGCAGATAGGGTCCGTAACACGACCGGCTTGGCTATGGCTCATGAAATACCTACTCCATTAACAAAGTACTACTGATGGACATAAAAGTTAAAATCTACAAGTTGCACTTATTCCCTTTAACACACTTTTCCCTTTACGAATGGACTATTTATAGAGTTTACCAAACAATTCCCTACTAAGCTTCAGCGCACAACGTTCAAAAAATTTATAACTGTTCACGATGTCGAAATTTTTGACTCGCTCTTCAAATGGCTCATCGCATGTTTATCAACCTCTATGGAACATTAAAATATGCAGAATGTATCAGCCATAATTGACAAAGAAAAAAGTGTGCAAAAATTTCCAACCACTCTAGACGAACAGACTAAAAAAAAAACAGTCGTATTAATAAGTCAATGACTTACCCTAAAACCTGTCCATTATTGAGCTGCTCTGCCAATGGTGGAGACTTGGAGGAGAAGGTCACCTTGTCGTTCAGCTCGCCGCGGCTGCCACGGCCGATCAGCGGTAGGTGGATCTGAGTCCCTTTGGACTCCATCTTCAGGCTTGACGTCATCGTACTGTTAGCATCATGTGGTCTGTGGCCCTGCAAACAACAAAGAAACATTTTAATTTAACTTACTTTTCTTTGCCAAACAAACCACCGTTAGTACGAGTATTCTCAAATCAATTGAAACATAAACACAACCCCTTATTCGTCCAATGCTTTGTCAGAAAAATCTGTGGAAAATCTATACGCAACTTGCTATCAACAAAGTAAATTAGTGTCATGTTGATTATGATATTTGACGTCATTTGTGACGTCACGTCAGCTGCCAAAGGCTACAGGGTTGAAACGTGAATCAGTTTACGTATTGTCTGTTGGTATTACCTACTAGTTGACCCGCGTGCAAGCAAACACTGCTTGCGAGGTTTCTTACCGTCCGTCCGTCCGTCAAAAAACACTATCATCTTTGCTAAGTACGGTTTCAGGTATTTCGGAGTGGTTCCGAAAAATTAAGGTGCCTGTGTATAAGTTTTATTACAAAAAATTAAAACAAAAAATATCTAGTTATATTTTTTGTTTTAATTTTTTGTAATAAAATTTATACACAGGCACCTTAATTTTTTTTAGTAAAATGAAATAAAAGTTATTCAAATCGGTCGAGCTGTTTTTGAGCTTTTACGAGAAACACGCACGGCAATTGATTTTTATGTGTAAAGATTTTAGTAGCTATATTCACGAATGAAATATAAGAGTGAGCATAAAAATAACAGAACTTGGAAAATCGGTCCATGATTGACAGATGATAAGTATATCATTTTTACAGATTTTATTATGTATACATAAAAAAAAACCGACGAATTGAGAACCCCCTCTTTTTTTGAAGTCGGTTAAAAATAATTCACCAAAATTTCACTATTATCATAATGAAATACATAGTTTTACCCAAACTTTCGCCTTTTTTTAATAACATGAGTTACAAAGATATACTCAGTAAGAGTATAAAGAGTATAATAAACAGTAGTTATACAGAGTACTTAATGCAATTATATTAATTTTTATGTAAGTGCCTAGATACTGATGCAATGAAATAATAAACAAAACCACGAACACGAAGGCCAAGGTCATTCTGATAGTTTAAACGTAAACAAACTATTTTAGCCATCAATATATTACTGTTACTATCTTAGCCTGGAAAGTTATATTTACGGCTCTTGTTGAATTTGAACCAACTTTATTGCCTCCAGTTATGTGTTACGTAGCTATCTAGTAACCGCTTGTTTGGTGTTTTATCATTATCAGGACGCCGGCCTTCTAACTTGAATCGAAACAACACTGTATTTTAAACAAAGACGATTTTAACAAAGAACCTGTAGATATCGTTTTTTTTTATGATTTCTACGATGACTTTAATGGCATCAATAAATGATTAAAACTCAAAAAATCGACGGTCTTAGTGTAATGGTAATAACTCTACCACAATAGTCCGCGGTCAGCGAGCATTTGTAATTTTTCAATCAGTTATAAATGAATTAAACTATCTTAGTTCTATGAAACGTATACATTTTATTTAAAATTTAGCCTCAGCAGATGTTTCTTTTTTAATTCATTAAAGTTTGGATTTACAAAAGTTATTTTAGTTAATTTTATTTTTATATTGTTTGGTTAATCTTTCTCTTAGGTTAACATGATCTAGGCATTGATTTGGAATTATAAATGAATGGATCTAGGCTTTTGGATTGTTGAAGTAACTATGCGAAATATGTTTGAAGTATCTATGCATATTTTAACGGTAGTGAATGAATAAAACAACGACAATATCCAAGTCCAAAATCCATATGACTAACTGTGAGTACAACGTTTGATTTCCGCTTGAAACAGATAAATGTCTTTATAATGATTTGCGTATCAAGTAGGTACTCAAAGCATTAGTAATAAATGCGATAAGTATAGTCCTAAAACTATTATAATGACAAGAACCTATTCAATCATAAGTCCTTAGTAATAATTACGATAAAAGTATAGGAATACTCTCCTCAAACTATTAAAATGACATGAGTAAACGGAATGGTGAACTCAAAAACTGTCGTTAAGATACGCTCAAAGTTTTTGATACTCATGACAATTATTTAATATCAGCTCAGTAATATGAGCTGATATTAAAATAGTTAGGGTAGATGGATAGATAGAAAGCTATTGTAATCACACCAACATAAACATATAGATAGTTTAAATAGGGATAGATTGGCTCCAGATCTGGTTCATGAATAGCTCTGGACGTATGAGAGAAGAGTCTCAGTTTTTACAACTCTACGATGGAAAGGAAAGTGTTTTTCCATAATTTTACTACCACAAAATATTCTATAATTTTCTTCAGATACGATATATATTCCGTTTGATGCTTATTCCCTAACGTATCCCTATCTCCGGGTATCTATCTTAGATAATATTCCAGCATAGCTCTAGCTAAAGGTTCGGTATACGTTGAAAGGAAAAATTTCAGCCTTTTTGAGTATAACAAAAGTAACAGACCTAATTAACATGAAAAACTTTCTAGTTGCGTGACTTAGCTCTAAATATTTTTACGTAAAATGCTCCACCTCACGCAATGTTTGGTAAATTCCGACAGCTTCAAATGTAGAGGCTATTATGAAATTCATATAACCGTGAATTAGGTAGGTAGGTATTTGATTAAAAATACCTAACTATGTGTTTGTTATATAAATACTAAAAGGAGTCTGTTTGGGTTAGGGGCGAATGGTCACCGGCTTTTTTGTAAATAAGTTCTGCCGGATTAGCACAACAACTGTAGATTAGGGATTTGTCGACAGAACTATTTTGATTTATCAGACTTATTTTGTATTTAGATAGCAATATTTTGAATATGGTTATCTAAAGAATGGGTAGAAATAAGCGTTTGGAAAAGATACACGTTTGGGATGCAAGGAGATCCACAATCAGGATAAAATACGATGTTTTCACTATCATAGAGTAGACATAACAATAAAACCGGCCAAGTGCGAGTAGACTCGCGCACGAAGGGTGCCCCGCTTAAATATTTATTTTATTCTGGTTTTAGTATTTGTTGTTAAAGTGGCAACAGAAATACATCATCTGTGAAAACTTTGTCAGTGTAACTCTACAATGTATTGATATTTAAGCTGTTGGCGTTCCTATTAAATAAATAAATAAATCTGTGAAAATGTCAACTGTCTAGCTAATACGTTTCTTGAGATACAGCCTGGTGACAAACAGATAGACGGACAGTGAAGTTAAGACTTGTGAAGTTAAAACGGGACCCGATTACTAAGGTAATCGGGTCCCGTGTTTACCCTTTGGGTACGGAACCCTGAAAACGGGAATGCTAAGGGGATAGTACCGTTCTTAGGTACAGTCATTGTGAGAATGTAACATCTTATGTCTACTGTAGCGATCGAAGATTGCCAAGTGACGTTCCGTCTTTAATTTCATTGTGTGACCAACTCCGGTGTTAAAGGTTTCAGGCCTGAAAGCCAAAAAAGTATCACAACAACTGAAAAAGGCGGTCAACAAAGGTCAACATTTTAACTGGGTCTTTTCCGGAAGCTTCTTTATCTATTTATCTTAACGTACTTTTTAAGTAGCACGTTTAAATGGCGGAAGGTCGCGTAATTATCTAAATATTTTAATTCATAATCACAGCCAGGAACTACAATTATGTTGTTTGGATTTAAGTAACTGATTAACTTGTAAGTTTGAACTTGTTTTTAACGCAAATAAGTTTTACGTGATACTAGCTTATTCCTTCCGGTACATCGTCCGCGTACAGTATTTCTTTATATTTAGATATTTTTACATAGAAAACTTTCCATTTACAACTTCATTCCGTCTTTCACCCCTTCGGCGGAATGGAATTATCAAAAAAAGTTAGACACTTATAAATTACCTAATTTTAAATCGTCAGCCTAAAAACTAAATATGACGATCGTAACTTTGAAACTGATGGACTTTCATACCATAGTTTACCCTTTTAGGAGTGGAGTTTCTATCGTTTCTTATCCTTCCTTTGTTCGGATGCCTACACTAGGTAGGTATATAAGGTATCTATGAGCAAAATTACCAATCTAGGTCCAGCGGTTTGGGCTGTGCGTTGATATATCAGTCAGTTTACCATTTTACATATTTAGGTTTTTGTTGTAAATCAAAAATCAAGCAAAACATTAACCTCAATCTAACATTCGCAGCTAAAGTCCAACGTTCCCTTGATTTCATTTTGTTTATTCAAAGAACCTGATGGGTTTTTGCGCTCGCCTGCGCTGCGCCCGGTGGCAAAAAATATGTTGACGGCGAATAATAAACATCTTAATATATAAAATGGTATACTGACTGACTGCGTAAAATACATCAACACACAGCCCAAACCGCTTTACCTAGACTTAAAATTTTGCACATATACCTCTGAGGGGGTAAAATGGTGGATGAAAGTTCGTATGAAAGTCCGTCAGTTTCAAAATAAGGATCTTAAATTTTTACATTTAGGCTGACGATTGAAAATTAATTTATACGCGTCTCAGCTTTTTTGATAATCCCCGAAGAGGTGAAAGGGGGGATTAAGTTATTTATAGAATGTCCTTAATTTTCCATGTAAAATCACTACACACATAGCTTTCTTGCTATACTCTACGTGGACGAAGTCGCGAGCATTAGCTAGTCTTGCTATTATATTCGCAAAAGTTATTTTATTTCTTATTATCTACGTCAGCAAGGTGCTTAGGAAAATTTTGGAACAAGATGTTTATTGCGACCTTTCTCACTTTAAGTAAAGCAAACCCTTTTTGGTAGAAAGCTTGTAGGCAGCCAAGTCAATTTTATTGAGTTAGCAAAATAAATAAAGCTACACTTGTCCTACAAACTTGTAGCAAGTAGGTTAGGTGTTAGGTGAACTGCAGTCTGCTCAGTTGCACAGGCCCCCAGTTCGTTGAACCCTGGTCAAGGGTGAGCCGGCCCTTGCGAACGACCCATAATAGTGTCACGGTAAGTATATTTAACAATCCAATTCCGTCCGTCCTCTTGCATTGGAATGTCATTGATGAACGGATTGACTGACTGACAATTAACGCATGGCCACTAAATTTCTAGAGACTTGTTTGGAGGGTATGTTCCTTGCATTGTTTATTTTTTTTATATATATTTTTTTAATTTTAATAGGGACACCCAACACAGGTTAACACCACACACCCAAAATAATATATAAAAGAATAAAAGTCTCATCATCATCATCATCATCATCAGCCTAAAGCAGTCCATTGCTGGACATAGGCCTCCCCTAATGAGCGCCATTGCGCCCTGTCCTGAGCTCGACGCATCCAGCTTCTACCAGCAGCCTTTCGCAGATCGTCACCCCACCTGGCCGGAGGGCGTCCTACACTACGTTTGCCGAGCCGCGGTGTCCACTCAAGAACTCTTTTACCCCAACGGTTATCGGTACTGCGGTAGATATGGCCAGCCCACGGAGCCCGCACAAAAAAACAAAAGTCTCAGTGCACCTGTAATTATAGGGTATCACAGCATGCGCATTATAAGCAACAAGACAACAATGTAATTTATAGGAACACCCAAAAAAACTCCCATCTTGGGTCTGTCTGTACTAAAAATCAGTGTTGGGGATATCATCCGCAACAATTATACTGAGCACAGACCATTTTTTAACGAATCTTCACGACAGCAGTTCACATATATTTAACGCATTGGTACTTCTAATTTTATGTTTTTTAATATGTAATATTTTTTTGTCTAGTATTTCAATATCACTGTCGTGTTATTTGTCTGTACTAAAAATCTGTGTTGGGATATTATCCTCAACTATATTTATGTTTTTAATATGTAATATTTTTTTTTGTCTAGTATTTTAATATCACTGTCGTGTTATTTGTCAAAAGAAAATTATTTTCTTTCTTTTTCTTCCAAAAAAGGTAATCACCATACATACAAAAGGTTAAAAGTCTTAGTGCTCATGCGCAACATAACCAACAAGACAACAGAATGTTAATGGAAGAAGAAATAATTTCCTGAAATTGAGTCCTTGACAGGGTGCTTAATTATATTTAATACTTAGCTAGTATTTGGTGTTGCCAAAACAAAACTACTAGGCAGTAGTAGAAAAAAGTATTCGTATCGTAGACGTAAAATGTTGCCCAGAAAGTAAACTAAAAACACTTTACTGGCCGAAATTGTTATATTTTGTTACGTTTACATACGATACGTGATACGTCAAGTTAAAATGTTCTTAATCGCTCCACAGTGCATTATGCGAGTAGTCACGGTACTTAGTTACACCTAGTATCGAAAACCTAGTTAGATGTTTGTTTATGATGACGACGATGATGATTTTAATTGCAAGCAAATACCAGTGGAACCTTGCTGAAAGATTGCCCCATAATAACTATTTGTTTTCAAAAGTGTAGTTCTAAATCTGTTTCCAAAAGGTACGTAAGTGGAGACCATCTAGCGTGGTCACAATTTCACATAAGGACGATACCATCGGACTGTGGTGACATCGGACAGCGGGAGAAAATGTTGAAAGTGCTGTCGTGTGTTGTGTTGTGACGACTATACCGTTAGGTGCGAACGGAGATCGCATTTTTACTACAATCTTGATCCCTCTCGAGCTGTCAGTTGCCGTTCTGACAGTCGTGTGTTCAAGAAAATCACACTATTAATTTATATGCGAAAGCTTGGGTGTTTGTTATGTTTGTTCCCACTTAACTCTGTAACGGCTAAACGGATTTGAAAGATTACACTAATAATATAAAGTTAAGTATTGGAAAGTTACATTTGCCCTGAGTAACATAGGCTATATTTATTAAGCTATTGCATAGCTTCTATCGAGGGCCTTGAGCGCGGGGACCGAATCCAGAAATTCCGTAACGAAAAAAAACCTCACGCTCCCCACTCCGACGGGCACGGAGGTGTGGCTTGAAGGCCGTGCATTGTCTAACGTCGTTTCTTTTCGGCAGTCTTCGACACGGTGTTTGTGTGCGTGCAACTAGACGTATTGTACGACTCTACGAAGCTCGTTTATTTCATAAAAGAAAAAAAATGTTTTCTTATCGGTCACCACGCTCAAAAAGTGTAACTTGAATTAATATCAAAGAAATATAAATATTGCATAAATAAAATAAATAAATAATTATAATTGCATAAGTTAATACAAAATGCTATGCAATAGCTGTACCGCGGCAGTCCCCGAGTGCCACACGTCTTTTTGCTAGAAAATATTAGCGATCCTTACTAAAACTTAAGTGATGTAACAAGGTGTAAAAAAGTGCCATAACCCGTGCGAAGCTGAGACGGGCCGCTAGTATAATATATAAGTTAAGCAGAGTTTCATGCCAATTCTTCTCTGTTTGGTCGTGTTAGGAATTGACGTAAATTGAAAAAAAATAACAATTTCAAGTGCTCCTTGTGGTTTAAAATAAAAATGATTAATATTTTACTTTATATTTACTTATGTACCACTTGTGTACACACCACCATGTGTTGTTCCCACTCAACTCAGTAACGGCTGAAATAAAATTGGAATATACATAGATACATAATTTTTGACTTGGATTAACGTGTATAATTTTAATCCCGGTAGGTACCACGCAAAGCCGTGGGTGGAAGCTAGTCTTCCATATTTTGAGAACGCTCTAAAAATGAACGCCTTTCCGATGTATTTATGCCATTGGAGTTACGTTTACGAATAAGAGTGAACTCGCTTCCGGTGTCGGTTTTCCCGGACCAGTACAATCTTGGAGTCTTCCAATCCAAAGTGTCGAGTGGAGTTCCTTCTAGGCAAGCATGTTCCATCTTAGACCATATGTAACGCTTAACGAATTTTGAGTTAACCGGACTAAATGAACTGTACTAAATCGCCACATATATAATATATACTTTGTAGCTGTTAAAGTAATAAATGAATAAATAATACTGGACACTATCACATAGCATCATGAAGTCCCAAACTAAACAGAGCTTTTATTATAAGAACCACATGACAGATTTACACTTTTTTTGTCGTAAATGCGTTAGATCTGCTGATCTTAGATGTGCAAAACACCCAGACCCGAGACAAATATTTGCAGATCATACAAACATTTGTCTCGCAGCGGGAATCGAACCCGCAACCTTCCAGCGTCTCAGGCGGGCCGTCGCCCACTCGGCAACGGACAGAGGCCGTCAAACCTCAACATTTATTTTAAAATAGATGAAAAAAAAATCTAATCCAACCTCTTTAGAATACACTAACATGTACCTACTAAGTAGTAAATACAATTATGTTAATTGTCTACTTGTTCACTACCACTCGCTAACTAACATTCTTACAAGACGATAAACAGCTGATTGATACGTTAATTTCGAGACCAGTGTGGCGCGGTTGAGACATAGAAGGTTGCAGGTTCGATTTCCGTCTCGAGACAAATGTTTGTATGATCTACAAATATATGCCTCGGGTCTGGGTTATAAGTGCTTAAGGTAAATACAAAAAAAAATATTAGTCATGTGGTTCATGTAATACAAGCTCTGTTTGGTTTGGGACTAGAATAACGTCTATTTTTACCTACTTATTTATTACATACATACACAATGTGTGTACTTACCTTAAAATACAAAATACAAAAAAAAACTGGTTAAAAAATTTATGTTTGACTAAGTTTAATTAAGTTTATCTTTACAGACTAGCCAAAATTTTTCCTATCCTTTTAACTGCCATTAAATATGAATTAATTTATTAATTATCCTACCTTCCTTTTTGCCAACTTAATATGTGGCTGTCAGTTCATTATGGAAACATTTTTTTTTAAGTTTACTGTATTGTCCCTGCTAAACAAACGGGGCTCTGGCAGCTTGGCTGATTGCGGCATACCACAGCCTAATACCGGTACAGCTAAATCCCCTGAATACCAACGGGTAGCAGCGTCGGTGGTGCTAGATTTTGTGCCCTGCGATCCCCAACCCGCATGCACGCTGGGCATGGAATTATGGCATATCCCCCTTATTAGGGGATGTCCATCTTTGTCCAGTGGTTGGCTTATATAAGCTGGTGTGGTGGTATTGTCACTATTACAAAATGTGAACTAAAGGTATAAGTGACCTCTGTGACGACCTCTGTGGCGCAGTGGGCGAAGGCCCGCCTGGAACGCAGAAGGTTGCGGGTTCGATTCCCGCCGCGGGACAAATGTTTGCTTGTTCTGCAGATATTTGTCTCGGGTCTGGGTGTTTTCTATGTATGATATGTATGTATTTCCAAAAAAAAGGAAAAATGTAATATATCAATCATGTGGTTCCTATAACACAAGCGCTGCTTACTTTGGGACTACATGATGCTGTGTGATAGTCCAGCATTATTTATTTATTATTATATTAAGTATACGTTAGCCGGATGCCTCCCAATAGGTGGGCGACCATCACCATAGCCTGGATACTGGCTATGGAGCTATGGAGCTCGGGATACACATTCTTTGAGGTCTATGGGGGAGTCTTTTTCCCAGCAATGGGACGAGGAAAGTTAAAAAAAGGTATAAGTTTAGTATAAGTCCACAAGTAAGGGACTAACAGCCTCGGTATTATGTAATATCTACCAATTGCGTGAAGGTTTTCAGCGCGAGTAGGTACTTACTTAATATTCATCATATTCCCCTCAGGCACCGAGCACGGAAGTCTACGGTCTAGCAGACTTCGTACCTATATCTGCTTTTGCTTATGGAAATTTAATTTATGCGAACCCTTCTTGAGATTGAGACCCTCTCAATATGAATAGGTTCTAATTTAATTTTGACACATGAAAATTCTCCGTGATAATACTTTTCGTTATAATTATATGCTCCCTAAATAAATGGCATTGGTTTTACCTATTACTTCACATGATTACTGTATTTTTATTATTTTAAAATGTGTTTTGTTAGATCGCCCTTTATGTGAACCGTATCCATATTTTATGTAGGTAATTAGTAAACGGTATGCCTACATTCATTGTCATTCATATAATAATGAGATAACCTAGTTTTTCTGTGGCACAGCTGACTAACAAAGTGTTCTATTGTGTTCCTTTCATCATAATCATCATCATCATAGCAATCCACTGCTGGACAATAAGCGCCATTGCACCCTGTTCTGAGCCCTCTCCTGTCTTCTTATCGTTGGGATAAATGAAATTAAAAGAAACTATTATTTCAAGACGATCGTATAACTTTAGTAAAACTATATAAAATACTACCTTCCGCACTCGCGTGGTACTCTGATATAAAGACAGCTATATGTTTTTCTGGTCTAGAATTTTTATGTGTTTCAATTTTAGCTCAATTGGTTCAGTAGATTAGTCTTACAAGAGGAACAAATTCTCACAATTTTTTTCAATCATTCTTTTAAAAATAATATTGTATTTTTTCATATCATGGTTTCTACTTTTCTTTTTGAGGTACTTGCATCATAAATTCATTTTATGCCACATTTAAGTTTCTAAGAATAGAGTCTACAAAAAACTTTTGCTTGCGTAAAAAAATATAAATAGGTAGAGCCTAACCTAAAAAAAAAAATAGGTAGCTTTTAGCCTCTACATAAAAAAAGCTTATGCAAGCGCCCTTTACTATCTACCCACTGTACAGAATGATGTAGCCAAGAACATGTTTATAAGGTATAATATAATATTATGCCTAAAAAATAAAGAATCATCAAAAGCAGAAGACTATTGTAGTCTTTACTTTCACAGAACAATACCTTCCGAGTTTACATAACAAATGTAGCTCTGCTCGTAGCTATTGTAACTACGTGGGTACGTTACGTAATAGAACCACGGTATTATAAGCTGTTATGGTAACAGATCGTGGAGACTCGGCACAAGGTTGCCAGCTCCAGTAATTTTATGGAGGTTCCGAAATAGGTTTTGTGATAGCAGCTTTAGGTTTTATAGTATTAGGTCTCGTGCGATAACGTAGCCGTAGGGTTACAGGGTTACATTGGCTTGGTTTGGTAAAAACGGTAAATTATTATGAAGGTATGTGTACCTAGGTACTACTATATGTTACTGAATGTTGCAAGTAAAAGTAGTTTTCTTAGAAAAGTTTTAATTTTTCACACGACATACACCAATTCAGTTTCACTTCACTTCACTTCTTTATAAATAAATAATAATAAATAATGCTGGACAGTATCACACAGCATCATGTAGCCCCAAACTAAGCAGAGCTTGTATTATGGGAACCACATGATTGATATATTACATTTTTTTTTTGTAAATAGATACATATCATACATAGAAAACACCCAGACCCGAGACAAATATCTGCGAACATGCAAACATTTGTCCCGCGGCGGGAATCGAACCCGCAACCTTCTGCGTCTCAGGCGGACCTTCGCCCACTGCGCCACAGAGGCCGTTATTTAATGGCTTCTGGGATAGTTCTCCACAATTTCGTTAGAATTAAGTATCAAGAGGTCCAAAAGAAAAAGCCTAGCTGTCATAATGTTTGACATCTACTTTTTTACGTTCCGTCACATCTAAAATTATATTTTTCTCACCCCTCATCAAAACTTAAAACTACAAGGAAGACACGAAATAGGATGTCATTCAAATGGGTTGTAGCCACAGACGTTGTAGCAAAATTCTATCAATCAGCTAGGGACCAGTTCCGGCTTCGCACGAGTAGCATAACCTTCCTCATGATCATGATTCACTCTGTCTATCGGCGAAAACCGCATGAAAATTCGTTCGGTTTATGCGGTGGAGGACTTTGTTTATTAATATGTAGTGATATAGAGTGATAGAGATACCTTTACTTAGTTTGGTAAAATAAAACGGCATTTCTTTTATCATGAATTTCTTATGTGATGTGATATCAAACAAAGTGTAACAATCTCTTTTATTAATGTCATCCCTCATCAAACTCCTAGGAACAAGAATTCGACAGAAAATCCCATAAAAGTCTTCATCGTTACCCAATCCAATGTTATGTTCCGTAAAAATGTTTTTTAACGCAAAATTCGAAATTAAAAAGCATAGACGTGAATTTTGAAAACGTGAATTAATTTATCTATCATTAACTTAGTATTAAATAATGGAATCTGTAATTAATAAGAAAATTGTAAAATATCATCCAGTTGTTTATTTTTGTATATTTGTATCTTGAGGTTTATTTTAAAATATTTGCTGTATAAATAAAAATAATGTAGCGTATGTAAATAATTAGTATGGCGACTTTTCTTCGAGAAGTTATTTCCGATTTAGGTATTAGCAGGAGGTACCACGGAATCCAGGTCCTATCAGTCCCTAGTGAGACTATCTCTGTCCGCGGCGTGGTACCCGTATAAAAAGTAAGTACTCAGCCGTATTTATTTCTGGTGTATAACCCATCCACCTTCCACACCCCGACGCCGACAGACGCTGCTACGCGACAGTACACATTCAGACAGTCAGACAATCATTAATTAGTCCGTATTTTGTTTATTATTTTATCATAGGTTACGCACCTATCATATCCTTCCTACTTAATTATAAAGGCGAAAGTCTATAAAAAATGTGTGAAATAGATCTTCCTCCTCCATACCAAAACTACTCAATAGGTTCTTCAAGATATTTATTGGTAATAAAGGTGTTAGCACAGTAGGTATAATGTGGTAGTTCCTCATCACGTCATCACATGTAGGGCAGAAGAATGCAGACCGCTGGCTTTCTTTAGAATTTAAGTACAGAATAAAGAACGGATTGAGCTGATATTTTGTACATTGTAGTTCTAGACTGGGAATAACATATAAATATAAGTGCCTACTAAATAAGTATAGTATAAATATACTATATAATATAAGTGGCTACGTTTAGTTTGAGTACGGACGTGAGCAAAGCCGTGGTTCTAAAATACCTCAAAAAAGAGTAAGTTACATAAAAACAGAGGTTTCAATATTTTAAAATAACGGCAGATTTTGAATTTATTTTTAAGTTTTATTTAAGTTTTGGGCCCAATCAATCAAATTGGTTGCCATCAAGTCCTATGCTAAATATCCATGATTAAATTTCAATTCTACGAAACTCGCGTAAATTCCAACTCCATCTGTGTTGAGACGAGATACGTTTTATTCCACTCCAATAGGTACATTTATTTAATTTTATTTTGTATAAGGAATTCAAGATACTTTCTGAAATTGTATTTTGACTTTGACCTTGCTGAATTTGTCCCCAACTCTCTTTGAATTTTTTTGCTTTGCTTAGAAAAACGTGTTCAGACTGTAAGCCTAGGTACCTACCTGCTTATTTATTGTATTGTGTTTGATATAGTGAAGTGTGTCAGTCTAGTCAACGCATTATTGTGTTATTTATTATCTAGGAGTACTGACTTGATGTTGAGACATACATAGCTAATTTCTTTGTCTTTCTTTTGTTTTTCTTTGTTTCAGCGTCCTTTTATTTATATTCATTCTAAGATAACCATGCATACATATAAAATGTTGCTACATATACCATACAATTAGTTTTCTCTTCTTTTCAGTCGACAGAACTCTGTGATAGCTGGCGCTAAGCCGGCTGATGTTAAATTAATATTTAAGTTATATTTATATTTCTGCATTTGTATTTTTCACATCGACTATACATTCAAAATCAAAAGACGTAGGCAAGATGTGTTCTAGGTCTATTCGGCATTAGTTTTAGAAGATTTGAGACCCAATATGTGAGCTCTAGGCAAATACAAGTACGAAACTCTAGCGCTGACCATTATTGCGCAGAAGTCAAATATGGGAGCTAGAGGCGAGAGAGAGCGAGAGGCCCATGCGCAGAAGTTTCGTTCACCGCTAGACTTACGTGCCGCTAGATGTATCAAATGTTAAATTGTGTTCTAGACAGTCCAAGACCGACCCTTTCTTTAGTACCTACCTAATGATCTAACTCAAGTGAATAACTTTTGACTTGAGTAGGATATGAAGGATTTGACGAATTGCGAAATTGAAAATTAAGCTTATGACCTGTTAAGGATATGGACAAATAAGTATTTGACGACTGTCTGCGAAATCAAAAAGCGTACTCATACTTATTATAATGAATTAGTATCTATCATGAAATGAAACCTTTTTTTCAGTATTGTAATAATTATAGACTTAGTAAAAATTCAAAAACATGCCAAGGTTCCTTTTCTTCGTAATTATGAAATGAGCCAGTAGGAATATTTTGTAATTTACTTAACTACACAACTACGAGTCTTACCTATGTAGTATGAATTTCTAGTAATTCATTACATTCCAAAATAATTAGCCATAATTCATAGAACGATAAAAAGATTTATTGGTATGTACTAAAAATAATATGACAACCAGGAAAACGAAACAAGTTTTCGCAAAATAAAAACAACTGAATATTAATCATCTTTATTTTATTGATATTTATTTTACGTACTTAGATTTTATCTGCCGAGTAATACTGTCATAAATAATATTGGATATTGTCACTCGACATCATATCATCTACGAGGCCATAGAACAGAGGCCCCACGCCCACGATACCATTTTTTTCATCTTGAACGACGGTTGTCATTTTTATTAAATTTTATTTTCTAGTGTTTTTCTAATGTATATCGTTTATTAGTTATGGTATTAAACCGTTATACGTTAGTTATAAGACACAAGTATTAGTGAAATGGAATAAAAGAAGATAGAACAGGAATTCTCTGATGAAGAAAATTGTGCGCCTTTTTTTGTTATATTCGCCATGGCTATAGCAGAAAATAGGACCTGACTGAAGACTGGACGACTGGACTTATAAACCGTACTAAGTTACCTCATATTATTATGAACATTATACTTGATACGAAAGAAGTGAAGTGAACAGAGGCTGTTCTGTGACGTAGCCCCAAACGAAGCAGAGCTTGTGTTATGGGAATCATACTATATGGGGATGAAAAACGGGACACTGGCGGCTGATTGCAACATATCGCAGCCTAACACCGGCACAGATAAATTATAAATTTTCTGTCCACCGACAGGCAGCAGCGTCAGTGGTGCAAGAAGCTGTGCTCTGCGATCAAGCGCGTGAGTACTATTACCTATGGGCATATTCTCCTTTTTATTTTAGATAGGTCTGTGTTTCAGTGGACAATATAAACTGGTGATGATGATGTTACATTTCATATAAAGAAAACGCCGTCCCGAGACAAATATTTGCAGATCATACAAACATTTGTGTTGCGACGGGCACTGCGCCACAGTGGTCATCATAATATTCAAGTAACACAACATATTTATTTCTGTATGACATGATCTACTGGTGAAACGTGATTGTGACTTTATCTGTCTAGAGATTCGCAAATTTTTTCAGTGGCTAAATTTCAGCAAATCCTTTCTTAGCACCCTTACACTAAGCCATATAATGTGCTATATGGTCACCACTTGGATTGACCGCGGCTCTAAACGGTCAATTCAAGTGGCCCCTTAACTGGGGCTGGTTCTCTGGAATGTAACTGTCAAAGCTGCATGGAAATTTGAAATTAGTAGTTTTATGCAACATAGTCTGATACCTATGACAATAATCTCTAATCCTGAGAATCACTTACGTTCATTTGAAGGCACGCTAAGATGTTGTTCCCTGCTTTTTCACTCAATAAGCCATGTCGACATCAATGCCTTTCGTGCTAACTGGTGGGAGGCAGCAAGCGATCGTAAGTCTTGTAAGGAGATTGGGGAGACCTTTGCCCAGCAGTGGGACAGTACAGGTTAATTTAAAAAAAAAGACATGTCGGAGGCCTTCAGCTTGACAGAAAACTGCAACCTCGGAGTTGGCTACTGCTCATATAAAGAAGACAAAAACTATGCCAGGAACTCCGTATAAATAAGACTGTGATATAGACTATGCGTTGTCATCAGTCAGTTAGGATTTTGATTCCAATATCAATTGAAAGTTACTAGTGAGCGCCCCGATACAGCGTTCACATAGACGTTTTCTCTGCTATATCTCTTTACAGAATGAATTTCAGAAAATCATTTCTAAGTGCACCCTACACTATAAATTAACATCGTTCTTTAATGTCTTTATGACTCACGATTTAGGCTGTGCGTTGATTGTCAATCAGTCAGTGAGCCAGCCTCATTAAAATTTTATTTGATTGAGGCACAGAATGTGGACTGTCCTACCAGGATTACAACTTGAAGTACCAACCAGGATTACAATTTATCTACATTCTCATCATTGTAATCATGTGCATTCTTTATATGCGCACTTTTTACAATCACTTTTTTCAGTGACAGATTGCAAGCCCATCGCCACTTTTAGACTGCCCTAGCTCAGTTGGCATGGCTCATTGCTAATTTTGAACATTATTCTGTATCCAATGTGTACAGTGTGTAACACCCAGATGTTACAGGAGTATCTAAGTATGTTTATTTGTATCTGGTACCCATAAAACAGGCTCAGCCTAGTTTGGGATCAGGGATTGACCGTGTGTGAGATGTCCTTTAAATGTTTATGACTTTATTTTATTGGAACTTTCATTGATCGTTATGGGATTGGTATTTTGGTTCTAGGACATGACAGTGTCCTCACAATGTTATCCATCACCATTCCCTTCACGCAAAATTATAAGCACGTCGGTCGTGCATATTAAAAATCTATTGAATGCTCGGCTCAGCTTCAAACGGTCGTGGGTTCAGAAGTCGTACAACAACCCACTAGGCCACCCCGACATTTTAATACCTAAAAAATGCCGTTGTTATAAAAGGCCAAAGGGTCACATAGAAAAATGCTTTGTAGAGCATAAAAATAAGGTCATATTCTCCATATCCGAAATAATTGACACAGAAATATTTACAAAGCCGATGTTTAGTTTGTTTGACCTTATTTATATTTTAAGGTCAAATAGTCAAGATACTGTGCAATAGTTCGTTCTGAAACAGGTCAATCCTGTCATGCTTGATGTGTCCAAACTTTTATTAGCATACCTACTTGCTGACCTGCCCGACCACCCCGTAATAGGTTATGTTTGCGAGAACCCACTATTGATTACCCAATTAAAGTAATTCATTGCTTATTAATGAGGCATATCTCTAGGGGCTACAGCTGGTTCGATTACCAGGTTGTTGTGACCTACTATATTATATGTATTGGCTTCAAACTGTCGTGGGTTCAGAAGTCGTGGAACAACCCACTAGGCCACCCCGTTATTTTAATGCCTATATAAAAAATGTCGTTATTATAAAAGGCCAAGGGGACACAGAAAAATGCTTTGTAGAGCATAAAAATAATGTCATATTCTCCATATCCGAAATAATTGACACAGAAATATTTACAAAGCCGTTGTTTAGTTTGTTTGACCGTATTTATATTTTAAGGTCAAATAGTCAAGATACTGTGCAATAGTTCGTTCTGAAACAGGTCAATCCTGTCATGCTTGATGTGTCCAAACTTTTATTAGCATACCTACTTGCTGACCTGCCCGACCACCCCGTAATAGATTATGTTTGCGTGAACCCACTATTGATTACCCAATTAAAGTAATTCATTTCTTATTAATTGAGGCATATCTCTAAGGGCTACAGCTGGTTCTGTTACCAGGTTGTTGTGACCTGCTTTATTATATGTGTGAATAAAATGTTTTATTTCTTGACATAGAGAAACAATTACCATCATTATTGCTAACTTTTTTTCTACTATTGAGCTTTTTTAAGCTTTAGCAAAAGATCTAAGAGGGAAGTCGAACTGTCAACAATATACAGTGTGAATTGTGATTCAGACTATTTTGTTTTAATTCAACAAATATTTTGTTAGTAAACTAGTGAAATTGTCCTTACCTGAGTATCAATTTGACAGGGCAAATCCACGGTAACAGATGTCAACATTAACGACACGTTTTTTCACTAGCACACGCACACGCCTGTAACACACATCAATTCAAAATTACGCGCAACAAAGGATTTATTTTACTGTGTGTAGCTCGCGGCATGTGCCTGCTCCTGATGTTCTTGGACCACTGACTGTGTCCAAGTCGCGCAAACTGATTCATCACAGCAACGCGAGCGTGCCTCTGGCTGCTTGTGTGCCGAACAAAGGCGACGATGCCCGAAGCCACAGCTGTTTAATGTTTGTGAACCCGACATTAACAATCGATTCTCAATTGTTATGTGACGTAATTTCAATCAAAGCAATAGTATTCATGTAACTAATAAAATCGTCGCGTTTAATGATGATTTGTCCATGTCTTATCAAGTTATCAGTCGTTGCTTTTTTGATCACCTTATTGCAGTGATTTATTTTGTTTACTGATAAAATTGTACCCTTTATAAATATTACTTTAATTCATGATCAAAATTTAGTGTTATACCACAGGTAATACACAATTTTTATCGGAAAAAATCAGTTACTGTAACAGTAACAACTTACATCAGAGTTCGTTGAGTGCGTCTCGTGCGTGGTGGGTAGGCTCAGTACATTTTCAGTGCGCGCGTACCGGCGGCGACTGAAACAGAAAACCTATTGCTGCACTGTTCTTACATCGATTTCGGTCATTGTATCCTGCCCTGTCTTTCGCAATGTGCTCTCTTTCCCACAGACTGCGGATGTAGCTTCTACTTGGAAAACTGCCCTATTTCGGGACAGTTCGGTGCAACTGCGACGGTTTTGTAGACTTAAAAATATGTCGACTATTAGCTGTCTCCATTGAGGTTTCCACCTAGGTACATGAAAGCTGAAATAGGCTTTCTATTAGTGGGCGAAGTGAATCAATATCTATTCTGCTTTAGTTGTGTCAGACTGCTCTACCATTTAGGCATGCTTTCTACTTTTCCAAATTAGGTTATTTTTTTATACGAGTATATTTCCATTAAAATAATAAGTAACTAAACAGTACAAAAACGTATTTACCAAACCAATATTACTAAGAATTATACTCACTTTAAAAGATGTTTAGTATTTTATCGTATAATAAATCGAAATCATTTTACAGTCAATCAACTATCAATTAATTTAATATTGATTTGAAATCAAAATTATCCTACTAACAAGATTTTTATCGATAAATTCATTTTTAGCAGGCCCTCTACCCAATTGAATCTGGTTATATCATAGGGTTATTTGCCCTCGGGCTTCACCCCTAGTTTTCACCAACCCTCACTAATTAACAAGGTCTCAGAAAATTTGGGCAGGTAAGATAAGGTAAGATAATATTTTTATCGAAATAACCAACATAAACGTACCTGCTTCCTAATCATAAAAAGTCTGATCAAACGATTTAATCAATGAAAATTTCTAAAGACTTGTCATAGAACAACAACAACGTCCTTCATTAAGTGTAATGACCTCGTTTCGAGATACTTTATTTATAATGTATACATGGAAAAAGATGAGATGTCCTCGTTGACGGGTTCGTCGTCATCATCGTCACATACACGGAAACGTATTTCTATTTTCATTTACTGTTGATCATGTTATGTAACACCACCATGACGACAAACTGGGGGGGTAAAATGTCTCATCATCATCATCAGCATAATGAGCACCATTGCGCCCTATCCTCAGCTCGACTTATACTGCTTCTACCAGCAGCCTTTTGCAGATCTAACTCAGTTGCACACCGAAATGATCGGCACCGGACCTTTATTTGGAAACTTTAACATTTCCCCCCTTACTTATGAACGCTATTTAAAGTTAACCAATGCTCAAAGTTAGCCCTGTCACTGTCTATCATTACCCTACGGTAAGAGATAGCAATAGTCTAAGCATCGGTTATCTTTTGAAAGATGTTCATAAGTAAGGCCATTCATCTGTCGAAATTCAAAGAACGTCAATTAACATATTGTCAAAGTTTGTAAAAAGAGGACCGGTGCTTATCATTTCGGTGTACAATCGAGTTAGTAAATGAGGCCTCTGGTCGGAGGGCATCCTACACTACGTTAGGGGAGACGCGGATTCCGCTAAAAAACTCGTTTACTCCACCAGTTATCGGTTCTTCGGCCGATATGGTCAGCCCATTGCCATTTCAGCTTGATGAGCTATGTCGAAAATTTAGCTCATTGTCGGATAGTCTTATAGGATAGGATCCGTAATCCTATCTTTAAGAGAAACTCCAGCAAAGTCTCTATCGGTTCAAAAATGATTGATGATTATATTTTTTTATTTATTCAGTAAAATAAATAGACCCGTTGTGTTATGCTATATTAATAAATCATACTTGACTAAGATCTAAGACTCATTTCTTAAAAAGGCATAGAGGAAAAACATCTCGGCCTTTATTGCATCCGCCTGCCAATGTCTCTATGAGCCATGAATCTTCGAGTTCTTTGAGTATTCTTCCTTAATAGACGTAAATGTATATATCAGTCTTACATGATATTCAAGTTATTGAGTACCTAGTGTCCTTAGCCAGTGTTTCAGATTCTTTTAATTGTACTGTTTAGAGGTAGTGTATCAGCCTTCCGCCCACTGCTTCGTTCTCGTAATAAGTAGCATATTTTTCTACCCAACTTACACACAAAATTTCATATTTATAAAAACTTATTCTTATTAGTGTGATGATAATAATTGAAAGGGGTGTAAGGAGTCCCAACTCCCATCTCTGGAACCCAAGCCAACCTCACCTGCACGTGGTGCACCATGTATAACAAACGGGGCTCTGGCGGCCGGCTGATTGCGGCATAGCGCAGCCTAAAACTGACACAGGTAATTCCCCTGGCCACCGATGGGCAGCAGCGTCGGTGGTCCGAGAAGCTGTGACCTGCGATCCCCAACCCGCATGCCCAGCGTGAGGATTATGGGCATATTCCCCTTCTTATAGGGGAGGCCATCGGGGAGGCCTATGTCCAGCAGTGAACTGGATAGGCTGGTTTTGATGATTATAACTTTCTTGTTTTTAGAGCGGTCTATGTTCGCGCGGCGACACAGTTTTTTTAACAACTGCGGATATCGTTGTTGCTCTACATTTTATCTTGCCATGTTTTTGTTCCACAAAAAGATGATTTCATTTGATTTTAGGTCAAGCTGAACCGTAGTTTGACATATATGGCAATATAAGGTGATACTTCGTTGCGGTACCACAGTGAGTTCCAGCCTTGATGACATGAAAAATTATATGTCCAATTAAAAATATTGTACGTTTCGTTTTAAGATATTAGGAGCCGTAACTGACATTATATACATTCCACGATTATATTTATTAGTTGATACATAGAGGTATCCATTGATATTGTACTTTATCTCAATGGCGGTACCACAGTGAGGTCCAGCCTTGATGACATGAAAGAAAAAATACGTTAAGTGTACTTAATTATTATGTCAAATTTATAAAAAAAATACGATTCATTTTAAGGTATTAGGAGTCGTTAATTATACTTGTAGTCATTTTAACATTTTGTTTATTAGGTATGCAAAATACATACCTAAGCGTCGGTTAACACTATAAGACATCAAAATAAAATTACAGGCACAAGAGGCTTATCATCTTCATCCCTCAAATTGCTGGACGCAGGTCGTTGCATCGTAGAGCAAGTTCAAAAAAAAAACGTGATCTACGATGCAATGTTTAGTGATAGGTAATGGTTACCATTTAACATCAGGTGGGCCTAGTGCTTGTTCCATCTTCAAGTACCAGAAAAAAAACCTTTGAAAACTCTTGGTCAGTATTTTCCGATGTAATGATCGGAGATATTTATTAGACTTTTTAGACTTTGATTTTAGATTTTTTAAAGCGTTCGTTATTATATATTTCGTAAATTTCAACATTGGTATTTTAATTTTAGCTATTTAAAATGCACAACGTTGAAAGCATTAGTTGCTTGTTTATATTTTTTCGCATCATTGCCGTTTTAAAAAACCGTTAACCGTAGCAAGTGGGCTGGCCATATCTACCGCAGAACCGATAACCAAGTAAACAAGTTCTTGAGTGGAGACCGCGGTTTGGCAAACGTAGTATAGGACCCTCCGGCCAGGTGGAGTGACGATTTGCGAAAGGCTGAAGGTAGGACAGGGTGCAATGGCGCTCATTGGAGGAGGCCTATTTCCAGAAATGGATTGCTATAGATTGATGATGGTGATGATGATGAATATCATTTTGCAAGGATGTTAGGACAATGTTCTCTCATTTGTCCTCAGTTTGAAACTGATAAGCATTCTAAGTCTTAATTTATTTACTCAGACTGAGTGGACATAAGATAAAAATATTAGGTTATCATTATTATTGTAGTTTTATTAGGAACTACTAAATGAAATACTGTTTAAAGATATACTTCTTGGATCTCAGGAGATTAACGAATGGGTCATGAAGTGTAGATTTCATAGAGTGAGCTAAAAAAATAACAACATACATCTTCACAACTTGTGCCCCCCATTAAGGAATAAAATATATTGCCCAGTATGCAAATATATTTAGAATACCGTATAGGAGGTAGTAAGGGGCAAGTCCGAAGATTTAATTCGGTACATGCACACTTTCTTTCTTTTTAGCATTACATGTGAAGGGTTGTAAGCCCATCGCCGTTTTTATGGGTCACCTGCCGAAACCTACCTTTCGATTTTTTAGTTTGGGGCATAAAGATTAACTCACAATATTTTTCTTCACCGTTTCGATCACATGGTAATGCGCATACTTTTGTAAAAACGAAAAATTCATTAGTGCACGGCCGGGATTCGAACTCGTGACCTCCGGATCGGAAGTCGGCATACATCCCACTAGGCTACCAGGACAATTACCGCGGGCTTGGCGAGGCTTACTTTGGTGTTCTTAGCAAATCATTTTGGTTAAGCAACGCTCCGCCCGGTCACTAATTGGATGGGTGACGTTTAGTGGCATTACCAGCTATATATATGGAATCGAGGTAGCGCCATCTAGTGAAAAACACGTGGCACTGACTCCTTTCCATACAAATTTTCGTAAACGCAAACGCGATTGAGCTGGTAAAAAACTCGCTCTGGCACCCTGAGCGCTTCCGTGCTTCGGAAGGAACGTTAAGATGTTGGTCCCGGCTTTTCCAGGCGTTGATCCATGTCGGAGGCCTTCAGGCGAATTTAAAAAAACGCCGACACCAGAGTCGGCCACTAACTCATACGAAGAAGAAAAAGAAGAACCAGGACAATAGTAATAGTAGAAATATTATTGAATGTTACTTGACTTTGCCAAGGTACCTATGTGAATAACGAAATGGTTAAATAAATTAGTTTTCTGTGTCATAATCATAAGGTAGCGTAATGGAAAAAAATATCTACCGTAACACCTGGATTTTAGTGCCATAGAATTTCTCTTAGACCTACCGGGTGCCTAACCTAAACCTTTTGAAAATAAATATAATTAAAACGTCTTTACTACCTTTAAAGTTTAAACACCTCTTTGTTTGCATTATGTACAAAGAAAGGACAAAGTTGCAAGAAACGGTGTTGTGGTTTACAGTAATCTGCGGACATTGCTCCGAAGCCTTCCTGATGGTTTTACAGCAGACGACACGACATTTATACTGGGGGCTGATTCTCAGGAATAGTGACTATTGTCAGATCAGGTTATGTCGCGAGAACTGTCAAATTTCCATACTTTTTTGACAATTCTCGCGAAATGTGATATCAATTAAGAAGAATTAAGGCCCTGTAAGTATTTTTCAGTAATTTAATGATCATTGGAGAATCACTTAGGTGCAATGTAAAAAAAGACGTGTGGCACTCGGGGACTGCCGCGGTAAAGCTATTGCATAGCATTTTTTATCAACTTATGCAATTATAATTATTTATTTATTTTATTTATGCAGTATTTCTTTTTCTTTGATATTAATTCAAGTTACACTTTTTGAGCGTGGTGACCGATAAGAAAACATTTTTTTTTTCTTTTATTAAATAAAAAAAAAAAGACGTGTGGCACTCGGGGACTGCCGCGGTAAAGCTATTGCATAGCATTTTGTATCAACTTATATAACACATAAACATCTAAAAGCAATAAAAAATCCAAAGAAAAGATTGTGATGACAGAAATTTCAAAACAAATCTGAAATTAGATTCAGGTGAAAAACGTCAGACGTCAGTTCGTGTCAGAGGCCAATCATGGATGTGATCTTTACTGTGTTGAACACTAGCGCTGCGACGTTGTGACGAAGAACTAATAGAATACAAAAGTTTGAATATGAACTCTATTTCCAAGCAACAGATTATAAAATTAAGTAAAAGTGGGGAGCGTGAGGTTTGTTTTCGTTACGGAATTTCTGGATTCGGTCCCCGCGCTCAAGGCCCTCGATAGAAGCTATGCAATAGCAGGCCTCTTTCACTCCGCAGAATAGGTATAAAAATATACCTACGCATCGCCGGCCCTCCTAGCATGGTTCGTTACGTCGGTTGCCGAGTTCTGCCCGGAACGAAAGTGTCTTTGAGCAGCCGCGGCATTTTACTTTGTTTTTGTTAATGTACCTATATTTTACGCCAAATGAAGGCAATAAATACTGCATAGCATTTGGTTGCCTGAATAATAATAAGAAAATGTAAATAATACCAATAGTAGGTACAGAACTGAAAGTTTTTCTACCAAATAATGCGTTGTTTAGATATCAAAGTCTCCCGTATTTACTTAAGTAGATAGGTACTTAGGTACATGTTCTATTTGAATGCGTTACCTACCTACATAAATAAACGTAATATTATAATGTAGGTATTTTTTCATAGACAATTTTTGTGCCATTGGTAGGTATCTACCTACATAGTGCTGTAGTAAGTAGGTATTATGATTTTGATTATGTAGACTGAGAGCAAGATAAGAAACCCAACCTAGGTACATTTTTATTTGATTTAACTTTAAGTAGGCAGTGTAGGTTACCTACTTAAAAACAGTCGGGTAGGTAGGTGTAGGTAGACAAATCGATGTGGTAAGTTACCTAAAGGTAGGCGTACTAACAACTAAAACTAGATAACTAGGTTACCTACAAACCAAATGTTGTTTTTTTCTCTTGCAAATATCTAGGTAGGTACCTACCTACTAAAATTTTGGCCACGCTGGGCATGCGGGTTGGGGATCGCAGGGTACAGCTTCTCGCACCGCCGACGCTGCTGCCCGTCGGCGGCCAGGTTCTTATTATTCGTCACAGAATAATTCTCAAGACAACCCTAACGTTACACGTGCCACGTCAGTAGAGATAGAGCTATACGATAGAAAGGGATGCAAGGTGTAGGTTAATATAAATGTTAGGCACTGGGTTCGGTACGAGCTGAATAGCACTTTATTGCGTAGCAGCTAAAGTCGCTATTTATTTAAATGATTGCGCGGAGTGAAGCTTCTGTCCCTTCTGTATTCTGTGGCAATAGCTTAATACGTCTAGTTGCACGCACACATACACCGTGTCGAAGACTGCCGAAAAGAAACGACGTTAGACAATGCACGGCCTTCAAGCCACACCTCCGTGCCCGTCGGAGTGGGGAGCGTGAGGTTTTTTTTCGTTACGGAATTTCTGGATTCGGTCCCCGCGCTCAAGGCCCCTCGATAGAAGCTATGCAATAGCTTAAAAGACTTGTAATATTGCCGATAGGTAGATTTATATTATAGTATTATTTTATGAAACACATTGGACTATTAATAAATTAAAGAGGATTAAGTTATTCAGTTTTAAAATTAGCTTGGCGCTTAAAATCAAATGTTTTGTGCTTATGTTCTTCTACAAAAAGATTGATTACATTACTTATTTAGTAGCTAGGTATTTATTTAGATATGTAAATGTATTTACATTCAGAAATCAACATAATTTGATAAATATTTATTCATCAAATGATGTTGATTCCTTAAATCAACATCATCGTCTGTTCTTTGAATTACTTAAGTGCCTAAATGTTTTGGATTATGGCCAGAGAATTTATGTTTATTCATGTTTTTTTTTTTAATTTTGCGACATAGGCAAGATAATATTTGCCGAAGAATAATTTCACAAACATCATAAATTAGTCATGCGAGAATTTCGCTGTTGACATTGACCTGCCTCAATTTCATTATTTGTATTTTAATCATATATTTCATCATCATAAGTCTATACTATAGCAGTCTACTGCTAGACTAGACCTCGCCTAATGAGCGCCATAATCTTTATAAAGCAAATATTATTTTCACAAGTACCCACTATGTACATCGTATGGTATAAGTGATCGATAAACTAGGTCGAGGCGGTTAGGACTCGGCTGGGTAGAACCACAGGTAAAACCTTGGTAGGCCAAAGAAATTCAAAGGAAAATGTTTAATTAATAATCCTGTTAGTGAGAGTGTTTCTTTGTTTGTGTCGCTTTCACGCCTTAACTACCTATTCGGCCCTAAATTGACGACCTCGGAGGTGCAGTGGGCTTAGGATCGCGATACGCAGAAGATTACGGGTTAGACTCCGTCCGGGACAAATTTTTGTATCATCTGCAAATATTTGTCACGGGTCTGGGTGTTTTCTATGTAGGTATACTATATATGTATTTACAAAAAATATAGGTAGTATAATAGGTATAACAGTCGGATGATTCACATAATACAAGCTCTGATAAGTTTGGAGCTATATGATGCTGTGTCACACTGCATTATTACTCAACCGGCCATCATGAAATTTCGTATACACTTTGTGAAGTGTACAGAAAAGGACCTTTCAACCAGAGAAAATTACTGTTCCCTCGGAACAAATAAAACATTTAACAAGACCAATATTATCACGAGCGAAGCCACGGGCAAAAACTGGTATCAAAATAATATCATCAACAGCTCCTTACACATGTAACAGAAAAGGACATCATAGGGTACCTTTCATCCAGAAAAAAAGTAGTTAATATCCCCGAGGGCAACAAACAAACCAAGCGAAGCCGCGGGCAAAAGCTAGTACGAAAATCAACATCTTACTACATCAAAGATGTTTATCATCAATATAAAATACTGTAACTTGAGTTGAAACTCAATGGCGTCCAGTTCTACGTCTTTTGGGTCCATGTCCAATTGCAACAGGCCGGAGCCGGCGCGTGCGCACTTCAATAATTATTGTCACAGATGTTGAATTTATGTTAAATGAACTCAATTGAAACGCAATTGTTTGCGGCTGTGTCAATTACACTTTATTGTTCTGTTACCAACCGATTTGTTAGTATTTTAATTGTTTGGGTTCGTGTCAAGCGTGAATTAAAACCTATACTATACTGATCTACTGCTATACTGATCCTACATACAACTTAATGTTAAAAGGAAAGATTTTGGAAGATGTATTGATGAAATGGACCACGAGAAAACGGCCAAATTTTGTAGGTAGGTATCTGTTATTTATGTGAGGAGATTACAATCCCCTACGATGTAAGCAAGCAAATACTATTAAGTGCGTGAAGTGGAATTTATTAACTTAAGGCATAACTTATAAAAATCTGTTAAAAGATGACAGATGCTTATTAATGCCATCTTTTACTGTTTCATAATGACAGACAATGACAGGGCTAAAACAATAGGACATAGGCTAGGCTAAGCAATTGGTAAAATTGAGTAAGTAAGGTTAATTGTTACAACTGAACTAGATACGCCAATAATTATAAAGTTAAGGTAAGGAGTATGTCACATCTGTGGAAGAGTCCTCAAGAGCACCCATGGTTTTGGCATAAGGCACTAGGACGGAAAATCGTGGTGGTTTTGGCCGGTTGGAGTCCGGCATAATCATTCTGTTACCCCGTAATGGAATGGTATCCATGAGAATTTCCCCACATTAAAAAAAAAGGAGAATGTCACATAGAGAATCTGTCATCACATCGCCCTCAAGGATCTTGATAGTGATGTGACAAAATATGTACCCAGCCTATAAAAGTGCAAATTTTAATATTCGCGCCCATTATGGTAAAGAGGTTTTGATAATGTTCAAGGCAATTCAACTTTCCAATCATTTAGGTTTATTCCAAGTAGAAAACCGGACAAAACTCTGACTATTTGTAAACTGTTGCATGACAAGACAATGGGCAAGGCAAGTTAAGTTATACACTTAGTGCAACTTAAGTGCGATTGCACTTACCAGGGCAACTTCCTTTGTTGCTATCGGCTTCCGTTATATATTTTAAATACTTACAATGATGTATATAACCACAATGCATCATCTATTGTGTAATGGGTATCATTTTGACTCTTATACTACTTTAATACATATTTAATACGAACGTATTAAATATGTATTAAAGTAGTATTTAATATGTATTAAATATGTACGTATGTATTAAATATGTATTAATACGTATGTATTAAATATGTATTAAAGTAGTATATCTATAGTGTAGTGTATATATATATATATAGTGTTTTATTAATGCATGTATATGCATTAATAGAACACCCAGACCCGAAATAAATATTTGCAAATCATACACAACTTTTTTAATTTTGAGGAAATTAAGTATATGGGAGATAGGCAGAGACAATTCCAAATATAACATCTCGGCATATTTAAATACCATTACACAATAGGTCAAACGGCCCTTTTTTACATTGTATGAAACTTCGTTTAACCACGAACTCAACTGATATTAAGTAATGTGGTCTAAGATGGATTACGAAGGTCCAGAAGATACCTATTCACTCTAGACTAGAGATGTTTGCTCTCTCATTGATCCTTCTAAAATCGAAGTATAAATAAATACAACCTCCCAGGCTCAGTAAGAGGTGCGCCTCCAATTATTTATTGAATCTATGCCAGTGCAATGTACTCACGCAACTTCCTTTGTACTTGACTCATAGGACACAGCTTAAGTAGCAGTTGGTAAGGCTAAGTGCGAGTTCGGTGCACGCGCACCGAGCCAGAGTATACCTTTGTACCCAGCATGATTAGTGTTAGTCACTCTAGTGTGAATATGATTACTAACTTTGTGAGACTGCATCAAGGAAAAATTGGTGGAAAATGTTTACTATGGCAAAAAAGAGGTTGGATACGAAAATACCAAAACATAAGGGTTTCGAGGTACCAGCCTCTACCCCTAATCTGCGGACCGGAAAGACATGTTCAAGGTCCGCAATCAAAGTGTGAAAAAGTAATATTATGCCTGATTTAACGAATGTATTGACCTAGTTTTTATTTGGAAGTAAATCAGGCATTAAGTAAATAAACAACAACAACAAAAACACAACCAGCCTAATATCAATACACTACTGGAAATAGGCTTCCCCTATTAAGAAGAGTGATAGGTATAATGCCAATGATACACACGCCGGGCATGCGGATTGGGGATCGCTGGACACAGCTTTTCGCACTGACGCTGACGATGCTACCCGTCAGCGGTCAGGGGATTAAGCAGTATCAATTTTAAGCTGCGCTATGCCGCAATCAGCCGGCCAGCAATACCCCGTTCGGGCAGGTGATGATGTCTTGAGTTCTAAAGATTGAAATGGAACTGCATTGATACTCCAAACAACAACAAAAATTTACAACTGCCAAATAAGAGCAAGAATATTTAATGATACCTAAGTATTCATATTGAAAAACGGGAATTTTACGTACTGTTACGAGTGTATCGGTGAAGGTGCTGACGGCTTTTCGACTCGTTAAGAGAGTCTTCATCAGGGTGAGTGAATGCGACGCTCTCCGTCCGCGTCTCGTCTGGCACTGTCGGGTTTGTCTCATCCTGATGAAGACTCTCGTAACGAGTCGAAACGCCGTCGGCGTCGGCGCCCCGGCGCCTTCACTGATGTAAGTACTCGTAACGGTACGAGAACATTTCACGTTAGTTTCATGAGTAAGATACCTAAAGTGTTTGAGAATGTAGTTGATTGGTACAAATACTTTAATCCTTCTAATTTACAAACAGCTCGAACCTACTTAAGAACTTACTACCCAAAACACATAGTCACACTAATTTAGTTCTAGTTACATACTAAATGTACTAATTAATCTGTAAATTAATTTCAATTGGTTTATGTAGTTTTAGTTGCTCCATCCATTGATTGGATAGATACGTTATAGCTTTGATGTTTTGCGTCCAATTTGCGTCATAACCAGTGATCGGAATTAGGTGAGCTAATTTACCTAAAGTTCAAAGAATAGAGTCAAAAAAAATGGAGACTTCCTTACCATTAACATTTTTTTCCGGGAAATCTTTCCCGGAAATTGGGAATTTGTTCCAAGTTTTAGGATATCAGTTAAGTACATTTAATATTAATGTTATTCATACAGAAAACTAACTGAATTAATTTTCCTTTTTAACAAACTTCAATAAGATTTATTTTGTTATTAACTCAGGTAAAAAACTGGATTCGCCCATGTTTTCGTTTCCCAGAATAGCCAAATCATGCTGTCCCTTTAAGTGTTTGTAGCAATACACAGCAAACCAGTGATAAACAACAACAACAAACGCTAAGAAAGGGACAGCATGCTTTGGCTATTCTGGGAAACGAATCATTGTTTAAGTAAACAATGACAAAAGGGTTGAAGGGTGAGGGTGTTTTGCATCCAAACGGCGTCATAACTTGTATGCGTGCGTGCATCACTTCTGTAGTTACCTCGGCAGCGTGTGTATCTTAGACTCGTGAATATTTTATTAACCTGTTTTCGTATCGATTATTGGATCTGCTTCACATAACTACCTTGGCTTGAATTTACGGACTGCGATTTATTGCAACCATATCACTACTTGTACCTATCTACCTTGGCTTGAATTTACGGACTACGATTTACTGCAACCAGAAATTTATTGCGCTTTACGGCAATCAAATTACTTGGTAAGTCTTTGATTTGTACTACACTTTTAAAACATTCTAAATATTAGACTGCTTTTGATAAATTTACCAAATTCAAACAATTTTATGCAACTATTTATTTATGGAATTTTATTCAGTGTTTTATATTTGAGTTCGTGCACAAATGTTGGAGCTACTGGCAATTCTATCATCAAACTATATTTTACGCGAAGACGTCCCTGGAAAAGTGTAGAAACTATATATTTGTCTCATTGTTTTCAGTAATTTTTCTGCCTCAACGCAACTAGCAAATAAATGGCGACCAAACCTACCGACGGGATTGTACAGTCGTGGATTAGAGATCACCCCGAATTGTACCACGACCCCGCTAGCAACACGATATTTTGTTCTAAATGTGAGAATTCTATTGTATGCAAAAAAAGCAATATACAGAGGCATATTGACGGACCAAAACATCAAGGTACTGCTAGGCAAGTGAACGAAGAATTTTATTTAGATTTAATACAATTTCTTATATTGTGTAACATACCCTGGTCACGAGTAAATCGACCAGAGTTTAAAACTTTTTTAATGAAATATATGTGTTGTAAATGTACAAATGTTAAAAGGATTCCCGATGAATCGTTATTGAGAAAGGTTTATTTAGACGTAGTTTTTAAAAAAAAAATTGCATTAATCCATGACCATGTTCTTAATCAGAAACTTTGGATATCTCTAGATGAAACTACCGACTATTTAGGTCGTTATATTGTAAATTTTCTTGTAAAACCTTTAAATCTCGCAACAAACAAACCATTTTTAATAGCTTGCAAAATGTTAGAAAAAGTAAATGGAGAGACAATAGCTCATTTTGTGATTGGATGCCTAGAAAATATGTGGGGAGACTCGTATGAAGACAAAGTAGGAGATGTTTTAGTTTTATGTTCTGATAGCGTAGCATATATGTTAAAAGCAGGAAGAATGTTAAAGAACTCCTTGCCAAATATGATACATGTTACCTGTTTAGCACACGCTCTTAACCGCGTTGCAGAAAAAATACGGACACAATATGCGGATGTGGATACTTTAATTTCAAATGTAAAAAATATATTTTTAAAGGCTCCTAATAGAGTAAAATTGTTAAGGGAAAAATTTCCGAGCCTGCCATTGCCACCTGAACCTGTCATAACAAGGTGGGGTACATGGCTAGAAGCAGCTTCGTATTATGCTGAATATTACGAAGAAATAAAAACTATTGTAAGACTTCTAAGAAGTTCTGATTCTTTGTCTATCAGGCATGCTAAAACTGTCCTAGGAAAAGAAAGTTTAAAAACTGATTTAGATTACATTGACGAATATTTTAAAATAATTCAAATTTCATTAAAAAAATTGCAAAAGTCTAACTTATTGTTGACGGAATCTTTCCATATTTTTGATGAAGCAAGAATTGTTCTAAGCTGGTGTTCTTCTGAACCAGTAAAACAAAAATTAGAAAACGTTATGGACAGAAATCCCGATCTAGATGCATTAAGAGACATTTGTGAAAATATAGATAAAGGATTAGATAATGAAAATGAATTATTGTCATTCTATAAATATGTACCTGTAACTTCAGTTGATGTTGAAAGGTCCTTCTCTACGTATAAATGGATTTTAAGTACAAAAAGAAATCGTTTGAAAATAGATAATATGGAAAAACTCCTAATGATTTTCTTTAATTCTCCGGACGAAGATATTTCTTTATACTCCGTCCATGATGAAAACGTTAGCGATTCAGATTAAGGGACAAATTCAACATCAATGGAAATAATGTTTAGAGTTCCGACTGTGTATCTTAGGTAGGACTGGTTACTTTCTTAATTATTGATTTTGAGTTCCATTATCTGTACAAAATGAATAAATGGTACAAAAACTATAAAATGGCTTTTTTATTCCCTTGCTTAAATAAATGTTTTTATTACTATAGCTATTTACTAAAGCTGGTTTATAAATCACATTAGCTTCCGCGCTTACTTACATCGTTCATTTTATTTGTTGAAAACAATAAAAATCGTGCTTACCGTTTTTTACAACAATCGAATTCGTTTCCTCTTCTTGTTATCAATAATAAGAAGAGGAAATTAATTCGATTGTTATTTTACTGTATTAATTTTAGATGGACCTAAGTAATTTCTCGAAACCCGGGAAAATTTTCCCGGAAAAATATTTAGTCGCAAGGCGTCTCCACTTAGTCTCTGTTATTTTTCGAACTTTAGGTATTTTAGCTCACCTAATTCCGATCACTGGTCATAACATAACCAAGACAGGCTCGCAGCTGTGTTCAATTAATTTGTATGGAATCAATCAATCAGGGGTCAATTGGTACTCACTACTTACCTAAAGTCAAGATCATAGAAACAAAGTCAGGTTTGTTTATAATATATGTTGCTCTATATGAAAAACATAGGCCTTTGTATCTAGTATAGATGCTATTAATGACTACGATGTACGAAGTGCTGTAGTGCGACTTCGGCACTTCGTACTCCGAAGCAAAGTCGGACAGCGAGTCGATCATTTCCAAATTATGCCCTATTGGGGTTTTGTGAAACTCGACAGAGAAGGTAGCAGTATTTTGTCTGCTATTACTACATATTTTGTCTCTTAAATATATTGTTATATTATATATATTGAGTAAAGATTAGGTCAAAACAATTTTGTTATGTTAAATTAGCTTTTAATGGATTTTACTCTGTTTTTTTGAACTTTTAAAATAAAATAAATAAATATCGTTATAGATTTCCACAAAGTCACGCCTGACCCAATTAACTATCTAGTAAAGACAATTTTACAACGTCATTGGTAACTTTAAATCGCTGATCGGACGATGTAAGAACCCGATGAAAAACCCGAATAGATTGAGTAGGCTTGCCCAGCACCTACATGATAATAATAGTTTACATGTTAAAGTTGTCTATCAACGAAGGTAACAAAATATGCCTCGAGGCATGTCGCCAGACATGTTGCCGGACATTTTGTGATGTCTCCGTGAATAGATTTTGCCGAATATTATGTCTTGCAAAATTTTGCGACCATTTTTTTTTAGGTGGACAATGTTGTCTCGCCACACATGTCTTGTAAGTAGATTTACGGACATTATAGAAGTACAAATTCTTATTAGTAGTTTGCAGCACGTCCGGGTATGGATGGGAAACTCACGGGTTCAAGTCATGTCCGAGTCTAACTTTTTGGATACCTACTTATTATAAAAAAAATATTTTTCCCATATGTGTGGGTTAACAAAAAAACATTATAGAGGAAGGTTTTGATATCGTCATAATTTAAGAATTAGAAACAGGTATAGAACCTACTACGCCAAAACATTTACTGACAAGCTTGAAAAAGGTTAACGTAAAACAAATAAAGAGGGGCTTTGAAATGCAGTGATTTGAGTTGAAGAGGCCAGAAGAGGGGGAAAAAATAAACCCTGAAGGAATACAGCAACCGAGACAGTAAAAGCTGATATTTATAGTATCGATTTCGTTGATAAGTAGATTTTTTACTTTAAACGTCAGTTACTTACTAATCGATAGAGCATTAGCAACAAAAAAACAACAGCAACATCAGCCTTCAGTCCACTGCTGGACATAGGCCGCCTGTTTATAATATGGGGTGAAGGGGGATACACCTATAATCCCTTAATTCTCGCATAACCAACGCTGCTGCCCGTAGGGGGTGAGGGGATTTAGCTGTGCTTGGCTGCGCTATGCCGCAATCAGCCGGCCGCCAGTTTCCCGTTTGTTACAGCAGGGTGCACCACGGGCAGCTAAGGTTAGCTTGGGTTCCGAAGATGGAGGTTGGAACCTCTTACACCCCTTATCGATAGAATATCGATTTTTATTTTCTTCTCAATCCATTTTTTTATGGTTACCGTACCCACCACAAGCGGTCATTATTTCAACATCACAATCCAAGAGGCTGTAATTCCAAGCGCTCTATTACGGGGATTACGCAAAAAATGCCAAGTAATATCTTAGTTATTTACATAGGTAGTAGATACCTAAGCTCAGCATCCACTTCGCTAGAAAATTGCTATAAACGTCACCGTAAGAATTTTTCCATTAAAACGTCCTATGACATTTATGCGTTAGGTATTAGTTATACCTACTGAGTTATGTTAGTAGATTAATAATTGTTATCATTTTATGAAAAAATATCGTGTAAAACAGTCGTATAATGAATAGAGCTTATAACTTATAACATAGTTATATAAAACTGGTTATGTATGAAAACAATACTTACATCACTACATTCTTGGCTATTGGATAAAACACTGGCTTTGATTTACGCATAAAAATTCTACTAAACCACACCAGCATCTTTATACTGTGACACCAGCCTATATCAGTCCACTATTGGATGAAGGGAAAAGTACATAATTCTCACGCTGGGTATACGGGTTGGGGAGGGCACAGCTTCTTGCATTGTCGACGGTGGTCAGGCAATGTTAGCTGTGCCATTGTTAGGCTGTGCTATTCCGCAATAAGCCGGCCGCGAGCCCCGTTTATTAGTTAGCAGGTTGTAGGTGACGTTGGCTTGATTACTGAAGGTGGCGCTTGGAGCCTCTTACAACCCGATTTTGACAGAGTCTGTGGTAACTAACTCACAGTACTTGATCTTGAAGTGATTGCATCTTTAAGTAGGCAGTAGGAGCCAATCAGATAACCCCAGCAAATAGGATGTACATTATATGTCCGCCCATTGTACCATTTTTTTGAATGTCATTGTTTTTAATAAATTTCGTGCAATAAAATGTTCATTCATCCATTCATTATCAAAAACTGATAATGCGGGAGTTAAACTTGCGCACCAAGGCCGAGGGTACAACAAATAAAAAATCTGTAAAGTGATGAAACTTCAAAACAGTTTTCGGATTTTTTCCTTTACTTGTGCTGTTACTAACACATAAATTCACACAGTTCCTTTCCCGATTCTGTATATTTTGATTGCGTTAACTTTGAGAAGTTTGATTTTTTTCACAGCTCCAAGTGATTCAACTTGATAAGAAATATAAAAGGGTCTTGCAGACAGTCGGACAACGCAGTGATCCGTTAGGGTTCCTTTTACCTTTTGAGGCATGGAGCTAAAAACTAGCTTTTTATCGTGGCCCCTACCTACATACTCGTCAAAAACGCCATGGATGCACAGGATAGTAATGGATCGCTCCAACTTTGGTAAAAGTAGTTTTGTAAAGTACGAGTCCTAAGCTACTTTGGCCTCATCGCCCGTAGATAGCCAGACAATCTTGACAAACTCGTTGTAATGGGAAAGATAGAAGGAAAGATACCTTGCAGACGATTGTAGTATTTCAAATCAGATTAAATCAAATTAAAATACGTTGATTTTGTTACACGAATAATACAATTATATATAGTGAGTACAAATTTTCTAAAACTATATAACAAAAACGGCTACCACTCAGCATATGCTAGGGCAAAGCGGAACGCGCTGCCAAAGCGCTGGAGGGCAATTCTCAAGCCAGAGACATTGACTTCTACTAGACTTAGGTAGAGTGATCCGCCATTTTGTCTCTCGAAGCAGAAAAACATTATTCTCGTGAAATCAACAACAGACAAAAGTCGACTCAAATTAAAATACATGCAACGAGTGGTCCTGAGCACACGACCCTCCTTGGTCTTCCGTGGTCGCACTAAAATGGAGCTCACAGTGACTACTGCGACACAAAATATATTTAAAAGTATTTTTTTTATACTACTGTGAAAATGGAACAAGCACATGGCCCACCTGATGTTAAGTGATAACCATTACCTGTTGCATATGTACGATGCAAAGCATTGCATCGTACATCACGTTTTTCCGGAACGTGCTTTACGATGCAACGCCCTACGTCCAACTTGAGGCATGAAGATGATAAGCCTCTTGTGCCTTTAATTTCACCGGCAACCATACTCTTCAAACCGAAACAAAGCTCAGCTGCTTCATAGCTGAAATAGACATGGTGGCAGTACCTCCCCGGACGAGCCCACAAAGAACTCTACAATATACAATACTATACAAACTAAACAATAAAAATATAGTAATAAAATATAACGACATAAATCTTTTTTTGACCTGTCAAAAATTTTGACGCGGGATGGTTTGAAATTTCCTCATCATATTTTATTAGTTTTTCAATGTTTAAAGCGTTAGATTGAACTGAATTTATTGTTAAACTGTTGTAATAAAATACGGTCATATAGTAAAAACAGCTTTAGTGAAGATACGCGTATTTTAAAAATGGATGAAACTGAGGCCGAGGTCGAGTCAAGACCTCGGTCCAGACGGAACAGCGACATGGTTCTGAGTGAAGATGAGAGCAGTGCGCCGACAATTATTGGTGAAATAGTAGCTATGAGCAGTGAATCGCCCGCCTTGGAGATTGTAGGCGTGTCGTCGCCGACGTCGCGTCCGGCCAAGCGCTTCAGAAACAGTTACAGCAGCGATGAGCGTGAGTTGGTAGATGATGAAGGGTTTACCCTCGTGCAGAGAAAGACAAGACGTGCTGCAACCGAAAAAAATCGGGGATCAAATTTGAGAAATAATAATACATTAAATAGTAATTACTTTGAGGTATGTATTTCGTCATACAAAATGTTACCAAAACAAATTGGCCTAGCAATGTCACTGAAAGCTGAAGGAATAACTAATGCAGTACGAATTAAGTACAAAAATCCTTATAGAGTAGTCATCAGTTTTGAGAGTAAAGAGGATGCAAACAAGTTGGTGGAGAATAAAACATTAGTAGATTCCGGGTACCGTTGCTATTTGACGAGTGAAGTTGGCATTACTTACGGCGTGGTGAAATACTTAGAGATTGATGTTAAGGAGGAAGATTTGATGGAATCACTTCAATGTGAATGTAAAATTATTTCTGTGAAGAGATTGAATAGGATGTCGGAAACCGGTGAATGGATAAGCAGCGAGACGGTACGTTTTGGTTTTAAGAGCTCCACTTTGCCTCCCTATGTTTTTGGCTATGGTTGCAGATTCAAGGTGGATCCTTATACTTTCCCGGTGACACAGTGTGGTTCGTGCTGGAAATATGGTCACTTGACTCGGACGTGTCCCACAAAAAAATTGACCTGTCCAAAATGCGGTGGAAGACATGAAAATTGTGAGGCGTCGGAGTTCAGATGTATAAATTGTAAAGGAAAGCATATGGCCTTGAGTAAGTCGTGTCCTGTTTATTTAAAAGTGAGAGATATTCGGTCCATTATGTGTCATGAAAATTGCACCTATAAGATTGCGTTATCGAAATACCTTGAGAATAGAGAAGGACGCCAAAAAAAAAATTGCACCACCGGTTTTCATGTTTGGAAATGATTTGAAAACTAAGAGTTATGAGTTTACCAGACCAACCATGTCCTACAGTCAGAGTGTTGGGGCGAAAGTAATTCAAAATGAAGCTGTACAACCTAAAAACTCGCTTGCTGTAGAACAGAATGATAGAGAAGATGTGAGTGAGGATGACTCTAAAGACAGTTGCGAGGAAAGCTTAGAAAGAAAGGGAGATTCTTTAATTGAAAAGAAGAGGAAAAGTAAGAAGCAAAGAAGACAGAAGAAAACAGCTAAACAAAGTCCGAATAGTGATCAGGCGTCATTGATTACATCGGTGGCGGCGACATCAGGTGAGGGAATTCAGCAGAATAGTGGTACAAAGAAAGAGAGCAGTTTCAGTTCTATATTTAGAAAGGTGAAAGAGATTGTGTTTTCGGACAAAAGTTTTGATGAAAAAGTTAGTCAAGTTTTGAAACTACTTTTTGAGGAACTTATGGCTTTTGTAGTGCAGATGATTAGCAAAGGAGATGTCTTGACTAAACTGTTTGGCCTCTTTTATCATGGATAACAATCTATCTAATGTAACTGCGACCAGGGCATCAGGTCCTGTGAGTTCCGTTGTGCAATTTTTAAATATTGCACAATGGAATTCACAGAGTTTGGTGCCCAAGAAAAACGAGTTAGAACTCTTTCTTATTCAAGAGAAGATAGGGATTTGTTTGTTGAGTGAAACTTGGCTTGACCCAAGTAAAACATTACGCATCAGTAATTATAATGTTTATAGAAAAGATAGGTCAGATTCATACGGGGGGGTGGCGATAATAGTTCACAAATCCATTAAAATCCAAATATATCCTATAAATAATAGCAATAGTGGTATAGAAATTCTAAGTTTAAAAATTTTGAATTGTAAATATTTAGAATATGTAGTTTCAGTTTATTGTCCTTCGAATGTAAGAACTTCGCAAAGTGATTGGGATAATATTTTTTCAAAATTTTCAACAAAAACTTTAGTGGCTGGCGATTTTAATGGTCATCATTCAGATTGGTCATGTAAAATAGATACTAGGGGTCTTCAGCTTTTTGATGTTTCTTTAGATCATAATTTTGTATCTCTCAATAGTGGTGAGTTTACCAGGATAAAATTAGTTAACGGTCATTTACAGGAATCTGCGCCGGACATAACCTTTGTTACCTCAGATATTGCGGTTTACTTTAAGTGGAAGGTGACGAGGGAAAATCTTGGCAGTGATCATTTAATAATTAAGTTTTCTCTTGAATATCAGGGTACAAGAAGGTTTGTAAAACGTCAAAATTTCAAACTAGCTGATTGGTGTTTGTATCATAACATCTTGGAAGATAGCTTCAAGGATAGAATTAATGAAGCAGATATTCAGTCTAGTTATGATCTATTTGTTGATCAAGTGAATGATGCTGCTCTAAAAAGTATACCTTTGATAAAAAATTCGATAGATCCTTCACAAAAATTCCAACCCAAACCGTATTGGTGCTCAGAAATATCTATGGCTATAGCTCAACGTCGACAGGCATTAAAAATGTTTAGGCGTAATCCTACACCTGATAATTTAGATATTTTGAAAAAAAAAATTGCTGAAGCCCAAAAAATTCACAGGCGAGTTAGGTATGCCAATTGGCAACAATTCTGCGGAACTGTAGACGAAGCAATGACAGCATCAGACATGTGGCGTCGTATGCGTTGGATGAAAGGTCTTCGCAATAACCATGTACGTGCTTCTAGTGATAGTAAAGAAGAACTTTTAGGTAGTTTAGCTCCTGACTTTGTGCAAACTTCACAACCTTTATTTACTTCTGACAATATTGTTTTAGATAAAGAATTTTCATGTCAAGAATTTCAGAATTGCTTGAAAAAGAAAGACACAGCACCTGGGGAAGATGGTATCACCTACTCAATGATATATCATTTACCTATGAATGGTAAGGCATACTTGCTTCAAGTATTTAATATGATTTTTAAACATGCCGTAGTACCAGAGCAGTGGCGCAATATTATGATTGTACCTATTCCCAAACCTAGTTCTAATACTAATTCAAATCCAAAATTTCGACCAATATCTTTAATATCTTGTATTTGTAAGATTTTCCATTCAATGATAAGTAAACGAATTGAATGGTATGTAGAAAAACATAAAATTTTAGCACCGACCACAAGTGGATTTAGGAAATGTCAGTCGTGTATAGATTGCTTAGTGCGCCTCGTTACAAAAATACAAATAGGTTTTTCAAAAGACGTATCGACTTTAGCAGTTTTTTTAGATGTTGAAGGAGCCTATAATAATGTTCTAATAGATAAGCTTGTTTCTATACTTGACAAATTGAACATAGGTTTTCAGACATGTAAATATTTGTTTTCTTTTTTGAGTAAAAGATACTTGAAAATAATAGATGAAGATAAAGATCATGCCATCGTAAGATATACTAGTAAAGGATTAGCACAGGGTGATCCTCTTTCGCCTCTATTGTTCAATATAGCTACACATCAAGTTTGTTTAGCTAATTATGATAACATTAATATACTGCAGTACGCTGATGATTTTGTGATATATTCTCAAAATAGGAGTTCCGAATTAAATGAAATATTTATTCAAAAGGCCTTATGTTCGGTAGTTGATAAGTTAGGAGAATTAGGTTTAGAGGTATCCCCTACCAAGACTCAGTGCTGTAGTTTTAGGAGAGGAAAAGGTGCAGACAGAGTCACTTTATATATTAATAACAACATTATAACACCCGTTGCCAATGTGAAATATTTAGGCATTTGGTTAGATAAATCTCTGCTGTGGAGTAAACATCTAAATGAGACTCGAGAAAAAACAATGAAAATGATAGGTCTTTTGAAGGTTTTAGCTGGTGCATCATGGGGTTTACATCCTAAACATCTCCGTCGGTTGTATATAGCATTGATTCGTAGTAGGATAGATTATGGGTGCTTCTTGTATGATACCGCTGCAAAAATACATTTAACAAAGCTTGATAGAGTCCAAAATATTGCAATGCGGGTAGTGGGAGGTTTCATTAAGACCACACCTATCCATGTGATGGAATGTGAGTTATGTATACCACCTTTACAGTTTAGGCGAGAATATCTAGCTACCAAGTATTGCCTTAAGGCACAGTCGTTTTCTAATAACTTGTCCATTACTCTTTTTAATGAATTAATACGCCTATGCGGGTCAAGATTTTGGCATAAAAAGCCTTTGCTTGTGTCAATTTACGAAAAATCTAAATTGGAAGTTTTAAATGCGAGTAATCCACTAGATATGTTCTCTTTGGATACATGGGTATCTAATATAAAATTGGATTTTATTGAGATGAATGTGGAAGGAATCGACCAAGCTAAAAGCCAATATGATGATCATGAACTCAAAATTCATACTTTGATTATGCTTAACGATAAATATAAGGATTGGCATAAACTGTTTACAGATGGTTCAAAATTAAATTGCAGTTCTGGTGCTGCCTTTTACGATCCCAATCACAATGTGAAAGAAATGTATAAAATAATGTCTAAATTTAATACTGTCATGTCACTTGAACTCTTTGCAATATCAGAGGCGCTTTCGTACATGGCTACTTTGGATATAAGAAAAGTAGTTATCTTATCAGATAGTCGAAGTGCCTTACAGCATATTGCCCGGTGCCTCTCAGGTGCACGAGGTTCCAAGCTGGCGTATGGAATCATAAGAAAGGTATTGTTGCTTTTAGAAAATGGAATAGATCTGAGATTGCAGTGGGTTCCCTCACACGTTGGGGTTCAGGGCAACGAAGAGGCTGACAGCTTGGCAAAAAATGCTACTTCAGTAGGTGCTGAAACATACATTATACCGGAACATACTGAAATATTATTAAAATACAAGTATAAAGTGTTTGAGAGATGGAAAACTTTTCATCGTAATATTGATACAAAAGGAATTTGGTATAGAATTGTTCAACGTGAACCTCATTGTGTGCCCTGGTTTGTAAATACTAAGCTTAAAAGAGGTCTGATTGTTATGGCTCACAGACTGCGCTCAGGACACATTCCTCTTGCTAAGTTTAATCACCTTATGAAAATATCAGATTCTCCTAACTGTTCCACGTGTGGAATTATAGAGGATATTCATCACCTTTTGGTAGAATGTGTTCAGAGTCAGTCTTTAAGATCACACATGCAGAGCCTATACAATATTAATATGTTAGACGTAGGTATATTTCTAAGTATCCTAGCTGATCCGTTGTCTGAGGCAGCTAGGTCACTTTATTCTATGGTGTATAATATTGTTAAGTGTAGTTGATAAAAGTATTACACTGAATGATGTAACAGGGCTGACATAGTTGCCATGCGACTCAAAGTCCTTTGTCAAATATAAGAATAAAAAAAAAAAAACGACATAAACGAAAACAAGACAAAAACAAAAACAAAAAAAAGACATACTTCTAACAAATTAGTTGGTACGTTACTATGTTAAAATATAGTTTATTTTAGTTGTGGTTTAACTATTAACTTGCAGCTTCAATTGAAGATTTGAGGCCTAGAACGACTGCCTCCCTTGCCTGTGATATTTATTTACAATTCTAACAAGGTCCCTCCCCTAATAAAGGGGGATTTGCCCATAATCCCCTCGCTGGGCATGCGGTTTGGTGATCGCAGGGTACAACTTTTAGCACCGCCGACGCTGCTGCCCGTCTGCTGCTGGTGGCCAGGGGATTTAACTGAGCCGGTGTTAGCCTGCGCTATGCTGCAATCAGCCGGCCACCAGAGCTCCGTTTGTTAGTTAGCAGGTGCACCACGTGCAGGTGAGGTTGGCTTGGGTTCCAAAGATGGGGGTTGGAACCCCTTAAACCTCAACTTCTTTGTTTGTTTGAGGCTCAAATAGACTCCTTTGGATGATGATGAATTACATAACCTAATTATGCATGTTCAAGAAAATCCCTTGAATTTAGGTAAAGCTAACTAAATTGTCTGACTTTACGACGCAATATTACTTGCGTGACTTTAGTAAGAATGTTCAAGTTGTGTCGCAGAGTAATAAAAACTAAGACGGCGCTAGCTAAGTTTTTTTAAGAAATAAGCTTAATACTAAAACTTAAATTAATAACATACATTATAAAAGTAAAAGAAAAAAATCCCAACTCTTTGATCACAGGTCCCTCTTTCACCATCCTTCAAGTTCCGAGTAGACTAATCACCAACTAAAGTCACATGTAACTACTCGATCCCATTTTCACAACGGTCGAGTCATAGGTTTATACTGACTAAACTACTGGCCATTAGCGTGTTTCACTTCACTTCTTGATTGTGGCTTTTGTGTCAAGATTTTGACAAAACAATTTTGACAATGTCCTTGTCATGCTAGTGTCATAAACTTTTCGGATGAGAAGAAAAAAAGAAAAAAATATGGCTGGTTTATGATGGGAGTTGGATGGGAGATTCGTCGATATGGCTTATCAAGCAGATTTATCTAAAAAAAGGACAACACAACACATAAAGACAACACAGTACTACAATTATATTAGTATTTACAATCTCATGTTATTTATATGTATTTAGCGTGTTTAATTATTGTCGATTAAATGACACTACTGGCTGTTAATGTTATGACAACACCACAAATAACAATTACAAGAACGAGTTTCTCAAGACATCAATGAAATAAGTTTAATGTGGTTTTGAACTTACATCTTCTTCTGAATATGTAGACGAACACTGGGTTCAGATCTTCCACTAATTGCTTATGTTATTTTCCTGCTATAAAAGTAGTAAGTTGACATGTTTATTTAATTTATCCGAAATGTTCAGAATCTGGTGATTTAATAGTTATTTGTTAATACAAGCGTTCAACGTTGCTTTTTAACTGCGTGCTCAATTTTGATGACTGAGCAAGCGAAGTATTCTAAAATTGAATCACAAGCGTAGCGAGTAGTAAAAAAAAATAGAATCCTGAGCTTTAGCGAGAGAATTAAAAGAGCACGAGGTGAAAAATCTTTGCACTCGAGTGCAACACGTAACTTGTCCCACCTCAGGGAGAAAACGACTAAATGCAAAAAATAAATTAACATTAACCCCCCTTAATTAAAAATGCTTAAATTTAACCATTGCTTAAAGTTATCCCTGTCTCTGTTTGTCAATATCCAACGGTAAGAGATAGCAATAGATTAAGTATAGCTTATCTTTTGACAGTTTTTTTTTAAAATTTTTGCCCTTAAAGTTTAAAAAGGTTCAACAGAAGGTTCCGAGTCTGAGTTTTTAACAAATTAAAAAGTTTTAATGATAAACTTGGCACCATGGAGGTAGAAGTAAATAGGTTTAATGATGTTTTGAATCCACAAACTTGTGCACACGATGTTCTAAATTCAATTTACTTTATCCTCTAGCGGAGTCTAGCGGATAAAAACGGCTTTTGCACTCAGATATCGAAGAGAAAAAATACTTTTTCCGAGAAAGGGGGATGAAAATATTTTTTTGAAATGTCCAACTTTTCATTTGTAAGTAGTAATATCAGTCATAATTTAAAAATAGAACGAGCAATTTATTTAATTTCTATATTATCTATTATGAATTCAAACGCTCTAAAACTTGCCTCTTTACTTGAGCTATATTGACCTAATTTTGTGTCATACCTATCAACATATCTCTAGGACTTCTATCTGTAGTGTAGACCTATTTAATAACAATAATCATTTTCACACTGCTTTAACACCACCGCGGCACCGGCTCGAAAATGTCACATTACAGGTCGTTACAGAATGCGTTACAGTCACAGTTACAGCCAGAGATATAGAAGAAAACTAGATGAAGTCTTAAAATTCTCTATACTCTCATACGGCTGATCTCTTCTTCCTTATGTCCAGAAATCATTTGCATTTGCAAGAAAGGGATGCATACTTTATCTCAATGCGATTGCTGCGACTTCGTACCAGGTCATTTCTATGAAACTGCATAGCATTTTATTCGAGCGCCCTGGTACGTTTTTCTTTTTGAACTAAATTGAAGTCGCATTGAGAGAAATATGCATCTCTTTCTAGCTGATGATATTGGACATACCCTATTCTATAAAATGTGTGAGGTTCAGTTGCCACTGAAAGGCTGAGTTCTGTTTCTGTGCTATATTCATTCACTCTGCACTCTTAGGCACCTACTTAGGGGTGGATCACGAATACTTCGGCTGTCGGGGTTGGTTGAGGGTGCTTAAAGCCTGACTTAGATTACAGTGGAGTTATAATGAGATGATACCTACACTGCGTGAGTTTAATCCGAAACGTGGGCCTGTTTGGCTGATACTAACCTAGATGGATATTAAGTAGATATGGCTTAGTGAAATAAACTGTTTTTTCAAATATTTGAAATATTATATCACTTTTATTCAATTTGCCTATATTTATCGATCTAAGTTACAGAAGGATTAACACGTTGACTGCGGGCCTCGGATATCGCTACGCGCCATGCCTGACGAGAGCGAACTGTTGCACTTCCACAGTTGTGTTTTCAGCACTCAAAGTGTTAAGAGAGTTCTTATTTGGAAACCCATTTAATTAGTTTCACATACCTACGAAAACCTACCTTTGTTAACAAAGTTAAAGTTTGTTACAAAGTGATGCCAACAAACTATGACGGTATTGAATGGATAAGCTATCAGATATAATTAGGTAAATAAATAGCTATACAATGTGTATTTAAATATTCGTGATCTGTTTGGTCGCGTTACGAATTGGTGTAAATAAAAAAAAAGTATTTCTTTTGGTTTCAACAAAATAAATGATATTTTTACTTTACTTTACATGTGTTATCCTGAAGAGGGTTAAATCTCCTTCAAAGGCAAAAAAAATTCTTCAAAGACTTTTCGAATTCTGTAGTTTTTCATTGAATAATTGGCTTTTTAATTTTACTCAAAAACATATGAGGCAACCCTAGAATAGCTGATTTCGTTAAACTAAGTCCTTTACTTATTGATGATTGTTGAAGATCTGCCTTGATTTGAGGGTGCCATACACACCACAAAGATAATCTTAAAGTTTTTGGAGAAAGTTTCCGAATCACGTATTTTTAACTGAGATTCTACAACCTGCGGACACCCATGGTTCAAATCACCCCCTTTCGGGCTAACGTACAAATTCAAATACACTCAGGTTATCACTTTATTGATCACCATAGCTATAGGTACTGAAAAAAATAAGTTATGTAATTTTTTATTACGTTACAAATGGCGCCCGAATTTAATTAGTTTATGCTTGTCCGCGTTTAGGAATATTTTTGCTGTAATGGTAAAATTCAAAAATTTTGCTTTAGTTTATAAATTTTTTTGATTGAAATATTTTTAACATAATTTAGTATAGATGCATTCACAGTGAACTTTCACATCATCAGGCGCTAACGTACGGCTAAAATATGGAATCAACTGCCAGCGTCTGTTTTTCCATTGACTTACAACCCTAACGGATTCAAAAAGAGAGTTAATTAGACATCTTCTGAAAAGCTCTCTCTATCGCCCTTATCCTCGCCCACGCAAGCCTCGAGGTCAAGAGATGGTCCGTATTTTTTTTTATCTTCGATCAGTTTGTCCAACTATGAGCAAATTGTTGCTGGGTTTGGTTTCGGGCGGAGTACACTCATGTTCTTCTCTTCTCTCTAGTTTTGTAAATTGTTGTGCTAGCTGATTTGAATCATGACTCTGTTTTTCCTGGTAAGCTTGAGCAGTGTTTGTAGCTGGCCTATAATCAATATAAAATAAACTGATATTACCAACTAAAAACTAAAAAGTTGTGTATGTAGGTACTTAACTGAAATCATTCAAATAATTTCGAATAGATTAAAACAACTTGATACTCTATAGGTACTCTGAAATCCGATCACCATAGTCATACAGAAAATAGTTTTGTAAATCTTATCAGCCGCTAAACTGGTGTACCAAAAAGTAATTAGGTATCTAAATTGGAATCAATCGAGTACCTAGATAATTTCGAATGGCATCTACTTAAGACTTAAAGCAACTCTGAAATCCAATAACCATAATCATATACGGAAAATAGTGTTGCCAAAAACAAATAAGTAATTATCTACCTACTAAACTGATATCACACAAATAATTTCGAATAGATTATCTAGTTAAAGCAACTTGATACTGGATACTCTGAAATCCGTGTCTGGTAATAAATTATTTGCCTTAGGTTGGCATGAAGGCGTTAACCGGTCCTATTTTTAGCGGAACAAAAATAGGACTGGTTAAACTAGCAATTGAGTTACTACTTACTTAGTTATTCAAACTCAAGCTATTTCCTGTCTTAGTATAAACGTGCGTCAAACTCCAAAAAAACGTTTTTTGTTGAAATCAAGTGTTATAAATAAATACTAGGTAATTAACGAGTAAGTTAATTAGCAAGAGTTATGTAGCAAGTGAACAAATTTGGTGTCGGAGTTTTTTCGTTTGAAGGCATCCGTTATGCATGTCTTGATGACTTCTTCTTTCGTATGAGCTAGTGACCAACTCTGGTGTCGGAGTTTTTAGGCCGCCTGAAGGCTTCCGACATGGCTTAATGACTAAAAAAGCCGGGACTAATATAACGTGCCTTCAGAAGCACGGAAGCGCTTAGATCTAAATACCACAAAACGGTCACACATCAATGTAGTGAACGGTAGTGTTGCTGAATAACACAACTGCGGTGCAGCATTCGGCAGATGGGCGAGCGTCATGTCCGAGGCCCGCAGTCAACATGCTAGTGTCTAGGTACACTAAAACTTTGAGCTAGCGAACTAGCGGGTAATGAGTTATAGCTCAGTATAGTGTCTACTTCGGCTAAGGAGACCGAAGTTAGCCACGCCACGAGTGCTTTACATACGAACCTTCTTTCCTTCTTCGTATGAGTCATTGGCCAACTCTGGTGTCAGATTTTTTAGGCCGCCGCCGAAGGCCCCCGACCAGGCTTACGACTGAAAAAGCCAGATGACTAAGTAACGGTTACGGTTACGGTTAAAGATTATTTATTTCTCATAAGATTACAACTAATCACTTACTGAGAAACATAAGTAATATACTCAGATGAGTAATTTACAAAAATAAATTACAGTGAGCATTACATGCATTCACTTACGTAATAATTAGAAACATCAAATAAATTATAAACACTAAAAATAATTATACAACTGTAAAATTCATTGTGGGTAGTTCTAAAACAAGTAGACAGTCGCTCAACTCGTTCAACTCACAGTAAGGGGCGGCATGCACCATTGGTGGCGTAGCAAAACCGGCGTTACCGAGCATAAGTTCTTAAATATTGTATACATTTTTTTTTACCATTTTGTTTTGTTTCTTGATTATTTATTCTTATTGTTTTTTCAAGGTGAAGTGAAACATTATATTTAAACTATAGTTTTTATTTAATGTGATTGTTTGGTATACGGGAAAAATACAAATTTGTAGTGATTAAGTAGCAATTAAGTAGTGATGTCTGAGGATGGAATACCAGCCCCTAATAGTTAGGCCATCGACTTGCACCAATGTGGTATACTTGCAGGCACTTAGATGTACTAAATACACCAAACAGCTGAATAATCAACGATAAAGCTTACCTATATCGTTGATAGTTCAGCTGCTGAGAAATAATCATATTTAATGACAGCCGGTTAGTTGGTCTTCACTTGGAAGAAGTTGACACTACAAAATTTTTAGGAATTCATATTGACAAAAAACTAATTTGGAAGTCAGATGTGGATAACCTTTGTAAAAAAGTAAAAAGCAGTGTTTTATATAAACTGTCCCCAGTAGTAAATAAAGAAACGTTACTCACGGCTTACCACGGCCTTATTGCCTCTACCATCAGATAACTAAGGTGTAATATTATTGGGAAACTACAGACGTTGAAAAGGTTTTTAAATACCAAAAAAGATGTATCAGAGCAATGTTTCATCTTAATATAACAGATACATGAAAACCGTATTTCAGTAAATATAAAATTCTAACAATTCCTTCACTGTATATTTTTGAAACGGCAATGTTTGTTAGACTTAATCCCGACCTATTTTGTGGGCCAGTGTCGTTGATCGCAACAGACGAGACCAATATAAAGTTTGTGTCCGCAACTCTAAGACGAAACTCATGCGCAGAAGTGTCTTCTGCTCGACTCTATTTGTTTTAAAACAAGCTACCGCTAGCACTGAGAGACTTACCTACCAACTTCGTTGTTTCAGAGAAAGCTGAGAAAATTATTACAAAGTACCTACTTATATGTTACTATACATTGAATGAATTCATGACGGATAATAATTTATCTATAAATATTTTTTATTATAATTTTAATTTCAATTAATTAATTTTTATTTTGAATTTATTTTTGATTGTAATTTTTATTTTAATTTGTAATCTTTATAATATAAAAATGAATCACAAAATGTGTTCGTAAGCGCATAACTCAACAACGCCTGGACCAATTTGGCCATTTTTTTTTTTAAATGTTTGTTGAAGTTCAAAGATGGTTTTTACGCCGAGAAAAATTCGTATAATTGCCGGAAAAACCCTAAAAACAGCCCTTTTCTTTTTCCCATACAAACGTTTTCTAACTAAAACGAGCTATAAAATATGTAGGAACAAAAAAATGACACATTACAAATCATTTTGACAGGCTATATTTGGCAGTACGAAGTCTGCCGGGTCAGCTAGTTTTAATAATATTTTCAATTTTTTTTGTGTTTTATTTTTTTATTACCATTGTACCTACATGTATTTCGACAAAAAATATACTTTGAATTTGACTTTGTCAAAAAATACGTTAGGTATTATTAAATATATTTATTTCAGGCAACCTATTACATATTGATGTAAGTACATCAATTATCGCATAAGGATCATCTTAAACTAAAACTTTATATTTATTTATCACATTGTATATTCATAAACTTACAGTCCAAAAATTTACTGAACAATAACTATACATACCTTTCGGAAAAAAATCTTTTTTTGCGAAGACCGAAAGATGTGCAGTTGGAACAACACAAAAGAGTTTCTATGCAAACTCTTTGTTTGGAACCTACAACAAAAATTATTTAATATCATTCGTATTACATATGTACGTATTCATTATTATTTATGTCACTTTATTTAATTGCAAGCTCGTCTAAAATACATTTTTTACCATAATTATACTTAATACTACTTATGTACATAAATAAATATCCAAAACATTAAAGTAAAAAATGTATCAAAACGCGAGACCATCGACCGCGGGGCAGGGCTCAAACGGTCGGTGGCTAGGGCTGCAGAGAGAGGAACCTCCGCACACTGCGTGCCAAGTCCAGGAGAACCGCCGTCTGTATCTGACCCTTTATCCAGCTACCTATTATATAGTACGGAACCTCTGAGCCGACAAGGTCGTATTGGAGAGCAAGCTGCTGATAAATGATCTTGGCTACTTGATTGTGTCTGTGCAAGTATTCAGTGTTATCGAGGTGCAAACAGCCCGAAAGTATGTCTGAGGGATTCACCGGGACGATGATAAGCTCTGCAAATGTCAACGGTTCCATCCTTCATGATATACTTTCGGTACTTGTTCGTCTTTATTACCTCATCCATAATCGCACAGAAAAAACCACATACCTATGGTATAATTATTCTGTGGCAAATTTCCGGGTTCTATTGTAGGTTGTGAATGGCTAGCTAGCCTAATCCGGGTGTTTTGGTCAATTCAGAGTATTTAGAATTAAATCCACCATTGCTTTTAAATGTGATCATTTTATTATGTATGTACCTACCTACCACTTACAGTAGGTAGTATTAGGTAGGCAGCGTGGGGATTATGGATGAGTGAACGGGGATATGCCCATAATCCCCACGTTGGCATGCTTAGTGGGGATCCTAAGGCAGATCTTCTCGCACCGCCGAGGATGCTGCCCGTCAGCGGTCAGGTAAATTTAGGCGTGCCGATGTTAGGCTATGCTATGCCGCATTCAGCTTGCCACTAGATCCCCGTTCGTTAAATAGCTTAAATAGTTCGTAAAATAAATAACCTCACCTGCACAAAGACGATAGCACAGGTAACATTTTGCACGGCCCGCTCTAATATTCCTCGTACAGCCATAGAGGAAGGCGTAGTCAACTTGTGTCTGAAATAGAGGGAATATTAAGCCGAGTTTCGGACTGGGGAGATCTTAACCTGGTTCAGTTCAACCCCACAAAGACACAGGTTTGCGCGTTCACTGCCAAGAAAACCCGCTTCTCTGTAGCTCCGCAATTCAACAATACACCTTTGTCCATTAGCAAGAGTATTAGGATCTTAGGTATGGACATTTCTAGCGACGTCCAGTTCTGTAGTCATCAAGAGAACAAGGCAAAGTTGGCATCAATAAAAGCGAGAAACTTTTTCTTCCTGTGTGTGTCCTACCGCTTGTATAATGGAGAGTGTTCCGGAGAATTCTTTGAGACGGTGCCTGCTGCTTCCTTTTATCTTCGCACTGCTCGACATCGGCTGATGTATCATCCACATACATTGCCACCTTTATCTTCTCGCACTGTGAGGTTCCAGAAGAATTTCCTCCCGCGAACAATCAAGCTGTGGAATGGTCTCCCTGCCGAGGTTTTCCCCAGAGACTACAATATGCAGCGTTTTAAAAAGGGCGTTTTAATTTTTTTAAAAGGGTCAGCAACGCGCATGTAATACCTCTTGGTTACGGGAACCGCTTACCATCAGGAGGACTGTATGCCTGTTTGCTAACTTAGTAGTATAAAGAAAAGGGGTTCTGAAGATGGAAGTAGGAATCCCATAATAAACATACAAGTATTAATTAATTGAAGTACATAACAAAGCAAGCAAAAAAAAAGTTACTATGTTTTTTTATGATAGGTACCTACATATTGCCCACGTGATGTTTAGTGGTAACCATTAACTATACTAAAGTATTGCTTTTGATTTGTTTCTTAACACAATTTGGGCATGGTAAAGTCTTCTACCAAGTCTTCCGTTTTATTTTGTGTGCTTTTCTTCCTCTATTCCATTTCTTCCGTCTTTTAGCGGCTATAACAAAACAATCAGCAAAAATAATTTTAATGTGCGAAGTTCAGATTATAACTTTTAATTTCAGGTTAAAGCACCATAAACGCAATTCAAATCAGAAAAACAATAGAAAATAAAATAAAACAAAAATAACACTTTTGTTCTAGATAAAACAATCCCGCCTCATAAAGTATTGCTGCGTAGGTCACAGATGTTTGGAACGTGTAATACGATGCTGAGGCATGAAGGTGTTAAGCCTCATGACATGCCTGTTATTTCGCCGGCACCCACACCCTTCAGACCGATACATAGCAATGCTGCTTCACGGCAGAAATAGGCATGGGGGTAGTACTTCCCCGAATGAGCATTTCAAAAAAATCTCATAAAAATTCTACTACCTACCTATTTCTTGTTACTAACTTAGTAACTTACTATGACTGACGTGGTTGAAAAAATAATAAATCAAAGAACTATGACCACAGATATAGAAGACAACTAGATAAAGCCTTAAAATTTCACTATGTTCTGAACATCCAATCCTCAAACAAAATGTCTGAATATCTTTCAGCGTATAACTTGGAATTGGAAACGTGCTCGAGATTTTCTCTATTGATCGGCTTTAGACCTTTCTCCATCACGCAATACTTAGGTCTATTAAGTGTAACGTACTTATTGTAAAGTTTGTAAAAGTTACGAGACGTAAAAGTTATGGCCTCTGCAATAGGTACACAGTAATATAATACCAGTGTACCGCGGTTTCTCTACAGTTTTCTGCCACTTTGCAGAATATTGTAGAGAAACCTATAAAAATAAATAAATCTCTTAAAGTTATTTGTGTTGTATGCAATAAAGAGTTAATCTATCCATCAAAGTGGCAGCTACACTACGTGATCATACCTCATCATGAAGGTACGCGGTGTAACAGCATCTACACAATGTAACTTACAAAGCATCTACGCAATATCTACATAGCAGATACGCAACATCTACGAAGCATGCTACGTAGTAACTACGCTAGTCGTAACGTAACCCACATAGGTAAAGTGTAGCTGCAGCTACGCATCATCTACGTAGCTGCTACGCCATGTGACTGAATCTAGGTAAATTTTCGTAGCTGCGGAGACCGCCGTACATCTACGTAGCAGCACGTAACACAATAACACGACTAGTGACCGTACGGAGCCTCCGCCCCGGGCGGGCGGGGCCGCGCCCCGGCCGGCACGCGCCGCCCGGCCCGGCCGAATGTTCGCTGTTTCTACGCCTGGAGAGCGCCCTTTGAACAAAAATCTGAGCCTAATGTTCTGTCCATAAAAGGTGTTCTCATTTCCTCTTTAGTGTTACACAAGAGACATCACCTTTTAGAGCATTTTTAGGGAAAATAATCAGGCACAGATTTATTATTTTATTCAAGCGCGCATTACTTGGGCAATAAGTTATTAACTATTAAATATCAATAAATATCCTACATAAGTAACTACCAGTAAGAGTTAGGAAAAGCCTGCGAGTGTGCTTTATTGTAGTTTTAAAGAAAAATTGTGTGAAGACTTACATTTGAAAATATTTTTTTTAAGAGATCTTTTTTATTTATTGGCCAGGTTTTGACCTTGAGGCTTGCGTGGGCAGGGCAAGGATGAGGTCGAAGATGGGGCGTGCTTTATCTGTGTACCGTCTATATATAGTTAGAGTTATGACGAATAACTAAATGAAGCCACCATTGAAGTCTTATCAAGTTTAAATGGTGGACTTAGGTATGTAACTACATTTCAGTAAAAGAGCTTAGAGTATCTACCATTAAGTCAGTAGGTACGCTTGTCTTTGTTATTGGGTTGGTACTTACTATCTACTTTCTCCGTTTATAGCTGTGTACCTACCTATTTTTGTGACCTAATACGAGCCTACAACTTTTAACTTGTAGATGGTACACGCTTTGCCATCAACTTATTAGTAGGCGCATTATGTTTGTGTATATTTATAAGAGAAAATTCAGTTTATTGGGATGATACTTATTTTTCTATATTTTATATTAAAATAAATAATAGATTACATGAAATACATAAGCTGTACATACAATTTTTTATTTTATTTATTGTACGATACACTATCTTCGTAAATTATGTTTTAATTTTCATGTGTTGGCTATCTTGTAATTGATTTTGTTAAGTTGGCAGCCATGTTTTGTCTTCTGTATTGCCAGTTTATAAAATATATTTCATATTGATCGGTGGTATGTAGTCTGAAAATGGTATGTAGATGTTAAAAGCATTACTACACTACAGGTGAATTCTCTAAATCAGGCACCTGTAATATTGTCAAAGCTGTAGAATGATGACATTACAGTAAAATTTCATACTATCTTGGATTTCAAGTAGGTTTATTCTACTTAGGTGGAACGTGTCCACGTGTTTATCTACCTACAATAAGTAAAATAAACTTTATTGTGACGGAGGACCTAGGTAGAATCTCTCCTATGAATATATACATGTTGTGCAATTATTAGGACAGCACTAAAACAGTACCATAATAATACAGTAATATCAACATTTTAAGGAATGGGAATTGAATCACACGAGACAAACAGGCGCCCCTCCCACCTCATGTCCTCATTTTGTCGTACACGTAAATTTTTCCTAACATGGCAACATTTTAAAAAAGAAAGTGGAGTGAAAGAAATGGATTTACGACGAGAATAGGTCGCGAGTCGCATAGATTTTTGGTTGATTTCCTTTTCACTTTGCTTTCGTATTCTCCGTAAGATCTAATAAACTAGCGTTAATTTGTGTTTCTGCTTGTATTTTGATTCAACGGGACTTGCGCCGTCCCACCGATACCAGGATAAGTACAAGAGTGGCCGGACAGCATCTTTATCGATTTTCTTCCCTTGCATATTGCTTTCAACCAACGCGAAGTGGTGTAACTAGAGCTGTTCAGAAACCACCGATCTGATTCGATTCTAATAGTTTAACTAAATACTTTCGGTACCGTGACATTCCACCAGCTTTTGGTGGATACATAGAACGCGAAATGATGATGAATTCACTCGACGTCGTAAACGCGAACCAACATCCCACGCAAAATGGAAGCAAGATCCAGCCCTGTAACAATGAGTCCAAGACTAATTTGATCGTCAACTACTTGCCGCAAACTATGACACAGGAGGAGATTAGATCGCTGTTTTCTAGCGTTGGCGAAGTAGAAAGTTGCAAGCTAATTAGAGACAAAGTGACGGTGTTTCCGGACCACATCCTCAACGGACAGAGCCTCGGTTACGCCTTTGTCAACTACCACAAGGCAGAAGACGCAGAGAAAGCAGTCAACACGCTCAATGGATTGAGACTGCAGAATAAAATAATCAAAGTATCATACGCGCGCCCCAGTTCGGATGCGATCAAAGGAGCCAATCTCTATGTGTCAGGACTCCCGAAGCACATGACTCAGCAAGAGCTAGAGAAACTCTTCTGCCCTTACGGGAATATCATCAGCTCCCGCATCCTTCATGAAAATGTGAACATGGGTCACCTGCTGCAAGTCGGCGCAGAAGAGCAGAACATCCAAGGGCCATCGCGAGGTGTTGCCTTCATCCGCTACGATCAGCGTTGTGAAGCCGAGAATGCCATCCGTGAGCTGAATGGTACCATACCTCCTGGAGGGACGGGACCCATAACTGTCAAGTGTGCGAACAACCCCAGCAACCAGCAAAAAGCTTTGGCGCCTTTGGCTGCATACCTGGCGCCTACCACTGCTCGTCGCTTCGTCGGGCCTGCTGGAAAAGCTTTGCTTGCCATCAACAAAGGTCTTCAACGATTTTCTCCGTTGGCTGATCCAATCATTCAAGGTAATGCGATGGGGGGCTCGGGGTGGTGCATCTTCGTCTACAATATTGGGGCTGATACAGAGGAGAGTATTCTCTGGCAGCTCTTTGGCCCATTCGGTGCCGTCCAGAGTGTAAAAATAATCAGAGATCCTGCTACCAACAAGTGCAAGGGTTACGGCTTTGTTACTATGACAAACTATGATGAAGCAGTGGTTGCCATCCAATCTTTGAATGGTTATTCACTGAATGGACAAGTGCTGCAGGTCAGCTTCAAAACAAATAAGAGTAAACAAGCATAGATTGTCAAGTCTAGTCAATAAATTATAGCTAATGCAAAATGTTGATCACTACCCCGTCATGGTTTGTCATCAATTATATTTATTGAAATAGTTTGGCTAGTAAAATATTGAGTCTTGAGCCAGTGTTCTAGTGAAAGAGTACAAAATCTTGACATCACCCCAAAATACTTTTAATTAATAAAGGTATGGGATTTTTCTCTAATCTATGGAAATCTAGTAAAAAATATACATGTCAGCATAGATCAATTCAGATATTAATTGATTTCATACTGCATAATAAATATGAATTTGTAGACAGTGAAAGTAAATGAAACCCCCTACCACTTGGAGCAGTACAGTCATGTAGAAAATGCTTAATACTAAATTTTTCACAATGGTTGTTAAACCATATTTACATTTATCTTGTAGATGTTTAAATGATTTACCTACTTTTTATCAATCAGTATGAGATGCAACCATAACTGACAAGATGTACTAGGTGTGCAAATATTATGAAGCAATAAGGCATACATAGGTATGTTTATATTACCTAATGATTAATAACATTTTACAGTGCAATATTACATTTTTACTATGAGTAAAATAATTGTATAAAATTATATTTCTATTCTATAATTATTATTATAAAAGTTAAAACCAGTGCAATTTATTCCAACATCTTTTGAGAAGAAAATAGGTGCAATTATTGAATTATCATATAATTATACCTACCATAATACATTTATTTGTGTAATCAACCAAAGATGCCAGAATATAATGACTGATATTAAAAATATATTGAAGTAAGTGACTACTTCTTCCATACAATATGTTGTCATAATATAATTCTTAAGAATGGCCCCATTATGAAGTAATTAAAAAAATAAAATCTCAAAACACATGCACAAAATCATTATAACTAAGCAAATTTAGTATAAATAAACCTAATGTAAACCAATCATTTTTTGTCATTGGGTTTTTTTTATAAAATATAAATATTTTTAGTAGCTGCTACATCCAAAAATCACAATCAAAATTTATAACAAAATGGACCATGACATAATATTTATTTGTTTGACTAAATTACCTAGACATTGATCAACATTTTATTGGATGGAATTTTTGTAAATGTGACTTTGCTCTTTACAGAATTGGGCACGTAAATTATAGCTATTGATTGTGTATTCTAGCAAGTGGAAGTCAAATTGGGGTTTTGAATTGTAATTTCCCTTTATGGAGGAGTGCGATTGAATTGCTCTGAAGTAATATTCATTGCGGAATTATTGATGTTAAGGTCATCGCACAAATTAATCCAAAACATTTTTGACTTTCACATCATGATATTGTCTCTCTTAATAATTTGATCATATAATCACTATTTATTATTACATTTAAGTAATTTAAAATTCATCGTAAACATCATTTATTCTCATAATCATCATAGTAATGATAGAACTTCATTTTTGGTGTTTATATTTAAATATTGTGCATTAGTGTAAGGTTCAATTAGTTTGATAAAATTACTCATTATAAACATAATAATATAACCTTATCTAATGATTTGTATTTTTCCAAATATTCTTTAAATATTTCAATAATAGTTAAATTATTCATAGTTAAATGCATATCATTATTGAAATGAAACACAGAGGCGAGATATTCTCAAAAATAAGGGCTTGTACAATGCATTTTAAGTATAATTTTCTTTAATTTAATTTAAGGATAAATGTGTAAACATTATTTATTTACATTATGTACTTAACTATGCGGAGCTAGTCAGTTATAATTTGCGCAACATTAAATTTTAAGTACTATTACTTAGGTATTTAAAAGTAATTTGTGTTCTCTTATTTATAATATAGCTTAGGATTTTATTTAAATTATTTTTTGTGTGGTGTTTGGTTAACATATTAGGATATAATTATATCTACGAAAACACTCAACACGTCTAAATGGTGTGTAGAAAAAACTAGTCAAAGGTAGATCTATTATACCTCTGAGTAATAATAATGCTCTAAAAATACTTGTGTGGAAGCCATTTATATGTGAATGCCCTATTGTAAGTTATTTGAATAAGAAACACCGATTATAAAGAAACAATAAATAGGATCAAAGAGCCTATTATTTTGCCAGTTCATTAATAACTTCTTAAAACAGTGAAAATATAATATGTTTAAGTTCACTGTTTTAAGTTTGACTGTGACTTATATTAAGTGACGTCTAATGAACACTGCAATTATTGCATTGGTTGAACTGGTATTCATGTTTTGTCACATAAGCAAACTCTCATAAGTGCAAGAAAGTTTTATATCAGAGCTGTCAAGTAGCTTTTGTGGGTTAAGAGTTAGGTCCAACAATGCCCAACTAGGCTTGACGCGCAGGTTTGAAAAATATTGGAATAATGACACTAGGACATTCACCATATGAAGGCTTTTTAGGACATCAGCAAACTTATTCATAATTTATAATGTATGTTGTGTCGTCCCTCAAACAAATACGCTTGCATCTCCACCGATAATAGAATTGGTATCCATAACACACCTGTCCCCCGATTCTGCAAGATTTTAAAGTTGATAAATCAAGTGAAGTGAAGAAATATTCAAAGAACACATTTTTCATCCCTCCATCTCATTCAACGTTAGCGTGATATTATTATACATTAAGATTTTTATAATAGTTAATCGACTTCCTACCATCGAATTTTGCGATACGGGTGGTTTTTTACGGACAGCGATACTTAGATCGCTCATTCAAGTTTGTGGTATTTTATACGTGTTTGGCTTTTGACTGTTATAGCCTTTTTCAATATTCTTCATAGTACATTTCATTGAAAATGAAAAAAAAAAACATCTTTCGCCTCGCCATTAAATACATTGCTTAGCCGATGAAGATTTGCTCACAGTTTGTGCTTGTTTGGCTATTTAGCTACATCCTGAAACATCATTAGAATCATGGCAGAATCGGGGGCCTGTCCCATTTAACGTTTTGTTATGCATTAGTGTTTTGTTTTGTACTAACGTCATGTTTTTTTTTTATTTTGTTTAGAATAGTTTCTGTTGTATGAAAAACTAACATTTTTTTCTATATTAGTGTTTATTTTATCATAAATAATTATTTTGGTTTGAATTATTTTTGGTTGTATTTCTTTGGACAGGTTTGGGTATTGTAAGGTTTTGGCCTAGGATGTAGCTAGAGTTATAAGAAAGAGTACAAATCTCCGATTAATGTATGAAAAAGCGTTTGGCTTACTTACATTTAATTTTTGAAATAATGTCAACGAATGTAATCTGACGTAGGTAATATTCATAGTAAATAAATATTGAACTTAGCAATAATATTTAAAATAATGTTTTATTTCAGAAAGCTCCCTTAGTCCCCTTTAATTAATATTATTATTCAATAATTTTTATTTCAGAAGGTTATTTGTCATTTCTAGTGCATTTTTAATTTTTATGTCATTATATTTTTGTTATAGTGTCCAGCCCTATTTATTCCATTACTTTTTGTGCTTGGTTGTGTTCGAGTCCCTACTTTATATACCTACCTACTTATTAAAATGTGATCAAAATATGTGTAAGTAGTGTGTTTACTGTACCTACTTATACCTAGGTATTTGAAATATAAGAAATAATGCCAACCTACTCTAAAAACGACTATTCCTACAAGGTTTTCGTCCCTACCAAAATGTTTTCAGTTCTGATTTTATCAATGCATATAGGTACGAAATATTTTTTACTCCATATTTGAGTTCTCCTTTACACCTTATGTGAATCACATTTCATCATTTTTTGGCAGTCATTTTTGTAGATTTCAATTTTTGTAAGCTCAAGAGACAACCAACCCCAAAATTATTAGATCAGCCGAGGGGTACTTTACCCTACTCAAGCTTTCAAGGGGTGAATGAACTTTGCGAAGGCCGTTGAACCAAGCCCGTAGAGAAGTATTGATTCGGTGCCCGGCATACGGACACTGCTGACTAACTACTACCTCAGTACCTTGCTTCCTATGTACCTACCTACCGAGGAAAAAGTGTAAATAAAATAACTTTTTCCTCTTGCTGTTTAAGTAAGTGGTAGGTAGGAAACCAAAATATCACTAGGTATACCTACTATTAGCTATAGGGGTTTCCGAAAGTTATGCAGGATTTTTCATAGAAGGTAGGTAAGTATATTTTTCATAGTACTCCGCCGGGAGACAAATGGGTATTTTTAAAGTATTTTTTGTATGTACCTAGGTACCTTTACCGGTCATTGTAATGTGGTTCCCATAATAGGTACCTAGATACAAGCTCTGCTTAGTTTGGGCACAAAAACGATAGGTTTGGTTCTAGAGATGATGTCCGGCATTATTATTATTATTATTATTATGAGCATGAACGACGACGACGCCGCGGCCGCGCGCACCTAACCTACATACTATGAAATATATAACCTATCATAGATTTATTGTAAGTACCTAGGTATATAATGTGTTAATCCAGGCCATAATCTATGTATACTCCAAAATTCATCCAAATCCCTTCAGCCGTTCTGAAGTGAAACAAATATCACTACATACTATACCTACTTACTCTAAATTTTCACGATTATGCTAGGATTGTCTAGGAAAGAAAACGTTAAAGGATAATATTGGATTATTATATAATAGTAGAAAGGGTAAACCTGAGTATTTTATTTACCTACATACCGAAGTATCTACGTCCATAAATAATGAAAGTGAAAGTCGAAAGTGTTTTATTTTATTCAGTAGGTACGATTACAGTACACTTTGAATCGTCATTTCTTTTAATTTACACCAAATCGTAACGCGACTAAACAGAAAACAATGGGCAAGAAATACTGCTAGGCTTATATTTTTTCTTAACTATTATATTGGTTTTAAGGGAGTTGGAGACAGTTTCATCCCAAGCTTTTTTGTCATCTAAATAATCAGAAACTTTATAATAAGCTTTATTGCAGAGGTATCTTTTAACAAATTTTTTGAATTTATTTACAGACTAGTTTCCGCCCACGGCTTCGCTCGCGTGATACCCGGATAAAAAGAAGCGTATGTGTTAATCCAGGTCATAAACTATGTATATTCCAAGTTTCATACAAATCCGTTCAGTAGTTTTCGCGTGAAAGAGTAACAAACATTCATCCATACATTCATACATACTCACAAACTTTCGCATTTATAAGATTAGTGTAAGTGTGAAATATTAGTGTGATGTGATAAATAATCACATCTTTTGGGATTTTGTTAAGAAAATGTACCTACGCTATGCCCTTTATATGATTGACTAAATCTATGGAGCCTTAAAGTAGGAACAGCAAGTTTATCTTTATAGCTATTTTTTTTAAACAAAAATTAATATGTTTTCGGACATTACAATTTACATTGTAACCACCTACTAGTTGCTTCCACAAAGACCTACAATCCTACATAGTAAATAAAATGAAGAGGGTAGGTTCATATACAGCTCTCTGTATTCTGTGGTACAGCAGGGATTTGAGGGAAGTAGGTACTTTTAGGTCACGACAAAAAATTGGTGAAAATCCCGCGTAGCACCTACCGGGTAGAAGGAATTTATTTTTTTATTACTGAATTATTATTTGAAAATCAATATTGCAGAGATAATAATTTTTCACGAAAATCCCGGGTAAGTACTTATACCTATTGCAGAGAGAATAAGCCTCAGAAGTTCAATAACCTACCTACAATATGTTTTACACTGCACTATCCTACCTAAGATTTCCGGAAACGGAAGAAATCCCGGAAACGGGACCCGGTTAGTAGTTATTTCTAACCTACCTAGTTTATACTAGCCTACCTACCATATCCAGTGTGTTTAGTAGCTTACCTTACCTTTTGCTTAGTACCTACATAGGTAACTACCTAGCTAAAGAAGTTGAGCTCTAAGTTATGCTAAGGAAGGTAGTTAAAGGTTCGTCCTACATTGATCCACCAAAGTATCCTTAATGCTGTCATGAAGCAGCATCGTGTGTTTCGGTGTATTGGTTCAGTAAAAATACCTACTTCCATAAAGGCTGTGTTGTGGATGGACTTTACCTACATAGGTACTAGCGTATACACATTTTATTAAGGTGAGCCATCCATGTGATTGTTCCATCTCCTAGACAGAGAAAGCTACTTAATCTATGTTCCATCTTCAAGTATTGCGAGTCCGAACCGACTTGACTGCCCTCTGGAGGGAAAATACCTACAAAATATAAAGCAAGACCTAGCGTCTTTTTGTTAGTTTGGTAGTTAGCCTGTAAAGTCTGTAAAGGGTTTATTAATTAATAATTTAGTCTCTATTAATGACAAAATTAGCTATATCCCAGGAAAAGACAGAAAATGTCAATGAAATAAATAAAGTAAATCAAGCAGAAACCAAATACAAGATCCAGTAACTAGAACAAAATAATATGAAACAAGATCAAGGAGAGTGAGTTAGAAGAATACAGAATTTAAATGTGTTATTCCATTTAATTTCACAATGTAGACATAACAGTTATATATTACAATCGCCATGGTAACCCCCACAGATCATCTATAAACATTACACCTCCACCCTTATTTATTACATAATACCTATTTACATAAAAAAACTTTGAAATACCTCTAACAATTTAGAATATACTACCTACTAATATCATTTGATTAGGTATGGACATAATCAAATTCTAATAAACGACGTGGCTCTCGCCTATCCCGCGTTGGGTAACGACGCTCTGCAGGTGGCGCAAGCAACATTGGTGACTCCCCTGGCGGCGTATACCCTGGCCCATCTTGCCCTGGCGAAACCCCAACTACTTCGCCACCTCCAATTCCTCGACTGTTTTCCGGAGTCGGTTGACCTGTACTACCAGCATCACTAGGCCCTACCACTGGAAACCAACGCCCTACACTTTCACTGTCGCAATGACTGATTACCCGGGTAACCCTTGATTTCATTTGATCTACACACATACCCTCAGATGATTTGATCTCATAGTTAGTGACACCTAATTTCATTGTTACCAAACCCTTCATCCATCTCCTAGTACCGTGATAACAACGGTACCAAACTAGATCCCCAATCTGAAAATCATGAAGTTCGGTCAATACTTTTACTCGGCACGTATGTCGGAATTATTTAATAAATAGCCAAAAGAGAAGTGAAGCAACCAAAACATTTGTCAAATTATTACATTGAACCAGAAAACGAGAAATTAAATAAAGTATAAATGAAGATTATCCCGAATAAGACTCCGATTTTTAGCCCTTTTCATGACAAAATTGGCTAACTCCAGCCCTTTCTAGCTTGTCAAATGTCCTTTTTCAAAAACCAAGGTGGCAACACTGGGCATGGCAACATCAACAGCTGTTTGTTTTTCCCGTGTTGTGTTGTGAATGGTCTAGTGATTTTTAAAGGCTTTTATTCGCATTTAATTCCATAAATACCGTACGTCCTGCAAATGCTGAATAACATAATATCGGGTTTTCAAGCCTAGTGCAAGACTTGCACTTCACTGCAAGTGCTTTAATGTGGTCTAAGTGGTCCACATAGCCAAGTCATTATGGAATCATTGTCAAAGCAGGAGTTAATATCGACAATAACAAAACAAGCTGATCAAATCAAACGATACGAAGGACGCCTAAGAGGTACGTACCATTTAAGTCGCGAAATTTTGACTGGGACTGTTTATATCTGACATTTCTGCTTAGCCTACCCAGGTGAAGGGATAAATATAAGTACTACCAGTCTACCAACTGACTTATTCTACCTAGGTACATGCTCTAAAGATACAGCTGTTAATCCATTTTAGGTATTATTTCTTATTGTGGCAGAGTTCATTATTAACACTTCCGCTCGCTGCAGCAGCAGACACCTATTTGACCATAACGAGTAAAGAGAATGAAAAAAATGAGAGATAGGAGGAAGCGAGAGAGGAAAGGGGACACATCGGGCCCACGCTGGCCACTATGCGAGTCTACGGAAATGTTAGCCGTTTCCCGCGTGGGCCTCTGTCAATGCTTACAACAAAATATTTTCAGATATATAGTTTTGAAATTAAATTTTTTCACACTATTATCACTAACTACTAGATAACTAGATGCAGTTTGAATGAATGGTTTATCATACCATGAGTGCTTTGATAATATCAATACTAAAATTATGTTTACAGATGTAGTAACAGCATATAAAGGCCTTGTGAAAGAGAAGGAGGCATTAGAGGTTAGTTTGAAAGCCCTGAACAGAACAGAAGTGCCTTTGGATGGAGGTCTTCAAGGTAAATTAATTGTTTGTCTATTATCCTTACATTATGTTATATAAATGCAAAAAGTGTGTTTGTTACACTTTCACATTTTAACTGTTGAAACGATCATCATGACATTTCACACACATATTGTCAGGAGTACAGAAAATACTTTTCATACAAAAAAAGTACTGTCCCCCAAGAGTTACATTTTAACTTTTAGCTGATGAGCAGCCAGCTAGTAATAAATAATTATTTATAATAAGGGTTAGTATCTCAGAGGTGATTTTGTGGCAACATAAATTTATTCCATCAATAGGACAGGGAAAACCTATTACTGTTTTAAATAATTGTTTATTTAAAGTGGATATACAAGGTGTGGCACAATTTTACATCATTCAGGGCAGCCACCTTTTCTTTTGTAGTTAGAACAGAAAGCTTTTGTTCTGAGAAAACTTAAGATTTATTTTGACAAAAAAAAAATTGCATTTTCAGTATTTTAAACATTTTAAGTCAGCATGTATATATGGGTAGGTTGACAATGCTTGTCCACCTCCAAATTTTTGCTAAAAAATTTTTTTGTTTCTGTAGTTTCAGATGATTCTGTGGCAGCCCTCACTCTATCTCTATCCACTTTGACAGCCGAGAAGGCACGAATGGAAGAAGCATTCCAGGCTGACAAGAAAGTTACAAGAGATAAGGTACACTGTCTTGAAGTACATATCCTGTTATGTATTGTCATTGCCATAGAAGTACTTGTTGTCTGGCTTACTTCGGTGTTCACTAGATCACCCATAAGCTGTAAGCATCTGTACACTGTTTACTGGACCAGTACAATGTTGGAGTCTTCAAATCAAGAGTGAATGTGTTTCTTCTAGGCAAGCATGCTGCCATTTTAGTCCACATATTTACCTGTTGTGTGTGAACTCATGTTTCAGGTGTGATAGTGGTATAATATTTACATTTACATAGAAAACATCTATATATCTATCTATCTATATATGTGACGCAGAAGGTTGCGGGTTCGATTCCCGCTGCGGGACAAATGTTTGCATGTTCTGCAGATATTTGTCTCGGGTCCAGACCCGAAATCGGGTACATAGAAAACACCCAGGTGTTTTCTATGTATGATATGTATATATTTACAAAAAAAATGTATGTATGTAGTATATCAATCATGTGGTTCCCATAATACAAGCTCTGCTTAGTTTGGGGCTACATGATGCTGTGTGATAACGTCCCGGATTATTTATTTATTTATTTATATTTAGAGATCAAGACAAATATTTGCAAATCATACAAACATTTGTCTTGTGACGGGATTCGAACCCGCAATCTTCTGTGGCTCAGCCACATCGGTTATACAAATGCTTAATCCAACGTAAGCTTCCCCTAAAGATACCCAGAACAAACTCTCGTGAGCACTTTAAATCTATCAAATTTCTTCAATTTTGATGACTATACTGCAAACATATCATATTCGGTAATCCTAAAATATTGTCAAAGAACCAGCCATTTTCTAAGCTATTGCAACCATGACTGTGAAATCTCTTTATTCAAGTTCTGCCCTCTTCTTCGCTTGCGCTGTACCAAACAAAGAGTAGAGAGTCTATATGTTATTCCATGTCTAGAACTGCATAATATTTAAACATTCAGTTTATTCCGTTCAGTTTTTTTGGCGCAATATAAATAATGCTGAAATATCAGACAGCATCCATATGGCCCCAAACTGAGCATAGCTTGTTATGACACCACATGACTGATATACTACTTATTTAATTTTTGTAAATACAACTTATATTAATATAATAATTATTATACATAGAAAACACCCAGACCCTAGCCAAATATTTGCAGAATACAAACATTCCAACCTTCTGCGTCTCAGGTAGACCTTCGGGTTCGCCCGCTGCGCCACAGAGGTCGTCGAAGGAGGGACAAACATTTCACATTTCATATATTTTTTTCAAAGTTTCTCCTTAATAATAAAATAAATAAATAATGCGGGACACACAGCATCATGTAGCCCCAAACTAAGCAGAGCTTGTATTATGGGAACCACATGATTGATATACTACACATATAATTTTTTTTTTGTAAATATATACATATCATACTAGTATACTAAAATTTTCATTTATTTGAATAATCTACAGTATGAAAACCAGCTGCTGTCTATGAAAGAAGAAACCAAGGCGTTAGTGCAGCAGCATTATGCCGAGATCAACAACCTCAAAGCGAAGATATCTTATGAGATACAAGAGAGGGAGAAAGAAAGAGCTGATTATTCAGCTATGATGAAGTAAGATTACATCTACTTATGGCCGATTCCTATAATGTACCTAATAAATACTATGATTGGTATCCGTTATCGCGCTCCATATTGACATATGCCTCTTTATTTAGAGTATTTTCCGCCCGCAGCTTCGATCGCGTGTTAGGTACCTGGAGGAAAAATAGCTTGTAATTCTTGGTCTAGAACTGCATTATGTTCCAAATATTTTAATCTCAATTCGTTAATTACTTTTGGCGTAAAGGAATAAATCCTACTATTATTATAAATGCGAAAGTTTGTGAGTATGGATGGATGTATGGATGAATGGATTAATGTTTGTTACTCTTTCACGCAAAAACTACTGAACGGATTTGGATGAAACTTGGAATATACATAGTTTGTGACATGGATTAACATAAAGGCTACTTTTTATCCCGGTACCACGCGTGCGAAGCCGCGCGCGGAAGCGAGTATAAAATAAATAAATCATGCTGGAAACTATCACCACGGACTAGATTAGTCTGTGCTATCACAGCATCATGTAGCCCCAAACTAAGCAGAGCTTGTAATATGGGAACCAGATGACTGAATATAGTACATAGATGTTTTTTTTGTAAATTTATACATTTATACATAGTCACATAGATAACACCCAGACCCGAAAAAAATATTTGCAGAACGTATAATAGTCTCGCGGCGGGATTCTGTTTCTCTGGCAAGCCTTTACCCACTGCGCCACAGAGGTCGTCAGAGGAAGAACATACATACACCTTCATATCTCACAAACTTTTAATAATACTTATACTAGCTTTTACCCGCATAGTCAATGTTAGTTTGATTTTTTTATTGCCCTCGGTAAAGATAATTTTTTCTGGATGAAATGTAACTATGTCCCATTCTGTACCCCTGACAATGTGTATGCGAAATTTGATGATGAACAAACTTTCGTTGTTAAGAACACTCGTAATGATGACGGTTGCCGTGATACTTCCATCTTTGTCGACGGCGCGTAGTGTTTATGCCTTCTTAAATAATAAATAAATAAATAAATAAAGCTGTGCTATGCCGCAATCAGCAGGTCGCCAGAGGCCCGTTCGTTGTTTAGCAGGGTGCACCACGGGCAGGTGGGGTTGGCTTGGGTTCCGAAGATAAGGATAAGGATTGAAGTATACTTAAGTGCTGTTTTGTGGAAATTACTGAAATTATTCCTGTTATCTATGGTATTATATCCGAGCTGACTTGTAGTTTACTACCAAAAACAAAGAAGGCATATTGATAAAATAATTGTGTGCTAATGTTGTCCTGTTATTTCAGAGAGCTGCATCTTAAATTGAACAGCGAAAGGAAAACCAAAGAGAAACTGGAAGATAAAGTTGTGACCTCCACTGAAACTCAAGGTATGTAGCACGTAGCTAAGCTATCTTAATGAATATGTTGTACCCGTAGAGCGTTTCTTCAAGGAGTTACCCGATCCGGCACCGTGACCGACACAGTCATCAGTTTTTTTATGGTACCTGAAGATGGAACAAGCACATGACCCACATAAACAATGCAATACAAGCACTTAACAACGATCTTCTGTCTGTTGTCCTGGTCTAATCGCTTCGGTATTAAAGTTAATCCGGACAAGTGTCAAGCCATTATTATTGGAAGTTCACGTCAACTTAATAAACTGAATCCCCTCCATACCCTCCCGCCCCTTCATTATGATAGCTGTGATATCCCTTTCTCGTCAACTGTTAAAAATCTTGGCATCCTGTTCGACTCTAAGCTTAACTGGGTCGCTCACATAAAGGAACTATCTCGAAAATTCTATGCCTCTCTACACTCTATAATACGTCTCAAAAACTTCCTTCCGATAAAAACTAAAATTTCTCTAGTAAACTCGCTTCTTATACCTATTATTGATTACGCTGATGTGGCCTTTCTTGATCTTACTGAAGAACTTCTTAATAAGCTGGAAGCTTACGCTTCATTTTCTGTCTCCGTAAATATGACCACGTGAGCAGCTACCGAGCCAAACTCAAATCGCTGCCTATTCGGCAGCGTAGACAACTTCGAATCCTTTGTATTCTATTCTCAGTACTTAAAGATTCTTTGGCTCCTATCTATTTGAAAGATCGTATTAAATTTCGGTCAGACACACATGACAAACGACTGAGGTCATCCGACAATCTCCTACTTGACATTCCTGAGCATAGCACCTGCTTCCGAGGCAACTCTTTCTCAGTTGAATCTGTCCGGCTTTGGAACGATCTTCCATTCGATATTAGAAAAGTAGAGTCAAAGGAATGTTTCAAAAGATTAACCCGAGAGCACTACCTTAAAATGTTATATACTTAGCAATCCTAATCATCTGCACAAGTAGGTCTTTATAGGTTACAATTTCTGATCATATTTATTATGATAAATATTTTGATATTTTCTATTTGTATCTACTATTAAATAAAATAAAATTATATATCTTAATAAGTATGTAAGTATTTTAAATATATTTATATAGTATTTTTAATAATAAGTATGCTTGCTATAGCTGACAACAACACAATTAAATTCAATCAATTTCTCACCTACATGAACTTGTCTCAACATATTACCCAGCCCACGCATTTTACTTCGCACAGTGAAAAGATTATAGATGTTTTTTGTACAAATGCACCTGTGCACGACGTTTCCGTTAATAATATAACTGGTGAGTACGGGCATGCAATGGTTAATGTTACTTTATCTATTAGTAAGCCTAAGCCTGTACCCAGATCTTTCTCCTTTCGTCCATTCAATAATATTAATCTTGACGCATTTAACGAAGAATTATACGCAATTAACTGGGATTCGATCGCTTCGCTACCAACTGTAGATATGATGGTCGAAGCTTTTAATTCATTAATTATTGATCTGTTTGATAAACATGTACCTATTAAAATGGTAAAGGTTACAAACAAACATACACTGCCCTGGGTTACTGATGTTTGTAAGTTAATGATTAATGTACGTAACAAGGCTCATGAGGCATATCGCAAATCTGGCCTAGCCCAAGACGGAAAATATTATAAGGATTTGAAGAAATTCGTTCTAACCAGTATAGCTGCAGAAAAACGTGCATATTTCAATAGTGTAGTAAATTCGCAAATCAAAAACAGTAAAACATTTTGGAAAAATCTTAAAAATAAAATATTAATTGACTCAACTGATGAAAAATCGTTGCCTGTATATTTGATTTGATTATTTGATGACCCTAATAAAATGAATGCACATTTTTTAAATATTCCTGGAAATAATATAGTAAACCCTACAGATCTTTCATTTTACACGGATAATAAGTACTCGAGCGAGACATTACAACTAAAACCCGTCACGCCGATTGAGGTATCTAAAATTATAATGTCAATAACGTCGAACGCTCTCGGTGATGATGGTGTTAGTAGGGAAATGATTATGTTCTCGCTTCCTTGTACCTTGGACGCCATTACATCTATCATAAATAAATCCATTACAACAGGCACAGATCCAAGTCAATGGAAAACTTCTATCGTGACACCTATACCAAAAATTAACACCCCAGTCGAGCTCAAGGATCTTCGGCCAATAAGCATTCTGCCCTTCCTGTCGAAACTCCTTGAGAAAGTCATCAGTGACCAACTTACTAGGTATGTAGAATCCAATAACATCCTGCCTTCTCTGCAGTCTGGATTTCGTAAAGGTCGTGGAACTGTGACTTCCCTTCTGGATGTGACAGATAATATTCTGACAGAGCAGGATAGAGGGCGCTGCACATTGCTAGCCTTGCTTGATTATTCGCGTGCATTTGACTGCCTCAACATACCACTCCTTCTCGCCAAACTTTCATACTATGGTTTGAGTCAATTATCTTTAATGTGGTTCCATAGCTATCTAAGTTCTCGGTCACAAACAGTAAAACTGACAAAAAACGATGGATCAACTTTATTTTCACAACCAATGCCTATTATTCGTGGTGTCCCGCAAGGCTCTATACTTGGACCACTTCTATTTATTATTTATTGTGCAGATTTGTCAAAGGTTATCTGTCATTCTAATTACCACTGCTATGCAGATGACGTGCAAATTTATGTATCAGAGACACCCGACAAATTAACACAAGCTGTTCAACGATTGAATAAAGATCTGAACGCTATAGCGGACTGGTCCTCGCGCAATGCGCTCGTGTTAAACCCAACAAAGTCACAGTATATGGTTTTGGGTACCAAAAACCAAATTGACAAGCTAAATGGCGATCCAGATGTAACTATCGGTGACGCTAAAGTAGGTAGAGTCGAAGAGGCTAGGAATCTCGGGATTGCCATCGACAGTCAACTCAGATTTGAGAATCATGTTCTTAATTTAGTAAAGACTTGTTTTTACCGCCTAAAGATACTGTACAAAATTAGAAATCAACTGACTGAAGCATCCCGTATAGTCCTTTGCGAATCGCTAATCATTTCCAAGCTTAATTATGGGGATATAGTTTTTGGTCCTCGGTTACTTACGAGAACCAAGCGCACCATACAAAGAGTTCAGAATGCTTGTTGTCGCTTTTGTTTCAATATCCCGCCTCGTAGTCACATTACACCATACTTGAATAAAATGTCCTTGTTGAATATGGAATCACGGAGGCTTTTGCACTTGGGAGGACTGGTCTTTGACGTTATTAAATTTAAAAAGCCTGAGTATCTGCACTCAAAACTTCGTCTAACTTCGTCTGTGATAAGGGGTTACGGTCAGTAAGGTCTGCACTTTCCTATCACAATCACAAGACTGCAGCTTTTAGAGGAAGTTTTAGGTATTCGGCAACGAAGTGCTGGAACAATATTCCACCCCCCATCCGCAATGCTAACACCAAATATACATTTAAATTAAATTTCAAAAAGTTTTTGTTGCAAAAGCAAATAGAGGGTATTCCCAAGCACTTCGTATGCCAGAAATAAAATAAGACTCCCATAAATTATTTTGTTACACTATTGTCATTATTAAAAACACATATTATTATCACACACTTAATCAAAATTCAAAATTTAGGAATGTTATTTGCTACACAACCATTATATTTCATAGCTAGGTACGTAACCACACATTATTTTGCGGCTCGTTCTGCTCGCTCTCGATTAGGTCTTGACTGAAAATCAGTGTTTTTGCTTTAAAGCAAAAAATTTCACTGAGGCAAGGCCTTTTTGTCTTGCTGCAGCACACACAAACTTACATAAAAGTTCATATAATTCGTAGGTTCTTTGAAATGTTTGTGTTTTTTTTTTTCCTCTTTCTATAAATGTTATTTTTTTGTGCTTATATCTTGTTATTTATGTAAATTGTGTGCTTGTAGTAACAAATAAATGATTTATCTATCTATCTATCTATCTATTTTATTAATATTATTTGTATATTATAAGTATTTATGTACCAAGGTGTATGTAATTTTATATGTAGTTTATATATAAAATAGTTTATTATACAGTTGTAGTTTTAAGTAATTTTAAGTGCATCGTAGATCACGCTTTTGGAACGTGTCCTACGATGCAACGATCTGCGTCATCAATTTGAGGCATGAAAGTGATAAGCTTCTTGTGAAGCACATGGCCCACCAGATGTTAAGTGGTAACAATTACCTATCACAAAGCAATGCAGCGTAGGTCCGGCACACACACCCTTCAAGTCGAAACACAGCAAAGTAGCTTCACGGCAGAAATAGGCTTGGTGGCAGTAGTTTACTTGAGGAGCCCTTTACAAAGAACTCTACTTCTCACTGGCACGGCCCGGTGCCGAAATTTTGTCAGCAGCAAGTCTCCCACTGGTGTCGGGACGGCTTCATTTGTATGTATCGTGTACACACGCAAGCTTCTATGTGGGCGTGCAAGTGGCGTGATAAATAAATAAACGAGAAATCTCACACACGGTCAACTGATCCCAAACTAGGCAGAGCCTTAGAGACTGATAAACATACGAGATACGTATAAAACACCCAGACACAGAACCCCTTCTGCGGGCTTTAGCATGAGATCGTTCAATATCGCTTCTAGAGTTGCAGGTATGATCTAAAGTGGTCGAATGAGGAGGCCGTTTGTTCACCTGTCATAAAAAAAAACAACTAGAAACACCTGTAATTTATGTGTAAAAAGTGTATTACATATTACTGAATAATATAAGTGCACATGCTAAGTGAATCGACCAACAGCAAAAAAACTTTCTCATGCCTTTAGTTACATTCAATTTTCAGTTTAATTGATTTATTTCTCCTGTTTGCGTCAAATATGGATAATTCTATTTTATTCTATTCTTTCCAGCGTCACAAGCGGAGCTTGAGAAGCGAGTTCGCGATCTTAGCAGCAGTTTAGAGGCGGCACAGAGGAGGTTACAGCGTGCTGAAGCTCGGACTGTGGAAACACCCGCGCTGTTAGTGCGTCTGCAGAACAAACTCGCACTGTTGGAGCAGTCACATTCGGTCGCTATTAGAGAGGTAAGTACACATATATGAGGTAAATTAGTACAAAATAAGTTACATCGTGCCGAACGCTTTGCGAGCGTGCACGTACCGTGGAAACAATCGCATTCTTAGTCCATCTGCAGAATAAACTTGTACAAGCATTTCGTCGCTATTAGGGGTGAGTTCTCATAAAACGAGGTTAATTTGTACAAAGAAGGTAACAGGCGCTGAAACTAACCGCGCTGTTAGTGCGTCTGCAGAACAAACTCGCACGGTTGGAGAAGTCAAATTACGTAAATTTGTACAAGCATTTTCGTCGCTATTAGAGGTGAGTTCTCATAAAACGAGATTAATTTGTACAAAGAAGATAACAGCGCTCTGAAACTGACCGCGCTGTTAGTGCGTCTGCAGAACAAACTCGCACGGTTGGAGCAGTCACATTACGTCGCTATTAGAGAGGTGAGTTCACATAAAATGAGGTTGATTAGTACAAAGAAGATTACAGTGCGCTGAAACTGATTGCACTGTTAGTGCGTCTGCAGAACAAACTCGCACTGCTAGAGCCATTACATCGCTATTAGATAGGTGAGTTTACATAAAATGAGGTTATTTAGTACAAAGAAGGTTACAGTGCGTTGAAACTGACCGCGCTGTTAGTACTTCTGCAGAACAAACTCACACTGTTAGAGCAATCACATTACGTCGCTATTAGAGAGGTGAGTTCACATAAAATGAGGTTAACTGGTACAAATGTGATTTCACATTAGAAGTATACAAAGGAGATTCGGCGCTCTGAGGCCCGCACCGCAGAGGAAATACTCGCTTTATTAGTGTGTACTATTCAGAAGAAATAAACATCATGTTAGATATATACCCCCGCACAGATCGAAAGGTGCAAGCTAAAATATTAACAAACAGAGCGTAAAAATGGGATGGCAATTACACCCCGATTGCGAAAGTTGCGTGGTGCTCACTAGTTTGAACTAAAAAACAGAATAAATAAGTTTCTTATAATTTCTAGGAACAAATAAAAGCGAAACGCGCTGAAGAATCAGCTCGCAAAGCTTGCACTCGCCAAGAAGAAAGGGTCGCGCTACTCGAGAGCAAACTGGCTGAGCTGTCAGAAACCGTCGGTAAATACGACTTGAGGCGACGCAACGATCAGAAACTCATACAGAAGCTACGAGACTCGCTCAACGGGAAGATTATTGAAGGCATCAACACAGAGAGGAAGTCTCCAGGTATGATAATAATAATAAACTGAATATCGCTGTAATGTAGGTGTAAGGGTTTCCATCAGTTCCTACAGTTTCTGTCAGCAGTAGGGCTTGGTGGTGAACTATGAACCCGCTCAAGGGGCGAAAATTAGAAATGGCAATCACAATAAGCCTCCATGGCCGCACTAATATGTAAGCTATGAAATCAAATAAAAAAACGTGCCAAGTGCGAGTCGTACTCGCGCACGAAGGGTTCCGTATCGTTGTATCGGAGTCCCACTTAAATATTTATTTTATTCTGTTTTTAGTAGTATTTGTTGTTATAGCGGCAAAAAACAAAATAATTTGAGCGGCAAAAACACGGTTTATTAGATACAGCCTGTTGACAGACAGACAGACAGACAGACGGACACAACCCAATCAAATCTACGAAATGTTTAACGTCCCCTTACCAACCAATACGTTATGAAGCAGACGATTAAACTGGCAAATACCAGGACCTGCGAACAATAGGTCTTGCTGCCGAGATGCAAAGTGCACCCCGGTACTCAGGTGAGTTACTCGTGCGCTAAGGACGCACTACCATTTGTCCATGAATGGTACCGGAGCTATTATTTACAGACAGACGGACAGTGGAGTCTTTGTAATAGGGCCCCGTTTTTACCCTTTGGGTACGGAACCCTAAATGGGAGTTCCATTTCATTTTTGGAACCGAAGCCAATCCCACCGATCAGTAGCGCACAATGCTAACTAACGAACTAACGAACGGGGCTCTGGGGACCGGCTGATTGTCGTTAGCTTAGTTTATCATCGGCACAGCTTAATCCCCTGATCGCCAACGGGCAGCAGTGTCGGGGGTGCGAGAAGTTATGCCCTGCGATCCTTCCTTCATCATCATCAGCCTATAGCAGTCCACTGCTGGACAAAGGTCGCCCCTAATGAGCGCCATTGCACCCTGTCCTGAGCTCGACGCATCCAGCGATCCTTCCTTAGTAAGAGCTAATGGCCAACTCTGCTGTCGGAGTTTTTAGGCTCCCCAAATGCTTCCGCTATGATTTGACCGTCAAGCTTTGACGATTGAAAAAGACGGTACAAACATCAACGGCATGCCTAGCGTGGGGATTATGAGCATATCCTCCTTTAAAGAACTAATATGTCAGCAGTGGACTGATACAATATATAATTTAATGATACTAGTGTTATTGTTGATTATAAATAAAGTAACACCTTTTTTAAAGCATCCATTATTATTTCCAGAAGATTCGTCAGAGCAGTCTAAAAGCGAGACGGACAATGATAAGTTAGCTGACAGCGAGTACCTACAGACTCTTATAGACAAGATACACATACTGAAGAAGGAGTTTATTGCCGAAAACGACAAACTGGGGTCGCCGATAGACATTACTACAATTTTTAATGTGGAAGGCTATGAAAATATACATCTAAAATGTAAGATATTTTTTATTACATAATAGGCTATTTGACTGATTTTTTATCTATTACACGGCCTAGAAAATAATAATACAAAGGTTCAGCAAGAATATCATGTTGAACCCAACACGGTTTCCTACCAAAAAATTTGCACCAAAATAGATCACATTGGTACCAGTTTTTTGGTAAGAAAACGTGATAGAATCAAAATGATATTATTGCTGAACCTTTGAATTGATATTTTCTAGGCCATGAAGGTTTGCTATTTTGCATAATTACATTCAGTGATTTTATATCTTCAAAAATGTTGAATAGTGCGAGAGAGAGGGAGGTTTGACATGTATCGTCGCCGGTAATGTCTCTCGAACTCTCTCTCTGTGACGAATAGCTAAAGTCCTTCAACATGAACAATCAACTAAATCTAAGAAACGTTGTTTGCAGGTTCAATCGAATATGAGAAATTGAAGTCAGAATTTGAAATATACAAGATTCAAAATGCTAAAGCAAGTAATAGTGGCGCGGAGGTTAAGAGCGAGATAGACAGCATGAAGAATGAGATAGCGGTATTAAAAGAGAAATTGGAGACTTATATTCTAATGTTGGAAGAAGAAAAACAGGATAAAGCCGATACTATTAAGTTGTATGAAGAGGTAAGTATACAACAGAATAGGTTGCGCTAATTCTTTGGGAATATTTTTTTCTACCTTCCGCCTGCGGCTTCGCTCGCTTGGTACACGTATGCTATTTCTGGTCTAGAATAACAAAATTTTAGATCAATCCGTTCAATAGTTTTGCACGTCAAAATTACTGACCGAATTGAGCAGCAGTGAGAAAATCATGATATTTTGCATACACGTTGTAAGGGGTACAGAAAAAGACATAGGGTACCTTACATCCAGAAAAAAGTATTCTTCCCGTGGGATAGACAACAACATTTAGACGGTTTGACAATATCTACATAAATGCGAGCGAATTCGCAGACAAAAAAGCTAGCTTAACATAAGTCATCATTAACATAAACATAGAATGTCCTAGATTAATCAATATTCACAACATATGTATTTTTAGAGCTTATTATTTTTCTACTATTTCACATAGTAAAAATAAGCACTACCAATCTAGCTTATCTAGAATCTAGACGTAGTTGCTATATTTGGGTCAGATTGTATTAGGATGGTCAAATCTTTTGCTGAACCTAACTTCAGAGGGACATTCCAGACTTCCATTCTAATCATGTTAATCAGAGAAATTCCTTTCAGAAACTAATACACGAGCAAGATTTCCACAACGAAGTAACATCTGACCTCAAAACGCGCGTGCAAAGTCTAGAGAAGCAAGTGTCGACGCAACGCGACCGGTACGCGGCCCTATTAGAAGAAACTGATAATTATATACGCTCAAGAAATGAACGGGCTCGACGAGTTAGCGCGGAGGAAACTGTGTGGAAGGAATCTCATGGGTTGTTGAATGTAAGTGTAGCATGGAGGTTCTAACGTCCATTTTTGGAATTGAATCCAACCTCACCAACTTGTGGTGCATGCATCCTACTATCAAACGGGGTTTTGGCGGTGGTGGGGATTATGGGCATATCTCCCTAATTAGGGCAGGACTATGTCCAGTATGTACTTTGTAGGTCTATCTATGTGTCTTGCTTTTACATGTTATTTTATGTGTTTTTTCTCTTTTACTTGTTATCAAATAAATGCTTTTTTTACTTTATTTTTACTAACAGTAGTGAACTAAGCTAAAAAAACAATAACACCAGCCTAGAACAGGCTGGTATTGTTGTTTTTGCAGCGTCTGACTACGTCGCTGCATGGGGCGAATAATCATTGCACCAACTACCAAATAAGCCTAGACTCCAGTTCGAATCAGTTCGACATATGTTTGTGGTAGGTAGAGGTCGCGTTCAGTTGTGATTGCTTGTACTATCATCGACTAGTCTACCTTATTAATTTTAAAATAGTTTAGCTTGCAAGCAGTTTAGCTAGCTGACCCCGCCTTTTTCTTTGTCTACTTATTTTGACCAATCGGAGGTACAATATGTTTATTTTTGAGAAAGCTCTTTGTTCTTTTGACTTTTCGAATTTAATTATAAGCCTGTAGTTTACGTTTACTAACGTTTAAAATTTGACAAGGCGGGGCTAGCAGCCAATCGCTGCACAGTAAATGCACCCTTAAGATGGTAAGGTAGACTTGTAGCTGATAGTACATGTGCCGTGGTGCGGCCTGAAGGCAACTGGCTTCAACTCAAGCAGAGTCTGCAAAGACCCTAAACATACTGCCAAAAAAACACCATTTTTTGACTGAACGGTCATAAGGATGTAAGCCATCACGAGATTGCAGGCCGCACCTGTGTGAGGGACATTTTATGCTTTATTTCTATTTATCCATAAAGGGGGGTGTAAGGAGTTCCAACTCCCATCTGAGAAATCCAAGCCAACAAAAGAAAGTTGTCGAAAGTTTCATTTCCTTCCGCTGTTTAAGCGCAGAGAAATAGCAGATTTGGCATATCTCCTTAACATTGCAAATGGCTCGGTGGACTGTCCCGAGCCGCTAGGATTGCTTAGACTGCGCACTAAATTAGCTTCCATTAGAAAACCTAATACCCTTCATGTTCCTTTTGCTAAGACTAATTATAGGCAATACGCATTTATTATTTGAACGGGTGGCTCACTCAATTCGTTGGTTAAGGCTGATGTTGACATTGATGTATTTAATACCTCAACTACTACGCTTAAGCAAATTCTTAATAATGAATTCTTTTCTAAATTTTAATTTGGTGTGTGCTATTAATACTTTCTTATTTCTGTTATTTATAACTATGCGATTGCTATCTGTGGAAACTTTTAATTGGCCCTAAGTATGCATTCGTGCTCCTCGGTGGGTGCTTTGTAATATTCTGTGTTCTATTTATATTTAGCTAGTTGAAAGTATTCTTAAAATTGTAAAAATAAATAATAAAATAAAATAACATAATTTGCATGTGGTGCAACCTGCTGTATACCAGACGGGGCTTTGGCGGCAGGCTGATCGAAGTTTAGCGCAACCTAACACTGGCACAGCTAAATCCCCTGGCCACTGAGTGGAAGCAGCGTCGGCGATGCGAGGAGCTGTGCCCTGTGTTCTTCAATCCGCATGCCCAGCGTGGGGATTATGTGCATATCTCCCTTCTCATTAGGAAGGCCTACGTCCAGCAGTGGACTGAATTGGGTGTTGTAGACATATAGAGCTGTATATATGTTACAGGATGCATCGGCACCGCCGCATATGTTGCACTATGCGCACGAGTTGGCCAGAAAGGATCTAGACATATCACAGCTGAGGAAGGAAAAACATATCTTGGAAGGACAGTATAGGTAATGAGATTCTAGCTTGCGCTCACTTTTTATAAAGTAGCATTATGTGTAAATTAATTTCTTAAGGCGACTATAAGGTCAAACCTCCCTCTCGCTCTCACGATTCAACATATTTAAAGATATAAAATCACTGAATGTAGTTATGCAAAATAGCAAACCTTCACGGCATAGAAAATAACAATACAAAGGTTCAGCAATAATATCATTTTTATTCTATCACGTTTTCTTACCAAAAACCTTGCACCAATGTGATCAATTTTGGTGCAAATTTTTTGGTAGGAAAACGTGTTGGATTTAACATGATATTCTTGCTGAACCTTTGTATTGTTATTTTCTGGGCCGTGAAGGTTTGCTATTTTGCATAACTACATTCAGTGATTTTATATCTTCAAAAATGTTGAATAGTGCGAGCGACAGGGAGAGGAGGAGGAGGTTTGACAAGCAAGCGCAAGTCCGATCGTGTATGGAGTACTGCTGTCACTTGTGGGATGGCTCGGCTAAGTACCAGCTGGAAACCTTGGATTCGATTGAACGACGCGCCATAAAACTCATTGGCAACCGCCAAACTCCATAGTTTAGAACACCGTCGAAAAATCGCTCGCCTCTCAGTGTTCTATAGGATACATTTCGGAGAGTGTGCGCAAGAATTACACAATTTAATCCCCCCATCACCATTTCATTATCGTACGACCAGACGCACGGAATTTCGTCACCCATACACGGTAGACATTCCTCCTGCCCGCACGAAGCGCTTTGCTGCAACTTTCATCCTTAGAACAGCTAAGGAATGGAATGCTCTTCCGGCGTCAGTGTTTCCTGATCACTACGACTTAGGGGTCTTCAAGCGAAGAATAAATAGGTACATTCTAGGCAAGCGTGCTACATCATCGACCACATCATCACTTACCAACAGGTGAGTTGGAGGTCAAACGTAAGCCTATAAAGTGTAAAAAAAAAAGACCCTTTAGTTGCCTTAAGATGTACTTATTTACCTTTTTGAAAAAAAAATGTTTATTTTATCTTATTTGTGCTTATTTTAAAATGTTCTATTAATGTATATTGTGTGGGTGTCTGGTGACTCAAATATATGTTCATCTATCTATCTTTTATCAATCCAGGTGCAGTTTTATCAAAATCCATTTAGCCGCTACGGAGATGATTGTAAAAAATATATACACAGTGACACTACTTATAGACTTTCGGATTTAAACTTTAACATTGATTTGTGGAATATATATGGGTGTGAGAGAATAAGAAACAAACCAGCGCGATAGCGATTCTCATCAAAATTCTTACGCATTGCACTTCTATTGTGTAGTACATTTACCTATCTGTGGTGATAGACCTAGTTATTTTCCATTTCCCTTTTAGTTGTTTTGGTTTCCTCCGATTAGGTGGTCCATGAATAGTTTCTCTTGTCTTTTACAGAGACTGTCAACGTGACGCTACCATTGAAAAGGAACGGTACAAAGAAGTCGTCAGAACATTGAAAGAAGAAATAGATAGGTGAATATTGTTACTTGCTAATAGTTTTTAACCGATTTCTAAAAAGGAGGAGGTTCTCAATACAATTGTATTTACGCGAGCGAAGCTGCAATCAAAAACAAAGTTAGTAACATTCGCTCGCGTAAAATAGAATTGAATTGAGAACTAGATAAGTAAAAGTATTTTCGTAAAAAGACAATAAATAAATAAATAATCCTGGACGTCATCACACAGCATCATGTAGTCCCAAACTAAGCAGAGCTTGTGTTATGGGAACCACATGATTGATATACTACATAGATACATTTTTTTTGTAAATACATACAATGCCTTTTGTGGTATGGCGCTCGGTACCAAGACTAAAGTGAGTGCGTCAAAACCAAACCAATAAGATTTTAGTCGATTCTACTGTCTAAATAATAAAAATAAATGAGGGTTGTTGCCATAGTAACAGTACTGTTACCACCATAGTTGCCATAGTAACAATGGTTGTTGCAGTCTGGTGGCCAGCGGCGGAAATTAAATCAACAAAATATTTTTTTACTTGATTTTTAATCCCATCGGCGTGTAAAACTAAAGAAAATGATATTGTCATTTATAAAATATAATAAATAGTATGGGATAAGTATAATATTTGGTTTTGACGCAATTGGTACAGTTTACATTCTCCTTTAGAAAAAAAAAAACAAATTAATTTTGAAAGATTATACATATCACGGATTCTATCTTTCAGAGAAACTCCGAGCATAGCTCGTTCCATGCAGATGGAGTGACGATCTGCGAAAGCCTGCTGGTAGAAGCTGGATGCGTCGAGATCAGGACAGGGCTCAATTGCGCTCATTAGGGAAGCCTATGTCCAGCAGTGGACTGCTATAGGCTGATGATGATGAGGATGATTATATAACTAACTCCCTAAACTGTAGACTCCTTCACTAAACGTAATTCCATTAACGAACATTTACACTAGCGTTTACACTTTGAGAGGGTGTTTATTTTTTAGCTCGACGGTTTCTAACTACTGTCTTGGCAATAACTGAAATACTCCTTTGCTTTCAGGCTTCGTAGAATCCAATCCCGAGAAGGAGCGAACCTAGAATATCTAAAGAACGTAGTGGTATCCTACCTTACGTCGACGGACTACGCCGGCAGACGGCATATGCTGAACGCGATAGCGGCAGTTCTTCACTTCACAAGCGCAGAGCGGAGTATGTTATCAGCGATATTGTGACCACACTGCACGTACTATCCTCTTTTATCTCTAAAACATGTAGCGATGTCTTAAAATCGACGAACTACGTCGGCAAACGTGAAGATGTTTGCTGTTATGGCAGCAGTTCATTTGGTGTAGTGTCTTTATTGCTGTGCTTTGTAATTTGATGTTTCTTTTTTGCAAATATAACAAACATGTTATAAAATCTAATATAGCAAACATCAACAACATTATGAACAGCCGAGCATAGTTTTTTGCAATAGTGTTTTAATGCACGCAATTGATTTTTTATGGGTCTTGAAGATGGAACAAGCACATGACCCACCTAATATTAGTGCTAAACATTACTTATCATCACAAAGCATTGACCTATCACCTATAATTAGAACCTAAAATTTATAAAAGGATACACGTATTTTTCGTTACCTTGTTTTGACTTAGTAGAGCAAATATTTTTTTTTTCTTCCACATACTGTCGCTAAACTGTTACCCACTACACTAAATGAAGTGCTGTATTAAGTATTACTGCGTTATACTAACAGTTCAATCAATTCTTCACGTAGTAACGATGACCGGTAGCCTGTCGTATCGTATACGTGTCGTGATAGTTTGGTCAAATCTGAAAGCGTAGATTCAAAATAACGCTTTGTCATTGGCGAAATTTTTTCGTACGACGATACATCAGGTTTCAGGTTGAAATATTCGAATCCCCCGGATATCAACGAACTACGCTGGCTGACGTGATAAAATGAAAAAAAAAAAACTTTTTTTCTTTATTAACGTCGAATAATAAGTAAGGTTAGTATGAAGATTACAAAAATATGCGATGTAATGTAAATCTCTAATTTATAAACTTAACATTCCCATAATGTTTATTTGATTTTATCACGAAATTGTTGTTTAATACAAATTATTTTGAACTATACTTTAATATTTATTATTTACCACCTGGCTAAGCTAACTGGCAGCTTTATACTCAATATCATTGAGGGAAAAGTAGAAGGGAAGAAAGGCAGGAGAAGACAAAGGATAAAATTACATGAGCCATGCTAAATATAAATAAACTAGCGGCCCGTCCCGGCTTCGCACGGGTTAGGGCACTTTTTTACACCTTGGGTTACGTTACTTAAGTTTTAGTAAGGATCCCTAACCTTTTCTAGCAATAAATATAGCCTATGTTACTCAGGGTGAATGTAGCTTTCCAATGGTGAAAGAATTTTTGAAATCGGCACAGATGATGAATGAATGATGTAATCATTACAAACATACACACTACACACACAAAAATACAAATTTTTCCTCTTTATTATATTTATTATTATATTATAGAGATATAGTACACTAAGCCGAGGCACACATACGTTAGTCCATCAATGCCTAGTATAAAAGGCTTTTATAGTACTTTTCTCAAATAATGCGCGGAAATTAAAACAAAATAGTTCCTAGACAGAACTTGTACATTTTTCAATAAACAGCATTCTATTTGCAAGCCAGTTCGAAATTTAAATAAAGATTTGATCAGTTACCTCCTTGGTTGCCATGTTTCGGGGTAAAAGATCGTTCCATTTTTAAATAACACGACAGATATGAGTTTTCATATAATTTATTTGGCCGCTAAACACGACAGATATGAATTTTCATACAACTTTTGCCGGCCGCTGCTCGCATGTGTTGGGCCGGTAAAGCAATTCCTAACCAAACGCCAGATATTTGAGATCAAAGTGGCCAGTTCGACAAAACGCCAATTTCATAGGTAAGGGGACCTAATATATCGATTATTTTTTTCGTAAATACATACATATTATGCATAGAAAGCACCCAGACACGAAACAAATATTTGCAGATTAAACAAACATTTGTCTTTTGGCGGGAATCGAACCCGCAGCCTTCTGCGTTTCAGCCAGGCCTCCGCCTACTTCGCCACAAAGCTCTTCAAAGTCGCACACACGAAAAAAAAACAAATAAAGTCACGCCTTGGAGAGGCAGATGGAAAGGAGCTGCATCAATTGCGCCGACTAGAGTACCGCTCTTAAATGATGAAGCTTACTTCATATAAGGAGAGGGGTTTGTCTCACTTCATAGTTTAGGCACATTGCCGTGCTCCACCGAGTCATCCTCATTCTCCTGGCACATTCCCTATTTGGGGTCGGCCCTCCTGATACTTGACCGCCATTTGTTGCGGTCTTGAGTCATTGCTGACGTTAGGCCGAGCATCGTCATACCCTTGGAGATGGTTCTAGTCCAGGTAGTTGGCGGGCGACCTCTGCCTCTCATGCCCTCGTTTCGTCATGTGGTTTTCATCCCTGAGCATTACATAACCATACCAGCGCAATGGCCTTCCAGCATCTTATGATGTATACTTGCGACTTTGAAAGTGCCTCGGATATATACCGTGCTCCTTTGCAGTGCTCCACCGAGTGGTGAATGGAATTTTACGTGGAAGTAGGCGACTGTCGTAAGGCAGTTCTCCAACTCCCACAAAGTATTCCGACGCGGTGCGCGGCGCGCTCTAGTACGCTGACGCGTTGTGAGAGTGTTGTCCTAGGCGTTTTTTCTGTACAAATTGAGATACTTGCATACAATGTAAAAATATGCGGCCTCGCGTTATCGACGGAGCGCACTGCAGTGTGATAATTATAATACTCTAAAGCTGGGTACGGATAGCGCGTACATTGGCATGCGTAGTCGGTTACGCGTGTCTTGGAACGCCCTGTCTGTCTGTACTTGCAGCTCTGCGTACACTTTGAGGAACGCGTGCTGCGCGGGCTGGCTCGCGGTGCGATCCGTGGTCAGTCGGTGTCGGCTCGCGTAGTGCAATGGATCGATTGATCTCGCGTTCAGGTTCGCGGCGGTCCACATTAACTGTACGCGAGGACAGCGTACCCCGACTACGCGTATACAGGAACGCACTATCCGTACCCAGCTTAAGAGATGGTTAATTTCTATACCTCAACTTGACTTCTGTTCGAGAGTGAGCCTTCAGAACTTAATGGCCAATTATTTTTAATTTGAAGTTACCCGCATCAGTTTGGCGACCTCTGTGGCGCAGTGGGCGAAAGCTAATCTCAGACGTAAAACGTGGCGGGTTTGATTTCTGCGAGACAAATGTGTATATTATTTGCAAATATTTGTCTCGTATCTGGGTGTTTTCTATGTAAAGTAAGTTTGTATTTAGAAAAAAAGGACATCAGTAGTTTTCAGTTTGGTGTTACATGAGGTGTGATAATGTCCAGCATAATTTATTATTTAATTGGGAAACAAGCCATCTGTACTGGAGTATTATAACTTATATTGTGCTATTAGACAATTGCGAATCAAAATCAAAGTCCAAATTGAAATCCTTCTTATCTGGTTTTAAATTAACCAGGTTTTTGCATGTATCATGTCTTTAATTCAACGGGTCTGTATAAAATTAGGCATAAGCAGAATTACGGAACAGTAAACCTACTCCACAAAGGTTACTGTTAGCCTGTTCTTGTTCAGTGAGCAGAATGGAATGTAGAATAACAATTATCATAGGCTAGGCTAGGTCGTTGCGCTGAGTTAAAATCATTTAATTTATAAAATAACGAAACGTAAATTTGGTTGTTGTTATCACAGAAAAATAAACCCAATAGAATCCACAATAAATTAATTTAAGATTACTAGTAAGTATGTACTTACAGCTATTTTAATAATACAGGTAGCGGGGCACTGAGGAATAAACAATAGAGATGACGACCGACTGGGTAAAAAAAATTTCTAATTAGTCCGTCAGATAGATTCATTTATCAAATAAATAGGAATTCACGGAGATAAAGAGCGTCAGAGAGGCCTCGTGAAGTCGTGACGTCTTGGCTATGGAAAAAGTGTACTAAGCCGTGACGTCACGGCTATGTAAAAAGTGTACTAAGCCGTGACGTCCGGGCTATGTAAAAAGTGTGCTAAGCCGTGACGTCACGTGAAACTTCAACGCACTATATCTTAGTAATTTTTGTTTTATTGGTAAAAGTAAAAATACGTTTCCTATATTTTTTGATACGAAGTCGTCATCCCTATTCATATATTCAATGATGTGGTAAAAAGAGTGACACAAAGATTCGTTGTGAAGCACTTTGCTCAAACTTGTTACGTCTAGGCTCCAGGTATAGTTTGACTAGCTGGCTTAGAGGCGCTTCTACAGTCAGGTAGAACACATACGCCGCCGGATATTTTACTACTAGCCTGGAAGCTACGTTTTGCATCTGTAACAAAATGTTACATTAATTAATTGATTGAAACAGGAGACACCAACGACAATTCACAGTTTAAGAACAGTACATATCAGTAATATCTATCTATCGGAGAGCATCGAAGCACATAAAACATGCTAGTGGAAATTGAAACATCCAGAAAGCAGTTAAGTTCCTTATTTGCATGCAATATCTACGTACGGATCTATTTATGTCAGTGTTTGACAAAGCTTAAAGCTGCGTAAATTGCATGCAAATAATGAACTTAACTGCTTTGGGGATGTTTCAATTTCCTTTACCATGTTGTAAAATGCTCTCCGACGCGCACCGGTAAGTGTAAATCGTAAGGTACATAAGGGTGCCATTTCCATCTACGCCTGCTAACAAACGGGTCTCGGGCGGCTGCTGACTGCAGCTTGATGCAGCCTAACACCGGCACGGTTAGATTCCCTGACAGTTGGGCGCCCCTAATATCCGTACTATATTTAAATAAACATATATTTATTTATTTAATTGATGATTATGTATGTACATATCATTAACCCCCTTATTCATTACCAAATGTAATTTTATAACGGCTCGATAAAGTATGCTTGTCCCTGTCATTTAAACGTAAATAAAATGAGGTGACATGATAATTACTTTAACGCCTATCTGAGGTTCATAGATGTGAATAGGACAGTAAATGTTTAAGCATTCAATAGTTGTAACGTAAATTGTAAACTGTCCCGTACTGAATAACTTTACTGAAAAAATCGATTTGCATAATCTCTCACACCCCATACATACTTACTTTCAGTCATCATTCGTTCACGAGTTCTTGAATAAAATCGCAGTCGCCGCCCGCTGGTTTGTTTCTTCCTCTCTCTCTCTCACCTATAGTTATGTTTTCGTGAAAAAGACTATGAGCGAAGCTCAAAGTTGGGGCAACGCTCAGCGGCACTCGCCATTGGTTGGGATTGTTTTACCTACTCTACTTGATACTGATAGATTTCATTTATTTTAATCATCTTGTTCCATTGCATAACATCGATATTAAAAATACTTGTGATTCCATAATAATAATTTGCAACAAATTAATTTAAGATTAGGTACACAGGCAGCGTGCACTTAGAAATGAACAATTCATATATATTCGATGATGTGGTAAAACGAGTGACACAAAGTTTCGTTGTGAAGCACTTTACTCAATCTTACGTCTGGACTCCAGGTATAGTTTGACTAGCTGGTTCAGAGGCGCTTCTACAGTCAAGTAGAACACATACGCCGCCGGATCCTAGCCTGGAAGCTACGTTCTGCATCTGGAACCAAATTGTTACATGGATTAATTTATTTATTTAAACAGGAGCCAATGACACCAATGACTATTCACAGTTTCAGACCAATACATATACATATCTAGGGTAAAGGGGTGTAAGGAGTTAATTTCCATCTTCATCCCGAGCCAACCTCACCTATCCGTGTCGTTGGATCGGATGCTGAGGTGCACCCTGTAACGGGGCTCAGTCGGTGGCTGACTGCAGTATAACGCAGCCTAACACCAGGAAAACTAAATTCCCTGACCGTCGGCCGGGCCGCAGCAACGTCGGTGATGCGAGAAGAGAGAGAAAAATATTTGTAGAACATGCAAATGTTGTTGTTGTGGAACATGCAATGTCCTGCAGTAGAAATCGAACCAGCACCTCTTAGATATCAGCGAAGTTTTCGCCTGTTGCACCAAAGAGGTCGTCAAAAGACTATATTGAACGGGGAGGACAGGGAATGAATTTCTTAATGCAAAAATAATTCGCGAATTTAAGGCAACGATACAGGTCAAACCTCGAACACAACTACAGGAAAACGTGTTCGGTTCAACATGATATTATTGCTGAACCTCTGTATTGTTATTTTCTATGCCATGAAGGTTTGCTATTTTGCATAACTACATTCAGTGATTTTATATCTTCAAAAATGTTGAATAGTGCTAGCGAGAGGGAGTTTTGACCTGTATAGTCGCCTTAAATATAATAATAATCATGAAGATAACATACTACACGAATGTAAGTCCCAGGTACAGTTGTGGGGTTCATTGCGCCCAGGGTCTCTTTATTATATAGATCTAGTATTACTTACTTTTTTACAGGGTGTTATCTGTGATCAGTATTGGATACCACAAACAGTGAGCCTACACGACCGCAATCATAGACATTGCTCTGTTGGTATAACATTAATAACATTTATAAGGTATGAAATGGATTTTTCTAGCTGGATGATAAGGCAACATGGCGGTGAAACATTAGCCTATAAACTATACACAAACAAAATGACCACGACGGCGTCATAAGTATTTGAATACTTACCTGCATCTGTGTTAGGAGTGGGTTCGGCTCGTCAGAAACAAAATTGATGGTGGCAGTGCAGTACAACCCTGCTGGATTTCGCAGACATCTCTCATACGGGTCCAAGCGAACTAGCGGAGGCATCAGGTCATTTTCGCTGTCTTAATACAAAATTTAAATTGAAAAGCCTATCAATAAGACCTATCACTTTGAAACTGCAACGTTTTAAAAACACCCGAGGCCTGATCGAGACGAGCAACGGACCTTGGAGATTAGCTCGCACTAAGAAATGCTCAGCAGTGGTTGAAGTTACACTGCGATGATGATTTTGATGACTATCGGTAAAAAACTCTACTTGAAAACGTGATATTGGAATTTAGAAGATACGCTGGTAAAGTAAGCCAAAGAAAAAAAAATTGTTTAGAAGATGATAAGTTTTAAAAAAATATGAGAATATTGCGATGTTAAAACCATAAATAAGGGGTTCTGAGACACAGGTTAATTCAACTTCAAAGAGGAGATCTCAACCCATGAAATAGACTTAATTACTTTGTATGAAAACAAACTGAAAATAGAACGGCGCGCGACGGTGATGACCACCAGACTGGGAGAGTACCTAGTTACCTACCTACGGCAAGAATATGATATTAAATTAGGTTACTTTAGTGCGAGAACATAGGTAGGTTCCAAGATAGGTTACCAGAAATAAATCAAAGTTAGTTATCTACTTACCACTAAGTCTGTAAATAACTCCACAATTGAAATCTAACATTGATAAAAGCACAAGTATTGTACGGTGTAACCGTGCATTTTACTCGCGTCAGCACTTTACGCCATCGTCGCGAGGCGCGCGCTCATCACTCAGTTCACGTTAGCTTCCCATAAACGGCGCGTGTCTCATTGTATCAATTTATCATCATCATTATCATTTAGTATCGTAAGAGTTGCTTAGAATAAATCATAAAAACTTATTATCATCTATCATTTAAAGGTGTAAAACCTTACATCTTTATGGTCCTTCGAGCCTCCGAAGGCGGGACCAATCGCGTGTGGTGCATTCGTGAAATTAGTGTGTGTTTGCCTAATTATTGGATTGCCACTTTGGGACCGCTGGTAAGGTAACCAGCCTTCGGTGAGTTATCAAATCAATAAATATCAGACATCAAGCATCATGGTGACCACGATGGAAGACGTTATCCAAACGCAATATCAACTGATGGGGGCGATGGAATCGCTCTTCGTCAACTTTAAAAAGGACTGTCCAGAAAGGAAAACCTTGCTCAACGTCAAGAAACGGCTGAGTACTCTGGAAACCTATTGGTTGGAAATCCAAAACAATAATATCAAGCTCGACGAATGTGAGGACAAGTCTCACGAATATTTTACGTCGAATTTTTTTCAAAAAGCATTAACATATTACGAAGAAATCAGAACACATATAAGTAGGTACTTATCAGATGGGACGGAAGAAAAAGAACGCTTTCTTCTGCGTCCAGCAACTCCTTTAGGTACTGCGGGGAAGGTGCCTTCTACATCTGGAAATACAACTCCACAGCCTAGTGGTAGTACAGGGTATTTTCCGCCAACATCTTATCAACAACGCGGAACAAACAGTAAGTCTGATGAAATGCTACGGAAACAGGCAACCAACTTCAAAGCTTTTTCTCGAACAGTTGGAAACATCAATCTGGAAGGTATGTCTGACAAATGGGAGTTCCAGGATGCCTTGAAGGCAATCGAATCGCGTTGGTCTGCGATCGATTCTCTCCATTGGGACCTAGACATTGAGTTGAACGGAAATAATAATGAGTATGAACAGGCATTTTGTAAGTATGAACTAGAATACCAAAATATCAAGAGGCAGATCAATATCAAAATGAGTTCTATGGTGCATCGAGATCAATCTACACCAAAAATAGATCTTCCATGTTTTGGAGGCAGCTACCATCAGTGGGTGAGTTTCAAGGATCTTTTTACGGAAAGTATTCACAAAAACCCAGCAATATCAAACGCGCAGAAGATGCAGTATTTGAAGAGTAAGGTCAAAGGAGAGGCCGAGAAACTCATTCAGCATCTTCATATCACTTCGGAAAACTATCAGGTGTGTTGGGATCTTTTGAATAACAGATTCAATCACAAAAAGATGATTTTCACTTCGCATATCAATCTCATCATGAACCTTCCGATCATGCAACAGCAGTCAGTCGCCCAGCTGAAAAAGATCCACGACACTACAAATGAATGCTTAAATGCTATAAAAAATTTGGGTGTGGATGTATCAACATGGGACCCCCTTCTGGTTCACATTCTGTCACAAAAATTGGACGCCGACACGCACAATGATTACGTCTTAGATGTGAAGAACCCGAGGGAGCTGCCCATCCTCGCGGATTTTTTGTCTTATCTTGAGACTAAATTTACGTCTCTGGAGACTTCCAGACGTAAGACAGAAACTGCCAAAGCTACTCAGCAACAACGCCAAGAAACACCAAACTTTATCAAAAAATATCAAAATTATCAAAAACCAAACTTATCAACGCCACGAGCATATCATACCAACATGCATGCTACGAGCTGCCCATTTTGCAAGCAAAGTCACGGGTTATTTCACTGCAATAAATTTCTAGAACTGTCGGCAGAGTCAAAGCGGAATACAATTACGAAATTAGATATTTGCAAGAACTGTCTCTATCCTCATTATGGAAAAACATGCATTTCTGAGAAACGTTGCCGGGAATGTAACGATAATCATAATACGATTCTCCATAATGTTTATTATAAATCTAAATCAACACCGCAGGTTTCGACTTCAAAGAACAGTAACCCGGCCCTAGCACAAAGCGTTCCGACTCAACAACAGCGAGCTAGCAACAATTACGCAGCAAATAACGATAACAAGGAAGTTTTATTAGCAACGGCAAAAATTTATGTGCAAAAAGCGGATGGAACTTATGTAACACTTCGAGCGCTGATAGATCAAGGATCTCAAACATCGATTATAACCGAAAATACGGCTCAAATTTTAGGGTTGCCTCGTTATCAATGTAAAGGGGTGATAACCGGAGTTGGCACTAAAAATAACAACTGTAAAGGTATAATGAATATCAATTGTGTATCTATGCACAATGACTATGAACTTCAAGCTGAAGTTTTTATAATGAAATCACTAATCAACAATCTGCCAAATCAATCATTCGCGCGACCAGCATGGTCATATTTGAAACACTTATCACTTGCAGACGATACATATAATATCAGTAGCCCAATTGACATACTCTTTGGAGCGGAAGTATACGCGGAGATTATACAGAGTGGAATTATTAAGATGGATAACCACCCCGTCGCTCAGGAAACTAGATTTGGATGGATTCTTAGTGGAAACGTACACAAAAGCTTTCAGTGTAACGTTATTATCAATAACACGGAAGATTTGCAAAGATTTTGGACAATGGAAAGTATCACGGAAGAGCAGAGCTTATCAGAAGAAGAACAGAAGTGCTTGGAATATTATGAAGCAACAACAGAGAGAATGGAGAATGGTCGCTTCCTAGTGCGACTACCATTTAAATCAGATTTATCAGAGAAGTTGGGAGAATCAAAACCAGCTGCTGTAGCTCAATTTCGGCAACTTCAAAAACGATTTGTTAAACAGCCGATATTAGCGCAGGAGTACAAATCATTTATCAAAGAATATATAGACCTGGGTCACATGCGTCGGTGTGATGAAATTGTACCTCATGGCTGCTATCTACCTCATCACCCAGTAGTACGTACAGATTCTACTACAACAGCCCTAAGAGTTGTCTTCAATGCCTCTTCGAAGACATCTACGGGAAACAGCCTCAACGATTTAACATGCCGTGGCCCAAACCTCCAACAAGGTCTATTCGAGTTGATATTAAAGTGGCGCCAACATGAGTTTGTCATCATAGCTGACATAGAGAAAATGTTTCGACAAATTATGTTAAATCCAAATGATCAAATCTATCAGAAAATCATATGGACAGATGAAAATGATCAACAGAAGTGGTGTGAGTACATGTTGTTAACAGTCACGTATGGCACAACAGCCGCACCTTTTTTGGCTATGAAGACATTGAAACATTTAGCCAAAATCGAGGGTCATCACTATCAATCTAGTAGCAGAGCAGCGCTAGCACTGGAAGAAGATTTTTATATGGATGATCTTCTAACTGGAGATCAGACCATAGAGGCTACTAAACAACTGAAGGCAGACTTGATTCAGTTATTAAAATCAGGGGGGTTCAATTTACGTAAGTGGGCCTCAAATCGACCTGAAATATTAAATCATTCCGAACGAAATCTAGACCATCAAAATACCTATCAATTCAGATTACCGGAGAGTACGAAGACCTTAGGATTGATGTGGCATCCCCTGGAAGATCAATTTACATTCAAATTAAAAGTCGACGAGGAGAATATGCAATCAAAACTGACCAAAAGAACGTTACTCTCTAACATCTCCAAAATATTTGACCCCCTAGGTTGGCTCTCACCTGTTACTACAAAACTAAAACTATTGTTTCAACAAGTGTGGTTGAATAATACACAATGGGATGAAGAAGTTTCTGTAGAAATCAAGAATGAATGGGAAAATATCAGGAAAGATCTTATCAATATCAACAAAGTAAAAGTACCTAGATGGTTAAAAACAAACAAAAACAAAGACATTGAGTTGCTCGGATTTTCCGATGCCTCCCAAAAAGCTATTTCCTGTGTAATTTATTGTAAAATCATAAACGAAAATAATATCATGTTGGTCACTGGAAAAGCAAAAATAGTAGCTGAAAATAAAAACATATCACTACCAAGATTAGAATTGTGTGCAGCACAGCTTTTATCAAAGCTACTTATCAAGGTACAAAAATGTCTACCGCAATACGAAATCGAAGTACATTGCTGGACTGATTCTACGGCTGTACTAGGCTGGCTCAATGGGGACGCGAACAAGTGGAAACCGTATGTAGCGAACCGAGTCAGGCAAATAGTCAAAGTCGTTCCAGCAGAAAACTGGCGCTATGTCAAGTCAGCTGACAACCCAGCTGATTGCGCTAGTAGAGGAATATCAGCCATGAAACTATCAGAGCTCTCTTTGTGGTGGAATGGTCCGACATGGCTATCTTCGTTTGACACCCAAAAAGAAGATGAAAGACCCATATATATCACTAACGAAGAGATTAAAACAACACAATATAACGTAACAATCATACATAGTACAACAAGTACTAATATCATTCAAGAACTGTTGAGCAAATACAGCAGTTTTACGCGAGTAGTGCGCGTGTTGGTGTGGATACTACGAATGACTCATCGCCGTAAAGCTACCTCATCGTACCTATCTATATCAGAATTGAGAGCAGCGCATGACAAAATAATCAAATTCATTCAGGAATCTGAATTCCCAGAGGAAATAGCGGACTTGAAATCAAACAAGCAAATATCAAAAAAGAGTCAGCTTCTTAATTTTTCTCCGTTTTTGGATCAGGCAGGATTGTTACGAATTGGGGGAAGACTGCGAAATGCTAATATCAGCTACAATAGAAAACATCCCTTAATTGTACCAAACAATAACCGGCTTACTGCGTTGTTAATAGATCAAGCACATCAACAAACATTCCACGGTGGGGCCCGCCTGACTACATCACATCTGAGGCAAAATTACTGGATTTTGGGTGGCAATCGTACTGTCAAGAAGACACTACGCGGTTGTGTAAAATGTAGGCGAAACGATCCCTACAAACAACATCAAATCATGGCTGATCTGCCCGCTCCAAGAATAAACCCATCACGCCCATTCTATCATGTCGGTGTCGATTTTACAGGATATGTCGACGTAAAGTACAACAAGGGAAGAGGTGCCAAAACAACCAAAGGCTATGTCGCGGTCTTTGTCTGCATGGTGACAAAGGCTGTGCATTTAGAACTAGTATCAGATCTGACCGCAGCGGCTTTTTTGGCGGCGCTGCGCAGGATGGCAGCAAGACGTGGAGCACCCGGTCACATATATAGTGACAACGGTACGAACTTCATTGGAGCCAATAATATCATACAAAAAGAATTTATCAATATCAAGCAGATTTTATCAGAACAAACATTTATCAATGAATTATCAAGCATGGAGATACAATGGCATTTTAATGCTCCATCGTATCCTAGCGCCGGAGGTTTGTGGGAAAGCTCTGTAAAAAGCCTTAAATATCATATGAAGAGAGTGATCGGAGAACAAAAGCTTACTTTTGAAGAGTTCTCAACCATCTTGTCCCAGCTAGAAGCGTGCTTAAACAGCAGGCCACTTTGCGCTTTATCAGAAGACCCCGACGAACTTGACTGCCTCACACCAGCACATTTTCTGTCATGTGGACCAACTCTGACTATTATAGAAACAGAAAAAGATCTTCGCACTAGGTGGCAACTTACACAAAAAATATTTAATGACGTCTGGAAAAGGTGGCGTTCTGAATATTTAAGTCAGCTTTCTATACGAAGCAAATGGAAACAACAACAACCTAATATCAAAATCAACGATATAGTTATCATCAATGACGCTAATCTTCCGCCAGGAAAATGGGGTTTAGGCCGAGTCGTTGACTTACATCCTGGGAAGGACGGTTGTGTTCGCGTCGTATCATTAAAAACAAAAAATGGAATTATTAAAAGACCCATTGTCAAGCTATCGACATTATATCAAAAACAAGAAGAAACAAGATCAGAAAAACCAACTCAACCTATCAAAAAACAAAAAACACGATCAAGCCTTTTATCAACCCTTTTATCAATTTTTGTGATCTTGAATCTAATAACATCAGCATTTGGATCGTATAACAACACAGCATTTAACAACTCAAAAGGGCTCTACTTCGACAAGATTTCAAGCATGCAGATTATCAGAGACGACTGGAAAATCATAGTCTATTACGACATGGAACCCTATTGGGAAGGTTTCGTAGCCATGGAAAAATACTTCCACTACGTATTAAACACGTGCGAGAAAACAAGGGGCAATGCACTAGTGCATTGTAACATAATAATAACTCAATTAAAACTCGGCTTCTCAGAACTACACTACTACGATCAAAAGTTACTGAATCAGCAGTTCTCGGCACGCGACATTCATCGCAAGCGGTGAGGGCTTATCAACGGTGTAGGTTACATAGCACACCAGCTGTTTGGAGTACTCGACGACGAATTTGCACAACAATATGCGAAAGATATCAATCTTATTCATAAAAATAGCAAACACTTAGCGTTGTTATGGAAAAATCAAACATCTGTCATTGAATCTGAGTACAATTTAATCAAAAGAATGGAAAAATCAATGAGCAAACAACACAATCTGTTCACCACACACCTGCAGAAGTTGGAAAATGCTACTAATCAAATAAACACAGAACTACAACAACTTGAACTTGCGAACGAATTTATTTTATCAGCCATCGTCGCAAACAACATGTTAACGAAACTTGCGCAAATACAAGAATCGCTTTTGGACATCATCACCAACGTGTATAGTGGGAAATTTAACATACATCTACTGACTCCGGAACAACTTCAACAGCAGCTGAACATCATCTCAGGTCAACTACAACGAGATCTGTCTTTACCCATCAACAATATACAGACAGACTTGTGGAATATTTATCATCTATTGCAAGTAAGAACGCGAATGACCAAAACTTATCTTATTTTCGAAATTAAGGTTCCCCTCGTCAGCAGGGAAAAGTTCGATGCCTATCAAATAATCCCAATTCCCCATCAAGTTGGACAAACTGCCATCAGCATCATTCCAGTATCAAAAAATTTAGCAATAAACATCCAGAAAGATACTTACGTGCCTATACGAGATATTAAATCATGTATCAACTCAGACCAAACTACGTACCTGTGTAATATTCCAGGTCCCGTATATAAAATCAAATCAGACAGTAGCCTGTGTATCAATGAAGCAGGAACAAATAACTGCCAAACATTATCAACACCCTGCAAAAATAAGTGGCGAAAACTACACTCACAGAATACCTACTTTTATTTTTGCTGCAACGTATGTACATTACGAGTCATATGTGAAGATCAAATATCAATAATGCAATTAAGTAAGGCCGGCATTATAAGTCTCAGCCAAGGTTGCATAGTCAAAGGAGACGATTTCACGATATACTCACCTCTGCGACAATCATTAATATTAACGGTGAAACCTGATCTATACCTACCGGTGATAGCGCCTATCAATCATGTTATCAATATATCAGTCCCAATTAGCAACTGGAAATCTGACAACGATTCCATAGAAGAGAAGATCTATCTAGAAAACATAAAACAACAGATAGATCAAATGAAAAAGAAGAGCTCTACGGCAGATGATAGCTTATCCTATCATTGACGTGCACCATTACACGGTCATATACTTCGTCATAGCTACGGGTCTCGTATTGGGAGCAGCATACGTGTGGCGGCGCGCGCGCCAGTCGGGACGCGCAGCGCCGCCGCCCACGCCCACGACTGCGCCCACGCCCGCCGCTGGGCGCGGCGAGAGGGTGCAGCCTCCAGCTCCGCTCGCCACCTTGCGGCGCAGTGATGCTAGTGCGAGTGTTAATATCAACAATAGTAACAGAGTAGTGTATAGTGAAATAGCAAAGCAAAGTGAATTAGTGCACAGTGTTCGTCATGACAAGGCGTCGTCGCCTATTTTCAATATCACTGACACTAGAATGTAGGTTAGGTAGAGACTTTTCAAAGATTAATTTTAAATTTAATAACAAAAACATTGTTTTTTCACCTTGTTAATCAAACTACCTATTGTCCTATCATCTTGTCTCATTATCATTTCACCTCATTATCATTTAGGTATCATAATCTAACATCTCATCTCGCGGTCGGGAGCATGTACGGTGTAACCGTGCATTTTACTCGCGTCAGCACTTTACGCCATCGTCGCGAGGCGCGCGCTCATCACTCAGTTCACGTTAGCTTCCCATAAACGGCGCGTGTCTCATTGTATCAATTTATCATCATCATTATCATTTAGTATCGTAAGAGTTGCTTAGAATAAATCATAAAAACTTATTATCATCTATCATTTAAAGGTGTAAAACCTTACAAGTATCTTCATGGTGCTACCTTATTTAAAGTTTTCTATAAAACATATATTTAATTACATTATGCACGCCATTTCCTATTAGATTTAAATATTGAATACCTATTTAGCCTAGGTACCTCTAAGCTTTACCAATGGCAAGCATATATGCAAAAGTATACATTTTGTCACGAAAATATATATTTATACCTTGAACTTATCTAAATTTAGTTAAATAAGTACTAAGCATTAATTTGAAGTTATAAAGCATGTAATTATTTCTAAAATAATTTATATTTCACTCACAAAAACGCACTGTCCTTGGCTTGGATGTATCGAATTCGTCTAAGAGCTGAGAATATAGACATTATTAACTACACATTTCGTAAAATTTTGAATACCCAGAATATCAAATGCTGTCGAGATATACGTACGTGGCTCTACGACTACAATAGGCTGATAATGATGACCACGTGGCTCCACGGCCAGAAGCTACATAGGTACATAGTCTTACGAACATACAAACAGACTCATAACGTGGTTGGATAACATTAAAAAGAAACCAGAGGACTAGTCAGCTCGACACGCACCTATTGAACATGTCGTTCCTATGGGTAAGGCCGACTAGCCTAATCAATCTAACCATGTCCCAGGCACTACAGCTCCAGATGGCTGCGTACAGAAGCATCTCTAGAGCGCCCCAAAACCCGGGGGTAGTTGCCCCGCGAGATGATGCCAGGGTAATGACATGAAAGAAAGAAAGAAAATCTATTTGTGTTACCCAAATTACACAACACATAAAACAGTATTCACCACATGATGTCGAGGCCCTTATCTAACCTAAAATGGGGTCAATCCCAAGATTGGAATCGAATGAGAAAGTGATAGAGGTATCACAATGTTCCGGTCAAAGAGTTACAGTAATCCCTTGACGTTTTATAAGTGTTAAAATAATCTAGATAACAATGTAAAGTCCTCATTAAGAAAGGCTCTTTCAATACAAATCCAAGGGCATGCCAAGGAGTGTCATGTAGATTCCGTCCGTAAAACTCAGGTGTAGTTTATGTAGGTTTTATGACACACTTATCGCGACCCAATCTCCCGAGCGAGTATTTATGTACTGTAATATTATATCACGTGCAAATATCGATGGTACAAAGGCGTGGAAAGGTGGAAAGTTCGCCTATTTTTTGTAGGGGAGACTTATGCGTTGGAGGTCGCACTACGAATTTTAAGTGTGGGCACGCTATAGAATCGATTCTTGTGGGAGAAAGCAGTATTATGATCTCAGTTCTCGTTAGTGCCCTAAGAAGTCTAGGTACTTTGTGGGTGGAAATCGTATTTATAATTTTTATTAATAAAATGTAAATATATAATATGTATTAATATAAAAAAATGTATTTTTGTGTGTGTGTATGTTTGTAATGAATAAACTCAAATACTACTAGGCCGATTCTAAAAATTCTTTCACCATTGGAAAGTTACATTCACCCTGAGTAACATAGGCTATATTTATTGCTAGGAAAGTTTAGGGATCCTTATTAAAACTTAAGTAACGTAACCCAAGGTGTAAAAGAAATGCCCTAACCCGTGCGAAGCCGGGTCGGGCCGCTTGTAATCAATATTTATGCGTCTTGGCCGCACAACAACAACACCAGCCTATTCAGTCCACTGCTGGACTGACTAGACCAGTAAGGTAAGTTAAAAAGGGGGATATGTATGCCCATAATCCCCACGCTGGGCATAGCTTTTCGCACCGCAGACGCTGCAGTCCGTTGGCGACCAGGGGATTTAGCTGTGTCAGTGTTAGGCTGCGCTATGACGCAATCAGCCGGCCGTCAGAAGCCCGTTTGTTAGTTAGCAGGGTACACCGCGTGCTGGTGAAGTTGGCTTGGGTGCCGGAGATTTGGGTTGGAACCCCTTACAACCATCTTGGCCATCGATTTCAATTTTTTTTTGCAAGCTCCTAACCGCGGTTGCGCGCTTGATACTCGGGTAAAAAGTAGCCTGTACATATATTATTCCAGGTCTAGAACTACATATGTCTAAAATTTCAGTTAAATCCGTTTAGTACAAAATAATAACATCTCACGTCGCACATCTCTTCTTCAAACTTTTGCCTTTATTATAATTGATCTCATATGGCGTTGGAAGAGAAGAAAATTCTAAAATCAATTCAGTTCTTTATTCAATGCATCTAGGATAAATATTTGATTTCTTCAATATCATGTTGTTTATAATGAAGCATCGTTGTAGATACGGTGTTTAAGTCCAGTCGTCGGTCTTCAGTCAAGTTATGAACTAGGCTTTATAATGGTCATGTACGTAACATGTGTTACGATGTCATGAATATTATTTTTACAAAAATATTGTTATTGAGGCCTATGTCCAGCAGTAGACTGCTAAGGGAGAATGATGATGATGGGCTTCAGATAAGTCCATAATTATACCTCTTTGTGACTTATGCTACCCTGGTACTTCAGAAAGTAAATGTTAACTAGCCCCACCGGAATTCAACGTCCAATCTGTCCAACTATGCTTTCAGACCAATTTTTGACAATTCTTTGCCAGTATTCCGGTAGTCAGACTACCGGCCGGACTGTTAGGAATAAACGGAATTTTAATACATATTTTCAGTCTGTACAAAAAGCACAAGTATTTATTTATAAGACGCAAATTTGGTCAAGTGTGTGTTGGTGTGACTACGGGTAAATGAAAAGAACCATAGTCACACCGGTGTGACTACGGATGAATAAAATTACCATAGTCACACTGGGGTGTGACTACGGATCACTTGCGAAAAAAAAATGCGGCCATGCGACCCACACGTCAAACTTATAACACCGCTTTTTTGCGTCTGGGGTTAAAAATAAAATTAAACAAAAATCTTGATCTGTATACAAGTTTTAACTTTTTGTTCTCAAAACCAAACTCTCCTAAAGCTGGGGATACACTTGCCAGTAAATCGGGAAAGTAGCTGGCATAAAAGTTACGGGCATGTTCGAGTAACTGGCACACTGCGGATACATTTGCAAGTAATACTGGCATGCAAGTTGTGCTCTTGCATGCCAGTATTCCCATCGCGTATACACAGGACAGTTCGTGAGAGTCACTCGTACCTATTCTTGAGCGAAACAAAAAACGTGCACCTACGTCAACTAGCCTAGCTGACTCGTTGTCAGCTACTGGTATGCCCGTAGCTGTCGCGTCTGTTCACACGTGCCAGTTTAGCAACCCCCGGCGACCCCTCACTCAACGGGCATGCAAGTAAATCAAATTTGCTAGCTACATGTATGCCAGTTAAGGGCATGCCAGTTAGCTTATACATATGACAGTAGCTGGCACGTGCAAGGAGCTGGTATGCTAGTGTGCAAGCTACGGGCATGTGTATCCCCGGCTTTAGAGAATACACAGGTAACCAATCGCTCGAAAAACCAACCTACCTACCCAAGATAATCAAGATGACGCTACACGACATCAAGTTTATGACTTCACACAAACAAGCCACCCGTCACAATACAACTAATTAACTGTCAGTTCCTTGGGTTCCGTATATTAATGAAGCTGCAGCCGGGTCCATTATCAAGCTCGCGGGCCGCGGGACAAAAGAGTTGCGGGGCCCCGGAGACAATCGATGAGATCGCTGCAAAACGATGTTTTGTGTTACCATGCCTTGCGAAATTGCAGGAAATGTTCTAATAGAAATCTCATCTAGGTACTTTTATTTTATTGGACTTTGAGTTGGAGTTTTAGAAATGATGTATTGTATATTGTATGTTTTGTAAAGTATATTTTTATAATATAGTTAACCTTGTTATCTTATTCAACAATAAGTACTACATTATGTAAGTACGTAGTTGAAGACGTCTATCGTCAAACTGGACATAGTACACATAATTATGTATTATAATTATGAAGTCTATAGTTTCATATTTATTATATTAATATTTTATGTAGTAGGTCTATTTTATAAGGTATATTTTGTAGTTAGTTAGGTATGTGTATGATATTATATATCCAGCTACTTTCGTATGTATGTACACCACCGTCTTTTGTGTTTCGTGCTATCCTGTCCATCCAAAGGTTGTCTGGAAGAGATCGCTACCCCATTGTACCTTTTTTTTAATTTGTAAAGTTTCTGCAAATTGTATTTTTTAATTTGGTGTACAATAAAGAATTTATCTATCTATCTATCTATAATTACTTATTCAGATACTCTACATACATTACCATAAGTTGATCGATCGCAAAGGCAGTGTCACTGCAATCCATTCCCGACAGAGCCAAATCCCACAAATTGCCGGCATCATGGTCACCGCATACTAATGTCATCCCGGCATGATGGATGAACCATACTTTGTCTACTCAGCGCTATGCTCGGTTTGCTGTCTTGTCTCACGGAACCCTATAACAAAAGGCACTTTGAATTATTTGTCAATTTATATAAGTGCTAGAGCTAATGCGCATGCTCATAAGTAGGTAAATTATTTACGAAAACACATTCTTTTTTATTTTATTTTATTTTCATCAGAATCAGAATCAGAATCAGAATCATTTATTGCGAAAATGGGTACAAAAATTTGATGTTACAGACAAAAAAGTTCCTCCATAATCCGCCTTACAGCATGCAATTTTATAAATATAAATGATGTCATACTATACATTACAATAATAAGGTTATATAAATTAGGAACATAGTTATTTAAAAAATTCTAAAGTTAATGGCTACATAATACAATAAAATTTAAAATAATAATGTCATATAATAATGGATTCAAAATTGTCATTTAAATAATCATCTATTTTATAGTAAACTTTTTCATTTAGAAGCTTTTTACTCTAAATTTAAAGATGTTAAGAGAAGTGGTCTCAAGTATATATTTTGGCAGTTTATTATAGATTCTAGGTGCCATACAGAACACACTTTTATTCATGTGTTTTCTGATTAATATAGTTTATAATAATGACATTTTAACCAACCTCCCATAATGATAAGAGAACAAGTATAAGTAGTGATATGAAATAAAAGTGTATTTGAACTGGAATTCCCTTGAATTCTGGCTTTTGTTATAGCAGAACAGCGGGTTGATCGGCTAACTCTTTTGCAAACAGAAATCATTGACACCGATCCTTGGACGATTGGCATTTTGAAAAAACTACAAAATGCCAAATATGCACTAATTTAGACCTTATGTCGCTTGAAAAGTGTTCAAAGACCGTGCAATTGACAGCGAGCGCGGAGTTGTTGCAGACACTTTTTTCCACGTTTTCCATTCTAGAGTATAAATATCTCGATTACACCGATCCCATTTTTAGAAACTTTGTCATTTAGTTAAATTTCACTTGAAGACTGTCACTCTATAGTGTTCTATATAATTATCTCGATGATCGGTGTCAATAATTTCTGTTTGCAACAGAGTATCACCCCGCATGACTGAAGATTGGACGACTTTGATTTATAAACCGTACTACGTTGCTTCATATTATTATGAACCTAGGTACTTGATTGTAAAATCACCCACAGATTCGCTCTATCAGAGTTAATTCAGCAAGATATCAGAAAAATTATCAATGAAAATTTCACCTACATACGAACTAAATCTACCGAACGTCAATCGACAAATGCTTAAAAATCTTGTAGCAGCTTTGTAGGTAGCAGAGAAGGTTGGTTAAAATACATTTAGTCTAGATTTGGTATTTTTCAAGGCTGGTGATAACAATATAAATAATGTGTATATAATTTTGACTTCACATCATTTCACTCACTAATTGTTGACTAATGATGATTACTATTTGGGAGTAGAGATAAGCAATGAAATTCAACTTCTCAACTTATTCCAGACTTGGTACTTACAAGTAAAGTAACAAAAGCCTTTGCCAACTTTTGAGTTAATTATGGAATTCTGAAAACTGTTTCCGTCTCTTAAGAGACAAAATATAACATCCTCGCATAATTTATAAGCCTAACACAAGTTTAATTTTAATTAGAGAGAACTTGAGCCGAGACGGCAGTGGCACTACAGAATATACGAGCTTGTGTGTTCAAATATAGTTGGTGTAGGGAGGGTGGAAGATGTCTTTACAACTGTTTCATGATAGATTAAGGAGCGCTCGCTTTTTCATCTGCGTAAACAGCATTCGATTTTAGGTTTAGGCTTGCATTTGCTACACATCATCATCATCAGCCTACAGCGGTCCACTGCTGGCCTCCCTTGATGAGTGCCATAGCACCCTACGGAACGAGTTGCTCAAAGTTTGTCTGAACAATAAAATCCATCCACATCTATCGAATAACCGACAACGGTTGGGGTGAACGAGTTCTTGAGTGGAGACTATGGCTCTGCATTAAGATGCCATCCAGGCAGGTGGAGTGATGATCTGTGAAAAGCTGCTGGTAGATGCGTCGGCAGTAGGATGAGTCTGGCTGAGAGATTGCTACACAGGGAGGGGAAAATAATCATTATTTCTAAAAAAAAAACTGATTGTTTGCAGTCAGTGAGTCATTTATTTTAATATCTCTTTGCAAATTAATTCTTAGGACGTTGAAACAATGTTGTTTCTACTCAATTTGAAAGAAAAAATATATGATACACTTAGAACTTTGTAGCCTAATGCTGTTAACGAATCGGTATATTAGTACCTACTGGTATTGATATTGGCTGTGCCATCCATTTCATCATCACATCACGTCAGCAAATACCTACAAAGTGTTCCGTTAAGGTCGTACTTCTTTGATTGTCAATTCATCATCAAGATGGATCTGTTTTTGTTTTTGTATGGTACTTGAAGATGGAACAAGCACATGGGCCCACCTGATTATAAGTGGTAACCATTACCTATCACAAAGCATTGATCATGGAAATGTGACATTGAATCTTGGTCATGAAAAATGCCTACTATACCGACTTGTCAGAGATTTTATCCGTGGTCCGGTGCCAAGTCGTGCAGGATGTTTGTGGTCCTGCAGCCGGAAGAGCAGTAATTAAATCTTTGGTGCCAAGAAACTGTCGATAGTTTCATAACAAGCCTTGCATTGTCGAAACTGAGTTTTGGGATTGGTTTGATGATGAGAATATGAACCAACTAATTTATTTACCAGCTTCCGCCCGCGGCATCGCTCGCGTGGTAGCGGTATCAAAAGTAGCCTATATGATCTCAAACTATGTATATTCAAAGTTTCATCCAGATCCTTTCAGCCGTTACAAGTTGAGTGTGAACAAAGTTACAAATACATTCACACAAAAACTTTCACATCATATTGTTGAAATTTCTGGAATGTTGTTTTCTTTTCAAGAGACTTTGGCATTGATATAATAGGTACGGTTACTATATCTCAATGGACCTTGGTGTCAAAAAACCTGCATCAGTGGTATATTAACTCCTCCACTTAACGACATCCACAATGCATCTACCAATTCTATGTTTGTTTGGATAGTAAAAATTGTAAACCCAAGTAGGTACTAAAAGCTGTATCCATGTAAAACTGATGCAAGCCACTGCTGCGGCTGATTGGTACTCGTTACATATTGCGAGAATCAAAATGCTACCTTTAATATCCCCTCCGGTGCCAACACACCAGAATGGTCCATGGACAATGCACTGAAAGCGTCGTCAGTATACAATCGCGGTGACAAATGTACACACAACAACTTGCACAACCAACTGGCAACCTCTAGAGGTTGCCAGTTGGTTGTGCAAGGAATAACTCGTCGGTTGTGGTCAGGTTGACTGATTGTGTACATGAGTACAATGGGTGAATTTTGAAGCTTTCGGTGATTATCTTCTGTCCGATGGAATATAACCGATGAGTTTTAGACGATTTTCGTTTCTTTTGTACTTATACCAATGCCTTTGAACTCATAACTCATCTCTATGTGAACACCAAAATTGTATCCTCGTTAGGATTGAATTGAATTGTATAAAATTAGACGCGCAATAGGATTGTATTGCTTTATTTTACTATCAATCTTGCCAAGCAGCGCTGTAACGTTAAAGTGTAATACAAAGCCATATTTTTTTCTAGAAGCATGTTGACGTATTGTGAGAAATCTCCTGCAGGCACACGTGAGCCGTCGTCTGTCCCTCGTTTTATACGAAACAAAGAGTTATAGCCTCTTGAAGAAAGATCTCGTATTGCGTTTATCCATGCTACACAATCCTAGACTCTACTCCAAGGCCGTATGGCTGGTTTTACATATCGAAATGGGATGGAATATGGTAAATTCTAATAATTTGGTTTGCGACACCCACTGCACCTCTATCTTGCACTTGTCTGCTGCTCATTCAAATTATACTGAGGATTTTGTTTGTTTATGTCTGGGGATTTAGATTATGGGGTAATAAATGTGATTATAATAAGGTGCCGTAATGCGTATTCCGTAATCGTGTTATATTATTTTGAACAGAATGTCAGTTGAGTTTTTAAATCTTTGTCTCAAATACCTACCAGCTTCCTAATAAAAGCAAAGAGGTGTTTGGTTATTATATATAATAGATAAGTAAGATAAGATACATAAGTATTTACTCTATATAATAGAGTAAATACTTATGTAAGCAAGTGCTTGTACAACCCATTAGTAATTGTGGTTCTGCTCTTATGTTCTGGCATGTGAAATATTCACAAAAGAATAATCTTATTTTTTCATAATGTTTATCGTTTTAGTAGATTGCGCCTGCTACTTCGCTCACTTGGAAACTTACTTGTAATACTTGGAGCTTGAAGTTATTCCTAGTCTAGAACTATAAATGTGCTAATCTTCAACTTACAAACGTTCGCCTCTATATTAGTAAGAAGTACCTACTCGTAGGATAAACACTACAGAACAGTTAAACAGTTAACAGCCTCTGTGGCGCAGTAGGCGAAGGTCCGCCTGAGACGCAGAAGTTTGCGAGTTCGATTCCCGCCGCGGGACAAACGTTTTCATTATTTGTAGATATTTGTCTCAGGTCTGGATGTTTTCTATTTTATGATACGTATTTATATGTATTTACAAGAAAAAAATATCTAATTAGTAAATCAGTCATGTGGTTTCTATAATACAAGGGTTACATGCTGTGTGATAGAGTCTATCATTATTTATTATTATAATTAAACAAAACCAACAATTTCAAATAGTCTCTTGCAAACAGATCGCAGTAAAGATACAAATGATATAAAATATCACAATAAAACTGTATTCGCATAAAGATCAAACATCGAACAGTGGACCCGTCCGATAATATCCCTGGATATTTGCTTACTCTGGCGTACTACTCTGAAACTTTTATCCGGTTTTTTTTCCGTTTTACAATGAAACGGATGTAAAGTCTTTGTTGGAGGCTCTAGGGAGGCAGCACAGTTCCGATCTGCCGCCTTCTGTTTGAGAGGATTGCTGGTTCAGATAATATCTTTTTTATGGTTTGAATAATTACAATGTTATAATGGATGTTACATAATATTTTGAACATAGAATAACTTAATTTTTTTGTCGTACATTTTCTCAAGGTTTAGGGAGTTATTATGAGTCGAAAGAATTCAATTAAAGGAAGATGTGCCTAAGGGGTTTCAACGTTATTGGTTTCTTTCTATTATTATAGGCTTTTTTTAAATCATGCCTACTGATTCTTTTGCTTCTATTTATGAAAAAAATTTGTCAACGGTGCATAGAGTTTGATTTATTTAATTTTAATTGAAAAATATTTATATAGCAATTTGTAATTTATGTTTAGACCTGAATGAAAGTTGTAGTTTAAAAATCATACATTAACGGAGGCCATATCAAAATTGTACTGGTGTACCAAAAATGAAAAGAAATCCTATTCTAGACGGGATTTCGCAATGCTTGTATGTATGTTCGCAGTAGCCCCATGGGAGCAACGTATGCAAGTGCATTTTGTTACGACCCCGCTAGACAATACTGCCTAGACGGTATCAGCTTTATTTGTTCCTTTGGTACCTAAATTTTACAATGCCACACGGGTGCAGTTTTTTGTTATGATTTTCATTGATATTACAATGTAGCAACGCTATCAAAGTAGCAACCCAGTTCCTTTTATATTTTACTGGTTTATACTTAGAATAAGTAAGAAAAGATAATGACTTCTTCTATCCATCCGTTCTAGGTAGATATAGGCTTAAATTTTATCTTAACTTTAATCTTGGCAACATTATTAATTAAATGGGTAGTAAAAAACTTAATTTTTTTGGTTTTCTAGGGCTTTACCCTTGTCAACAGTTTTCGCTTCAGACAACACACAACAACACCAGCCTATTCAGTCCACTGCTGGGCATAGGCCTCCCATATAAAGGGGGATTAAATCCCCACGCTGGGTCCGCATAAACCCGCATGTTGGGGAAAGCAGGACACAGCTTCTCGCACCGCCGACGCTGCTACCCGTCGTCGGCCAGGGGATTTACCTGTGCTAGTAGACTGCTCTATGCCGCTATCAGACGGCTGCCAGAGCCCCGTTCGTTATACAGCAGGGTACACCACGTGCAGGTGAGGTTGGCTTGGGTTCCGGAGACGGGGGTTGAAACCCATTACAACCATTACACGGTATCTGGCCGTGAGATGCGGCCAAAAAGGTAAAGCCAACTTAGTAAAATACCTTCTCCACACATCCAAGACTGTCAAAATGCAAATCATTATCCCGCACCTCTCTACAAAGCTGCTACAGCCAGAGAGCGTCTCCAAGCGCCCTTAACATATTTAGGAACGTTTGCGACGCCCGGACTTTTGAATTTTTCTCCTTCGTAGACGCCTAGGCGGCTGTGTGTTTACAAACTCTATTTAGATTTATGTGCAAAGACATAAATTTACTGCGGCTATGAATTAAAACTTAACGTTATAAAGGTCCTATAATGTTTACTACATGCACCCATCAATACTTTGATCCATAAAAGTTAAGTTTATGACTTACAGGCTATCCAAAAAAAAGTTTATTCAAAAGGCAAGTTATATCGCAATATAAGAGTTAGAGAATGCTTGTTAAAATTCTTCCAAGTATGCCTTGGAAGATTTATAACATAATTAATGAATATAAAAATAGCCCAACAGCAAGCTAAGTTTATATTATGGGTATGATACACTACTTATATACATCTTTTTTTTAAAACATACATAATATACATAAAAACACCCAGACTTGAGACAAATATTTGCAGATAATACAAACATTTGTAGCAGCGGGAATTGAACCCGCAAATTTCTGCATCTCAGGCGGGCTTTTGCCCGCTGCGCCACAGAGGTCGTCAAAAATTCAAGGTCTTTTTCAGTGAAATTGTTTTTTTCTGTCACTGGTCTTTTTTGTGTAAAAGAAAAGAGCGTAATTTTTAATTGAATCTATAACATAACCTATGAGTTTATTTTTCAAGGGTTTTTGTTGGTAGAGATTTATTAAATTAGAAATTTACTATGCATTAGATTTTATAAATACGCAGCTCAGTCAGCCTTAGTGTACTTTATGTATCTCAGGCACCGAATTTACACGTAAATTGAAATATTACACAAAGTATGAGATGCTGTAAGGACTTTTGTGATATAAAGTCTGGTTTAAGCTTTGGCGAGCTTATTTCCTGGATCACCCTCCATCCAGGAAATAAGCTCGCCAATTCAAAAAGAAGTTATGAAAAATTCCCTTCCTATTTTACTAATCTTTTGAATCGTGTTGTTGGTAATTTTTGGTCAACTTGTTTTGAAATTATGATAAACCGGTGAGGTATGGTGTTCTTAAAAAATACGTACAAACAAATATTTATCGAAATGGGTGGTCTTGATGAGAACTATACAAAACGGAAGAGGACACCATAAACCACATGACAGTTTCTTTAAAAATATCATAGATGGAAAGGTAGAAGAATGCGTGGAAGAGGAAGACCAAGAGTAGATTAAAATATCACCACAAAACAGTAAAACAGAAACAAACAATACTATTAACAGCTATGGTGTATACTTTACAATAACTAAAAAAAACAAGTAAAGAGTATGAGATACATGAGCCAGATAAAGGAGAAGGTCGCCGTCATGTCTATATGTCATGTATATAAAAGTGAAAGAGACCGCAAAGGACACAGAAAAATGGAGAGAATTGCATCACTAAACCGACAAGAGGTAGGCTCTTTTTTCTTTATCTAATCGTGTAAACTAACTACCAATTTGAAGTAAAAATGAGAAAAATTCAAAATATAAAATATCGATTCCGAATGTTACGAAATCTGAAAAATGTTGAAATCCCTGATGACGCCAATATCGTCAAAAATCATCGAGAGACGAAAGAGCAGTAAAAAACAGCTAGAATATTAAGAGACGATGTTAAAAAATATGAACTAAGTTAAAATGCAATTATTATAGTAGATTTATGCAACCATCCATACAGTGTTATAGGTTACACTCAGGACCTAGTGCAAAGTATGTTGCGTTAATGCTTGCATTTGCATACGATATTGTGAATTGAATGTTTCGAATGTTTGTTATGAGAGTTTCGAAATTTGAGAGTAAAATCAACATTATTTGAGCCATATCTACATTACTATAATAATGTATAATTTGTACCACTTGTACTATATTCCCTAATAAATGGGGGATATACCCATAATCCCCACGCTGAGCATGCGGGGGATTTAGCTGTGCCGACGTAGGCTGTGCTGCATCCGGGCATGCGGCCGGGATTGCGGCATCGCAATCAGCCGGCCGCCAGAGGGGCCTTTATTAGGGGAGGCCTATGTCCAGCAGTGGACTGATATAGGCTGGTATGGTGTGGTGGTGGTGGTGGTGGTACTATATTAATCCCTATTGTTTTGCTGTGCAATTCACTTGACCAATTTTTTTTTATTTTGCCCTCGACTCACTCACATTAAAAGTTAACGTACCCGCTGCATACCAGTCTATAATACGTGATTCTCCATTCACTAAAGAAAACTTTGCTTATCTGTAAATAACAGATAAGCTATCGAATGTATGAAGATGAATAAAAATAACTTACCGAAACGCGCGAGCGCGATACAAAATTTCAGTGATTTTATTCATTGGGTAGACCCAATGAATAAAATCACTGAAATTTTGTTGTGTTTTTTCTCATTAGCTGGTTCTAGAGAACCAGCTAATGAGATTGCAATGTCACCTTAACCACCTCTCCAGAGTGCAGCGGCTAAACAGTGGATGCTGCTGTCCATTCCCTTAACTCTTTCATTTACCTAACCCAACATCTACGCTAGGAGTCTAAATTATTTACTAAAACCATGACAGCTATCTACTAAAGTGCATACTTACTTGGTTATCAACTAGTATAGTTTGGTATAAAGCAGAGGAAGCTACTTTGTAAGTGCTTCAAGTTGAAAGTGCCTGAAGTTGCTCCCGAAGCCAAAGACTAATTAATGTCCGTCTACGAAACCACAAAATGTTTACTGAACAGACATGATACACGATTTTGTATCGTTATATCGATACAATGATATTATACAAAAAATAGTAAAACAAATAAGTAGGTAAAGTAGCTCGTTACAAAATGGATCGATAGATAGATAAAAAGGGGTTAAAAGAATAGAATAGAATGATTTTTATTTAGCACAACACACAACAATACACAGAAGAATACTTAAAAAATATAATAGGTGAGAAGTTAAGATAAAAAATCGCGGTAGGTAAGTAGGATTATGTCCAATCTTCATCTAGGGAAACCCAAGTCATCCTCACCTGCCCATGGTGCACCTTGCTAACCATCGATGAACTAGCAAACGGGTCACTGGAGGTCGGCTGATCGCACCGGCACAGCTCACAAAGTCGAAGTTTTCAGGCCGCCCAAAGGCTTCCGACATGGCTGGACGACTGAAAAAGCCTCGATCAACATCTTAACTGGCCTTACGATTGGAAATTAAAGTAATTTGGCGTTGTTTTTATCTTTGTGCGTATTTTTACGACGGTTTTTCGAAACGGTTATTCTAACTGTTTGATTATTTGGTAGGTTTGTGATTCCATAATTTGTGAATAAATATTATCATCATCATCAGCTTTTAGCAGGCTGGACATGATAATAAATATATCATGCAAATATTTCCGTCATGGTAATCGAACCCGCGCTTTGGAGGTCCTGGATTCAGACTTAAAAAGCAGTGTAGCGAAGCAATTTTTATAAATTCTAAACCCTCAGGTCCTTGGCATCGTATTACTATGTATATCTAGGTACCTACGTAGTACTTAGTGTGTTGATATAAAATGTGAACCGCTGAAGCACGTCATAAAACTGGTATCAGAGGTGTAGCTTGAACAAAACTGCGCGATAAAGTGGGCAGGGGCGCGACACTAACAATGAACTTGTATGCAAAATGTACATACTTACCTATACATACATATAGAGAGAGATATGGCGGTAATATTAGTGATATGTGGACCAAAGGCAACTTTTACATTCATAGGTGGTACGAACGTTGTCCGTCTATCTCTTTGTCTGTCTGTCAAGACTCTTTTCGCAAGAACGGAGGAGGTTTTGGAGGTATTTTTTTTTGGAGCTGTGACAAAATCAAACTTCTAAGTCAACGCAATCAAAAGGTACGGCTGTTTATGCCGCATATCTACATATTATACGCTTGCATGGGAATCCAAACCTACAAGGTACTTCGTTGAATCATGAAACCTGTCAAAAAAACATGTCTTAATAGCAAGTAAAGAGGGTGGTACCCTCTTTACCCCCATACCGTAAATATGTTGTAAACTTCACTAGAAAAAATATTTCATACTTTAAACTTTGTACGGAATCCTCGGTGCGCAAGTCTAACTCGCAATTGGCCGGTTTCTTGTTGTTCTTCTGGGTTTGCATACATAAGATACGATTGCAATAGCAACAGATGTCTAGAAATGCCTGTGTATAAACCTTTAGTTAGTGATTTGGTTACCAAAAAGATTTTTTGGAAACATAGGGGGTATATTCTTTCAAATTTGGAGCAAAAACTAGTACCTATACTAGTATATTTGATATATTAATATAAAGATAGGAGCATAGAGAGATAAGATACAATACAATACAAATCATTTATTGCCTTCACATGGTGTTAAATTGCATATTACAGGTTATAGGTATCTCACATGAACCCTGTCTAAGGGTATAGCAATATGGTAGGCAGACTGAGGCTTTGTAGGTACCTACGCGTACATAGGTAACGAATTGTCATTAAGTTGATTAATATTATTATTTTAAGATAGGTTATTATTATACGATAATGCTGTCAATGTTTGTAAATGATTATACGAGTAGGTTTGTAACTAAAGCGAGTAGGTATGTATTACTGTCAATTGTTTATTATTGTTGTTTCATTAGGTAGTCATGTAGTCAACAAAGTTAGTTCTCGCTGACTGATCCGAGTTGAGAATTGGTTTATTAATGAAATATCAAAATTGTTAAATAGATTATTAAAATGACAAGTTTTTATTGAATTATTTAAGCCTAGGGTTCTCAATATTTATATTAATGATTAAGGTCTATCTATTGACGACCTCTGTGGCGCAGTGGGCGAAGGTCCGCCTGAGACGCAAAAGGTTGCGGGTTCGATTCCCGCCGCGGGACAAATGTTTGCATGCTCTACCGATATTTATCTCGAGTCTGGGTGTTTTCTATGTATGATATGTATGTATTTCCAAAAAAAATAAAATATATGTGATATATCAATAATGTGGTTCCCATAATACAAGCTCTGCTTAGTTTGGGGCTACATGATGCTGTGTGATAATGTCCAGCATTATTATAATTTTTTTATTTTAATTTTAATTTATCTATTCTAGATTCCTTGGAGTGCCATAGAAAAAAAAACAAAATTGAACTTATAGTACGAGCTTGTCTAAACACTAGTATAAATGCTCTATCAAGTATACTATTAGGTATACTAGTAATATTATAGTAATAATACATCTCTGTTTTTGCATTTTTGCCGAAGCGCAACATGAAAGGACTTCATTCTATTATAGTAGCTGACATTGAGTTTGTATGAGCAGATGTAGGCAGGGTTTAACCGAAAATAGCTTCTCAGCAAAAGATGAGAGACAAAGATAGGCAAGAAGTGTTCGGTTCGATTTAAGCTCGCTAAATAAGGCATTAGAAATTATTCATCATAATCCTCTAGCAGTCAACTGCTGGACATCAGTCTCTCTCAATGTACGCCACTGAGCCTGATTTTAGACTCTTTTGATCCACTACCTACCAGTTACATTACGCAGATCGTCACTCCATCAAGTAAGACGGTATCTAGATGATAATAACAACTTTAACTTTCGATGGTCTAAAATAATTTCTACTCATTTAAAACCTCTTAAAAATATTCGGTTTTCGAGTTAAAAACTTATCCCCGTATATTTTCAAACATTTGGCTGGCGACTCCAAAAAACTAGCTGTTAATTAAAAGGAGCTTGCCAAGAAAATGTCAATATCTTTAAATATATTACTTGGCAGGTGGCTGTGGGCTTTGTTTTATGAACTGATGGGGTAATGGTGACAAACTACTGAAAAACTGACTTCGGAAAAACTTAGTTATGTTTAATAAGGTTCATTGCTGTTTATCGTTGTTCATATTGTAATTTTTATTTTCATTTAAGGACTATTATATAATAAAATACAGGTTTTTTAACGACGGAGAAATTGGTAATTTCATAAAAATACATAATATAGTCGAACATAGAACAACCTCTTTTATTTAAGTAGGTTAAAAACCTAATTTTGACTAACCATTTCACCTAACAAAAACACTTTGTAGCTCAGCTACGATTGTAGACCCGCTACAGCGTAGCTACTGAATGCTTGTGAAAATCCACGGTCAAAGAACCGGTTTCCTCATCACCATTTATTACAAAACCGCGAACAACTTACTAAGAGGCTCTACCACGAAAACATCCAAGCAAATGTAATTCTTATTGCTTTAGAAACTAAAAAAAAATCAGAATATCAGACGGTGCAGCAACGTGGTGTTTTTTTTTTAGATGCTCACGCTCGAATACTGACCCCTACCCAAATATTTGAGCTTTTAAGTGGTGTTTAAGTTGACGTTTCGATATAGATTCTGAAGGATAGCGGCGTCTCATTGATTGAGACGATCTTAAATGGTTGAGTATCGTTTCAATATTTTGGCGTAAGTGTTGTAAGCAAGTGGACCTTATCCACAGGATGGACAAGCATCCTACTAATATTATTAAGGTGAAAATGTTAGTGGAATGTTTGTCCTTCCTTCACGCCAAAACTACTTAACGGAATGAGCTGAAATGCTCATACTTATTATTTTCTAAGCCAAGGAATACCACATAGGCTTCTTTTGAAAGAAAGAAAGAAAGAAATAAAGATAGAAAGAAAAGGCATTTATTTGTGACAAGAACATTAACAAGGAAACTTATATAAAGAAAGGAAAACACACTTACACTAAAATACCCATAACACCTACGTGTGTGTCTCTCGGACCTAGGCATACGCCAAAAAAGTCGCTATCATAAAAAGGCGTCCAACTCAGCATTTGTTGTGTCATGTCAACACAACGCTGATCTTCCGTTGGAACCAAAAAAGTGAAAAGAAATCACGGAAGCCTCCCTGTCATACTCACATACCTGTGTAATTGATAGAATTTGGTTAAATAAAAATAAAATATAATAAAAAGTACTTTTATCCAGGTACTATGCGAGCGAAGGTGCGAGCAGAAGTTGGTTAATATACGTGCTGAGCTACAGAAGCCGCACCTCTAATTAAGATTATGCAAGAAGAACAATAGAATAGACGAATTGACTTTAGAGGGCCATACTACTAAGCTACATGATTATGTACTCTAATTATGTTCGTCTCACTTACCCAACAATAATATCAACAACAACAACAAAGATAATTCACTCATAAAAATTAATTTAATACATACGTTGGAGAAAGAAACGAAATGTTGAATTTTATTTGTTGAAACACATTCAGGAATCAAAAACAAAACCACTATAAACGAAGCATAGAGAGTTTCACAGTAGCCCCACCGTTTCTAAACCGATCCATCTCAAACCGAATTCATCCATCCAAATCCATCGTAAGCCTTCAAACCATTTTACAGCCAGCATGCAATTAATGGCAGCGAGCGGGAATCGAACCCGCGGCGTTTGTCAGTCGTGTCGCGACACCGTGTAATGAGTCTACTGGGGCGTGTATAATGTGAACGTGTTGGGGTATCGGACAAGGGTGAGTCTGCTGATTTTATGGAAACGAGCATTATGCTGATTACCATTCAAGTATCTAGGACGATTGAAGCTGAATTTATTTTTTGATAGCAGTGCTGAGTGCGCTCGTGATTAGACGCGTCATAAATTGCACCGCTACGAATTTTTAATTCGCGTTCCGGGCGGTCGCGGCCGCTGCCCGTTTATTGCCATGAGTACCGAAAAACTCATCGCAAATGAACTCCTCGCCTTCCTACAAGACCGCTTGGATGTGATGGATGAGGTCTCGGCGATACAAATCTGTACATCGAGCTTCTCTGAAAATGAGATTCGAGAGGCAAGGGCGCTACTCTACGAGTCGCTGAACAAAACCGAGCAGATGAAGAGCTACCGAAGGGACGAACGAGGGGAGCGCAGTCTGCAGGACATCATCAACGTCCTGAAGGTGACCGATCCTGACGACGTGCCCGCGTTCGTCGCCCGCAACCTGCACCGCGTGCCGCCGCTGGACTTCGACCACATCGACTGTACTTGTTTACTCAAGGACATCAAAGCGTTGAAGTCAACCGTGGCTGCGATGCAGTTGAAATTGGAGGCTGCACAGAACACCATCTCCGACCTGCGTACCGAAGTAGCATCATTGCGTAACTCCGCTTCGGTAACTGGGTCACCTGAGGCAGCCCATGGAAGTAAACGTCGCGATGCGCAACTAAATGCTTCGGCGTGCAGTTTTGTGTCCACGTCGTCATTCCCCGCGCGGCCCGTGACGGCTGATCCACCGCATGTCAGCGTGTGCCCCCCCGCCCCCGCCCCGCAGCCGCGGCCCCAGCCCGTGCTTGCTGACGCGTGTCTGCTGTCACGTGTCACGTCCACCCCGCAACGTGACTACGCCGCTGTCGCTACAAGTCAAGCAAAACCTGAGCGACCACTACCTAAGGGGAAGAAGCAGCAACGTCGCGAACCTGGTCGTGGCGCTATGCCGTCGTGGCCTTCAAAAGGCTAATATGATAAGGAGGGTTTCATACTTGTGGAACGGAAGAAGAAAAAGAAGAAGCCCCCTTGTCGTAATCAGTGCGGGACTGCAGCACCGACAGAACTAGGCCAGCTGTGCCTTCTTCGTGCCGAGATTCCCACCACACAGCTCTACGTGTCGCGGGTCCACTATGCCGTGAAAGCTGAGGCGGTGGTGGAGTATCTAAAGCAGAAAACTGGCCTCACCATGAGAGTCGAAAAGTTGGAATCTCGCCGTAACGTGAATTTCAATTCATTTATGGTGACAGTACCAACTAGTCGCCTCTCTACTTTGATGGACAGCGGGTTCTGGCCGAGAGGTGTCGTGTTCAGGAAGTTCATCGGAAGCCTGGCACGCGACACCAAGCATGCGTCATCGGCGACGTGTTTAAATTAAGTAATTTTATAAGTAGTATTTTGTATGTATGTTAGTTTGTAAGGTATTAATTTTATAATTTATTTATATATGTTAGACTGTAAGGTATATATTGTTATGGGCCTATGTAACTTTGTATACTTGTTGCCTGAAATAAACGTTATATTATTATTATTATTATTATTTTTGTTATAGATTATACCTACTCGATTTTAAACGTAAAACCGGTAATGACTGTAGTGCACGGGCCTAGGCCAAGTGCATCTCAGTGGGATAGGTGTACTTCATTACGATGAGGGATTGTTGTAGGGAGTTCTGTTTGTAAGAATTTTCTCACAATCCTACATGTGTTTAAAATAGCAGCTTTTTGTAAGAGAATGTATGTATGTTTTGGTAGGTCTAAATAATCTAATGATTGGAAAAGCTGTTTGGGGATCACGCCAGTTGTAGACAAGACTATTGGGACTATGGAAACTTTTTGAAGGCGCCACATGCGGGTTATTTCATTTTTGAGATCGACATATTTGGATAATTTTTCTGCAATAGTGGACTGTATGTTGTGTGTGTTTGGAATGGCAATGTCAATAAGGAGTGCTGTGTTGTTTGTTTTATCTAGAAGGGTCAAGTCTGGTCTGTTAAAGTGTGTGGTTTTGTCAGTTAAGATTGCTCTATCAAAATAAAGTTTGTGTGTCGAGTTCTCCAGTATAGTCTCGGGAATATATTTATAATAGGGTGTAGGTTTTGTAGCTTTGTCTAAAAGTTTATATTTTACTGCAAGGCTCTGGTGTATAATGTTAGCTACCTGATCGTGTCTAAACTTGTAGTCAGTTTGAGCTATCGCCTTGCAGGCTCCCGTTATATGTTGAATTGTTTCGGAGTTGCTGTTACATCGTCGGCACATGTCTGATGGTAATGAAATTTTCATGATGTGTTTTTGATAGTTCCGCGTTTCGATAACTTGGTCTTGAATTGCAATCATGAACCCTTCAGTCTCTGGAAAGAGTTCACCCCGACTGAGCCATTCGTTCGACGCCTGTATGTCGACGGTGGGTTGACTCAAGTCGTGGTGGTGCCTTCCGTGAAGAGACTTACGGGTCCATTCCGTAATTAATGTTTGTCTGTCTGTTAGGGTTTCGTTGCCTTGTGTACTGAGTTCGTGTAAGTTAAGCGGTGTACATTTGTAATCTAAATGGGCAATTGATTTATGCAGGGCGGATATTTCTGATTTGGAGTGGAAATATGATCTTAATGTTAAAATTTGCTTGTTGTGCAGATTATGGATATCAACAATACCCCTTCCCCCCTCAGATCGTGGTAAGATTTGCCTTTGTATGCAAGATCGTGGATGATGCTTTCTATGTTTTGTCATGGTGACATTAATAAGGCGTTGCAAATTTTTTAGTTCTGTTTTGGTCCATCTAATAATTCCAAATGAGTAAGTTAAAACTGGGATAGCATAAGAGTTAATTGCCTTAGTTGTATTTTTGGAGTAAAGTTGTGATTTTAAAATTGAATTAAGTCGGTGTTTAAAATTATTGATTAGTTTGTTCTTTGTTTCTTTGGAGTGAATTTGTTTGGATTGTTGGTAGCCTAGATATTTGTAAGTTTCGTTTTCATACAATGGGTCTATAGTTTCTCCGGTTTGCATATGATATGTGTGTTGGTAAGCTTGGCCATCTTTAATTGAATTGATTTTGCATTTATCAATCCCAAAATTCATCGCTATATCGTGTGAAAACTGTTCTGTAAGTTTTATTAGGAGTTCTAGATCAGACTGGGAAGTGGAATAAATTTTTAAGTCATCCATATATAAGAGGTGGTTAATTTTGAGTTCTGAATCAAAGTCGGTCTGTTCGTCATGTATTTTGTCTAGTGAATAGCCTATGTCGGTGGAATTAAGAATGTTAGATAACGGGTTAAGTGCAAGGCAGAACCATAAAGGGCTGAGAGAGTCTCCTTGAAATATTCCTCGCTGTATCTTGATTGGTTCTGTCTCTATAGTTTCGCGGGGTGTTTGTGCGTGGAGTCTGGTAGTCCATCTATTCATAGCAATATTTAGAAAATGTACGAGTTCGGGGTGTATTTTGTATATTTCTAGTATTTTAATAAGCCATGTATGCGGGACAGAATCAAACGCCTTTTTGTAGTCTATGTAGATTGTGTATAGATCTCCTTTTGATTTCTGAACGTTATTTAGAATAATTGCATCAATGGTGAGCTGTTCCTTGCAACCCTGGCTGAATTTTCTACAACCTTTTTGTTGTTCTGTTAGTATTTTATTTTCATCTATGTGTTTATAGATCAAGCGTGATAAGCATGCTGTTATGATTTTGTAGACAGTTTGTAAGCAAGTGATTGGCCTATACTTAGCAGGGTTACTAATGTCGTTTGTGTCCTTTGGTATCATGTGTGTGATACCATTGGTGATGTATGTAGGCATTGAATGAGGGTTTTTGATGAAATTATTAATATGGTTATAGAGAAATGGGTGTATTGACGTGAGTTTTTTATACCAATAGCTGTGTATGTGGTCGGAACCTGGTGTTTTCCAATTGTGTGTCGCTTTCAGCACCTGATGAAATGATTCTATGGTTATACTTTCATAGGTCATAGTTTCTAAGACTGTGTGGTTTGTGTGTTCTTCTTGAATCCATTTCGCTTCATCTTGCATTTCTACTGGGTTTTCCCATATATTAGCCCAAAACTCACGTAGCAGGACTGGGTCTAGATTTGTAGTCAGATTTTGCCTAGTATTCGTGCTGGAAGTTTGGTTGCTGGAGTCTTTTGATAAGGTTTGATAAAATTTCCTTTCATTGTTGTTGAACTGGTTGTTTTGCATTTTGCGGTAGGAGCAGGCTTTGTATCGTCGGAGACGGCTACTTGTTACGTTTAGTTTTTGTTTCAAAGTATCTAAAAAATGAGTTGGTTCTGTGTTTGGTTGTTCATGTGTTGTGTGTGTCTTATAATGTTCTAATATCAGGTTTACTTGCTTTATAAGGGTTCTACTTCTATTTCCATTGATGTACTGTGTCAGTCTTCCAATTTTTTTCCTCAAGTCTTCTACTTTTTTTTCTAAACGTTTTTGCCAGTTAGGTTTAAAATCTTTCTGCCTTTGAATTCTTTCTTCTTTTGGTGGTATTTGTAGTTTAGATCCACTGATTTTGGCTGCTGTCCATGCCACGCAGTAAATGGTTGTTTGAAGTTTTTCATAACTAGCATTTGCGTTTACATTTTCTGGTACGATTACATCATTAAGATAGCTAACAAGTTTTCCGAATTGTTTTGTTGCCTTCTGTTTCGGGATAAAAGGTCTTTTTGTTGGATCAGAATTTGTGAAGTATTGTAAAGCCTGGCTGAAGATCAGATCGACTTCTTCAATTCTAGCACTGTGTGAGACGTGGTCTAGATTGGGCGACTGCATTTGTGTTGCTTGTGAGTCTTGGGTGTGATTTAAGGTGTTGGAATTATTGATGGCATCATACCAGACTGTTATGGTACTGTCCTCCTGTGCTAATTCATTTTGATTTGATTCCTGCGGTAGAGCTGTTTGTATGCCTAATTCGTTTGCAATTTCTTCTTTTAATATTTTGAGACTATCATCGTCAATTAATTTATTCGCGATAATAACGCGCCTCTGGTCTGCTATTCGTTGTTCGCTGATGTGTGCAAGGTGTGGAAAAACGCTGATGAAATGTTGGTGTAGTGGCTTTCTATATGCTGTTTTATTTGTTTCCATATTTGTAATCCTATAATATTCTTTAAGAATTGTTTTATTGTGTTCAGATGTCCAGTGCATCCGCTGTGTGTGTTGTGTTTGAGTCGATGTTGTTTGTACTTCGTTCTGATTCTGAAGTAGAATCCTATCTACTTACCCAGTAGATAGGATTCTACTTCAGCTCGAATCTCAGTCACACTAGTTATTGGTAGCAACTTACTATGAATAATTGCTCTACGCTGATCACCTACTCTTTGCCTACTGACGTCCATATCAGGGAATCGTTCGATGAACTTACTATGTAGCCCCGTAAGGTATGATCTTGTTTCTGTTTCAAGTTTGGTAATAAGGAAGTATGTGCGCAGGATGAAAATATTCATTTCCTCGGTCCATTTTTTTCGCGCACGAGGTTTAGCTTTGGCGGGTACAGAATTCTCGACTATTGTCGTCTGTACAACGTCCTCAGCTATTGAAGATCTTCGCGAAGGTGTAGAAAAAGAAGAGGGCCTAGAAATAGAGTCAAGATATGACTGTGGAGAGGACGAAAGAGAAGAAAACAGAGATTTTGGTGAGGATATACTGGATTGGGCTTCCTGATCCGTTTTAGCCCAATCTATTCGGCCCTGGCTCCGCTCCTCAATAGGGGCCAGGCACGCTGCTCCTACGTCAGCTGCACTCACACTGCTGAGATTTGTGCCGGTTTGAGATGTACTCCGGCTTGAACTTCTCCGTGGTCGTAGGTTGTACCTCCTGTTGGACTCACCTTTTTCGGGTTCCCCGGCAGAGAGCCGCCCATTACCCTCGCCACCGATGGTTTGCATGCTGTGACGTCCAGCATCGGCTCCAGACGTGCCCCGGCGATCACCCCCGGGAAGCGACCATATACGTTTACTCTTACTTGGCTCCATCATGATGGGTTTGCCAGTGCCCTTTTTAGTCACCCGTTAAGTTATTTTGTTACGAGTGTCCGCCCCTCACGTGGCATGGATGGTCAGCACGGACGTGGGGTTGGGCTTGGAGGGGCTTATTATTATTATTATTATTATTATTATTTATGCAATATTCAAGTATTTAGGACTTATGGTTTGGGCTGAAGTTATGCCAATAAACATTTTGAATCTTGAATCTCTTGAATCTTGATTGTCATAGCAGGAAATTCTATATTAGTACATCCTTATACGGTACAAGGAACGTACTCTACAAATTTATAAGTCTAGGATAGGCTGTGGGATGATTTTTAGCCAAACACTCATTTGCTTCATTACATTTTTGTATAATTACATTAGGTTATATGATTATCTATGATGATTATTATATTAGGGACACATTGCGAGGCGTAGTGATGACAGGTGGAGCAAGACATTGACCGAATGGTGGCCGAGGGTAGGCCAAAGAAGCGTCGGAAGACCAGTAGCGAGATGGGTCGACGACATAGTACGCGTCGCCGGGCGAGCGTGGATACGACTAGCACAAGACCGTGGTGGATAGCACAAACTCCGGGAGGCCTATATCCAGCAGTGGATAATGTCGGGCTGTGGATGATGATGATGATGATATGATTATATGATTATCCATATATTTCATTGGTGGAGGTCTCTCCAGGCGACTGCCTAAGATTGTAAATAAAATCTTGGAAGCTACGTGTCGAGTGTTCAAATCATGAAAAATGGCTTTCCCGCGTGCATCTACTATCATGCAAATTTACAAACAGTAGCAGGCATCCATTATAATGTTAATCCCACACTAGTCTACATCCCTTTCCTTATTCCAGATCACAACTATTGCGCGAATTCTGAACATGGCACTCGTCCAAACATGTTTCCTTTTTGCACAGGTTTTCACTAGTTTTTACCGGTTTTTTCCGCTCGTTACAACCGTTCAAGTGTTGTTAGTTTTTTGTCTGTTAGATTGATTGTTGACTAAATTGAAAAAGTTTGATGGAAATGTTTCGGTTAAGTGGATTGGGTGCAGTTATTTTTGTGTAGAATTCAATTTAATGTTTTAAAAACGTGTGTTTTTGAAAGTCAAGTATTTTGCTATTTTTGAATGATTAATTCAAGTACTCGTGCAGTTCACGACACTAATATTATAATTACCTATTTTAAATACGAAAGTTTGTGTGTGTGTGTGTGTGTGTGTATATGTGTGTGTGTGTGTGTGTGTGTGTGTGCGTGTGTGTGTGTGTGTGTGTGTGTGTGTGTGTGTGTGTGTGTGTGTGTGTGTGTGTGTGTGCTAACCAACGTAACGCCTAAATGGTTTTAGATGAAGAACGATGCCGCGGGTGGAAGCTAATATATTATAAAACCCTATAGAGGTAAAAATGAAGTTCAATTAACATTAAAACAAGAAAAACTAGATAATTAGCTCTGCCAAACTGTATTGTACTGTAATACAAAGAAAACTCCTAATTAACAAGGAAAAACTCTTTGCTGTCTGCTTAGAACTGCACGTTCCAGGGGTTATTTTTCACATGAATTTATACTCATTTACTATTACCATCACGAAGCAATCTTGCAAGTCTTAATTAAATATGGCCGTTAAAAATATTTATAACCCCCGCCGACCGCCTCCGCATTTTTATGGGATTTTAAGAGATATCTTCCTCCAACGAGAAATGAAAATATGAGCGTATTATTATAATTTAATTATGAAAGTAAATAAACAAAATTTAAACCGCTTTACTGGATAAATAACAGTTTTTCATGCAAATTTATTAAAAGGGGTCACTTAATCTGATACCTTCTTTCTTACACTGGTTTTTTAAGGAGGTTCTGTGACCTTGTGACTTTTTAGGATTCAATATATAACTTTTTTTACATTTTGAAACCACACTTACCTTTGTATTAAATAATACAAAGGTACTAAATGACAGATATATAAATCTTACCGAATAGATAGCAGCTCAGATAGCATAAAGAAGAATCATCATCTCCAACTACAGCTGAATTATTTCTGGTAAATTATTTTCAATCATCAATCATCAATGGTCAATGATTAAAAAAAAAGACGTGTGGCACTCGGGGACTGCCGCGGTAAAGCTATTGCATAGCGTTTTGTATCAACTTATGCAATTATAATTAATTATTTATTTTATTTATGCAGTATTTCTTTTTCTTTGATATTAATTCAAGTTACACTTTTTGAGCGTGGTGACCGATAAGAAAACATTTTTTTTTCTTTTATTAAATAAAAATACGTCTAGTTGCACGCACACAAACACCGTGTCGAAGACTGCCGAAAAGAAACTACGTTAGACAATGCACGGCCTTCAAGCCACACCTCCGTGCCCGTCGGAGTGGGGAGCGTGAGGTTTTTAAGCTATTGCATAGCTTCTATCGAGGGCCTTGAGCGCGGGGACCGAATCCAGAAATTCCGTAACGAAAAAAAACCTCACGCTCCCCACTTTTACTTAATTTTATAATCTGTTGCTTGGAAATAGAGTTCATATTCAAACTTTTGTATTCTATTAGTTCTTCGTCGCAACGTCGCAGCGCTAGTGTTCAACACAGTAAAGATAGCTACACATCCATGATTGGCCTCTGACACGAACTGACGTCTGACGTTTTTCACCTGAATCTAATTTCAGATTTGTTTTGAAATTTCTGTCATCACAATCTTTTCTTTGGAATTTTTATTGCTTTTAGATGTTTATGTGTTTCAATTATAAGTGAAATCGTATAAAAATAAATAAATAATTATAATTGCATAAGTTGATAAAAAATGCTGTGCAATAGCTTTACCGCGGCAGTCCCCGAGTGCCACACGTCTTTTTTTTTTCGTTACGGAATTTCTGGATTCGGTCCCCGCGCTCAAGGCCCTCGATAGAAGCTATGCAATAGCTTAACTAGTTTAAACGAAGTGTGCGCTATCAAATTACAGTCAGCGTCGAAAGTCATAAAAAAAATGTATTTCAAAAATCGTTATAACCAAACGACGCCAAGGTCCAAACGTTCGAGAACAATTAAAAAAATCGAGCCAAGGGAGTAAGTAAATCCATAATTTATCAATCAGTACGTAGGTACTTCTTTCGCCTTCATGAACCACTAATAGGTAATTTTCAGTGGAGTATCCAGTTTTTAAATCTCAATGATCATTAGCTTAGACAAAAGAATAACAAACAAAGAACAAGAATTATAATTTCAAACACAACTTTATCACAAGTTGCAAAGTAACTCGTCTAATGTATATAGCAGTACGCAAAGCGCTAGTTAGGTCGCGTCTAATTATTCAGAGCGGGAACTGTCGTTAAGTAATTCCGCGCCTACCTGTCGACTAAGTCTACTGCTACGTATAAATTTCCTAGGGACAATATTTCCAAGAACACCTTTGTTACTACACGTTCTCGATATGTTGCAGAAATAAAGAGGAAAGAAAATACAAAATAGTTTCGTCTAAATGATTACAAATCAAATGCTCGTGGCGTGTCTTATTTCGGTGTTCTTAGCCGCAACACTCTGCCCGGTCACTATTTGGCATTAAAAATCAAAAGAAAAAAAATCTGGCGCCTGAATCTGAGAACTGTCAAATTTCATACAGTTTTGACAGTTTCCGCGATATATATCTAATAGAATCAAATATTTCGAATCGTCAGAATCAGGCCCCAGAGCACTTCCGTGCTTCGGGAGGCGCGTTAAGATGTTCAATGTTGTTCTCGGCTTTTGCCGGAGTATAATATGTGGCATTTAGATCTGAGCGCTTCCGTGCTTCGGGAGGCACGTTAAGACGTTCAATGTTGGTCTCGGTTTTTGCCGGAGTATAATATGTAGTACCTAACCTAACTTCGGGGCCATAAGATGTTCTGTGAAAATATCCGCCATTATTTATATATTTAATGTGTTTAATGGTCTGCCTGTCTATCATCGAGTTCTCGTGGTACTAGTAACCGCACCTATCTACGCTACACCGTACCTTAACATCGTCCAAGACAGTTTAAGAATTCGTGCCAAGAGACTTGAATCGTGCACCTCCATGGGATTACTTTTGGCCGGTGATCAAACTCTGAACGTTTCGGTTTCTAAGTGACTGTGTGAGGTATTGTTATTGCTGAGACATGAATAACAATGAACGGTTAAGTACAGTTTTATACCACACTTACTGGCTCTATGATTTTAAGTTTAAAACGAGTAAGAATGAAAGTTATGAAGACTATAAAGGGTCGGAAGAGGTCCCAACTGTCACCTTCGGAATTCAAGCCAATCTCACCTGCCCCCTGCCAACAAACGTGGCTCTGGCTGCCGTCTCATAGAGGCATAGCGCAGGCTGGTGTTGTTGATGTTTTATAAAGACTTACATCAAGACATAGGCCCGTATTCATGAACTATGATCAGCGGCTAATCTATCCCTGTACCCTGAGTATTAATCTAAGCGTTTCCATTGAAAAGGGTGATTTTCACATATAACGTAACTTTTTTTTTTGCAGTAGTAGAGTTAATTGTGAAGGGCTCATCCAGGGAAGTAATACCACCATGCCTATTTCTGCCGTGAAGCAGCATTGCTGTTTTTCGGTCTGAAGGGTGCCGGTGAAATTACAGGCACTGGAGGCTTAACGTTCATGCCTCAAGTTGATGGACGCCGGGTGTTGCATCGTATAGCACGTTCCAAACATCCGTGACCTACGAAGCAATACTTTGTTATAGGTAATGGTTACCACTTAACATCAGGTGGGCCATGTGCTATCTCTATTATACATAAAAAACCGTTACATTGGTGAAGGCATCGACGGCGTTTCGGCTACTTAAGAGAGTCTTAATCAAGTTGAGTGAAACAACCTGTCCTGCGTCTTGTCTATTACTAAACTTCAAAAACTTAGACTTAACACGCCTAATGCTAGATGAAGACTCTCTTAAAGAGTCGAAACGCTGTCAGTGCCTTCACCTGTGCAACGGTGCGTGAAAATTCCTGTTTTTAACCGACTTCCCTAATATCACCTTTATATTACATATTTACAAATGTATATATTTATTAATTAATTTTAGATATTTGCATAACATCACTTGCCTATTATTTTTATCAGGCTTTCAATTCTTTTGCAATTCTAAACTGTTTATTAACGTTCCAAGACACCTAAAATACTTGTTGTGTATTATAAACATTTCTAAACATCGTACTTTCTTTAACCGGTTAAAATGATTGAGACAAAATATTTAAAAGTTGGTTTATTCAATGCGGGATCTCTTGGAACAGATCATGATAATTTCATAGCCTATATGATGCGGCATCAAGTAGATATAATGTGTGTAAATGAAACATGGATAAAGGCGGGAGAGGAGGGTCGAGCGCCCGTCGTACCCCAGTACCGTCTGCGGCACACACCGCGCCCCATACACGTGCGTGGTGGCCGCGGCGGTGGTGTGGGTTTCTATATCAAACGCGGTATTTATTTGAGATCTTGTGCACCTCCTGAGCACCCTATGGTAGAGCAAATGTGGTTCAAAGCTAATATTAACTCCAACAAAGTCGCCATAGGCACAGCTTACCGCCCTCCCTGGCTAGATGTAACTGTTTTTATGGACGCAATTATGGATTCTGTGGCATTCTTTTCCGATTGTGATTTTATCATATTGACAGGAGACTTCAATATTAACCTAATAAATAAAAATGACTCAAAGGTTTTGGTTTTTAATAACTTTTTAGCGAGTACGGGTTTGAATCAAATTGTGGATGCGCCGACGCATTTCACTGACTCCTCTCAAACATTAATTGATGTTATATGTACTAATGCTTATGTACGTGACGTAATTGTAACACCCACTGATGTCCATGGTCACGCCTTCATATCTTGTGAGTTTTCTATAAAAAAGCAAAAAATACCGCCAAAGATTGTAACGTACAGGCCAATAAAAGACATCGTAAGGGAGCTTTTTAACAATGATCTTGAGGTAGTTAGATGGGATATTATTGGTTCTAGGAATAGTGTGGACGATATGGTCATCGACATGACGGATGTTATTACGAGTTTATTTGATCTGCATGCTCCTTTAAAAACTGTTACTGTGAAAGGTCTTCCAAGCCCCTGGATAACTGACACCATTAAATTGATGATGCGCTTACGAGATGACGCTTTGGCTAGATTTCATAAGACGAAGCTCGAAGTACACCGTAAATATTATAAGGATTTAAAGAAAATGGTTATCTTTAGATAGTGAAAAGAAGGCTTTTTTATAAACAACGCATTAATTGTTACATTTACGACTCTAATGTTTTATGGAAGAATTTAAAATCCAAAGTTCTCCCCTCAAAATCGTCAGAACTTCCATCACATTTTTCTGATCCAGATAAAATAAACAAACATTTTTTAGATATTCCAGGAAATATTTCTATTTCCATCTCTGATCTAACGTATTATGAATATAATCGTTTCTGCTCTGCTACTTTTTCACTTGTATCAGTAACTTCGGAAATAATCCTGAAATGTATACGTGGTATCAGTACAAATGCAATGGGTAGCGATAAAATTTCCATAGATATGATAAATATGACGTTACCTAATAGTCAGGATTTAATTACCGCTCTAGTAAACAAATCTATATCATCAAATCGCTTCCCGTCCTCATGGAAAACTGCTTTAATAAAACCCATTCCTAAAATACCTAACCCCATTTATTATAAAGATCTTCGTCCTATTAGTTTATTACCTTGTTTGTCCAAAGTTTTAGAAAAAGTGGTTTGTTTACAAATGACAGAATTCCTGGAAACAAATAATATACTTCCAGACGTCCAATCTGGGTTTCGTAAAGGGCGCGGCACAAATACCGCATTATTAGACGTTACTGATAATATATTAGCTGCTCAAGATGCAGGCATGGGTACGTTCCTGGTTTTACTAGACTTTTCACGAGCTTTTGATTCAATTAATATCACACTTCTTCTGTCAAAATTACGTTTCTATGGGTTTGATCAAAATACAATTCAATGGTTTATTTCATTTCATTTATTCATTTGCTTTAAATGTAGGTACAATAGGTCTTAGCATAATGTCAAATAAAAGTAAAGTATCCTATACATTTTGCCTCATTAAGGCATGCAAATATACAAAAAAGATAAACAAATGTCAAATAAGTAGTTTAAATAAATGAATGTCAAAAATAATTATATGTGATAGATAGTCAAAATGTCAAAATTTGTAATCCATATATTCCTTAATTTCATAAAAACATTTATCTAATAACCATATTCTTAATCTCAATTTAAAAATATTTACAGGTAGGCTTTTTAAATCATCTGGTAATTTATTAAAAATTGTAATGGCGTGATAATAGGCACTTTTTTTTGCAATATTCAGTCGGCAACAAGGGATATACAGTTTCTCTTTGTGCCTTGTTTGCCTATTTAACACATCTGCCTTTTTACTGAAATACCGAGGATACTGTTTCACAAACAAGCATAAATCATTTATGTACATGCAAGCTAGTGGAAGAATTTTATACTTTTTAAACAACGGTTTGCAGGAATCCATAGTCCATGCACCACAGATAGCCCGTACGCATTTTTTCTGTATTATGAAGGCTTTTTCTGTATCGGTTGAGTTTCCCCATTGTATAAGTCCGTAAGCTAATGCCGACGATACATATCCGTGATATGCCTTGAGCGCAGCTTCGGTAGATACGCGAAGCCTAAGGCTTTTAATTGCGTACACAAATCTATTTAGCTTATCACAGATAAATTTTACATGAGTCTTCCAATCGAAGTACTGATCAAGCCAGATCCCTAAGAATTTAGCTGTTTCAACTTCTTCAATTGGAGTATTATTATATTTAATAGCAATGTTCGCTTTTTTATGTTTATCCGATCTAAATTGTATGATATTAGTCTTATTTAAATTGATTTGTAAATTATTAATATTTAACCATTTTATTGTATTGTATAGTGTATCATTAATTTCTCTTTCGAACGTCACTTTGTTTTCTACCCTTATAATGATGGTGGTATCGTCAGCAAATAATATCGTTTTATGTCTAGTAATGTTTGGTAAGTCGTTTATATACATTAGAAATAAAAATGGGCCTAATACACTACCTTGTGGTACTCCAAATTTGTTATAATTGAAGACCGATCGCACTGTAGTTTTTTTACCATTCATGATTTTAGATAACTCGACGCATTGTTGACGATTTTTTAGATAGCTCTGTAGCCATTCATTTGCGTTACCCCTAATACCATACTTGTCAAGCTTATACAGCAATAGTTTATGGTCACCAAAGTCGAAGGCTTTAGACATGTCTAGAAAGAGTGCAACTACTGGAACTTTATCATTTAAAGCTTCCATAACCAGTTTGACTACATTAAAACAAGCCAATGAGGTAGTGCTATTTTTTCTAAACCCGAATTGTTCCGATACCAAAATATTGTGATTAGTCACAAATGTTTGAAGTCTTGTCAACATAATTTTTTCAAATATCTTAGACAGTACTGGTATAAGAGTAACTGGTCTATAATTATTCATGTTCATTCTGTCACCCTTCTTAAAGAGTGGCTTAACTATAGATAGCTTTAATTTATCAGGGAAAGAAGCTTCTTCAAAAGATCTGTTTATTAAATAACTTAGTGGGTTGCAAATATAATGGGCACTAAGTTTAATAATTTTGGTACATATTCCATCGTAGCCAACTGAATTAGTATTCTTAAGGTAAAAAAATAGTAGATATATTTGAATTTAGGCAATCTATGTCAGTTGGGCGAAAATTAAAGTCAGTAGTATTTGTAATGTCAATAAAGAAATTATTAAATAGTTCACTAATGTCGTATGGGTCAGTATATGTCAGATTGTCATTAACAATATTATCGATTTGCTTATTTGTATTGATGTCACCTATATTATCATTAATAACGTCCCAGACAGCCTTACAAGTATTATTGCTATTGGAGATATATTACATATTTTGTAGTTGTTGTGATTTGTAGATGCACTTTTTTAGCATTTTACTATAAGAATTGTAAGCAATTTTATTTGTATTTTTATTTGAGTTTGATCTAAGTTTCAAATATAAGTACCTTTTCCGCATGCACGATTTTTTAAGACCCCTAGTGAGCCATACACATTTATTCCTTTTATTTGACCTTCGTAAGCTATACACGGGAAAACAAAGATCAAAAAACAGCGTGTAAATATCATGGAAGTAGTTGAAAGACTTATTAAAAGTTTGCCTTTCATACATTTCTGAAAAAGATAGAGCTGCGATACATTCAGTAAATTTTCTTATATTATCGTCGCAGAAATCTCTCCTTTTCTCAGACCAATTAATTGTTTGAAACTTCTTTTTTATGGGAACTTCTAGTGTTTGCCCTGTCTCATGGTCAGACAACGCTAGATAGTGAACTCGACCTGTTACTTTTTTTATATTGCTGACAAACAGATCTAGGCAAGACTTTTTACGTGTGGGACAATTGATGTGAATATCAAAGTTATAATTTTCCAGGATACTTTTAAGGTTGTTGCTACAATTATTGTGTTTTAAAATATTAATGTACCAGTCACCACATAATATAATATTTTTATACTTCATAGTTAGTTTTCCCAAAAGTTTTTCTAAGGTTTCCAGAAAAACTGTTGCGCTACTATCGGGCGTTCTATAGATACAAATCAGAATAAGGTTATAAGTCAAAATTTCAATACCAGTACATTCAAAACAATACTTGCACGCTAAATCGTTAATAAAATCAATAACTTTGAACTCAAGGTTTATTTTTAGCAAAATACATGCACCCCCACGCTTTTTATTAGTGCGTGAGTAGGCTGAAGCTACTTTAAAGCCTGGAATTTTTAAATAATTTTCAGAACCTTTTAAGATAAAACTCTCAGTAAGGCACAAAATGTCTACTATTGTACCATCCTTACATAATTTACACAAAGCTGCATAGATTTCTTCTGCTTTATTAATAGCTCCCGAAATATTTTGATGCAGTATTGTTATATTAGACGGATTCTCCACGAAAAAACGTTCTGTCATTTTTTGAAGGTTCTTGCTGCACAAAGGACTTCCTTTCATCCTCCTGCTTATTATTTGTGCATATAGTTTGCAATTTTTGAACAGCTGAACGGAAGTAGTATGGCATAGTGCCTCTAACTAGTTTCTGAGTTGTGTCTTCGACTCTATTGGAAGGTGGTTGCCTATTAACTAATGACTTACGAATATTATTTGCGTTTAAAAACTCTTCACTATAGGTTAAACTGTCAATTTCAACGTTTATCTTAAAACTTAAATTTCGTATGAACTTCTTTGATTTTAGTGGAAAAGAATCCTCGGTCATTTCAATAAACTTACAGTTTTCATAATTCTTAATCAACAATTTTATTTCGTTATTCAATTTATGTTCATTCAAATACCGATTGTGCCTTACATTAAATACAAACACTTTTTGTCCTTTCAAACTATATAGGAAATTGCAGAGATTTACAAACATAGTAGATGGATTGTAATCATTTGAACCTAATAGCAGAACCAAAATGTCCTTGTCACTTTTTGTCAGAGTCGCAACATTGCAGTTTCCGAGGATGTCGCTGCTCGTTGCCCACGGCTTAATCATGCCAAACACGTCGTATTTATCGTTCCATTTGCTTAACCTATCATTACTGAGCTGCTGCGATAAGTTACGGGCTTGTTGATCCCCAAGAACAATTATTTTTGGTTTCGTCCTAGTAGCGCCCTCTGGTGCCAAGCATTCGCTCATGGATTTCTGTACCGATTCTGTCTCCATAGATGTATGAAAATCGTGTCTAGTAGTAATGGTGCACGTAGGGTCGGTAGGGTTATTTATCCTCGGTGATAATGAAGGGAATTTATTCTGGAGGCTTCGAACTGGATGCCTAGCTGGTGTCTCTACGATACTATTGCCTCCTACAATATTGTTTATGGGTGAAAACCTGGATATCTTCATGCGTATATTAGTTAGTTTTCTTATTGTAGGCGTGCCTGTAGTGGATCGAGGCGTATTTTTTGACGAAATAAAAACTTGTTCCGATGCAATTTTTTTCAATATATCTATTTTGGCCGATTTATCCGCCAGTTCCTTTTTTAAGGAGCAGCATTGTGTATTTAGATTTGCTATTTCATCGTGAGCTGCATGCATTTCACTCTTTAAATCCAAGATTTGCTGTCTCAAATCAACCATTATAGAGGTATCTGCCTCATATGATGCAGGAACGCTTTTTGTAGAATTATCTAATAAACTGCCGTCTGCTATGGTTGAATTAAATTGAGCGATCTCAAATGTTATGTCCGAAATGTCCAAGATGGATTTTCGTCTTGGTTTTCTCATTGTTATATTATTTGCCATTATTTATTATTTATTTCAGCTCCCTCTGCTGTCCGAGTACCAATTAGCAGTTAAGATTTTGCTACTTGCCGCTAGGTGTCACTGACTGTTATATTCGAAAGATAATCGACTATTGATCGGCTCTTCAGTTTTACTGATCGAATATAGTTCGAATGAAAATCGACTAATTTGTTTTCTCTGTAGTCTATGGGAATTAGCAATAGGTTGGTAAAATTGGAAACTCCTGTCAACTTGACGCAAGATGTCAGAAACAGCTGATTTGGGAATGTCAGCTTTATTGCGAAATATCTGCACTTGTTGATAGTGAAAATGGTACTCACGGTTTTGAGTCTCAAACTTTTTCAAAGTTCCTGGTTTGGTTTTAACCGTTATAGTGTGCAAGATTGATGTTATTCCCGATGATTTTTCAGCAAGAAACACAATTGGATGTGCCTGATAATTGTAAATTTTGATGCTCTTTGAGGTTAGTTTGTATTTTATAAACTTTTACGTACTCTAGAACTAATATATCCTTGGAATTTAATTTAAAATGCTTATGAGCTTCGGTACTATTTGTTTACCTCTAGACAAACCAGAGACAACTGGGGTTGATTCTTACTTGAGTGATCGCATGCAAATAGTAGAGCTACAGAGTGCTAATGGAATTCGCGTTCCATCCACAAATCACGCGGTTATCCGTGGAGTTCCTCAGGGCTCGATTCTGGGACCTATACTTTTTATTTTATATAGTGCCGATATAATAAATAAAATACACTACTGCAAATATCATATCTACGCAGACGATATACAACTTTATATTTCTTGCAGACCAGAAGATACTCACATTGCTGTAAAAAAGTTAAACGAAGATTTGGATCGAGTAAATAAATGGGAAATTAGAAATACTCTGCTTTTAAATTCTAAAAAAACTAAATTTATGATATTAGGAACTAAATTCCAAATTTTAAAAGCTTTAAATGAAAACCCTATTGTAACTATAGATAATAACATTATTGAACGAGTCTCTGATGCTCGAAATTTAGGCCTTTTAATAGATGAGCAATTACGATTTGAAAAATATGTTTCTGACACTTCGAATACTTGTTTTTACCGACTAAGAATACTATATAAGATTCGTAAATACTTAAGTGTTGAATTGCGAATTAAACTAATCGATTCTTTGGTTTTATCGAAATTCAACTATGTAGATTGTGTTTATGGACCGCGTTTGCTTCAAAGGGCCTCCAACCTTATACAACGAGTGCAAAATGCTTGCGCTCGTTTTTGTTTTGATATTCCGCCCCGCAGTCACGTTACACCTTTTTTAAATAAACACGGTGTACTGAAAATGTGTTATAGAAGGGACCTCCATCTAGCCAATCTTTTGTTTGGGGTTGTAAAAACAAATATTCCCATCAACTTATATCGAAAACTCACATGGGCTAAAGAACATAATCCATACCCAACTAGAGCGTCTTCCTATTTACTTTTAACACCGCGCCATAACACCGCTGCCTTCCGTGGCAGTTTCCGCTATAGAGCCACGAAGTGTTGGAACAATTTACATCCACCGCTACGAAACCTTAATAGTTTGATTACCTTTAAATCAAAACTTAAAATAGTTTTGCTTTATAAACAAGCATCTGAATAGATCATTTTGGATAACCTAGTATAAATCTACTTAAACATTATTTTCCTAACTATATCATTTTATCCTGTCTATACCTATGTATCATAATATAAATATTTATTGTTCATAAACTTAAACTTCTTTGTTGTAAGGTATCACTTATTTATTATGTTTATTAAATTAAGTATCCATTATATTATATAAAAATGCATCATCTTTCTGTTTCGATTTCTAGTTTTGGCATAATTATTATTGTAATACTTATACACTATACATTTTCTATGGCATTTTTTCAAATTTATTTGTACATTAATTTCTTTCTTTTTCGTCATGTTCTTTTATAAATACCTTAGTAATAACCTCTATATATATAGTTTTAGTTTAAGTCTATATATTTAGTTTTTTTTCTAGTATGTACGTACGTCCGTTCGTGACGTCACCAAAAGGGTTCTAACGGAAGACCAGTGCTTGTTGTAGGTATTCGTCTACAACTAGCAATATGCTGAGTTAGGGCCTTTTTGCAACAGCGATGTTATTAAAATGTATTTAAACTAAATGAACTTTTATATTGTAAACGGTTGTTGCAAATAAACATTATCTATTTCTATTTCTATTTACTTCAAAAAGGAGGTTCTCAATTCGTCGGAACCTTTTTTTTTTATGTATGTTCACTGAGAACTCCGTCAATTGTGGACCGATTTTCAAAATTATTTTTTTGTTTAAAAGAGTATACTTCACAGGTAGTAAATAAATTTTATTCCTGAGAGATTGGTACTTTTCCCGGAAAACTCAAAAAACCTCATCCTCACTTGTAAGTTTCGCCCTATGATTCCTTATGAACCAATATCTCCGTCAATTGGGAACCGATTTTCAAAATTTTTTTGCGCAAGAAGTAAGAAGTGATTTATTTGAAGTCGGTTTATTTTTTTAAAAGCCCTACTTGTTCTATTTAAATATTAAATCGCTTTATCTTGATCACGTCATGTAAGCGCAATTCCATTGGTAATTGTTTTCACATCTCCACTCCACTTCACTTCAATGAACGCACCTTTACAATTTTAGCAGGGGATGGATAAGGTCCTTCTCTTGTATTCTAGATTATTTATCAACTCCGGAAAAAACACAAGTAATTTTAATAAAGTCTAAACTCCTGAATCCGTTCGCTTCTTTCAATGATGATGACGATGAAATAACAAAGTTTTTATTCCGCTTCCAGCAGGCGATAAAAAGTTTTTAGATCTTCATTTGCAAGTCGCCTTGCTTACATGTCATGTCGGTTGCGTGATGTATTGCGAGGGCTGAAAAAATTGCGACGTACGAACCGTGAACTTTATGCTGCACATAAACTTTACGATAAAACAAAAATGTATTTAGCCATCAAAGTATACGCGTGGCTGTGACGCTTTCTTAAGTAAAACTGTATACAGAAAAAACACGCAATCATATCTATAGGTATATATATAGTATATCAGGTTATCCTTGGTTGCGTATTTTGGCCCTAGTTTTTTTTTGCCACGCAGAGATCAGTCATAATTTAGCAAGTTTCATAGATAGGTCGCAAGACTATTGCCGCTTTTTTAAGAACTCGAAATCCAACCAATTTGTGTTGGCATGCAGTATTGTATTGTATTGAATTTAATGAATCATTTTTATTTAGTCATTATAATAATTCACAACAGTATATACAATAACAAGTTCTTAATAAATATTTCATAGGTATACCTACATATTAGACAAAATATGTATACCTACTTATTACTAAAATAACAAAAATCCAGACCGTCACCACACGGTAGAATGCCCAGAATGCTGTCTGCATTGCCACGTTGGATAGCAAGGCTGATCCGTTGGCCCAAATAGAAACCACCATTCCGATCACGTGTGGTCTCGAATAAGCGCTCTGCAAAGTCTTTGAAAATTTTGTGGGCCCCTGGTCCCCATGGGCCTAGAGTTTCTACCCCAAACGACTCAAATATATAACCTCTATCTAAGTGTGAATATTTTCGCCGTTTGAGGAACTCCGCTGTAGTTGCTGCGGATCCGGCTCGTTCTGAAGTCCCTGAAAGATACGGAGCTAGGGTGTCTACGCAAGTGGCATCCCAAACTAAGGGTCGTCCCATCTTCCAAGGTATCAAAGTCATACCATCGGGTCGTTTACCATCATCCCTCATTAGGCCATGTGGCTCTAATGTAGAAGCTACACCAACACTGGTAAAAGCTCGACGAATGATATCATTGAGGGAGTTGTGTCGGGACACACGTCCTGCACTCGAAACACAATTACAACAATAAAACCAAGAAATAAACACAAAAACATAAAAACACGTAACTGAACTGTCAAATGTCAAAAAAGAACTGTGCACTGCCGGCCGCCGCCACTATCCGGCTCCGGCCGGGGCTCCGTTTCTGTGGAAACTCAGGTGTTCATCATTGACGTCGCACAACGAAGATTATATGCATCAGTATGTATTCATCAGTAAATGTTGGCAGTTACTATGGATCTAGTTACTTTCAGTACATTATAGATATTCTTGATTATTTCAGGGGCTAAAATAATTCACTCATAATTTTGTGAGTTGAATGGTTTCGAAATAAGCATGTATCAAAATCAATTTAGATTTTTAGAATATTTAGAATACGGCGTTGACACTATAGGCGATAGTGTCAACGCCACCATTTTCAATTTCGTATTGAATTTATTTATTCATCAAAACTTAATCTTATTTTGTATTTGTATTTATTCAAAACATTACAACTATTATTACAGGTCAGACCTAATACAATAGTGTAGTCATCAAAATAATACTTAATTCTAATAATTTAAGTTAATCAATTTGAAAAATAATAAATACAATTCAATAAAACAATAATACAAATAAAAAAAAAATTATACACACTTAATTCATAAAACAATAATAAAAAATAAATAATTACAAATGTCAATCAGTAAAATAAACCAAAAAAAATAAAAAAAGAATCAAACTAATTTCATGTCATGATAATTTGATAAGTCAAAAATTATTATATTCAACAAGTACACTGTAAAAACCATAGGGTTTGAAAAGTGGAATGCTATAGGCTGATGATCATAAAGATGATGATGCATTGGCATATTCTATACTGATCACGTGGTGTTGTACATTTAACAAACCGAAATGATCCATTGGTGCACGACCGGGACTAGAATCCACGACCTTCGGGATGTCAGTCAGATTCATCTATCATCCCTAGGCTACACCAGCCTTACTGTTATTTATCTCCCAAATGGTAAATAGCACGAAAATTTTACGAGACCGCAATAAAAGCGCTTTTAGACAAGGTACAATGTATGCTAATGTTTATGACTAAGAAATAACCTTTTACGAGCTGCGTCGAATCTGCACGGACCTTTATAGGTGATAGTCTGTGATGATGTTTATGAGTTCCTTCGATACATTGCACTTTATGTGTATTCAGTTTGTTTGTTTTGTTTCTTTAAAATTGATCAATTTTATATAGCGTAGATTCAAAGAAATTTGAATTGTTGGATGCGGGGCGATGCATCGTAGAGCGCGTTCCAAAAAAAAAGATCTACGATGCAATGCTTTGTGATAGGTAATGGTTACTCCTTACCATCAGGTGGGCCATGTGCATGTTCCATCTTCATGTACCATAAAAAAAACAGCTATAAGTAGCTAGAAGTTTTTTTTATGGTACTTGAAGATGGAACATGCACATGGCAATAAGTAAGCTAATTAGTCAATTACATATAAAGGCACCATCTGGGCACATCGTTATGTACCTATTAATCGTATATATATATAATTTTTTTTTTAAATATAAATTATGTTGAGCATGACAATTACTAGGTACACAATGATGTGCCCAGAAAGTGCCTTTATATGTATTTGGCTAATTAGCTTACTTATTACTTTTGGGTAAAACCGACTACGCCGACAGGATGGTAAGATGCTGAGCAAGCCTATTCCATCTAACCATGTCCCAGGCACAACAGTCGTCCCGATCAAAGAGTAAAACCTATCACTTGATGCTGTTAGATGCAAAAGACTACGCTGTATGACGGAGTGCATTGTTGTTTGTGGGATAAAATAGAAGGTTATTATTATTTTTATAATAAAAAAGAAAAAAAAAGCCTAGAAAAAATATTTTTATAGGGAAAAACAAGTTGCAGCTAGATCCAGACTGACCCATCATAAATACGCCTTCCTTTTGTTCCGCACACACCACAAACTTTTTCAATAAATAACCGCTACATTGTGATCTATGATACTCGCAAATGCTCTAGCTATTATAAATTGCAGCTAGTACAGTTCATGGATCTACTATGATGAGATAAGAATGTATTTATTTGACACAAAAGGAAGGTACACAAACAAAATAAATTTATATAAAGCTAACAAAATAGTAGGTAAGAAACCACAATGTTTGGTGTAGTTTGTAACCACACCAGACCAAAAATCATTTCAACCCCACGCCTGTTGTGGCCAAATAGGCTCAGACTGAATTCGGTAAAATTACCCAAATTATTATAAGTTTTAGCAAGCGTATTTCATTTTTTATTAATATTTTGTTTTTGTTTCGCCTTTTCGTTATTATATATTTAATAGCTGGGCTTATTACAGCCGGTAAACGATGACAATTCGTATTCCCCTGAAATACTGTAAATTATAGTAAAAATCGTCTACGGTTACGAACAAGAACATGAGAGATTTTTTACCTGTCACGGTTGACAGGCAGAAAATGCTTCCTAGCATTAAATCCACCAATTACAAACATTTACATTTATCTTTGTAAAGTGCAATAAAGAATTAAATAAATAAACTGGAGGAACCATTAATAGATTAACACGTTCACTGCGATAACAGTTTAACAGTCAGTGCAAAAACTTACTCGATTGATTTTGATATTTTGTTTACATGCAGTGAGCCAACTGTTTCATATCCAAACGCCCAGTTATTCATACTGCCTTCGGAAATATTTTAGAGTTCAATGGCGGAATTATGAAATATTGCCGGCCCGTCCTCGGCTTAAATGAAAATTTACGCACGATACATGCCGTTGTTTATAGTGCACTCATCTTTGCCACTTTGTGTTTAACTGTGATCTGTGGTTTTTGAACGTTAACAAGTTACACAGAGCATTCATATAGGCTTGACCAAGAGTCCTAAGCCCATAGACTCTTGTTTGGGATATCCATTATCACTAAGCTTGGCGAGCGGGGATTATAAACTCCATCTTCGTACATCCAACCTGACCGGCTAGTGGTACACCCTGCTAACAATCGGGCCTTTGGTGGACGGGTAATTGCGGCATAGCCAAATGTACGATTCACATCTGACGCGCCGCATCGGAGTGCAGCGCAGCGCGCCGGGAGCCGACCGGAGCCGCCTGACGGCTAAAATCTGACTGGAGACTGACGGACGCGTCGAGCCGAAACAGTAGCCGCGAGCATCCGCGAGCAACCGAGAGCAATCGAGAGCAGCCGGCCGCGTACGCGAGTGGGTCGAGCGCAGCCGGTCGGCGCGTCAAAGCTTCGTAAATATTGAAATAAGGAACGTAACTGCTCTGTAGATGTTTCAATTTCCTCAAGCAATGTTTTAAAATGCTCTCCGACGCGCGCCGGTAAATATGAATCGTTCATAAGACTAGCAAAGCTAAATGCTCTGACCATCGAAGGGCAGCGTGACATCACCTTGGGCCGGTGCAAGAAGCTGGGAGTCTACTACAATTCACCGAAGTACGAAGTTTCGTGTTTCGTTTCGTGCGATTGGTAGTATTTCATACTGTCAATTCCAATATGGCGGTCGTATGTTTTGTGAAATAGAGTAGGATGCGCAACGTTCGGACTGTTACATTGCAAACTTCGCAAGAAACGAAACACGTAATTTCGTACTTCGGTGAATTGTAGTAGACCCCCTGTACCCTGCGATCCCCATCCCGCATGCGTTGCGTGGGACTTATAGACTTATCCTCTACTTAATTAGAGGAGGCCCATGTCGGTTAGTTGTCTGATATAATTTTGACTGGTTTTACCATTACTTATCACTAAGAATAGTAGGTGAATAGGTAATTGCAATATTAGTGTTATGTAAACCGGTGTATCTTCTGTTGCTTATCTCCTGTATAAATTTTTAGTTGCCTTTTACTACCAAAAGACTGGGTGAATTACTTATCAGTGATATTTACTGTCTCGTGTTGTTTGGTAGAAGCTTGATGCGTTGAGCTGAGGACAGAGCGCAATGGCGTTTATAAGGGCAGGCCTGTCTAGCAGTGGACTGTTATAGGCTAATGATGATGATGAGGTGGTGTTTGCGGAAGTTTTGAATTTAAAACGTGATAATTTGGTCACGTTTTGAGACGTAACTAAAAACTTACAACTCTTCAAGTCATTTGTAAGGCCTCAGAGCCACGATACCGTGCCGCATCAAACAAAATAAACATTTGTAATTTTTATTGTATTTGTAATTAATATTTTTTAATTTTACTTGAAACTTATTTTCATCATCATCAGCCTATAGCAGTCCACTACTGGACATAGACCCCCCCCCTAATGAGCGCCATTGCGCCCTGTCCTGAGCTCGACGCATCCAGCTTCTACCTGCAGCTTTTCGCAGATCGTCATTTCGGAGGGCGTCCTACACCACGTTTGTCGAGCCGTGGTCTCCACTCTAGAACTCGTTTACCCCAACGGTTATCTGTTCTTCGGCAGATATGGCCAGCCCACAGCAACTTCAGCTTGCTAATTCTTTGAGCTATGTTAACAACGAGAATCTTATTTTGCTTTTGGTAAAATAAATTATGTACTCAGGTATTGAAACATTTCTTAACAATAATTGTATAATAATACATTTTATATTATAGGAAAATGTTAGTTATGCATTGTTGGTTGCTTTGCCCCTTTATTAGGGAAGGCCTATGTCCAGCAGTGGACTGATATAGGATGGTGTGGTGGTGGTGGTTTCTTTGAATAAATTGGATATAATATCAATAGTATCTAGTACCTATGTATGATATGAATGCATTGTTGGTTTGTGGTACTATAATCAGTAGTAATAAGTACCTATGTCCTTCACCCTATTTTCCATATTCCGCTTTTACGGAATTTCCACGGAATGAATCGGGGTTTCCAACTATAAAATGTGGAAATGTCTTTAGGAATAAAAGAAAGCAACAAGTCTAAGATTTCATATCGCACCACTTTATTAGTAAGCAAACTTCCGCGGAAATAACTTTCTTGTGAAACATGAAACCGTAAACTCCAAACTTACGTTTTTTGGTCGAGTTTTAAGTGAATATTTTTTTACAAAAGAAGTATGTAATAGAGGCATAATAACGTAGCTCAATATAATTTTTTGGGAGGTATGAACTGCAGCTCTGAAACAAAAATATTGTTCTAGGCAATAAAACCATTTCAAACAAGGTCTGAAATAGGCGCGTGTTTGTCTTCCTCGTCAGTGACTAATACGTACCTATTTTTGCTGCAAAAAAAAACTAGATATTTTTAGACTAGATAACCTATTTAATCAACCAATATTCACTTTTCTATAATATTATCAGTCATGCATTGCATCCGTAATTACATTGGTATAAATACTTCATCTTATCTAAGCTCGGTATCACCCACTGCTGGGTATAGGCCTCTCTTAGTTTTTACCAGCCTCTTCTGTCCTGTGCCTCTCTCATCCAGGTACACCCAGCGACTTTCACAACGTCAGAAATGGCGAAGGTGGTGATCAATAAAAAAAATAAATTACCAATGTATAACGCAAACTGGTAAAAAAGGAGCGATAACTGTAAAGTAAACTATAAACGAAAAAAATGGAAGTATAAAAATGATTTCAAAGAAAATCCCCATATTTTTAAATATTAACCTTCATTGAAAACTTTGTATAAAAATATTTTATCTTTCTTACACAAAATACTTAGTAGAAGTCATAAAACTTGTGGTTGCTCCAGTGTAAAAGCATTTCATAAATATTTTTAGCGGGTCATAACAAAACAGTTGTAGCATTTGGTTTCGGTTCAAGTAGTCACGCGATTTTTGTAAATCATACTTGGCACGGTTATAACATGATCGCAGCGGTGAATAAACGAGGCAAATTATAATATTAATATGCTTATAATGTTGCCAGCAAAAGTTTATGTATTTTGAATGATGAAGGTGACCCTATTGGTATGAGGTTTGTGAAAAAATGTTGTTTATTAATGCTTTGAATGCTGAAAATACAAGTCTTGTCATAGACCTGCTGTGTTTCATGGCATGGCGCGCAGTCCACCCGCAGGCCTGCAGTCAACGTGTTAAATTGATTTTTAGACAAATGTTTTTCTTTTTCCTGGGTGTTTTAGGCTAACAATGGCTTTGTCATCCCTGTTAATAGAAGTAATTTAACTGATAATTAGGCAGATTAGATTTAGCACGACATAGCATCCTTTCTATATTTAAATAATTATAATATAAAAAAAATATGCTGGACCATTATGTTGCCTCAACCTAATCAGAGCTTGTATTATGGGAACCACATGACTGATATACTAATTATATACATTTTTTGTAAATACATAAATATTATACATAGAAAACAGCCAGAACCGAGAGAAATATTTGCAGAACATTTAAACATTTGTCTCGCTGCGGGAATCATTCCCGCAACCTTTTGCGTCTCAAGTGGGCCTTTGCCCATTGCGTCACAGAGTACGTCATAATTTAATATTGGAAGTCTACTTTGTAGATTTGAATGAAGAATAGAATTGAATTTCCTCGCCACGAGCACTTCATAATGATGAATCTGTCTAATCTTAGATAATAATATTAACTAAGATCATCGACTTATTAGATAATAATGATTAATTATTAATAATGAAGATTATGTACTTTGAACACCGACATAAGCCACGCTACGAGCTATCTTCGAAGCTAGGAAGGCTTTACTATTTCACCGTCTCTAATCTACCTCAAACCTATCCCACTATTAAACTTGCATAAATACCTCAGTAATTTATTCACGACTGACGCCATCTCACGGGCACTCAAACTTACTAACTCGAGTCACCAAGTTTCTGTGACATGCTAACTGAGTTTCAGCAAAATGTTTAAGTTAGAGTAGATAATTTGTTAGTTTCTAGTTTTTAGTGTACAACACTCTGTCATTTTTAATTAGATAGTTATCCAATTAAAACTAATTGTTTTTTTCAACTATGGTGAGAGTACCCTATGTCATTATCATAATTTTTAATGACCAATTATCTAACCAAAACCAAGAGGTTAAACTGATGCTGTGTGAATGAAAACAAAAAGGACTAAAAAAAACCGAATTCAAATAAATCACTTATTACTTCTTGCTCTAAAGAATTTTGAAAATCGGTTCATAATTGACGGAGATATTGGTGATCATAGGGTAAAAATTACAAGTGAGGATGAGGTTTTTTGAGTTTTCCGGGAAAAGTACCAATTCCTCAGGAAAAAAAATTATATGGGACCACCTGTGCAGTATAACTCTTTTTAAAAAAAAGAATTTTGAAAATCGGTCTACACTTGACATAAGGTTCCATCGAATTGAGAACCTCCTCCTTTTTTAAGTCGGTTATTGAACTACTGACATGACGCAAAATAATGATTTAAAATTTTAAATGATATCCTATGGGAATTACTTTGCTAAATGGGTTCTACACATTTTCCAATGGATGACTAAACGTAGTCATATAAAATTTTAGTCATTTAAATACCTATACTATTATTGTTGTTAGTGAATACTTGTTCTAAATTAAAATTCACATACGTAAAAAAGAGTTCAGATTCAGCTCTATTAGAACAATGCATAAATAAGAGTAGTACTCTTACTGTACTACTCTAGAGTAGTACTATAGAGTAGTACAGTAAGAAACTTTATCTTCCAACAAATGGTGTTAGTACCATTTGTTGGAAGATAAAGTTTCCTCATAGCATTCGAAAGAAATAAAAACAAACTCGATTCAAATATAAACTCCAAAAGCGAAACTTCCCCAAAATCAAATCAGATAAACACTACCCGACAAACAAAATGCAAAGTAGGTGTATCGTCCCCTTTTTTTCTCTATTGTTCGCCGCTTGCTATTTACCTGGGAGAGGCAAGCACAAATATCTGCAAAATATACGGAACACCATTTGAATATCTAAATTGGCGATCCTTCGGCATCTCCCAAGTTTCCTCATTACCTTCGAGTTCACCTGTTAATTTTTTCTTGCGACAGATTTAGTGATGGGGTATGAATCAGTTTGGAAGAATGTTTTGAAACAAAACTTGACGATTTGTCTGAAAATAAAACCGCAGAAAGGATTTTTTTGTAATGCATATTGAGTTGTTTGTTCAGTGAAGGGAAGTTTGAAAAACGTATATTTTCCCAAAAGAAGGTGATTTTGAAGTTGCGAGAAACTCAGCTAAAACGTGATAAAAAACATCTTCAAAAACTTTAAGCTTATCTTTGTGTAACAGCCCTAAAATCAGGGTGAACTAAAATCATCATCATAAAGTCAAGGACAAAGTTTAAGGAAATCAGCCGTTTGAAAAATATGAAAAGTCTGAACAAATGCTGTTGACCTTCGGCTGTAGATTTACCCATTTTCAGGATAACATACGATTTCGAACTTCTTTTATTTATATATATTGCCTATACATAGCATTGTATAGTTTTCGTGTTGTATACCTAAATTAATTATTTTTTAATAACAGTTTTTAGTATTCGTAGCTTGACTGATTCATTTGCACTTTGTAAATATTTTATACATTCTGCAAATAAAATATTCTAACAAATATTTGATATCAAATAAATTCACTGAAACCCTCATAATTTAATAAACACCGATTCTACTAATCTAATATTCTCTGTGTTGTTGGACCTAGAAGCTGATAGCGAATATTTGATTAAAAATAAATTATTCCATCAGTGGAAATAAAAATTATCAGGCTAACCAATATGTATTCTCATGTTAACCAATAAAAGCCTAAAGCGTATCTGACGTAGCGTCATAGCGGCGCGTACTGACGTCGCGTTAAAAAGAAGCATTTCATGCTATGAGGAGGTTAGACTTTGTCAAAATTGTGCGTGCGCGTTAGACGTTCGCAACTCTCTGTCAGCGTCAAGCGGCGTTTTATTGCAGCGTCACTGTACGTCAAGTAACTTTGATAGTTGTGATTAAAGGTTTTAAAATACTATTGTCTCTTAGTAGAATATGGAATTTAGATTTAAAGTCTTTTATTTCTCCTGACAGATATGTATATTAATTTAGATACTGGCCTCGGTTTTTTCACGGTAAGCTATATCGGAGGCTTTCGGGTGGTTCCTCGGGTGGTCTTAACTTAGACACCAGAGTTGTCTACTAGCTTATAAAAAAATAAACTCCTTATAGGTCTACACCTACACTTCCTATGGATTCATCCCTATGGATGCAAGGGGTTCCTACCTCTATTTTGGAACCCAAGCAAACTTTCATCAGCGCGATGTGCACTTTGCTTATCAACAAACGTTGCTCTGGCTACTGCAGATTGTGAAAAAACACAGCCTAACACAAGATGTGCGTTCCCTAACCTGCATGCCCAGTGTGTGAATTATGGGCATATCCCCTTATTTATTCATTACACCTACCTAGTACAAGATAGCAAAATATGTTATGTATGTTTATTTTTTATTTCGTCTTTGTATACCAACTAATATTATATCATAGGTTAAATAAATCAATTTTCTTTCTTCTTTTTAGGGAAACCTAAGTCTAGCAGTGGACTGATAAAGGCTGTTGCTGTAAAGAAGTCCCGAGACTAAAAAGACCAATTTTAAGTCACATATCCCCCAACACTACCCACCTCCCTATTTCCCGGGTAATTTTTATTGTAATTTATTGAAGACGCGTGACTAGGCACTTTCTCCGGCATCGCCCGTTACTCCGTGAGAGGACGAAAATATAATTGGCTGTTGCAAAGGCTGTTTAGTGAATTAAGTGCTTTTAGCGAACTCCTTGTTTTGTCACTTATTATGTCTTTGTTTGTTTATGAAGACGGACAGGTTCATCAAGTATTTGTCTGTAGATATCATTTTGTTTTAAAAGTCTTGATGATGTTTAGAATTATTATATTTAAGTGTTATTTTAGAAAGTTGAAAGTTTATAGAACAAGGTCTTCAAACTTTTGTGTATGTGAGCTTGTGTAACGATAGTAATGGTTATTAGCAAATATTCATAGATTTTATATGTATATCTGCACTAAATATGCCCTTTCTGTACGCTTGCGTAGAGGGTTCAGCCATCAAACAAATGTATCTCCAAAACCACGAATACTACGATCTGCAAAATGTAATGATGATGGTTATGTTTGTTTCGGAAGAACATAAATGAAAACAAAATATGTTCCGTTACCTGCCCTGCGGCCAGGTGGAGTGACGATCTGCGAAAGACTGATGGTAGAAGCTGGATGCGTCGAGCTCAAGACAGGGCGCAATGCTATATTCCATTCGTGGATAGGTAAATGCATAAGTGTGAGTGTGCTTATCATGCTTATGCCCAAACTAGTATAGATGGTTTCTTTAGGATTTAGTATTTTATAGTAATAATGCAGGTTAACTTGTATTGTAGTAGGACTATAATGTAAACTACAGGATAATCAATTTATGTAAAATATGTGAGAACTTAGTGCCTAGATAAACCTTAAGGCACTGCTATCCAAATATGTTACCGTCTAATACATCCATCTATCTATTTATCTAATGGTGCTCATTGAGGGCAGGTCTATATTCAGCAGTGCAGCGACAATGCAGCGACAAAAGTAGATTGAAACTTAAATATTTTCAAACTATATTCTGTTAATATTAAACTTCTGGCTAAAATTTTGAGCCTAATTTGAGGTTAAGCCTTAAACTGTTTTGCCTCTTGATTCTTTTCAAGTAATAACGATTTTAAAAACACATTTTGAAAATTGACGTTGCTGACCGTACCTTAAAATATATTAAAACTTCATAAAATTTTTTTAGACAGCTTATTAGTCGTTTACGTGTCGAAATTAACACCAATTACAACATAAAATAAGTTTAACACCGCAGCTGACCATGAAAATTGGGACCGTTAACCTTACGTCCATAAACCACCTTTGGTAACGTAATGATCAACTCAACCTTAACCTTGACATTCACGGTATTTATTAGTTCGATAGTATGTTGAACGAAAAGGGACCATCGCTTAAATCACGCTCAAAACAACACCAAAAATCAAAACAAAAATCATCAGGTTTTTTTCCATTATATTATAGCCATTCCTATAATATACAGTAACCGATGACTCTTAGTTTTCCCTTGAAGAACTGTAAAAAATTACACAGGCAAAAGTTTGAAATTAGTCAACGTGCATAATCACTTCTTCTTTGTATCAGCTGGTGTCCAACTCTGATGTTGGTCTAAGCCGCGTGAAGTCCTCCGATATGGCTTAACGACCGTAAAAGGGAATTCCGAGGCACGGAAATGCTTAGATCTTCATGCCACTAAGTGGTCACTCATCCAAGTAGTGGCTGGCTAGAGTGTTGCTTAACCAAGATGAGCTTAGACCACCAAAGTATGCCACCCACGCTACGTGCGTCTCTTGCATACTTAGGTACTCCTATTTCCTGTGCGTTAGGCACTGCTGGGCAAAGATCTCTTCCAAATTCTTCCAACCATCTTTATCCTTCGATAAATCTCCATTATGGATATTTCAAGGCATTGCTTATTGATAAAAACCTATTGAGGATAGTCGGAAGCAGTAAAACTACTGTACTACTTTCGAAACATGCTCAGTTTTGGTAAGCAATTAGCATTTTATTAGAGGCATTTCCCTTGACGCTCACTTGTCGGTCTCTGAGCCATGGAACTATAATATCTTACTACTCTTACAGTGAGATATGCACGAATTCACATTGGTATATATTTTTTCCTACTAATACATATTCCTCTGATGTGGTACAGAGACAGATTTTGCAAGAGGGTTTACACAACAATAGATCTCTTATCTCTTAACATTTCTTTCAGGAACCTATATGACTAGGACAATGGTATATTTAAAATCCGCTGCCTTGACGTCCGCAAATTTGTGCTGTCCTTTAAATGCTCAAATATTTGAGTAGCGCCACGTTGACTGAGGGCGACCGGCTCCTGCAACTCAGTTGTGTTTTCAGCGATGAGAATTCGGTCATGAGTCGATATCTATGAAAATGGAGGGGGTATATTCTTATCACAGACAATACCCAATGTATTTACGTCGAATTATGCGTTGCTGTATTGCTCATACATTGTGTACATGATGTAGCTACGACGTAGCATTGTTATGCTCGTAGATGTACGTAGCACGACGTAGCTCTAAATCATGATCGTCTGATTGGCTAAGACTAAGAAGAGGATATTCTCATATTATACCATAGATATTTCAGCTATGCCGAGGTTAGGATACACTACAGGCTAGTAAGGTTGGCTTGGTACCGAAGAAGTAGAATGGAACCCCTTACATCCCAAAATATGCTAATTAGTGTATACTAACTTGAAAACAGAAGAAGAAACTTGATGCTATCATCAAGTTATTGCTTCCTTTTCGTAGTTGTCTGGTATCAAAAGCTAGGCCTTAGAAAAGCTACAAGTTTTGGGCACCTACCCAGGAGGTATTATTAATTTTAATGTCACTAATAAATAATAGTTTTAGCTTCAGTATTTAATTAAAATTTCGTTTATTAAGAAAAATGATGGTGGCTTTACTAGATAGACATTTTGTTTTAATTAAGGGGAATTATGTGGAATTTCTTATTTTTTAAAGCTCATTTTTAATTATTAAGGAGACTTATGTGTAATTTAAGACGTTTTATTAACTTTTTTATATTTCCTCTAGCATTAATAGTAGTAGCTGATCATTTTTGGTGGTTTCGTGAAAATATGGGTAGTTGTTTCATTTAACACAATTGTTCGCTTTTAATATTATGATTCAAATAAAAACCTATTCATGGAATAAATATATAAAATGATTTATAAAGTGTGTTATAAAAAGCCGTATCTCAACCTTTACAAATATGCAATGATTAATTGTACTTTCGCAAAAGCACAAAAGAAGTAATAGGGTTTACTTATAGTTTCTATTCAGTATCCTTAAATTATATTCAAACAGAAAACCAGATAAACCATCGACTTACCAAGAGCAAAACCTATGTTTACAATGCATCAGCGAGCCAGCTGTGCAAATATGACGGTAAATACGCCTTAATTGCGCCGTGCGAGAGGCTTTCCGGATTAGGCTGTTCGGTTATACCATCTTGCCCGATTTATATCAGAAAACATTGGTATTATACTAAAGCGGACTAAACTCTTATAGTTCCACTTGCTAAAATATTATTAGCACTTTATACTATTTAACTTTTGGACTAAAACAGGCAAGTCGATTAAAAATCTGTAGCTCAGCAGAATTGCGATACAATAATCACCATATTTATGCGCGCTATATTTGCGCAGCCGGTCCGCTGATGCATTGTAAACAACATTTGCATGCCGCTCGGTGTGCTGCCGTCTTTATGTTGTTTTAGTAAATTACGCAGTGTTGTCTTTCGTTTATCATAGTTATTGCTTCGAGCAGAAGCTATTTTTTTAAGATTTGTTGATACTGGCGTCAAAAATAGTAAACGCGGATGACTTTTCTTTAAACAGATTTTCTTCTTTTCTTTAGGTACTGTTACTACTATCGTAAGATAGTAACAGTGTATGCGGTGAGCTAGAATTTGTATACGCTATCCCGAAAAGGGGTATATCTTCTTACAAAGGTCAACTACATTGTTAAAAGACTTTGAATTTTGTAGATTTTCATTGAAGAACTGGTTTGTAAAGTTACGCAATGATATAACTCAAAAACTTTTGATTTCGTTAAACTTTGTCCTTGACCTAATGATGATAATAACTCTGCCTTCTTTTTAGGGCTACCACACTCAACCCAAAAATAAGTAGTTTTAACTGAGGTTCTCATATCTTGTGTACAACCACAGTCCAAATTACCCTTTCGGAATTACAAACGAAATCAAACTGACCTTGTATATCGATGACCTACAGAAACACAAATTATAACTTGAACTCAGGTAACAACACAGTGCGTATGACTTTCCTAGAGTACTGACACCGTGCCACAAAGATTACTCAATCATCGAGGTATGGTGCGCTATTTGCGATGCCAGATGAGAAACCAGCAGTACAAAAAATAAATAGCAAAATATTAAATCCATCAAATTTCAGAATTGTCAAAATTTCAAGAAGTTAGGCCATAGTAGTAATATGTCGATAGGTTGGGCAAAAAAGGGTCGAACGCAGAAAGATAACTCATTTCTCATTTCTCATATGACATTTTAGTTTAGTTTGACAAGTTGTCGGGCAAATTACAAAATTTATGCTTATTCTTTGCCCCAAAATAGAGTGCTTACGACCTTTTATCAAACTTGTTATTGCCAGAATGTTTTAGGACATACAGTCAAAGTGCGTGCTACAAGGTATTACAAAAAAATAATAGTGTTATTTAGCTTAAATTGCGATTGGCTCGAACAAACGATACAATCATTTGATAGAAGAAAGCGAACTAAATGGAAAAGACTTTTATTGCCGACTTGAAACTTAGTAAGGCTGATTTGAAAGTCATTGTATCAGAAAATTAAAGACATAATCAGATTCGATCCTTACTTACCTTTTTTTAAATCTTAAAATCTTAAAGTAAAGTAGACTACTGTGTGAATCGATTTCGTCTCGTTTTATATCATAAAAGAATCGTTGGCAAAACGTAGAACGTCACTGTAGCATCCAATGAAACAAAAATTGGGCGGCCGAATGTGGAATACCTCGAATATAGTCCCATATCCCCATCTACATATATCCATAGTGATGTTCAAGTGAACAGTTAATTTATGTTCAGGCAGAGTCGCGTGTTGTTAGCCAAAAAGACAATGCGGGTGCTTTTTTCGGCTGTTTTCAACTAAATTGATGTCAGCTGTTGACAATAATGAACATTTGTAATGGCCTGTAGCTTCGGTTTTTGGGTTACTATGTCGTTTTGCCACGCAGGTTTATAGGGATGGTTGTCATCGATATTTTGTGGCAAGTTAGAGCATCTTTATTTATCATCATCTGCGTATAGCTGGTTGAAGCTGGATGCGCCGAGCTGAGAACAGGGCACAATGGCGCTCATTGGGGGAGGCCTATGGCTAGCTGGACATTTTCATTATTCTGATTAAATTATGAGTGAAATGTATCGATATATATACTGCTACTTTCGGAAGAAGGTATATGTTTTATCTGCCAACAAATTTAAAGAAAAAAACCGAAATCGTTGGGCCGGAGGATTGACAAAACTGGACAATGTAAGAAACAACTACATTAGGGGTACCTTCAGAGTGGCTGATATTGCGGAGAAACTTAGAGAAACCCGCCTGCGGTGGTATGGACACATAATGAGACGCGACGGTGACCACATGACAAGACGAGTGTTGGATTTGGAGGAAGGTAAAAGAGGACGTGGCAGACCAGTGACCTGGCAGCAAACAATCAGAAACGACATGAAGGCCAGCAATGTTGATACGGAGATGACACAAGATAGACCACTTTGGAGAAAACATACAAGGAGGGCAGACCCCAAATAAATGGGATTAATGCCAGGAGAAAGAGAAGAAGAAATTTAAAGGAAAAAAAAATATTATCACAACTTTTCCACGTTTTGGATATATTTGGATAGCGAGGATACCATATTGGGTAGTCAGCGAAACCAAAAAAAGACGATTACTTAAAAAAATAATTCTTTTGCTTTAACGTTTCCCAACAAACCGCTGTTAAAAATGTATCTTTGTCTCGTTATAGATTTACATATAAATTACCTTGACTGGACACGTAAAAAATAAGTCAAGAATTTCAGACTAATTATGTAACACCAATTTTTAAGTTTGAAATAAAGCAAAATTTGAATTGATTCAAAATAGCGCTATTTCGAGAGTAGCCTACAAAGTATCGTTCAGTCTTTGACTCCTATTAAATATGTAAAGAAAATTGAAAATCGTTCGATTGAGACCGAGGCTCCAAAGTCGGATCCAGAGAGTATGAAATTTTTGTATTACTGAATGCATAGAGATTATCTTATTTATACAATTTTTTAAAGCCAATTTTTTATCATTATAATAATTACCTAGTTTTCATTTTTGTTAGATAATTATCTATAATATGAAGCCCAGTTTGGACCATTTGACCGTGTGTGAAGCTGATATCATACTGTGGGACAACGTACGCGGACGATTTCATACACGGAGGCGGTCTGGATTTCTTTTGCTCATACAAATCGAGTCATTGATGATCCCGTATTTACATTGATTTTTTTTTTAATTCTTAGGCGTAAGGAATTCATTTTTACAGCATTTCTCTTTTCAGATGTTTACTTTCTTAGTGCTTCCATACAAGAAATATATCATTCAGATTTACGAGTAAGTTAAGTACTGAATAACTATGCATTGATTGTGTCAGTAATGGAAAGTTATATGTAATTTAAGAGATTTTCAGGGGGCCTCTATCTACAGAAAATGCATTTCTTGTTCATTTCTCTATGGTCTTGGTACTCAGCAGCAGTGCGACTCATTGTCCATTCCCAATTGAAATGCAGCTGATTCTATCGAGTTTTTATTCAACAGTCAAGTTCTATTGTATTCGTTGTATATCAAAATTCCATATTTTATCCGTCGGTTCTGAAGACTTTGAAACAGTTAAAGTTAATAATTTTGATAAGTATTTCAGAGTTAAATGAAAATAAAATATCGCGAATTATTCCCAATTAATATCCTGTATTTATAACTAGCTTCAGCTCGCGGCTTCCCTCGCATTAAAGTTATTTTTATATCCCTTTAAAACGTTTTATCTGGCTGAAACCTGTATCTTTCTGTATCCCTGACAACGAGAAAGCATAACAAACAAACAAATATACTCACTTTTGCATTTATAATAACAAAGTAATAAGTAAAGATCAACACATTTTATTCAAATATTGCTATTAGAAAAAAATATGACTAACACAAAATGAAGACTGAAACCTTGGCTAGTGTTCCTATTTTAGGCACATAAAACAATTTTATTTATTTCCCAGTGCCATCAAACATAGCATATTTATGCTTGATTCGAAACGAAGCCTACTCCAATAGTTTTAGATATCGATTCGGTGTCGCGTCGTCTCGAATGACAAATGCTCATTGAATCGAACACTTGTTCGGATGAATTGGTTTTGAGTGGCCTTGAAGTGGTTCGGGCAAGTTTTGTGAGAGAATTTCCGAGGGGATCAGAAGTTATGGTGTTTCGTGATGAAAAACTGTTTGAACTCTTATTTCATCATCATTGAAGTGGAAAATTGATCTGGATGTAACGGAAAGGTGGATGGTTTTATTCCACTTTGATGTTATTTATTCATCCTCAATATTAGCACCTATATAGAATAATTGTATAGTTTTTCTCCATTCGAAGGTTGTCTGGCTTTAAGCGATAAGATCGCCTATAGTACAATTATTTCAATGCCTTATTGATTTATCCTAATAAGTAAAGATCAACACATATGTTTGGTATGGTCTTCAATAATTTATTAGATTGACGAGTATTTAATTTAATTTTTCATAAAATCTAAGCGGGCAAAAAGATTTTCAGTCACAAATTCCTCGACACGTAACACTATCCTCAGCAATATAACAAGCTAATGCGGCGACATCTCCTGAGCCAAGGCGCGCGTTTTTGGCACTGATTCATGATTTGTTTTGGCTATGAAACCCACGGCCCGGCCGGGCAAGGGTGTTGCCATATTGTGAACGTAACATAACATTTTTATCGTCGCTCATCAATATTATCGTCAATACTCTCATCGTAAGAGAACAAAATACAAAAGTATTACTTAAAAGTGTTACTGAGTAGTAATACTGACAGTAGCGATTTCGATATGTGTTTTCCTAAACAATCGCGTATTCCTGCATTGCTATAAAATTAAGCGTATATATCAATGGATTCCTGTGATCTCCATATCTTTATGACACTAATGATATTTAAGATATTCTTTTATTCTTTTGAAACTTTTTTCGGTTTTGCCAAATATCAGTTTAGTTGCTTGATGATGCGAAAATTCGACGCAAGAATTTTTGCGTTATCATACAATTAAACTGTTATTTGTCTTAACCGAATAAAGTTTCTTTCCAAACTTTTTGGCTAAACTTTGCCTTAAACAAGGAGTTTTTTTTTCGTAAAACTGTGTTAAAATCAACCATCTGTTATTCCATGTATAACCATGTTAGAAAGCTAAGCCAATCGTCTTTTTGTGTCTTACAATATTAACCAACCCAATGTGTCTACACCCTTACCCAGCATCCACTACCTCCAAGACTTTCTGACTCACTAATGGACTAGTAAGTCTATGTTTTCGCATTAAAAATTTCGTGCCAGGAATAGTAAAATTGGAAACTTGAATTTTAATACTTGTGAATTAAACTTGAATTTTTACGTCTCTTGAAATCTAGTTTGGTTTATGCAATTGAGTTACTGCTTACGAGCCCTGCTTCAAATAAGATATGTGGAGAAAGTTGTATGTTTTTGAACAGAATATTATTTAGAAGACTAATTCAAAATTTCTTTTAAAAAATAACATGAATGAAAAAATTACCTTTTCTATGAATAATGCTTCCCAATATAACTAATTTCGGAATAAAAATGATAACTTATTTTAATCGTTTACTAAAATCGAATAGTTACAGTAACATTTATTTATAAAAACACTAAATAATAAATAAAAAAAACCAGTTACCAGTGAAGTACTTCAAACTAACGGAACCGTTAAATCTAATCCACTAATAAATGCTAATAAAGTAGAGACAATTATTATTATTGTTTAGCGATCCGTAATAGTTGTGGCTCTACGATCTATGGACAAAAACAATGATAAAACTGCAAAATCAAATTTCCTCCAAATATGCCTACCAATAAACCGAATGAAATTGTATAATAGGTACTTTATACCAACCTTTATCAAACAAATAACTCATTTAATACCCCACCCCTGGTTTAATACCACGTTTTGAAAGGGGCACGAGATTCAGACATAATTAAAATCAAACGGGAAGAATTCATTACGCCTGACGTAAAGATCCACCTTAAAATTGCAATGGTAAAGTAAAAGGGATAGATATCCTGTAATTAATAGAAGAAAACAAAGAAAGACATGACTGAGGGCCAATTGGTCTAAATATTGTGAAGAATACATCTGTTGAGGTAATCAAATTATATTTCTAAGTCTGGGATTAGGTTGCGTTAGTAGTTTGTTTGATGTAACGGTTATTCTAGTGTAGTATCCATACCCAATAAATGTTTTTTTTTTCCATTTTTCGATATTTCTTTGTACGTAGGTAAACTTCCACATCAGCCTATATCAGTCCACTGCTGGACATAGGCCTCCCCTAATAAAGGGAGATATACCCATAATCCCCACGCTGGGCATGCGGGTTGGGGATCGCAGGGCACAGCTTCTCGCACCACCGACGCTGCTACCCGTCAGTGGCCAGGGGATTTAGCTGTGCCGATGTAGGCTGTGCTATGCCGCAATCAGCCGGCCGCCAGAGCCCCGTTCGTTGTTTAGCAGGGTGCACCACGTGCAGGTGGGGTTGGCTTGGGTTCCGAAGATAGGGGTTGGAACCCTGTACCCTGATGTGGAGGTAAACTTTAAAACTATGCTGTATAGGTAGGGGATAGTCTGAGGCTAATTCAAACATTACCATATGGATGTAAACCCATATTGGATTCTTATATTGGAGCTCAACTGAGCAAATACCTTCAAATCTTATCTAGACTAACAAGTTTTTTTCTTGATGTTTTCCTTCGAATTCTTTCATCTTCCATCCTAAACAGCAATAACAACACCAACACCAGACTATTAAGTCCATTGCTGGATATAGGCCTCCCTATACCTAATAAGAGCCCATGATCCTCACGCTGGGTATGCGTGTTGGGCAGTGTTGTGCAGGGCACAATATCTCACACCATCGACGTTTTTGCCCGTCGGCGGCAAGGGGACTTACTGTGCCAGTGTTAGTCAGCGCAATGCCGTAATCAGCCGGTCATCAGAGCCATGTTTGTTAGCAGGGTGCACCACGGGCAGGTGAGGTTGGCTTGAGTTCTGAAGATGGAGGTTGGAACCCCTTACACCCTAGTTTTGCATCCTAAAACGGAAACATAATCCATCTCTGCCTTATGACGTTATCCCGGAAAGCAATGTAAGCGAGAAGGCAGCCATGCCTCAAAATAAAATTTAGATTTTAATAAAATGCAAATGGTGTGTCTCGTTTCGTCTGATGGAACGAGCCGACATTTTATATGTTAATACAGTTAGCGACAAAAGTGCATTCCGACGTGCTACTGAATTTTAGATATGTATGCTAGAATTAATTAAACTTCTTTTTTGTTCGATTTTAAGAGTATCAGGAATTGAGACCCGTATTTAAGGACTTTGTTCATAGGCCAATCGATCCTTATAGTATGGTGGATGGTCTAAAATTCGTATTGAAAACGTTCAAAAAGTAATTTTCCAAATCATTTCATCAATAACGGAGTTATGAATTTTGAATTTTGACTATGTTTAAGATGTAAACTCAATTTTTTGTATAATTAGAGTAATTGGCGCAAGCCGTTCTAGTTATTAAGTCAATAACAATAAACAATGAGGTAACAAACATAAAAAATACAACCAAATTGAGAACCTCCTCCTTTTTTTGAAGTCGGTAAAAAAATCCCGTTCACCAGTTTTGTTGGCACCAGTACATTCTGTGGGAACTAGTTCTGAAATACAGTACTTATTTTGTAAAGGTTTCACGAATTTTAGTAACTGTTTCCTCTGGGACAGTGATACTGAATTTCAGTAGTTGGCTTTCTGCTTGACGAGAATTGTGTTGACGTCTGGTCTAATGTTTCCATCGAGGAATAATGTTTCGTACTAAAATTCTGGAAACATAAAGGGAATAGTTGGTTACTAACTTACCAAGACTTACAACCAAGAATTTAAAATGTCCTTTCATAACAGCTTTTGATGTCCCACTGCTGGGCAAAGTCCTCCCCCAGCTCTCTCCATTCATCCCTCGCCTGTCCTTAGATGGTCAGTCAGCATATAATTTAGAGCGCACGTTCTTCCATCTCGTTCGCGGCCGATTCACCACCAACACCACAACCAGCCTACATCAGTCCACTGCTGGACATGACCTCCCTTAAAAAGAAAGGGGATTGTCCATAAACCCTACGCTGGGCATGTGCAGTGCATCCCTAGTATTTAATTAATTCCATCGCTTTTTTTATATTATTACAAAAAAAACTAACTATTTCTACTTCTAGCAAACCAATCACAATGTCATGTTAACATGAATACTAATAAATAACTGTGTAGTTCCTTTGAGGCCACACTTTTAGTTTTTACTATGTAATATTATGTTTTTTTATAATCATGTTGGATTACCAATAAATATAAATATAAATAACAATAAAATAGACTAAGTTAGCAAAGACTCTTCAAACACGTCTCCGATTCTAGTTAGCACGTGTGTGTGTGTGTATTCATTGTCAGTCAGTCAGTCAGTCTTCTTATTTGTATATTTTAGATTAATTTTTATAATACATTATTTTGGGATAAATAGTGGTTAACTTGGGTTATTTGGCTACTTTTAATGGGTAGACGACATAGTCAAGACACGTCTAAAACAAGACCGTAGTGGTGGGATCAAACTTCAGGAGGTCCATATCCATTGCATTGACTAAAGTACTGGTGTGGATGAAGATGACGATGAAATAACATTTAAAACTTTAGCAGGGTTCCCTATTACGGTAAGTTGATTTTTACGCAGTATTTTTGCCATAGCAACACTTAGTAATTTCAATGTCATATTTACCATAAAAAGCTTTGCAGATAAAACGACTTGACGACAAATCCATTGATGAATTGCCAAAGACACCATAAATTTTTTATTGTTCACTTTAATCTGGCGACGTTTACAGTAAGCCGGAGCCGAGGGGAGAAACGGCTGATTTATGCTATTTTGTAACGAGCTTGTGACGTTGGCTTAGACAAATGCGTATGAAACTGAGACCACCACGCTTATTTATAACGACAGCACCAGTTTTTTATTCCACAGCTGGACATAGGCCTCCCTCATTTAGGGGTAAAATTACCACGTTGTGCATACAAGTTGGGCATCGCAATTTACAGCTTCTCATACCAATAACGTTGCTGCGCGTTGGCGGCCGAGGGATGTAGTTGTCCGGTGTTAGGTTGAGCTATTCCGCAACTAACCGGTTACCAGAGCCTTGTTTATTATATATCACGGTGCAACACAGGCAGGCTGGTTTAGCTTTCATAGAAGGAGGTAGCTAAACCCCTTACACTCCAATAACACTTAATATTATAAATGTGAAAGTTTGTGAGTATGTATGGATGTATGGATGAATGTTTGTTACTCTTTCACGCAAAAACTACTGAACAGATTTGGATGAAACTTGGAATATACTTAGTTTATGACCTGGATTAACATATTGGCTACTTTTTATCCCGGTACCACGCGAGCGAAGCCGCGGGCGGAAGCTAGTATATTATAAAATCTTTATAGTTTCTACTTTAACACTTCGATGGCGGAAAGCACACTTGTTCTAGGGCCCGAGCTGCAATTCGACCCACTGCTGCAATGACAATTAGCTAGGAAATGACAATTAACACCTTTGTATCTATTCTAGTCGTAGATGATTGACAGCGTCAAGTGTATTAGTGGTTAATTTTTACTTCTACGTATGAGCTTAGTGGCCAACTCTGCTGCCGGAGTTTTTAGGCCGTGATATGACATTTTTACTAACTCACCGAGATGCTGTAGTGCCTTGAAAATGGTTAGATGGATTAGGATTGCCCAGTACCTTTACCATTATCTCAGCCATCTAGTCATCCATCCTTACAGAGAAGACACAATTAATATGTGTGGAGCAGACTCAGACGCGGGTTTCTTTCTGAAGTTTTTCTAATTAGTATTGAGAAAGTGGTATTGGGCATATAACTGAGCTAACTAGGCTGAGATTCGAACCCACAATCCCCGCACTGGAAGTCAATGTACAAGGACCCCAAGAGGCCTTATTTACTAACTAGTTGCACACTGAAACGTTCGGCACCGGACCTTTATTTGCAAACTTTGACATTTCATCTGTCGAAATTCAAACTACATCAATCGAAAAACTGTCAAAGTTTGTAAAAACAGGACTACTGCTTATCATTTCGATGTGCAACTGAGTTAATAAATTAGGCCTCAGACATGTCATGTATGTCGAACATATATTGAATCAAAACATATAACATATGTTCGACACTGTTTAAAACTATTAAAAAAGCTTTAACGATTTTACATATCCTAAGGCTCGGAATTAATCGTAATATGCATAAAATCTCAATCAAGAACCAATGAACAATTTTAATTAATAAATCATGAAATTTGTGCTGCAATTTATCGAACATTAATGGAGTAGGCGGGTGATGTTGCGTTAGTTATGGAATTATGAAATTCATGGCGCAAGTTATAAGACGATCAAGCTTTCATAATTATTAACCTAACTTTTTTTATAATTATCCATCTATGTTTGTTATCAGTCTGTAGCAGATACAGCCGGCTTTTCACTATGCAATTTATATTACATCTTGAGATATAATATTTTATCGCTCGTCATTCATTTTGTAAGAGTCACGTTTCCGGAACCAGCGCCTTCCCCTGCCTCGCCCTCAGTTTGAATGGTGACGTTCGTGTTGCAGAAGTGTCAAATGATTACGTGTAAAGATGTAATATACATTACATACCATAATCAAAAGCCGGCTTAATACAGACTCTGCTTGGTTTGGAATCAGTTGTTGTGAGTGAGATATTCCATATAATAATTTATCATCGCAGGGTTAAAGTTTCCCCCATTAACATACAAAAATATCTATTCCAAGCTATCTCCCACTGCCCTCTTTTGAATGCATTGAGCTCATCCCACCAACGCTTCTTTGGCCGATTCCGACATCGTTGCCCGTTAAATGTTAAAGGCTGTGGTGATGGTCTATTAGAAGAAACCCGGCTGACGTGTCCTGCCCAATTCCACTTAAGCCTGGCAGCCTTATCTCCAATATTTACAACACTGAGCAAGCAATGCAGCATGGTGTTAGGCATTCAATTGGTTCAATGGACACCGAGAATACTATCCGTGGCTCTCTTTCTCTTAATGACTTATGGAGTTATCTTTTTTAAATATTGCTTACAGGCTGTGAGCTGAATCTTCAGCTATTAAACTTGGGCCACGCGGGGGTTAATATCGCGTACATTCCATTCGGAAGGAAGTCGAGTAACCTGATAGATACCCGGAACAATCTCAAGACTCATCCAGCATGTAGCTAATAAGTAAATATCTAGCTTACTTGATTTAACCACTGGTTTTTCACATATTAAAATCTTATAGTTATACTTACAAAATGGTGGTTCGAAACTCTTATGGCGGGCTTTTATCTATCTATTTTTTTTTCTTATGGCGGGCACAGACTTTTGAAATGTAACATGCGATGTAACACGCATTGAAAGAACTTGCCGTGCACATTGTCGCAATGTAACAGAATTCCCCATAGTGTGGACGCCTTGCACGCACGAACACAGAATTTCTGCATACATTCTTGGTTCGTGAGCGCGCTGCGTCCACACTTATGAAATGCTCCTTTTATGTTACATTGCCGGTTACGTTACAGCAGTATGTACCCGCCTTCATATCCTATTTACATGCTGATGATCAACTACTTACTATAAATTAAGCTTCAATAGTTAACCGCTTACTGAAAATTTAAGCTGGCTTGAGACGCCTTAGTTTTAATTAATTACATACACGCTTTTAAACTTAGATTTATTACTTAGAACTGAATTTCACCTATGATCTGAGCTCTGAGATGTGTGAAGATTAAATTGAGAGATTCGGATGCAGGTAAATCTTTAAGATTCCTCAGTGAAGATTTAAAGATGTATTATTATTATCATTATTGGGGAGTTTAAGGGGTTCCATACATACATATACATACATTTGGAGCATAGCTTTGTACGAGTGCGAGACGTGGACAATAACTCAGAGAGACAAAGAGATTTGGAAGCATTGAAGCATTTGAAATGTGGTGCTGGAGAATAATGGAAAGAATAAGCTGGGTAGAAAAAGTAACTAATAAAGAAGTTTTAAGTAGAATCGCCGAAGATAGACTTATGTCAAAAAATATAGAAAACAGAAGAGGAAAGATGTTTGGACACCTTATACGACATGACAACTTTATACGCGAAATCATAGAGGGAAAAGTAGAAGGAAAGAGAGGAAGGGGAAGACCAAGGATAAATTATATGAACCACATTAAAGATAAAGTAGATGTCATGTCGTATAGGGAAGTAAAGGAGGCTGCTTTAGAGAGAGGCAGATGGAAGGAGCTGCATCAGTTGCGCCGACAAGAGCACAGCTCTTAAATAAATGATGATGATGATGTTGAAGGGGTTCCAGCCTCCATCATTAAAACCCAGACCAACCATGATTGCAATAAATTACTATTACTATTACCTCACCTGCCCGTTGGCGCTGGCAGTTGGTTGATTTCAGCATAGCGCAAGCTTAATATCCGTACACTTGCCACCGAAGGACAGCAGCGTCGGTGGTGCGAATGAGTTATATGATCTACCGCGTGATCTTTTTCCCTCTCCGTGTCCCACGATGACCAACTTCTCGAGGCTTATAAAAATGATGGAGTACTTAACTGGTTATACTGTAGTGATGTCTCTAAATTCATTTTTATAATTGTTTTATCATCACATCACACTTGAAACTTAAATTTTGTGTGAGTTTGTTTGTTCTCACTCAACTACGAAACGACTGAACTGTTTTAACATATTGGGTACTTTTTAACCGGATATCCTGCAAGCGAAGCCGCGGGAGGGAGCTAGTTATAAATAAATAATGTAATGAACAATATCATCACATCATCATCAAGCTCCAAAACTAAGCAAAGCTTGTGTTATGGGAACCACATGACTGATATACGTATATACATTTTTGGCATAAAAGTAGATATTTAACATACATAGGAAACACTCAGACCCTGAGAAATAATATTTTAGCATATCATACAATCTGTTTTTTCTCACAGGAGGAAAAAAACCCAAAAACAAGAGCTAGTGCTCAACTCTGGTCTCGAAGTTTTTAGGCCACCCGAAAGCGTCCGTCATGGCATAACCACTTAAAAAGCCAGGACCATTTATCTTAACGTACCTTCCGAAGTACGGAAGCGCTCGCCACTAAATGGTCACCCATCCAAACAATTATGATATGACAACCATTATTTAGAAGGTTTTTAGCATCGACATCGCTTGAAAAGTGTTGAATGACCGCACAATTGACAGCGTGCGCGGAGTTTTGGTACAGACACTTTTTTTCCACGATTTCCACTCTAGACTATAAATATGTTGATGGTTTTTAGTAAAGAACTTGTTTTATGAGACAATAATTTATGTCAATATAAGCTATATTTTTCAGCAAGTTCTTTACTAAAAACGTTATAAAGCACTTCTACAAAATAAAAGGCCCGATAACTCCAATTGATCTAATAATCCTAACAACTCTTACCATTGCCTGTCAAACAGCTATCTTATTTCAGCACGTTTCAATATTTCAGAACAAATAATTGTCTGACACATCTGACAATTATTATTGCTAAAACAAGTATGAGTATGAATGTAACTGGATGTACGAGAAGAGGGAGGCCGAAGAAGAGATGGATGGATTGTGTGAAAGAGGATATGAGAGTCAAAGAAGTGAGTACAGTGTTGACAGCCGATAGGATTGAATAGAGAAAGAAAACATGTTGTGCCGACCCCACCTAGAGTGGGATAAGGGCAGGGAAATGATGAAAACAAGTTCTTTACTAAAAACCAGCACTTCTACAAAGTATACCGCCCGATAACTTCACCAATTGATCCAATAATCCTAACAACTTTTACCATTACCTGATAAAAATGCTGTAAACCTGCGCCTCAATCGCCTTCACCCAAACGCCTGTATTTTGCATTTACGAGCCATCGCGGGATAAGTGCTCTGCCCCAAATAAATCAAGAAATTATCGTGTTTTATGTTTCCATTCAAGTGTCTAAGTAATTAGATTTGAACCGTTTTATGTGTATTTTGAAGAACTCGGTATGAATTGAAGGGTTTATGGAACAAACAAAACAATTTATTAACTCATCCACTCTAGTAGCCTGGACGTTTGAGTGGATAATGATAGCGTTTACTCAATATTGTGACTCTTGGCTATACTTGTGCTGTGGTTAGTTTAGGTCACCACACCACACCACACCACACCAGCCTATATCAGTCCACTGCTGGACATAGGCCTCCCCTAATAAAGGGGGATATGCCCATAATCCCCACGCTGGGCATGCGGGTTGGGGATCGCAGGGCACAACTTCTCGCACCACCGACGCTGCTGCCCGTCGGCGGCCAGGGGATTTAGCTGTGCCGGTGTTAGGCTGCGCTATGCCGCAATCAGCCGGCTGCCAGAGCCTCGTTTGTTAGTTAGCAGGATGCACCACGGGCAGGTGAGGTTGGCTTGGGTTCCAAAGATGGGGGTTGGAAACCCTTACACCCCTTACGTTTAGGTCATTAGGTAAATAAATAATTTATTAAATAGTTTATTTATTTAATTTTGGTTTACTCGGAAAACAAAAAGTACCTTATATTTTATAATATATATGGACCATTTACATGTTTTCGCATAAAAAAGCTTGAGCAACTTGCCTAGATAAAAAGGCTAAATAAACATAAGCTTGGGAACCATATGACTGCTATATGACCCGAGATAAATATACTAAGCAGCGCATGAAATATACAACATTTTTCTCGTGGCGGGAATCAACCCGCAACCTTCTGCGTCTCAGGCGGAATTTTGCTCACTGCGCCACAGAGGTCGTCAAACCTTTAAAAAAGAAAGCACAGGAAAGGCATCAAATAAAAAACAAATCAAGAATTACATTCATTTGTCATTCCTTTTTTCCTTCTTCGTATGAGCTTGAGGCCAATTCTGGTTTCGGAGTTTTTAGGCCACCAGGAGATCATGTCAGAGGGCTTAGCGACTGAAAAAGTCGGGACCAACATCCTAAGCCTTCCAAAGCACGGATGCACTCTAGCACTAAGAATCAGTTACCCATCCAAGCAGTGACCTAGCGGTGTGCTGCTTAACCCATATGGATGGGTAAGAATACCGGAGTAGGCTACACCATGAGCTCCTCATAGATAATTAATATAACTAGTTAGTTACCTACGTAAACAAGCTTTTCATCGAATTCAACCACCATATAAAAAGTGTTCTACGTTTTCCATGTCACCTAGCTGGTGTGGCAGAAGTAAAAAACGAGTTTAGATGAGTAAGATGGTATATTCTTAGCGATCGAATTATAAAGGTCGTGGTTCAGTTTAACAGTGGTCACACTCCGCACTATTCCGGTCCAGGGAAATACCGCACTCTCCTTGGTAATCTCGTTCACGAGCCTCCGCCGTAATGCCGGTCCTCCGTCTTCGTATCAGCTGGGTATATTTATGTAGGTGTCAATAGCTAGTGAGCGCTCAGTCCTCCAGTCGTCCTAGTGTTGGTAAGCGGGGCGGCTTTAACCCTCGGGGTGTTCCCAGTATTGGGAACAATTATCACATAGATAGTATTATCGTAGGGTATCTCCCGCGCGATGCGGCGGCCGAAACCGGTTTATTTTATATAATAAGTAGATTTGGATACCGTATCGTAACACCCATACGACTTAGCTATGCATTCAATATGTAGAATCCATTCACACCATCTGCACACCGATAAAATCGTAGACCAATACAAAAGCATCACTACACAAATCCTGTAGCAACTTCAGCGCTTTTTGCAGCCACGTGAGCGCTTTTGTTGTTCTAAACTCCATCCAAGTTGGTTGCGGTCGGCAGCTGAATTTCGTAATATAAATTTTTTGTTCGCTGCTCGAACGCAATTTCAGAGTGTGGTGGCAGCCTTATTCTGGAACTTCAATCAGCTATCTAGGTTAACCGATATTATCATCGATAAAGAATATATTATTTTTTTTATTAATAATGTCTTTCTTATCAAAAGTAACTGCTGTATAATACCATAGATTAATTGCAAAATGTAATGAACCTTTAAAAACTTGGTTCGCATAAGACCCCAGTACGAGTAGCTTGATTATACCACTGAATTAATTGTTCATGCAACTCCAGGGGGACTACTTTTATAAACCATATTATTAACATACCATTTTTATGTACCATAACATAGTAAAATGCTACAATTTTCTACTCTCTGTAATAAAGACATTGTGTGATGAAAACAAAACTAGAAGGCACGAAAGATCAAATAACAATCCATCCCACCCACCACATAAACCTCTTATCTCGCCCAATACCTCACTATCGCTTATCGTTATCTCCAGAATAGTGGCATCGGCGTCCAGCCTCGGTTATTGAGGGCCCGGTGCCAAGAACTCGGCCTAAACGCTATCTCGGTCCTGTATCACCTCCGTCCCGAAATTATTCAGAATGGATTACGTGTCCATCAGAGGAACCATGATTTATTCTGCCAATTTACTTTCGTTCGTCGTCTCTTGGAGAAATAAAATTATTATTTACTTTTTAACCGACTTCAAAAAGGAGGAGGTTCTCAATTCGTGGGAACCTTTTTTTTTATGTATGTTCACCGATAACTCCGTCAATTATAGACTGATTTTCAAAATTCTTTTTTTTTTTTAAAGTGACTTCACAGGTGGTCCCATATAAATTTTATTCCTGGAAAATTGGTACTTTTCCCGGAAAACTTAAAAAACCTCATTCTCACTCGTAATTTTCACCCTATGATCACCAATATCTACGTCAATTGTGAACCAATTTTCAAAATTCTTTAGGGCAAGAAGTAGGAAGTGATTTATCTGAAGTCGGTTTATTTATTTTTTAAAGTCCTACTTGTTCTCTTTAACTTTTTTAAGTAGTTTTGTTTTTTTGTGTATTTTTACCAAGAATCAATAAGAAAATATTTTTATATTTGCACCAAAAACAATAAGCAATAATAAGTCGGTACATACCTAATAAATAATATGGGCACAAGAAATACTTAGCTAACCTTATAAATATTACGGAGTAAGTACCTAGTTACTGACTTCAATATTACATAGCATTATCAGGACTGACTTTGAGGACTGCAGTTGTATCCTATTGCTGATAAAACTTAATTACTTACATATTTCAGCGGCCTTCACACAAGAAAAACGTGTGTCGTAAACACACTCGAAACAACTCCAACAACTAAATATCAAGTATTTTTTTTGTAAGTGTGAGTACCTAATTGGTAATGTATTACTGAGTTCACTTCATCTAAGTAGTTGTATAGAAGTGATCTGTGAACTTTAGAACTAAAAGTTGAGAAACCAATAAAGAAGCTTGTTTGCTTACATAAATTTTAATTTATTTTGCAGTAGGTATCATCATCATCCACAGTCCGACTTTATCCACTGCTGGATGTAAGCCTCCCAAATTTAGTGCCATCCACCACGGTCTTTGTGCTAATCGCATCCACGATACGTAGTATAGGTACATACCTGCCTTGAATTTTCCGTATAACGAGAACATAATTAGTCCAACATTGTAGTGTGAACAAATTCTGTATGCAATTAGTCTACGAAAGTGAATGAAAATGAGAATTTTAATAATAGCGAGCTAGTTAAAATTTGTTCTAATGAGTTGTGCTTGCGACACCAGTCACACTATAATGATGGACGATGGACTAAAGGAACCTACATACTTGTTTTTTTAAACATGATTGAATCGAATATTCTTTTAAAGGAGAATGCCGAGAACCCGTACCAATTGCGTCAAAACCACGTACGTATTTTACGTATCCCATAAAATTTATTATATTTTCTAAATGACATTAACATTTTCTTTAGTTTTACACACCGACTCGATTAATAATCAAGTAAAAAAGATTTAGTTGATTTGGTTTCCGTTGCACGCCGCCATTAGACCACAACAACCAATGATATATACGTTGCTATGGCAATAAACATTGATGTAAAGTGTTACTATGGCAATAACCCTCATTTTTAAATAGTTTGTCAGTAGAATCGACTAAAAACTTAATGGATATTTTTTTGACGCACTCACTTTAGTCTTGGTACCGAGCGCCATACATCAGACGGCATTCTCCTTTATGTTTTTTTTTAAATTGTCAGATGACCTTTGTATATAACTATTGAAAGTAATCCTATAATCATTACATTTTAAATTTTTTTTTTTAAGATTTGGTTCTTTGAGTATTCTAAATTTTCTTTTTATTCATTTACTACTCTAGTTTAAGTAGGATAAACTGTTGAGACATTTTCAAGTTTTTGCGAGACACGGCAGCAGAGTCAGATAAATTATTATAAATTCAAGGCACTAATTGTATTATCATCAGCAGTCTATAGTAACCCACTGCTGGACATAAACGATGCAATGAAGGGCTAATTTAAAGTTATGTAGTCGACATTCTTTACATGCTATTCTTGGTCATGCTAAGCCAGCTTGTTACCTCTTAATCGCTTCTTACGATAACTACTAGAGAAAATAGAGGGACTTGAATTCTTTTTAAAGGTTTACCCCCTTAAATAAACCACACTTAACTTAAATAAGCCTATATCAGTCCACTGCTAGACATTCTCCCTTATTAAAGAAATAGGTCAAGAAATCTGAAATTTGGCATTGGTAGTCTTGTAGGGTGTGAGATGCACGCTGATCATGTAACTATATTTTGAAAGTCGCCCCTAAAAAAAGGGATGAACACCATTATACTGTAAAAATCTTATTCCTTGTCCTTATCCTTTTTGTACTTGACGTTCGCAGCAATAATTTTTGGTTATAAATAAAGTTATTTTATTTCATGCTAAGCCAGCTGGTCATCTCTTACGATATCTAATTGAGGAAATAGAGATACTTAACGTCTTTATAAAGGTTTAATCTATAATAATAAGTGCCAACTCTTGATTCAGAAACTGAACTTACATTACTATTCACAAACCTCTTACCGTTAAATCGAGACTTCGTTCCGTGCCAGCAACTCGGCCCAGCCACTATCTGCGAGCCGCACTCGCCGCGATTTATACACAAACTTGTTGGCAACTGGAACCCGAACATTAGGCTGTATTGTGTGAAGCGATATAAAAGTGTTTAAAGCCTCGGTTTGGCACCGGTTCAGCCGGATTTTTAATATATTGTTCGGAAAGTTCTGGAAGATTTCAACATCATGTTGGCAAGACATCAATTACTTCCATGTCTGGTCTACAGAGATTAGTTTCAGAACAGATTAGGAAACATTATCTTCCTGAATAAATTGCTTGTCTACAAGTAAAGAGTTTTATCTGTTTTTGGTTTCCTGTTTATGAGCGTGCACGTAATAACCTCCAACATTATTGATTTATCAACTAAATCTGGCTTTATTGATTCATCTTCAAACCTAATTTCGATTTCATTTGGATGAGTGAGTAACTGACAAAAAGGTACATAAGGATCTTAAATCCATTACGGTGTTGTGCTCACTAGGAGTCTAGTTGTAGACTAATTAAGATAATGCATAAAAAATACGAAAAGCCAAATATTTTACTCCATAACGAGTGTATTAACGAAGCGTAAATGATGTAGCACATACAAGGCGTAGCTCCGTAGCAGATGTGTAGCACTCGGCTGCGATGCCAAAAATTATGAGTGAGATATAATTTTACTTGTGAAATGTGGAACGAAGTAATTAGTGATGCAGTTTGCAACTTATTTTCCCGTGATTTTAATAACTTGAACATGAATAAGACCTAACCGGACCATCCACACCACTACAACAAACCAGCCTATATCAGGCCATTGCTGGACATAGGCCTACCCTAAGAAAGGGGGATATGCTCATAATCCCCACGTAGGTATGCCGGTTTGGGATCGCAGGGTACGACTTCTCGCACCGCTAACGCTGCTGCCCGTCGGTGGCCAGGTGTTTTTTTTTTACAGTTATTACATTATACAGGCTTACGTTTGACCGCCATCTCACCTGTTGGTAAGTGATGATGCGGTCGAAGATGTAGCACGCTTGTCTAGAATGTACCTATTTACTCTTCGCTTGCAGACCCCTAAATCGTAGTGATCAGGAAACACTGACAGACTGATTTAGCTATGCATGTGTCAGGCTGCGGTATGTTGCAATCAGCCGGCCGTCAGAGCCCCGTTTGTTAGTAGGCAGGGTGCACCACGTTCAGGTGAGGTTGGCTTGGTTTCCAAAGATGCGGGTTGGCCCCTTAGACCTAATGGATTTCAAGGTGTTTATTCGTATAACTGTGTAAGTGTTTTTTTTCTTTTTTTTAAATTAAATTGGCATCTAAGCCCCTTAAGCAACTTTACTGTTGCTATTGATTGCAACAATATTTTATACAATATTATAGATATTTCTATAGAATATTAATTTAACTTATTTTATAAACCTACAAATTTTAACAAAGATTAGCCACACAAGTAAAATTGACACAAGAAATAAAAAGACAATACAATAAAACAAAGAAACAGAGAAAAGTAAGAGAAAACACATTAAAATATAAAATTAGACACAAATTCTATAGCTAAATTCTTACTCTTAATTCATATTAAATTATATATTTTAATTATAAAATCATTTCATGAAATAATTATAATTAATATTAACTCTTGACGTATCAGTGTCCTTTCTTTTGGTTCATCTGGACCAGCTGCTGCAAGCATAATACTGTGTAAGTGTTATAGTGAATGATCTTATTGCTAAACATATATGAACTTAAAAATATACAAGAGACATCTCACATAATCATGAAAGTACAATGGGCGCTCTTGTAAGCGATCTTCAACCTGCGACCTACAACCTTTGGATGGACTTTACCTATTTTTTTTAAAATAACGTTGAAGTAAAATAACAGGGTAAGCTAAGGATTTCTTTGTGTACCTAACCAATGACATTGAAAATAGTTCCCGCCAGGTAACACCTCAAATGATGTACACGAACATAGTTTAGAATTCCGTCTCGCCGTGCGGAGAATACAATTGCAAACGCTCCAAGTTTCAAAACTTGGTACGAGACTTAGAGACTTGACCGAGGCAGTGGTGTCAAAGGAATTCGAAGCTCACGATAGTTCGGCAGTTTTTGCTAGATGGTATTACGTAGGGTACCACAATAGACTACTTCGTTGAAAATATAAATATTCCTATTATGCCTGAATTGTACCAGTACCCAGTACTCCCATTGCAAGGCAAAGGTCTTTCTTCCTTCTCTTCATTCCTCTCTATTGAGCGTTTTATTTTGCTAGTCACGTTAGGTGGGTAACCTGTCCTGTACTCTAACTTTAATTTTGTTTGGAAATGTCTAGTTACGATCGAACATACAACCTTCTGCGTATGAGACGGGATTGCGCCACAGACGTTGTGAAATAAAATGAACTTGAAATAACTCGCTGTGTCCCTAAAATAGTCCTTCCACCAATTCTAACCTTTTTTGCCGTTACCATGGTACAATATGTTTTTTGCATGAGTTCGCGTCGTTTATCCGAAAAACGGAACCAGGAAAAATCTTTTTTATTTTGCTTAGATACCTAATTTATATTCAAAGCACCACTATTCACAACTCATTTGTTCTCATTACTCATATTGTAACAGACATGTTATTTATCGCACCATAATTTGCCACTTGTTGATACAGATTCGTGGTGCCTTGAAGTTCCTCAAGTTCACAATTGAAGAAAAAAATACTGCTGCCACCATTGTATAATAGATTTTTTTTTATCGTGTATTTCCATTTCATTGTTATCTCTTTTAGTTTTACTTTACGATTATTTCGTGCAAAGCTCTAGACGATTTATTTTATGATTATTTAGTACGAACCTAGGTTTGAATGAAAACATGTTTTGGTTTTGACCTAGTAAAATAAAACTCAGTTCTGAGCACAATGAGGTCATCCAAGATTATTTGAGACTCAATCAAAACAAGTACATACCTTACGTCACAAAACCCAAACAATTAACCTCTTAACGACGTCATCAGTCGCCTCCCAGGCGCCTCACGCATCGTCACTATAAAGAACCCCGGCGCCTGCCTCTGGCCATTCAATCCTGACCCTTGCCATCACTGCCAATCACCCGTGTCACACCTTTATTGAACTGTCGGAGGGAGGGGGTGCAGGCCTGGATACGCTGGTGATGTAAAAATGTTTACGCCGTTGACGGCTCTCGGCTCGACGACGCTCCAGTTGAGTGACATCGAGGGTTTCAAGGAGATTATTTGTACGGTGCCGAGTGCGTTTTGTTGCAAGAAGTGTATTAGCTTGGTGCACAGTGATGCAGATACTGTTGACGTAACGTCATCATACTTTGAACAGAGGCCTCAGTTGCACACTGAAATGGTAAGCACCGGTCCTGTTTTTACAAACTTTGATCGTTTGATAATAGACGTTCTTTGAATTTAGACAGATGAAATGTCAAAGTTTGCAAATAAAGGTCCAACGCCGACAGTTTCCGTGTGCAACTGAGTTAGTAATGAGGCAATATGTACCTACTGCTATAAATAAATAAACTATGGTATTATGGTGAAAAAAAAAAACAAAAATTAAGTAAAAATAATGATGGATAACAGCATCACCTAGCCCCAAATTAAGCAGAACTTTATTACGGGAACCACATTTCTGAAATACTACTTGACGCTTTGAATGCTGATAACACAACTAAACTGCAGGAGCCGGTCGCCCTTAACGTGCCCGCGTGTCATTGTGCTAGCTTATATTTTAGTAAAAACATATTACCAATAGAAAACACCGAGATCCGAGATTTGTCTCGACAAATGTTTGCAGATTATACATTTGTGTCGAAGGTAATCGTACCCGCTACCTTCTGCGTCTCAGGCGAGTTTTCAACCACTCCACCTCAGCGGTCTTCAGTAACAAGCTTTCTTTCCTAGACTGCCGAATAAACGAGAATAGAATTCAGAGGTGCTACTCCGAACATGTAACGTATTCCATGCTCAGTAATCTTCACATTTGTCGCGTTCACTTCCTGCAGTCGAAATCGAAAAAGTATAGATATTTTAGCCTTCAGAAATACGTATTATCGGGCCAATCCGCTCTACACTATTACAGTTTACCTACCAGGGTATGCTATGGCATAAGCTTTTCGCTTTTTAATAAGAAATGAAATTTTATAATAAAAAATAATAATAAGACTTTTTAACAACATGGTAATTTATTGGAAATTCCTTTTTTGAACCCAAATCTTTTTAAGGCAAATAAACGAAACTCAGAGTAAGAACTTTTTTACTATGTTTTGAAAAATGTTTGCATATGGTAGCCATCACGTTACAATCAGCCACAACCAACACCACCACACCAGCCTATTCAGTTCATTGCTGGATATAGGTCTCCCCTAATGAAAGGAGATATACCCATAATCCCCAAGCAGGGGAATCGGGGTTGGAGATAGCAAGGCACAGCTTCTGGCACCACAGACGCTGTTGCCCGTCAGGAGTCAGGGGAATTCGCTGAGCCAGTGTTAGGCTACGCTAAGCCGCAATCTGTTTGCTGCCAGAGCCCCGTATTTTATACAGCAAGGTGCACCAGAAGTAGGTGAGGCTGGTTTGGGTTTATAGAGATGGAGGTTAAAACCCCTTACACCCCAAATGAGCTACGAGAATATGATTAAAATATATCCAGAGGCTCTTGTAAAAATACCAAATGAACATTAAAGGCCCATGTAAATCAACGTAAATCAGACAGTTAATTGTAACCATAAAATATTCTGTTAAAAATAATTAGTTACTAAGCAGCCGCTTAATCGGCCTTTCATCTAACGGTAGGTGCAGGAGGTGGCAGGAGATTCTCACTAAACCCGATTAAAACATTATAAATCACTTTATCTTGTCCGAAAAAATAAACTATCACAAAGAAAGAGCCACTTAAATTTTAGGGTAGTTACGAAACTCGCTTCAGCTTATATCCCGGGACACAGCAATGCATCTATCGCGGAGATTGGCTTGGGACGTATTCAATTTTGCCGTGCCCTATCTGCCGGCTCTATTAGCGCTCGACGATACAGATTGCACTTGTAACTATTTGAATAAGCGCAAAAACTCGTAATTGGAATACAAAAACCGTGTTCTATGGAACGTGCTTTTATTTAATTTGTAGAAAGGTTTTCAAGTAGCCGGTGGGTAGTTTTTAACAGTCATCATCATCAAGGCGATGCCAATTATTGCGGTTTGCTCCTGATACCTTCTAGAATCTCTACATTTAGGTTACGCTTTTGAAGATTTTTGTGCGTGTTCTGTTTGAAAAATTTGATCCCGAGGATGTACAGAATGTAGCAATCTACCTTATCCCTTAAAAATACAACCACAAAGCGAACCAAGTTGGTAAATTTTATGGTTGAAATTGAAACGAAACAACCCCGTCTCAATTTTTATTTAACTTTCCACTAAATAAAGAAAGGATTGACAAACTTTATCCGCCGAATTTACGAAATCAACTTCAGAAATTCACTGGAGACTTTACATATAAATACTTTATTGCATTCCTTTGCCGATACAACAAACTTTCCGAAAGGGAAACTTCCAGAAGTTGATCGTCTGTCTCGCTCGCGCTTCATGGCTCATTTGCTACTGAATGAGCTCCGAACTCTATTTAAATTGCTAGAAAGAGATAACGTAACTTGGTTATTTATGTCGTTGGGGCGTTTTTGACTACCCGCCAAAATTGAACCGACGATGTGTCGGGGTTTACAAATTAGCAAGTAGATTAGTTTTTACCTAACGGGGTGGATAATGTTATTTTTGTTTGTATCTTTGTGTATAGTTTCTTAACAGTGGGAATAAATAGGCTTGCAATCTCTCACGTAGAATGCTAACTGGTTGCAAAAAAGTGTGCACGTAATGTTTGGACTGGCCTCTGACTTACCCCTCTCTCCTCTTTGATTTACCCCTTACATGGTATCCTCGATAAAGCGCACTGAGCTATTGCTCAGTTAAATTATTTATTTAATTAGCCATCCACAGACTTGTGTTGACATAGCCATCGCTATCTTACTGCAGGGCAAATGCCTTCCTTCCCCTTTTCCACTCTTCGCTTTAACGCCATCTCATTCTTGGCCTTTCACGTAGTGGCCTATCATCAAATAGCACTCTGTGGTTCTTTTTACCCATAAGTCGCTTGTCATGCGGGAGACGTGTCCGGCCCAGTTCCATTTTAGGTTGGTGGCTTTGTGACCAACGTCAGCGACTTGGAGCGCAGCATGCTGTTCCGCACGCTTCACTCCCAAGCTTGCTCCATAGCTCGCTGTCACACCTTGAGATCAGACTTCTGATCTTTCGTCAAAGACCAAGTCAGGCACCATACATCAGGATGGGGTGAATGCGTTGCTCAAGAAACTAACTTTTGCTCAAGAAAGTAAAAAAATCTTATTAGGGAAAAAGTCGTGATTGATGATGTTCTTCATGTGAAAGCAGCCCGATTATCAAAAGAATTACCTTTTTTATCCAATACCGTCAAAATACCGGTTCGAAAATATTGTTTTTTTTTATTGTTCTTTATGTAAAAGAGCAAAATTTAAGCTTTGTAGCGCTTCGTTTATTCCATTATTCACAATCGCCGATGAAAAATGTTTACTACCTTTCATCCCATGTTATCAGGCTAAATTACAATCGCCGCAGGTGAGCCCAGCCATGTATTAACACGTAAAAACATGTTGAAACTCGCTGTTGACACCGAACTCATCGAACTGAATGCACTCAGCCAAATTGGAACTCTAAACAACACAGGTGGGACGAAAAAATCAATTCTCTTATAGAAGCTTGTTACCAGGGGATTGAAAAGTGAACAATGGTTTAGTGGATGATTTATAGAGAACATTATAATTTATTGATACGATTCTTCTTCTTTGTATGAGCTAGTGAATAGCTCTGATATCGAAGTTTTTAGGCTGCCCGAAGGCCATCGACACGGCTTTACGACTGAAAAACGAGGATCTACATCTTTACATGTCTTCCGAATCACAAACCAAAGTACGTCAACTTGATCCACAGAGTATGGATAGATTTTTGATTTTTTGCATTTTTGAGAAGAGCGGCTGCAGACAATCCGCAAAACATCTGTCCGATATTTGATTTAAATCACAGGTATCGGATGCCGGGATCCGGCAAATTTCTGACCGTGTACGAGGCCTGGCGGGAAGTCGAGAAAAGTTTATGAAAGAGTTGGTAAGTACAATAATGAATGCAGATCTGAAAGTAATCTTCAACAGTTTGAATTATTCAACCGGAATACAAGATAGATTTGCAAGAGAAAGGAACGAGGTAATATCAAATTGTTTGGCGGCAGGTTACTTAGCTTAAGCACTGCTTAGGGAATGGACTGAATATTTCAGTTGTATTTAACGTTACGTTCTATTCTCAAGGGAAATTGAAGGATCTGTGCTATTAGAGTCCTAATGATTACAGTCCTACTTATGATATTATCATTTTGATACAACAGAGTCCTCATTTAGAGAGTAAACATTTGGATTAATAAACGGTATCCTATCCTGTCCTACTTCCTACTAATATTATAAATGCGAAAGTTTGATAATCTGGATGTATGGATGTACTAGATTCCACCCGCGGCTTCGCACGTCTGGTGCTGGGATAAAAACTATCAGTATCATAAGAATGGATAAATGTTTGTTACTCTTTTACGCAAAAACTACTGTACGGTTTTTTATGAAACCTGGAATATACATAGTTTGTGACCTGGATTAACACACAGACTACTTTTGATCCTAGTACCACGCAAGCAAAGCTGCGGGCGGAAGCTAGTAATATCTAAATGCGAAGGTGACTGTTTTTTTTGTTTGTTTGTTACGCTTTCGCGCCGTAACAACCGATCATCATGAAGTTTCGCATACAAGTTATCAGGGGTACAAAAAAGGACATAGACTTACTTTTATCCATAAAAAAGTACCTGAGGGATAGAAAAATAACTTTAATGGAAGCGAAGCCGCAAGCGGTAGCTTGGTATTACAATGAAATAAAATTCTAAAGATTTTTTAGAATTTTCTAAAGATTATTTATACCATTTATATTTGGAAACTGTGAAAATATTTTAAGAATTTCCGTTTTATGGTTTGTATTAAGCACATACAAATACAATTGATTCAAATACCTTTACGTGAAGAACAATGCAATAATAGTCCAAGAAAATTAGCCAAATTAGGGCAAGAATCTCGGAATGAGAGAAAATCGGCTATAAACTTGTATAGACCTTTATTTGAGCACTCTAAAACTTGTCTCAAAACCTACTTATCGTAGGGTGTTAGCTTCTTCAGATATTCCAAGGTCAAAGATAAAAAAATCGGTTCATTGCAAATATCATGTTTCCTATGGGTTTTATGCTATTTATATCCTAGAAAATATTGTAGAACATTAAATTCTCTACCACCACACACACCACACCACACCAGCCTATATCAGTCTACTGCTGGACATAGGCCTCCCCTAATAAAGGGGGATATGCCCGTAATCCCCCAAGCTGGGCATGCGGGTTGGGGATCGCAGGGCACAGCTTCTCGCACCACCGACGCTGCTGCCCGTCGGTGGGCAGGGGATTTAGCTGTGCCGATGTAGGCTGTGCTATGCCGCAATCAGCCGGCTGCCAGAGCCCCGTTCGTTGTTAAGCAGGGTGCATCACCTGCAGGTGAGGTTGGCTTGGGTTCCGAAGATGGGATTTGGAATCCCATTCACCCCGTAATTCTCTACATCTTTTGTTTAAACATTTTCGAGATAGAGGGCAGAGCGCGCGCAGTGTTTAACTAACTGCTTAACTATCTGGAGTATCATTCGACGTCAAACCGCCATAATAAACAGGTCGTACAAAGTTTGTAAATTATTGATAAATATATAATTCTAAATAATTTGCATTTTTATTAACTTTTACATAAAAAAATTTTTTTTTTCAATAATTCAGTGTCTATTCATTGAAAAACACTTACCTACTCGTGTTATTATAAATATATGAAGGGTAATACTTTAATAACATTAATTAAAAAAATATTCTTTTCCTTTTAATTAGTTAGGAAGTAATTAGTATAGTTATGAAAGGAATTATAAATTAATTAAAGTAAATTCTCTACAACTTTTGTTTAAACGTTTTTTTATATATTAAACCATTTTCGAGATATAATTTTTTTTTAAACAAAAGATGTAATGAATTTAATGTTCAACAATATTTTTTGAGATATAAATAGCATAAAACCCATAGGAAACATGATATTTGCAATAAATAGATTTTTTGACCTTTGACCTTGGAATATAAGTAAGAGCTACCACCCTACGATATGTAGGTTTTGAGACAAGTTTTAGAGTGCTAAAATAAAGGTTTATACAAGTTTATAGCCGGCTATCTCTCATTCCGAGGTGAAACCCCTAATTTTCTTGGACTTTGTCATATAATTTGTTTAAAAATCTGGTAATTTAATCATCGTAATTTGCTACCAAGTTTCGAAATATTTCAACTCCCAGTAAATTTATTTGTAAATCTTGCTAAACAAACCACACATGCGTTACAAAGCCAGTGACGACTGGGATCTGATAGAGGTTGTAGCCTATGCCGACCGCAGATAGACCTAGGCTGCCGATGTAATGGGCTGTTAGTTGAAAATCCACCAGAATGTGTGATAGAAACAAATGCTTTATTAGTGAATGTATGAAATACAGTTTTGACATTTTCCCAAACACCATATTTTATTGAATGTAAATTATTGAAGGAATAATTAAAGAAATTACACCATAGGTGCAAAAAGCTTCTTTTTGATTTTGAATAACATATTAAACACTATCATTTCACTAATCACTGACATAGTAACAAATCGCTACCCGCTGTCTGTCCCTGTGTTATGGTTAGATCTTTAATATAATTTAACGAGGATTTTGAAGCGGTTTTTTAAATAGATAGAGATTCAAGAGGAAGGTTTTTATCAGCATTGCACCCGTGCGAAGCTGGGGTTGCTGGTTCAAAATAATTTATAAAATCCAATTAGATGCGCCTAATGAAACAGTTGAAGTACCTAAACAAATAAACAATGCTAGACATTACCACACAAAATTCTCTAGCTCCAAATTAACCGAAACTTGTGTTATGGGAATCTCATGACTGATATAATATTTTTTGTAAAAACATACATATTTTCATAGAAAACAACCAGACCCAAGATAAAGCAGACTATATTTTTTTTACTCGTGGCGGGAATCGTACCCTTAGCCTTTTGCGTTTCGGGCGGGCTTTTGTTCACAACGCCACAGGGGTCGTATAGACCATTTTTTGATCATGCCAAAGGATTCAAGGTGGTATAGATTATTCTTCCCAGAGTCGAAAATCTCATTTTCAAATACAGACGCCTTATTGATTCACATCAAGGCATATTTCCTAGTAATATCGTGGATGCCATTGCGCACATTCTTTATCCGATGGAAAGTTGGCGCTAATGAAAGTAGGCACGCCGCGGCATCCGAAATCGATCTCCGTTGACGCATCTTCAAGTTCGTGACTCGAGTGGTGGCATTTACACTGTTGCGTATCAAGATTACAAGAAACGGAACTATGATATTCGAGTTTAGGCACAAATAACCCGATACTATTCAACCTATTGACCGTACAACACTTCCTTCATTCCATCTTTGTATGAGCTAGTGGCCAACTCTGGTGTCGGAGTTTTTGGGCCGCCCACAGGCTTCTGACTAAAAAAGTCGGCTTGACAAAACCTCTAAAAACTGACACAAGCACATCGCCAACATAATACGCATTTTTAAAATAATGAAATTTTGGTCTTATTATCGAAACACTATGATGTTTTAGGACTGAAAACTAAATGAATTATTCTTTAAATTATGATTAACAGTTTTGTTATTTAAAAACTCATCAAAATGTTGACGCACATACTGCGTGGGAGGTTTGGCAAAGTTTATAAGTCCGCTTTGTTCTTCCGTTATCAATATTTAAGTACTGTTTCAAAAGTTTTGAAAGGTGATCAATGTGGCTTGAAATATTAATTTAGCTTCCACTGGTGTAGCCGTGGCCTATTTAAGCTTAACATGCCGTCCCCGTAGCGAATATTGGAACAATTTATGTGAAGATCTTTGTAATTTAGAAGAGCTCTCAAATTGGAGGTATGGAGGTTGACACCTTGGCCCGCTGGTGGAATTTAGATGACTCATTTCAAAGGCCTTTGACTAGTAAATATTACTATCGCTTTTAGGAAATAGTTTGCATAATTAATTATTAGGAAGATAATGATCCTACCCGGTCGAGTTATCAGGAAGGTGCATAGTAATTTTCACTGATAAAACTACATTTAGTTATTTATAGCATTACCTATGCCTAATGGGGTTTCAAACAGATTGTTAATGTAGGTACTTCCTGCACTTTCTCATGAAGAGATTCAAGATTGTTATGAGTTTAGTGTTATGGCTTGGCATTACATTTTCTGTTTGATATCTTTACTCAAGAATCTTATATCGCATAAATATACAACTTTGCATGTAGGTAGGTACTTTTTTGAAATTCCGTTTAGAAATTTGTCCAATAGTGATCACGGTTTTTTTTTTTATTGTCATCATTATTTTAAAAAATAAACTTGCGTGAACACAATGGAGAAAAAAAAATATGTTCATATTGAAAAACGGGAATTTTCACGTACCGTTACATCAGTGAAGGCACCTAAAAAAGAAAAAAAAAGTGCTAGACGGGACGCGGAGGGACAGCGTCGCGGTCACTCACCCTGATGAAGACTCTCTTAACGAGTCGAAACGCCGTCGGTGCCGTCACTGACGTAATGGTATGTGAAAATTCCTGTTTTTCAATATAAATGAGTTAATTCACGTTAGTTTCATGAGTAAAATATAAAATATGTTGTGTCGACCCCACTGAAAGTGGGCATAAAGGCAGGCAAATGATGATGATTTTGCAAAATAATCTATTCATATTAACATATATTTTTCTAGGTCCTTTAAATTAGTGACTTATTCCAGACGGACGAGTTTAAGACAAAAACAATCATCTTACGGTTAACTCTCTGATAACCATTACAGTCCCCCCTAATCACTCGAAAGAACCAACCGCAAAATTAAAACAAGCTGAAAAACATCTAAAAGTAACATAAGCGGTTAATTTATCTCGGTAGCAACTTAAAACTCAAAGGAAGCCCGCTTTTAATAAAGCCCGAGAATAATCTTCCAGCAGACTCTGGGACAAAGGCACAAAGAACACAGTTTATTTAAAAACATGAAAATCAATGGCCACCGGCTTTCTGGGAGACTGTTTTTCCTGAGAAAAATAAACAAACCTTATATTTCAGTGCTGGTTTTTTGTAGACTGTCTGTATTTTTAATTAGATGAGCGATAGTGTCTCAGGCTTAAAGTGTAAAATATTAATTGAAAACCTTGATGTAGTTTCTTTTTTAAAATTCCCGTACTCAGGTGTGACGTAATCAAATCACACAGCATCATGTAGCCCCAGACTAAGCAGAGCTTGTACTATGGGAACCACATGATTGATATACTACATATATTTTTATTTTTGTAAATACATACAGATCATACGTAGAAAACACCCAGACCCGAGACAAATATCTGCAGAATATGCAAACCTTCGTCCCGCAGCGGGAACTGGTGACTGCGCCACAGAGGCCAACTTATCATCGAATAACAACCATGCAAGTTACACCTCGTGTTTTGTCTCACCATCAAATAGGATGATGAACTAGGACCTTAGAAATTCCAAATATGCCCTTACTTATGTTTACCTTACTACACATCTTAATTGTATTAGCAGTTGCAATAGTTATAAATAATACAAGTACATAGTTTAAATACTTGTATAGAAAATTAAGTTTTGGTAGTAGGACTATCTAAGAACAAGATAAGATCACTCATTGTACTTTCACTATTTTTATATTCCGTTTTGTTACTATATGTATAAATATTATACTGTACTCACACCAACTTATATTGGTGTACCCTAATGTACCCTACATTAGCATTTTCTATCTATTTATGTACCACATATTCTTGCCTAGTAATTTTTGATCAATAAATAATACATTATCATTATCAAAATCAAGAATAAGCTACATGAGTCGGATAAAAGAGAAGGTCGCCGTCATATGGAAGTGAAAGAGACAGCAATGAAATGAGCTAAATTGAGAGAATCGCATCACTACACTGACAAGAGCCAGGCTCTTCAATTATAATAATATTAGTTATCATGGTTCCACATTTCATGTAAGTACCAGTATATGTACTCGTATACGAGAAACTGTGCTTCAAAAACTGGTGGTTAAAACATAATGTGCATTTGAATGGACAACATCATGGACAAGACTATATCCTATTTTAAACTCCGCGCTTTTACAACTGCATTCAATCATTTCGAGTCCAATTTCAACTGTGTTCAAATTACAAGTCATAAACTGTAGCAACAATATGTTGTAATGGTTAGCATGCTTTAAAGATAAAATGAAGTATGTTTGTATGCTATAGAGATAAAAGGGCAGGCTCAAATTAGGATGTAAGGAGTTTCAATTCCATCATGGGAACCCAAGCTTGCCGCTGAAGCCCGTGGTGCACCATATTAGCTAACAAAAAGGGCTCTAGCGGCCAGCTGACTGCGTCATAGCGCAGCCTAAGATTGGCACAGCCAAATCCCTTGGCCGTCAATGGGCAAACAGCGACAGCACTGCGAGAAGCTCTCACCTGCGATCACCAACCCCATGCATATTCCTTTATCGCTGTTGTTTTTGTTGTTGACTGCAACTTCGTTTCTATAGACTTATTTCCTCACTGCACAATTATTTTATAGTTTACCATTTTATAGCAGTGGACTGCTATAAAATGATAAACTATAGAGTACTAGACCTTATTCGGACTATTATTATGAGTGAATAATCGAAAGTTTTGCTCGAAAAAACTTGACAGGAAAATGATTATCTGGTAGCTATTTTAGAATTTAAAAGGTGTTATAAATGTTCTTGGTTTCTCATAATTTGGACCAAACACGGAGTAACCGTCGGCGTCGTGGTCCCAAAGGAGTCCTATCGCCGAACGGGGCTTAATCCCACGAACGGCCCAACACAACTTACTACAAATGGAATTTGATTCCGGATTTAACTAATGGCATGTCCTAAATTATATCCGGCTAGCGAGGACTTGTATTGGTTTGAGTTCAGAGAAACGTAATGTACATTACCTATTAAGAAAAACAGAGTCAATTAATTCTTAACATGTTCCTCGTCTTCTTCTTCGTATAAGCTAGTGGCCAACTCTGATGTCGGAGTTTTTAGGCCGCCCGAAAGCCCGATATGGCTTAACCCGTTCACTGCTGGTCTTTGACATGACGTTCCGCACCATGTCCGAGGTGCCGGAAGTCTTTAACATGGAAAGTTGTGTTATTAAGTACTCAAAGCATTTTACATTATTTGAAATGGAAACTTATGGTTTTTGTATGGTGGCGGTTTTTCGCTAGTTTTTGTGATCACGCCACTGGCATTTGTAAAATTTGATCTTACTAAGCTGATTGAGTTTAAACTCATTTAATTTAGGTGTGGCATCGTGGATTGTATACTACTTCGAAATGTTTTCATACAATTCAGTGAGAGACAGCCGTCCAGCCGTCGCTTTGTTTCCGCCGACCCTCGTCACTGAATCAAACGTTACTCGACTGAAGCAATCATGGCCGAAATGATACTGAGTGGACACCGTTTTACCATCACTATCATTTTAGTCGGAAGACATTCAGTTTTATTTGATCCCACGATTCAAGGTTTGATTCTTCCGACGTCTGTTTTCCCGGATCAGTGCAATCTCAGAGTATTCAAGCCCAGAGTGAATAGGTTCCTTTTAGGCAAGCGTGCTCCATCTTATACCATATCAGCTTGATATTGTACTATGGTCTTGCCACCGAATTGCACCACCATTTTTATTAGGACTTTATTTATACTTACCCGAGATACCATTGGCTTGCTATATAATGGTAATAAATTAATTAATATTTATACCAATTCATTTTATTTATTTTAACCACTAAAATAAAAATAAAATCTTTCATCATTATCAGCATATACCAGTTCAGTGCTGGACATAGGCCTCCCCTAATGAGCGCTTGATTCACTTTATTTATTTCTGTTTTGTTGTTCATTTAAATATATGAAATGGTGGAATGGCTTGCACCATTTTCTACTAGACAAACCTGTAGGTAGATTATCATATTTATCATAGGATCTGAATAAAATTCTTTGACATTTTCAGCTTAGTGTTTGTATTTAAAAAATAAGCAAATTCCATATATGTCGAAGATGTTAGTTAAATTACTCTAATTACATAATCACATTATGAATGCGATAGTTTGTGTGTGCGGCCACAGTGTTAAGTGGAAACAAACATACTCACATACGTGGGTATGTGAGTATGTTTGTTCCTACTGAACTCCGTAATGAGTGAACGGATTTCGATGAAACTTGGAATATATACAGCTTATGACCTACATTAACACATAGGATCCTTTTTATCCGGATACCTTTTTATCCCCGAACAACGTGCGCCAAGCCGTTGACAGAAGCTAGTAAAACTATATAGTCAAATAAAGCACTTCCTTTCATTATATATTGGGTGAAAAATTACAAATGAGCGAATATACCATCCTATGTTAGCTTAGGTTACTATTGTTACAAACTTCCAAAGCAAGCGCCCAAACCATGAATGCAGTACAAAACACTACTAAATGATAACGGAATACATTAGTAGGACAAATACAGTAATTAGTGGACTGTTCGAAACGGAATCGTTAATTAGCGTACAAGTAGTTTCCTCAGTGCTTGATTCTGTGTATTGGAAATGTTTAATTACAGAATTAGATGAATCTATTCAGTGCAATTGCATACAGGGTGTAAAAAGACTACTAACAAAAACTGGGAGGTTGCAATCAGACCATGATTCTGAATATATTTACTTATCTACGTCATTTTAATTATTTTTCTAGTTACACATAGTACAACATAATAATATCATACCTACCTAACTATCTTATTAAAATACGTGAAAAACGAATAAAGTAAAAACCCAGCAATGTATACATGCAGCAAGCGGTCCGCCCGTACAGTAGAAACAGCTGACCGAGGTTATTGACCGCTCGCACGAGCGTATGTAATGCGTAGATTGCTGGCTGCAAAAATAAATAAAAAAATTGAAACATTGTTTTCTCCGAGTATATATTTTTTTAACTGGGTTTGTGTGTGCTGTACTATCGTACATTTTCTGTATTTAAACACCCGATATAGTACCGATCAGCTTCAGCAGGTTCATCGATTGAAGTGTAGCCCACAGGGCACAAGAAAGGGTGGGTGGTGGTATGTTACCTTTCTGTTCAACAAACATGGCTCTGACGGCTAGCTGATTGCGGTATAGCGCAACCAAATGCCAACATAGGCGAATCCCCTCGCCCTGACGGGCAGTAGCATCGGTGATACGAGAAGCTGCCCGAATCCGCATGCCCAGCATGTGTATTATGGACAATGGGCATGGCCTCCCGCCAAGGGCAGTTGAGATTGGCTTGGGTTCCGAATATAGAGGTAAGAACGCCTTACATCCAAATTTATACGGCAAAGTAAATTATCACCTAAGTAAATACTTCTTAGTCCTCTGGGCTTTATACCAGAATTCCAGTAGGTAAAAAATTATGTATCATAAAAAATTATGTATCATGCGATTATGATACATAATTTTAATAATTATGTTTATGAATAATATATTTTTCCACAAAGGGCCTCTTTTACCATGCTCAAGTAACGTCAAAGTAAGATACTTAACGTTAAAGTTCAGAGGTTCGCTCAGAGATTTGTCACTTTAACCAACAAAAGATGGTAGATGGTAAAATAGGCCTTAAATCTTAATATAGTAACAGACTAAAACAAGACATTGCTAGCGCATGCTAGGCAATGCAATAAGCATCACATCGGTTAGCGGCGAGTCCGACTGTGCATCTTACAACTGTAACTTTGGCACTTGGCTGCTTCGCCCAACTTTGACTTGCTGTCAGCTACCACTACCATCAATCTATGTTTCATTTTGGCTACGGCTGGGAATCTTTTTTTTATTGATTTTTTAGTTATTAGTTTAATTGTTAGTTATCACTTACTTTCAGAAAAGAACACTTAAATAATATTTTTTGAATTTACTTACCTACCTCAAAAGTAAGTTAAGCATTTTAGTCGAATGAGTGAATTATTATTTACTGCTAGATACGTCCCAACAAAATTTTAAATATTAATAGTCTCGTGATGCAGGTGCATATAGATACCGGTTACTACTTTCCATCAGATGGCTCGTCAGTTTACTACCAGCTTTGACGTCAAAAATATATTAAACATACTACATATACAATCGAGTTCTTATCGATAATCCCGAGTACAAACTGTGGTTTTCGGAACAGCACGGTCCGAATTTAACAGTATTAAATTATTTTCGATAGCAACACAACAGCGACCGACTGCGGTGGCTGCGAACTTTAGCCTGAAGACGAACGCAATCAAACTGCTTAGTTTCATAGTTGTATGAATAGTGCACTACAGAACTTCAAAATATAAATAAAATAGCAGACGGTGAATCAACTACAGCGCTTCGAACAAAGACTTGACTATGAATGTCAACAAGGTGAGGAGTTGACTTGATGCATAATTTAGTATCTTGATTAAAATAATTTGGATATAATTTATTTTGAATATCATCATCATCATCATCAGCGTATAGAAGCAACATGGCAACGCTGGACATAGGACTACTAATGAGCGCCATTGTGCCCTGTCCCTGCCCTCTTTTGAATAAATTGGAATATATTTTTTATATTATTCGATAACACGCATGGACCAACTGGAGTCCATTTGCAGGAAAGGAAGGGAGTCCATTTACATTTTATATTATTTGATAATTCTAGCCTTTCCTAAATCTATTCATAACGCTATTGCCATGCGTTAGTCTCTCAAAAGCTTGAAAATGGCACATCAGTACTAGGATAGCTTTTAATTCAAAGAAACCGATAAATCGAAAATTTAAATTACTAATTTAAATACACGTTATACAAAGTTGCAAGCGGATCTGCTAGTTGTATATTATTTTTGGTTAAGACATTGTAATACATAATTTTATCAATAGCTTGCAAGCTCTATTCTCTAATTACCTCTTGCATCAGCAAAGTTCTATCAATAAGTATCTTCTAAGGTAGGATGGTACAAGGGCAAAGAGTATAATAAAGACAAGAGATATCCATTATCCCTAAGTGACATACTAACCCTACGCCCTGTCAAATAATGAATGCCTCCGTACAACAAAAAAGCAAACAGAATCTACTATCGATTTTCTGTAAACTTCCCTGAATAGCCAAATGAACTAAAAGAACAAAATTAAAACCTCCATGTAAAAAAATCGAGCCAAAGCTCTAACAAGGACCATTGTCAAAATCCGGGCATTCAGCAAAGCACACAGAAAAAGATGGGAATCTAGACTAGAGATGTAACTTGAAGATTTGACTCCGATTCCGAAAACTAGATTTCAGATTAGTTTTCCTTAATAACTTTGAAATGAGGTAGTGGCCAACTCTGTCGGAGTTTCTAGGTTTCCTGCTTCGGATGTGAGAGGTTGACCCCGGCTACCATGTGTCGGCTACACATATTAGCATCTTTTTTTTCTTGAGAATGATTATAACATTAAAAATATTTGGTCAATACTCAGATTATCTTCAATTAATTGAGAAATACCATAAATCTAATCATCACTAAATAGCAAGTAGGTCCTATCTACTCACAGAAAACATTACTCACACATATTCACTGAGAAAATAATCTAGCCTTTAAAAAAATCCTAAAACATTTTAATTAAGTGTAATCAACGATTACAAATAAAAACCATGAATATCATGTTTATTTTCTTACACGCCAAATCATTCATTTATATCATTCATTAGTTATTTTCTTATACGCCAAATCATCCACTTACTAAACTTCAACTCCGAAAATCTCGAGAAGTACATCACTTAGCCAGACTCTTTGCAATCAATGGAAATATGCTAACGATCGCACCCGAACCGACTTACAGAAAGAGGCTTAATTAAATCCACGATTCATATTCTAGTGTCTGATACCCAATCAAAAGCAGGGAGGGAACCGATGAATAGTCAAGGGTGAGAATTTTTTAATGGACTATTTCTGTAAGTTTGTGATAAAACTCTTTGTAAGTTTGTGTTACAGATTAAAGTTGTTTAACTAAGGTTTTTCTTGGGATATGTAAAACGTTTTTTATTAGACTATTCTTTGCCTTTGTGTTTGGATTAGAATATTTATAATAAATATAATATTAAAATACGATAATGTCAAATTCACGGATCGTACCTACATGAGTTAGACTAGCGCAGGATCTTGGTAGATGACATAAGTTGAAGGAGGCCTATAACCAGCAGCGGGTGAAATCAGGCTGCGGATGATGATGATCATTATCATAAATCTTGAATTAAGTACATATAAACTCATGTTAAAAATAAATGGAAAAGATATTTGTAATAACATGGCACTTAAATTAAATTAGTAGATTTTTAAGAATATTTATCCTACTTACTAAAATAAAATATTTTAGCTTTTTGAAATCTGCTATTTCAAGTTCAAAGTCCTACCAACGATACCTAAACTGTAAATCGGTTTTTTTATTCTGTCCAAATCCATACAATAACAGTTACTTTACATTTTACATCGAGGCCTGATAAAATGGAGGACTTGTGATTAGCCAAATGCGGGTAGACGGAAAAAAATCAACAATTCTATGAATATGCAGAGGCGGTATTTGTCGTGGTCTACGGGGTTGGAATTATTAATTTTTATCTAAGAGATGCTGGATTGAGTATTTTGGAAAGTCACGTGTTGATGTAATTTTAGGTCGGAACTTCGTTTACGGTCCTAATTTAGGATTCATGAAAATTGTATTTATAAATTGGGTATACTGAGTAGTCATGCACAAGATTATGTATTTCGATTGAACATGTTTGTGGCAAATATGCATGCTTAACATAATTTCCCTTTCATTTTTAACCATCAACGTAAAACTGACTTCAAAAAAAATACTTAATGCTGCTCTAAAAAGCGAAAAATAAACTTAATTAGATATTTAATTCAAAGAAAAAAATAGGTACCTACTCATCTGTTTCAAATCGGCGCAGTACCAACGTAGGTAGAGGCCGCCCGCCTCCGCCACGCTCACGCATTCACGCACGCGTTGGGTGATGTGATGTGGTGGGAGCGGAATTATGTAGGTTATCACCTGTCTAAATGGCTTAGCACCGACTTCAAACAGATAAGTAGGTAATTATTTTCTTCTTTGAATTAATTAACTAATTAAGTTTATTTTTCGCTTTTTAGACCAGCAATAAGTGTTTTTTTAAGTCGGTTATTTTGTTTTTAAGTTTTTATTCATTTTTAGTGTAATTAGATAATACTCTTATTCTTAAGTAAACTAGAATCATGGGCAGACCAACTGAACGTGCCGCCCGCATGGGGGATAACTCACGAAGAAAATTACAAGGGAGGATGACGTTTTTTTTTGAATTTTGCCGGAATCCATCTCTCGGAAATCAAATATGGACATATACAACTTGTGAATTATACTCTTTTAAACAAAAAAAGAATTTCGAAAATCGGTTCTCAATTGACGGATATATCCCGATATATCCGTACAATAGTAACATAGGGCGAAAATTACAAGTGACGATGAGGTTTTTGAGTTTTGCGAGAAAAGTACCAATCCCTCAGAAATAACATTAATATAGGACTACCTGTGAAGTGTATCTTTCAAACAAAAAAATAATTTTGAAAATCGGTCCACGATTGACTGAGATATCGGTGAACATACAAAAAAGATTCCGTCGAATTGAGAACCTCCTCCTTTTTGAAGTCGGTTAAAAAGAGGGCTGTTATTAAGTTTTACGTGTGTAACTATCAGTGAATCTGTGTATTTGTCTCCACTGCGGCATCATAGCTCCGTTTGGGATCTGATGAACCAATGTTGATTTAGTTTTTTTTGTTTAAAAGGTGATATGAACGAGTGTTCTTATCTAAACAAATAAATCTGTTCGGCCTTTTCGGCCCTTGGGAAGACCATCGGCTCTTTTCTTCTTGATAAGGACCTGTGCAGCTTTTAGAGGTCTGATCGATCTAAAATTTGATATTCTGTTACATCAACGCTGCAAGGACATGGTAACCTTTTTTTCAAAATATTGGCATGGAGATTATAGATAACTTCCACCTTGATAATCAAATGTTTATGTACCATCGACACGAAGAATTTATTTTCATATAATTACAATTACAAAATACATTGTGTGAGAAGGAAGAAGGAGAAGTAGATTATTTTCTATATTTACTCGTCCAAACATTATCCACTTAATTATCCTGCGTTTCATTTACCAAATTGCGTGCATTCGCCGACTGCGCCGGTCTAAGTTGGTATTCGTATTTCTCTGTGGAGCAAGTTGTCTGCGTCCGCGGCAGCATAACTTGAATTTTCGGACATAATTAAAATTTCCCAGGAGATTCCCAATTCGGAGTTAAACGCTTCATCGCCTGCCGTATTTACTTATGAACGTTTTATCGTATGAGGCATATTTAAATGGGTCTTCGGATTAAACAAAAACAAAAAAACACAATCGTCATCACGACATTTCTATCTTCAGAAATAATAAATAGTACTGATCCTCAAAACCATCAGTCTATAGCAGTCCGCTGCTGGACATAGGCCTTCCCTAATGAACGCCATTGCATCGCCCTGTTCTCGGTTCGACGTATCCAGCTTGTACCTTTCGCAGATCGTCATTCCTGGCCAGATGGCGTCCTATACTACATTAAAAAAAAAACCATCCTGTGATACGCAATAACATTTCAGTACCATTTTCTTCAGTTAATAAAAAATCATTAACCTAAAAAAAATACCGTAAACAAACTTATTAAATTAGCTAAACTCTTAACAGGCTCAATTTATTCCGGTTGCACCTATTCTTTGAAATTAACATTACACAGAGAAATTTTAACACGTATGAAACGAGTAATGTTCACAACAACCCACACTTTTTTAGTTACAGTGTAATAAAACACTATGTTTGAAATTCTATGTTTGAACCCTTTGAAACCGTATCCTAAAAACTTAAATATTCCCTTTCACTGGACTGTTATTTCATGCAACGTCATAAAGGTTTGCATACACGACACGCTCGGCCCAGTAGCTGGCATGCGAATAATTGAATGAAATGGCAACTACACCGTGTTTAATTAAAAACTTACACCGTGCCTGTGACAGACAATGTCTGGTCAACACATTTGTAACAATTGATTTAGTGTCTTTTTAACATTGTACGTGTTATCAAACATCAAATGGGATATAAGTAAAAAAATAATTGAGTATAATACTTGTAAAATGTAAGATTAGGAGTTTTTACGTTTAGGAGCAGAATAGTGAAATCGGGAAGGCCTTCACAACAGATTACTGAACATGCAAAGGTTCAAGATGGCAAAAGCCATTTTGAGCAGCCTTATAAAACGTATTCAGATTTTTGATTACTGTTTAATTATTTAATAATTGCATTTTAAAACTGAAGTACAAATGGTGGCTTAGTGCTAAAACGGCATTTTCTGCCAGTCAAACCATGACAGGTAAAAAGTAGTTATATATAGAGAGATAGATAAACTCTTTATTGTACAACAGAAAATAGAAAACAGTATGCAGGGATATATAAAACTGGTACAATGGGTGGTCTTATAGCTAAAAGATCAAAAGATCTATCATACAGACTTCTATGACCGAATGTTCTCGTCTAGCTACTGATAGAACTCAATGCAGGCATGTTGCAAAACCCGACATTTAAACTGGAACACCCTATCCACATATACTTAGAATTTAATTATAAATTTAAAAATCAACGCGTATAAAATTAAGTACATTAACATTTTCCCTTTTCAGCAGTATTGGTAGAATCTATAAATTTTTGTGCACAACTTAATACGTTAATGTAACAATAAATAACCAAACCTCCATGCTCTAAAACTTAACTTTTCATATAAATCACCTGCACTAAATCAGGCTGCGGTGTGTCAATTTAAAGTGAAATCGATTAGTTCGCGGAAAACATGTATGATTGATTGCGTTTTCTGCTCTTAGTACGTCGTTTAAACCTCAACTTGAGTCGGCGGCGGGCGATCAATCAAAATTATATTACCAATAAATCTACGGAAGCTCGCGCTGTGTGAACACGCCTTTTATACTGTACGATATGTTTATAAATAAATAAATAATGCTGGACACTAACGCATACCATCATGAAGCCCAAACTAAACCGAGCTTGTATTATGGGAACCACATTACTGAAATACTGCTCAAATAATTAATAAATAAGTACCTAGTATTATTCTTGCTAGAGCTACATAATTTAACCAAACAATTGGGTGCTATTTATTAATATTAACTGATACCAGATAATAACTGACCCAGGATAAAAAAGACCGGTTCAAAAAAACTTGATGGATTCAACTCGGAAACTTCTCCTTTTAAACATATACCAGGAATAATCAGGAATAATCAATTTATTGGTAATTAACAAATTTACATGTCAATGTTTAACTAATATAAAAACCTGTAGACTATGTTGAATAATTAGTAGTATTAATGTGTAAATTACGACATAAAGAATATTCTAATAAATAATAAATTTTAGTTAGTGTGTTTCTGTGAAAAATCCGATAGTTTATCGAATTTTGCACACAAACTCATCGACGTCATAGAACGCCTCCTTAATGAGCCATAGTTTTAAATTCATTTCAAATTATATCTGGCTGGGTACTTCCTTAATGTATTCTGGCAGGCGATTATATACAATAGCCACCTGTAGTAAGACTCAAATCACGAACATAATCAAACTGACATATTGATATAGATTCGTAAAATATTCTCCAATGGCCAATGACAAAACGTTATCTACGCGTTGTCATTGTCCAAGATTTAACGATACGCTTACGATACGAAAGTTTAAAATATTCGTATTTCATTGGGCTTTGCTAGATCGGATACAAATCGTATCGGCAAAACTAAATCTGGTAAAACTTTTACCATATACTGATTGCTTCATAATAATTTATTGAGCGTAATCTGCGTCCATCGAGCGTGGTATATAACTCATCGTCAGTAAACTCTATTACGGCCTCGTATCCGTTTCGAGTATTAATTTGGATTAAACCGTTTGGGGTACGATTTCGTTCGTATCTTTATTGGTGATATGTACGTATTTCATGTACCAGTTTTTTGATTACAATTTTTAATAAAAAATATTATCATGGTTAATTGACCTGTCAATTAACACCGTATTACCTTATTCTGCACACCGTATTTAGGATTACTCTCAGAAAATGTTTATGACGCATGTTTAAAAAATCCCAATTAATTATACACTACATAAAATTCCTAGAGACATACGAGAACTGCCCACTAGTAAATTTAAGAAAAACTGAGCAAGTAGCTCATAAAAAATGTTTTTTTTTTTATATATATTTTTTTTTATATTGGATAGTCTTGCGTTTTACTACAACTGGCCTGATGTTAAGCGAAGATGCAGTCTACGATGGAGCACGCTTGCCTAGAAGAAACCTGTTCACTCGTTTTTCTGACACTTAAGGATTTTATAACCATAAATTACATACCTAGATTGATAAGTTTAAAATTGTACGTCTATAATTAATAGATAAACTGTTGATCCACCCATTCTTATTAAATACATTTCATTTCATTTCATGAACAATATCCACGTCAACAAGTTTTTCAATAATTTGAGCCTAATGAAGGTAAGCTTAACACTCAAATTCGCATAACAACATAATTGCTGTACTTACACAAAAATTTCTCCAATCACTGAATAGTGAGAATATTTTTTGTATTCTGTATACTAAAAACATTCGTCGAAACTCATTCCACGGTACTAACAAACGTATTATTAGCATAATTCTCAACACACGTCCGAAACTAAATCCATTTACCCTACTTTATATTCAGTAAAAGTGGCCAGAAAAGGCCGGAGGATTTAACGAGAGAATTAGAATTTTACATTGTAATAGCTGTTCCGTAAGGGGTGAGAAATGGGGTAAGTGGGAGTTTGACGGGAGCTGCTGGTTCCGTCGCTTAATGCACTAAATGGTGGATGTTTCAAAGTTCTGTTTGGTACTCAATTTGACTTTAGTTTACATTTAATGTTGTTTATGTACAGTACAATATAATTATAAATAAAGTTCGTAAATTTTATTGATCACTTGAACTCTCATGATGTTATTTAGTCTGTCATCAATAATTGTAAGTAGTAACACTTAGCATGTATTTAAATCTGGTGAAGTGTTTTTCTTTTTACGGTAAAGTATTACTATGCGGATGTTTTTTTTTTAAATAAATAAAATGAAACTTAAAAATATACGGTACAAATAGCATCATGGACAACCCTATTCCATTTTAACATGTCCAAGGCACTACCGCCGTCCACCTGGTCAATGAGCAAAAGTTATCACTTGACGCTGTATAAATCTAGATTACATACATACAAAGGCAGTATGTATGTACATGCAGCATCACAATTCAAACCACAAGGTGTCACAAGGTGATCTAGTTTTTATCGTATACACGGTGAGTTTAAATTCGTATGTTATATGTTTTCATTAACTTTTAAAGTTACGCAATAATTAACTCAAAAAATTGTAAGGCATCCCTAGAACAGCTGATTTTGATAAACTTTTTACTTGACTTGTATGATGTAGCTCTGCTCTAGGGTTCGTTTTTGAAAAAAGTTTTGAATCATGTAATTTTACTTGAAGTTTTCAAAACTTGTGGACAACGGTCCTAATCAACTCCTTTTGGGATAACATACGAATTCAATCTCACCTTGTATAATCTTTATTAAAATACATCAAGCATTTTCCAATTTCCATACGGTACTCCATAAAAACATAGGCACAAAAACCTTGCTGAGTGGCGTCTCACCTAGGCTCGGCGCACACTTGACTGCTTTGAACTAATTATCCCCAGTGTGCGCTGCGCCAATTTCACTAATTATTGCACTCGTCGAGGAAACGTGAATGGCTGGTTTTTGGCGAAAAGACAGTTTCTTTGAAAATTTTAATTGAAAGTTTCATGTAATTGTGACGATGAGAGATTGTGAATTTTAATGGTGGGCTTAAAATAGGTGTAAGTGATATCAAGGTAACTTGCTGTCGCTTTTGGATGGTAGAGTGTTAACATTTACATGGCAACGGTCAACACGAACCATCACACGATGCCACTCAGTCAGCTGATCGTGAATAAATCGGTCGTAAGTGAAGCCATTTAATAATTCCATTCTTATATTAACTTGACAAAAAATCAATAGAGTCCTAATCAGTCTGTGTCTATAACAAACAATACATAATACTAGACTATCACACAGTATTATGTAGCCCCAAACTAAGCAGAGCTTGTATTATCGGAACCACATGACTGATATACTAAGGAAACAAAAATTTTTAAAATACATAATATACATAGAAAACCCAGACCAGAGACATGATATTTGCAGAACATACAAACTTTTTGCCACTTGTTTGCCCACTGCGCCACAGAGTCGTTCAGTAGAGTAACATTGTACTGTTTTGCCTTGAAATCCAAGATGATTCATTTGTTCCAACCTAATGAAAACGAAGGCTAAGAGTATGTCTACAAAAGTAAAAAGTAATACTTTTAATATAGATTCGACTAACATATGGTACGATTTCATATAATCCTCGAATAAAATGACGAAGGAATCTGATTCTCGTAACTAGCTGAATTTACTGCTAAGTTTCTTGGCGCCTCTTCAAAATATGTCACAGTGCTCAGTCCGCAGACTCATGCAAATGTCTGGGGAACTGCTTTTAATTCGAATAAAGTTTCTTTTAGAGAATTCTTTTAGATAGACTGGCGGATTGCCCACCTTGAAATGAATAAGCGGAGTGGTGTTTATGTCAGAATTATGTTTGTGACAAGTGTTGAATGCTGACTTTATGAGGCTTGAGTGCAGTTTGTGTTTGGATGCCTTAAACTGCACTTTGTTTCTATTTTATAGTACTTTTTTATTATTTAACACCTTAACACATAAGGAAAACTTCAAAATTGTCTAGTGATTTATTAATTAATTACACGTCTGGAGCAACGCGGTGCTTTTCTCGTCTGCAAAATATATAAAAAAGTGTGTTGCATTTGGTTCATCTTATTTGGGATCAAACCCGCTTCTGAAAGTAAACAGAACTAGCCTTATCATTATCTAGATGTCATGATTAGTGAAACTATTATGATGTAAAAATGTCTTAGTGATTTTACTGAATACACGAAGTGTTTGTTTAGACCTTGTTACCTGGCCTTAACTACTCAACACATAATTGAAATACTATATTTGCACATGGACATAGGTTACTTTTCATCCAAAATAAACCGACTTCAAATAAATCACTTCTTACTTCTTGCCCTAAAGAATTTTGAAAATCTGTTCACGATTGACGGAGATATTGGCGATCATAGGGCGAAAATTACAAGTGATGAGGTTTTTTTGAGTTTTCCGGGAAAAGTATCAATCCCTGAGGAATAAAATTTATATGGGACAACCTTTAAAGTATACTCTATTAAACAACAAAAGAATTTTTAAAATCGGTCTACAATTGACGGAGTTATCGTTGAACATACATAAAAAAAAGGTTCCGACGAATTGAGAACCTCCTCCTTTTTGAAGTCGGTTAAAAAGTACTTTTGTCGAGGGATAAAAAATAGCATCAAAGCTTCAAGTAATCTTCATATGCATGTTTCAGCAATATAAAACTACTCGATTTCTACTACATGGTTCATATAAAGGTAAACCAAGTCCCTTAAATCAAGTGCCATTTATAGTCTGCTAGGTACACGTGTATTGTTATTGCAGTACGCCGGCTCTCGCTGCTGTCACTCGTGTTAATTAAACGTTCTCATTGCGAATGTATATTTCACTAGATATGACATTATTCTCAAAATTGTCTTTATTTTATGATATATAAATAAACATATTGATGGAACTAGCACATGGCCCATCTGGTGTAAAGTGGTAACCATTACCTATAGCAAAGTGTTGCTTCGTAGGTCACTGATATTTGGAACTTTCCCTACGATGCAGAACCCAGCGTCCATCAACTTGAGGTCATGCCTCAAGTTGATGGACGCTGACGATATGTTAATTTGTAACCACAATCACGTATCCACACACATTACATGGCCTTACTTATGAATATCTTTCAATAGATAAACGATGCTTAAACTATTGTCGTCTTTTACCATTGGATAATGACAAACAGTGACAGGACTAACTTTGAGCATTGATTATCTTTTAATAGCGTATGAACGCTACAGAAGATAATGGGTAAAGTAAAGTAAAGGGGACAATGTTTAAGATCATATTTTTGATAACATTAATACATAACTAGAATAAAAGAGAAAAAAAATAATAATAGAACAACAAACATTCAGTTACAGTTTAGTATGTGAAAAAGGCCATAGCTCAGCGCATATCTTTGCTCAAGGAGCAAACACTGATTTTCAGCTTCTACCCTTACGAGTTTGCAAGCAGAACGGGTCAGGCACAAAACAACAAACAAGTTTGTGCTAAGGTAATGTCCTATAGTTTTAAAATTGACAGAGCTCGTAAAAAACTTGCCTATGGAATTGTTCGTAAAAATATATGAAATAACGCGTTATCTTTTCAAACTATCTAAGAGAAACTTTTACTGATGATTATGAATTTGGTTGAAATACTGAAAATCATTATTAAAAAAAAAATATATATAATGAATGTTTCTGTCCAGGGAACCTGAAATATACAAATGACCAACAAATCAGAAAAAATACAATTTATCATTCTAGTTGGCAAAGAATGATAATAAGTTATTCATTTAACAGAATTTTATTTTTTTAGAATACTTTTAATCAATGCAGACTCCACAAAGACATTTGAATTCGAAAGCAACTCTCTTGTTTCTTGAATAATTCTCATTGAATATTCCGAGTTATTTGATTATCCTTTCATTTATGACAAAGATAAAAAAAAACAAAGATAAAGAACGTTGCTACTTTCAGTAATACAGTATATTCAAAATTTGCATTAAAAAAAATGGTAGGCTGGCAGGTCCTGATCCGTTTTATAAATAGCATACATTGTCTCAAACATTTGGACGACAATGTACTTAGCGCTATTTCAAATCAAAGTCCGATGAAAATCTATGCTATTGACACAAACAAGCCACATCATCAGCTTATGGCAGTCCCCTGCTGGACATAGGCCTAATGAGCGTCATTGCGCCCTGTCCTGAGCTCTTCGCATCCAGCTTCTACCAGCAGCCTTTCGCAGATCGTCACTCTACTTCGCCTACTACACTAACTTTGCCGAGCTGCGGTAGAGACCTACATACGTAATGATAACTAAGGTAAATAATAATAATAAATAATATACATAACTAAGGTAATAAAAATTAACCTATATTAAACTAAAACTAAACTAAAACTAAACTAAAACTAAACTAAAACTAAACTAAAACTAAACTAAAACTAAACTAAAACTAAACTAAAACTAAACTAAAACTAAACTAAAACTAAACTAAAACTAAACTAAAACTAAACTAAAACTAAACTAAAACTAAACTAAAACTAAACTAAAACTAAACTAAAACTAAACTAAAACTAAACTAAAACTAAACTAAAACTAAACTAAAACTAAACTAAAACTAAACTAAAACTAAACTAAAACTAAACTAAAACTAAACTAAAACTAAACTAAAACTAAACTAAAACTAAACTAAAACTAAACTAAAACTAAACTAAAACTAAACTAAAACTAAACTAAAACTAAACTAAAACTAAACTAAAACTAAACTAAAACTAAACTAAAACTAAACTAAAACTAAACTAAAACTAAACTAAAACTAAACTAAAACTAAACTAAAACTAAACTAAAACTAAACTAAAACTAAACTAAAACTAAACTAAAACTAAACTAAAACTAAACTAAAACTAAACTAAAACTAAACTAAAACTAAACTAAAACTAAACTAAAACTAAACTAAAACTAAACTAAAACTAAACTAAAACTAAACTAAAACTAAACTAAAACTAAACTAAAACTAAACTAAAACTAAACTAAAACTAAACTAAAACTAAACTAAAACTAAACTAAAACTAAACTAAAACTAAACTAAAACTAAACTAAAACTAAACTAAAACTAAACTAAAACTAAACTAAAACTAAACTAAAACTAAACTAAAACTAAACTAAAACTAAACTAAAACTAAACTAAAACTAAACTAAAACTAAACTAAAACTAAACTAAAACTAAACTAAAACTAAACTAAAACTAAACTAAAACTAAACTAAAACTAAACTAAAACTAAACTAAAACTAAACTAAAACTAAACTAAAACTAAACTAAAACTAAACTAAAACTAAACTAAAACTAAACTAAAACTAAACTAAAACTAAACTAAAACTAAACTAAAACTAAACTAAAACTAAACTAAAACTAAACTAAAACTAAACTAAAACTAAACTAAAACTAAACTAAAACTAAACTAAAACTAAACTAAAACTAAAACTAAACTGCTGGACATAAAAAGAAGGAAGACAGAAAAAGTCTAAAGAAGTCTTATCTAAAAAGAAGGGGGATATCCCCCTTCTTGCGGTATTATGGGCATATGCACGCTTCTATGTTGCGCTTTTGTGTATGGGCTTGCGGGTTGAGAGTCGGAGGACGAATCGGTGGTAATTTAAAAACAAAAAAATGACGTTTCAAAGTGTACTATACAGTTCCTACTGAATAAATGAATTTTGAGTTTGAGGATCGACTCTGCTGCCCGTCGGCGGTCAGAAAGTCTAGCCGTGCCGGCGTAGGTTGTGCTATACCGCAATCAGCCAGCCACCATACCCCCGTTTGTTAGTTATCAGGGGGCCGGTTCCGAAGATGGAAACGTAACCTCTTACCAATAAAAATTCACTATGAACTAAATATTTTTCTCTTCCATTATCCCAACATCCGCAGGATTTCCTATACCTTACATGTGTGCGTGCGACACATCGCATGCGTGTACTTGTGTGAAGTTTTTCCGTAATTGGTTTTCGATTTAAAGGTAGCTGCATAAATGAGGTTGCAGGCGGACTTGAATTTCGCTTGCAAATGGGTATTATGGTGTGTTACCTCGTAAGGATTGTAATGGGGGCGTTTGTTTGAGTCTAGTTCTCAATTGACTTATTAAACATGGACATTTTCGGTACGTTTTCACAGGTTTATGGTGGTACACCGATTAACTGTTTGGTGTTACCTTTTAAAAATGTTTTTTTTTACTACGTCAGTGAAGAGTTTAAACCTAAACATATAAAAATGTAACATCTTCAGTATTTATTGAAAATTTATTTACACAAATGCAAATAAAATTTACCAAAATAATTTTCAAGGATTATTAGTTTCGATAAAATTCAAAAAATTCAAAATTCAAAATCATACTCAGAAATACATGGTGTGATTTGTATTTATATATATTAAACCAGTGTAGCTTAAGTTTTTCCGGGGGTCTCAGGCTCCTTATAAACTTTTACCCTACATGGTTTTATAACAACTTACTAAAATTGTCTTGATCCTAAACTGCATAAAAGACCAGTTATAACAGATCATAAAATTGAAAATGTGAAAATTCCCGCATTAAATCACAATCCACACTTTAAAAGTAGATTAAAAGCCACATTACTGCGGTGAGTGCCCTTTACTCTAATCTTAATAAATCTGTCTGGCATTGACTTATACAAATGGACTTGAGGACTATTCATTTACCTCCGTACTGGGTCAGGGAAGTGACTTTAGCAAGTGCATTGGAAAGTAGAGAAGACTGATTTATATATTAAACAATTGATTTATATATTAGACAATAGTCTAATTAAGATTATGATGTGAGGAGATATTAATCAAGCGATTATGTTGAACCAAGTAGTCAGGGCGAAATATACATAAAATCATCATCATCATCATCATCATCTGCATCATCATCATCCTATAGAAGTCCACTGCTGGACATAGGCTACCCCTAATGAGTGCCATTGCGCCCTGTCCTCAGCTCAACGCATTCAGCTTCTACCAGGAGCCTTTCGCAGATCGTCACTCCACCTGGCCGGCGGAGGTTCTACACTACGCTTGCCATTAAACATACATATAATTAACAAAAATACAAATTTAATGTATATCTTTAGTACTGTAATTAATGTCCATTATGGGTTATTAAGTTCATGTCACCAGGAAAATGTGTTTTTCTTTGAATTTTTTTTTTTTATCCATAAGTTCATAATTCATTTATTAGTTCGTAAACACAGGTAAATAAAATTTCAGATGGTAAACAGGTAATTATGAATCTAATATGATTTGTGTGTATATTAAGCGTTTTGTAATAATACGTCACCGACACAGCTCGGACCAAGCTAAAAGCATTTTCAAATAAAAATTCAGAAAACTCCCATAATCCAAGCCAAGAAACTTGCACTATTTCTTTGTGATTCGAAACCATTTTGTAACCGAAAACTTCTGACGCACACCAAAACTTGCCTCTCTCGTTGCAGCAAAGTCAAATGCTATTAAAACTTTTAATGAGTTGAAGCATTCTTTCGGGCGAGTGTTCGAAGTGGTATTAATTAAAAAAGAGAAGGATCAGGTTCGAGACGCGCCAGATGCGATACACGGACATGTGGGAAGGCCAACTTGGAAAGTTTTTGCTGCGCTTGCCAAAAACAAAGTTTGCCGAAAGTTTTGTGCAAAATGTTACGTGTCCCGACGCTGTTTATCGACTGGGGTGAATTTCTTTTAGATTTAGTGAGATATTGCAGGCGTGTGTTTTGAGAAAAAGTGCATTTCTGTTTTGTATAATGCAACTTGAGTTCTGATTATACACATTGCTGCTTATGTTGGGTTATTGCAATTGTTATTGCCTCAAGTTGATGGACGCAGAGCGTTGCATCGTAGAGCACGTTTCAAAAAACATGATCTATGTTGCTATGCTTTGTGATAGGTAATGGTTACCACTCAACATCAGGTGGACCATGTGCTTGTTCCATCTTCAAGTAACATTTAAAAAAAAAATATTATTTGACACACATTTTATCCTCTTATTTGCCTTTTATATAAGCTGATTATACATACTTTTATCTAGTCTGACTAGTCTATTGTACTTACGGTTGATTTGGATTTATCGTGTTCTACAACAATTTTATCCAATCTTAAAATCAAATATGCCTAAATTTGAATTCGGGCTGCGTCTATTCAATACCTCAGCAGCCTTACAACAATCACGTCCACAACCGTGCAATCTGCGATGTATCCTTTCAACTATAAACTGTTCGAATAGAAGCCTGCGATATGACACGCACGAGTGATTTTACATCGCTCGCTGTAATACGTGACCGTATGTCTCGGATTTTGTTAGAGAACAAGAAGTATCTAGCTAATATTTTCTGCTCCAAAACTTGTGTCCTAAATATTAAAAAATTTGAAAAAACTTTTGATGAAAAGACTGTTCGTAAGATGTGCTTTTCAGTGTAACTATTCGTATCATGACTTTATGAACTTGAAGTTGGTTTTCATTCTTGTCGAATAACTACATTTATTTAAGCACAAGTTTTAGAATAATACTGGAAAAAAACATATGTTGTCCGATAAAAGCACAATTTTTCATATTGTTTAATTTTCACACGTCCTATCTCGCACGGAGGGAGAGCGTCGGGTTCACTCACCCTGATAAAAGCTCTCTAAAAAGAGTCGAAACGGCGTAGATGTAAGTCCCGTTTTTCAATATGAATGAGTCCAATCACGTTACTTCCATGAGTACAATAATTCTGGACAATTTCATATAACATCATGTAGCCTCAACGGCTTGTGTTATAAAAACCTCATGACTGATATACTCTTTTGTAAAGACCTACAGATCGTACATAGAAAACGTACAGATCATACGTAGAAAACATACAGATCATACATAGAAAGCCCCCAGTTCCGATACAAATATTTGTAGAATACGATGCAAACATTTGTCCCGCAGTGGAAATCGAACTTGCAACCTACTGCAAAGGCGGACCTTCACCCCCAGTGCCACAGAGGTCGACAAAATGCCATAAAATTACACATTCCCTTCTAAAACACGGAGATTTATATATCCATTACTTCGGGCATATAGCGAGACGTAGCGACGACAGCCTCGAGTGTTGGCCATCGTGGGACACGTAGAGGGGAAAAGATCACGCCATAGATCCGCGACGAGATGGAGTGATCAGCCAAAAGAGGGTAAAATTAAATTTCATCAAGTGGTGCAGATGACTGCGAACAGAAGCCGCTGGAGACAAGTAGTTCAGTCCATAACGAAGACAACGCAAAGTGATCACGATCTTCAGTCATGAAGTTACCGACCGCATAGAGAGAATATATCTGAAATGATAAAATAAGCGTAATAAAGATTGTTCGTAACAAGATCAAGGTAACAGAAGCGAACACGTTTTCGACTTAGACGCGACAGTGGTTGTTGGGACGCGCAAACATACTCCTGGACAATGCGAAGGAACAAGTACTGTTGGTGATTTAAGTATATAAACAAAATATGTATAAAAATCAGTATTTCTGAGAAATCACTAAAACAAATTCGGCGATATAAGAACCACAATGAAACAAAATGTTGCAATTTAAACTATCGATAACGCTGAAATCACTAAAAACCATCGATATTAAGATCAAATGATATTCTCAGGCGAGGACAAACAAAACTTATAAATAATACTAATATTGTAAAAGTAAAAGCTTATCAGATGTGCGAGCAAAGCCGCGGGTGGAAGCTAGTATTCAACATCATCATCATCATTGGCCTATATTACTGCTGGACATAGGCATCCCCTAATGAGCGCCATTGCGCCCTGTCCTGAGCTTGACGCATCCAGCTAGTATTAACTTACTTAAAACTTAAAATCAAAAAAATCAAACATACATTTTTGGCTCTGAAAGTTATAACATTTAACCGCCTAACTTCACAAAAGGGTCTTTCTTCTCTCTACCTTAATATATTTTTGTAAACTAACTAAAATTAATATTTTCTTCCCAACAGTACCTAACCTAACAGACAAGCAATGCAATTACGTCGCAACTCGGACCAAGCGCAAGTGTGCAATGTTTATTTAGCTAGTTCTGTCTCAAGACTTTGAGTCTAAAGAGATAGGACCCACAAAGACAATGATGGTGGAAAAATAAGATGTATTTATTTAATAGGAGCGCCAACAGCCTAAATATCAATACATTGTAGGGTTACACTGACAAAGTTTTCATTCTGATATAGAAACCAACAGGCGGACACAGAATTCATAAGTAGTAGGTACTTATGGTAAATAAGAGATCAATAAGTACTTATGTATTATTAGAACTTAAAATATTTAGAACTAAAAACTTAAAACGAATGCCTAATAAACTTTAACCAATAAATGTAACAGTTATTATCTAATAACAAATTTAGCATGCTTAAATTGAACATAATTGTATATATATTTTAAGGTTTGCTTTACATTCTTAAGTAGGGGGTTGCCGGAAATATTCCAGCACTTTATTTTTGTATATTTTAAAGTTATCATTGAAGATGTAAATATCTGGTATTGTTTATTAAAAAAATTATATTGGTTACAAAGTTGTACTACAGGAGCAAGTCGTTAATTTGGAAGCGTGGCCACGAGCTACGGCTCCCTACGTGGCGTCTGGATACTCTGGCGATCTTTGGACGCTAGATATAGCTAGTCCTGTGTTGCTGGCGACAAATCGCCATGGCTTCCTAGTGAGGCAAGGCCTTATACCTAAAGGTGAAAGAATGTAAAAAATATGTGAAATGTTTGTTCTTACTTCACGGGCTCAAATTTTACATCTACTCTTAATTATGTACCAGGAATATATATATATATATATATAATATATGCTACTTTTATCCGGGAACCACGCGAGCGAAGCCGCGGGATGCTAGTACACTTCTTCTTCTTCGTATGAGCTAGTGACCAACTCTGGTGTCAGAGTTTTTAGGCTTTTAGGCCGCCCGAAGGCTTCCGACATGGCTTAACGACTGAAAAGCCGGCACTAACATCTTAACGTGCCTTCCGAAGCACGGAAGCGCTCAAATCTAAATGTCACTAAACAGTCACCCATCCAAGTAATGACCGGGCGGAGTGTTGCTTAACCAAGGTGATCTGCTAAGAATAGGTACCGAAATTTACCACGCCACGAGCGCTTCTTTGCTAGTACACTAAAATTCCATCAAAGTCATGTCATGCAATAAATAATACATAAAACTCCTGGATTCTTTCCCAAAGAAAATATAAAACTCCTACCTCAAAATTTTCATCCGAAATCCAAAGTTGAAAGTGGATTCGGTAAAATGAAGTTGGGATCCAATTTAGTGCATCTGCAGATTTGAGCAACTTTCCGAGTGTCGGAAAATTCGAAGCCGCTGGTGTGACAGATACGTTAATAAGTCTTCAAGTTATTGAAAAACTAGTTGCCACCTTTTACTTTACCCAGACCACTGGCTAGATGGAGTGTCAATTTGCATACTATTGGTGGCGGACCGTGCATAAAAATAGCACAGGATCCTGATCCTGAACCTGTTCAGGTGTGGATTGGGAAAGACCTATGTCCAGGAGTGGACTGCTCTCTGTTGATGATGATGACCCCTAAGTTGACCTAACTAGTAGCCATACTATACAGTCCACTGCTGGACATAAGTCTCTCCCAATCTACACCACTGAGCCGGATCCGCTGCTATTTTCATCCAGTGTCTGTCAGCAATATTATGCAGATCGACACAGCATCAAGTCAGGGGTCAGGGTAACGTCAGGGGTAGCAACTAGTTATTTTCTTGCGAAAATTTAAACAATATTAAATTACCTGCCATATCAATGAGATAGATGAATGATGGTAGTATTGAGTAACACACAACCAAAACCCTTATAAGTAAGAAAACTTACGCATAAACTTATCTGAGTGACGTCATAACTAAGTTGGACTGTAGGGTATTGTTTGGGAATGTTTCGGAAACTGTAATGTTATATCAAATAGACATTGAAATGTTAATTCATATTGTACAATAGTTTAGACATACCAAATTATTTCGTTACTAGAAATAGGTTCGTCTTTTTATTCGTATGAGCTAGTGAACTGCTCCTGTGTCTGTGTTTGTGTGTGTCCTGTGTTTTTAAGCCGCCCGAAGGCCTCCGAAATGACTTAGCGTCTGAAAAAACCGGGCCAAGCATATTGACATGCCTTTCGATGCACGGAAGTGCTAAGATCTAAATGCCACTAAACGGTTACCCATCCAAGTTATGACCGGGTGTATTGTTGCTTAACTCGGATGATCGGCTAAAAACACCGAAGTAAGCCTCGGCCGACCTATTATTGAAGCGCTCCATTACACCACCACCACACCAGCCTATATCAGTACACTGCTGGACATAGGCCTCTTCTAATAAAGGGGGATATGCCCGTAATCCCCACGCTGGGCATGCGCGTGATCATCCAAGCGCTCGTGCTTCAATAATAGGTTAGATGCACGCAGGCTTGGCACTACCTACTGTACAGATAATTCAAAACCATAATCCAACATCTAAAAATATTCCATTTGGAAAGCAAACTTGATTGGTTTTCTTAGTCTACGTAAACTCTTCCGGTAGACAAACCTCAGCCTCAGGCTTAGCTGACTTTAATTGCTTTTTATTGGCACTGTTTTGCACAAAGAAATGAATGGTGAAATAATGTTTGGTAACACTTTTTTAATTATTATATTAATATGAATAGAATAGAAAAAAGAATGAATTTTATAAAAGGACACACATTTACTACAAGCATTTTATTCGATAGATTTTGACATCTCACACACGGTGAACTGGGTGCCCAGTGCGAGTTTTTTACTAGCTCGATCGCGTTTGCGTTTACCCAGATTAATACAATAATATTAAGATACATTTGTATACCAACAAATTTCATTTGTTATTTAATGGCACCTGGGATATTATAATTTCCACAATTTTAATCAATATAATCGTATATTATGTATGATAATATAAGGCAACGTAGCACATATAATTCCAGTTGTCCAGTCTTTAGTCAGGTTCAGTTCTGCTATAGCAATGGCGACTATAGAAAAACAAATTTTCCAAAATCTAGTTCTTGTGGTTTAGTCCTATGTTTTTTTTTTTTTTTTTTTTTATACTACTAAGTTAGCAAACAAGCATACGGTCCTCCTGATGGTAAGCGGTTCCCGTAGCCTATGGACGCCTGTAACATCAAGAGGTATTACATGCGCGTTGCTGAACCTTTTAAGAATTTTAAAACGCCCTTTTTGAAACGCTGCATATTGTAGTCTCTGGGGAAAACCTCGGCAGGGAGACCATTCCACAGCTTGACACTGTTCTTGACTGAAGACGAGCTTGAGTGAAGCTGTTTAGATTTGGCCGCCGGCCGAATAAACATCCTTCATTCAATCATTCGTAACGTACATTCCCTTCTCAGTAATGTTTTCTTTCATCTTTTCTGCGGTCCGAGGAAAAACAAAAAGCAAACAGAAACGCTAGCTAGTAATAGAACAGAGGCACGTTACCCATTTATGTCAATACAAGAAGACAGGACTCGGCCGGTAACAGCGACTTATGAGTCGAATGTCCACATTATTAAAGCAGGCTTAGTAGCGCCGGGGGCGGCAAGAGACTACTGTGACACACTGGCAATGAAACAAGCGTGCTACTTACAATTACAATGGTCAATGGTCAGTTATGGCTGTGGTTATAGCCAGCGCAAATCGCCAGTCGATAGAAATTTTAAATTTACCTAGGTCAATTCGCAAGCCTCGAGGCAAACGATCTCGAGCTGGCCTATAATAAATAATTTAAAAAAAATCCTATAGAGACCTGCACCTCAACATCAAAGAGTTTACAAATGTCAGGCAAGGCAGATGGCCTTTGGCGTAAAGTTGCCTGTCTTTGTGCTTTAGAATTTAGATCTTCTTACCATTTGATACAAGGCTTACGAATTTACGTTGGTATTAAAATGCGCTAACTTCCGCTGTTGTGCGCTGACCAATGAGTTTAGTTTGTTATCGAATACACTTCGTGTTCATTACGAAAACATGGCAAAATTTTAAAATTAGGCGTCAATTTGTTGCGCGTGTGTGTGAGTATGTTTTTCCACCCGACACCGTAACAGCTGGTTGGATTTGGATTAAATTTGGAATAATTATGCATATTTTTTTACCTAGATCAACACTTAAGCTTGATCTTCTCCGGGTACAACGCCAAGCGAAGCCGCAGAAACTAGGTCTCTGCATAATTATTGTTGTTGTTTGTCATTATTCCTATCCATGTATCACACATGTTATAGCTCGGAAACCCGCTGACGGGCAACATGCCCCTTTGTGCACATCTCTACATAATGCGACACAGAACCGTCTCTATTAAACCAAGCTCAAATAATATCGGAAGAAACTACCTCAATAGTGGATTAAACAACTAACTGGTAAGTGCATTTTATTGTTTTGATAAATAATGTTTTTGAGCCCTGACGCAAAAAGCGGGGTGATATAAGTTTGACCCAAATGGATGAACCGATTTTGTTTTTTTTAGTTCTTGGATACAGTTTAGATGATTGGTCCTACAAACTATTAGCTAAGTCAGCCTTTTCCACAAGATACGAGAAGCTACTGAGTTTACGGTGTCCGCGTGGGCGCATCAAGCTTATTACTTTTTATGAAGTATAATATTATGTTTTGTGGAAATAAACTATATCATTAAGAATATGATATTGGTAGTATTAATTAATAAATGAAGTACCTACTTTTTGTAATTTTATAAGTAACTAGCTTTTGCCCGCAGCTTCCCTAGCGTTAATGCAGATTTTGTTAAATTTGCTTGGTGCTCTGAGGAATAATAATCAATAATACAATAATAATCGGGAATCATTGTTTTTGAATGAAATGTAGCCGAACGAAATTTTACATTGATCGATTGAATAATGACCTTAAATCGTAACAAACAATACAAACTAAGGATTATCTATATATATAAAAGAGAACTATCCTCACTCACTCACTGACACACTCATCACGAAATCTCAGAAACTACAGGGTCTACAGATCTGAAATTTGGCAAAAGTATTCTTTGTAGAGTGTAGGCGCTCACTAAGAAACGATTTTGGGAAATTCAACCCCTAAGAGGGTAAAAAGGGGTAAAAATGTTTGTATGAAAAATCGTATTCCTTGAACTTAGAAACTTGAAACCTGGGACATGTAATATTCCACACAATCAATGAAGATTGGTGTCATTGAAAATTTGAAATAGTCCTTGAGGGGGTTGCAATGGGGTGGTAAAGTTTGTATTGGAAAATCTTAACGCGTGGTGTGATTTTATTGAAACTTCGTCAGAACACTTTGAATATTAAATAATAAAATACCGCATACCAGGTTTTCGAAAAAAATACCTTTATGGAGGGTAATCAATACATAAAAAATCCTTTGTCCTGAATGACTGACGGATCAACGCACAGCCTAAACCGCTGATCGAAAAGACCTGAAACTTGGAAGGCGTGTTCTTTGTATGACGTAGGCATCCGATAAGAAAGGATTTTCCGAGATTCTACCCATAAAGGGGTGAAAAACGTGGGCAAAGTTTGTATGGAACAACGTGATTCCTTGGTCCAATCTACTTCAAATTTTGCATAAACATTCTTTAACAAAATTGATGAAAGACGTGTTTCGTATATTATTGAAATTTATCGCCTAACGGGGTTAAAAAGTGGTACAAAGTTTTTTAGGGGTGATTTGCATCGAAGTTGATATCAATACTCCTTAGTGACACATGTTATGCCATTTATTTTGACACTGTCGTGTTTGAAAACTCATTCCAAATTTATTCAAAAACGTTCTCACGTAAAGTCTTCTACACACAGGTGCGTGGGCATAGGTACGTTATTATTGGCGATAATATCAGACAATATAACAGAATATATCACAATATCGCATGCGCAAATATTGAAAATGTTTAAGTTTTTCTGATCGAGTATAGCCCTGATTCATGAAATTCTGACATTTGCCTGTAGTTTCACAGATATGAGAGGGGTTGTTGTACATTTGCCATAAAGTAAATTCGTCACATGCATTAAAAAAAGATGTGTAGGTGAATAAAGTGATCGGTCACAATTATGTCAATATTTGCGTCTGCCAGAGAGCTTCAAAGTGCAATTTTAATTTCCAAAATCGGGTGGTATATTTTTAAGATTTTCCAAAATTTGTCAAAATTCAACAATTTTCTGGATCGAGAATTTCCCAATTAATTTTTTTGAGCTCGCTATTCAAGAGACGGAAAAAATGATACCTCGAGATTGAATTAAGCTACAGCGTGAGCCATCTTAGGCGGCAGACAGACAAAAACTGTAGGCAGTAGAAGGGCCTTTACGCGCAAAGCCACTCTGCGCTCCGTTCACTTTTTCGTCAGTACAATAAAGTCAAATTTTATCCTGTGCCATATATCTAAATTAAATTTTCAATGCCTTTTATAGTTGCACGGAGTGTGAGATCTGTAGAATTTTAGTACATTAAGGAATTGGGACGCATTATCCCAATAACGCATGCGATATTATCGCCGATAATAACACACCTCTGTGGGGGAGCCTTAAAAGCTTGGTGCAGTGCGATACTCCTTAAATTGGAATGTCAATTAAAAAAAAAAATTTAAATCGGATTAGAATTTGAAATTTCAATTTCATTCATTTGTTCTTGGATATTTGAATACCAGGGGGATAAAAAGTTTTTTTTTACATAAAGACTTGAGATTTTTTACATGGACTATAACGAAAATAATACCTAAAGCGCTGAACCATGGGTGGGACCTTGGAGAAGGACTTGCTGCTTTTTGTAGCGAAAATGAAACTTAGAGAGGGGGATTTATGGGTTGAAAGTTTGCATGGGTAACCAATCATATCAAGAGTTATGCATATAAAATTCATCATACCTATACCGGCTGTTAACTTGGAGACGGGTTGCCAACGGAAACAGGAACGCAAAAACGGAGTGAGATCGGGAACGGGAACAGGTACCTACATATTACTACATCACGGGGTAGGTAATGTAGTAATATGTTGGTACTTTTTATTCCATTCATATTTAGGGTTCCGTGTCAAATTATCGGGCTTGGGAAAAATTTCACATGAAAGGACATACGTAAAAAAAAGAGTATAAACGCAAACGAAGTTGCGAGCGGGTGAGCTAGTTACTTATAAATGAGATGTAGTTTTAACTATTATGGTTTAAAAACATAAACACTTCTGTTTATAAAATAAACCTTCATTTCCCTCAATATTTGCTGAAGGAAAAGGTTGAAACATTCCCTACCTCATTTTAAGACTCTTTAAAACGGCGCTCAAATGGCAGTGACCATTGCTGCTTTTGTAAGGAGGCTATTCATCGTTAGAAAAGCTGCGCGGAATTGGACAGGCTACCCCAATTACTGGGACAGGCCGGCATTGCAAAACTTTTGTGAGTTACTTAAAGAACGCTTTTTGTGTATAAATATTTACTTGGCTCTTAGTTAATAGTAAATAGGTCACAGCGTGTCTATAGCTATTTCTGTTTTCTTTTATTACAAAGATAAACAATAAAAAATAACAAACTTAACAAAAACCAATTCCGTATAATAAAAGTTGAAAGATAAAGATGAAAAATCGAAAAGCATTTTGCAAGCAACTGAAGACTTTATCACTGAAATTGGTTTGCCAAAAATTAGATTACAAACTTTTTGTTCCAAATAAACATTAAAAAGTTCCTGCGGTTACGAAAACAAAACAGAGGAAGCAAACCGCCCGCCGCAGGTACTTTGGGAATATTCTCAAGTTCTTTTTAAATCCCTGAAAAAGTCGACCAACTCATTAGTCGAATGAACGAAGGTTTCCGTTTTTCGTAACTTGGCCAGGTATTTCGTGACCCCTACTCATGTTTGCGGACTTTAATATAAGTACCTGGATGACCAATTTTTTTCGTTTCCTAAAAATGAAACCTAGTTAGATCGATAAATCTCCCTACATACTAAATTTCATGAAAATCTAAGTATATATATACTTATTTACAAGAATTGCTCATTTAAAGGTATAAGATATATAGATTTAATAATTATAGGTATTTTTTTATTTATAATCAAATGTAATTTTATAATGCTTGATAAAATAAGCTTGTCCGTGTCAGTTAAATGTAAATAAAAAGAGGTGACATGATATTTTAACGCCTTTTGAGCTATCTAAGGCACAGGTCACACATATCGGGCAAGGACATGGCGCGGACATGGCGCAGACGTGGCACGGACGTGGCGAGGACATGGCACGGGCATGGCACGGACATGGCTCGGACATGACGCAGAAATGACGTGACAGAGGCACAAGTGTAGTGCAGTCTGTTGTCCGGTATCGATGTGTCAGCATGTCATCCTCAGAAGACGAAGATGCTCTTGCTCTCGTGCATACAATTAATTAATATACAGATCAGGGCCCGTACAACCCCGATTTCGAGTTAGTTGCTTCGAAAGTGAAACCCCTTCATTGGGTTATACAGTTGACGGGATTACCCTTTCGTTTAGCTATTCTCCTCATAACACAGGCGAAAGTGTAACCCTTTTGGCTTTCAGTCGATAGGGTTACCCTCTTATGAGGTTAAACGAATGAATGGAGTTACCTCTTGATAGGTTTTTTTGAATGTTACACAATGGTTATCATTACTAATATTAATTAATTAATAATAATTTCGGATTGTCACTGTCACTGTCACTCTAAAACTCAAACTCAAAACTCAACTCAAAGCTCCACTCGAAACTCATTCTACAAATTCATCTGTAAATGGTTATATCTCTGGAACTACTCATCCTAGAATAGCTGTTAATTGCTCAAAAGATAGCTATCGACAAGATCTTTATTTTCAATGACATATGTCAAAATTGAATTTGCCATATCTCGAGAAGTACTCATCCTAGACTTGCCGTTACTAGCTCAAATGATAGCTACTAATAAAATCTTAATTTTCGATGACAGCTGTCAAACTAAAAACTGTCATCGAAAATTAAGATCTTAACAATAGCTATCATGTGAGCTAGTAACGGCAAGTCTAGGATGAGTACTTCTCGAGATATGGTTGTTTTAAGTTTGACAGCTGTCATCGAAAATTAAGGTCTTGTCAATAGCTATCATTTGAGCTAGTAAAGGCAAGTCTAAGATAAGTAGTTCTCGAGATATGGTCGATTTAAATTTGACAGCTGTCATCGAAAATTAAGTTCATGTCAATAGCAATCATTTGAGCTAGTAAAAACAAGTCTAAGATAAGTAGTTCCCGAGATATGGTCGATTTAAGTTTGATAGCTGTCATCGAAAATTAAGTTCATGTCAATAGCAATCATTTGAGCTAGTAAAAGCAAGTCTAAGATGAGTAGTTCTCGAGATATGGTCTATTTAAGTTTGACAGCTGTCATCGAAAATTAAGTTCATGTCAATAGCAATCATTTGAGCTAGTAAAGGCAAGTCTAAGATAAGTAGTTCCCGAGATATGGTCGATTTAAGTTTGACAGCTGTCATCGAAAATTAAGTTCATGTCAATAGCAATCATTTGAACTAGTAAAAGCAAGTCTAGGATGAGTAGTTCTCGAGATATGGTCGATTTAAGTTTGACAGCTGTCATCGAAAATTAAGGTCTCGTCAATAGCTATCATTTGAGCTAGTAAAGGCAAGTCTAAGATAAGTAGTTCTCGAGATATGGTCGATTTAAGTTTGACAGCTGTCATCGAAAATTAAGGTCTTGTCAATAGCTATCATTTGAGCTAGTAAAGGCAAGTCTAAGATAAGTAGTTCTCGAGATATGGTCGATTTAAGTTTGACAGCTGTCATCGAAAATTAAGGTCTTGTCAATAGCTATCATTTGAGCTAGTAAAGGCAAGTCTAAGATAAGTAGTTCTCGAGATATGGTCGATTTAGGTTTGACAGCTGTTATTGAAAATTTATTGCAATTTTATTATAATATAATTATTATTGCGTAAAATAAACAATTAGTAGTCTGTATTTCCGCCCTTAATGCTTAGATCACAATTACCGCAATTAATTTTCATCTTTTGACAGAATTTTTTTTCTCCTTTATCTCCTATAACCCACGTATAACCCGTGTTACAATGATAAAAAGGGTAACCCTAAGGAATGGGTTTTGGAATAATACCAAAATCCAATACTATTGATAACCCTCATGATCAGGTAACCTAATCAAAAGGGTTTTGAATGGTTTAGACCCATCAAATAATAGTGTAACCCATACGGAGAGGGTTAACTAAGCTTTTGAAATTACTAAATTACTAAGCTTTTGAAAAAACCCTGCCGAAAACCTCTTCATAGGGTTACCAAATCGGGCCCTGATACAGATGAAGAAAATACGCGCAAATGAATTTGCACAAGGATCAGCTAGTATTACCATGGGTATAACATAAAAAAATCTTTGTACCGGTTTAATCTCTTTCCGATTTCCAGCCACAATTTATCTTGAACATTTCAGTTACAATAATTGGAACGACAATGATCATAAAGCGTTGCATATTTTACAATCAATTCACAAAATTCAATATTAAATTCGATATCGTCATTCGTCACGCATTTTTACATCACTAACAGACGTATGTCGCAAGCAAGTACATACTACGAACTGGCGGCCATCTGACGCTCATCTGGCGGCGATCGGGCGCGGGCGCCGAAAAGGCGCGTCATACGTCCGAGCAACGACATACTATGTGCCCTAAATTGTGCTTTATTTCCATGCATTTTGTATGAAATTTGAATGGAATAGGAAACCACCTGTGCCATGTCCGTGTCATGTCCGTGCCCGATGAATGTGACTAGCGTCGGGCGCAGACATGGCACTGGCGGTTTCTTATTCCATTCAAATTTCATACAAAATGCATGGAAATAAAGTATAATTTAGGACACACGGTATGTCGTTGATCGGACGTGGTTATGACGCGAAGTCGTCGAGCTAAATTGTGCTTTATTTCCGTGCATTTTGTATTAAACTTGAATGGAATAGGAAAGCGCCCGCGCCATGCCCGCGCCAGGTCAGACAGGTGAGGCCTGAGCCTAAGGTTAATAGAACCATTATTATCAATTGAAAGATGAACCTGCCTAGTCTATCTAGGTTTACCGTTCAATTGATAATTGAACGAAAAAACATTTCGGATTAGAAGGTTTTGGAAGCAAAATGTTCTTGGGTGCAACTCGGCTGTAATTTAAAAAGCTCTGAGAGCAAAACGTCCTCAATTTAAAATGACTGCTAGTTTTCAGAGCAAAAAGTCCTTATTACAAAATATTCGTTATGTAAACATCATGAGAGTAAAATCTTCGCAATTTGAAATGTACCTATGTCAGATATTTTTAAATCCTGTCTGCCTAAATACTCTTTTGAAAATACGTGATACTGAAGCTATGAAAGATATTCAAAGATAGATAGATAGATATATAACACTTTATTGATCACCACAATCGTACAAGTAAAAGTAACTTAATCATCTTAATCATCGTTATGAACTAGAAGGTAACACAATTGGCGGCCTTATCACTTAAAGCGATCTCTTCCAGGCAACCATAGTCTGGCTAAAAAGAGCAAGGCTTTAGAGGATGGTGGAGCACTAATACGAGATTATGCATATTACAATTAAATACAATGATAAGAAGGACTTGGTAACTATACACAAAATTCTACATCTATTCATACAATAATAAAAATAATATACTAATACATAGTTTATAAAAGAAAAAAGAGAGTGAGGGGAAATCAAATGCTAACTAACTATAAGAAAGTCATAAATAGTGTTGGTAAACTTTCGATTTAGAAGTGTGATGCGATGTTGCTTTACTGATATTGAGTAGTAAAGCATTCCACAACCGAACAGCTTGGGCTGTAAACGAGCTACATTAAAAATATGTTTTTTGCAGAGGAGTTTTCAGTAAGAAGTTATCTGATGAACAAAGAGAAAAGTTGTGAGAGGAGCAGAAATACTCAAATCTATCTTTAAGATAGGAAGGAAAAAAGGGATTGAAAAGAATTGAGTAAAGACGGGATAGAATGTGCAATAATGTGTGTAAGAAGTATAGAGCAATTCCAATACACCTATACTCATATTATGAAATGTGTTTAGAAGCCAAAAAAATTATAAGCCAAGCAGTGTCATCCTTGCCAAATCTTCTCTGTGTAGACGCGAATTGGTGAAAATTAAAAAAAAATCGTGTCAAAATGTTTATTAGAACCTATTCAATATTTAGGTCTTTTCAATTTCCTTTTTTCGTAAATTTGGTTATTCTCGTTCAAAAATTCAACCTCCCCCATTAGTAAGGGCAACCACATCAGTTGTAACCGCCACGTTGGAAAGTTGTACTTTCTTCCCGCCGCGAGGGCATATCGCAACCCTAAATTATTCATACGTAAGTGTTACGTGCCGTGCTTTCTGATATCGAATTAGGGTTTTGATCTTTGAATTGAATGCTGTTATTATTTTCTTTTGCTCATGACTTATCTTGTTGAGATCCTTATTTTAAAGCAGACTACCAACACCAGCTTATATCAGTCTACTGCTGGCCTAGACTGAGAACCCCCTAAGAAGGGGGATATTTACATAATCATACGGGTTGGGGATCGTAGAGCACACGTTTTGGCACCGCCAACGCTGCTGCCCGTTGGCAGCCAGGGAATTTAGCTTTGCCGGTGTTCGGTTTAGGATGCCACAATCAGCCGACTGACAGAGACCCGTTCGTTATATAGCAGGATGAGGTTGGTTTGGTTACTGAAAATTGAGGTTGCAATTCTTTACACCCCTTACAAAAAGGGATAATGTGTGGTTTTAAAGCTTGAATCGCATTAGCTAACAAGAAGGGGGATATTTACATAATACCCACGCTTGGCACACGGGTTGGGGATCGTAGCGATCGTCGCACAGCTTTTGGCACCTCCGACGCTGCTGCTTGTTGGCGGTCAGGGAATTTAGCTGTGCCGGAGTTAGGCTGCGCTGTGCCGCAATCACCCGGTTGCCAAACACCCGTTTACTAGTTAGCAGGGTGCACCATGTGCCGGTGAGAGTGCCGGATATTGTACAGAACAGATTTATATGAAGCTCGGAATAAGCATAGTTTGTGACCTGGATTAACACATGGGTTACTTTTTATAAGAGTACCACGCGAGCGAAGCCGCGGGCGCAAATAAGTTCATCATTTAGGTAAAAAAATGATGTCCACGAATATGGACGACCTAATGGAAACTCATAATTTCACTGCAATAAAAAGTTGACAGTTCCCGCACCGCAATATGCATATCCCTTTACGACTTCACAACTTGTCATCATAAATAACTTACCAATCGCGAAAATGCAACTATCATCCCGAATGATCATTAAAGTGGAAAACTTTCGTTTTATAGCTGGAACATAGAATAAATAATAGTGTAAGGTAAGCAAAAGTCTATAGTTCGTTCATGTGTAGGTACAAAAGTTCTTAAATAATAATAATACTAATTATTATGACACTTTATTCATTTTAAAACTCATCAAAAATACATTTTTTACTATAAAATTTAAAACATTATTAATCTACTATGTACAAAAATAATTTAAAAAAACATTATAGTAAAAAATATATCCAAAATGGTGGACCACCGACCGCGGGGCAAGGCTCGAACGGTCAGTGGCTAGGGCTGCAGAGAGAGGAACCTCCGCACAATGCGTGCCGAGTCCAGGAGAGCCGCCTTCTGTATCTGACCCTTGATCCAGCTGCCTAGCGAGAGCCTCTTAAGGTATTGGTCAAGGCTCTTCGCTATCAGACCGTTCACTGAAACGACTATCGGAACGATAATTGTTGAGTCGACATCCCACATAGCGGTAATCTCGTGGGCTAAGTCAAGGTACTTGCTAAGCTTGTCCTTCTCGGCCTTCACGAGATTACTAATTATTATTATTATTATTATTCGAAAATACATATGCAATCACGCTTGTTGGTATAAATGTCTTCTACAGTTTACAACAATTAAGTGGTACAACTTAAACTGTACTATGATTTTTGATAACATGACAAAGCTTAGTAAGAAATTCAGAACTGGCAAATATACAGTACAGTAACTGTACGTACCGTACATATTGCCAACCTTCTATGTATTCTTGAGATTATAGTTTCATGGAACAATTACAATTGGTAGGTATTATGTATTTGTTATTTCACTTCAATTCTTTATTAATTGGCTTCTGGGATAGTTTCCACAATTTCGACAGTATCAAGTATAATTGTTCATAATAATATGAGGCAACGAGTGGCCAACGTTAAATTTGACAGCTCGCCTGTCATCAAAATAGACAACAGACAACTGTTAAACTTCAAAGTAAGTGAATACAGGCCCAGTGTTTATCGCTTTCGTTGGCAAAAGCTTGCAGTTAAACTTTTTATCTTTATTACAGAAGGCGGAATTTTGTGAAATGTATGAGATATGGGAAATGTTTGACTCTCCTTCACAAATTATGGATTGCGCTGAAATAAGAAAGTGCTGGACCTAGCATATAGGCAAATTTTTATCCGGGTATCACTTAAGCAAAGCCGCGGGTGGAAGCTCGTTTTAAATAATAACATGAACATAACTAGCCTCAGGTTGCTCAGTAACTTTTGATGACAACAGTTCAGCTAGGCGTTGTAAAGTGCAGCTTTTTCTGTCCTGTTTTCATACGATGTTATGATTTCGAAGAATCTCCATGAGATTTTATAAAATTAGTCAGCGAGTATTTGTATAGGTTCATACAAGTAGCAACCCTTCTGTTTCGGGATCTTGAAATTAATGCAAAATGAAAAGTTTGCCCCTGATAACCCCAGCTGATGTTATCTTCGGAGTGTGAATACTAATAGTTATTGCCTGGTATCTTTAAACCGACGCATAATCCTCAAGCTGGGCATACTGGTTGAGTATCGCAGGACACAGCTTCGCACACCGCCGACGCTGCTGCTAGTCAGGAAATTTAGCTGAGCCGGAGTTAGGCTGCGCTATACCCCAATCTTTCATTGAAGTTAAAATAGCAATGGGCTCGACACTTGGCCCGATACCAAGACCAGAGGTGGACCGTTGCAGTACCTCGATGGCCAGGACGAAGAGGAACGAGGAAACCAGGACGACCAAGAAAACGATGGACTGATGACATAGTGGCAATCGCAGGAAAGCAGTGGATGACCAAAGCAGAAGATAGGGACACTTGGAGTAAACTTGGTGAGGCCTATACCCAAAACGTGTTTCCAAACCAGAATAAATACAAATAAAAACCAATACAAAAAAAAACTTTAAACAAAATTATGATGTATATTAAGTTCAATTATAAAGGAAACAAGTGTATTTATGCGTATTATGTCAAATTAGTTGGTAAGGAAATAAAAAGCTTAATTATTATTATTAATTATTATACCCCAATCTGATGGCTGCCAGAGCCCTGTTTGTTAGTTAGCAGGGTTCAGGCAGGTAAGATTGGCATGAGTTCCAAAGGTGTAGGTTGGAACCCCTTACATCCCCACTTTATTACTAAAACTAGTTAAAACTAACTAATTGGAATCACTATTACTGTCCAATAGTACCTATTACAGTAAAAAATAAATAAGTACTCTAATTAGAATGCAGAATCAGTAGCTTTATTATTTACTTATGTAAATTATTTCACAATTTGTGCTTCTGCGACTACAATTTTTTATTCCACAAGCTGCCAAATCTTCGATCATCTACACCCTCATACGAGCTGCATCAACTGTTTTATCATCTGTGGTCTTATTCGAGGTTTTACGACGGCGACAGTGATAAGAATTGTTAATTTTATAGGACGTCGGTCGGCGTGCATCAAATTCAATGTTTTCTGTATGAAGGAGGATTTATTATGCATTCGGTGCAGTTTTGAAGGTTTATGAGTTCTGCGGTGCAGTTTAATGCTATATTTTAGTACTTTACAGATAAAATGGCGCGGTTTTAAAAAGCTGACTGAAGCCAAGACTTGTTTCGTTAGGTATATCTTACTTTCAACCAATTTACAAATCTACAAGTAATTTAATTTTGGATATCAATGTTTTAATTGAATGGTTTCATAGCTCAGTTGGTAGTAACTCTGCCTTTTCAGCTGCAGGTCGCGGGTTCGATGCCCGCTCGGGACAAACATTTGTGTGATGATCATGGATGTTTGTTCCGTGTCTGGATGTTTTATATGTATCTATGTATGTTTATCAGTCTCTGGTACCCGTAGTACACAGGCTCTGCCTAATTTGTGATCAGTGGACTGTATGTAAGATGTCCGGTATATTTATTATTGTTATTTAGTCATAAATGACAAATTATATAAAAAATAAAAATAATAAAATAATGGTTTATTGATTTGGTGACATAATTAGTATCTAATATTTATCTTCTTACATGCTAATCTGTTTCTATTTTGTTTTGAGGAATTATTTATGCATGACGATTTTTTTTATTACCTACATACACATATAATTAATACATTATTATAATTAATTTAATTTAAGTTTAGTTAGAGTAAGTTATTTTTTTATTCAAATTAATTTGTAATAAATAAATAAATGATTTATAATAATCACCCAATCTACACATGTTTTTTTCAAACCTTCATCCGCTGTGTTATCACGACTGGGAAAATATCTCTCTTTACGTACCTAATAAATAAAAATAATCCAGAATTTTACGATATGCTCAACTAAGACATCCGTTTGTGAATTATAAAAGGCAAGTCAGTAAATGGAATACCTATGGGACCTTACCTTACTATAGTTTATACATACTTAGTATCTGTTCTTCATTGTTTATAGGATACACTTATAAAATGTAAATCCCTTATTGGCTGTAAGTCTTAACATAAGTTTTGTATGAATCATACCTAAGAACTGTAAATTTTGTTAAATAAAAAAAATAAAAAATAGACTAAAAGATCCCAGAACAGCTCATAGCAGATTCAGTCGGTTCACTACAAGGATTGAGTCTATGCCACTATTTATAAAGTTTCTTTTTAAGGAAAGACAACTAACATAGAAAAAAAAACATAGGTTCGTCAATACCTTTTTAAAGGAGGAAAAAATTTAGAACAAAAAACTTGGTTACAACTGCTCTATCCTAACTGAGTTTATTTGTTACGCTTTTACGCCTTATTGGGCGAGCAGCAGCAGCAACCTGGCAATATGCAGGCTTAGTGTTGTTTATAGCACATATGTTTTCAAATGTGTTTTTAAAGCGCTACTCAACCGATTAAGATGAAATTTCACTTTGGTACGTCAGGGGTACAGAAAGGGACAACAAAGACTACCTTTCATTAGAAAAAAGTACTGTTCCTAAACGACACATTTGACAAAACTTACACTAACGCGAGCGAAGCCACGAGCAAGTTACGAATAAGTATCATAAGGAACTGTAGCACTGATATATTGTATTCTTTATCTTAACGAAGTAATGTTCTAGAGGTTTCCTATGATCTGTGTCTCAATCGTTTGATGGCCACTCGCCAGACTAAGCACCGTCTCTCAGTGGTCCTTAGTAATCGATCGCTTGATATGCACTTACGACTAACCTAGATTGATTGCTTTATGTGATACAAGATTAAACACAAATAAACATAAACTAGGAATACTAGGGATAGGAATAGCATGCTTAACATGTCTGTAGGTAACAATAAATGCTTTTATTTAAAAAAATACACACCAAGCAGAGTTTCTTGCCTGTTTCTCTCTGTTTGGTCACGTTACGAATCGGTGTAATTGAAAATAAATGACGATTTCAATTACACCGATTCGTAACGTGACCAAACAGAGAGAAATAGGCAAGAAACTCTGCCTAATATATTTTTTTTACTTTACTTTAATAAGAAAATTAAAGCCACGAAAGAATTAAAAAAAGCTTGTTGCCTAAATAGGTATAAAACTCATTTATTTCCACCGCAGGTACACAATGTATCATTAAAATTTTATTATTATAATCAAATATATTCAAAGCAATAGATTAAAATTTTAAATTTAAATTATTAATACAATGTAACGAAGCATTAAGCTGATTCTTTAGTATAAGTTGTGGGTATGGATCTAAGTATTAGCTGTTTTTCACACAGTCAGCTTTATGTGGTTCTGTCACGTGTTAGCAATTCTAGCAGCCTGTAGGCTTTGATCCCCTACACGTCTAATATCGTGTATAAAGAAGCATTACTGTGTTTTTTTTAAAAACTCAAACGACTGTGTTTATTATCCAAAATAAACCAAAAGGGGTCCAAAAAATCTACCCAAAGTCACTATTCCACGTGGACAAAGTCACGGGCATAGCTAGTCTATCATAAAATTATAATATTCAATGCATAATTATAACATTGATGATGCTGATAAATTTTATCAAACAATAAAAAACAATAAAGTCATAAAATGACCTTCGAGTGAAACAAGGAGCGTATAATTGTGTTTATTTATTTTATAATTTGAGGAAAACTTACTTCTGATAAATAACTACTTAACTTAGGTTAAAAAAATTAAATGCATAGGTAGATGCATGCTGAACGGCAATTAAAAGTTTCCGCTGTTTATTGTGCATATAGCGCTGATTTTCATTTCATCCTCCCGTGTAGATCTTCACTGAGGAGTAGGAAACAAGCGCTATGCATGATTTTAAGAATACTCTCATTGAAATGCTCGTGGAGTGGTTTTCTTCGATGTTAACTGCCTGGTCACTATTTGTATGGGTAACCTTTTACTGGCATTTTGATTCGAACGCTTCTGTGCTACGGAAGGTACGTTTAGTTTTCAGCGTTTGAACTTTTTTGAAATCAGGGTTTGCATAATGCATGATATGAAGAACAAGAAAAAACCTATACAATGATTTAGCATTATGGTCGAATATATTGTTTTGTTTTACTAGATAGGTATAGGATTGAAATTGGAATTACTGAAAATAATGAGCTGATGATACTCTCAGCAGAACCCTGAACGAATTGTTCTTTGCCTTTTGCCACTGATTTTGTATATTATTCACGTACTTATTTGTTTAGGTTGTATTTTCTTTTTCCGAAAAGCTTAAATAGATAAAAAGTGCAAACTTTTTATTCGAGTCAAACTTTGTATCATAAATAAAATACACCAAATCAACATAGCTCTGAAACGAAATCGCCCTAATATCGAAATCTTTCAAACACAAGTACATTCGCGAATAAAAGTGAAAAATCCGTACAGTCGCTGCATTCACCATTCACCGTCCCGGTACATACACGTGCAAACGTCCACGTGCAAATTTAATCAGTGCTACATACAGGAAATTCAGCGGCCGCGCACACTTCCACCTTTTTGTGTAGCGATTCGATTTCCGCAAGTAAAATCGGGAAGTACCTACTTGTATAAAAAGTCTTAGCACATAATTTATTTCGTGGTTTCCTTCGAACCGTTAAGCATTATTTGAATTGAATATTTAATAATTACAGAAAGCCCTATTAATCCTACTAATCTAATACAGGCGAAATTTGTTCAAGTTACAGTGTGTATTTTCAAATGCGAAGTATGAAATGTTTGATCTGACTTGACAGCCTCTGTGGCGCAGTGGGTGAAGGCCTGAGAAGCAAAAGGTTACAGGTTCGATTCTCGCCGCGAGATGTATGATTTGCAAATATTTGTCTGGTTGTTTTCTATGTAAATATGTTTGTATTTGTAAAGGTGGGAAATGCGAAATGTTTATTCTTCCCTAATGCCAAAACTACAGAAAGGATTGATGAAATTTTGCACATCATGTGTTTTTTTTATGTTACTTGAAGATGGAACAAGCACATGGCCCACCTGATGTTAAGTGGTAACCAACACCTATCACAAAGCGTTGCATCGTAGATCACGTTTTTTGGAACGTGCTCTATGATGCAACGCCCTGCGTCCATGCCTTTAATTTCACCGGCACCCACAAACCCCTTCAAAGCAAAACACAGCACAACTGCTTCACGACAGAAATAGGCATGATGGCAGTACTACCCCGGACGAGTCCTTCACAAAGAACTCTACTTTTAAACCTACTTTTTATCTGGTTAAAATGCGAGCGATAAAATGAACTACAAATGGTTATTCAAAGCAATAGGTAAACCATATTATGAAGATTACACAAATTCTTCTTGATATTTATTTTTATAGATTAACTATGTTTTATCCAAGTGAGCTATGAAACGAATAATGCTCCGAGTTTCTCTGAAGGATTGAATCCGCACCGAGAATTTCCAACATGGATCTAAAATTGTCGACAAAGCTCAAAGAATTAGCAAGCTGAAGTGGCAGTGGGCTGGCCATATCTGCCGAAGAAACTATAACCGTTGGGGTAAACGAGTTTTCGAGTGGAGATCGCAGCTCTGCAAACGTAGTGTAAGATGCCCTCTAGTTAGGTGGAGTAAAAATCTGCTAAAGGCTTCTGGTAGAAGCTGGATGTGTCGAGCTGAAGAGAGGTCGCAATGGCGTTGATAAGGGGAGGCCTATGTCCAAGAGTGTGCTGCTATAGGCTTATGATGATGATATTTCATCTACTTTTTTAACTCATAAATACTTTTTATTCAACATTTTCAGCGCCGCTTGTAAAAACTGCACCAACTCTTCTAATTGCACATAAATTGCAACTTCTGCAGCACCATTAAATCATCGACCAATAGAAATTTTTCATCTCTACAATTCTATTGCAGTAAATCAACAGAGCAATAAGTAAGGAACTATCCTGAGAAAACAAAAGTCATAAATTTTTGCTCGCATCGGCCGGAGTTTGCGAGTGTCAATGGTTTTGTGTGGTCCCGAAAATGTAGGTGTAGTTGTTATGAACTCTAGCGAAAAAGTATTATGTAGGTGTTGTTATGAACTCTCGTGGCAAGGTATTGTGTGACTGCAGAGTCTATGGTTTACATTTGTATTCTGCTACTGTACAAAAATAATTACTTTTACTAATGAAATTATGGATATCTTCTGTTATTGCTAGGGATACCATATATTAGAGGTAGGTATTATAGAGAGTAGGTAGTCAGAGTCATGTTCAAATGCCAGGCCTGTGTCCAGCGGTGGACTAAAGAGGCTGGTGTTGTTGTTGTTGTTGTACATTTAATGAATTAAATGGTAGGCACCCTGATGTTCGAGGCCGGCAGTGATTGAAATAAGCAATGGTTACAATTTAACCATCTGTTTTAAGTCGCCGCACACGGCGCATAATTTAGTTGATGCCTGCCATTTCATCCTATTATGTACAACAACAACACCAGCCTAGACCTCCCCTTTAAGAAGGGGAATATTCCCACAATCCCCACGCTGAGCAAGCGGGTTTGGAATCGCAGGGCACAGCATCTCGCATCGTCGACCCTGCAGTTCGTTTAGCTGTGCCGATGTAGGCTGCGCTACGCAATCACCCGGGTGTCAGTTACTCGGTCGTTATTTAGCAGGGTGCACCACGAGCAGGTGAGGGCTTGGGTACCGAAGATGAATATTGGAATTGTATTATGTATAATCTTGTATTAGTGCAATAGCCCCTAACGGATATTCTTGGGTTTTTTATTAAGTTTTTAGGTACATTTATTTTTTATGTCTGGTTTTAAATTATTATATCCGTTTTTAATAACTTTTAAACCGACGTTGCTTTTTTCAAATTAATAATTTTGCTTTTTATCTATTATATAAATATATATTATGAAGACTTACTTTGTCTGTCATGTAGACTACTTCACCGTGTTTTTGTGTTATTTTTATAATTTTTTAATTTATGTAAAGATATCTCTTCAGATAGAGTTTCGAGAGCTTATTTTTACTGGTTTCAAAAAAAGATGAGCTTGTCAATTCGGCTGTATGTTTTTCAGTAATGACGAAAAAATAAGGTGCATTAGTGGTCATTAGGGGAGGCCTTTCTCCAGCAGTAGACTGCTGTAAGCTTCTGATGATGATGATGATAACGACAGCAATATATCCAAATTATGGACGCTCGATAGTAGAGCATCAGCACTGTGTCATTCATTCCCTCTTTGCATAGAACAGTACTATAGGCCGTATACTCATGTTATTTACACGAGGCTCGGATATCGGATGCTGTATAATGTGTAGCGGGCTTTATGTTACAGCGTGGTGATCCGTTCGTGTCGCAAAACCACTGAACCAAATTAAATAGCCGGTTTGTTCTGTTTACATTATTATTTGTAAATACAGCATGGCTTTATGTCATGTGCAGTGTCATGTTAAATTTGAGCTACGGTAAGCACTAATAAAGTTCAGTTCAGACATACACGTAGTGATAACACTAGTACATGTATCATCATCATCATCAGCCTATAACAGTCCACTGCTGGACATAAGCCTCACCTAAATGAGTAGATGTATGCCCATGTCCCGCGTATCATCCTAATAAAACAAAATGTAGTATTTTGGTACATTGTTTTTTAGTTATATTTGAACATGTTTTATAGTTGTCTAAATTTTTTTTATATGCCCGCGGCTTTGCTCGCTAGATACCGGAAATAAAGTAGCTAAACGGTACGGAGCGAAGCGATCACAAACATACTCACATACACACACACACACACACACACACACACACACAAACATTCGCATTTATAATATTAGTGTGAAGTAATATATTTGGGATAAAAACCTATGTGTTGATCACACACACACACACACACACACACACACAGTCCAGCATAATTTATTTATTATCCTATCTTATTTTATCTTTATAACTTTTAAGCCATGATATATTGACAACGTAGAAGTATAACACAATATTTCTGTAACCTAGAAATTTCATCACAGTTTCTCCTTTCCTGACGACCCGACAATTAATAGCAATATTCCCACTCCTATTCAGTTTTGTTACTTTATATTATGATAAGTAGGTACTTTATTGCTACAGTATCCCTAAGAATAGTGTATATTCTATGACGACATTCAACGAAGATATTAAAACAAAGCCGAGATTTTAAAACTTCAGCTCAAACAAACAAAACCTTAAGCCAATACGAGTAAGTAACAAATTAGCTCAATATTTATTCAGAAATACAGCGGAATGATTATTCTTTCTTTCTATTCCCACTAAAAGCATTATTGCCACGATTCAAAGAAAACACACAGCGCTTTTTCCACTAGACATTTTAATTTCCTACGTTGTTTGGTGTTTTGAATGGGAGCCCATGGCCGACTCACGCCACAGCCTGAGAATAGATGGCTTGTTCATATTTTATTTTAAAAAATCCTCAATAAATAATAAAGAATACCAAAATATAATTAAGAGAATTTTTATAATATTTAATAATAATCGACTAAAATATGAATGCGGACAGGGGCACCGCTCGGCCCATTTTAGGTCCCAGCTTTTTTATTCCTCAAGCCATGACGGAGGCCTTCTGGCGGCCTAAAATCATCGACATCAGAGTTGACTAGGCTCATACAAAGAAGAAGAAATATCATATTGTTTATAAAGTGGCCTAGCTGTGTAGCGGGCTGTGTGTAGGCGGATTCAAGCGGATTTTATTGAACGTGTACCGGCCGTCTGCTTTTTTAATAATCTTTGTTGTCTCGCGAATCTTTTTTCTGTGGCATTCCACGGATTCCCGCTTTTTGCCGTGATTGCTGTGGCGTTAAGTTGGGAATAATTGGTTTCTTTGCGGTTTCGAGGAATGTTTTTGTGCGGAACTATTTTGGTTTGTGGATATAAATGTTTGGACGGCTTTGTAAACTGTTAGAGCAGTGGGTTCCGCAAAACTTGTGTCAGTTTTTCCCTCTGAATTTTCATGAATGGGAGCTTGATTTTGAAGTTGTTTTTGTATTCTCTCATCCAATGTATATTTTGTGAATTTAATTTTAGTGTTTTTGTTTACTTCTCTTTTTCATAACAATGAATCTATTGTAGGATTTAAGATAAGTTTAAATATCTCACTACCTTCCACCCAAGGGATTGCTCGCGCGGTACATGTATAAAAAAACAGGCTTTCTAAACTACAAATCAATCAATACAATCTAGGTCACAAACTACGTATATTCCAAGTTGCATCAAATTCCCTATAGCCGTTACGGAGTTGATTGGGAAAAAATGAACTCACAAATGTGTATACACACACACACACACACACACACAATCAATCTTCCGTATTTATATATTAGTGTAATTTGATGTGGCATGTTTTATGTTCGAAGTTTAGTTGATTATATCATAAAAAAATAAGGAAAAACGGTTAATAGTTTTTTAATCTATTAAGCTTCATATGATGAGACACATAAGACAGAGAAGGCTGGCAAAAACTAATGGAGGCCTATACTCAGCAGAGGGTGATTCTGGGCTGAGTTGATGATTATGATGATGAGGCTTTGACATAGTAAAAAATTATACAATCCGGCAGATCTATTACTATCGTCTTTATTATAGAAAAATATGGGTTTTTCCAATATTATACAGGAAAATGTTCAAGAACAAGCTCCTTTTAAACAGTCTCCCTTCTGGCACTATTGATTCAATTATATCAAAAGCACAAAGAAAATTATTTTCCTCGAAACCTTGTACCTTATTAACAAGATAAAGGGTATGTTATCCCTTCAATATGCTAACTGTGTAGGGTTGATGCCCAGAGGCCAATAATTTACGAAAAGGCCCTCCCTCGACGCAGATAAATGCTATTTACAAAACAACTGGATTCTACCTATATTTACGCCAGAAAAGAATTTAAAAGAAAGCGAATTTGTAAGAAATGAAAATTTATGATTTTGCGGTGAGAATTTTTGCTTTGAAAAGTTTTGTAACGAGAAAATGCTAAGCGGTTACAGTTACAACGTTATTGAGATTATATGATTGTCTAAAGTTGTATTATCATGTAGTTAGAATATTAATATCTAGCCGTCCTATTCATAACAGTTCTTTAAAGAACTATGAACTACTATGAATTTTATAGTTAACTAGCTGACCCGACAGAAGTCTGGTCTCAAAGAGAGTCTGGTCTCAACTACCTGTCACCACTCTCTTGTTTTTACAATTACCTTTACCTATTTCGATCTGCGCGAAAGAAGTAAGCGCTCGTGGCGTGGCTTACATCGATAATATGTTCTCAGCAGATCATCTTGGTAAAGGAAAAATCTCCGCCCGGTCGCTACTTGGATGGGTGAGATTGAGTGACATTTACATCAGTACTTACGTGCTTCGAAAGGCAGGTTAAGATGTTGGTCCCAGCTTTTTCAGTAAAAAATACTAGTAAATTGACTGCGGGGCTCGAACATAACGCTACGTGCAATGCTCGGTTCGCCCAGCTCCACTTCCACGGCTATGTTATTCAACACTCGAAGCGTTGCGCCATGTCTGATTTCTTCGAGCTACCTATAAACTCCCACGTTTAAGTTGACCAGTAACTCATACGAAGAAGAATAAGAATGTTATTATTTGATTCACATTCATTATTAGTAATTATCTATTGTCTAAGCAAAAGTAAAAGTAAAAATTAGTTACCTTTATTTAAATATAATGTAAGAAAAGCCACAAATAAAGCTAGATTATCAATAATTGAGCACAAGTGGCTTGTCATCATCATGATTTAAGTTAATGGACGCAGATCGATGCATCGTAGACCACGTTCCAAAAAAACGTGATGTGCCTTATGTGATAATGCCTTATCATAGGCAATGGTTAAATTTTGGTTTGACGGCCTCTGTGGCGCAGAAGGTTGCGGGTTCGATACCCGCTGCTGGACAAATGTTTGCATGTTCTGTAGATATTTGTCTCGGGTCTGGGTAGTTTCTATGTATGATATGTATGTATTTACAAAAAAAAATTATATGTGTAGTATATCAATCATGTGTAGTATATCACATAGACAAGCTCTGCTTAGTTTGGGGCTACATGTTGCTGTGTGATCACGTCCCGCATTATTTATTATTATTTATTTAAATGGTTACCACTAAACATCACGTGGGCCTCATGCCTGTCCCATCTTCAGGTACCATACAGAAAAAAAACTGATATTCTACGTCGCATTTAAGTAAAAATATAAGTTTGTTGAATGTCAAATTCCCAGAATAACAATAGCTCTAATTCACATCTGTATAAAATATTCCGTAATTTTGCATATTCCTTGACAATGTTCGCATATTCATATGCTAAGTCGCTTCTCCGTAACAAATTCAAAAATATTGCGCCAGTTTGCTGAACCACGGACGGACGGACGCATCTACTTTGCTATATTAAAACCACTCGACCAAGCAAACGGTTCAAAAAGCCACGAGAGAACTCAGGGAAAAATTTTGGCTACATTTTAGTTAAGATTTTCTAGTTGAGCTGTTTTGGAAACATAATTAAAATGTAAACAAATTTTAATTTTGTAAAGAATAAATTAATAATGCATATCAAATTCTCTTGTAGTATAGGATTACTAACATGTGCCATAATTTAAAAGCATTTTAGTTAGTTACTTTAGTTTAGTGTTTTATTAGTTGGATAAAGTAAAAATAAAAATATAAGAAAACAATCACAATCAATCCATTATAATATCAATTTTGATTAAAAATAATCACCAATAAATAACGTTAAAAATAATGCCTAAGCCTTAATAATCAATGCCACGCTATGAACCCCGCTATGAACCCAATAAAAGTGTTATCATGGAGTAATTTACTACTTTTACAACTGTGTTTGGTTTTAATTAAAATAAACATTTGACTTATATACCTATTTACGAGATATAAGATACAGCCTAAAAACTTCTTAAGTGGCAATTTAAAAACTTGCTCATCCTTGGGCAAGTCGTAAACTCAAAATGGTGAACGTCTTAATAGTTAGTTGGCAAGCATTGTTATTCCAACAAACGGTATGTGCTGTAATCTGGGACATACTGTCCCCTAATTGTGGTCCTAATTGCTGCTGTCCCCCCCTCCTCTTCTTTCTAGATTGTCGTGGGATATAGGGACGGAAACTTTGCAGAGCGGGTCTTTAGTCTCTTTGTCTTGTTGATTTGTTACTAGAAATGGATGAATTTGTGTAACTACACTTAGAAAGTAGGTAATTATTCATGCATCGAAAAACCTATTATAAAATATCAAAACCACTGGCGAACGTTTTGGTTAAAAATTAGCTTATGAATTATTAAGAGGCTTATATGAAATAATTCAAAATCGAGTTTGGATAAGTCTTGAAAAAGTTAAGGTAAGTACGACACAAGGCCAATTTAAAACCAACTGTAAGGTCTGACGGTAAGTCTGAGTAACCTTTAAGCTATAAAGTTTTATCCATATTTGACCATGATTTTCCAAATAGCTTTTTATGGTACTTGGAGATGGAATAAGCACATGGCCCACCTGATGTTAAGTGGCAACCATTACCTATCACCCAGAAATGCATCGTCGGTCACGCATTTTGGGAATGCGCCCTATGATGCATCGCCCTGCGTCCATCAACTTAAGGCATAAAGTTGACGATAAGCCTCCACATGGACAAATACAAATTTCACCGATAAAGTATTTTGACACTCTCTACGATAGCCTTTAATAAAAAACTAGCTGACCCGACAGTCGTTGTCCTGTCTCAAGGGTGGGTAACGAAGTTAAAGAAACACTAAAAAAGGATATCGAATTGGAAAAAGCAATTAAAAAGGATATCGAAGTGGAAAAAGCAATCAATGAGGACAAAACAATAACAACAATAACCCTACCCTACCCTAACCCTACCCTACCCCTACCCCTCCCCCTAGCCTACCCTATCCTACCCCTCACCCTACCCGTACCCCTACTTTTCATATTAACGGGACAAAAAGTTCTAAGGTTCTAAGCTACCTCCCCACGAATTTTCAGCCAAATCGGTTCAGCCGTTCTTGAGTTATAAATAAAGTAACTAACAGGACTTACTTTTTTATATCCTTATAAATTATGACTGAAACCTGATTTAAGAACTACAGCGACATATATGAAGGATGAAATAAATAAAAGAAAAAGTTACAATGAGTTAAGCACACAACCAGTAGGTGAAATAGTGGACAGTATGTAGTGATATGGCTAAAATAACATCGTTGCCTGTCCTAGTCATCCGTACATACCAGCTAACCAGTGCCATCTGTGTGCGGTAGGCCCACGGCGATACATTCTCTAACGTCTGATACAAATCCACACAGACTGTCACAGGCCTTACGAGCCTTCCTATTTGTTGGGATCAATTTAAATCGATTTAAATGGCATGTTTATTTTTACGAAATGTTTTTGGATTGATTAATATTGTGCAATTTATTTTGTACAAATCGGCACATCCTGTCACTTGCCTAATGGGTCCTGTTTGGGATCATTCAAATTAATTTTAACCGGGAAGTTTGGTGGTTATTTCTTTTTGAAAAACCACTTAGTTCTGTTTTATTAGTAAAAAATATTGTGAGCGATAGATTTTTTGATACATGAAACAATACAATTGTTAAGGTTTATTTTTAGTCGACTTATTTTTAATGTGACTCGTCCTGTATGAATCGCGAGCTGAGGTTATTCACAAACAATATTAAATAAAATGATCTTAGACATTAAGAAATTCGAACAATGTTTCACAAAAGTTTAGTGTCTAGCCATAGTACCTCGTCTAAACACAACACAATGCATTCAAATATAGGCGGACGAATGATTAAATTCCTTCATTACGCAACACAGAGTTAGGCAACCGAGCTCATCTATTTCCCGTCAATGTTGCGCAGGCGGGTAATTATGGACATATTTAGGTGGCCGTTATCCGATGATTCCATTTGTACGGTTGATGAAATAGATATATTTTGAATATCGGTATATTTTGAACTAACAGAAAAATAAATGTATAAAAACGTTAAAAAGGAATTATATAGAATTTAATAATAATAAGAGATGGATGGATTGTGTGAAAGAGGATATGAGAGTGAAAGAAGTGAGTACAGAGTTGACAGCCGATAGGATTGAATGGAGAAAGAAAACATGTTGAGCCGACCCCACCTAGAGTGGGATAAGGGCAGGGAAATGATGATGATAGAATTTAATAAATAAGAACCATCGAGAACAGTTTTTTAGAAGTTTCTTTTTATTTTATTAGCCTGTTAAACAACGCGTGGAACTCTGCTGTTCTTGCCCGCGACTTCTCAATTATTTATCAATCCAAAGACAAAAGAATTTGAAAAATTAATCAGTCTTTAAAAATAGACTGTGGAAACGCTGGCCGGGTAAGTATGCCTGTTTTCCCCACGAGACCGGCCTCTGTTTCCCCACGTACACGGTATAATTTCTCCATGAGGCGCCATACTTCGTATACCGGCGCGTACATAGTTTGCGATTAGCTATTCTCGTTACACAGTTATTGGAATTATCCATTTTGTGGTAGCACGGGATTATGTCAGACAGCAATGGTATTTAATGCGAGCTGACCTTTGCGCTATTGAATTCATGTTCTTATCTAAATCAGTTATGTTGAAGAGTGATCTTTATATTCAGACAATAGGGATGACGAATGAAAAATTCTAATTATTCCGACATTTTCACTATCAAAAAATATTGGTCACGTATTTTTTGATTTTGTCAATTAAACAAAAAATGACAAAGATATAGTGAGTTCAAGTTCCGCGTGACGTCACGGCTTAGTACACTTTTTACCTAGCCGTGACGTCACGAGACCCTACTCCCGAACTATTCCAATTTTTTTTTGTTCATCTATCTGACGGACTCATTCGAATTTTTTTTATTCAGTCGTTATCTCTATTCAGTCTATTTGGTAAAAAGACCGGGACGAAATTGATTTGAGTTTGATTATGATAAGTTTGTATCATCATTATCATCGTCATCACTCTATGGCAGTTCTCTGCTAGACATAGTTCTCCCCTAATGAGCGCTATTGCGCCCTTTCCTCAGCTCGACTCATCCAGCTTCTAAGAATAGCCTTACGCAAATCATCACTCCACCTGACCGGAGGGCATCTTACGCTACATTTGCCAAGCCGCGGTCTATACTCAAGAACTCATTTACCCCAACGGTTATCGGTTCTTCAGCAGATTTGACCAGCCTACTGCTACTTCAGCTTGCTAATTCTCTGAGCCATGTCGACAACTTTAGTTCTACGTCGGTTAGTCTCATTGCGGATCCTATCCTTCAGAGAAACTCCAAGCATAGCTCGCTGAGCGACTTTAAACTAGTGTGGTGGACTAGCCGTACTGTGATGGCCTTACTTATCAACATTTTTGAAAAGATAAACGATGATTAGACTATTGCCATCTCTTACCATTGGATAATGACAAACAGTGACAGGGCCAACTTTGAGCATGGGTGATGACGGGCTCGATGCTAAAGTTTGCTAACGAAGGATCAAATGAAAGAAAGAAGAAAGAAAGAAAGAAAATACATTTATTGACCCAGATAAATAAAATACAAAATATGTAGGTAAGGTATAACATGATTACAATACAAAATTATAATAACAAAAATCCTAAAAGGCACCCACCCACTAAGCCAGGCGCTGCGCGGGGTCAAAAGGCCCTGTCTCAGCATATTGCTGCACAGTGTTGCCATGAAGCGGAACACTGTGCAGCGCTGGTAATTCTGACAGTGCCTGTTAAGTGGATGACGTCACAAAATACAAACTATAAAAAACAAAAAGAACTTATTACTACAATTAGCTATATATATATATTATAACAACATGATAATTATGTAAGTGCACTAAAAAGAAAGAAAGGATGAAACTTACATAATTATATAAAACTAAATGTAAAACTATTCAAAATTAAAATGCTTTGCTTATGAAGAAGAGTCATTGTACCATAGACGAATAAAACCAATCAAGTCGGATCAAGCAGGCAAGCATACAACGAGCGAGGCAAAGAGTGAGCGAGGGTTGTTGGCGGAGAACAGCGAAAACCTAACAAAAAACAATATTATGTAACGAGCGCAAAGTGAATAGGAGATCTAATGACAAACAAAAGACAAAAAACTGGGTGGGTTGTTGGGTGAAACGGAATTTAGTATGACATGATTGCGTCCAGGGAGTGGGACCAGTGCTGATACTTATGCTCTACGTGTTTACAACATTGGGTAAGTAGCAGTTTTCTTTCCCGAGCAGGTACTTATGGTAATTTTTGCAACTTAACTAATTCTTTTTTAAGGATTGACCTGAATACTGTGACTGTTTTTAAGGCACGAACCGGCGGAGGAAGATCATTCCAACACCGAGACGCAGAGAATCTGAATGAACCACGAAAAGCCATAGATCTATGTCTCGGTGTAGCAAACACGTAAGTACATGCCCTACTCGGAAATCTAGACAGAGTATCTGCCCATACTAGTTTGTTGTATGAAGGGGTTTGGATCGATTATACAATTCAATTTAGGCCGAAAAAGATACAAAAAATCTTGCCATACTTTATTTTAGGCAGGTATTAAACATTCAGCGTCCGAAAATTTGTCGAGCGACCCCAATACTTTTGGGCCGTTTCGTTTTTACCGTTGTCTGTATTATTGAATTTCAGGGACGACCCTAAACTCGATAGCGAATAATCGCAAAGGGCTGAATCGTGATTTCGAGGACACTTGCCGCAAAACCCCTTTTCGCTTTTTATCTATTTGTTTATTTTAGTGCGTGTAAGGGTGGTTTTTGTTGTTATTGTTATGGCGCTAATATGGTTTTATTGTAAGTATGCATTGGAAATAAATAAAAGGAAATTATTGTGGTTCCTTAAGTATAAAAATCGTCTATTCATAACATTTATAAATATTCGCTTTAAATTCTACCTTAGTCATAGAACTGATAAATAAATAAATAATCCAGGACGTTATCACACAGCATCATGTAGCCCCAAACTAAGCAGAGCTTGTGTTATGGGAACCACATGATTGATATACTACATAGATACATATTTTTTGTTGTAAATACATACATATCATACATAGAAAACACCCAGACCCGAGACAAATATCTGCAGAACATGCCAACATTTGTCCCGCAGCGGGAATCGAACCCGCAACCTTCTGCGTCACAGGCGGACCTTCGCCCACTGCGCCACAGAGGGCGTCGTCGTAGGGCGGCGTGATAAATCTTATTTTGTAAATTCTTAATAAGTATTGCTTACTAACTCTGCCCGCGGCATCACTCGCGTTGTTGCCGATAAAAGGCTATGTTTTATATTAGGTCACAAATTATTTTAAGTTTCAACCAAATATGTTAAGCCTTTACGGAGTTGAGTGGGAATTTTGAAGCGCCCGTGGCGTGGTTTACTTTGGTATTCTTAGCAGATCACCTTGGTTAAGCCACACTCCGCCCGGTCATTACTTGGATCAGTGGCCGTTTAGTGACGTTTAGATTTGAGCGCTTCCGTGCTTCGAAAGGCACGTTACGATGTTGGTCCTGCCTTTTGTTCTCCAGGATCTATAGTAAAGATAGGTGTTCCGTAAGGGTCAATACTTGGACCATTTTTATTTTTAATTTACATCAACGATCTACCTCAACTTGTGAGAGACAACCACGAAATTGTATAGTTTGCGGATGACACGTCACTTTTATTTAAATTAAAGTGACGGCAGACCAATTTTGACGACGTGAACAATGCAATAGCGAAAGTTGTTAACTTGTTTGATGTAAATAATTGATTATTGAACGAGACTAAAACAAAATGTATAAGATTTATATTACCAAATGTTAAACAAGTTAAACCTAACATTAAAATAAAAGATGAAGATCGTATATAGTCATAACTTTAGATAATAAGCTTCAATGGGGCGCTCACATAGATGGGTTGTCGAACAGACTCAGTTCTGCAGCATACCCAGTCAAAAAAATCCGTCAACTTACTGACATAGAAACGGCTAGACTAGTTTATTTCAGCTACTTCCATAGCATTAGGTCGTACGGCATTTTGTTGTGGGGGAATGCAGCAGATATCAATACCATATTTGTGTTGCAGAAGAGGGCTGTTCGTGCAATTTATAATATGGGCCCCAGAGAATCACTTAGAACTAAGTTTAAAGAAATAAATGTTATGACCGTGCCAATATATATATGAAAACTTAATGTACGTCCGAAAACATATAACATTGTTAAAAAAAATAGCGACTATCATAATGTTAACACTAGAAATAAAGTTAAACTAGCTGTTCCCACTGTAAGGCTCCATAAAGTTAGTCAATCTTTTAAAGGGATGTGTGTACGATTTTTTAACAAAATCCCAAATGACGTGATTAATCTATCTGTAAATAAATTCAAAAATGTTGTTAAACGTAATCTCTGTGAGTAAAGCTTATTATAAAATATCTGATTATTTAGATGACAAAAAAGCTTGGGATGAAACTGCCTCCAACTCCATCAAAAACAATGTAATAGTTATTAAGAACAATGACGTTAAAAAAATATAAGCCAAGTAGAGTTTCTTGCCAATCCTTCTCTGTTTGGTTGCGTTACGAATTGGGGTTAATTAAAAAAAATGACGTTTCAAAGTGTACTATACAGTTCCTACTGAATAAATGAATTTTGAGTTTGAGTTTTGAGTTTTTCAGTCGTCATACTTCATCACCAACTCTGGTAGAGTTGGTCACTAGCTCATACAAAGACGAAGAAGAGTGGAAATTCAAAACTAAAACGAAAACCGACTTCAATGTTCAACTAAGGGAAAAAATTACAAGTGAGGATGAGGATTTTTGAGTTTTGCGTGAAAAGCACCAAATCCTCAGAAATTAAATTAATATATTTTGACCATTTGTGAACCCTTTCAAACAAATAAATGTTTGATGAAAATCGGTCCACAATTGACGGAGATATCGGTGAACATAAAAAATATACATACAGCCGAACATAAACCTCCTTCTATTTTGGAGTTGGTTAGCAAAAATACTCTCCTTTCTCTCTCTCTCACACACACACACACAAACTTTTGCATTTATAATAGAATGATATTTATTTATTTAGAAGGACACTCAACTGAAGTAAACACCACTGACACAAAATACGTAAGTAAACAAGCAAAAGATTAAAAGTCTCAGTGCAAATAAGCAAAGTACCTACCAAAGACAACAAGACAATAAAAAAAACTTTTCTAGATGTTACACTGTGACTTCCAATCACATAATTTAAGATTCAGCGCCGGTTCGTCAGTAATAGCATCGGAAAAATTGAGTTTGCGATCATAGTTAACGGATTTGCAGCATGCAGCTTGGATGCCATTTGGAGGTGGACAATTTCTGCATTTTTACAAACTCGTTTTTGCATATTCAAAAACCTGGTGTTCCTTCCTTCTTTGTATGGGCTAATGGTCAACTCTGGTTTCGGAGTTTTAGGACGCCCGAAGGCCGCTTACATGGTCTAACGACTGAAAAAGCCAGGACCAACCTCTTAACGAGTATTTAGAAACACGGAAGCTCTCTGATATAAATGCCACTAAACGGTCACCCATCCAATTAGTGTCCGGGTGGAGAGTTGCTTAACCAGGACGTATGATCTTATTTCTTAGAAAATGCTGTTATAAACCCGATGTTTGAAGTTGGATCTTAATATTTCAGTTGGTTACTAATAAGTGACAGCACAGAAAAAGGCATGTAAATACTGATAGTGTTTATAACCACTACTACGTAGGTGAAACTAAATTGCATATAATCTATTTTTTCCACTTCAATCCACTCAACACTTCATACAAACTTCAGCCGATCAATTAGCTAGAGTTCGATTAATTCTACATTTTGCCGGCTTTGCCTCAGTCGATAGTTAAAAACTGTGTTAAAACCGCTGTGAGCTTGGATAGTAGCATAGAATAATAAGACGAAGAAGGGTTTTTACGTACTGTTACGTGGTATATATTTGGATAGTTATAGTAACTGCCACTATCCTAAGCTGGGTAGGGTCAGCACAAAAATTTTTCTTCTGCTTATATTTACTAAAAAATGTACATTATTACAAATATAAAGGTATCCAAAAAAAAAATCTGCGAAAAGTGGCTCGTAGATGCTGGATGCGTCGAGCTGAGGACAGAACGCAATGGCGCTCATTAGAGGAGGTCTATTATGATGATGATGATAAAAAAATACCTTATATTTTTCTATCCTGAACATTACCTTTCCCTTTCATTCCTCCGCTGTATCGGTTGCGTACTGACGTGTTGTGCGAGTTAGCTGTGATTGATAATTGCCGGTTTAAGTAGTAATTCAGTTCGCTAATACCAAAATGAGCGTTCAGCGATCTCCACCACCAACACCGAGTTTACGAGTGGATGAAGTGCCATCAGATTCGGACTCGGCTTCACGCAGCGACGTGGGACAACAAAAACGGCCGCCAAACTCGATGCCGCGGTACAAGAGACGAAGAGCTGACGATGACAGTTTCTGTGACTCCTTGAGCACGTTAAGGAAAGAATTGGTTGAACTAATAAACAGTAAGTTTAATAATTTACATGACGACATAAATGAGCTTAAAAATCAAAATTCTGAGCTATGTAAAAACTTGGAATTTATGTCGCATAAATATGATGATATGAAGCTGAAGATTGATGAACTTGAGGTGGAAAGAAATGAATACATAAAATATACCCAAGATCTGGAAGAAAGGATAGAAGTATTTGAAAAAAATTCCCGGAGCTCGTCTATTGAAATTAAAAATATTCCGAAGAAACAGGGTGAAACTAAACTAGACCTTCCTGAACTTACCAAATGCCTATGCATTTGGTAAGCCCATGAAAAGCCCTTGATGTCGATCTTCAATCATCAGAGATCCAAGACGCATACCGAATTAACGTCAAGTCAAATGGTAACCCGCCAATAATAGTAAAGTTCACTACAACTTACAGGAAAGAAGAATTCATAAGAAAATTCAAAAAAGTTATGAAGGATAACCCTGCTAAGCTAAGTGCCCAAATACGGATTCTGGGATATCCGGCAGCCCAAATTTATGTCGCTGAGCATCTTACTGCTAAGACCAGAAGACTACTTACCCTAGCAAGAGACTACGCAAAAACCAATGGATATCAGTTTTGCTGGTGTTCGTATGGAAGAATTTTTCTTAGGAAGAAAGAAGGTGTCCCACATCTGCTTATCAAAGATGAGAAGCAGCTGGATGAACTCAGGAATCACCATTAATTCTCACAAACCAGAAGAAACACCTAAACTAAGGATGCACGAAATTAGTAGTTTTACAACTACACATCTGGTTTACAGGATCTATCGAGGTAAATTTTTAGACATAACTGTTTACACTTTAGACTATACTCTAGAAATACAACAACACATTATTGTGTCCTCATTTTCATACCTACACATGAAGATTAAGATTTTATTTAAAAAGTATTACTGTCTTATCCACGAAACGTATATTATACACGTTTATTCAGCTTTTCATACTATTTTCTCAAGCGAATGTGGTGCTATTGACATCAAAGTTGAAATTGTTATAGTGGTTCTCCTTAAACTCCAACATGGTTAGTGAAGCATTAGGAAATGAATTGGATAAATTTAATGTCTCAAAATCATTTCAATGTGATATTGAGACAGCCCATACCCTTATTGACAATTCTACCAAGAAACTTAATGTATTATGTCAAAATATTAGGAGTATTAGTCTTAATTTCCCCCAAATACAAATATTGTTGACACGCTTGAAGATCGATACTGATGTGATAATTCTCACTGAATGCTGGTTAAATAAAGCAGAAGTTATCCCTAAATTAAACAATTTTACGCAATATAGCTCTACTTTTAATATGTCTCAAAACGAAGGTGTAGTTGTATATATTAGAAACGATATATCTGCTGAAGTAACTGAGCCCCCCAAATTTGAAAGTAACTGTCTGACCATAACTATCGGAAAAGAAACTGCAATTATTGCAATATATCGCCCACCATCGTATAGATCGTTAGATAATTTTTTTACATCAATAAATAACATAATGGTCAGCCTAAAAGCATTTCCTACCATAATTCTTACAGGAGATATAAATATAAATATAGCAATTCAATCAAAACTAGACAGTGAAGAATACCTTAACCTTATGGCATACCATGGCTTATTATCATCGCATTCATTTATAACTAGAAGCAAGAGTAATAGTAATCCGGACCATGTATTTCTGAAAACAAATGTTTCTGCCACTACTCTAGTCATGTCCACAACTATAACCGACCATTATTCCCTCCTTATAAGTCTCAGTAAAAATTCGAAAAATAAGAATAAATATAACACATACAAAGTAATCAACTTTGAAAATATTACCTCAGACTTAGATTGTGACGTTTTGAATTGTATCCTGGAAATAAATGACGTCGAAATAGCTACTAATACTCTTATAAATGAAATTAAAAGAGCAATCGAGAAAAACACCACGACAAAAACGGTTCCTTGTCGTAAAGTTTTAAAAGTACCCTGGCTTACCCCTGGCTTATTGAAATGTATCAAACATCGAGATAAATTACACCGTGATTCGAGGCTAGACCCAGAAAATGAAATTCTGAGTTTAACTTATAAGCGGTACAGAAACTACTGTCGTGAAATTTTAAGTAAGGTTAAATCTGATTTCGACTGTATGAATATTGATAATGCTGGAAAGAATAACAGGGAAACATGGAAAATTATCAAAACTATTGCTAAATTAAAACCTAAACAGGATAACAATGGTAACAAACACCTTACTAAGTTCAAATCTAACCCTGTCGACTCGTTAAATTTTATTAATCATTTTTTCGCTAATATAGGTAAAAGATTATCTGATGATATTCTTAAAGACAAAAATAATAACACACCTCAATTATTCTCCAAAATAAAAAATAATTTGAATTCGTTTGTTCTTCTTGACACGGACGCTACTGAAGTGGAGAAGATTATAATGAGTCTCAAAACTAGTTGTGCGGTAGGCTACGATGGAATCTCGTCAAAGGTTTTGAAAATGACAAGTAATCTTATCGTTCCTCCTATTACACATATCTGCAATTTGTGCTTCAAACATGGTTCATCTCCAACTCAATTTAAGACTGCGCTGATCAAGCCAATCCATAAGGGAGGGGATAGAGACAGTATCACTAACTATAGACCAATATCCATTCTTTCATCTTTGTGCAAAATACTAGAACGACTGCTTAATAATAGATTGAGATCTTTCTTGACCAAATCAAAGTTGATCTCAGAAAACCAGTTCGGATTTGTGGCAGGTAAATCGACTGAAGACGCAGTTATGTTACTTACTGATTATTTAGTCCGACAAGTTGACAATAATAAAAAGTGCATCGGTATTTTTTTGGATTTGGCTAAGGCCTTTGATACTGTCTCTGTCCCTATCCTACTTAACAAAATGGAGAAGATGGGGGTACGGGGTATTTCACTGAAGCTTTTTAATGATTATCTAACCAACAGATTGCAGCGTGTTAAAGTTGATGATTTTATCAGTGATGAAACTCCTATTAGCTATGGTGTGCCACAAGGAAGCATATTGGGACCTACCCTATTTTTGATATACGTTAACGATCTTTGCTGTCTTGAGCTCGATGGGGGTAAGTTAATTGCCTATGCAGATGACACCGTTTTAATGTTTAGCGCTCCTACGTGGGATGAAGCATCGGTAAAGGCTGAAATTGGACTTAAAGAAGTTATGTCATGGCTGAGAATTAACCTTCTCACTCTAAATATAAGTAAAACTAAATATGTTACATTTACTAAGACCACTATCACCAACCCTAAAATGAATTCATTACACATTAAAGCTCACACGTGTAACGTTCCCCCTGCAACACCCTGCACTTGTTCGATACTCGAGCGAGTATCTTCAATCAAGTACCTTGGTGTCGTTATAGATAACCTTCTTAACTGGAAGGAACACACAAAAATTTTAACTGGTAGGATTCGTAAATTAATTGTAGTCTTCAGAAGACTTCGACATCTTCCAATAAGGCTGTTAAAATCCATTTACTTTGCACTTTGCAACTCTTTGATAACCTACTGTATTGCCATCTGGGGTGGAACCTACAAATCATATATGCTAAGAGTAGAAAGATCCCAAAGAGCGGTATTAAAGGTGATGCTCTCGAAGCCTTTCCGATTCCCCACTAAACAACTATTCTTAGATATAAAAGTTCTGACTGTACGACAATCATTTGTTAAAAGAGCTGTACTTAGATCTCACTCGGAGAACCACTATGATAAAAATCTGTTTGAGAGCCTAAGGCGAAAGGACCGCATTATACTACCGGAAAGATTTAATTCTGCTTACGCGAAAAGACACGCCTGCTTCCTGGGTGCACATCTTTACCGTAAAATAAGTAAAAATATAGTTTTGTACCATAATACGATGTCAAAATGTCAACTGCTACTACATAAATATTTGATGTCGTTGGATTATAATGATACTGAAAGTTTATTACAAGTGGATAAGTAACTTTTTTATGTTTAGATTTTCCCATACATTCATAAATTATTAACCATTTACTCATTCTCAAGGATTAAATTCAACTACATATTTAAGTTCCGTATGTAAAACTAATGCAATTTATTATAGACTTTATACTTCACTGTTTACAGATACGAATTCCTACTTATAAATTATAAGTATTTTTCCCCATCCACTAACACACGATTTTAAAAATAAGTATACTAACTTACCTATATTAATTTAAGTTTTATTACCTTGTTTAAGAAATTTTGAAAAGTTAATTGTCACTATTCTAACCATAATCTATTTAGTCGAATAATACCTACTTGATGATTTTGGTATCTACCTTTCTTAATGTATGATTCGGGTCACTCCTACTTTTGTACCGCGATACAGTCCACGTCGTCGATGGAATGTGCTACCGCCTACTGCCTACCGCAGCATTACCTATTAGTGTTGTACCTCAGTTGTACCACAAACTTTTGTAAAGTAGGCAAGATCTATTGAGTGTAGATAAGATATAATATAATATAATTATAATAATGTAGGTATTCTCATCAAAAATATTTATCACTTGATTTGTGCTTTTATAATACGTATTCATTACTAAATAATATGTACCTTGATTCTCTTGTATTACCTACTTATTCTTGAAAACGGGCAACCTATATAATAATCTAGATGTTTACTTGTCTTAAAATGAAGATCAGATTTATTTGATTTAAATCTAGCTATTTATACCGGCAAATCGGCAGCTTATTTTTTTAACAATATTAAGTTTGTAAGTTTTTGTTTCTTTTTTTTCTTCTTTCTTTCTTGGATGTTTGTATTCTTGTAAATGTACTTATAGTAATAGAAATTGCATAAAGGTACCAGAGTGCACTAAGGTTACCCCAACACTATCGGACCGTGACTCGCTCGATAGCTGTTGACACCGCACACAAAGAAATTGAGCCATAAAATTTCTAGGTACCCTCATTTTTGTTATAACTTCTTACTACACGATAATTATAATTGCATAATTACAGCATCAAGTTGTAGCTAATACATTAGGTCATGTACGGATGTCATAATAATTATTCTTGTTTAACCTTAAAATCGGAAGATATTTAGTACGTAGGTACATGTTCTTTTTTTTGTATAATGGTTTACTAGTGAGGAATAACTTAGCAGATCGTAACACAGGTACGACCTAGCACGGCTGCTAAAGTAACACGTCATTACATGTATAGTAAGTATGGCCAACTTTTTTTGTGAATGATTTGTTGCTTTTATTGTATTATGTTGTTTTTGGTTAATTAATAAATAAATAAATAAAATAAATAAATAAATAAATTACCACCCATCTCAGCATTAAATGCTAGGGCCAGTTTTCTGGCCTGAAGATGAAGTATGATTGAATACATTGTAAATTGAAATAATTGTAGACTGCATGCATTTTCTATGCCTTATAATGTTACGCCCGAACCAATTAAAATGTAAATTGGCGTTACCGCGGACTTCATCTTACACCGTCGCCTTTCAAAGTTATCGGCGAAGGAACTTTCCCTCCGCGCCAGCAATGAATAAAACATGCGACTGTCATCTGTTATTTTAAGCAGGCAACGTCTTGCGATTATTGCGTTATTTTAATGTGGAATAATGTTTGCTAATGGCTTAAGTAATGGGTCAAAAAAACTGTTCAACATTAGATTTTATTCAGAAATAATGGAAGCCCGGATCCAGCAAATTTCTGACCGTGTGCGGGGCTGGGGGTTGCTAGAAATTTTCGTAAGAAGGGATCGCCTGCGTCAGACGTTTGTTTATCAGACATTTTCTGATGGTACACGACAAAACACAAACCACACAAGTACTGTCAGGTACAACAATTTTGCAGTCTGGACGGTTACCAATTTTCCAATACCTAACAATACCTGCCCATTTTCACCTGTATAATGCTGAATAGCTACCAAAAGCGTAGCGTGCCTTGTACAAAAGCGTTGCATAGACCTTTCAAAACAGCACAGCGCTACACAATAGATCTTAGACAAGACAACGTAGCTCCCTATAATGTTTTGCAGTCGGTTTTGAATTTCACTAATCAATTCACGTCATATATTTTTAGCTACTAAGCCTAGAATAACATACTCGCTACTTTTATCCGGGTGCCTGCCTACCATGCGAGCAAAGCCGCAAGCTAGCTAAACAATAATAAATACACCTTGAGATTTTACAAATGATAGTATCTCGGTATAGTTTTTGATAAGACAATGAGTATTTTTGGTATTGTTAGTTTAAATAATAAAATTTTCAATTGTATTTCTTTTTATGGAACACTTGCAAAGACTTCGACGACCTATGTGGCGCAGTGGGCGAAGGTCCGCCTCAAACGCAGAAGGTTGCGGGTTCGATTCCCGCCGTGGCACAAATGTTTGCATGTTCGGCAGATATATGTCTCGGGTCTGAGTGTTTTCTATGTAAAATATGTATGTAATATATCAATCATGTGGTTCCCATAACACAAGCTCTGCTTAGTTTGGTGCTACATGATGCTGTGTGATAATGTCCAGCATTATTTATGAATTTTATATTTGTAAAGGTGATTTGACATGGATGAGAGAGAGAGTAAACAGAACCTCCTTACTTATGAACACCACTAGTAGTTGCTAACCAATTTCTAAAGTTAGCCCTGTCCCTGTTTGTCATTATCCAACGGTAAGAGATAGCAATAGCCTAAGCATCTCATCTTTTGAGAGATGTTCATTAGTAAGGCCATCACTGACTATACTTCCTTACAATCTGCAATCTGTATAAAGTAATTAAAAAATACATACAATGAATGACTTTTTGTTATGTTGATAGTGCAGAATAATTAGAGTAGGACGAGGCGTAGCTAGGCGCAGTTGAAACTATCGATTGAATATACAAGGCTGACTCTCGTAACGCCAAATATCCGGGATACGAACTGATTTGACGAATCCTGCGTGGATAGACAATCCAAGTGCATTGTAGGACAACTTAAATCTTTTATAGATGTTAAAGGCCTGATGTCGAATAGACGAGATTTTGTGCAATGGGTATCCTAATTGGATCTCAGTCATGGTTCGTTGATGCAATTAAGTTTTTTAGAGATATAGTAGAGATTTTTTTGAAAATATATTTTTGCAATATGCAAATTTTACGGTAGGTATTCAGTACAAAGTAATAATTTATTCGACTTCTTATACTATCCTACGAATGTTATAAATGTGAAATTTTGTGAAGATGGATGGATGGATGGATGTTTGTTACTCTATCACGCAAAAACACATAGGTTTTATCCTACTACCATATTTTTTCCGGGTATCACGCAAGCAAAGAAGCTAGTCATATTATTAATGAGCGATCTCAAAAGAACAATATTACGAGAGCATCAAATACCAGTATGAAAAATTTCTCAAAAATACATAATAAATTTTAGTACATTTTTTAAAGCTTATAACGTTAAAGTAAAACATGATAGATTTTAAATTTACAACTGGCAACGGAACATCTCAAAAACAGAGAACAAAAATAACCTTGTTAAAAGAATTTCACGTGCAAAAATATCCTTTTAGCAGCAAAATTCTATCCTAAAACTGCATCTACATGTACTTGTAACGCAAGAAAAATAATTCACAGGCAACTAAACGCCGGCGAGGGCCCTCGGCGCAGCTGGTGCCCTAAGATGTCGTTTTCTCTTTCCGAGGCGCTAAAAAGCGCATAAACCGGTATGGCCGATTGTGTAGACTACGCTTAAGGTACAAACTGAAAGCGGTGAACGACTTTATATTGAAAAACGAAATTCCTTACGTACATCACTGAAGGTACTGAAACCGTTTCAACTCTTTCAGAGAATCTTCTTCTGTCCTGACTAATGACCATTGAAAGGGGTGAACGAATTTACAATGTTAGTTCATATTCCCGTAGCAGTTCCAGCAACATATGCCTTATAGTTCCTCCCATGAATCTTGACTAAGCAATTAAGTTCCAGGGAATTAAATATAAAATAGGCAATAGACCAACAATGCTACTGCATTACCACGTGCTCAAAACGGTGAAGGAAAACATCGCGGAGTCAACTTCACACGTATTAAACTGTCTTTTCTGTTAGTAAGGCTGACTTGGCTGAGAGGATGGTATGTGCTGGATAAGGTCAGTGAAGAAAAGCTATCTCACTCACGGTCAACTAATCCCAGACCAGGCAGAGACTGTAGTATGGGTACGAGAGACATACAAACATAAAACAGCCAGACACAGAAAAAACATCCATTTTCACCACACAAATGTTTGTGCTGAACCTGAATCGAACCCACGAGCTTATAGTTTCAGAGTCATACCATCTGTGCTATTAGGCCAGTCGACTATATATCAGTATAAACACTACTTTAGTGTACGGATACGGATGTTAGGATAAGCTATTTCATCCAGTCATTGATAGGATGGGTGTTTGTAGTGGCCCTTCCTGAGTGCTTCCATAGTCTGAACGTTAAGATTACGGACCCGGATCCACAATCTTCATTTCACTCAGTTGGAGCTGCTATTACGGACAACCATCCAATTATTGACCGGACGGAATTACGCTTACCTAACCTTAAGTGTGCATTGTGTACGCTTCAATGCCGCCGATTCAATGGACGCGCTTTAAGTTTACTCGGTAGCAAAGAAAACCAGTTTGCTTAACAAGCTTATCTTGGAAACGGAGAATGTTGGCTCGTTCAATTGATACAACTGAAATTTAAAAAGAGAGCCTAGTTTCCACCCGCAGCTCCGCTCACATGATACCAACCGGGAGTAAAAGTATATAAAAGTAGCCTATGTGCTAGTCCAGGTCACATGCTATGTATCAGCAATATTGAAATTGAAATTGAAATTGAAATTACTTTATTCACTTACAAATATCACAAATGTTAAAGCTTTGAAATTTCTAGTTTTCTAAGTATATAAAAGGAAAAATTAATAAACAAAATATTATTTATAATATTATCTTTGTTTTATAATTAAATAAACAAGGCTTTTTAATATTTCATAAAGTTAAATTCGCATGTAGTACCGCTTATTAATAACATCTTTAGTTTCCGACGAATTGAAAACCTTCCTCCTTTTTCGAAGTTAGTTAATAAGCCTGGCGTTGGACCAGCGTCACCAAAGATGAAAGTCAAACTCACATCACAAGTGGCGAAATATCCACCCACTGCGTCGACGACGTCCTAATATTTTGATTAGATCTTTAGATTTTAAACTTGTACCATGCTGCAACTCGAGGACAGTACTAAGTGCTCTCCAGACAACTAGTGTATTGCAGATAGGTTCCCAGATTTACGGCCCCAATGCCTGTAAGCCGTGACGAACTCCCACGCTCTTCTCTGTCATTTGAGGGTTTATAGTATTAACTCCATCTTCTCTCTAACGAGGTCTTATACGATAAACTTCTTATTTCTTATTTTTGCAGCAATATATCTCCCATAATTATTACGCTTGGCTCATATTATGTTTCGTATAACGGTCCTTAGTAATATCAAGCTTTTGCCTGCGGCTTCGCTTGCGTTTATATAAGATTTTTAACAGACTAAAGAAAAGGAGAGGTTCTCAATTCGGTTGTATTTTTTTTCAAATGTTTTGTTTGTGCCCTCGGGAACAGTATTTTTTTCTGAATCAAAGGTATATATATAACTATCTCTTTTTCTGGTAACATGAATGTAAAATTTCAGGATAACAAATAAATTATCTTGTGCGAAAATGAAGTAAAGATTATTTTTGCATATATTATCATTAGGTCATTACAAACGACGATAGAAAAATCTAAAAAATTCAAACTTTCAGGAGTTTGATTGAAGCGGTGAACTATGTTTTCATAACATTATATTTTTTTATATCTAAAATTATTACATTAAATAAATAAATATTCTTAATTTCCGGGACATCTTACACACGGTCAAGAGATCCCAAACTAAGCAAAGCTTGTAGTATGGTACCTACCTACTAGAACCTCACCCAATGTTTCTCCCGGGCGGGAATCGAGCACACGAGCCCACACCTATACAGATTAGAAGGCAAAGCGACTACCATGAGACCATGATACCAGTAAAATGTTGCAAATATTGAGTTTAATAATAGTCCTATCGAGAATTTGAAAGTATAATCTAAGTCAAATTTTTCAGACTAATCTTCACCTACACCCAAAAAAGGTACACACAATGCTAATCATGGTATCATTTTGAATCAAACCACAACGTGACACCACCAGCCTATTCAGTCCACTACTGAAATAGGCCTCCCCTATAAAAATGGCCATAATCCCCGTTGGTCATGTGGGTTAGGGATCACAGCTTCTCATGGGCAGGGGACTTAGCTGTGCTGGCGTTTAGCTGCGCTATGCTACAACCAGCCAGCGGCAAGAGCCTTATTAGTTACACAGCAAGGTGCACCACGGGCGGTTGTGGTTGGCTTGGGTTCCAAAGACGAAGATTAGAACGCGTCAAATCCAAAACGCATTAAAAAAATGCCCGCAATCAATATCACTGCAGCAACAGTTCAGGGGCAAGCTTATCAGCCGCTCAGTAATCAAAGTGTAATTTAGCTAGGAAGTAACTATTCGGTACACTGTACTCGCGACTGAAGCTCCTTGATCTCTGATAACTATGTAACAATCGGGTTGCATGCATCCATTGCATGCACGACTAATAGGGCGTCTAGCTTGCGAGCTTGGAACATGGCATACTGCTGTTTGGGTTACCGAAACGTTCATACGGGGCAAATAGTTTGTGCTGATATTTCGGAACGTTTGTTTTGAAATGTTTGTGGGGTTGTAGGGAGTAACCACCATATTTGGAACCCAAACCAACCAACCAACCTGACCGTGGTGCACCCTACAAGCTAACCAACGGGATTCTGGTGGCTTGCTGATTGCGGCATAGCGCAGCCTAACACTGGCTACATAGCTACATCTCCTGGCCGCCGATGCCTTGCAATCCCCACCGTGACATATGGATGTATCTCTCTTTTTAGTGTGGAAGAGGATTATGGAATAGGTACTTCTTATTGTGACAGGTCTGTCTTCAGCACAGTCACAGACTGGTTTTTAGTTGTTGATTTAAAAAAAAAAGAATACGTTTATTTCACAATGATTGCAGCCGTGAAGGCCTA